>OY728119.1:1701207933-1702508783 GCA_963277665.1 Viscum album
AAATAATAAATAATAAATAATAAATAAATATAAATAATAAATAATAAATATAAATAAATAATAAATATAAATAATAAATAAATATAAATAATAAATAATAAATAATTATAAATAATAAATAATAAATAAATATAAATAATAAATAAATATAAATAAAAAATAAACAATAATAAATAAATATAAATAATAAATAAATATAAATAATTAATAATAAATAATAAATAATAAATAAATTTAAATAATGATTAAAAATAAATAAATAATAAATATAAATAATAAATAATAAATAATAAATAAATATAAATAATAAATCATAAATAAATATAAATAATAAATAATAAATGAATATAAATAATAAATAATAAATAATAAATAATAAATAATAAATAATAAATAATAGATAATAAATATAAATAATAAATATAAATAATAAATATAAATAATAAATAAATATAAATAATAAATAATAAATAATAAATAATGAATAATAAATAATAAATAAATACAAATAATAAATAATAAATCGAAAATAATAAATAATAAATAATAAATAAGGAATAATAAATAAAGAATAATAAATATAAATAACAAATAATAAATAAATATAAATAATAAATAATAAATAAATATAAATAATAAATAATAAATAATAACTAATAACTAATAAATAATAACTAATAAATAATAAATAATAAATAAATATAAATAATAAATAATAAATAAATAATAAATAAGGAATAATAAATATAAATATTAAATAATAAATAAATATAAATAATAAATAATAAATAAATATAAATAATAACTAATAAATAATAAATAATAAATAATAACTAATAAATAATAAATAATAAATAATAAATAATAAATAAATATTAATAATAAATAATAAATAGAAATTAATAAATAATAAATAGAAAATAATAAATAATAAATAATAAATAAGGAATAATAAATAAGGAATAATAAATATAAATAATAAATAATAAATAAATATAAATAATAAATAATAAATAAATATAAATAATAAATAATAAATATATATAAATAATAAATTATAAATTATAAATTATAAATAAATATAAATAATAAATAATAAATAATAAATAATAAATAATAAATAATAAATAATAAATAAATATAAATAATAAATAATAAATAGAAAATAATAAATAATAAATAAATATAAATAATAAATAATAAATAAATATAAATAATAAATAATAAATAGAAAATAATAAATAATAAATAAATATAAATAATAAATAATAAATAAATATAAATAATAAATAATAAATATAAATAATAAATAAATATAAATAATAAATAATAAATAAATAATAAATAATAAATAATAAATAAATATAAATAATAAATAAATATAAATAATAAATAAATATTAAATAAATATAAATATAAATAATAAATAATAAATAATAAATAATAAATAATAAATAAAAAATAAAAAATAAAAAATAAATATTAATAATAAATAATAAATAAATAATAAATAATAAATAAGGAACAATAAATATAAATAATAAATAATAAATAAATATAAATAATAAATAATAAATAAATATAAATAATAAATAATAAATAAATAATAAATCATAAATAATAAATAATAAATAATAAATAATAAATAATAAATAAATATAATTAATAAATAATAAATTGGAATTAATAAATAATAAATAGAAAATAATAAATAATAAATAATAAATAAGGAATAATAAATATAAATAATAAATAATAAATAAATATAAATAATAAATAATAAATAAATATAAATAATAAATAATAAATAATAAATAATAAATAATAAATAATAAATAATAAATAATAAATAATAAATAATAAATAGAAATTAATAAATAATAAATAGAAAATAATAAATAATAAATAATAAATAAGGAATAATAAATAAGGAATAATAAATATAAATAATAAATAATAAATAAATAAAAATAATAAATAATAAATAATATAAATAATAAATAATAAATAAATATAAATAATAAATAATAAATATAAATAATAAATAAATATAAATAATAAATAATAAATAATAAATAATAAATAATAAATAATAAATAATAAATACTAAATACTAAATAATAAATAATAAATAATAAGTAATAAATAATAAATAATAAATAATAAATAAATATAAATAATAAATAATAAATAGAAAATAATAAATAATAAATAAATATAAATAATAAATAATAAATAATAAAAAATATAAATAATAAATAATAAATAGAAAATAATAAATAATAAATAAATATAAATAATAAATAATAGATAAATATAAATAATAAATAATAAATAAATATAAATAATAAATAATAAATAAATATAAATAATAAATAATAAATATAAATAATAAATAAATATAAATAATAAATAAATATAAATAATAAATAATAAATAAATATAAATAATAAATAAATATAACTATAAATAATAAATAAAAATAATAAATAAATATAAATAATAAATAATAAATAATAAATAATAAATAATAAATAAATATAAATAATAAATCATAAATCATAAATAATAAATAATAAATAATAAATAATAAATAATAAATAACCAGTTACATATAATAGATAATAAATAAATTAATGTATATTATAAATAATAAATAATAAATAATAAAGGAAACACATGAAAAAGTATGAAAAGACGTGATAAGGGATGAAAAATCATGAAAACGCATGAAAACGGATGGAGAAGCATATGAAGAATGATGCATTAGAAAAAATGAGAATGCATGAAAACTCGTGACAACTCTGGAAAACTCCTTAATAATTCGACATAATCATCATAATAACCCATAAAAAACCATTGACAAAGATAAAAAGTCATGGAAACCCAAATAAACAGTAATAAATAGAGCTACCGTTAAAACCCGTCAAAACGGCCATAAAGAGACAAAAACATTAGACTCACATTAACGGAGATAACTTATGATCCGAGAGTCCGTTTTAGATATGCGACCTGTCAAATCAAAGATCCTGAAACGCTCTTCAACCTGATAGGTGAAAGAGTCCGAATGGATAGACGGATCAAATGTTATGACCATTTAAAAAAAAGATGACGGAGAACGGGTGCTAGAAACGAGACATTGAAAACCATGACAAACTCGATACCCACTAAAAAGGCCATAACATATGATCTAGGAGTGCATGTGGGCGCTGCGACCAGTCAAACAGTAGCTCATAGAATGAGCTATGATCTGGCAGGTGGAGGAGGCCGAACTGACACGCGGATCAAAAGTTAGGTCTATTTGAAGACAAGTTCGACGGGACACCGGTGACGGAAAGGGGGTTTTGGAGGCCTTCGGAGGGGTTTTGGGGTCGAAAAACCCAAAAGAAGCTAGATTCTGTTGATTTGGTACGTAGCTCTCTTCACTGGCTTTGATTTGATATGTGGTAGAGCCCAAACGGACCCCCGGAGCAAAAGTTATGGTCGTTTGAAGTTGGAGAACTTTTGTCAACTTTTTTATAACTCTAATGTCTTCCACACCTTAGACCGTCTCACGGTTTTGATTATATGTGCCTCTAGATCTCTTCATGAGCTTCGATTTGACTGGTCGTGGTGCTTCAACAGACGCCCGGATCAAAAGTTATGGTTGTTTTAGTGATTACGGGGTTTCTCATGTTTTTTTATTTTTTTCATTTCATTTCGCGGTGGTTTTACCGAAACCTCTGCTATTTCGCAGTGGTTTTTTAAAAAACCGCCGCTAATCCTCGAATAAAATTAAAAAAAATTAATTTAAAAAAAATAATTTTTTTTTGCCGTTTGGCGGCGGTTCTTTAAACCGCCGCGAAATGGCGGCCCGAAAATGCGTTTCGCGGCAGTTTTTAAAACCGCCGCGAAAAAACCGCCGCTAAACGGCGGTTTTCTTGTAGTGTTATTTTTATGATACCCATTAATTTTTTATAGTTTATGTTATGATGAAATTTAGAAATATTTATGACACCCATTAAATTTACATAGCTTATGATATATAATGAATGTTTTATGATATTATGGAACAAATATGAATTTATTATTATTATTATGTAATGATTATGAATTAGATTATATATCCCTCAAAGAAATTGGGTATATATAAATATCTCGTGAGATAATGAGGACTTGAATGGGGTGTGAAAGAAGTTTAGTAAGGGTATTTTTCCACTATTATAAGAATGGGAGTGAACCTTGACTAAAGATATGATGGTATATAGATTGAACCAAATATACTATGATATAATTGGAAATTTTACGTAAATAAGTAAATTATTTTCAATGGTTAAGTGTATGCCAAAAATGTATATTCAATACAAATTTTATTATCTCATTGCCCATTTTATTTAATTCCATTACGAGCCATGTCATTATAATTTCCATGATTTATTCCATGATTCATGATTATTATCTATGATAAAAAGGTTTAGATTTTCAAATGTATATATCATGTTCTCATATCCTTATGTGCATGTTTTATTTAAGGAATTATCGATATCTCAATTGTATAATATTAGTGATTGTAACCTTACTATATAACTTTTTTACACTCCTCGAGTATATTCTTGGGTTCACTCACATTTTCTTTATGAACCATTATAAAGTATTTTGATAGATGATGACCATGAATGACCATGGTTAAATATAAGTTTTTATACATTGACAAGACTATGTAATGATTTAGAAATCCTATAAATGATTTATTAATATTATGTATCTTACCACTATGATTATTATTTCTCACATTTTGTTTTTTTGTTTTAGTTAATGGTTAGATTCCAGAGTAACCATGTTAATAATGAATATGATGTTAAATTCAATGATTATCTTAATATGTAATTAATATTAAAGGATATTGAATGAAAAATCCAATTTCATTACATATGCAACATTCTTGAAGACCTAAATTATTCTTAGATTCCAAAAAATAAAAAAAATTAATGATCATTGGTATGTTGAGTCCTTTACGAGGTAATATCTACCTTCTATTAATGGGAATGGAAGACCAGTAATTTCTATGAAATGGATCAATACAATTAAAATGATCATTTCTAGTTCCCCAAGGTTTAAATCATGAAAATGTTATTTTAGTTGTTTATTATTTATAATTCAAATCATATCAATGGTGGAATATTATCCATAACATAATTTAATGATATGAAATTGAATCCAAAAATTAGGATGAGTTCGATAGTTTAATTTTTCAATAAGTAAATTACCCATATTTCACATTAAAAAATGAATTAGAAAATTTATGAGCTAAATAAGAAGGATGATGAATCAATTATTTCCCATGAAAAAAAATTTACAATATTTGAGTGGTACACTTATGGTATTATCATCAAGACTTAATGTAAGATTGATCAATTCAACCATGGATAAAAAAAATTCAATAGTATCTATAAATAAAATTTTCAATGTGATATCAAGATGAAAATATATATTAGAGTAACCAATCAATCTCATGGTTTTAAAAAGAGATGAAAAATGTAATTCAAATTAAATTATATTAGAAAAAAATATAGATAAAAGAAGGTGAAATTTTCATTATTCTTGAAGTAATGAAGGAAACATGTTGGAATTTTTCTTAATATGTCTAGTAAATGTTTGATTTCTTGAAAGGGAGGTCCTTAGGAAATTTAATGCCAATTTGATAGGATGAGGTGTTAGCCAATGATGGATAAAAAGGACCATATAATTTACCACCCACATTCTAGTGTTTAAAATTAAAATAATATGGGAAGTATTCTCACAATTTATCAAATAAAATTTTATTGATGAGTTTCAAAATTATCAACCTCTTAATTTGTGATACAAAGTAAAATCTCAGATGAAAAAAATTTTCAATGTGGGGTACAATAATAATGTAGTGAAAGGTACACATAAATTCCACTCTATAACTAATAATGCCTTATTTTACTATAGTTCAACTAAATATTTTTTATCTGGTAAATTTTCTAATGGTATAATAATACCATGCCAACTATTAAATGTTGAATTAGCACTGAAAATACTTAGGATAAAAATATTAACATCTCTAGCCTATTATTCTTATCCGATTAAAATTTATGGGAATGAGATTCTTATAAATGTCATTATTCTTCTACATGTTAAATTTGATGTTATCTTAGTCCCAAATTGTATTTTGTTACAAAAATACCATATCAATTATAGAGGAAGGGAAGTAACATTTAATATTCCAAACCAACTCATGATCATTTACAAAGTAATAATAAATAAGTAAATATGATGAAATTTAAATCCATTAGACAATAATATATTTCTATTTAAAGGTGGTATTTATATTAGATGGATGGTGAGAAACTCAATGTCATAAATATTTATATTGTGTGGGACATATTTGATGTCTTTCTTTAATATTTTACTATTCTCCCACAAAATATTGAGTAAGAGTTATCAATATAACTCATACCCTTTTCAATCCATAATTAAAAGACTCCATATATAATATTCTTAATAGAGCTATGGGAATTTAAGAAGAAACATTAGGAGAATCTTGAAAAGTTATTTATTTATCCATGTGCATCACCTTTTGTTGAACCTATTCTTTTTGTTAAGAATAATGATGGATATATGTGACTCTACAATGATTATTGAGAACTTAACAAGATTGAAATTATTAATAAGTATATTTTTCCCTCTGTTGATGTTTTCTGATCAATTACTAGGAGAAACATATTTTTCTTGGAGTTTTATTTTATCTACATATAATAAATTGATGGTTAAAATTTATGACATACCCAATATATCCTTTTATTTTATGTATGAAAACTATGAATTTATAGTGAATCCATTTGGACTTTCTAATACACCCGTTGTCTTCTTAGATTTAATTAAAATTTTCTCTATACATTACCATGTTCATTTTTTGGTTGTTTTTATTGATGGTATTCATATATATTCCCTGATCAAGGAAGATCATGAAGTTCTCTAAAGAATTATATTGAAGACCTTTATAAATGATAATTTTTATGTAAAATTTACCAAGTGATAATTTTAGATATAGGAAGTTTAATTCTTGGGTCATATAATCTATTGTGAGGGTACATGAGTGGATCATCCAATGATAGAAGTTATTAAATGTTGCACAACACTAACCACTATTACTGAGATCTATATTTTTCTTGGTTTATATCGATATTTTCAATGATTTGTGGAAACTGTATATGGAATATCTAATCCACTAACCATATTAACTCTAATGGGATACAAGTTCCTTCAGACAGATGAATGTTGGGAAAAATTCATGGAACTAAGTAGAAGTTTATTCATCACACATGTTCTTACACTACCATGTAGTGGAGAAGTTTGTGTGATCTATATTGATGCATCAAAGGGAACAAGATACATCCTAATGAATAATAATATGGATATAGATTATGAAACATGATGATTGAAGGTTCATGAAGAAAATTAACTAAACAATGATTTAGAGTTAATTTTGGTAACTTTTTCATTAATGATACAGAGGCATTATCTATATGGGAAAATGTGTGGCATATATAATGATCATAAAATCAAAGTGTATATATTCACTTCAAAATGGTTTATTATTTACATGAGAAAATGGTTAGAGTTGACTAATTATTATTATTTCCCAATTAATTAACATGCTGAGAATTTGGAATGCATGGAAAATATTTTAATTCAGAAGGATCATGCGTTCTTATATATGATGAGGGAAAAAAGATCTAATATTTCAATATTTTTAAAAGATAGACCATGTAATCCGGATAGAATGGGGGAAATATTGTCTATCTCAAATGAGTGTTCCACCAACTATCCATGTTAATATTAAAAAGGCATAAAAATATGATGAAGATATATAAAATAAGGTGAGAAATGTTCTAGAGTTTAACATTTATTTTTATGGAATGATATGGTTTAGGAACCATGTTTTTGTTCCATCCATACCAAATTTAAAGAAGGATCTATTGGTTGAAGTTTGTATTTTGTCATTCTCTATTTATCGTAGAAGTAAGAAGATGTATTGAATTCAAAGAGTATATTTTGTGAGACACCGTGATGGGAGATATTACAGGGTACATATCTTGATTCCTGGAATCTTAACTAGTTATGTATTAGAGTCAAAAGTATTATTGGATTTACATCTTTTACCCATAACATAATTGAAATTTAAAAACATCATCTAGAATTTTATCAACAGACACCCAAAGGCCATAATGATATTTCGATAGTAGTTGATTACATTATGATTTTTATATAATTAATTTATATTGAAGAATACTTTTCTCATGATCATATTTTTAGAATATATTATAATGAAGTGGGAATGTTGAAATGATTACCACATTCTATTGTATTCGACTAAGATACAAGGATCATATATAATTTCTATAAAATTCTATAGAAAACACTATATTTATAGTTTTGTTTCAGTATTTATTATCCTCCTCAATAAGTTGATTAGTCTGAGGGGAATATTTAATTCTTGTATGATATATTGATGTTTTTTATATGGATTTCAATAGAGACTAGGATCAAGAAAATAGTCTATTAAAGTTTTCTTAAGATAATGGATTTCAATTAATAATTTTTACAAATCCTTTTAAATACCTATATGTAAAGAATTGTAGAACATAAATATGTTGTGATGATGTTGAAAAAAAAATCTATTGGGACTTTAGCTATCAAGGGAAATAGAAGATGAGGTAAAAGCCATTCAACTACACGTATCCATCTCGGATTCAATAAAAAATTTATACTAATAATCATCAGCAAAATCTAGTATTTGATGTTGGTGAGAAGGTATTATATTGAATTTCTATATGGTAAAATGTTATGATATTCATAATGAAGTAAAGTTTATGACCTAGGTATATTGTCCCCTTTTTGTTTCTTAATAGTGTATGGATGGTAACTTATCGCTTGACCGATCCACTAATGAACTCTCAATTTCACGATGTCCTCCATGTATCTCTACTGAAGAAGCACATAACTGAAACATCTCATAAAATTAACTCAAAGGATGTATAACTAGAGAGTTATCTTTCTTATGAAGAATAATAGGTAGAAATTTTGGATTTTGGAGATTAAGACCCATGGAAAAATACTAATCACGATGTCATAGTTTACTAAAGAAATAAAAATTCAACGAAACTATATGAGAACCCAAAAATGTGATATAAAAAATATAGCCTAATAATTTTGTATTTGAGTGTGTGAATTTTGAAGGTGAAATTAATTTTAAGGCCAGTAAAATGTAAAACCCTAATGTTAAATGATATATTATTCTTTAAACAAATTCAATGTTTTTAAATGTAGTGATACACACAAAATCGAGTCTAAACTAAACATAATATTAATTACCATTATATCTTGTCCATTAATTTCGTTTCATCAATAGAAATAACAAAATTTTAAAAATTATGTATAAATTATTTTGGATAAATAAAATATATTTATAAATAATTAATAAATTTTTATTAAAATAATTATATTCTTTAAAAATACATTTTTTTAAAATGGATTTTATTAATTTTTGGGATAAAAAAATATTACTATTTTTTTAAACTTTGAGAAAATAGTTTCACAAAATGAAATTATTTTTTGAAATAAATATTAAAAATTTATCTTATAGGAATTTTTTAGAGTTTTCTATAGAAATATATTTTTTTGATGAATAGGGATAAAATAATTTTTTTATAAAAAACTATATATTCCTTTAAATAATTCATGTAGTTTTATTATTTTAACGGTAAAATATTTCAATTTATATTATTAATAATAAAATTAATTTAATTTTAATAATTTCACATTGTATTTTTTTATAAAAACTTTTTTTACTTTAGAAAACATTTTACCAAAAAACTACAATTCATATCATTTTATGGATATAATTTTTAATTAAATTCTATAACATTGGGTAATTGAATTTTATAAAATTTATTATTCATTTGGAATTATAAATTATAAATCTGGTAAGGGGGCCACTTTCATTTTTGGATATAATGAGTAATGTAAAGAGTGAAAATTTAACATCGTTGTTAGGGTTAAAATAGGTTTACTGGGGGGTTAAACCAAGAGATAACGGTATATTTTACAAAAAAATGTATAAATATTATTTTATATTTACATTTAAGCTTCACATTGTCTAAAACGCAAATATCTAGAAACATTGAATCATTTTACTTAATTATTAATTTATTATATTTTAATATTTTATGAAATTTCAAACGTTTCCCACAACAATTTAAAGGATGCCCATGATTTCATTTAATTACTCCACATTGATCTATCTAGCTTTACGACACCCCAAAAAAAACTCTTATAAACATCCCTATCCATGAATTATATTTTGTTGTCTTCCTAAAAACCATTCCAAGTATCATTAAAAAGGATCTAAAAGCGGCCAATCAAAGGATAGGTAATCATCCAACCCAACATATTTCAAATTATTTATTCTTTTATCTAATTTAAATATTTTTTAATAACCATAAGATAATAACTAAAATATAATAAATATAATTATATTATTTTACGGTTAAGGTTCCACCGTTATTCACCCTCTATTCCAACAAAAGGGAAGTGAAAGTGTCACTCGTGTGTGTGTGTGGACTATCACCTCCACATAGTGATGCAATTTATTTTGTAACACCATATTTATTGGATGGGTGTTATCATGAGTTTAATATTTCAATATTAAATTTAGTACATAATTAATAATATATAATTACAATATAATATATAACTTATTACCATCCAATCCGTCTGAAAATGACAATGTTGCTCATGCGTACATGTGGACTACAACCTCCACAATGCAATGTGATTATTTTTTATATTATGATTTAAAAGGATTATAATGAGGATATATTTAATGAATATATATCATCTATATTATATAATAATTATTTTGTAATGGTTAAGTATTATTTAATCTTTTCTGTCAATTGAAAAGTGAAAATAGCTTTCATACAAACGTATGAACTACTATGTCCATGAATGGTGTAATTTATTTTTCTATGTCTATCTTATATTTTTATATTTATATAATTAATATGTATGATATTTATATTATTATTAGAATTATGGATATGATATAACCATGATCAATGTATAGGAACAAAAACTACCGAACCAAAAATTCTTATGAAAAATGAAACTTTTAATACCAAAATAATGATTTAAATATTGAATTATCAATAAATGTGCGTTGAAATTATATAATATTGTAACAAATGAAATTATAATTATTTAATTTATTCTGTATATAATTAAAATAAATTAAAATTTATTATACTATAGGTTATAGTGATTCAAAGCAAGTTGAACCCGATGTAATAGATTTATATCTCACTTTTATTATGGTGTGACACATTCTATATCCACCCAATATTTTTTATGTGGTGTATTTAATAACAAGAAATTTATTTTATTATGATTATCCATAAAATTATGGGTATATAAATTTTCATCAATAGTTATATATTTAATGAGGTTTTGATTCAAATGTTACCAAAGTTGTATGGTTTTTATTTTACAGCCACTTTGTTTATCATAATTTTTTATGATTATGTTTTCAATGAGGAAGTGACATGATATAACTCTAAAATATATCTTTAAATTTATTATCCTTTATTTTTTCATTAAATTCTCAAGTAATAATTTCATTATTCTCTCTTTTTTACTTAAAACTATTCAGAAAATAATTTTTGGAAAATGTTGACTTTATTTCTTCTTTGGATGGGAATTTTTTTAATCCATATGAATGTTTTATTTAAAATGATTTTTTTTCTATTATCATATTTATTATTAATAAAAATGTTTACATATTTTTATATTTATAAAAAAATTAAATTAATTATATTTTTTATTTATAAACAAGGTACTTTTGACTTTTTACTAAAAATGGGAAAGGAATATTTTTTTAATGTAAAAAACAGGAACAAAATTTCCGAACATCACATCCACTAAGTGATTTGAATATTTCATTATAATATTTCAATATTCTTTTCCAGTAAAATTTTTTCATTAAAAGTTGTTAATTTTAATATTTCAAATATGTAATTTCAAAGTGAAATTTGTATTTTTCTACAAAATATTCCTAGTGATATTTTAAATGAATTTTTCATTTAAGATAAAACCATTTTATGTTATTTATGATTTATGAGGGAAATTATCCAACAATATTATTATTTTTTGTTCTTTGGATAGTTTATGGTTACAATTTTGAGATTTTTATGAGACCTATTTATTTTTTATGGGTTATATTAGGATGAAATATTGAAATGTTTATGAAACAATTTTCATTTCCACTGTTTATGATACATGATTAATGTTTTATGATCTAGTGTAAAAAATATGAAAATTTTACAATTATTTTATGGGTGAGACATGAATTATATATCTCTAAAATTCATTATGTAAATAGGAATATCTTTGGATATAATAAGGATTGGAATTTGGAGTTAACATAGTTCAGTAAGGGACACTTTCCACTATGATAGTCCTTGGTGTGATCCTTAACTACGAATAAATGAGAATGGGGAGTGAATGTAGAGACCTGAAGCTTAACGTACATGGACATTACATTAATTTTGCGGAATACTTAATACATAACAAAAACATACACACAAGGACCGTAATAGTTTAGTGTCTTTGGAAACTTGGAACGTAATCTTCTAATCATGGTGAAAGATCTTCAAAATCTCCCATAAAGATCTTCCACTTTTTTTTCCTTACCTAAAACCTTTATTTGTATCCTGGGGAAAAGAAAACATAAAAGTGTGAGCTCAAATGCTCAGTAAGGGTAAACAAAAGAAATATCATTCACATAATATTCATAAGAACATAACAATTTGGAAATCTTACCCTACAAAAGAGATCATAATTTCATAACATGGGATAAATCATGGTAGTGAAATTTAATCCCAATAATCATAACATAAAACATGAAACTTTGTGGCATTCAAACATAATCATAGAGAATCATTTCTTATTAGTCAAGACTCATTTCCAAGACTATCTTAGTGGACAAAGTCCATTTCTGAACTGAGTTCACTCCTCATTTCAGTCCTATTTTACTGAACCGGTTTAACCTTCCGTTCCAGCCATGTCTATCTCATGAGATATAAAATCATTACCCAATGCATTGGAGGGAGATATAGGTCCCACCCATCTCATAATGATACCATTCTTATGTGTGCCACAAAATCATAAATCATACATCATTGCATAACCCATGTAATAAAAATGGAATTCTTAAACAACATGACATCATAAAACAATTCATATAAGATAAAGGAATTCATAAAAATAATTCCATCAAAACATAATCAAATCAGTGTAATAATAGGGATAGAAACAGAACCCTATATTATCTTAGATGGAAAATAATTTTGATAAAACACTTGAACTCCATTCTTGAGGAAAATATCATTTCTACTTCAAAAACATTTTTCCTTTCTTAACAAGTCATACAATTTTAAACTAAAAAAAGTTGATTAAAATTAAACTTGAAAAATTTAAAGGAAGCTTCTTGGAAATAATGTTTTAAAAATCTATTCATGCCGTATAAGTTAAAAAAACATTCTTCTCGTACTTTTGTCGGAAAAGTCAAAAAGTACCTCGTACGAAAAACGACAAAAGATTACTTTCATATATTTTACTAAAACTCACCAAAGGGTAAAAATGGATTAAAAAAAATTGTAGGTGGATGGAAATAATATTACATATTGAGGAAACATGGATGTAGATGATAAAATACACCCCAGTAAATACCAAAGTATAAACAATCTTGGATAAAAATGAGATTGTGATATTTTCCCTTACCTTAGGTCCGATTTGCTTCGTAAGTGTCCGAACCTCCTGTATAATGATTTAAATAATGTCATTGACTTATTCCAGAATCATACTCATTGTTATGATATCATATATGGTTCACTTATGACTTTATATTACCCGTTCTTTTGTAAATTCCATGTTAAAGAGCGTTTTGGGTAAAATTGTTTCATATGTCGTCCGTATTTTGACTTGTAATTATTCATATGATTACTTAGATCATGATTACTTAATTCCAGAATATAAAACATGATTTATATATAATATATATTCAGAATATACATATATATAATAAATCAGTAAATGGAAAGAAATACACCGTTCATGGAGACGGTAGGCCGTACGTACGAATGAACGCTGTTTTCGTTTCCTTATTGAGTTGAATGGAATTAAGTAGATGACATACACATATATACACATAAATCCAGTATCATTATTATGTCATATATTTCATGATTACTTATTATATATACTTTATAATCATTCATGAATGGTTAACGTGGAGAATGAATCTCATCACGTCGTGGAGACGGTAGTCCATACGTACGCACGAGCGATGATATCGTTCTCATGATCGTGGGACTGTATTGGAGTGTATGTATACTATTTCAGAATCAATATTACTTTAAAATAATAATATATAGTTATTATTTACACCATTATTCCCATCCAAGTAAGGTGGTGGTGGAAAATAGATTACACCACGACGTGGAGACGGTATTCTGTACGTACGTACGCGCGGTGATTTCGTTTTCCGTGGGATGGATAGATGGTGAAATAGTGTTGTTTCATACTTATAATAACATATCAGTATATGAGTGATACTGATGTTATTGCTTCATAATGAAACAACCTACGAAGAAGAAGTGGAAGAAGAAATAAAGTTGAAATAATCGGTAACGAACATTACCTCTTCTTTGAAGCGGCTCTTTGAGTCCTCTTCTTAAGGCACTAAAATTGGTCTTTGAAGAAGACCAGGACCTCTAGGATGTTTCTAGGGAAGTGGGGAAGTGAAATGGGCAGGGGTTGGCTGAGATTTATGGCTCAAAGTGGTGTGAGGAAGTGGGGGAGGAGGTTCCCATTTATAAGGGAGGAGAGGGGCACCTTTGGAATAACTAAAAATATTATTTTATTATAAAGCCAAATTCGGTTTTAAATAGCTCCAAATTAATTTATTTCTAATATAAGGTGGGTATGGTTTGAAATAATCTCATCCAATAGAATTTAGACAAGTTTAGGTCATTATACTAACCTTATCTTTTAGTTTTAACTCTTAGTTAATTAGATTGACATTTACCATGACACTTTCTATTTTCATATTATATAGTAAATAAATTTACCATATACATACAAGAGATCCCCAAGTGGTCCATTAATGATACACCCATCATGATATTAGTATCTTGGCCGAACCGTAGATTTTTAGGAATAAAATAACAATCAATAATATAATATTTGTTTTAATATTTACAATCTAATTTATCTTATCTATATCCCTATATTAAAAATGTTTTAGTAAATAAACTTTGATTTTAACTCTTTTAACTCTTCTTTGAATTAAATAATAATAAATGTCCTAATCTAATCCAAGTGGGCCTAAATGGACATATTTTATTCCTAAGGTTTTTTTGGTCAAATTAATCGTATCCAATAGAATTATGACATGTGTTAGGGTAATAATAATATCATTTTTACCCTTAACTCCCTTATTTACTTTTAACCGTGGTAAAAAAAAGTAAAAAGTTACTATTAACCAAAAATTATTTTCATCTCATTGAACCACATTTTACTTACTGACATCAACCGTGTCTCTCGGATTTTTGAAATTCCACTCACAGAAGCGGTAAAATTAAGTTTTATGAAAAATTCATTTTTTTAACTACCACTTAGTGGTTTCACTATTCATCAAAAAATTGAATGTTTCCAGAAAAATATCAAAAATTAGACCTAAGCTATATTTGATATTATGAACTCAGAAATGATGTCTATTTTACCAAATTCAAAACATATCAGTTTCATTAATTAAATTAAAAATTAATTCCCGTCGTCAACACAAATAGCGTGTTCTTAAGAGATAATAACTATCAAAAGATTGACACTTTTTTATGTCTGGTTTAAATGTGAAATTACATCCAATGACCAACATTGTATTAAATTGTAAAAATATATTCTAAATATACTTTAAAACCACTAAGATTAATAATTTATCACTATTAATTATTTCGATTAAAAAAGTTTTTTTATTAAAATTTAGTAATTTTCACTATTCATCAGAATATGAAAGTTATCCGAAAAGTACCAAAATTTCACCCAAAGATAATTTCGATATTACGAATCCAAAAATGAAGTCCATTTTGAAAACCAAAAATTTACAAAATTTCAAAAAGTGGTTATTACTATTCATAACGGCTAGTTTTAATAATATTTTAATAGCATATCGTTTTTTAGCGAAACTTGGTATTGCGTACAACACACGCTATCGTGGAAGGTCGCGCTTGTGTGTAATGCAAGCCAAGTCAGGGATGTGTGTTATGTAAGATCCTTTTGGTGTAGCATACAACACAAGACATTAATGAAATTAAAAAGAATATTTTTCGTATAATCTTGGGGTGTTACATTCTACCCCCCTTAAATTGAATTTTGCCCTCGAAATTCATCGGGGTTATAAATGGTTTACTACATGTAAGTTTCTTTAATAGAAACCCACATCGTAAAAAGTAATACAAAAACATGGCTTTAAAAACTAAATTATGAAATGTAACGGTTACCCAAATTAACTCATCAATGGGTTTCCACGTAGGAGAAAATAGGTGAAAATATGGATATGGAAGAAAAATCTAACCATCAGGTTCTGATGGAGAGTGGTAGGGAACATGGCTATGAAAAATCCAACAATCAAAAAGCTATAGATTTGTGATGATCTAAGGTACCATCTGATTCATCATATATAAGGGAACTAGGACAACATTTTTGGTTTTCAAGATCATTTCCCTAAATTTGATGAATTAAAAGAAATACTTACATGATTTTGGTACAATCTAACTATTGTTCGTGAATTAAACAATTTACACTTCATCCCTTAAAAAAATGAAGTTGAATTTGTTATTCGTGATGTGTTAGCAGATCATGTGATAGAATGATGGGTCATTCCATCTCTTTCAAACAAAAGGTTAGCAAAAGTTATAAGTCCATCTTATGGTTAGATTAATCGTATATGGTTCCAAAAATGAATTTATACTTCATATATCATACCGCTTAATAAAATGAAACTAGTTTCTACTAACCAGGGACTTTCTGTAGGCCAGTGGTAGGAGATAAAGGCCAGTCGCATTTCGGTTGTGGGTTCGATTCCCACAGCCTTATCCGACGCGATGGGCTGTCGCCCGTCCAACAGGTTGTCCTTTTTCAAAAAGAATATTACTATAACATCCCATCAATAATATCGAAAAAAATTCTATCCTTAAACGATACTAACTTATGTCCAACATAATCCATTCCAATATTTAGGCTTATCTATAATACTGCAGTCCACTCTCATAATATAGTGAAAATGATTACCAGATATTTAATACCATCGTTGATCCCCATATATCATAAGATATGTCTTGTTGGTCAAATTACAAACATGTGAATACCTTAATCATGTATTCTCTTGAAGAATGAATACCCATTGAACCTTAGTGAAGACATGAATGCAGTCAAAATTTTACTCTTTCCATATACCAAAATCCAAAAAATCTATATACTCAAACCATGATATAACCTTCTCCTTATATCAGTCACGAGCTCCTGAATACGGTCAAACATTTCATTTTCTCGTTTTCCTTTCATTATGCGCATATCATCCTTTTTTCCAAAAATATCTCAATCACATTCCATGGTTACCGGTACCATTGAAAACCACAATATACCAATACATAAATATTCCAATATTCCACAATACTATATACAACATTATTTTGGAATTCCATTACATAAACACTTAATCATTCCACCACATTTTTGTCATATTCAACATCACCAACAGTGATCGCATGTGACTTCCCTTTGTCCTTTTCCTTAAGTGGTTGCTCATGTCAATCATCACTAACACTTGGATTAGGGAATTTATTAGCATAATGCCCCATTTCCTTTCAATTGAAGCATTGAAGTGTAGTAGGTTCATTATGTGTATCCGTTCCTTTGTTTGCATCAGTAGACATCTTCATCCCATCATTGCGGCTTTCAAATGCCCGATGACCTTCCTTTCCACATTTGAAACATTTACTTGTCCCTTTAAGACAATCTCCACCATGCTTCTTTCCACACTTTGAGCATAGGGAAACATTCATATTCTTTTCACCATTTTTCTGAGATTTCTCCTTGAACTCCATATTTCATTTCTTGTCAAAACTCTAAGATGGATAAGTAACACCAACTTCCATTTCTACCTTGATAGCACAGTGCACAATTTCTTCATAGCTACTGAAGTCTCTTATAGCTAATGCCCTTCGAAGAGTTGGTTTTAAGCCACTGAAGAATCGATCAACTTTACTTTCAGGTTGGATGATAAATCCATATGCATACCAGGAAAGACTTGTAAAATTCGCTTCATATATACCAACAGATTCATCATCCTTTTTCTTTAGTTCAAGAAACTCCTTCTCCATCTTTTTTCGAAGAATACGAGGGAAGTACTTATTGAAAAATAAGTTATTGAACTCATCCCATTCCATGGACTCAATTTCATCTCTTGGCTTTGTATTCTTGATAAGATTCCACCATTGATCAGCTTCACCTTCCAAACGATATACTGCTAAGATGACTTTATCATGTTCAGAACATTGAAGAACTGAAAATATCTTTTCAGTAGTATTGATCCATTTTTCAGAAACAAGTGCATCAGAAGACCCACTGAAATAAGGTGGGCGTTGACTCATGAAAAACTCAATAGAATATTATTCCCTTATCATCTCATTTGGAAGTCCAGAATGATTCATAGCTTGTGTAAGTATAGCAATAAGATTTTTCACTCCATCTCCCATAACATTTGTTTTTTCAGGAGGACAATCATTGCATTGTCCATTACATTGATCAACAAGGTTCCTTCGGGTTCCAGCCATCGTCTAAAACACAAAAAGAATAGTGTGAGAGGTAAAAATCATGCTAGGTAAAACAATATAATAAAGGGGGAGTACCTTAAATATCTAACATCTTAGGTTAAATTCTAAGATCGTTACCGTAGTTCTACAACAATATCCTATACGTATACTTATCCTTAGGTACATCCCTAGACATATGTTAGAAATATCTCTAAGGATCTCCCTAACATTTTCGCATCCTAGTTTCCAAAGGTTGACTAAACCTTTCCTCTGATACTAACTGTAGAGACCCGAAGCTTAACGTACATGGACATTACATTAATTTTGAGGAATACTTAATATATAACAAAAACAGACACACAAGGACCGTAATAGTTTAGTGTCTTTGGAAACTTGGAACGTAATCTTCTAATCGTGGTGAAAGATCTTAAAAATCTCCCATAAAGATCTTCCACTTTTTGTTTCCTTACCTAAAACCATTATTTATATCCTGGGGAAAAGAAAACATAAAAGGGTGAGCTCAAATGCTCAGTAAGGGTAAACAAAATAAATATCAATCACATCATATTCATAATAACATAACAATTTGGAAATCTTACCCTGCAAAAGAGATCATAATTTCATAACATGGGATAAATCATGGTAGTGAAATTTAATCCCAATAATCATAACATAAAACATGAAACATTGTGGAATGAACACATATTCATATAGAATCATTTCTTATTAGTCAAGACTAATTGCCAAGACTATCTTAGTGGACAAAGTCCATTTCTGAACCGAGTTTGCTCCTCGTTTGAGTCCTGTTTTACTGAACCGGTTTAACTTGCCATTACCGCCATGTCTATCTCATGAGATATAAAATCTTTAACCAATGCATTGGAGGGATATATAGGTCCCACCCATCTCATAATGATACCATTATTATCTGTGCCACAAAATCATAAATCATACATCATTCCATAACCCATGTAATAAAAATGGAATTATTAAACAAAATGACATCATAAAACAATTCATATAAGATAAATGAATTCATAAAAATAATTCCATCACAACATAATCAAATCAATTTAATAATAGGGATATAAACAAAACCCTATATTATCTTAGATGGAAAACAATTTTGATAAAACACTTGAACTCCATTATTGAGGAAAATATGCTTTCTGCTTCAAAAACATTTTTCCTTTCTTAACATGTCATACAATTTTAAACTAAAAGAAGTTGATTAAATTTAAACCTAAAAACTTGTAAAGGATGATTCTTGGAAATAATGTTTTAAAAAATCCATTCATGTCGTATAAGTTAAAAAAACATTCTTCTCGTACTTTTGTCGGAAAAGTCAAAAAGTACCTCGTACAAAAAACGACAAAAGATTCCTTTCATATCTTTTACTAAAACTCACCAAAGGGTAAAAATGGATTTAAAAAAATTCTAGGTGGATGGAAATAATATTACATATTGAGGAAACATGGATGTAGATGATAAAATACACCCCAGTAAATACCAAAGTATAAACAATCTCGGATAAAAATGAGATTGTAATATTTTCCCTTACCTTAGGTCTGATTTGCTTCATAAGTGTCCGATCCTCCAGTATAATGATTTAAATAATGTCATTGACTTATTCAAGAATCATACTCATTGTTATGATATCATATATGGTTCACTTATGACTTTATATTACCCGTTCTTTTTTAAATTCCATGTTAAAGAGTGTTTTGGGTAAAATTGTTTCATTTGTCGTCTGTGTTTTGACTTGTAATTATTAATATGATTACTTAGATCATGATTACTTAATTCAAGAATATAAAACATGATTTATATATAATATATATTCAGAATATAAATATATATATATAATAAATCAGTAAATGGAAAGAAATACACCGTTCGTGGAGACGGTATGTCGTACGTACGCATGAATGCTGTTTTCGTTTCCTTATTGAGTTGAATGGAATTAAGTAGATGACATAAATATATATACACATAAATCCAGTATCATTATAATGTAATATATTTCATGATTACTTATTATATATACTTTATAATCATTCATGACTGGTTAACGTGGAGAATGAATCTCATCGCGTCGTGGAGACGGTAGTCCGTACGTACGCACGAGCGATGATATCATTCTCATGATTGTGGGACTGTATTGGAGTGTATTTATACTATTCAAAAATAAATATTAATTTAAAATAATCATATATAGTTATTATTTACACCATTATACCCATCCAAGTAAGGTGGTGGTGGAAAATATATTACACCACGGCGTGGATACGGTATTCTATACGTACGCATGCGCGGTGATTTCATTTTCCGTAGGATGGATAGATGGTGAAATAGGGTTGTTTCATACTTATAATAACATATCAGTATATTATTGATACTGATGTTATTACTTCATAATGAAACAACCTAAGAAGAAGAAGTGGAAGAAGAAATAAAGTTGAAAGAATCGGTAACGAACATTACCTCTTCTTTGAAGCGACTCTTTGAGTCCTCTTCTTAGGGTACTAAAATGGGTCTTTGAAGAAGACCATGACCTATAGGATGTTTCTAGGGAAGTGGGGAAGTGAAATGGGAAGGGGTTGGCCGAGCTTGAAGGATAAAAGTGGTGTGAGGAAGAGGGGGAGGAGGTGCCCTTTTATAAGGGAGGAGAGGGGCACCTTTGGAATAACTAAACATATTATTTTATTATAAAGCCAAATTCGGTTTTAAATAGCTCCAAATTCATTTATTTTGAAGCTAAGGTGGTGATGGGTCTAAATCCTCTCATCCAATATAATTTAGAGAAGTTTATTTCATTATACTAACCTTATTCTTTAGTTTTAACTCTTAGTTAATTAGATTGACATTTACCATGACAATTTGTATTTTTATATTATATAGTTAATAAACTTACCATATACATCCAAGATACCCCCAAGTGGTCCACTAATGATACACCTATCCTGACATAAGTATCTTGGCCGAGCCTTAGATTTTTAGGAATAGAATAACAATCAATAATATAATATTTATTTCAAAAATTATTTTGTGTCAATTTTGACACTATTCAATAGTTGATTTTTGTGAAACTCATAACCGAATTATTACTTCTACCAAAGTGAATTAAATCAATCCTAACAAGACATATTAACCTATAAAATTAGTGTAATTCATAAAAAGTCTGAAATTTTATTTATTTGGGTATTTATAATATCAGTTATTCTAATTTTTCACTATTATGGTAATTACTACATCATCATTGTTTCATAAATAAATTAATTTATTTAATGTATAAAAATTATAAATAAACTTTCATTATGTAGGAAATATTATTATCTTTCTAATGAATATTCACAATCGAATATATCTTATGTATAACCCTATATTAAAAATGTTTTAGTAAATAACATTTGATTTTGACTCTTTTAACTCTTCTTTGAATTTAATAATAATAAATGTCCTAATCCAATCCAAGTGGGCCTAAATGGTCATATTTTATTCCTAAGGTTGTTTTTGGTTTAATTAATCTTATCTAATAGAATTAGGACATTTTTTAGGGTAATAATAATATCATTTTTACCCTTAATTACCCTATTTACTTTTAACCGTGGTAAAAAAAGTAAAAAATTACTATTCACCAAAAATTATTTTCATCTCATTGAAACACATTTTACTTACTGAAATCAACTGTGTCTCTGAGATTTTTGAAATTCCACTCACAGAAGCGGTAAAATTAAGTTTTATGAAAAATTCATTTTTTTAACTACCACTTAGTGGTTTCACTATTCATCAAAAAAAGTGAAAGTTTCCAGAAAAATACCAAAAATTAGGCCTAATATATATTTGATATTATGAACTTAAAAATGATGTCTATTTTACCAAATTCAAAACATATTAGTTGCATTAATTAATTTAAAAATTAATTCCCGTCGTCAACACAAATAGCGTGTTCTTGAGAGATAATAACTATCAAAAGATTGACACTTGTTTATGTCTGGTTTAGATGTGAAATTACATCCAATGACCAACATTGTATTAAATTGTAAAAATATATTCTAAATATACTTTTAAACCACTAAAATTAATAATTTATCACTATTAGTTATTTCTATTAAAAAAGAGGTTTTTAATTAAAATTTAGTAATTTTCACTATTCATCAGAATATGAAAGTTATCCGAAAAGTACCAAAATTTCACCCTAAGCTAATTTGGATATTATGAATCCAAAAATAAAGTCCATTTTGAAAAAAAAAATTACAAAATTTCAAAAAGTGGTTATTACTATTCATAACAGCTAGTTTTAATAATATTTTAATAGCATATCATTGTTTAGCGAAACTTGGTATTGCATACAACACACGCTATCGTGGAAGGTCGCGCTTGCGTGAAATGAAAGCCAAGTCTGGGATGCGTGTTGTGCAAGCTCCTTTTGGTGTAACATAAAACACAACACATTAATGAAATTAAAAAGAATATTTTTCGTAAAATCTTGGGGTGTTATAGTGAACACAATACAATATGATTCTCTTGGAAATAACCATTGAATAATGAAATGGTTTTATATTCATATGTGTATGAAAAAAATTAGGTCATATGAAAATATTATTCTCTCTTGGACCATGATATTTGATTCCTTTATGATTGATGTCTTATGAACTGCTAAGATTTATGTTATGATCCAATATTATGATATATGATATGCTAGATATGTATTTTCAAATGTTAAGTTCATGTTCTCATAACCTTATTCTCATTTTATTTCTAGGTTATCATTGATATCTCAATTGCTTACCCTTATTGGGAATCTAAAATATAAATTTCTTATGTTTCTTTTCCCAATGTTATGATGAAAGGTTTCAAGTAGTTTGTGTATAAGAAAAGTACTATATGGTAAGATCATTGTGGTATATTTTTTAGTTCTTTAATGAAAAAAATATTGTGTATCTAGTCTCAAAATACATGAAAAATTTAGTATCCTTAGGTGTTTATTTATAGAATATATAGAATATTCATTTATTAATATGTAATATCCTAGTATAAAAATTATGGATGACTATAATTAAGAAATAATAATAATAGTTATAGATTCAATATACATGTGTAAACCCCAACTCATAGGTATGGGTGTGTTTTTTCCCATATTCATCACCTCTTTTATCTACTAAACATGAAAATTTATAAATTATGGGTTTAACTTCTTCAATGAAATTTAAGTTTCCTACTACAAGTATCACATCAATAAATGTCATCACTATGGATCCAACTGATGTATCCGATCATGATATTGTTTAATAACATGAAAACAATTTGAACTATGTAGAGAATTCCACACATATAGAGGTTCTTTAGGTAGAAGTATGTACCTAAATTAAATTCAAATACCGTTTTGTATCCCATCCAAATATTTTACTAAGGAACAATTAGTGGGATTATATCAAAGTAAAAGAAGTGGCTATATCCATAACACATCCACCTCCCAAAAATGTTGAATCCAAATCATTAAAAGAGAATATTTCTCTGTTCATGGCCAAAAAATAAGATATTAAGAAAATAAATATTGAATTTCTCTAGGTATATATACCCACATAATATTCCATTTAGGATGAAGCTTCCATGTACCCTTTTGCTAATACTATTCTAAGGGAGGATATTTCTTAACCTCAGATGGGGTAATCAATCCCTCCCATCAACATGATATCATAAAAATTTCTATATGTTACTATATTTCTAATTGATTATAAACAACCCCCATAATGGGTGGGACAAAAACTATTAGTTTATGAAATTCAGTAGAGGTTAACTTGGGTATTTCAACAATAACCAGTTTAAAAAATCAAACAATGTCAAGCATAAATTATATATTAATTCACACTTAAACATATTTAGTTGTATTTTATGAAATATAGGATTCTTATACCACCCTAATGGTTGTTATTTAAGGAAAATTGCATTTAAACCCAAGATTTTTGGATATAGATACTATATCTTTTTGAATAAATATTCAATACATTACACAAACACTTTCCAGAAAAAAATAATAGTTTGGTGCCTTATAAAACTTGGAACACAATATTTTCATTTCAAGGAAGATCTTAAAATGCACCTCATAAAGATATTCTTATTTATTTCTCTTTAAAAACATATCCTACTTTAATCATTTCATCATAACCCACGAAAAAAGAACATAAGAAAGGGTGTTCTCAAATGCTCTGTAAGTGTAAACAAGGGAGATACATAAGCATGAAATGAACATATGGTTATGAGAACATGATAATAATTATTTAAAACCATACCATGTATATCAAATATCTTAATATTGTGTCATGGAATAATTATTAGAAACTTATTAGACATGAATAATAAGGTAATGAAAGAACTTGATCCATGAGGGAACAACATCGGCATAAGACATAGATTTTTAGAATACACACAAGCATTGAAAATCATTTCTGTAGTATTTTAGGCTCACTGCCAAGTCTATCATAGTGTACTAGAAGAACTCCCTGAACTAGTATAGTAGTCAAGGTTCACTCTCAATACCATCACAATGCAAAAATTCCTTTATAAAACAGAGCTCATTCCCTATTCTATTATTGTATGTCTCAGGAGATATAAGTCTTTACCCGATGCATTTGAGAGAGATATAGGTCCTACTCATCTCATAATGAAAAAAATACTTATGTCTGCCATAATTTCATAAAATATTCATCATATCATAACACATGAAATGAAATGGTTTTCATGGAAATTTCATCATATCATAACCTATGGAAAAGAGATATGATTCATAATAATTTCATCATTTCATAGTAAAATAACCCATAAAATGAAGCAGGTTTCATAAGAATTTATATTGTTATAAACCATGGAAGATAAATCGGGTTTGCAAACATTATTATATTATAATAATAAACCATTGAAGAAAATAATAATAATGGTATCATCAGATCATATCCTCAGTAAGTAATATGCGATATCAAATGATTTCATCTTAGATAGAAAATTATTTGGAATGATAACATGAAACATTTCTTGAAGAATATAGATTTTCTTGGAAAATAACTCTTTAATACTAAAAATTCATAAAACCTTTTGGGAAACCATTTCATTAAAAATAACTTCGAAAACATTTAAATGAATCTTGAAGAAATCATTTAAAATTTTTCTTGAGGAGAATAAATTTTCTTTTAAAAAAAAATTATTAAAAAAGAAAACATTTTAAAAATCATTTTATCTGAAAATATCCTTGAAAACATATAAAGGAAACTTTGAAAAATTCCTTTAAATAATTTCATGATGAAAATAGATTTTCATTTGAAATCACAATTAAAACACAAAACACTCTCAATATCATTTTATTTAAAAACAACTTTTAAAACATATAAAAAAGTTTTGTTAAATCATTTAATACATTCCTTAATGAAAATATCTTTTAATCCTTGAAGAAAACACTATATAAATTTTTTTATTTATTTTAAAATAACCTTGAAAATATATAAAGGATGATTCAAACAAAATAATGGTTAGGACTACGAGATGTTTTATTCATATCATACATGATAAAACATAGATTCTCGTCACATTTTGCGTAAAAGTAAAAAAGGAATTATTTAGAAAATGAAATGATTATTCTTTTGAAAAAATTTAGAAAGGTCATAAATGGGTAAAAAAAATTTAATATAATATTGGAATGAAAAACATCTTTGATGTTTCTTTAGAAAACTTGGTTTTAGAAGAAAATATATTTTTTACAGAAAAGGGAAATAATTCCATATTATAATATAAATGTTTTGTAAACTATTTTAAGTACCTAATAGTATAAAAATAGTAATATAACATGTGAATATCATTAATAAATAGAGGAGAGGAATTTTCATATTTTTTACAAGATATAGATAATATGATTTTTTATCTAAACATTGTCAGAAACAATATCAAAAAATGATGAGATTATAAAATAAAATCATTCCCACTTTGGTAACCTTGAATCATAATAACCATGTAGCAAAAAACTAAAATGGAATATAAAATATCATTAGGATAAATAAAATCATGATATTATAGTCAAAGGGGATGTATATGAACTTTGTGAATGATTATTGGTGCATAACACAACATACATGTCAAGGAATGGAAATCGAGACAAAAAAATCCATTACCACTTTATTAATATTTTCAATCATATTCCAAAATAAAGAATCAAATCAAATGAAAATTTAAAAATCATTAAAATGATGGATTTTTTAATATAACATGTCAATTTGGAAGAATATAAATCACAAAGAAGAAACTAGTGGGGAATTTTCTTATGTCTCCTAGAACTAAAAGAGAGACTAGGAATCCCTTACCACATTAATTACATTGAAACTGTAAACCCTATAAAAGGGAGATCATAAAAAGGATTTATAAATAACAATAATATTTTGAGAGGAATCATAACATTAATTCATGGGCTGTATATAAAATACATAATAGAAACACATGGTGAATATGGAATTTGTCTCATGAAAAATAAAAGTGACATTGAAATCCATTACCATCCCAAATTAAAATTTTTTAGTTTTAAAAATATCACATTAATGGTTATGTAATAACCCTAAACCATCATTCCATACAAAAAATCAACAAAAATCACCCAATCATAATATATCAAACTGCCCAATAAAAAATCAAAACAAAAAATTGAATACCTGAGACATCTTGGTCACCCTCAAACCCAATGCTATCCTATTGAAAATGACCTTACAAGCTATCACTATCATAATTTAGCCATCACATCTATAAGAAAACTTGTTCACCATAAAGTAGATCATCCACCAGAATTACCATAAACAAAAATGAAATATCCTAAAGTGAAACTCCTTCCAGAAAACAAGAACCGTAGTAAGAAAAATAAACATCCCCAACAAATAAAAATACAATAGAGGAAATCATCATCAACTATAATGAAGTCCAATAATGAATATAGAATTCGAAAAGAAAACATACATAGATAAAAAAAGAAATGTAAACCATAAGAAAATTGGGAATACTACCATGGTCTGGCCTCCTGGAGCACTGTTGCTGCTCACACTAGACATCCCAAAGCCTCCTGGAGAGCCACTCAATCAAACAACACTATTGGGGTGTGACAGACCCTAATGAAAAAATATAAAAATAAGTATAGTAGACATCAACAAACTGAAACAAATATCCATGACCATCAATCCCTACCTTTGGACCAATCATCCTCGACTTCCACATCAAAATAAAAACATTCCATATGTCACACATGCCATAAGAAACACCACTAGTGGGAACAACTGAAAGAGATAAGCCGATGACGGATATTCCTAGAACACCATCAACCCCTTACACCTCACATGAAAACCCAAATTTATGTCCTATAAACCTATCCAACTAGAGTTGGACCAATGGGTTGTGATACCAGAGAAGAGGAAATGTGGCCTAGGGCCTCAACATTAGACTATTCCATTCATAAAGACATTGATTAAATCACTAAACTAACAATAAAGAACATTTCTTAAAGAATAATCACCAGAGAGTAAACTATGATGATGAGAATAAAACACCTGAAGAATACTTCACCATAGAAAGTCCCAAATCAATATGTGGTTCCAGTAAATCCAAAAGCTAAAAGATGGAGAGGTGTACAAACAAATGAAAAAGGGGGAACGAAACCCTATATCTTAAGGGACCATATGGGAAGAGAAAAATAAATTATATTTGGGGAAAATGGAATAGAATGAGATAAGGGAAGGTAGAGAAACATATACCTAGATTACCATTCTAATAAACTACTCCAAGGAAACCAGTTAGGAGATAGAATTGAGAGAGAAGTCACTCAGTGGTTCGGAATAAAATCCATTACTATAAGTCCCGACTTCCATCACACAAATTTATAACAGTTATATAATAAATATATTATTTTTATACCCCAATTAAATGTCAATTTATACATTTTTCATACCAAATATTATTTTTATTACATTTTATTTCCCATTTTTATCAACTCCATTATAAAGTTATGTTTCTGGTAATATCCTCTTTGTTTTTTATATATGTTTTTTTATTTTTTGTACTATTACTTGAATAATAGTTTCATTATATATATAATTTTATGCATGATATAAATATACTTTATATTCATTATATTTTTATTTAGTTTAATCCATACTATTTAGAGACAAAAATTGAATGCACCATTCATAGAGATGGTAGGTCTTACGTACGCATGAATTATATTTCAATTTTCACTTTAGATTGAAATAAAGAAAATAAAATGATATATATTATCATAAAAATTCATTAATATTACATATATATCACATTTTTTTTAACCCATGCTTAATAGATTCCATGAAAATCATGAAGGAATCACACCACTTAAGGTTCTGGTAGTCCGTCATACACACGAGCGACATTATCATATTCTAAAAAATGTATTGTCTACAATAATTTGTGATAAAATAATTATATAATCATAATAACATAATAAATATCATATATAAATAATAAATTCCTCATTAAATTTGACTTTCAGAGGTTGTAATGGAAGAATTGATGACATCGGTTCATGAGGCGGTAGTCTATCATACGCATGAACGATTATTTTGAAACGTATTTGGTGGAAGTGGAGAAGGTTTTAATCCATTAAAATAAAATAAACCATATATATATATATTTTATATATGTAGGATAATATATAATAATTTAATAACAATAATTTATGTGGGTGTTTGACCAAGTAAAATAAAAAATCTCCCAGATGAACGTTATATCTTCTATAGGTATCCTAATTAGGCTTGCACCAAAAGAATTCCTAGGTTGAATTTATGTCAAAAATGATTATTCTAGTATGATAGGATGTAATTTGGGATGTTTGTTGTGTATTGTTTTCAAACTTAAGGGGTTTTAAGGTGTGAAGAAGAGAGGAGAGTGGTGGCCTTTTATAAGTGGGGAGCATACACACTAGGTTTTTTGGAAAAGGATTAAGTGCAACCATCTTTTTCAAATATCAAATTGGTCCAAAACTATTCATTATAAAAAATTATAGGAGGAAAATTAAAAATATTTATTATAAATTGTTCTTAGATAAGTTTATTTGAAATTTTAACCCTTATCTATTAAGTATAACCCATAGTAAACCCATTTTTACCTTACCCGTGTTAAATAATTTTTACTGTATTTACTATTAATTTTGGTAAAAAAATTAGTTTAAAAATTTATATAATATAATTGATTCTGATTAAAAATATAAAAAATAATTTTCCCCTAAATCCATTTGTAGAATTGAGAAATTTTAATATAAAATTAATCCTGCAAAAGTGACGATAAAGAGTATTTTTAAAGAGGAAATATTCAAACATTTACAATGTTTTTATATATTAATTCAATATGAAATTGATTAAAATGACCTAAATTAAAATATTATATATATAGTTTAAATAATTTTACATTAAACCAATTTAAAATACAATTTATCTTTATAAATAATTTAAACAAAAATGAAATTTTCCCTTAGAATTCCATATTATTCATTATTCATCAAAAAAAAAACATTTCAGAAAAAAACCCAAGAATTAAAAATATTTTGAATTTTATATAATTAATTATAAAATATAGATTATTTTATTAAATGAATTTTCAAAAAATGACAAAAATAAATTTTAATATAAATCCCAAAAATACTATAAGGAAGCATAATTTTGAGAGGTGTATTCTTTTGAAGTACCAGATGATTTTATATTAACTATATGAATAATAATAATAACTATATAAATATTAATTAATGTTTAAGAATATATAATCTATAAATTTCATTAAAATATTTACTCATTAGGGATTTAATTTAATTAATTAAAAGGGATATAAATTATAAACCTTGAAGCAGTTTTTATAAAAACCCTTTTGAAATCATAAAATAAACATATACTTATATACAATATAAAATATGTTATAAAGAAATTATGTGGGATAAATTTAAATAATTAATACATATGTTGTTTTAAATCATAATTTGGGATTTAAATTTCTTAATTTATTTTAGAAAAATAAATATTTTCACTGTTAACTGAAAAATCAATATTATACGAAAAAAATAAAAAGTTCACCATAAGGTATTTTAATTATGATGATTTCAAATATGAAGTTAATTTTATAATTATATTTGTCTAAAATATTTATAAATTACTTATAATACTGTCTCATAAAAATAAAAAAATTACAATTTTTTTTATGAAAATATTTATATTACTAAAAATTCATTGATAATTTTCTATAAATTTATATATAAATTTATATTATGTATAACATTTAATTTTATTTTTCATTATGTAGTAAATACTATTCATACCTGCCTACTTCATATCTAGGTTATAACATTATTTCATGGTTCACTGAATCTTGGTGTTGTGTGTCATGAATGTTATTGAAGAAACTTGTTGCTGCATGTAACATAAGAAGAAAATAGTTTTATTTGTAACAGAATTTATCGAAAATATGAAATTCATTGGATTTATTTTCAAAAACAACTTGGGGTGTTACATTCAACCAGCAATTAATTTTTCTATTGAAATAAATCTTTTTCATAAAAGGTTGAACATTTTAAAATTTCATCATAGTAACCTGGATCGTACAAATATATAATAAAACATTCCACCAAAAGGGAAATTTGGAAACATAAATATTACCTAAAGTTAATCAAAACTAGGATTCCATATATGGGAAAATATATGTGAATTGATTTTTTCAAAATGGGGAAAAGCTTATATACTTATAGAGAGTGATAGTGATAATGGATCACTAGAAATTGGATGATCCATATAAGGTTATAACCAAAAAAACATAAAACAGAGGCATGAAAAAGGTCATTGATATTATAAAAAATTATGAAAATGGGAAAATATTTTATTTTTGGATCCTCTCTCTAATGTTGTAGAATGTTCACTAGAAGAAAAACATTCATAATTTCATTTTATTTCATAAAAAAATATCACCCTGTATTTATTACTTGATCAATTTCTACTTCATCTCTTACTCTAGGAAATAAAAGTTAATTTTTTAAAATCCTAAATCTACAATTGATTATACGACCCATAAGTAATTATAATTCATTCCTTATATATATTATTGTAAGAAAACCTGAGTGGTTAGAACATGCTATACAACAAGAATAAATATTCATATGGTTAAATAATACAGTTTTATTTGAACCCTTACTAAAATTTCAACATAATCCCTTTCATAAAATGGTAAAACTTTTAACCCTAAAAAAAATTCCAATCCAATATATTATAAATAGGGTCACTAAATTTACAAAATTAAATTATTACTAATCCCCCAAATAGCATGAAATAGTTCTTAATTGTCACATATTAAACATGTGAATACCTTGATCATGTATTCCCTTGAAACAAAAAGCATCATAGAACCTCAAAAAAACATGCATACCTCTATATTCCATGAATAAATATACATATTATTGAATATATTCCATAAATCCAATAATGATTTGAACTCCATCAATGACAACATAAACCAATATTTCCACAAATCTTTAATTACTTTAAAGGTTTTCAATATTGTCCACTTTAATTATCCATATCATTCATCTATTTATAACAATATCATTATCTCAATATTGATATCATATTAATGGTTATCATAAAAATCTAACCTTTTCATTATATTAATTTTTCAATCAGTCGACATCATTCAACATATTATTTACAACCCTTAATAGAAAACCTTTAGTTTACAATACATATATTTCATGATTAATATAAAAAAATCTTTAAATTCCAATTCATAAATATATTATTCAGCCCAAATCCATCTAAAGACTTCAACTATGGTTCATCATCTTATTCCATAATACTTCCTTCCTTTCAAATGGCATTCATTGTATCTTCATCATAAAAAGTATAACCACTACTCATATTTTTTTATGATTTTATTTATGAGATTTACCCCTTGGACAACGATTTAAAAAAAGTCCATAATTTCCACATTTTAAAACTCAATATTTGAAGATATTATAAGAGACCAATATTACCATCCATTTATTTAATAGAACATTTCATTTTTCTTCAGGAATTACTTTCCTTGTTTCCTTATTTTCCAATCTTAAAACATATTCCCATTCCTCTAAGACATTCATATGAGGGGTTCCTACCACATTCTCAACATATAGTAAATTGAATCCTCTTTCCTCCATGGTCTCTATTACAAAAACTGTTAGGGTAATATATCCTTGTTTTCATAGGTGAGTCTAAGAGCCAGTTAAGGTTCACATTCTTAATCATGTTCCATTATATCTGATTTGGAAAAATCAAAGATTTCTTCACTCCAGTCATCATCCCATTTATCCACTCATCAAAAAATCATCTATCATATTCAATGTTAACCCAGTTCATTATAGTTCCCTCCATTGACTGAAATCTAAAATCATAGTGTGAAAAACACTAATCATATTGGAAAACCATGTAATCATGAAAAAATCACTTAATGTGTTTCCAAATTATGAAACATTCTTTTAAATCTACAAAACTATAGGCATGACATAGGCTATCCATGACCATTATCTATGTAAATACTTCATTATGGTTTGTAAATAGTTTTTCAATTTCTGAATCATATCCTCCAAGAGTGTTAAACTAGGTGTTATGTAAGACCTGTTTTCGTGCACTAGGTGATGATCGAGCCCAACTCAATGGACCCTTTTTGAAGATATTACCCCCAGGTACATCAATTTAAAAGTAACATCTACTTTTAGTATCCATAGAGGGATGCAATTTCTTGGAAACCACTTTCTCTATCTATTTCCAAAATTTTAGGACATTTTCCTATACATTTAATCATCCTTATAATTATAGTTTGATACATCCCTAGGCATATACTTATAAATATTCCAAGGTATCTCACTAAAGTTTTCTTATCCTAATTCCCAATGGTAGACTTAAACATCCCTTTAATGCCTAATAAAGTGAGCTTGGATTTTCATACATGGATATTACATATTTTTAGATGAATATACAATACATTAGTTAACCACACACATGAGGAACACAATAGTTTAGTTCCTTTGTAAATATGGATCAAAATATTCGTAATTCATGGATGATCTTCAAATATCTCCGATAATGATCTTCCCTTTTAGTACTCTTCACAAGGATATCCACCTTAAAAAATTTAATTATAATTAGGGGAAAAGAAACCTAAAAAATGGGGAGATCATATTCTTATTAAGGGTAAAAAGGGAGATATACAAGAACAACATGAACAAAAGTTTTTGAGAAAATGAGAATAAAAATTGAAAATCATACCTTACATATCAATGATAATAAAAATGATTCATGGAAAATTTATAGGATTTTCGTAATACATGAATCATAATGGAATAAATAAAACTGATCCATGAGAGAATAACGTTGTAATAAGGCATAGATTTTTGTATTACACATAAGTATAGAAATTCATTTCAGAATTAGTTAAGGATCACTACCAAGGATATTATAGTTTAATGGGTTCACTCTCTAAACTATCATAGTAGTCATAGTTGAATCCCAAGATCATTATAGTGGAAAAATTCCCCTACTAATCAGGGGTTACTCCCCATTCTATTTCTAACAATATCATGAGATATAAATCATTTCCTGATGCACAAAAGGCATATATAGGTCACACACATCTCATAATAAAAACCATATTTACATGTTCCACAATGTCATAAAACATTAATCATATCATAACCAATGAAATTAAATAGGTTTCATAAAAATTTCACCGTGTCATAACCTATGGAAGATAGAAAGGTTTCATAACCATTTCATCTTTTCATTATAACATAACTCCTGAAAAGAATTTAGTTTCAAATAATTTTTTATATTATAACCCAATTAATGGAAACTAGTATTATAAAAATCATTCAATCATAAACATATATCATTAAAGTAGATGGTTTTTAGAACAAAAGTTTTTGATAAATAAAATATGTTTTCTATTTTTCATCAAGTATTTATAATATTATATTCACATATGAAACCATGTTTTGTGGGATTATTAAATATTCTAGGAACTTTTTATGGAGTGTTTCATTTGTATAGAAGTGTTACATAGATTAATTGAAAAAGTTTATCCCATAGGAACCCCAATTACATAGGTGGGTAAACTAGGAAAAGTATGCTAGGAAAAGTACATCTTCCATAACCTTTGGAATATGTGACAAAATGATCTAAACTACATGATGAGGAAATTGATTTTTACCAATGGGAATTTATCTTTGAACCCCCATATAGCATGAGCATAATAAAGATTATGTTTTTTTATAATGGATGGTATGAGGATCCTTGGATGGGGCCAAGCATTAGTTACTTATGGATTCCTATTATGATTGATCTTTTTGCTTACCTTATTTTATTATTTTAAAAATAAATAAATCATATAATTTATGTTAATTAATATTTATCATTCAAATAAGTTTTTTATTTCATTTAATTCTTGGATTAAATATTTTATTAAAAATTTATATCCCATAGTGTTTTGAATGGATATTTTATTTTAAAATGATTTAGAATCATTATTTGGTTTCTAAATTAAAACTAAAATAATACCAAATTTATTTTTTTTCAAAATAACATGTAATAGGTGTTTATTTAATGATTATTCAAATGGTGTGGTTTTATTTTTCATTCCTACAGGGATTTTGATCACACAGCTGTGTTACATTTCAAGATTTAATTTAGCTTATGTCTATATAGGGAGATTACTTAGTTTAGGTTTGATGGTGACTTATAAATTAACATGAAGGTATTTTTTTTGTTTAATTTTATTTATTTTACTTTTTCTCATCATCCATGTTGGACTTTTACTATTTCATATAGGCTGATGATAGTGATATATGATGGTGGCTAAATTAGAGTCATCTGAATGTGGAATTTTAATATGCACATTATAGGGGGAGGCTAAAGGTGAGTTGGGGGATTTATTTAGATATTTATTTTTTATTATCCACTTTAATGCTTTTATATTCTATAGATTTTTATTTACATCTACATATTATTTTGGCATGAAAATATAAAATATGGATGATTCATTATCATTTTTATACTGTTATTGATCTCTATTTCTAGGAGAAATCAGTCTCACGTAGTTATCTTCGATTCCTTTCAATAGTTATCATCCCATGGGGATTGGGAATGCACCTTGATCCTTGTTGTGGACATATTTGGGAGTTTGATTAAGGGGATACATGGGTTGGTTTGTGAAAAAATTATATCAAGAAACCCTATGTAATTTTTTAGTGATAGAAGTTTGGAGTTAAGATCGTTAGAGATCGTTAGGTAGTTCTTGGGACTGATCATCAATGCTCATGAGGACACCTTAGTTACCATGGGATGTTGGGGTCTAAATTTTTATTCTATGTTTTACTTTTGATTATATTGTGATTCAGTACAATTTGACTGTATTTTTATTTTTGATGAAACTATTTGGATTTTATAATAATATTTTGTGTTTTGGGGTTGAAATGCGAGTTCAACTAATGGAACCTAAGAAGATTTCATGGACTAGAAAACAATGTAAATTATGGGTACATGGTTCTATGTAACTCTATATGGAAATGGTATCACTAGAACATGGACCAACAAAACATACATAAAACACATTTATATATACTAGCCCACATGAAAATCATGTGTGGATCTCCCTTTGAGCTAAACTCTCTTGGGTTCTATGTGGGTGTTATCTTTTTTGGTTTTTACGATACATGAAAATGTAAGTGTATTTCTGAAAGGTAAGACTAGTTTTGGAGTTTGAAAATTTTATATTATGTGTGGAAAGTGGAGTTTGGGAAATTGAGAAGGGATTTTCATCAAAACTATTTTGGGTGATTGATTTTTAAGTGGAGTGAATATTGTTTAAAAAACATAGAATGTTATAATTTTGTTTTTAAAGGTAAACATTATATTTTCAAAATAAGAAATTTTTCTTTTGGAATTGGTATTGGGAAATAATGTTTAGATATTATATTATCTTATGAATTTTGGTGAGGAATGAGAATTGACTTGTTTTACTATTTTTTAAATGTGAAATGTTTTGGGAATTTTTTTTTGGAAAATGGAGAATATTATATGTGAAGTTACATTGGTTTTAAATGTTCTCTATGTAGTATATGAATTTTTTTGAAAAATTATTATATTTTTAAGTTATTTTTAATTAATGTCATGAAATTTTTAGGATAAAATTTTTATATTATAAAATTGTTGAAAAATGGGTTGTTTTGATCTTGTTTAGTGGTTATGGATATTTCCTTGGACATTTGTTTTGGTTTATGAACTATTTTTATTAGATTGATTTGATTTGACTTTTATAGGTGATGTTTTTTTTATTTTCTATTTTATGTCTTCCTCCCAGTATAGTTCCTTAGGATAACATCTATCTAGGATTTGGTGAATCCCTTTTTTGGTTAAATATACTTTGGTTATTAATAAAGTAGTAGTTTTTGTTCATTCTGAAGTACTTCAGATTATTGGTTTGATCCATTATTCGGTGATCTTTAAAAAAGTTTTAGGGTTTATGTGTTTCAAAAAAGATAATTAAGTGGTTATTTCAGTGGTTTATCATGTGTCAAATGATATTTTAAATGGTGTAGTGGGTTATGCATTCTATGGTGATATGTGATGTCTCACCTAATACGTGTGGTCTGGTAACTATGTGATGAGATTATATATAGGATTGGATTAAGTGAATATGTTAGAGAATTTCCATGGGTTTACTAGTTGGGGTTATTGCATATGTAGTGTTGTTTTTACTTTCATTGGTATCTCCTTGGTGGAGATCCGATTTTGAGGTTCCAGGTTTCCCTTCCCCTATTCTCAGTCTATTGAGGTATCAAATGTTGTGTGATGAGTAATGTTCATGGAATGTACCCCCTCATTTACTTTTTAATCTTATATTAAATAGTTGTGAGGGGAACATCGATGGTGTTAGTCTGGAGGGTTTTTAAATGTTCTTTAGGATGTTCTATTTCATGAGAATGGATTGATGAAATTTTAAGGAATTATTTTATATTACCTCATTTTCTTTCCTTATTGGTCTTATTTCGTTACTATTTTTTTGTTTAATTTTTTCAAAATTAGATATGTAACGAATTTTTTGGTGAAATTAGGGATATCGTTTATCGAGTTTTTAGTGTGGAATATTAATATTCTTCTGGTATTGATCGATTAGAAAGGTATTTTTTTAAGTGATAAACAATATTAGTATCATTATTATTTTTTATGTAGGTCCATATAAGATATTATTTTCTTTTCCATACTTTATTTTTTCATATGTAACTTTTGGAACTATGGGTCAAATTAAGATAGGGTTTATAATTTATTTGGGTTTGAATTCAGGGTAATTTAGGGAAGTTTTGTGGTTTGATCCATTTCAATTAATGAGTTCTCTTGATGTGACTCTCATTTTGAATTATATGATTTTCTCATCCTTTAAATCTGTTGAATTTTAAAATAATAAACAATTTATTTTTGGGATATTTGTCACACCATGACCTTTATTTATTTATTTACTTCCCATTTTTACTTAAATATTAGGCCATTTTTATTTAATTTTTTTTTTAAAAAGTTAGGTTCTGTGAAGGTTTAAAAAATATCCCACAGAGAATTTTTAATCATGGTGATCCTATGTGGGTTCTATATAGTTCTGATAAAATGATTTCTCATAATTGGAACATGGTTTACTAATCCATGCGACTAAACCATGAAATTTTCAAATATATTTAAATATATATTATAAAATTAAAAATAAAAATTAAAAAGCTAATACAAACCCTTCTCCCTATCTCCCTCATACCTGACATACCACCCTTCCCCTCTCCCCATTATTTTATGTCACAACCCTACCCAAAAGTTTCCCTCACACAAGCCTCATACCCCTCCAAATCACCTATATTCCTAATTAAATCTTATCTAGATAATTGTGTATAGGGTTTACCTCTTCCTTCTCCCCATCCTCCCTATATTTCTACTGGTTATGTATTCTATTTTATGTTGGAAAAGTTTCTTGGATAAACTATATCCTGTATGGAGTTTTTTTATTTTGTGATTTTTGGTTCCTAGGGATAACAAGGCCTAGTGTGAGACACATCCTAGAAAGATTTGACAAAGGTGAAAACTTTTGGATCCTTTTGTGACATGAGTTTTTCTTTCTAAAGATAGTTTCCCTGTATATTTATCTTTAAATTTATGAACATAGATTTATTTCATTTATCTTTAAATTAAATAAATTATCTTGATTTCATTTCTAATCTCCATTTTTGATATAAAATTATAATAACAAATATTTTAAGTATTATTTGTAGTAAAAAGATATAGGTTTATTTAATTAATCATAAAACTAAATGGATTTTAATAAAATGAGAACCTGAGGGAAAAATATTTTTTAAATAATCTTGATACCCAATATTTTTATTAAATATTTGATGAAAATTATATATAATATTTGTGATTTTAAAAAATGGGTTCAGTTCATTAATTTGAGTTCTTAATTGGATTTTAATTTTTTACATTGAAATTCAATTAATACATGAGATTCCATTGTTCAGTTATGTACTTAAAACTTTTAATTTCTTCTAGAACCCCATGAAGTTTATAATTACTATAGCATCCCACGTTTTTATAACATAAACTATCATTACATTACACAAAACTGAGGATCTTTAAGGTCTAGTGTCTTGGAAACCAGGAACTTAATACATGAAAACAACATAAAGAATTCTTCTTAAACACTTGAAAGGATTATCCTTAAGTTCATCCTAGGTTCATTACTGCATCTCATAACCTGGGGACATACATCAAAAGAAAGGGTGAGCAGAAGGGCCAGTAAGGGAAACAAGAGGAACATTTTACATGTGAACATGAGATACTTCAATAAGGACATGAAAAGAACTTTAAGGCATGAGAAAGAAATCACGAGGCATTTCATAATAAAAATAACATTTTTCATAAATTGAAGATGTGGATACATCATTTAACATAGAAAATAATGATCATATCACCAAGGTCCATCCCCAAGGTGTCTTTTGAAAATTACCAAGGTTATTCACCAAGGTATCGTAAAAATTGTAATCTCTAGTGGTTACATCATTACCCAATGCATTGGAGCGCTATCAGGGTGCACCCTTAAATTTGAATTTATTATCATGTGATACACATATATCATCATAAAAAATTTCATAAAGAACCCATATAGCACAAAATAAATGGGTTTCTTTTCATAATAATAACGTTTTAAAAACTGATTTAAAGACATGATCTTAGTGTCACTTTAAACCCATGGAAAGGGAAAGTGGGTATAATGTATGTAAATCAAAGAATTTAAAATAGAACATTTTGATATATATTTGAATAAACTTATAGAAATAATAACTTTGAGTATTCAGTTTATAACATAAAATAATTTTCAGAAAAGAGAGAGGCATTTTGAGATGAAAATTCTACAGCATAACGGCAATATTTCAGGGTTTTAGAAAACATTGAAAGGAGAGGGGACATGGGTCAAACATTCATAAATGACCCATAAAACAGTATAGGGACAGAATAAGAAGGATATATGAACATGGTAATGAAATTTTAAGGACATACCATTTGAAATGAAAAACATGGAAGGAAGACAAAAATTAGATTTCTCTTATGAAAATTCAGCAGCCTAACGGCGTCACTTAAAATTAAATAAAAATGAATTAACAAGATAAAATAGGGTCTCTCATAATATGATCATAAAAGATCATTATGATAGATATATAGATTATACCCCAACATAATAAAAAGAAACTATAAATACTTGACATGAAAATAGAACTTGAAAAATGAGAAGGGTGAAAGAATCCGTTAAAAATTCGGCAGCCTAACAGCGTCACTTAAACTTTCATAAAACGAAATGATGAGAGTAAGAGGGGATCTCTCATCATATAAACATGAAAAGGGAAATAAGAGGAATATAAAAGAACATCCTCTCACATAAGAACATAGAGCATAAAAGGAATGACATAAAAGGGATTACATGAAAAGAAAGAGAGAGGTCGGATCCCTTACCTTAAAACGTAACTCTTAAAACTCAATGGTTTGGACCTTGTGGGCTTGTGGGCACCTTGGGAGGACTCGTTGGAAGGTAAGGAGACAAGAAATTCTTTGGGGGAGAGTTGAGAGTTAAAAATAAAGGAGGAAAGGGTGGGTATTTATAGGGAAAGTGAGGGGACAGGGCATTAATGGCCAAGGGACACCTCACAAGTGCTTTTCTCAAAACCATTTGCTCTCCATTGGCATTTACAATGGAGTTAGGCCACATGGGGCCCCCAAAACAATAATTCATCACCCTTGTCCCGCCAACCCTTAAAATATCTCATGAAATCATCATGACACAGTTATGATGTCATTAAACATACCGAAACCCTAAAACTGCATTTTTACTATTCACTAAAAAAATTCATCTTTCTCAGAAAAATCCCAAAACTTCACCTTAACCAAATATAGACGTTCTAATTAAATTTATTAACTCCATTTTATAAAAATAATTTTCTATATAATTTTAATTTAATTTTTAAATAAAAACACTATTCATCAAGAATTCGTTTTTTTCAGAAAAATCCCCAAAAATTACCATAACATAATATCGATGCTATGAGTTCAAAAATAAAGTCATTTTTATAAAAATAGTTTTCTAATAATTTTTAATTAAATTTTTAATTAAAAAACACTATTCACCCAAAAAAACTAATACTTGACTAATAATTTATGAAACCTTTATTTACCCATTTTATTGAACCACATTACTTAATCTAGGTGTCTAAATTATATTAAAACTTCATTTGAGTGAAATTACTAATCCATTTGGTCACATTACTAATCCTAAGTGTATAATCACTATTCATAATTTACTATTCATCAAAAATTAAGTTGATCTGATTAGACTCCAAATTCCTTACTGAACACTTTTGTAGAAGACCATTTTTTGAAAATCATTACACATCATTAATTATTTAGGGTTTACATAAATATTTTAAAATATCATTTTTTTCAAAATTCATCAATAAAATACATCCTAAAATTATCTGGACATTTGAAATTTCTCAAACATCACTAAAGGAAGGAATCTCAATTCATTCATCCCAAAGGATTACACAAAGAAGCTAGGGTCTCATCACATAACCCCTTATAACACCGGCATATGACCTAAGTGTAAGGGGTGCTATGGTGAGAGAATCTGAGGGAGGCTCAGATAACATTACCCTAGTAGTAATCTCTACTAACTTGAACTTCTCCCGCAGGCGTTTCCATTCAAGCTTGACACGCTGGAGTTCATCTTAGGCTTAGTCCAAAGCAAAGCCCAGAGATGCTACCTCCTTCCCAAGCTCTGATAAGTGGGATTCATAAGGTTCGTGTCTATGGGATGAAGCCATCGACTCCTCTTTCTGCATTAACCATTAACATCTCTATTAAATAATTAAGAGTACGTTACTATACTACTCCAAAGATTGGGTCGTTACATTCTTCCCCCCTTAAGAAATTTCGTCCCCGAAATTTATACATGAGGCCTAGTCGAAAAGGTGAGGTTACTTTTGCTACATTATTTCCTCAGGCTCCCAAGTCGCTTCTTCATATTTATGATTCCTCCACAACACTTTCACAAGGTGGGTAGTCTTGTTTCGTAGAACCTTGTCTCTACGGTCCAAGATCTCCACTGGCTGCTCCTCATAAGAGAGGTCATGTTCCAGTTGTACCACCCCTGGGTTCAGTACATGCGAAGGGTCGGGTATGTACTTCCTCAAGAGAGATACATGGAAGACATCATGAACTTGAGCTAGGTTTGGTGGAAGTGCTAGACGATAGGCCACTGATCCTATGCGATCAAGGATTTCATAGGGGCCAATGTACCTAGGGTTGAGCTTCCCTTTCTTCCAAAACCGCATGACTCTCTTCCAGGGAGAAATTCGAAGGAAGAATTTGTCACCAACACCAAACTCCAAGTCCCTTTGACGATTGTCCTCATATCTCTTCTGCCGACTCTGAGCAGCCTTTATGTGTTGTTGGATGGCATGAACCTGTTCTGTCATCTCTTGTACAAGATCTGGCCCAAGAAGCTTTCTCTCACCAGTTTCATCCCAACAAGTAGGAGTTCTACATCGCTTTCCATAGAGAGCTTCATAGGGTGCCATCTGAATACTCGAATGGAAGCTGTTGTTAAAGGAGAACTCAACTAATGGGAGGTGTTGATCCCATCCACCTTTAAATTCCATTGAGCATAATCTCACCATGTCTTCGAGTGTCTGAATAGTCCTTTCATATTGTCCATCAGTTTGAGGATGATAGGTCGTACTAAAATTCAATTCAGTACTCAGAGCATGTTGAAGACTTCTCCAGAATTTTGATGTGAATCTTGGATCACGATCAGACACGATGGATAGTGGTACCCCATGCAGCCTTACCACTTCCTTCACGTATATCTTGGAAAACTGATCCAGAGAGAAATATTCCCGCATAGAGATAAAATGGGCTGTCTTGGTGAGACGGTCCACAATAACCCATATCGCATTATTTCCTTTGGATGTTTTCGGGAGACCAGTTACAAAGTCCATAGTGATATTATCCCACTTCCATACTAGTATGGGTAGCAGTTGTAATACCCCCTTAGGAAGTTGTCGTTCTGCCTTTACTTTCTGACACACCAGGCACCTTGTAGTGTAATCGGCAATCTCCATCTTCATGTTATCCCACCAATAAGGATCATGAAGGTCTATATGCATCTGAGTGCTTCCCAGATGTATATAGAAAGTAGAACTATGAGATTCATCCATCAGTTCTTTCTTTATCTCCGGAATAGATGGAACACATAGCCTTGTACAAAATTTCAATACACCTTCTTGATCAATATTGAAATCAGGGAACTTCCCATCCTTTACAGCCTCAAGCTTCTCCTGCAGCAAAGGATCTTCTTTTTGAGCCTTCTTGATCTTCTCTAGTAATGAAGGTTGAGAAATCATTTGGGATAGGGTTGATGATGTCCCTTTCCTTATAACTCCCAAGTCCAGTTTTACTAGTTCTTTAATCAAGGGATCTCCTAGGATCCTCATTGTTGCCAGAACAATAGGATCTTTCCTTCTTAACGCATCCGTGACTTTGTTTTCTCTTCCAGGGTGATAATGAATTGAACAATCATAGTCTTTAATAAGCTCCAACCATCTTCTTTGTCTCATGTTCAATTCTTTATGTGTGAAAATATACTTTAGACTTTGGTTGTCAGTGTATATATCACATTTCTCCCCATAAAGATAGTTCCTCCATATCTTTAGAGCAAAAACAACTGCCGCCAGCTCTAGATCATGCGTAGGATAATTCTGCTCATGAATCTTCAACTGTCGAGATGCATAAGCAATTACCTTATCATTTTGCATGAGGACTCACCCAATCCCTTTCAGAGATGTATCGCTAAAACTAACAAATCCTTCTCCAATAGAGGGTAGTGTTAACACAGGTGAAGTAACCAACCTCTTCTTCAGCTCTTGGAAACTTTCCTCGCATTCCTTTGTCCAGATGAACTTAACCCCTTTTCGAGTCAACTTGGTTAGTGGATTAGAAAGTCGTGAAATGTTTTTCACAAACCTCCTATAATATCCCACTAAACCAAGGAAACTACGAATCTCAGTTACTGTTGTGGGTTGAGGCCACTCCTCTACAACCATTGTCTTTGCAGGGTCAACCGAGATTCCTTCATTGGTTACGATGTGCCCCAAGAAAGCCACTTGTTGTAACCACAACTCACACTTGCTGAACATTCCAAAGAGCCTCTCCTTCCACAGAGTTTTCAAAATAACCCACAGATGATCTTCATGCTCCTCATGACTTTTTGAATATATCAAAATATCATCAATAAAAACTACCAAAAAGTTATCAAGTTAGTCCTTAAAGACTCTATTCATCAAATGCATGAAAATAGAAGGAGCATTAGTCAAGCCGAAGGGCATTACAGTAAACTCATAATGCCCATATCTTGATCAGAAGGTAGTCATTGGAATATCTTCCTTCTTCACCCTCAGTTGATGATAACCAGATCGAAGGTCAATCTTGGAGAAGAATTGAGCCCCACGAAGTTGGTCAAATAAATCATCAATTCTTGGAAGGGGGTATTTGTTCTTCACTATGATCCCATTCAGTTCTCTATAATCAATTCATAACCGCATTGATCCATCCTTCTTCTTCACAAAGAGAACTGGTGCTCCCCAAGGAGACACAATCGGACGGATAAATCCCTTCTCTAACAAGTCTTGGAGTTGTTTCTTTAACTCTTCTAGCTCCACATTTGCCATTATATACGGAGTCTTTGATATTGGTTGAGACCCAGGTACGAGTTCAATGGAGAACTCTACCTCTCTTTTGGGGGGAGGTCCAGGTAACTCCTCAGGAAATACATCCATGTATTCCTGAACAATTAGAACATCTTCTATTGGTATGCTCCCTTTTCCTTCTTCATCATCACCGATTAACTCCATAAAGAAAGCTATAGGAGGTGGTTCTAGATAGGGATCAGTTCGGGATATCTCTCCTTGGAAGACAACTGTAGGTTGTTTATTCAAGACTACTGAGATTTCCTTACTTCTGTATTTTATCTTAGCATTATACTTTGAGAGCCAGTCCATCCCTAGTATAACGTCAAATTCCAACATGGGAATGACTACTAGTTTTGCGATAATATTGTGCTCACCAAAGTAAACACTAGAGTCTCTAAATTCTGTTGATGCAGGGATAATAACACTTGGAGTCTTGACTGATAACTCTACCTCTAGCAGTTTGGGGATTGATTCTATATTCCTTGCAAACTTGGAGGAAATAAAGGAATGAGTAGAACCAAAATCAAATAAAGTACTTGCTAGGTTTGAGAGGATGACAAGAGTACCTACTACCACATCGTTCGGAACTTCAACTTCAGTTGTTGTGATAGTGAAAGCACGACCTTTCTCCCTTGGCCTCTACTGAGGATGGTGGTGATTCCCCTCCACCACCCTCGGATTTGGACATTGATTAGAAAAGTGCCCAAGCTATCCACAGTTGAAGCATGTGACTTTGGGTAGGACCAGAACCATCTTTCCTCTGTCGTTAGTGTTGGGAAGTTTAGGCTTCACATAACTACGACAATTCCGGGAAATATGGCCTTCTCTTCCACACCTGTAGAACTTACCACTTCCGATCAAGCAGTTCCCTGAATGATTCTTCCCACATTTATTGCATGTGGCATGTTGCATATGCTTTCCACCTCTTTCCTAATCAAAACTTCTTCCCAGACTTGGTTCTAGATTTCTCTTCTTCTCATTAGATTTGTGAGACCACTGTGTCTCCCCAAACTCTAGTTCAACTTTCATAGCACTTCGAACTATTTCTTCATAGCTATCATAGTCCCTGCTGGCTAGATTCTTCCACAGATGAGGTCGTAGTCCACCAAAGAATCTATGAACCTTCCCATTAGGGTCCATGACGAAGCTTGAGGTATAACGGGAAATCCTTGTAAAGTTCATCTCATAGGTTCCAACTAATTCATTCTCCTTTTTCATCAGCTCGAGAAATTATTTCTCCATTCTCGTTCTCATCAAACGAGGGAAATAATTATTAAAGAATATTCCCCGGAACTCTTCCCACTCCATAGATTCCATCTCTCCTCGTGGCTTCGTGTTTTTGATCAGTGACCACCACTGATCAGCTTCTCCCTCTAGGCGGTAAACAGCAAGGGTGACTTTTTCTTGTTCCGAACAATGAAGTACAGAAAAGATCTTTTCAATGGAGCTTATCCATTGTTTCGCAACCAATGGGTCAGTAGATCCACTGAATGTTGGTGGTCGTTGACGCATGAAGGACTCAACAGAATGTTGTTCCCTTCGTGGTGAGATCGGAATCTCATCTTGATTCAAGTTATTACTCATAACTTGAGTCAGTTGGTTCATCATTCGCATGAATGATTCCATTCCAGCTTCCATCGGAGGGCCGTCAGCACATGGTGCATTGATGTCACCATCAGCACAGTTCCTCCTATTGCCCGCCATTTTCTAAAAGAATAAAACCTTAGTGAGAAACTTATTTCATTTATGAATCTTTTAACTAAGACTTCATGCTTAGACAATTACACTTCTCTATAATTCCTTCATAATGATTCATAAAAATCTTGTGATTAACCAAACATATCCCCCGGGAGTTTCGTAACCAAGAGTGTAGCAAGGCCCGTTATCGCGCACCAGTTCCCGTTTGAGTCTAACTCAAAACGGTGTTTTCGGGTTTTACCCCTATGTACATCTGTGCCAGAGCCGCGTCTACCTGCTCGTATCCAGACATGGATGTATTTGTTTGATAAACCACTTACTCAGTACTTACCAAAATACCAGGAAGTTTTTCTATATTCAAACTTTTCTATAGGGTTCTTCCTAATGTTTTTATATCATAATTTCCACAAATAACTAAACCATCCTTTGATACCAACTACAGAATCCCTCCTTTTTATAACATACACTATCATTACATTACACAAAACTGAGGATCTTTAAGGTCTAGTGTCTTGGAAACCAGGAACATAATACATGAAAACAACATAAAGAATTCTTCTTAAACACTTGAAAGGCTTCTCCTTAAGTTCATCCTAGGTTCATTACTGCATCTCATAACCTGGGGACATACATCAAATGAAAGGGTGAGCAGAAGGCCCAGTAAGGGAAACAAGAGGAACATTTTACATGTGAACTTGAGATACTTCAACAAGGACATGAAAAGAACATTAGGGAATGAGAAAGAAATCATGAGGCATTTCATAATAAAAAAAACATTTTTCATACCTTGAAGATGTGTCTACATCATTTAACGTAGACAATCATGAACATATCACCAAGGTCCATCCCCAAGGTGTCATTTGAAAATTACCAAGGTTATTCACCAAGGTATCGTAAAAATTGTAATCTCTAGTGGTTACATCATTACCCAATGCATTGGAGTGCTATCAGGGCGCACCCTTAAATTTGCCTTTATTATCCTCTGAGCCACATATATCATCATCAAACATTTCATAAAGAACCCATATAGCACAAAATAAATGGGTTTCATTTCATAATAATAACGTTTTAAAAACTACTTTAAAGACATGATCTTAATGTCACTTTAAACCCACGGAAAGGGAAAGCGGGTATCATGTATGTAAATCCCAGAATATAAAATAGAACATTTTGATATATATGTGAATAAAATTATAGAAATAATAGATTTGAGTATTCACTTAATAACAAAAAATAATTTTGAGAAAAGAGAGAGTCGTTTTGAGACGAAAATTCTGTAGCATAACAGCTATATTTCGGGGTTTTAGAAAACATTGAAAGGAGAGGGGACATGGGTCAAACATTCATAAATGACCCATAAAACAGTAGAGGGACAGAATAAGAAGGATATATGAACATGGTAATGAAATTTGAAGGAAATACCCTTTGAAATGAAAAATATGGAAGGAAGAAAAAAAATTATATTTCACTTATGAAAATTCGGCAGCCTAACGGCGTCACTTAAACTTCAATAAAAATGAATTCACAAGATCAAATAGGGTATCTCATCATATGATAATAAAAGATCAGTATGATAGATATAGAGATCATACCCCAACATAATAAAAAGAAACTGGAAATACTTGACATGAAAATAGAAATTGAAAAATGAGAAGGGTGAAAGAATCCGTTAAAAATTCGGCAGCCTAACGGCGTCACATAAACTTTCATAAAACGAAATGATGAGAGTAAGAGGGGATATATCATCATATAAACATGAAAAGGGAAGTAAGATAAATATAAAAGAACATCCTATCACATAAGAACATGGGGCATAAAAGGAATGACATAAAAGGGATTACCTGAAAAGAAAGAGAGAGGTCAGATCCCTTACCTTAAAATGTAACTCTTAAAACTCAATGTTTTGGACCTTGAGGGATTGTGGGCACCTTGGGAGGACTCCTTGGGAGGTAAGGAGACCATAAATTCGTTGGGGGAGAGTTTGGAGTGAAAAATAAAGGAGGAAAGGTTGGGTATTTATAGGGAAAGTGAGGGGACAAGGCATTAATGGCCAAGGGACACCTCACAAGTGCTTTTCTCAAAACCATGTGCTCTCCTTTGGAATTTACCATGGAGTTAGGACACATGGGGCCCCCAAAACAATAATTCATCACCCTTGGCCGGCCAACCCTTAAAATATCTCATGAAATCATCATGAAACAGTTATGATGTCATTAAACATACTGAAACCCTAAAACTGCATTTTTACTATTCACTAAAAAATTCATCTTTCTCAGAAAAATCCCAAAATTTCACCTTAACCAAATATAGACGTTCTAATTACATTTATGAACTCCATTTTATAAAAATAATTTTCTAAATAATTTTAATTTAATTTTTATATAAAATCACTATTCATCAAGAATTCGTTTTTTTCAGAAAAATTCCCAAAAATTACCAGAACATAATATCGATGCTCTGAGTTTAAAAATAAAGTCATTTTTATAAAAATAATTTTCTAATCATTTTTAATTAAATTTTTAATTAAAAAACACTATTCACCCAAAAAAACTAATACTTGACAAATAATTTATGAAACCTTTATTTACCCATTTTATTGAACCACATTACTTAATCTAGGTGTCTAAATTATATTAAAACTTTCTTTGAGTGAAATTACTAATCCATTTGGTCACATTACTAATCCTAAGTGTAAAATCACTATTCATAATTTACTATTCATCAAAAATTAAGTTGATCTTATTAGAGTCCAAATTCCTTACTGAACACTTTTGTAGAAGACCATTTTTTGAAAATCATTACACATCATTAATTATTTAAGGTTTACATAAATATTTTAAAATATCATTTTTTTCAAAATTCATCAATAAAATACATCCTAAAATTATCTGGACATTTGAAATTTCACAAACATCACTAAAGGAAGGAATCTCAATTCATTCATCCCAAAGGATTACACAAAGAAGCTAGGGTCTCATCACATAACCCCTTATAACACCGACATATGACCATGTGTAAGGTGTGCTATGGTGAGAGAATCTGAGGGAGGCTCAGATAACATTTCCCTAGTAGTAATCTCTACTAACTTGAACTTCTCCTACATGCGTTTTCGTTCAAGCTTGACACGCTGGAGTTCAGCTTGGGCTTGGTCCAAAGCGAAGCCCACAGATGCTACCTCCTTCCCAAGCTCTGATAAGTGCGCTTCATAAGGTTCGAGTCTACTAGATGAAGCCATCGACTCCTCTTTCTGCATTAACCATTAACATCTCTATTAAATCATTAAGAGTAAGTTAATATACTACTCAAAAGATTGGGTCGTTACAATTACCATTTTTACCTCAATGTTTATGTGAATATACATGGGAAATATATATATATATATATATGTGTGTGTTTGTTTTTGTACCAAATGACAAAGGAGTGCATACATTGGTATAATATGAAAATCACACACACACACACACAGATATATATATATATATATGTGTGTGTGTGTGTATATGTGTGTGTGGAAATGTATATGATCATAATGATATGGTAATTTTAAGAATTCAAACATTGATTCTTAATTTTGTTTTGAAACAAAATTCTATGTGATTTTCCAAAATTTATATTTGGAGGCCCATTTGATACTTTGAAGTATGAGTTTTTGTACAAAACTATTTTTTGATAAATTAAATTTTTTTTGTTTAGTTCTAAATAATTTCTAAATTTTTATTGATATATAAAATGTTGTTTTAAGTGATTCTTATTCATGCATGGATATTTTCAAGGTTTATTTAAGTTGTATGAAACTGGTATTTGTATTAATGAAAAAAGGTTATCACATTGGAAACCTAAGTACTTTAGTGGGTAGTGTATCACTCTAATATTTTATGAAATATTTTCTTAAAATAAATTTAATTTATTTGTATATTGTGTTACATGCAATATTGAGTTTAAATAAACCATGATAAACTACGAAAATGTTATTATTTAATGTAACTGTTGTCACATATCCATTAAATTGGTGGGAATTTATAGTAATGGATAAACTAGGAAATTTATATGGTTAAACAATCCCTAAATTTCATTCATTAGTTATCAATTTATTATAAGTGAAAATAAAAATCATTTGAAAGTAAGAGAAATGTCTTACTGAAAATCTACTTTTAGGTGCACAATGTATTTTATTCTTAATAAATAAAATTAATAACTTTTTTGAGTGATTTTAATAAAATTTATATATTATATATTTAAAAAAATGTATTATAATTCCATCTAATATTTTTTTCTAGGCATGGGATAAGAATAAATCTAGTTTTACGCTTAAAAAGTATTATTCTATATAATGTTTCACTGTATTTTTTCCACTAATTTTATTTATTTTTAATTTTATAAAATTAATTTTAGAAAATGAACTTAATTTTTTAAATAAAAATTCCAAAATTATCTTACATTTATTTTTTAGAATTTTCTGAAAAGAATAATTTTTCGATAAATAATGAAAAATATTGTTTTTTATCAAAAATATTCTTTTTTGTAGAATTTACAAAGTTCCATTTTGTTTTTAAATGGTTTTAAAAGTAAAATTATTTAAATTATAGTATTATTAATTCAAGTTTTCTCATTTTATTAAATTTTATGTTAATTTTGATACAAAAACTTATTATACTTAAGTAAACGTTTTTTCTTCAGAACCCTCTTTTCATCGAGTTCATGGGTTTTATTTAAAATTAAATTCTTCCACTTATTGGGATTAAATTAAAAAAAATAATTTCATATTTGGAATAATAATAATTAATATTTTTTAATAATTTTAACTTAATTTTTTGTCATAATTAATATTAAAAACAATGAAAATTAATTATAGCTGTTAAGGTTAAAATGGGGGTCTTTGAATTAAATGTGCTTTTATAAAAATTAATTTTCCTAAAAAATATGATTTTTTTAGATTAATTGGGTATAATATTTATAATAAATGTTACCAAATTACCTATATAGTCACATTTTATATTTACTCTTAGAGGATAATCTTCTAAGTAAAAAATTAGATACCATAGTGAAAACTAAAATAGTAAAAGTGAGTATCCTTGAAGAAAAAGGGAATAAAATTTTTCATTTTTATTTTTGAATTTTTTTTATTGAAATTATATTTAAAAAAAATTATTTATCAAATTGGGAGGAACATGGTTTGATATTGACTTTCCATAATTGAATTGTTTTTATTCTTACAAAAAGGCCCCTTCTTCTCACTTATAAAAGGGGACCTCCTCTCCACTTTTCATTGCACATCAACAGAATTTTGGTTCATAAAATAACTTAAAATCCATTTCTAAAGTCCATTACAATGTTCTATTGGAATTTATTTATCATAAAACCATCATAATATGGTTAATGGTGAGTTCCTAAAGAGGCTTTCTGAAGAAGAGTTATTATTCTTAACTGAGATTTTTTTTATTTCTTATTCTACCTCCATCAAATTTTTTTAAGATATGATTAAATAAAAAAATTTCTAAAATATACTTAAATATTAATATTTTAAATTCATAACTAGTTTCCATATCCACCTCCATTAAAAGGGAAATAGAACTTTTGATCGTGTGTATGGAGGACTACCACCTCATGAACCGATTTAATTTTTTTTCAATCACCTACTATCATCCACATAAATATTTATGGATTCAATGTATATATATATATATATATTATATTTATGAAATAATTATAATTCATTAATTATAATATAACATATACCTTATTAACTGTCAATCAATTTGAAAATGATAATGATGTCAGTTCGTACGTGTGGACTACCGACTCCACAAAGCGATGTGATTAATTTTTCATTTCTTTTTTACATGGATGGTATTAAGGATTGATTGGATAAATATATATGGTTTAAATAATATAATAATTAGTTTATTAATATCAATTAATTTTTATCATTATTTTTTCCCATCATCTAAAAAATGAAAACATTGTCCATGCATACATATGACTTACTATCTATATGAATGGTGTAATTTATTTTTATATATCTAACATTTATGGAGAAATTTAATTATTTACATAATATTTATATATTATACATATTTAGTTATTAATTTTTTGAGATGATGGAGCCAGTATAAAAGTACAAGGACAAAACTACTGAACCAAAACATACAAGAATAATGATGTAGTTATCACCCGGAATAGTGATTTTCATAAAGAATTGTTTATAAATGGATGAGAAAAAGTTGTATGTAAAAAATATATTTTATGATATATATTATTATGGGTTCATAATATCTTTGAAATATATATTTATTTATTATAACAGATGTTTAAAATGTATGAAGGAATTGGGATCTAAGGTAAGAGTTTTTTGTCTCACTTTTATTTCTATGGGACACATGCCATATTCACCACTTATTTATTTTTTGTGGTGTAAATAATGCCCAGGAATATATTTTATGATTCATATAATAAAAATTATTGTATATAAAGTTTCATATATGGTTTTTAATTTCAATGGTCCTGTGATTCAAAAGATACAAAATTGGTATGATTTTTATGTTATAATCTCATTATTTATCAGGATTGTTTAGGATTATGTTTCCAATAACTAAATATAGTGATAAATATCTAAATAAAACTATGAATATTATTATCCTATAATAATATCTTGATATTACATGGTTTACACTCATTTTACACTATTTAATCACTCAAGTAAATGAATGTATTTTTTAAAAGAAAACTTACTTTATTTCTAACCGATTGAAAACTTTTTTTATTCAAAATCCATGATTTATAAACAAATTTGTTTTGATGAATATTTTTTAAAAGAAAATATGATTATTTAAATTTATTTTTACAATGTTTTAATATTAATATATTTTTTAAAAAATTAATCTTCTTATCATTTTTTGAACAAGGTACTTTTTTATTTTCCATGGAAATGTTAATAGAAATTTTGATTTAACATATACGAAATGAATAAAGTTTATTACCATAATGACCAATAAATTATTTTATGATTTATCAAAAAGTTTTCATGGTTATTTTTGAAGAAATTTTTCCCTGATGGTTTGAAAGATTATAGATATTCAATATGTTGTTTTTATGTGAAAGGGTATTTTCCCCAGGAAATGTTCCAAGTTATCATTTAAAGGATTATTTCATCTCAAATGAAATCTTTTGATGTTATATAATCTCTAATAGGGATGTGATTTAAGTATACCATAATTTTCCTTTCTCTAGAAGGTTTATGATTATGATGAGACGATGTTTACGAAACCCATTCCTTTTCCATGGGTTATACTACGATATGATGATTTTTTATGATATTTTGGAACAAAACTAAATGCTTTTAATTATACGATTGGTGAGAATGGAATTTTATATATCCCTCTAATGCATTGTGTGATCATGGATAGATCATGCGATAAATATGACCAGAATGAGGAGTAAACCTAGTTCAGTAAGGGATTATTTCCACTATGATAGTCTTGGGTGTGGACCTTGACCACTAGGATGGTTTTTGGGATTTTACCCAATCCACTAGGATATCCCTTACATTAATCCTTGAATACTAAGGAATTTTTTTTATATTATTATGTGTATTCCACAAACTTATGTCATATGTTAATGTTATGATTTCATGGTTCATGTTCTTGGATTCCTTTATTATTCTTGAACTATGAACTGAAACAACTTATTCCTTGAGTCATGAAAACTATATATCCTATGAAACGTATTGTTTTAAAATGTTACGCTCATTTTATCACACCTTTATGCCCATGTTATATTTAGGTGATCACTAATATCTCCCATTTTTACACTTATTGATCATGTATGGTCACCATTTCCTATGTTTACATTCCCTAGGTAATTAATAAAGGTATTAATTATGATATGTTTAAGAAAGGTTCTAGTTGTGAAGATATAAGTTTTAGATGGTGCAGTTCACCTATGAACTAGTTGTTTATGTACCTCAGTTTTCAGAGACATTATACTTATACAATCAAACCATGAATCATCATACGTAAGGACTATTAATATATTAATAAGTTATATCAACATATGAAATATATAGGTCACTATTATTAATAACAGGTCAATGTTTTGTTATCCTTTGAAAACCAGGATGGGAAAACTATTGTGAGAACCCTTAAGATAATCATATTTATAAGAGAACGTCCTATGTTATGGTAAAGAGAGGAGTGTGGTTTTCCATGAAAAAATACCTCTCTACATACTAAAAGAGTACATGGTTTTGGAATTGATCAATCTAGGGTTAAAAACCTCAAAAAGCGTTTTCAATTATAGTTCATTAATTATCATGGTGCATAATGAGTGTGGATTTACCACATGTCTTGTTTTAAATTACCATGAAATATTCTTGAATTAATAACGTTTTATTTATGAACAATTATGCATGATTTGAGTAAAATTTTACCACCAAGGAGCTAGGATAATCCTTATATGTTCAATATTGAAAGGATGGTATCCATATATCAATATCCCAAAAGTTATTTTTCATGATTAAAGATTCCTAATGGTCATGTCAACCATTTGGGTTTTACCAATGGATTTAATATATAATGATGATGTTGAGGTGGTAATTGGTATGATCAAATATTTACGTACCCTATTTGAGATTATTTATATTAATTCCTATATATTATGAAAATTCTTATTGAATATTCATTCATAACCTCAACAATTAGATGTTTAATTAGTATTGAAAATACTAAATGATGCAATGATCACATCTCCAAAATTTTATTCTTCTATGGTTGAATTTTCTTGGAAGTTTCTTCCTAAAACTATCATTATTCTTCATTTAGTTGAATTATATTTTATTTTAGGCATGGAATGTATCTCTTTATATAAATACCACTTCAATTTTCATGGAAGGGGGGCCATGATTAATATTACAAACCAACCTATGATCATATATGAATGAAAATATAAATTTCAAATTATGAAGAAAATCAAATACATATTATTATCCTTTCTTATAATTCAAAAGGGGTTTATATATTAGATAGTTAGTGAGGAACTAAATATCGATAATATTTCTATTTTGTGTGATTTTTCGATGTATTTCATGAATATATTCACAGTCTTCTACTAAAACAACATATATAGTTCTTTATAGAAATCATACCCTGTTATACTAATATTTCAAATACACTATATATAGTGGACCAAATTGAGTTTTTGTAATTAAAGAAGAAATTCCAGAGGAAGCTTGACGAGGGATTCATTCTGCCAACTGTGTCACTTTGGGGGGAACTAGTTATTTTCTTACAAATATAGATGGTTCAAGGAAAGTATATATTTATTATTTGATACTAAATAAGATGTAAATTAAGAGCAATTATATTATACCACACATTGATGACTTCTTTCATTAGCTACATGAAGATCAGTACTTTCATTAGATTTACCTTCATTTTGGATATCATCAATTGATAGTGAAGAAGAAGGATGTAACAAATACAACATTCCATACCAGGTATGGATATTATGATTATATAGTGATTCCATTTTTTTCTTACTAATTATCCCACTATCTACATGGATTTAATTAATAGAGTCTTAAAATATTAACATGATCTATTAGTGGTAGTATTTATAAATGATATTATTTAATATTAAATGAGAATGGAAGTGAATGATGATTAGTTAATCATTATGATGAAGACCCTAAGGAGGGAGAAAATTTATTAAATATTTTTAAATGGTGAATTTTTGATATAAATGGATTAATTTTTGTGTTATATAATCTTATGATATAGTATATCTCGGGATTTGACAAAGATGAAAGTAACTGTACATTGGCATAGACCAAACAATATGATTAAGATATGTAGTTTTCCTAGTTTGGAATGTTATTATTGATGATTTATTGAGAATTTCTCATGGATATCTTATATATACTAACCAAGTTAATTCATAAGGGAGAAAATTTATCTTATATTGATTAATGTGAAGAAAATTTCAATGAAATAAAGAGAAGGCTATCCAATGCACCTATGATTATATTAACCTTTAGTAGAGAGGGGTCTGTAATCTATAGTGATGTGTCAAGGAATGGATTGAGATGTGTTATATTGAATAATAATATTATGATTGCTTATACATCACGAAAATTAGAGGTTCAATGGAAAAATTATCCAGATCATGATTTAGATTGATCAATATTACTTTTTTCATTAAATATATGAAGGCATTATCTTTATAGAGAATATTTTGATATATATATATATATATATATATAATTATCCCAAAAGTTTAGAGTATATATTTACCTAAATATTGTTTAATATGTTCCAAAGAAGATGGTGGGAGAAAACGAAGGATTATGAATTTTCAATACATTACCACACTGGAAAAGAGAACAAGGTGTAAAATTATTTGTGCTGAAAGGATCATGCAAGCTTATCAATGATGAGTATCAAAAAAGATACATTATTTATAAATTTATAAAGGATGGAAATAGAAATGTTGATATAAGGGGATCAACCTTATCATTATCAAATAAGTATTAATCCATTTATCTAAGTGAATATTAAATAGGTGCATAAGGAATATATAGAGTTGTTCAAGAAGGTGCAGAAATTTATTGATTTTAACCATGATTATAATTGAATAATAAGGTTAAAGAAAAATTTTTGTGTTCAATCTATAATATATTTTAAGAAGGATGTATTATATGAGGAACATAGTTTACCATTCTATATTAATCATATAAGTATAAATATGTTTATAAATTTTAATGAGTGTTTCTTGAGAAAAACGGGAAGTGATATATTTCATAACATGTATCTCAATGTTTCGGAGGTTAAAAAGTTAAGAATGATAGAAAAAATCCCAAAAGGATGTTACAACCGTTACTTATAATAGAGTATAAATGGGAAGAAACAACATGGACTTTGTCGTTGGGCTCCCCAAAACATATAAAGGATATAACGATCCCTGGGATATAGTCAATAACCTTATAAATCCTGCACAGATGATTTCTATCAGAGAATATTTCTATCTTGATCATATTGAGAGAATATATATTAAATAATTGATAAGGTTGCAAGGGGTACCTCATTCTATTATATTTGATTAGGTCCAATGTGTAACTCTATATTCAGGAGAAGTTTTTATTAGGCTCTAGATACATATTTATGTTTCATGAACACATATCTTACATAGATAGAAGGTCAATCTAAGAGAACCATTAAAACACTAGATTATAATCATAGATCTTTTTCTATATATTTAAAATCTGTTTGGGATCAATACCTTCCTCCATTCAATTTTTTCATACAATAATACCTTTCACTAGAGAATTCAGATAGATCATTATGAAGTCCACTATAGAAATTAATATATAACTAAAATGTTTTTTGTATAAATTTAGGGAAATAAGTATATAAGGACCTGATCTAATTTAGGAAATTAGTTTTATAGTCAAAACTATTCAACTACACCTTAAAGAAACTTAAAGTCGATATAAAAGTTATATTTAAAATGGTTAGCGTGATCGAGAATTTAATATTGGTTAGAAGTTTTTATTTAATTTATACCTAAAATAAGGTTATTAGATTTAAAATTAAGAGAAAATTGTGCCCTTGGAACATTTTCCCTTTTGAGATTCTTGATTGAGTAGGGAGGGTAGCTTATCACCTGGAACTTCCACTAAACCACTCTCAAGTTGAAAAATTGATTGATGTATCTCTTCTGAGGAAGTGCATAGGAAATTCCTCAAATGTGATAAACATAGATGTCATACCACTATAGAAATATATCACATATGAGGAAAAACCAATGTACATTTTGTATCATACAAATAATGTGCTATGAAACAAGGCAACTCACCTAGTAAATTTTTTGTGGTAAACCCAACTATATGAAGAAGTTGTATGGAAACCAGATGATATGATGAGGCAAAAGTATTTTCATTTTATCATATTATAGTGATTGAATTTTGTGGGTGATATTAATTTTAATAGAGGTATAATAAAACACCCTAATATTTTATGAAATATATTTTTTTCAAAATAAATTTAATTTACTTAATAGTTTATGTTAAACACAACACCGAGTTTAAGAGAATCACGATTTACAATTAAAATATTAACATTAAATGTGATAGTTATCCCAAAAGAATTGAATTTTTGGGTACAAATAGGACTAACTAAATTTTTAATGTTATATTTTTTAAACATTTATAAAAAAATCATTAGTTATCAATTTATTAAAAATTAAAATATATATAATTTAAAATTAAATGAAATGTTTTCCTGAAAAAACTGTTTTTGTGCAAGTAAAATGATTTTATCATAATAAATGATATTAATCACTATAGATGAATTATTTTAATGAAATTTATAGATTATATATTCAATATAATCGTTTATCATTAATCAAATATTATTTCATTACATGGGATATGAATAAATATAGTTTTATGGTTAAAATTAATTTTTTCTAAAAAGAAGGTTCATCAGGTTTTTCAAAATTATTATGAAATTAACTTTCATAACATTAATAAATTTCTGTTAAAAAATTTAACATAAATATTAATCAAAATTCAGTAATTATTTTTGATTTAATTTTTGATGGTTTTTTGAAAGGATTAATTTTTTTATGAGTATAGAAAAAAAATTATTACTATTAAAAAATGTGTTTTTAAAGGATTTAAAAATTCAAATTTTTATTTAAAATGGTTATAAATGTAAATTAGATTAATAAAATTATTATTAATCAGATATAGTCTATTCGAATCAATTTTATATTTAATTTTGATATAAAAAAACTTTTTATACTTAATGGAACTTATTTCTTATGAAAATTGTTTTTCATTGCATTTTGGGTTTAATTTTAAATTAATTTAATCCAATTATGTTAACTAAATTTGAAAAAAAAGGATTCCATATTTTTAAACAATAAAATAAATATTATTAAATATATTCAACTAATGTTTTGGTCATAAATAATAGTGAAATTATTAATAATTAATTATAGTAGTTAAGGTTAAAATGTGGGTTTGTGAATTCCATGAGCTTGTGTTAAAATTAACTGAACAAAAATGAGTTTTATTATTTGAAAATTATAATTTCATTTTAGAAATTATTGGTTATAAATTTCTAAGTATCATTTTATTTTTATTCTTAATGGTTAAATTAATGAGGTACAAATTATTTATCATGGTATAATCTAAAATGGTAAAAGTGAGTAACCATATAGTTAATGTGAATGAATTGTTTAGAAATGTTTTATGTTTAGTGGTGGTGGTTTTTATTGAATTTATATTCCATAAAATCCATTATTTAAAATTTTTTATCCACTTGGTTTGATATTTACATCTCATTAACGAATAGATTTATGTATTTATAAAAATATCACTCATTATCACATATAAATTGGAACCTCCTCTCCTCTTTTATTGACACTAAAAAATACTCTTGGTCTAGTAAATACCAAACCATATCTCTTACATAAATATATTCCCATATCATAGATAAAATGTTTCCTTATAATGCTCTCTAGGAAGGCATTCTATTCAAATCGAGAGAGGTTTTACGATGAGGAGGTGTCATTCATAACAAAGTATTTTTGTTCTATTTCTTCTTCCACTTATTTAAAATATTATTAAACTATGATTAAATAAATAAAATAGTATATTTTATATAATTTAAATTCTTTATGATAATGGAATTACTTATATCCATATATTTTTCAATCAAATGGGAAACAAAAGCACCGATCATAATTCTAGAGGACTACGACTACATGAACCAATGTAATTTATTTTCCATCCTTACCTCACATGACTATATATAATGATGGATTTAATGTATATATATATTATATTTATTGAATAATTATAATTATATAATTATAATTTCACATATTCCTTCTTAAAATCTAATTCAATGGAGAAGAATATCATCGTTCATCCATTCCTGTGGACTACCGGCTCCCCAAAGAGATGTGACCCATTTTCATTTAAGTTTCCCATGGATGGTAATAAGTATATATTTTATGAATACTTATGATATATATGATATAATAATTGATTTTTAAAGGTAAATTATTTTTTACCTTTATTTTTTTCCCTATTTCTAAAAATGAAAACATCGTTCATACGTACTTACAACATACCATCTCCACAAATGGAGTGATTCATTTTTATTTATACACATTTTATAGATTATTATAAACATGTATACAATTAATATATATGATATTTATGTAATTTTTAACATTATGGAAATTATGGAACCATAACTAAGCTATAAGTAACAAAACTACCAAACCAAAACATGCATGAATTGTGAAGTAGTTATCAGCCAGAAGAGTGATTTTAATAACGAATTGTTAATAAACCGGTTATAAACGTTAGTAAATCATATTTTTTATGATATATATGAGTATAGTTATATAATATATTTATAATTCATATATATTAATTTTAAAGGAGTTTCAAACATGTATGAAAGAATTCAGACAGAGAGAAGGTGTTTTTTTATAACAATTATTTCTGTTAGACCCATGCCATATTAACCACATGTTTCTTTTATGTGGTTTATATAAAACCTGTTAATTTATTTTATGATTATTATAATGAAAATTATGGAATATATATATATATGGTTATTTATTTCATGGGCCTTATTATTTTAAAGTTACCAATGTGGTAATGGTTTTACATTACAATCTCATTATTTATCATGTTTTTTAAGATTACACATGCAATAAGGAAATATTAGGATCTAAATCTCATGAAAACCATGTATTGTAATGTACTATAGTTAATTATATTCATTAATTGGATTCATTTAAATTTCCTCTTTTTATGTTATCATGATATTGAAAGATTTTTTATGAAAAAATCACTTTATATCTCTCTTCATTCAAAAATAATTTTTATCTATATCCATTATTTCTAAAAAAAATTCAAGAATTTTTTTAATACTAAGATAGGATTAATTAGATGAATTTTTTAATTTTTTTCAAATTTTTTTAAAAATAATATTATTTTCATTTTTTCAACAAGATACTTCTGACTTCTCTTTCCAAAATTGTGAATGGAATATTTTTTAAACATACATGGCTAATACATAATTTATCACCATCATGAAAACACAATTATTTAAAGAATTATTTATGAATTTTATATGTAATTTTCAAATAAAAAAATTTCCATGTTATTTTCAAATTTTTTAGATATTAAATTAGTGATTTTAGTGTGAAAAATCTATTTTCCTCCTGAAATGTACCAAGTGTTCTTTTAAATTAATTTTTTTCTTTTATGATGGAATATTTTTCTTTTACTTATGTTATTTGTAGGATATGATCCAATGAGGTCATACTTATACTTTCTATTGATGGTTCATGATTATTAATAAATGAAATTTATGAAACATTCTCCTTTTCCCATAGGTTATGCTTTGAAAAAATTATGAAATTTTTATGAAACATATTTCTTTTCCATGAGTTATTCTTTGATGAAATGTTTATGAAACTTATTTTTTATTCCAAATTTATGATATAATGAATTTTTTAAAATCTTTTGTAACAAAACTATATGATTTTTAGTATTTGATGGGTGGGATCAGAATTATATAACTATCCAACGCATTGGGTAAAGAATAATATTTCATGATATAAATAGGATTTTAATGGGGGTTGAGACCATTTTAGTAAGGAGATATGTCTACTATTATAGTATTGGGAGTGAACCTTAACAAAAATGATAGTTTTGGGAGTGAACCCAATCCACCATTATGATCATAAAATATATACATTAATACTAAGGAAATGATTGTTTATAGTTTTGTGTATTCCATAATCTTTTTTCTTATACCAATGATTTTATCTCATAGATCATGTTCTTGTATTTATTTATGATTCATGTCTTATGAACTATAAATCTTTATTCCATTACTCAATATTATGATCTATGATATTCAAGGTGTGGTTTTCAAATGTCACTCTCATTTTATAGTAACCTTATTCTTATTTTATTTTTAATAGATCATTGAATATACCTTTATTACCTTTATTAAGTATCTGAGCTCAACCTTTCTTAGGCTTCCTTTCCCCAAGTTATGTAGAAATGAGTTATGTATGATATGTAAAATAAGGGTTGTAGTTATAATGAAATTACTCAGAGATTATTTAGTTCACTAATTAACTAGTTATTTATGCATCCTAATCTCAAAAAACAATAGACCTTTATGATTCTGGTATAAATCATTATGTTATGTAATGAATATTCGAATATTAATATGTTATATCTATCATTGAAATGTATGGTTCTTTATATAGATACTTAGAAACGTATCCTAGGTAATAAATATTCCCCAATATCCTTTGAACTTTCCTAAAATACTAACTAAGCTATGTGATGATTATTTGTATTGGTTTTTATTGGAATATGGCTTCAACCACCTCATCAGCTCATACATAGGAATTATTTTGGGTGGTTTGATCAGCCAATGTATGAGGACCCCATGGTGAGGCGAAACCTTATAAAAATTGGTATTCCCATTGTTCTTGATCTATTTATTTACCTTTATTATTTCTTAATAAATTAAATACATTGGTTAATTTATATATAGTGAAATATTTCCTTAAAAACAATGTTTTCATCAATTTAATTCAGGGAATGAATTTTCTATTAAATAGAAATATCACTCCATGTTTTAAAAGGATACTGTCTTTGAAATGTATTCGAATCATTATTTAGTTTGTATATAAAAATCTAAATCATACATAATTTTATAATTATTTTTAAATTATTATATAATGGACCTTTCATTTAAATATTTTTCATAGGGTTTGGATTCATTTGGAATTCCCATTAGGATTTCATTTCCTTTCCTAAATTACATTTTATGTTCTAAATTATATTTTTTCGAATCACTTATCTTGTTTTTTTGAGATTGAATGGTGCCTTATAAATTCATAAAATGATATGTTGTTTTTTATTTTACTTTTATTCCTTTATCAAATTGGTCGCATATTCCTTTTGTTATTTCCTATAGATGAAGGGTCGATATATCTTATATATGTCGAATAAAATTCATTTGGGTATGGATTTTTAGGATGTTAATTATAGGGGAGGTATATCTAGGTGATCAAAAGGATTTGTATATACATTTATTTATTTTTTTCATATATATTTATTTCAAATTTTGTTTTTTATTTATCTAGATTTACATATTTATTGTATTGGATTTCTGAAATATGGACTGTTCATGCCCATATTTTCACTTTTATTAAACTCAGTTTATTGAAAATGTTTGTGCATAGTTCAATTTTATTGCATATACCAGTTTCTATCCCATGGGGATTGAAAATTACCCTCGGGACTTGTTGTTAATAGAATTGGGTTAGTAAAGGAGGGATGAAATTGATTGGTTTGTGAAATTTATTTCAAAAAAAAACAAAGTACTTATCTCAAGGTTAGTATCATAATAATATTCTACAATATGATATAATAAAGGACCATGTTTTCAAAAAAACACTAAAAATTTCATTTTTATACTTCATGCATTCTTAACAAGGTTCAGTCCTGATATCCTTTTTGAACAAACACCACCTAGGAGTAAAAACCACAACCAAGAATCATTAGAACCATTGGAAAATTTTTAAAAAGATGTTTGATTGTGTAGAATTATGATTTTATTCTTTTTATATGATTGGGGATCCATAACTCAAAATTGACCCATATTTCTTTTGCGAGAGAACCAAGGTCCGAACATCCTCCCCACCTCTATTAATTTTATACTATGTAAATAAAATGATGCAAATGGATCTCTAAGAATCCCATATACCATCACTACATAGGAAGATAACATACTCACTAAATATAACCTTTAGAATATAATGTCCAATTTATGTACTATGTCCTAAAACACAACCTATTGGGAATGCATCCCTTTTTAATAAGTCATACCAAGGACACCACATTAATGATTTTAATTCCTCTAAGAATGCCAAATAGCCTCCATCAACTCTCGTTCAAAATTTCTATGAGTGTTTCTTGACAAATAATTTTATTCCAAGTGTGAGATTCTCATCAAGACCCAGGTCATGCCATTCTATAGCCATCATTATTGATTATATGTATTAATTCTAACAATGAATTTTTTTTGAGATATCAATCACCCCACCTTTTACAAAGGGAGATGCTCAAGACTATCATAGAGAAATAATTAGACCAAACAATTTCTAGCCACCAGAATCTATTGCAATTGAGCCTCATTTTATTATTGGATCCCTTTATTCATTCGATCCACAAAAATAAATTTTAAATATACACATCAATGTTTTATAGTTTATAGTATGAGGATAAAACCAATACTTTCATCGTCTTTTAGATAACATGATATATCATTATGATACTGAGGAATAAATTTTTTTAACTCAATGATCTATATCCACAACATATGGAACGATATTCCTTGTCATACATACTAATAACCCCACATTTGATTCTAATGAAACTCTAATTGAACCTTATAGGTGGATAAAAATCCATAATGAATGATTTTTATAAGGTTTTATACTCATAATTATCAACCTCATACTCTTGACACCACCTATTTCTTTGAACAAAAATTATTCTATCACTGAGGAACTCATAGAGAACTGCACATAATGATCAATTTTCAAGAAATAGAAAAAATCAGAGCATAGCTCCACCACTAGCATAGATCCATGGATTCATATGAATCATTCCTCTCCCCATGTAAGATCTCATACTTTATGGAGATACAAACTTGTCTACATTTCAACTCTAAAATCTCAATTTTAGTTAATGGAATGTTTAATGGTTGTAGGAGGAGTCTCAGGGTGTTTTATGGGTTTAGGACTCAAAAGAAAAGAAAAATGGCCATATCATGCATGTTTCACAGTTGGTTCATTTTTATAGATAATCGTGTGCCCTAGCCATGAAAGGAAGGAGGAAGGGTGCACTATTTTTTGAAACTATTCATGTGGAAGACAAACCATAATGATTTGGATAGTGTCATTCCACATGGTTGGCACATGTTTTTTCAAATTGTTAATGCCGCCACAGGTAATTGTGTATCCCAACATCCCTTAGATAGAGGATGTCACACATTTAGATAAAAATTCGGATAACTGTGTATTCAAATCATGAACCCCTATAAAATTAAAAATTTATAGTTTTTCCCTCATGATTTTTATATACCAACATGATTTCCCCCCGCATTTCCTCCCTAGTAGCCATAGTGATGAACATGGAAGTACCAATCTTCCGAAGGGTGGTTCTCCATCGATTCTTGGAAATTTTATGTGTTGTTTATTGGGTATCGAAGATCTGGGTATGTCTAATACTCATATTAAATCCTTTTTTAAAAATTAGGGTTTGGAATTCCCCACTTCTTCTTCCAAATATGAAAAAATAATTTTTCTAGTGGAATCAAGGTTGAGGCTTTACATGGTGTTTGAATCTAGATCCAAGGCCATGATTATGAGTGCGTTCATCAATGGATTGGAGGTAGGTGGTCTACAAGTTAAATCCTATAGCCGTTAGGTTGATTTGTGCATGTTTGGTTTTGTTTTGGGTTATCTCTTATTGCGATTTTGATGCCTTTATTGATATTTGTTAAAATGGGTGTCTAAATGATTTATTTAATTCCTCATGATCTCTATGGGATGCGTCGAGGTTTAATAGAACTTTTTAAGGCCACCAATGGGGTGCACCAACATTGCAGAATATTGTAATTGGTAAAGTCAAGTATGGAATTGACATGTGAAAATGTAGACCCCTTGTTGAACATGTTCATTTTTTAGATGAATTAAAAATTAAAGATTGGTAGTTGTGACTAGTTTTGATAATGCATTAAGGGGTTATTGGGAATGTCATGGTAATGGATCAATTAAGTTAATTAATATTGTGCTAAACTCCTTATGATTTATGTTGAAATCCTTAATAAGGTTAGAGAATATGAAATGAGGAAAATTTTAAATTGGTAATGTATTCTGAATTAAGGAATATTTAGATAGGCCTTCATAATGGAACTGCAGAATACATTGAATGAGTTAATACATGAGAATTAAAGGATATACCAAAGGTATTGGGCCATGAAAATGAGAATTGGGATAAATGGACTATGTAATGTAAATGGTGAATGTGTTGATTGGTTATGGCATAACTTTATTTCCCATGTTTACTATTATGGTTTGTGTATTGTTTGAGTATGTCTTGTGGTATGTTATGTGTGGTGATTATATATATATATATATATATATATATATATATATATATAATGTTCACATGGATTGGTATTGTGTGGTATTGAATGAGGTTCTATACTCATGGGTCGAGATAGAATGAGGCTCTAAAATCCATCCCACAATGCATAGATTATGGAAGGGGACAGATCTTTATTCCCCAAATAGTTGCGTTCCACATGGACTGAGGCTTCAGGGTGAGGATAATCTGTTTATCCTGAGTGAGATAGGGGATTGACCAATTCCCTCATGCAGAGTGATGAATTCCTTAAAATATTGCATGAATGATGTAAATGCATATCCCATGGAAAACATGTTTATAATTAATTCTATAATGAATATGATGCAAATGATGAAAATTGTACTAAGGTTAGAATTGGTTAAGGTAAAGATTGATAGACAATGGAAACTGAGTTGTGTATTTTACATGTAATTTGTTTATTAATTGCATTCATTATTTGTTTAGAAAAGATATTTTTTATATACTATCTATGGTGGACTTCTAAGTTGTTGGAAAACCCTTCTTAGACGATGTTGGGTACCTCTAAATATTTCATGCTTGCAAGTCAGGATAAGGGAAAAGGAAATGTGCTTGGGGGTTGAGTTGGGATTGGGATATTCAAGAATGGGGTTCTAGGATTTGAGTTAGGAAATATAATGGTATTCTTATAGTTATATTTATATTGGTTTTGTTCACTTGAAACTATTTTGAATGACATAACACATTTTACAGTTAGCTATGGTTGGTACCCTATTTGGGAAGTTGTTGGTTTTTCATGATTCTAGTTATTTCTTGTTTTTTTTCTATTTTATTTATTATCTCTGGTGGCTTACTCTGGTAATGTGGTTATATTCTCCCCACATGATCCATTAAACCCTTTCCATAATTTGTTAACCTCTTGTATATAGAGAGGCATGATTTAGTTCATGTAGCAACCTGGCTCGTAAAATTGGTTTAATGGATCTTGGGTTAGGGATGTTAAAAAGTCATATTAGAGTGGCTTTTTCGATGGATTGATATTTGGGATGGTTTAGAGGGGTATAGGATGTTTCAGGACTTACCATTGATCATGTTCTATGGATTAGTTAACCCATGTACAGGGGATAACTGAAGTATACACGGTTAGAATTTGTTTCTTAAGGCATGTTATTGCATTTGTTAATATTTCACCATTGGGTGATATACTTGATGTGTGATGTGATTGTTTTATGATATTTTTCTTGTGGTCATAATGGAACGAGGTTTCACATTCATTTTTAATTATAGGAACCTAGGTTTTTAATTTTCATGAATTATGATAGGCTTGAAAAAGGGATGGGTGTGCGGTGTATGAAAGGTAGATTGAATTTTACCACTTTGGAACTTAATGAAAATGGGTCATAATAAAATGATGCAAATGGGGAAGAGGGGGAAATGATAAATAATTATTAAATAATTGGGCATAATTAAGAGGTCTAAAGTGAGTTGATAATGTTGGTTGTACAAGTTTTGAAATTCTAAATGTGCCTAGAAAGAATGTTTTGTGTTGTATGTATAGAAATTGATTTAATATGGTGTCTAGTGTAAGATATGTAATTGCGTAAGTTGGATACCCTATGTTAGCCATGACCCATGGTAGGGATGGTCAATGGTAGTGTATGGGATGTGACGATCAAATTTGTGATATTGTATGAAAATGCGTTTTTATGGCTTGTAAAGAGCATTTATTTTTTATGAATTGTGAAATCATAAAGATAAGTGTTCTAAAGATTGTGTTTTTCATTACAAGGAAATGAAAAAAGAAGGTATTTTCAATCAGGGAGATGAGAGGAAGTGGCCGAGAATGATCCCCTAGTAGTGGAGTAGTAAGACCTTGTTATTCAAGGTAATAGATAAGGTAAGTTTCATGAGAAATTCACTCGCATTATGCAGATGATAGAATGAGACCCAAAGAGGGTTGTACTGTGTATGTTTGAGTGAACTAGAGTGTTTCAACTACAACACCCTCAGAACTTTAACAGAGGTGTGGTCCAAAGGAATCCGAGTCATAGATTGAATCCATCCAAATGATTCTTGACCATTGGGACACTCCTTCTAATAAGAGATTCATGTTATGAGCTTATATGTTAAGAGGACATGAAAACTGTGGATGGGATATCAAGGTTCAAACAGATCAGGCTGAAGGAATGATAAGGAAAGACTTCAAGGAAATGTTTCTAGAACAATTCTACCAAAAAACATGGAGGTAGGACAAGACTATAGAGTTTATGATTTTTACCAAAGGGTTTGTGTCAATGATGGATTACTCTATCCATTTAACATACCAACATCAGTTCGTTCTAGAATTAGTAGGAGATGAGGCAGCTATAGAGAAACATTTCTAGGGTTGGCTTAGATATGAGGTCATGTACCAGGTGAACATATTCTATTTAATGAGGTTTATAGGGGTTGTAGACCAGGCCCTTTTTACAAAAGGGAACCTAGAGGGGGCTTCATGTTGTGGAATTGTGGTTCAAACAAGGAGGAGTTGTGGTACAACGTTTGAGGGTAGAAAGTGTATTTTTTAGAGTTCCCATCATTTGAAAGTGTGATGAGTAGTCAGAAGAGAGATCCATCCTCTCATGGTGGTGATCAGGTGTTCTGTTACTAGTATGGAAGACTGGGGCACATGCGCTCTCAGTGTCGCTAACAACCAGTTGAGTGTCGGTCATGCGGAAAGTTGGGACACAAACAGAGGTTCCATAGTAACCCTTGATTGATAGGCATAGATGTAAATCATAGGTAGATTCCGAGTGTATGAAAGAGGTTGGATACCTCGTATCATGAAGGTCGTTGGATATCCATGAGTCATAATTGTTGGGGTTGTGTATATGGTACTAAAGAGTAATATTTTCCATACCAGTAGGATAGTACAATTCTAGGTACTCAGGAAAGAGCCTAGCAGATATGGGCAGTTCATCTTCATGCAGTTTAGTCTACCCAAAGAGGTGGAGAGTTGGACCATCTACAGTTTGAGGTATGATTCTTGTATCTTCCATGATCTCTAGTGATTTATTTAATATTGGTACTAAAAATTCTTTTATCTCTGATCGGGTTGTAGTTTTGTTCGTCCAAGGCATGGATTGTGTGTGGGGGGTTATGTACATTGAAACACATCTGGGGCTACTAGTAGAAATTATCATACAATTTAAGGATTGTGCTCTAGAGGTTGGAAGGTACCATTTTTTGCCGGAATTGTTCATCTAAAAGATTCCTAAATTAGACCTAATTTTGGTTATATATTGGCTGGTATTATACTAGGACCATATTAAATGTCACTATCATCGATTAACATTCACATATATTAATGTAGACACTTATTTCCAACATGGAGTGTGGGATGTTAAAGGAGTCCATTCAGGGCTAGGTTTCTATTAGTTTGTAGAACTCACAACCCATGTTGGTTATCTTGTGCTTGATTAAGGAGGAATAAATAAACATTTCATCTCACCCATTATTGATTGATTTTATAACATGTTTCTATTCCTCACGGAACGTGTTTTCTTATTATGAATCACAATATCTAGATGGTTTCTAATGGATTTATTTATGGAACCAGAAACATCCAACAATTATCTATCTAAAGTGACATGCTTTCCAAAGGTATACATTCGTTAGTTTTGGACCTATGATACTTGAGAACTCGCATTGGTCGAGAGGATGGGAGGTTCATATCATCACACCCTTTTGGGAGGAAATATTTCCTACTCTAGGAATATCTTATATATTTACGATATGTTCATGAATCCTTATTAATTTACCAAGTATAATGTAGGTTTTCCTTGAAATTTTCAATCAATTTTTAACATATGTGAAATTTAGAATCTTATATATGTATTTAAGGTTCTTCATTAATGGAAATATCTATATTCATTCGAGGTTATCCATGAATGGTATCCTCTCAAATAATATTTTTGGATTATTTTAGTTGATGTTACAATAATTCTAGTTTATAATCCAATCATTGGGAATATTGGAATTTATTTTCTTCCAGGGACATGAATGTTTTTTTGGTGTTGGGATCATACTGATAAATGGGCTGCGTTTTTATCCTTATGATAGGAATCATAACCCTCATAGTTTGGTTCCACTTAATGGGAAACATCATACCTTTTATGGTCTTGTTATAAGAACCAAATTGTACAGTTTAATTTCATGTGGTAAGGAAATATAAGCAGAAGATCCTTAGTCAAATATTTTTGTGGGACTTATGCCTAAGCATCCAAAGGAACATGGAAAGGATCTGAGTTTCCAAGTTAGATTAGACATTTCTATGAATATCGCCCAGGAAGAACATGGTTAATTTGGAATGTTGGGTTTGAACCTCAGGGAGGCTTCCTATGTATCACACTCCAATGGGAATCAAAGCCCACATAGTTTAATAATTCTCTGAGAGGTGTACGATCCTTTAAGAGATATAGTTTGTCGCTTACTCCAAAATAGGTTGCCCTTTTAACAATTTCCATGGGAAATGTCTTAACTCATTGAGATTTAGGGGTGGATTAATTTAGGGAATACTCCTAAGAAGGATTCCTAGTTTAAGTGAATTAAGGTTGGATTCTTGAAGAGAATATCCAGTGAGCTAAGGCCCTATGTGAAGGATCTCTATATATCACAATTATGGTGGGAATCATAGTTCTTATAGTTTAAGAAATGAGATGAATTGTATGGATGTTGTGATCATCACAAATATATAAGCCCACATGAGTCATACTTGTTGTTATAAATAAGAGGATGCGAGAGACTCAAAAAACCCCACAATTTCTCTTCCACTGATAGAAGAGGTCGGCCTACGGTGAAATCATCCTAGGTGACGGTGGTAGTGGTTGCAGAGCAATGAACCATTCAATGTAAAATGAAAGTGATGGTCATTGGGTTTAGCTCGGAATACTATGGGTTTACTCTAGTATACATTACCTTAGTGAATTATTGAAGAGGATGGAGACTTTAATTTCGTTGAATGGAAAAGAAAGTGTGACCCTCACTCTCACTATTGGGAACCATAGTCTCTAGATCTTAGATATGAAAAGGGGAGGACAGAGTAGCATCCCTGAAATCTAATACTAGGAACATCCCAACACTATCCCATGGGTAAGGATCCATGTGACTATATTTATAAAAACCTAATAACATCCCAAGGATCCTGACTCGATCATAAGATGAATGGGGGAAACCTCTTACTATAGATATATAATCCCAAATTTGAGACACGATGATGTGCCTTTACCAAAATATTGATAAGTCATGGTGGTTTTTGTGGAGGCTTCAACATAGTCCCTTTCAGATAAGGTATCTAAGGAAATATATACCCTATCATGAGTGGCTTTAAAGATGGTTTACAAAGTGATATATGTAGGTCTTGGGTGCAACTATGCAACATAGCTCTACTGCATAGGTAAGACATGTCGGTGCGCCAGGCCAATCCTAACGATGACTGAAAAAAATGCATAACATACAAGAACTAATCCTATGAATTCTTAAAAAGGGATGACCAAGAAGACAACTGTTGGGTTAGATTGAAATCTAAACACCCCGAGTCTCCTTTGGTGTCTTTGGAAGAGCCCCGTGTAGGTCATTAATGAATAAGCCATGCATAGACAACTTCTAATTTATTGAAGATGGGTCCTTAATCCGATGTTTTGAGTTTAAAATTTTGAAAAGACTTCAAACATACTTATCTCATCTAATTGTCTCCTCTCTTTTGTTTTATAGATCTACCTGAGAAAATTTGGGGGACCTGGGTAAAAGAACAACGCCATTGGAGCTTCAAGAGTTCTTGAAAAAATTTCAATTCTCAAATGGGGATACCAAGGATCATATTTATAGGCAAGGAAGAGGGTGTTCAAAAGGATTGTGTTGGCATAGGTCGGCCATGTTGCTCTATAGAGTATCTCCTCTATGTAGAGGTAGCGTAATTATAGTGCCACATAGTTCTTCTGCATATCTATACAGTGTAGGTCAACAGTACAGGGGATGAACACTAGGCTGTATGAGTAGAACATGTGCTTGTTTATTGGATACAGAGGTATGTGGCATAGGTCTCATGAATAAGTGTCCTGCATAGGTCTATTTCACTTTATATCTTTTACTACCTTTATCTTCTTTATGATACGTTGAAATATCCAAATCACTTAATCATAATATTTTTACTTTTTTAAGGATTTTAAACCCCCCCAAAGGATTGTATCTGATTGAAAATAGGGTCAGGATCTAAGGAATTATTATGGGGAGAAGATTATGGATAGTTAATTATGAACTGCGCTTGTCTGTGGTGTAGGTCTGCAACACAAGCCTTTCATGCAGGTCTTCCACTTAGGTCTACCGTGCTGCTATAACACATAGGTCTACTTCATAAGATATTAGTGTCTATAAATATCTCCATTAATTTGATATTTTCTTCACCTATAATCTCAGATTTATTTCTCTCATTGTGTAGATCTCTCATCCAGCTTTACCACATTGTGATCTTTCTTAGGTCCCATGAAAATTTCTCAAGGTATAACCATTTGAGTGATGGAGCTATGTAGAATGAATTCATCAAAGGAATTACGATGTGATCCTTGTCAAAGGACCTATGCAGATGACCTCGTCGAAGGAGTTGCAAAGAGATTTTCCTTTTCCAAATTCATGAATTCCATTAAGTTAAAATTTGAACATTCTTAATTAAAAAATACGACATAATGGGGAAAATTTGTTTATTATTTTACAAGAAATGACTCAATTGATAATTTCAAGTGAGGGATATAAATCTCATCAAAACAAGATAATGAAAATTGTTAGACCAGACTATTATGACATTGTTGAGAGTACCCTCCTTGAGCTATGAAAGGCTTGATTCCATTTCAACGTGAATATCCATTAAGCCACTATTTTCCTCTGTATGGACAAGGGGTTTTGCAATATGCCCACATTTCGTCTTATAAGAGTTATTTTCAAAAGGCTTGGTTTTTACAATACTATAAATATGATTTCATGATTATCAAGGAAAAAGGGTATGCCTGTTCTTGAGGGAAAAATCCCTATTAGATGAATCCTACACCATAGTGGTTGTACTCCTGATATGAATGATCATGTGGTAGATCCAAGGCTGCATTTTTATGATTCAACCTTTCGTGGTTCACCAATAGATCAGTCTAATGGTTGGAAGGAAGACGGGAACCTTCATTCTGAAGGAGGAGTTAAACGTGAATGGATGTGGACATATTGGGTATGAAAAACCTGTGTAGAATTCCGAAAATAACTAACAAATTTTCACATTCCTGGATCTCTCTAGGTAGGACAAACATATGTTTACAAAAATGACTTCATTCCAGAATTGTTGAGCCAACGTAGTTCGCAAACAAATTACTTAAACTTGACACATAGCGAGGTTGGCCTCATACTGTGGGATATAAACCAAATATCTAGGATTCCTACTCTATGGGAGATATATGATAGATTCATTACAATGGTAACAACATGGGGTGACGTTACTAGGATGCAACCATTGGCTCATGAATTATTCAAAATAGTAATGTAATTGATGATATAAAAGAATGATTTTCTCTATAGAGATGATATTCATGCATGAGTGTGGATGAATTCTTTTTTTGAACCTACTAAAGAGAAAGGTTATACCTACCAACGTCCTACCATTTCCCAACTATGGATAATTAGGGTATTTCAGACACATACTAACCCAAATTGGAGTGAGGTGACTACAAGTAATGGGGTTATAAGGTCAAGTCAGATATTGATGCAATGATACGATTAATTGGCTTCCTTGAAATGTGTCTAAGCATTTACTTGCTTCCAGTTCGTGAGTCTCACAGTGGTGTATGGACATAGACTTTTTTTATTGTAGAAAAATTGGTAGAGGGGAAATATATTGGGTCACAAACCCCAATATTAAAAAGAATTTATCATTCCCTTCTACATTTTTACAATGGGAAGGCTCCATTTAGACTTGAAGGACCATTTTAAGTGTTGTGGTTATATATTGTAACACAATTCTTTTTATATTCAGCGTCGAATTCAGTTAGAGTCCCTAATGGTTGATTTACCCCATTTTTATAGAATTTCTCTAGGATCCATCATTTGCACATGAAACCTGATGTAGTTCTGGGGACATTTAATGCATCAAGAAAATATAGCTTCATTCCATTTGGTAATCGACAAACTTGAACATTATTTAATGATGGTGAGGAGGAAAATAATGAGATGAGGGCCTATATGATGGAATTCAGGGAAAATGTGTTATAAAAGAGGATTGATGGTGAAATCATCTGTGAAGCTTATGTCCCTTATAGATCCTCTATTCTGTTCAAATGTATTCAACAATCAAGAAATTTTACTCCCAGATATGTTAGGCCTAAGAAACATCCTATGGTAGCCTAAAAATTGTGTATTTTGATGGATTTATAGATATAAAAATTATTAACTAAATTACATCCATCAAATAAATCAATTGGATTAGAGGCTATATATTCCAATACTTGGGATTCTTCATACCCACTGGGGAATTTAAAAAAAAGGAATACATTGGGTTACGACCATGAAAACTATTTTTTTAGATGCCATGGTAAAATGTCTAATGCCAAAGATGATTTAGAGGCTTAAAAAGATCCATAACTTTCAAAACATCCCTATACATGATCCACCAATAAGACTAATTATAAAGAAAAAATACCTCAAGTATCGAGGTGATCTAGTCATCATCATCCAAAGGGTATTTTTGTCCTTTCTGATGAATCCTCTGAATAAGAAGAGAGGCATGAAGTGGCCATCCAATTATAGGGTTTTGAGTTTTCTCCACATCCATCTATATAAATGCCTAATTTTTTTTTCCTTTGGCTACGTAATACTGGGAAATCTTGACTCTTGAAATGAAGGATGCATGTGAATTCCTCCAATATGACCTTCGAATACTGGATGTGGGTGATATTAGAGAGACTTCTTATTGTCATCTATATAGAAACTTGGATGATGTATTGGAGCATATTGTGGAGTGGGAGACCTTTATCAACACAACCAATGACCAAGTCCCAACTTCAAAATGAGTATCTGATATAATGGAACGAGGGATACATGATGGGAAAATTGTTCACCCTAAATAAGAATGGGACATTTATGTTAATACTGAGAATGTATGTCCCTTTTCCTTTGTCCCAATTCTACTTTATCATTCACCATTATTAATCTTGATCAGATCGTATTTTCAGTTTGAAATTCGGGAAGGAACCTCATTAATGGTTCTAGAGTCACCCAAATACTAACCCATAGGCACCCCTATTGATACCTTGGATGAAACCCTTGGGTATCCATGACTCATTAAAACAGGGAAAATGATTATGAAAGCAATGGAAATAGAAAATCCACAGCTGATACCATAGTTTTCTACCGATAATATGAGTATATCAATCTCTCCACTGTCTTATGAAAAGGAAAAAAATAGCATTGTGATTGGTCAAAAGTGTATGTCAACAAAGTATGTATTTTTGATGTCCTATAGTATTTTGAATTTTTTGATACACTTTGGTGGCCACATTCATCTTCTCGCATGATCTGTATCTTTTTATTCACTTAAGGGATTAAAAATTGTTCCTTCAAGAACATAGAAGGAAACCGCATAGAATGACATATTCATGTTGATGAATGTGTTATTTTAAAAAATGAGACGTCAAAAGGTGTAGCTTCATCTACTTCAGTTTCTATAGATAGAGAAAAAAGTCATGGTAGAATCAGATACATTCATTCTGAGTATCACGTGTTGTTTATAACATTCTTTTATACATAATATCTCATTTCTATAGCCCGTGCCGATGAATCTTGTAATAATCAATGATGATATTCTTATTACTCTAGAAGGAAAGAATGAGGATCTTGGGAAATATGTAGTAGCTACATATGTTGATAATGACTTGGAAAGACTAGATAACATTACACCATTTGAATAATTAAAGGAAAAAAATGTCAATGGAAACAATTTGGGCATCGAACAACATTTGTTGGATACCTTAAATAGTAATAATGATATAACATAAAAAGATGTATACATTGAAATGAGATATTCCCATAATCCAAAAATGGATATTCTTAGTTCCATCAAAGAGTTTGGGGACTTCAAAAAAGATTTGCAATGGTGTAATTACTCATTCTTGCATTTCCATGCATAATTGTTCTTCTATTAATGGGTATTTCACATCAAAGTTCAACTTATGTAGCTTTTTCTTCAAAGAATGTTGTGAAGCCCCTTCATGAATGGGGAATTCCACTCTATCCAACTTCTATTGAGGCTGGAAAAAAACTAACTGATAATCCCATGTCAGGAGACATTCGAGGGCCTTTTATTATGGCAATTAAGAAAACTCAAGAGAATTATCCTCCACAGGAATCACTTGTTCAAACTAATGAAATTTAGAAAACTACAGAAGAATCTAATCAAGTATCCCACTCATTATTAGGTAAATGTTATTGACTTTCCAAATCATGCTCCATTTATTCCATTTTTGTTGAAACTAGTAATGATTCTGATTTTCCATTTAGGGTTATCGGCTCCCATATCTAGATATAAAGGTGAAACCTCTTTGATAGCTCAAACATCAATGGAAGGTGAAGTATCTGTTGTTCTGAAAAAAACCGAACAAGCACCTCTCAAATTGATTTCATTCCAGAGTACATTCTTCCCCATGGTAGTGACTTGGATTTAGATTTATAGATGAAAGTTTCTCTTGGCATGGTGCGTAAAAACACATTGAAAAAAAATTGGAAGACAATTACTGATAAGACTTTGGATGAGCTTCCCGCCAATTTTAGAGAACTTTTAGAACTATTTTTCATATTGGGATTTAAAGGATTTAATTATCACCTAGTCTAAAATTTAATAAAATATACCATTTTCCAATGAGAATAAGAACCTAGGATATGGAAAGATCTTGGAAAGGATAAACTACTTATTAATGTGGAGTTTTTCTCAGCTTCAATATCTAAAAAAGAGGCTAACCGTAGAAATAGGTTGATAGAAATTGGCCAAAAAAATTTACGGTGGAAACAAAGGAGAGGATACAACTTCAAAAACAACTATATGTTGTTTGAAACGACAATGATAAATTGAGCCAAACTTTGGGAGAAACCTAGTTTGAAGGGATAAATACCATTTCTACCACCAAAGAAGCACTTATTCAAGCTAGGGAGACTGATGTTCCTCAAATATTTCATCTTTTGGAAGTGGGTGATAAAGTTCATAAATCCATTGAACAGATGAAGAGTCATGTTGAGAGTTTCTTTTAATACAAGATATAGAGTATCCATTTTGTGGATGTTCCAATGATTTTATTATATGAATGAAATTAATTTTTACTCCAATCATATATGCCTTCATTATTTCTTTCTTTCTGTAACTAAAATATCAAATGTGATTTTTATAACATCAAACCGTTATTTCAGATAATCATACTTACAATAATAGGAATGGGGGTGCATAAATATTTACTTAGGATAATGGTACAAGTGAGAATAGTTTTATTTTTTACTAGGGTTATATAAAAAACCTATAAACATAGTATCTTTTGACTTTTTATTTCCCAATATTTCTTAAAACATACAAAATGATGGTCTAGAAAGCTGTGACTTGACTTTTTTCCACATTTCCCTTTGAGGGTTTTCAAACTGGGGGGTACTACATATATTTTTATTGACATTTTAAAGTCATGCATGTTGGAATAATAATTATAGTGTTTTAGGTCGAATAGAATTGACCATGAATTTTTTTATTAGAACACAAATAAGTCTTTAATGGTTGTGAAGGTCCCATTATTTTTTATGGATACACCCAAGGGGAATCTGGATTCATATTTTTTCACCAAATTCAAATTTTGATGTATACAAATAGAGGTTATGTCTTCCAAGAAAAAATTTACCATTTCTTGAAAAACACGTTATGGGGGCTATATTATACAGGGCTAGATAGGGCATGTACCGCATATCCAAATAGTGGAATCCATTGATTGATAAACCTGTTATATAGAAACTTTTATGAAAGGGCACTGAGGCCAAGTACTACATAGTCTGGAAAAAGACCTCTTGGGTATCATATATACTTTTGATAAAAAAAGAAGAATCTTTATGGAGATTCTGATTTTCAAAGAACAAAGATTGGTTTATAGAGAAAGGTCCCTGAATATAGAAAGAGTATTTCCAATAACTATTTCCAAAGAAAAAGAATAATTTGTTTTTATGAAGGTCATGCCCAAACATTGTAAGTATGGTACCTGTAGTTTTAGGTCGTATGAGTAGGAACAAAATATTATTGGAAAAATGGATGATATGTGGTAAAATGATACAAGGTTATTTCAAGATGCTTTGAACATATGGAGAGGCTAAATGTTTTAACCATCAGGTCAGGAAAAAGGATATGAGAAAAATATATGAAGGATGACTGCTTTATATTATGGGTTCTTGTAAACCATCATCAATGTTTAAATGGATAGAAGAGGCTTCTCCTATGAATGAAGTTACCACTATTTGAAAAACCCATACTGAGGGTTGTATTTTATAGGGCTGACTGGGGAATTTGTTGCATAGCCAAATAGTGTTATCCTTTGATTGACTGGCCTATTATATAGGCGACATATGCAAGGCCGCCAAGGGGAACATACTGCATAGTCATGAAAAAGTGTTCTCAAGTTTAAAAAATTCATCCACCATAAACAGAATAAAAATATAAAGATTTGAAAGTATTCATGATTAAGAGTGTGAAATGGAAAATGTGTGATGTTCAATGCACAAAAAAATTATTTGAATCAATATTGTCCATGATTTTGGAGTCCCTTGTATAGATCTCACATATATATAAAATCAGGACATTTCTTGGGGCCTTGGTGGGATCTCTAAGGAGAGGACTCCTGCATAGATTGTTAATTATATAAGGAAAGGAGGTAAATTAATTTTTTTATCCCATAAATGGTATAAGGATCTATGTACTAGTCTTCACTACGTATCTCAATGTGATGAGAATCAATCCATACGTAGTTTATTGGGTAAATTTTAATTTAATGTCTTCCAGTGTGGAAATTATGCTCTGTAGTTTAGAGTCATGAAGTTAGGACATTAAGTGATTCTGAAGTGATAAAGAATGTTGAAGTTGGACTAGAGAACAGGTCCTAGGTATCACTATCTATCTTTCTGAAGCAAGAATCAAGACACACATTGTATTTATGTTTTTTCCCATATCAATCACGTTTGGATATGGGGAAGGGGGATTTTATTTATTATGGATGGACCCAATATTAAAGATCTAGATATCTCTCTGTATCTCATATGGAATGAGAGTCAATCCAAACATAGTTCTTGATAAAATAATTCCTTAGACAAATTGAGTTTGATGTGAGAGATAGGATCTTCAAACACATTCTGTAAGAGTGGTTAAACTTAAGACACAAGATGGTATGAAGATCAAACCATGTAACCTAGAAGAGTACATGGAATAGATTTGGTTCATATAAGGGAGGAAAAAGGGAAATAAATTTCATTACAGTTGTGGTTGGGCCCAAGATTAGAGATCTAGGCATCTCTATGTATCCCATTGGAATGAGAATCATGCCAAACATAGTTCTGGAAATGTGGTCTCTATGTCGATCTGATTCAAACATCAGGAGAAATAGAATTCATGTGGAAATAAGGTGTAACAATGATGTGAGTAATTATTGCACATAGAAGCTACTCAATTTTTTAAAGAACCACATGGAATCCCAATTTTCATTTTCTTAGGGGATTTATTAATGTCAAATAAATAATACATTAATTGTAAAGTTTAATGGCATGAAGCAGGGACAAATGACATCATGCAGTTTTACATCGTGCAACAAGGAAAAAAATTCTACACATTTTAATGTTGTGTAGTTTGAACACATGTGGTTATTATCCATTGTATTTTCTTTCAACTATGACATTACTCTGTGTGATTACACAAAGTACTTATTCAAGAATAATTCATTGGTTTGAGTTGTAATAAGTTCTCCATCTATTGAAATTATAATGTAAGCTCCATTAGAGTATGCCTTATATATGGAATAAGGTCCTTCCTACTTTGGTTCAAGATTTGGAGTCTTCTTTCCTAGTATCAACAGTGTCTCGAGGACTAATTCTAATTCTCCTTGAATAAATGAGCAGAGTCAAAATTTCTTGTAAAATGATCATTCTCTTCTATTCTGATAGACTTTAAAATGATTCAAAGTATGAAATATCTTTCCATTTAATTGTTCTGTCTCATCAAATCGCTTATGAGATTTCTCGTCTGTAGATAATTGATCATAGATGGAAACTCAGAGTTACGGAAATTGAATTTCAATAGGAAAAACTGACTCTATTTCGTACACCAATGAGTATGGAGTTTCCCAAGTGGTAGTACAGGTAGTAGTCTAATAAAACCATAAAGCGCGAAAGATTTTATTAGGACATGATTTCTTATATTTATCCACAAGGTTTTGAAGTATATTTGATAGGGTATAATTAAAAGCCTCTATCTATCCATTGGCCACAGCATAATTGCAAGATTAATGGTTGTATTTGATATTGTGCTCTTGATATGACTTCATTACCTCAGAAAAAATGAAATTAGTGACATTGTCTGTCAATATGGTTTGAGGGACACCAAATCTGGTAATGACATTAGCTTTGAAAAGGATAACAATTCTTTGGCCCTGACTTCTTTGAGAGGTATTTCTTGAACCCATTTGGAGAAGAAATCAGTAGTAATAAGAATATACTTAAACTACTTAGCCACTTTGGGAGGATAAGGTCCTACTACATCCATTCCCCATGTGGAAAATTTCCAAGAGTATTTATCTTTATATATCAACATTAGGGGTTGATGAATGATGTTGGAACACACTTGGCAGGGATGAAACTTTTTAGTGAAATCATTGCAATATTATGTCACTAAAGGCCAAAAGTATCCAAGCCTTCAAATTTCATCAGAAATCCTATGCCCAGACTGGTGAGCACCACAAGATCCTACATGTACATCTTATATGATAGCTGCAATTTCATCTCCATCAATACACTTGAAGAAAACTCCATCAAAGCCTCATTTATAGGGGACCTTCTCATGATCTTAACAATCACAAAGATTAAAATTGGCCACTCATCACTGAACCTATTATTTTCATCTATATCTGGTGAAAGTATCAAATTTTGATGACATTCCATGATAGGTTTCCTCCATCCCGTGGTATGACCATATAGATCAGAAATAGGGATGATTTTGTTAATTTTCTCCATTTTAATTTGATAAAAAGGTGAAACCACATGAAGATGGGAAAATACAGATGATTCTCTCATCCCGATTTGGATCTTTCCGGGATGTGGTTGCATTAGCCAATGCATCATCATGGGAATTTTTTGATTTTGGGACATAAGATAATATTGTCTATGAGGTAAATTTATCCATTAACCCTATAACATAATTATACATTGGGATTAATTCTTATTTTTTGATATTGAATTCCCATTAATCTATTTGATTATTAATTATGAATCAACATTCACATTCAGGTAGTTCACTTGTAGTTAGAGTTCCAATTCTAGGCCTGTAATGAGAGCTTGATATTCTACCTCATTGTTGGTACTACCATCTGATAACAAAAAGGCATATAGAAACACTTCCTTTTCTATAGAGATATGAACAATACATAACCCAATATTATTGAGTATAGGGTTTTCCATTCTCTTCCCCATTGTACTTCTGGAAGCACCATCAAAGTACATTTCCCATGTTTGGGGACTATCTTGGATTAACAAGATTTCATCTTCAGGATGTTCAGTATTCAACATTGTCTCTTCTGCAGATGGGTGCTTAGTATGGAAATCAACTAAACCATGGCCTTTTACTACACTTTGAGGCCCAAATTGGATATCAAACTATTGGAAAATAACTTTCCACCATGCCAAATTTCATGTCAGCATAGGACGACTGAGGATAAATTTGAGCAGGTTATTGAAGATATCAAGTGGCCCTCGTGATATTTTAGGTAGTGCATTATCTTCTAAACTCTGATGATAAATTTCAGGTAGAACATCTTAATACTTGAATATTGCGTCTATACATTGATAATTATTCAACTAAGATAAAATAGTCTTTTTTTTCATTCCTGACATCATTCTTTTGTTGAAGTAAGGCACCTAGTGATTGATCTAAAGCTATCACATAGAAAATGAAAAGATTTCCTTCAATAGGTGGAATTAATACCGGTGGGATCAAGATGTATTTTTTGAGGGTATCAAATTACTCTTAGCATTCTTCATTCCACTGTTAAGTAACTCCCTTCTACATTAATCTAGTAAAGGGAAAACACATGCCTACCAAATTGGCAATGAAGTGTCAGATATAGGAAAAATATCATTAAATTTCTCTCAATTATTTCATGTTTTGAGGAGGTGACATACCAAAGATGGCCTTAGTCTTCTCAGGATCGACATCGATACCACGATGGTGTAAAACTAACCGAGAAATTTTCCTAAGGTTACACTAAATGCACATTTCAAGGGGTTTAACATCAAATTATTTTTCCAATGCTTGATGAATATGGTCTCAATATCATCCTTGTGATTAAACATTTTATCAAAAAAAAACCACTATATCATATATATATAATTCAATGAATTTCTCTAAGAAGGGTTTAAAAATATGGTGTATTGCACGTTGATATGTCGCACCAGCATTCCTCATGCCAAAGGGAATTACCTGATAGAAAAATATTCCTTAAGGGGTTATAAAAGTTGTAGATTCCTCATCTTCTAGGGCCATTGAAATTAGGTTATACCTAGAGTATCGATCCATGAAGGAGAGCTCTCTGTAGCCAGCTGTTTCATCAGTCAAACGTTCTATGATTGGAACTAGAAATTCATCCTTATGAAAATGCTAGTTAAGATCAGTGAAATCAATGAAAACCATAACTTTATCATTATTCTTTTTCATTAGGACAACGTTGGCCATCCATTTAGGATATTTTACTTCCCTAATAATGTTATCTCCGATAATCTTATCAACTTCATCCTCAATTTTAGAGGCGTGAGTTGGGTGCATTCTTATTTTATTTACTTTATTTATCCATGCATGCACATCCCATGCACATGCACATGCATGCCCATGCATGCCCATGAAATATAAAGAAATTCCGTGTTTGGTGAGATTTGAACCCCTATCCTCTTGCATATTTTCCAAAGACTTTACCACTCCAGCAAGCTCGTCATGTGGTTAATAAACAGAATATAATATACTTATATATATTAATTGAACAAACAAATAATACATAAATAATAGATATAAACTCGATAATAATAAATAATAAATAATAAATAATAAATAAGGAATAATAAATAATAAATAATAAATAATAAATAATAAATAATAAATAAATAATAGATATAAATAATAAATAATAAATAATAAATAATAGATATAAATAATAAATAATAAATAATAAATAATAAATAATAAATAATAAACAATAAATAATAAATAATAAATAATAGATAATAAATAATAAATAATAAATAATGAATAATAAATAATAAAAAATAAATAATAAATACATAATAGATATAAATAATAAATAATAAATAATAAATAATAGATATAAATAATAAATAATAAATAATAAATAATAAATAATAAATAATAAATAATAAATACATAATAGATATAAATAATAAATAATAAATAATAAATAATAAATAATAGATATAAATATTATATAATAAATAATAAATAATAAATAATAAATAATAAATAATAAATAATAAATAATAAATAATAAATAATAAATAATAAATAATAAATAATAAATAATAAATAATAAATAATAAATAATAAATAATGAATAATAAATAATGAATAATAAATAATAAATAATAAATAATAAATACATAATAGATATAAATAATAAATAATAAACAATAAATAATAAATAATAAATAATAGATATAAATAATAAATAATAAATAAAAAATAAAAAATAAATATAAAGAATAAATAAATATAAATAATAAATAATAAATAATAAATAATAAATAATAAATAATAAATAATAAATAATAAATAATGAATAATGAATAATAAATAATAAATAATAAATAATAAATATTAAATATTAAATATTAAATATTAAATAAATAAATAATAAATAATAAATAATCAATAATCAATAATAAATAATAAATATTAAATATTAAATATTAAATAAATAAATAATAAATAATAAATAATAAATAATAAATATTAAATATTAAATAATAAATAAATATAAATAATAAATAATAAATAAATATAAATAATAAATAATAAATAAATATAAATAATAAATAATAAATAATAAATAATAAATAATAAATAATAAATAATAAATAATAAATAAAGATAAATAATAAATAATAAATAAATATAAATAATAAATAATAAATTATAAATAAATATAAATTATAAATAATAAATAATAAATAAATAAATAAATAAATAATAAATAATAAATAATAAATAATAAATAATAAATAACAAATATTAAATAATAAATAATAAATAAATATAAATAAAAAATAAAAAATTATAAATAAAAAATTATAAATAAATATAAATAATAAATAAATATAAATAATAAATAATAAATAATAAATAATAAATAATAAATAATAAATAATAAATAATAAATAATAAATAATAAATAATAAATAAAGATAAATAATAAATAATAAACAAATATAAATAATAAATAATAAATAATAAATAATAAATAAATAAATAATAAATAACAAATAATAAATAAATATAAATAAATATAAATAATAAATAATAAATAATAAATAAATATTAATAATAAATAAATATTAATAATAAATAATAAATAATAAATAATAAATAAATATAAATAATAAATAATAAATAAATATAAATAATCAATAATAAATAATAAATAATAAATATAAATAATAAATAATAAATAATAAATAATAAATAATAAATAATAAATAATAAATAATAAATAAATATAAATAATAAATAATAAATAAAGATAAATAATAAATAATAAATAAATATAAATATAAATAATAAATAAATATAAATAAATATAAATAATAAATAATAAATAATAAATAATAAATAAATATAAATAATAAATAAATATAAATAATAAATAATAAATAGTAAATACATATAAATAAAAAATAAAAAATAAAAAATAATAACTAATAACTAATAAATAATAACTAATAAACAAATATAAATAATAAATAATAAATAAATATAAATAATAAAGAATAAATAAATATAAATAATAAATAATAAATAAATAATAATTAATAATTAATAAATAATAAATACATATAAAAAAAATAAAAAATAAAAAATAAAAAATAAAAAATAATAACTAATAAATAAATATAAATAATAAATAATAAATAATAAATAATAAATAATAAATACATATAAATAATATATAATAAATAATAAATAATAAATAATAAATAATAAATAATAAATATAAATAAAAATAAATAATAAATAATAAATAAATATAAATAATAAATAATTTATAAATATAAATGATAAATAAATATAAATAATAAATAATAAATAATAAATAAGAAATAAGAAATAAGAAATAAGAAATAAGAAATAAATATAAATAATAAATAATAAATAATAAATAATAAATAATAAATAATAACTAATAACTAATAAATAAATATAAATAATAAATAATAAATAATCAATAATAAATAAATATAAATATAAATAATAAATAATAACTAATAAATAAACATAAATAATTAATAAATATAAAGAATAAAGAATAAAGAATAAAGAATAAATAATAAATAATAAATAATAAATAATAAATAATAAATAACCAGTTACAAATAATAGATAATAAATAAATTAATGTATATTATAAATAATAAATAATAAATAATAAATAATAAATAATAAAGGAAACACATGAAAAAGTATGAAAAGACGTGATAAGGGATGAAAAATCATGAAAACGCATGAAAAAGGATGGAGAAGCATATGAAGAATGAGGCATTAGAAAGAATCAGAACGCATGAAAACTCGTGAAAACTCTGGAAAACTCCTTAATAATTCAACATAATCATCATAATAACCCACAAAAAACCATTGATAAAGATAACAAGTCATGGAAACCCAAATAAATAGTAATAAATGGAGCTACCGTTAAAACCCGTCAAATCGGTCATAAAGAGACAAAAACATTGGACTCACATTAACGGAGATAACTTATGATCCGAGGGTCCATTTTAGATCCGCGACCTATCAAATCAAAGATCTTGAAACGATCTTCGACCTGAAAGGTGAAAGTGTCTGAATGGACAGGCGGATCGGATGTTATGACCATTTTAAAAAAAGCTGACGGGGAACGGGTGCTAGAAACGAGGCATTGAAAAACATAACAAACCTGATACCCACTGAAAAGGCCATAACATATGATCTAGGAGTGCATGTGGGCACCGCGACCAGTCAAATTGAAGCTCATGGAATGAGCTATAATCTGGCAGGTGGAGGAGGCCGAACTGACACGCAGATCGAAAGTTAGGTCCATTTGAAGACAAGTTCTACGTGACACTGGTGACGGAAACAGGGTTTTGGAGGACTTCAGAGGGGTTTTGGGGTCAAAAAACATGAAAGAAGCTAACTTTTGTTGATTTGGTACGTAGCTCTCTTTGCTGGCTTTGATTTGATATGTGGTAGAGCCCAAACGGACACCCGGAGCGAAAGTTATGGCCGTTTGAAGTTGGTAAACTTTTTTCAACTTTCTTATAACTCTAATATCTTTTGCACCTTAGACCGTCTCACGGTTTGGATTATATGTGACTCTAGATATCTTCATGATCTTCGATTTGACTGGTCGTGGCGCTTCAATGGACACCCGGATCAAATGTTATGGTCATTTTAGTGATTTCGAGGTTTCTCATGTTTTTTTATTTTTTCATTTCATTTCGCAGCGGTTTTATTGAAATCGCCGCTATTTGGCGGCGGTTTTTTAAAAAACCACCGCTAATCATCAAATAAAATTAAAAAAAATAAAAAATAATATTTTTTTTGCCGTTTAGCGGTGGTTTTTTCGTGGCGGTTTTAAAAACCACCACGAAATACCGGCCCGAAACGCATTTCATGGGGGTTTTAAAAACCGCCGCGAAAAAACCGCCGCAAAACGGCGGTTTTCGTGTAGTGTAGAAAGATGGATTAAGTAAATACTTTCTAACGTTTTGTGGATGAAATGAAGACATCTCCATTTAATCTTTAACAACTGCTTGGTAGATCAACAATTTTTCCCATGTTTTTAGGCTCAATTACAACAAATTTCATTATGGAAGTCGTTGGCTGAGTGCTTGGATTTGGGCATATCCTTTAAATTATATTTATAGGAAACAGTAAATATACATTGAGGTGTTTCAATGGGTTATATTTAATCTTTTTGAGACCATTCAGAGCATTGATTCTTGTTATATCTTTTACCATGGGCCTTGATCCCATTGTGTGGTAGAAATATGCCTCATTATTCTGATATTCACACACTTTGAATAGAGCCTTGTCACCATTAAATGTCCCAATTTGACAATTGGAGAAATACTTGTGGCATTGGTGGTTTGATGAAGGAATGGACTCTTGTTGATGTTGCCAAGGCCTTCCGAGTAGAATATTGAAATACGTGTCCTATTGAAAAACTATGGAATGTAAATTAGATATAGGATCCCCAAACCGAGTTATGAGTGTAATCTCACCTAGAGATTCTTATTCAGTCTTGTCAAAATTGTGTAACATAATATTGGAAGGAGATAATTCAAATTCATGGAGGCCCAATCGACAAAGTGCACAGATGGGAATGAGGTTGACTCCTGATCCATTATCAATGAAAGCTCATTATATGTCTGTATCATTAACCATTCCATATAAATACGGGGTCCTGATGTTTCGATGAACAACATCATGCTCATCTTGATCCATGAAAGATATAACTGCATGACATTTTTCATGATAATTATTTATAAGGTAAACCTCACTAACAGAAACCTTAGTTTTAAACTTTTGAGGACTTTAGAAAGACTTCATAAGTGTTTCTAAAATATATTTTAGTAGATTAAAAACATTCAGGACTAATAACTTGGTAGGAACATGGGCTAGTTGTTTCAAAACATCATACATTTTGTCCAAAGGTCTGCATTTTTCATCATGGAGATGTGGTTTTATAGCTGCCTTGGAAGTTGATGCTACTAATTTAGATGCACCATATGTTGGGGAAGAAGCTGGAAATTATTCTAATATTGGTAGATTATACTGACTAGGTCTATCTACCTGCAAAGAGAGTGGTGGTATAGCCACTTATCTATCTTCCAAGATAATCATGTCAGGGATGATCCTGTCATGTGTGGGAGAGTTCCCTTGTTCTTGAAGAGCCCCCTAAAGGGTTCACCCACAAGTTCATACCACATAAACTGTTAGATTAGGGGAGCAGTTTAAATAGTGGATTCTAACATATCCACATATTCCCCCTAATCCACGACGTTAACTTCTTCCCCTAGTTCCCCAATTAGGTACAATGAAATCAGGTTCATAACTAGAATCATAATTTTTATAGGGGTCTTGTAAGTGGATAAAGTTAATGGAAATGAATATCAATTCCTCATTTGATGAAGATTCTTCTTTGTAGGTTGGTTCTTGTTGTACCATTTAGTGGGGCGATGCTCGTGATTTTGAAAGAGTTGGCATGAAATCATCCAAACGCAAGGACAACTTTGGACTTGACGTGATCTTATCTTCTTTTTTTACTTCTCTTTATCTTTCTGACGATGTTTCTTCATTGGGGATTGGCCTTTGGAGGACTGATATTTTGATGGAGGTGGATTTTTTATAGAGGATTTGGTAGGAGGCACAGTTGATTGTTTCAACTATGTTCGTAGAATGGCATGATTTTTTTGATTGTTATCCTGAACATATAATCATAATACTTTTACACATTTTTTCTTTTTTACTTCCTCCCATCTACCTTCTTACTTTGGATCGGTAACAATAACACATGATACCAGGGCCTATAAACTTTTTAGTTTTACTTGTCCAAAGTATAACATTTTTTCGGGAGATCATTGAAAACAAAACACTCCTAATTGGGATGACCTAACATTTGATGAAAGAGGCAACAATTTGGGAGATCCTTCTCTCCTTCTTTATTAAGTTTCTTCGGTCTTGGAAACTAAATTATTGTATTTTAAATTTTAAATAAATTAACTAAGAACCTATTCATTCCAAAAAATAATATAATTTATTCTATATTTCCTCAAACTATCTCCTCTATTTATCTTTTTTATCATCTTGACTAGGTGTTCATTTATACTGATGCTCGGGAGGTGGAGCCTTATGGTATGATGAAGGTTTTGAAGTAGAAGCATTTACACGTTCTTCTTTGAGCACAACTATATTATCCTATGCTTTCCATATTCTCCTTCCTGGAGGTGATGGGATTACCTAATAATTATCTTTAGTTTCTGTAATGAAATTTTATACCTATTGGGAATCTGAAGAAAGGTCCCAAAACTCTCTTGTCTGTTTCACAAGGATTAGTGCTGTGTGTAACTCATAAAAAATATTTTTCACATAGATTGTAAACAACTCCTCTTGAGGTAGTGGATTATTTAAGGAGTATGTTAATCCTTTACACCGAGCAATGAAATCTAAAAATATTTCATTCTCCTTTTGTTATCAACTTTTAAGATAAAGAACTTTTATCATTGGTTGTGTTGATCTGAATTGGAAAAGTAATTTCTAACAGAGGTCTTACCATCTAGTAATTTATTGGGAATTAAAACATGTATACTAGACGAAGGCTGGCCCCTGCAATGTTTTCACAAAAAATTTGAGCTTTAATACTTCTTGTTGTTGAGGGGTACCCATCATGAAATCACAGTGAGCTGAAAATGTGTTATGTTCTTATTCGGATGTCTAGAACCATTAATGATTGGAAATGTGGTATTCACAAAGTTTAGTGGGGGAGGGATCATATATGCCTATTCGGAGTAAGATTTCATTTCTAGTTGAACGAGTGCATGTTGTTCTTCCAGAACTTCCAATCGAGTTTTTAATGCCTCAATTGTATTCATAAGAATTTGGGTAATATCTGGTTGATCTAGGACATGTATAGGTACAACAGCTGGAGCATGGATGGGTGCGAAAATGGGAAAAATCAATAGTGGTGGCACTACTGGTTTTTTTCTTAGATAACCCATAGGGATAGGCCATTAAGAATTTGTTTGATCCTGTTCTAGTTGTGTACCTAACGGAGGAAAATCATTTCCTACATCTATAATTGGAAGAAGCCCTCTTTTCCGAGGAGCACCTGTTAGATGTGCAAGCTGGGGATCCTCTTGGGGAGCATGTCTGGTAGGAATGCTGCTTCAGAGTAACTTTGCACTGAGTTTTTCAACAACTTCATCTCCTTTGATTTTTGGGAAAACATTTCTTAAAGTGAAAGAGATAGACCTTATCCAGTGGAAAAGTGAGACATGATATAACCTTAACATTTCCCATTGATAAATTCCTTTCGACACTGTGGGAGTTGATTGTTGGAGGAAATACCTAGATTCTTGGTATGTCTCTAATTTCGGATATGAAATGCTCCTTTATTTGATTTGGAGTGTACCATATTTTGAATAAGAACTCCATCCTTTGACTCCCCATAATTGGACTCATTTTCTGGAGGATCTTCCATAATGGTATTAATTGCATTCACTGATGCATAAAGCATTGATGAAATTATATTAGTATATTTGTAAGATCATATCCTTCTTTTCCCTCCACAAGACTTTGTTCTCATATATCCTGATTTCTCATAAACTGATTGACAAATTGTAACCTAAGGGGAATCCTTGGATAGTTTATTTGTGTGTTCACTTTGTGGATTCTTCATTAATTGGGAGATAACTGACTTCCACTGAAGAGGGGAGCGTGGATATAAAAAACCCCTAGCCCTATAGGTTGGGGATGTGACTATTCTTCATCTTTAAACCTTTGAACTTTGTTTGTTAAATCCGATGGTTGGGATAATAACCATATCTTTGTAGGTTATGATTTCTTTTGATCTGATATGGATGATATTAGTGCAGATTCTCTTTTGATTTTATGAATTATGGCCTAAACATTGGCTGAGTACGTTATCCGACAACTAATTAAATTGCCTATTTTGGATGAGTGTTGTGATATTTTAGACATTTGCACAATTTGATAGATAATTCACTCTATGTGGGAGGCCAACTTAATGTTCTCATATTATTGATAAAAAATTATGACTACAAATTTCACTCTTTGGGCCTGATGATGGTCAAAATTGATCGAGGGATATTTTTGTTGACCATTTCATCGATTATGAACAAAATTTCTTTGTTGTAGCTGACTTGGGTCAATAAAATTTCTTGATACCACATTTAGTGGGATTTTCTGATTTTGGTTTGTAGTGAATTACAATGCTCTGTTTGAACCCCATCCTATAATATGAACACCAGATGGTGTTTCCACAATTAATTGCCGCAATTTCTTTAATGCATTGAGGATTGAACATTGAAGAGCTACTTGTTGCTTCTCAAACTTTGGATGTCGGGAAACATGGAGAGATGCTATGTAAATTTGGCACTATAACCCTTCTATTACCTAAACAAGACATTGATATTCATCATATGAAAATACTTTGTCTTTCAGATGATGAATATTCTTCCTTATTTTGAGGCGGATATCATGAAAGAAATCTTCTACCAAAAATTCTAGAATGTTGTATTGAGAGGTTACCAAAGGTTAGAACATGACTGGTATTTCACACTTTTCCAGTTGTTTTCCCATATTCAAGATATCCTTATCATATTTTTCTAGATGTTTTTCAACTTGATATGACTTGAGTGGATGCTTCCAAATTATTTTATCACAAATAATTGGATCAATTGTTTTTTTCCTCTACCATATTAAAATGTAAATGAAGTAAGGGAGGTTTGGAGTATAACCATCATCTTGGGATGTCTTCTGGTTGAGAAATTATTTCACATGTTTTTAAAAAGGAATCAGACATGACTTGTCTTATGTTGTCAAGTGCCTTGGTATAAGAGGGATTTCTCATCACTATATAGTCAATTGGAGAATTATCTTGACAATGTGAAACACTCTCTTAAAGAGAACCTTCACAGTGAATTACTTCATGGGGAGGAACACCATGGTGTATTATAGCAAGGGATAAATCCTCTTGATCCATGGTATTTATGACACATGGAGTGTTTCCACAGCTTTCATCCAGAGATAGAACCTCTAGATTGCCGAATTATCATAAAGAGAGGCTTCATGATGATGTTTCTGATGAGGAAATTTTGAATTACCTCTAATACTCCCATAGTTTGGTAATGGGGGGGGGGGGTAGGATATTTATTGGAAACACATAAATTAATGAGGGATTCAAGAACTCAAGCATTAAGTGGATCCAGATCGCAGATTGAATCTTGATTTTCCAACTATTCTTGGAGATACTTCTTCTTAAATGCTCTCTTACATGTAATTGGGTCCACATGTTGGGGAAAAGTGGTTATCATGGGTAGGTGTATGTGCCTGACTTGTAGTGGTCATCAGAATAGGATGATGATTTCTAATTTCAATGTTTGTATGTTCCTAAACCGGTTGACATATGATATGGGGAAGTATTCCCCATAACCCTCCCATACTGGAACGTAGGTATGTATCTATTTTGGGATGGCATGATGATGAGTCATCCTATGTGTGGTGATAAAATTATGGGTCTATCCCTCTGGTACTACCGAAGTTTCCATTATGATATTTTGACAGGATTCTAGAACATGGTGAAATTTTTTTTCTTCCCTTTCACAATTACTAAAATGTGTTTTATAAATTTAGAAGTTAGAATGAGAATATATGTCCATTCTATATTTAAACTAGGTGTATGAACCTACTACCATCCTCCCTTCCTGTTATTGGATGCTAATAGTACTCATATGTGGGGGTAGAGAGTTGAATCTTCCCCAAGTTGGTCATCAGAGCATTCTGACTAAATTCTCTGGGTGCTTCCAAATGGGAATTTTGGAAGGATTGATGGATGCTGGGAGGTGTATGTTCCTACTAGATGTTTTCTTAGAAGAATAGTCAAGAGAGTTCTTTCAATTTTGACAGATGATACTTTTGATAGGATTGGTGAGTGTAGTAAAATGTATGTTCCTACTCACAACATGCCACCATATTTGATTGGTTGGATTCCTTGAATGAAACCAGATGAGTCTGCTTACTTGCAGATAATTTTTAAGTAGGTGTATTTCCTACCCGTGAGACTCCACTAGATTTGAACGACAAGATTGGTTGGACACCACCAGATGAGCCTGCTGGCTGGCATAATTAAGAAGGACTGGTGCATGTTCCTGTTCTTCATTTGCCACAAATTTGGTTTATGGACTTATCTAGAGGAATATAAGGTAAAAACCTACTCAATATTGGTTGAACATTTTCCTTTTTGGTCTGTTTTTCTTTCCTAATTCTGAGGTACCTGTTTCGAATAACCAAAGGTAACACACTTATCATGTTGATGGTTTTATAAAGCGCGATGTTGGCGTTGGTGATTGTTGGTAGGAGTCCTCAGGAAGGACCCATGTGTCTTTGATTTTATTCCATGAGTGGCCTTTGGATCCATCGTTTTATAGTATGGGATGGACTTGTTATTACGTTCTGGGGACAAGGAACCGAAATGGTTGAAGACGATTGTTGGAGCCATCTGCTTCTTGACTATCGACCATCGCTAAATGGATAATTGTTGGTTGTTGTCAACATGGTGAGCCAATTGGGTAGCCTCTAGGTTTGGGATAGTACTGTGTTGATGGTATTCTCAAACCAACACCTTTGAGACCTAGCATTAAAGACATTGAGTAGGTGATTATTTCCATCCAGTAGACAAAGAACCATCTTTAGCAACAACTAAGGCATTCAGATGTGAAAACTTGATGGAATCCATTTACAATGAAGGGAGTCCTAATAAAATTTGACAAATAAAAATAATGAACTCCATTAAAGAAGAATCTTCTTTGATAAAAACACATGTGATTTATTCCCTTATTTGGCCCTATGGTATCAATTAATAGGGGCCTGAAAATGGGTAACACTATCAACATGGTTAAGGATTCACATATGGTTCACCATTTTTTTGTTCCTCCAAGAACATATGTCCTTATTAGGAATCAATACTTCTGGAAAATTTCAATTAGATTTATTTATGGAACCAGAAACATCCAATGGTTCTTTACCTAATGAGATCTCTTTTTTAAAGGAAGACATTAGTTAGGTTTGGATATAAGATACTTGATAACTCACATTGGTCGAGAGAATGAGAGGTCAGGCTCATCACACCCTTTGGGGGGGGTTATTTCCTACTTTGGGGCTCTCTTATATATTTAAGATATGTTCATGAATCCTTATTAATTTATCTAGTATAAAATAGGCTTCCTTTCAAATTTTCAATCAATTATTAGAATTTGTGACATTTAGAATCGTCCATATGTATTCGATGCTCTTCATTAATGGAGATATTTGTGTTAATTCGAGGCTCTCCATCAATGGTTTCCTCTCATATACTATTTAGAAATTATTTTAGTCGTTGATATGCTAATGCTGGTTTTAAGCCACTCAGTTGGCACTCTTGAATTAATTTTCATCCAAAGAGATGGAATTTTTTTTTGATGTTGAGATCATACCCATAAATGGGCTACCAACGTATCATTTTTAAAGGAATCAAAACCTTTGCAGTTTAGTGATGCTTAATGGGACACATCATACCTTTTAAGGTTTTGTCTTAAGGACCTAACAATATAGTTCAATTTCATGTGGTAAGGATGTCTAAGTAAAAGATTATGAGTTAACGCTTGGTGAGAGACTTATGCCTAATACACTTAAGGAACATGGAAAGGATATGAGTTTCCGAGTTGGATTAGACCCTATTGAGAATATAGACCAAGAAGAATAGGGTTGATTTGGAATTTTTGGTTTGAACCTTAGGGAGGCTTCCTATGTATCCCACTCAGATGGGAATTAAATCCCTCATAGTTTGGTAAGTCTCACAAAAGTGTATAATCCTTTGAGAGAAATAGTTTGGGGTTTATTTCTAAATAGGATACCCTTATAACAAGGTTCATGAGAGATATATTAACTCATGCAGATTTAGGAGGGTTAATTAGGGTATTACTCCTAAAGAGGTTGATCGGAATAAGGGAATTAAGGTTGTATTCTTGAATAGGATTTCTAGTGATCTTAGGCCTTGCTTTAAGGCTTCCTACGTAGCCCAATTATTGTGGGAATCGTAGTTCTCGTGGTTTAATACAAGAGTTGGATTGTGTGGAAGTTTTGATCATCACAAATTTATAAGACAATGTGAGACATAGTCTGTGTGAGAAACAAGAGGATGTGAGAGATTCAACAAACCGCACACATTACCTTCTTCTAATGGAAGAGGTCGGGCCTATGGAGAATGAAGCCAAGGTGATGGTGGGGTAGGGAACAGAGCAATGAACCCCTCAATGTAAAATAAAATTTGTAGTAATTGGTTTAGGTCCAAAAGACTAGTGTCTTACTCTAGGATGGATTCGCTTAGTGTATTATCAGAGAGGAGGTAGACATTTATTTTTTTTTGAATGGAATTTTTTTCCCTCACATGCCCTATTGGGAACCAGAGGCTCCAAATCTTAGGGATGAAAAGGGGAGGACAGAGTCCCATCCCTATAATCCAAGATTCAGAACTTCCCAACACTATCCATAGGGTAAGAATACATGTGACTGTAGATATAAAAACCTTTAAACATCCCAAATATCCTGACTCCCTTAAAAGATTAATGTGGTAAACCTCTAACTATAGACATACAAACCCAAATGGGAGACACACTAATGTGGCATTACCCAAGGAGTGATAAGTGAAGATGTTTTGGTAGAGGCTTCAACTTAGTCGATCTTAATGAATGGAATGAAGGAATGAGAAATTCTGTCATGAATGGCTTTAAAGATGGTTTACAATTTGATATGCGTAGGTCCTCGGTGCACCTATGCAGCGTAGCTCTACGACATAGGTATGTCATGCAGGTGTGCAACATAGATCCAAGTGATGACTAAAAAATAAATAACATAGGATAACTAATCCTATGAATGCTTAAAAGGGACTAACAAGAAGAAAAAACTTGGGTGAGATTTAAATATAAACACCCCCGGTCTCCTTTGGTGTCCTTGGAAGAGCCTCGCGTCAATGAATAAGCCTTGCATAGAAAACTTCTTATTTTATGGAGGAAGGGTCATTAATCAAATGTTTTGTGTTTAAAACATTTAAAAGACATCAAAATTTATTTTATCTTCTAATTATCTCTTCTCTCATGTTTTAGAGAGCTACCTAAGAAATAATGGGGACCTGGGCGAAAGATCTACTCAATGGGAGTTTAAATAGTTCTTCAATATTTTTCAGTTCTCAAATGGGGAGCCCAAGTGTCCTATTTATAGGCAAGGAGCAGACTGGTTGAAAGTATTTTGTTGGCATAGGTCATTCATGTAGCTCTTCTATGTAGCTCCTATGTGTAGGGTAAATAAATTATAGTTCTGTGTAGTTTTTCTCTATAGAATTACAACATAGGTCTGCCGTAAAGAGGCTTCGCACTAGGCTATATGAGCAGAACGTGTATTGGTTTGCTGGATATAGATATATGTAGCATAGGTCCCTAGCATAGGTTTCCCATATAGGTTATGTTTACTTTATATATTTAACTTTTGTTATCTTATTTTTGATACTCTTAAATATCTAAATGACTTCTTCATAATCTTTTTTCCTTCCTAAGGAGTGTCCACATTTCCCAAAATACTTCTCTAGGATACCACCAGAGATTGATATTGGGATTATGATCATGTTACCACATGGGGAAGATCCAGTTTCCATTCCACCAAATAGGATGAGACCTATAAAACTCTAGCAACATAAATCTCAGTTGGAGGAATTAGAGAATAAAGGATTTCTCTATCCTAGTATGTTGTCTTGGGGTCTCTAGTGTTGTGTACAAATAAGGCTCAATGATCTTTGAGGTAATATGTTGATTATAAGAAGTTGAATTAGAAAACGATTAAGAATCAACACCCTCTTCTGAGAATCAATGACCTTTTTTACCTGCTAAGTGGTGTATGAATGTTCTCTAAGATTGATTTGTGGTTAGGGTATCATCATATGAGAGTCGGGCCTTTTGACATACCATATACTACTTTCAAGAGTTGGAATGGGTTAAAGTGTTTTTAGTGATGTCATTCGGGTTGAAAATTCCCTGGTAGTGTTCATGGATTTGATGAAATGAATTTTTCACCCCTGTCTGGATTAGTTTATAGTTGTTTTTTTGATGACGTATTAGTGTACTCAAATACTCGTGATGATGATGCCAAAAATATTGATATCATTATGAGTACACTAATAGAGCATAAGCTATATAGAAAGATATCTAAATGCCACTTTTGGATCGATAAGGATCATTTCACGGGTCACAAATTCTCTGAGGAAAGAGTGTCAGTGGGCCCAGTGAAACCACATGATGTTGTCTTTTTGGAGAAACACAATAATGTTTCTAACATCCAATGTTTTCTTGGTTTAGCGGCCTATTATTAGAGGTTTATCTAGTATTTCTCCCATTTTCAAGTTCCACATTTTTGTTTGACCAAGAAAGGCACCAGGTATGAGTGGTCTGAGGCATGTGAAAATGCTTTGCAGGAGATTAAGAAGCGGTTGACCACCACACTGATTTTGATATATTCTGAGGTAGGTAAGGGGTATACCATATTTTTTGATGTTTTTAGTGTTGGGATTGGCGTATTATTTATTTAGGATGAACATATTTTGGCATATGGGTCACAGAAGTTGAGAACTAATGAATGAAATTACACTATTCATGATCTCGAGTTTTCCACGGAGGCGTATGATTTATATTTATGGAGGAACTACTTGTTGGTATAGTGTATCATGGTGTATACTAATCATTAAAGTATTAAGTACATATTATCTCAACGTTATGTGAATATTTGGAAGTATATTTGGTTTCAGTACATGAGTTTTTTTGATTTTGAGCTATCTTACATGTCAGGAAAGTGGAATAGTATTACAGAGTCCCAGAATCAAAAAACTCAATGTCAGGTAGTTCTGAAATCCAACTCTAAGTAGAAGATGATGACACTATTTGTGGATATTCATATAGAGGTACATGATGGGAAAGTTCATATGAACCTTGTGTCCATATCACTTGACTTCACACTTTTATATTGGGTCAAAGAGATTCGCCTTGGCCATCTGGAGTGTTCATCTATGAGGGAAAGAAATAAATTTTGGGATTTACCTTCAATGTGTTCTATTGGGGATGAAGAGATCTTTTTCATGCATGGTCGTGTTGTTGTTATAGTTAGTATATGAGAAGGTTTAATGTGTGGGTCCCATGAATCATGTTCTGTTGTGTACCCTAGTTTTACTATGATGTATCATGATCTTTATAGGTAGAATTGGTGGATGAAAATGAAGAAATGGGTTTCAATTTTTGTGGCGTGATGACTTACCAGTCATCTAGTAAAGAATGAGTATCAGTGGCCCGATGGATTATTTCAGCCATTTTTCATTCTATAATGGAAGTGGGATGATGTAACTATGTACATGATAGTGGGTCTTATGAGGAAATCTCAGAATAATGATGTGATCATGGTGGTTATAAATTGATTGACTAAGTTGGATCATTTATTTCCAATTCATGAGACTTTCACTATTGATTAGTTGGGAGAGTTATATGTTCAAGGGATAGTGAGGTTTCATGGAGTATTGCATAATATAGTTTTGGATCATGATCCATATTTCACAAACCATTTCTGGTAAGGAAAATAAAAATATCATGGTACCTAGGTGTTTTTTGGTTATGGATTTTCACCTGAAGAAGGGCATTAAGTCATAATGTACTATTCAGGTTCTAGAGGACATGTTGAGGGTTTGTGTCCTTGACTTTGATGGTTAGTGTAAAAAAACTTGTCATTTGTTGATTTTTTCTACAACAACAATTTTCATGATACGATTAAAATGGGGCCATTTGAGGAACTCTAAAGGAGGACCTATATATCCCCATAATGTTTGCATGAATTTGGGGAATTATGGCTATTGGTACTGAGTCTCATGCATGAGATGTAGGAAAATATAAATTTTGTTCATAAATGCATGCCAATAGATCTGAGCCCGCAGAAGTCATATGAAAATTGGCGTCGTAGAACTTGGGAGTTTATGGTAGGTGATAGTGTATTTCTTGTAGTGTCGCAATGATTAGGTCACAATAGAATTATTAATAGGGAATGTTCGTACCTAGGTATGTTGGTTCATTTGATATTATGAAAAGGATCAGACTGATTAATGGAATGCTTACTGGGTGTAGGAGGAGGCTTGAGAATCAAACCGGTTAATGGACCTCTGGAGTTTATGGTGGGAGATTGTGTACTGATTGGATCTTCTATGGATGTATAGTAGTATGCACAATTTCATTCACGTGTCCCAGATTCAATAGTATCACCCTGACCAAACTCATGTAATCGATCTTAAGGATGTTGAGATTGAGGATAATTAATCATTAGAGTAGTATTCATTTTTTGTTCTGGATATTAATGATAAAGTCTTTTAAGGTAGGTTTTCACGTTGGGTTTGTGTTTTGTGGTAGTATTAGAATGTTCCAGAAGAAAGATGAGAATGATAATCAGATACATGGGCATAGTGGAAATATCTCATTGCTTTAGGAGCTCAGTGATGGTTAGGAATAAGGGTCATGGATTATATGTTATAAGGAGAGGAGGTTGAAATATCCTATACATCATGGAGATATGACCATGTTTAAATTTCACAGCTAAACTATTAATTTTGGTTAATGGAATTTTTTCTGGGTGTAGGAGGTGTCTTGGGGATGTTTCAAAGTTTCAAGACTCAAAAGAAAAGGGGATATGGACATATAGTGCATTTTTAATTGTTGGTTCATGGTTAGAGATATCTGTACACTCTAGCCATGAAAGGAAGGAGGAAGGATGAACGATTGTGGTGAAACTGTACAAGGGGGAGACCAAACCGTGTTGATTCGGATGGTGGAATTATACATAGTTGGTGCATGGTCTATCTAACCGTGTGATCCTCCCTAGGTAACCATGTGATCTAAACTCCGTTATACATTTGATGAAACATATTTTTTCATATCGTTTTTATACCATGAAAACTGTCCTTGAACACCTTTAATAACTGAAAATTATAGTTTTCCCCCAAACAAATTTTAGAACCCACATCAATTTGTCCCCCAAATCATCTCATGTATCCTTAGTGGCTAAAATGGAAGACCAAATCATTACAAGGGTGGTTCTACCTCAATTCAGGGCTATTTGGAGTACCTTTTCTTGTAGATGGAAGCTCTAGGAAATTCTAATCCTATAATTTCTTCTTTTGTTCAGACATGGGTTTGTAGTTCCTCCCATTTTTTTATGAAGCCCTAAACCCCTATTTTTACAGTTGAATATTGGGTGATGTATCAAATAATTTTTTAATATAGATCTAATTATACTATTAAGAGTTTATTCATCAACATATTCAAGGTTGGTCATCTATAAGTTATATCCCATAGTCGTTGGGTTGATTTGGGAATATCTGGTTACTTTCTTGGTTGTCTCTTATTGTGATTTTGATTCCTTTGGTGATATTTGGTAAAATGGTTGTCTAAATGATTAATTTAACCACTCATAATACTTTTGGGATGTTTCTATATCAATATAATGTTTTACAACCACCCATGGGGTGCACTGACATTCCCAAACCTTGGAATTGGTAAAATCATGTGTGGAATTGATGTGTGATAATGTAAATCCCTTATTGAACAAGCTAATTTGATTAGTTGATTTGAATGCTTAATATTGGAATTTGTACCTAGTTTTGATAATGGATTTTGTAGTCATTTTTAATTTCATGGGAATGGGTAAATTGATGTAATTGAGATTTCATTAAATGACTTATGAGTTATGTTGAAATCCCAAAGAGGTTTAGAGTTTGTGAAATGATGAACAAGTTAAATTGGTAAAGGATTGTGAATTGTGGAATATATAGACTGTCCTTCATAAAATAATTGATGAATACATTGAATAAGTGAATACATATGGATTGTGGGATATACCTAATGGGATGGGGCATGAAAATGAGAATTGGTATATGTGGACAATGTAATGTAAATGTTGAATGTGTTCTTGGGTTATTGATTAATATTATTTTCTATGTTTACTGTTATGTTTTTCATATTATTTCATTATGGCTTGTGGTATGGTATGTATGGTGATTGGATATATATATATACAATAATCTTCACATGGCTTGGAAGTGTGGGGATTTGAATGATGTTCTACACCCAAAGGATTATTTAGACTAAGGCTCTAAACTGCACCCCACAATGCATGGGTTAGGGAAGGGGAAAAAGTTATATTCCCTTTACAATTTCATTACACCTTGACAGAGGCTTTGAGGTGGGGATAATTTGTTTTTATCTGTTTATCCCTAGTGATAGTGAGACTTGACTTATTCTCTTGTGCATAGAGATGAATGCCATAAACTCATCTATGAATGTAGTAAATGACTAACATATGGAATGCATATCGATAATGAATTTAGTAATAAGAATATTGAAAATGAGGAAAAAGGTATTATGGATAGAAAGTGTAACTATAAACATTTTCAGCTAAGGGAACATGAGTTTTATTTTTTTTACTTTTGTTCTATTTAGTAATTTCATGAACTATATGTTTACACTGGATATTTTTGAGACACTATTGGAGGTGGCCTACTGAGTGGTACTCACACCCTGCTCGGGCATCGTTGGGAACCTGAGTATATTTCATGAGTGTAGGATATGATAATTGTAAGGACCCAGCCTTTGATATGTCATACCAGAGGACCTTATTCCATTTTAGGTTCTGGAAATAGATACAGGATTACAAAAAACATCAGAGTTACAATGAAAAACTAAACAAACTGAAATATCATCACTGCTTCCAAGCGCTACCACAATGATGACCAAAAATATAGTTTGAAAATAATTACTATATCAAAATACTTGATCACTTTTTTTGGAAGATACTTGCGCTTAAAATTGTTCAAATACACTTCAGTGATTTTGAAAATATTAGGCAAGCGTTTGAAAACAAAACATCAAAGCTGAGACTGTTTGAGACGTTGAAGGCTATCTTTTCCCTACCCACTTAATGAAGGATGGGATATCTCCCAATTCCTTCCTATTTACAATGCTCAATAGTTAGGTTTTCTAAAAATGTTTTTAGGCTTGCTTTAAATACGTATACATTTACACTGTGTTTTCATATATTAAAACTTGTAAACAATATTTGATACATAAGTAGTGCATGTGTACAAATATATATTTATATATTTGTGCATATATATATATATGTGTGTGTGTGTGTGTGTGTGTCTGCATATACCTTCGTAGGATATAATTTACTAGCTCTAGAGTAGTCGATTTATGTATCGACATATCCCCACATGATTTGTCGTACATCGTTTTCCTTTTAACGAATCATTCTTTTAAATTTCATTTATACATAATGACACATTAACCATACATCACGCATAAATATATATTTAGTACATAAAATATGTATAAATATTATCCATACAAGAGTAGTGATGTGAATCTCATGTCATTAATATAATGACCATTACTTATGTGACATTCATAAATAAATAAAATGAACATGTATATTATATGCATATGACTATGTATATGCGCATTTTTAAGCATAACGATTAACAATAAAATTATAAACATAAAATGACTATTACACCCATATGCATATAATCAATAAAAAATTAACTTATAAATAATTATATTTGTTTTAAATAAAATAAATATCCCTTGCAGAATATAGATTAAAAAAATAATTCTAAATGAACCACCCTTATGCAGATTATGCCTGAGCAAACCTTAATAACTCATCAATAACCCATTTTTAAAACCTTAAAACCGAAACGGGATTGATATACATATATACATATACAAAAATGTATAAATAAATATATAGAGGTTGTGTAAATTAAAACCAAATGAAAATAGTCCATTACATGAATCATATGAATAAAGAACATCATTCAAATTCAAATGTTCATCATTCAGAAAACATAAAAAAGAATAGGTTTTGTATTTATATATAATTGTATATACAGATATATCTATATATGGGTTTTACATACAAAAAACTAAATAAAACCTTACCTTAGTGGATTTAGACTGCATGTTAAGTCTTGGATGCACCAAGAATGGGCGTAGAAGACACTATGGGTGGTGCAGTGCTCAAGTAGGGTATGAAAAACCCTTGATACCATGTGTGTAACATTTAGGAAGATAGAGAACTCAAAATAAACATGAATTGAGGTTCATCTTGACACAAGTATTTATAGCCTAAAATCTATATGATGTTGTAAGCTTCTTTGAGAAGCTTGTAGGTTGTAGTAAGCTTACATGGGAAGCTTGTTTTTATTCATTTTTTGCTACACATTACAAAACACTATTCCACTTTTACACATTTTGACTTCTCAACCACAAAATCCAAGTCACACTCAAAAATCAATCAATATATTATCATTAAAAGAAAAGGTGGTTCAAAAAACCTCTCTCCCAATGAATTCACGCCACTTTTTTTATAACAATATATTTGTTTAATCATTTTATTAATACTTCAAACGTTTAAACTATATATAAAATATATATATATATATTCTTCATTTTAGTGTTTTTTATAAATATATATATATATATATATTTAATTTTTTTATTAAAATAAATATTTCAAATTACACATTATATATATATATATTCACCATTTTCACGTTATATATATATATAATTTGTTTTATTAAAATAAATATTTCAAATTACATTTTTTTAAACATATATATATTATAAATTTTTTCATAATATAACTATTATATGTATTTTTAATTTATAAATTTTATAAATATAAAACATAATATATCTCATATATTTATAAAATTTATTATCTAAATAATAATAAGAATAAAAATTTTAAATGACATGTATAATAAAATTATAATTTTTTAATAATATTAGTCTTAATAACAATTTTATATAACTTTAAACTAATATACATATATATATTTCATACTTTGAAAATAAAAACAAATTGATTATATTAAATAAATTTTTTGATAAAAATAATTATTAAAATATTATTAAAAAATTATTTTCCTTTTGGAAACAAAATTAAATTGTACTTTTAATAAAACAATTAGTTTTAAATACCATTTCAACAAAAGTTTTCTTGAAAATATTTAAAGTATAAGTATATTCACATAATAAAATATAATAAAAACTAGGTTTAGATTTTCTAGGCTGTTACATTATCACCCCTTTAAAAAGAATTGCATCCTCGCAATTCGATCGTCGGACTAAAAACAATTCTGAATTTTCATATTCATAATTTAAAAAACTAGGACCGCTAGATTCCTAGACACTAATGTTAAATGAAAACACCTATTTCCAAAGTTTTCTAGATCGTTCCTCTGATACCATGTGTAAGGACCCATCCTTAGACATGTCATACAAGAGGTCCTTATTCTGGTCTAGGTTCTGGAAATAGATACAGGGTTACAAAAAAATTCAGAGTTACAACGAAAAACTAAACAAACTGAAATATCATCACCACTTTGACGCGCTTCCACAATGATGAACAATTCTGTCAACCTGTGATTTTTTTTTGAAAACATGGTGTGAGCACAAAAGATGCTCATAAAGTGTTTAAAAACCATCGATAAACTAGTTATAAACATTCTCTGAGAAACTATTCCAAAAAAGTTGGAAATACGATTTTCAAAATAACGTTTGGAAATAATTACGCTATCAAAATTCTAGATTAATTTTTTTAGAATATAATTATGCATAAAATTGCTCAAATACTCTCTAGTGATTTTGAAAATATTAGGGAAGATTCTGAAAACAAAACATCAAATCTGAGACTATTTGAGATGTTGAAGGCTACCTTGGGCCAACCCACTTAATAAAGGATGGGCTATCTCCCAATTCCTTCCTATTTAAAACACTCAAGAGTCAGGATTTCTAAAAACGTTTTTAGACTTTCTTTAAATATGTATACATTTACACTGGGTTTTCATATATGAGAACTTATAAACAATATTTTATACAAAAGTTGTGCATGTGTACAAATATATATTTATATATTTGTGAATATATATATATATATGTGTGTGTGTGTGTGTATATACCTTCATAGGATATAATTTTCTTTCTCTGGAGTAGTATATTTACGTATCGACATATCCCCACATGATTCATCGTACATGATTTTACTTTTAATGAATCATTTTTTTAAATATCATTTATACATAATGACACATTAACCATACATCACGTAAACATATATATTTAGTACATACAATATGTATAAATATTATCCATACAAGATTAGTGATGCGCATGACATTCCATTAATATAATGACCACTACTTATATGAAATTGATAAATAAATATAATGAACATTTATATTATATGCATATGGCTATTAATATGCGCGTTTTTATGCATGATGATTAACGATAAAATTATAAACATAAAATGACTATTACAACCATATGAATATAATTAATAAAACAATAACTTATAAATAATTATATTTGTTTGAAATAAAATAAATATTCATTGAAGAATATAGATTAAAAAATAGAATTCTAAATGAACAACCCTTATACAGATTATGCCTGAGCAAACCTTAATAACTCATTAATAACCCATTTTTAAAACCTTAAAACCGAGACATGATTGATATAAATATATACATATACAAAACTGTCTAAATAAATATATAGAGGTTTGGTAAATTAAAACCAAATGAAAATAGTCCATTACAAGAATCATATGAATAAAGAACATCATTTAAATTCAAATGTTCATCATTCAGAAATCTTAAAACGGAATAGGTTTTGTATTTATATATAATTGTATATATACATATATGTATATATGGGTTTTACAAACACAAAAATTAATAAAACCTTACCTTAGTGGATTTAGAATGCATGTTAAGGCTTGTATGCACCAGGCAGGGGCGCAGAAAACACTACGGGTGGTGCAGTGCTCAAGCAGGGTATGCAATACCCCTGACCGCATGTGTGTAACATTTAGGAAGATAGAGAACTCAAAAAAACATGAATTTAGGGTCATCTTGACAAAAGTATTTATAACCTAAAATCTATATGATGTTGTAAGCTTCTTTGAGAAGCTTGTAGGTTGTAGTAAGATTACATGAAAAGAATGCTTTTATTCATTTTTTTCTACACATTACAAAACACTATTCCACTTTTACACCTTTTGACTTCATAACCCCAAAATCCATGCCGCAAACAAAAATCAGTCAATATATTAACATTAAAAGAAAAGGGGGTTTAAAAAACCTCTCTCTCCATGCATTCATGCCACTTTTTATTGTAACAATATATTTGTTTACTCATTTTATTAATACTTTAAACATTTAATCTATTTATAAATTATATTTTTTTTATTCTCCATTTTAGTGTTTTTTGTACAAATATATATATATATATATATAATTTGATTTATTAAAATAAATATTTCAAATGAAACATTATATATATATATATATTCACCATTTTGTTATTTTTTATATAAATATAAATAAATATATAATTTGTTTTATTAAAATAAATATTTCAAATTAAATTTTTTTAAACATATATATATTATGAATTTTTATATTATATAACTATTATATGTATTTTTAATTTATAAATTTTATAAAAATAAAACATAATATATCCTATATATTTATAAAATTTATTATCTAAAAAAATAATTATATTAATTATAATTTTAAATGACATGTATAATAAAATTATAATTTTTTAATAATATTTTTCTTATTAATAATTTTATATAACATTAAACTAATATAATATATATTTCATACTTTGAAAATCAAAACAAATTGATTGTATTAAATACAAATTTTGAGAAAAATATTTATTAAATTATTATTAAAATATTATTTTCCTTTTGGAAAAAAATTAAATTGTACTTTTAATAAATCAATTAGTTTCAAATACCATTTTAACAAAAATTATCTAAAAAATTCTTAAAGTATAAGTATATTCACTTAATAAAATATAATAAAAACTGGGTTTAGATTTTCTGGGATGTTACAATAATGGAAAATGCCTTGTGCTTGGGAGTTGAGTTGTACTTAGGATGTGCATGGATGAGGTTATGAGCTTAAAGTCTAGACCATTTTTGATATTCCTCTATTTGTATTTATTTTGAGTTTGTTCACATGATATTTTTTGGCATAACCTGGTATATTTTACTATTTTCTATGGTTGGTACCCTTTTTGTGAAGTGGTTGGTTATGAAATATTCTAGTCATTTATTATTTTTTATTCTATTTCATTTGAAAACTTCAATGGATTACTCTGGTAATGATGTTATAGTATCTACACATGGTCTATTAAACCCTAGCCACTAGTCGGAAACCTCTTTCATATGGGGAGGTGGGGTTGATTTCATGTGGTGATCCATCTTGAGGAACATGTTTAGTATATTTACATAGATGATAATTTTTTTGTAAAATCAATTAAAATTCCCTTTGAAAAATAAAATGAAAAATATCATTTTGTTTAGAAACATTTGAAAACTAAAAAATCCTAGAATAATGGGAATATGATTTTCATTTAAAACTAAGTGAACATGAAAATGATTCTTGATGAACAATAAATAAAATCATGTTTCAAAATTCTATTCATGATGTATAATTTAAAAATTATGCATTATTTTCATGCTTTTATAAAAATACAAGTGTTTGATACATAACAAATTTAAAAAAAATCCCATTAATTATTTGTAAATAAATTCAATGGTGGTAAAAAATATCATTGTCAAATAACAATGTAAAATTAAAAACATAAATAAAACTATTTTAATATTATAAAGACAGAGGAATATGATTCCTTCCCAAAAAGGAGTAATAAGGTCTATTTTTCTTGAAAATATTTTTTTTTGAGTACCGAAGAGAGAAAACATGTGAAAAATTATTAAAATGACAATAAATGACATGATTATAAGAAAATATGTGGGTTTTATTAAATAATTAACATATAATTTATTACAATATAAATTGAAACATAAACAATTATGATAAAAATTATACTTTGACATAAAAACTTATAATTTTGGTAATATTTAATTTAAAACCTCATGAAAGAGAGAACCTAATTTGGATTTTAAAATCCCTATAATTTTCATAGAAACCACTATACTAGTTATTCATGTGTAGTGTATATGAATCGCAATATAAAAACAAGCAGTTAATGTGGAATATATCTAAAATAATGAAAAGTGGGATGAGGAACACATACAACTTTTGTAACATTTGATTCAAAATATCATTTAAAGTGAAAAATTAAATTAAAAATTAAAAACCATGAATAAGGATAGAATCATAATACTTCAAAGTGGCAGGATATACAGAATATAATAAAAAATAAGTTTATAATAGAAAATATGTCTGAAAGAATGTAATTTGAGATGAAACTCTTACCTCGATCCCCGACTTACTTAATATGTGCTAAATCCTTCTATTTAATATATTTATATTTATTATAAATATTTTAAAAACCCATTTTTATATTTATCATTAAATATATCATTCCCTCGTTACTTATTATTATCCATTTTTAAATATTATTCAATAAAATTGATATTTCTGGGTATAAAACTTTTCTTTTCGATGTACCAATTTGTTTGACAGATCTAGTAGTTGAAACTTGATCATGGTTGTATAATATTAATAATGTCATAAATAACATATTTATACATTATATAAACTTTTATAACCATCCATTTATGAAAGTGATGAGAAATAAAATACATCACTTTATGGGGATGGTATGCCATACATATAGTTGATTTATGCTTGGTTTTCCATTATATAAAAGCAAAAGAAGTTAGATAATAGTTTTGTATTTTTATAATAATTATAATTTGATAAATTTATTAATTATTCATTTAATACATCATCATAACCAAGCATGTGGTGCAGTGATGAAAAGATAAACAAGTCACTTCATGGAGATGGTAGCCCGTACGTATGCACGAGCAAGGTTTCCATTTTTCAATTGTTGAAAAAATATAAAGTTATATAATAATTAATCTTTAAATAAAAATAATTATGTTATAAATATAATATATATTCATTTAATTAATTTATATAGAGATTTATGAGATATGGCAATTAAATATGAAAAATATTTCTTGATGGAGGTAGTAGTCTACACATACAAATGAAAAAAGTTTAAATTGTCAATTATATAGATATGATAATGAAAATGGTTTTAAAATTAGCATAAAAAAATTCAATATAATAAATATATTTATTTTATTATGTTTATGTGGTTAAATAATATTTTGAGGAGTTATAATAAAAATGAAACTATAAAAAGGTTGGTAAAAACATATACCCCACCCACTGATAATGTCATATGTAAAATATATTAAGGACAATTTGATGATTATTTTGGGGATAACAGAACACATAAGACATGGATAAATTTTTTTTGAGGGTATATGGAAGTAAAGTTTTTGGGATATGTTATCCAAGTGTTTTAGATAAGTGATAAGAGAATGTGACCTTTTTATGTGAGTGGAGTGGCACTATTGTAAATATTATGAAATTCAAAATATAATAAATGTATTTTCCTATAACGTCGATATAATTTAGTCTAATTTCAAAGATATGTTTATTATCAGTATAAATACCAAATTTTTTTTTGTCAAAGTTATGATTTTTTGATAATAGAATCCTATTAATTTAGTTTAATATCTTTTAACACATATTAACCATGACCATGAGGACTTGATTTTTACCATGGTAGCTGTCCATTATAAATAAAATTTAGATAAAATTATTACAAAATATTAATTAGGCTTATTCCAAATATTGAATCCATTTTACAAGAACCAATTTCAACAGTGTACAGAAATTAATTTTAATATCTTCATACAAAATGTGTAAAACCCATTTTTTAAAAATTGATGTATTTTTGTGCATAAAAATGATATTATTATAATTACATTAATAGTAACAACAATTATATGAATTTTAATAATTTTTATTGAATATAATATATATTCCTTTTATTAAAAAATTATTCAGTAATGATTAATGATGTGTCCCAAGATAAAAATGTATATATTTTACATTATTTACGTACAATAAACATTACATCCCACAAAATTTTCTCACAATCCCATGAATAGAATGTTTAGTGTCTTTGAGGACCTGTTACATAAGAATATTATTTTAAAAAACTTGTAAACATTACTCCATAATAGAAACACAATAGAATCCCTTCCAGACTTCTCATAAGTTATACTCATCTTCACAAATCCGGGAAGGGAAACATAATATAGGGTTGAGGTAAAAAAACTCAGTGATGGAAATCCTATCAACATATCATCAATGGTTAGATCCTAATATTTTGTTAAAACCTAAGCAGGGAATAAATATATTCTTAAAAAGAACACAAAAAAAATGATAGTTTTCAAAAATTCATCATGAAATGGAATGTAATCTCAAACAAAAAACATATACCATGGAAAAATATTGTGGAGACATTACATAATAAAAAATTACCATGTGTAATTACATAATAATATAACATAGAATTATGGAATAGGCTTAAGAATAGGTATTCATAACTTTGTGAACAAAAATCTCCACCAAGTTCAGGTTCGTTCTTAAGAATGTTTATAATTTTCATTGTGTTCAAGATCAATCTTCTAAAAATAGCTATCTTATATCATGTTCAAATTTAATATTTTGAATGTACATAATATAAATCATGTTAAAATGTAATATTGTGAATGTAGAAAATTTTCATCTTTCTCACACTCAACATTTATATCTCATGACATATAAAACCATAACCAATTTATTAGAGGGAGACATAGGTCCTCACCAATCATCATATTTTCATATATGTTCCATAAGAAATCATTCATACAATATATCATGAAAAAAAATGTTATTAAAAATGGGGTTCATTCATCACATCATAAAAAACAATAATAACCCAGAACCCGCACTCCCGTATTTGACGTAGAAATTGTAAACTTCGCATTTAAAACATCGATGTTGGTAATTGTGACCTAATTTTATCATCTAAAAAATAAAACACAATGGGAAAAAATTTAATCAATTATAACCGAAAGGACCTTTTAGGATTACAATTTTATAGAATTATGACAAGATCCTACATAATCAATTCCCATTACTTTAAAAGATAATTTGTCCCAGATAACCTATATTTTATTTTTCACATTAATACATCATCATAATCCATTTGAAACCCCTTCTAGACATAAATTTTACAACATAATTATATAAAACCCTGCGAAAAGGAAATGGAAGAAGGTTGAGAACAAAATCTTGGTAAGGATAAACATAAGCATTAGAAATTGAATATCCTCAATGAGAATATTATGTTCATAAGGGTATGGTTACATACCTAGAGTGCATGAGTGAATCATAAAACTGCTCATAACCATAAATAAATATATCATAATGTAAAAAAACATGGAAAAAGGAGCAATCATATAAATCAATAATCATGATCCATGTGATATCAATCTTGACGGTGAGAAATATTCTAAAACCCATAATAAGAAATTAAAATCCTTTTATTCTGATATAGTTAATAACCTTCATAAAACACTTTTTAAACCCATTAAATTGCAAAAATCATATATCCTAATTCCAATATAATCATCCCCCAATTCATTGGAGTTTTATCTAGGCACACCCATATTTATATCTATCATGGGCTTAGTCGATGTTGTATAGGACACCACATGCTAAGCTGTAATAGAATTACACGGTGCTATCTAGGCCACCGTATGTTAATCTCTAATTATCTTACCCTATGTTATCAAGTACACACCATGTTAATATATAACAGGATTAATAGGAAACTCTAAGACACTCCATATTTAATATGTAATGTCTAAGAACCACAACATGAATATAATACATATAAATGACATTATAAAACATATAGAAACACTTATCATTTTCTATAACTGGATAAAACCATTGAAATGAAATTTTTATCATGTCAATTCGTTTGAAATCTAATTAAACCATGGAAAAATAAACCGGTTCCATAACAATCAGTTTAAAACATGGTAAAACTATGGAAATGAACAAGTTCTATAACAATGTCTTGGAAAAAATATTAATCATTCTAAAAAAATAATGTGAATGTTATCATTGAGAAATATCCCCACTAGTACAAATAAAATAACATTGGTTTTTGAAATTTATTAATGGAAATACCATTAATATATCATTAAATACCTTTTTTAAGGAAATAGCTTTTTTATTTTGAAATTTACTTTTTAAAATATAAACATTTTCAAATTAAAATTTATTTTAAAATAAACATGAATAATTATAAAGGATGGATTTTAAAAATAATTCAAACAAATTAATTATGATATATCAATTTTTATATGAAAAAAACATTTTAAATCATTTTATAAAACATTTTTTTTAGAAAACATGGTTTGGGAAGAAAAAGAGTTTTTGACCAAAAAAATATTTTATATAAAAAAATATTTTTCACTATGGAATATATAAAGAGATTAAAATGAATGGAAAAAATATTTTCTAATGACCTAAAAAGAGGATAATAAAATTAATTAAAATTTATTATAGGTATATCATAATATTTCGACATTGGATACTTAATCACAAACAATCCTAATAAAATATGAGATTGTAACGTAAAACTCTTACCACTTTGGAAACATTAAATCATAAGTCCCATGAAAGAATAAAATTAAATGAATATTATAATATCATTAAAATAAATATATTTCTAATATAAATTATAAAAGGTTTTGTATATACACCTTAAAAAATAATATTGGTTGATTACATAGAAATTGTCTCAATGAATGAAAATTGAGACAAAAATCCCTTACCGCTTTGGTAACATTGAAAATCAATCTAGGTGAATTAGAGATACCAATATGGATATGTAAATACCCATACATTTATGTATAAAAATCACTCAATATAATCCTATTTATTGTATACATGAAAAAATAAAAATTATGTGGTGAATATGGCATGCATCTCATATATTTAAAAGTGTGACGAGAAAAACCCTTACCTTGAGTCCAATGGTCATTCTTGTTCATTATCTTCCTGAATAATAAACTTATGTTAATTAATTAATTATATTTATAACATTTTCAAATACTATTATTACTTTTAATTCACTTATTGATAATTTATATTTAATTACATAATCAATTAAGTTGAAGTCGTATGTCTTGACAGTGTTCAGCTTATGTGTCAAAAACAAATTAGTTTGGTTAAATATAGTCAAAAAGTAAATTATTTAAACATATAAATAATAATAATAATAACTAAATAATTATCATATTTATTCATAAATTATACATTTAAAACTAATATTGGTAGACGGTTATGAAAAATGAACAAACATTACAGTCATGGAGCTGGTATGTCGTATGTACGCGTGAGTAAAATTTCCATTTTAGAATAATCATTTTGGAAATAAGTGAAGTGATATTTATATTCCAATAATTATAATTATATCAGATATACCATGATATTAAATTATATATACTTATATATATCATTCTTGTGATGTAAAACGAATTTCATCGCTCCGAGGAGGTTGTAGTCCACATGTCCATGGACGACGTTATCACTTTTTCAGTGTGTGAAAATGTAATAAATAAAATTACATATAATATTTAAATAAAGATAATTATTCAATTAATATAATAATTAGGTCATTTATATCATATATATTCATTATAATTTACCTTATTACCTTCCATGTAACAAGTTCGTGAAAAACACTTCACGTCGCTTCATGAGGTAGTAGTCCGCCTGGCACACGAATGATGTTATTGTATCATTTACAGAATTAAAAATAAAATGTTTATATATTATATAATGACTCAATAGGTATAATAATGTTATATATATCGTATAAAAACTTAATATCCATTATTATTACCGACCTTGAGAGGTGGTAATGTGAAAACGAATGGCATCATTTTGTATGCTCGTAGTCTGTTATACACACAAATGATGATTTCATAACCCATTATGTGGAAGTGTGGGTGGGTTTAGGTCAAACCCTTAACATAATTTTTTTTGTATATTTATTATTCTTATTTTATTATATAGTCATGGTATAATAAAAATTTAATGGGGTTGAGAACGAAATAAACAAAAATGCATGTTGTTGAATGTTACATATTCCTCAGCCAACTCCTTTTAGTTTCCACATTATTCCTTCCTTTGATGGATATATACGCAAATTAAAACTTATAGGATGAATTTAGGGAATTTGGGGAGTCATTTGCGTAGGTTTTGGATGATCCAAATGGCTTGAGAGGTGTGGATAAATTGGAGAGTGGGTTTCCTTTTATAGTAAAGGATGAGTGGAATTTTTGTAAGTACTCAAAGGTATTAACTATTGGTGGGTCTCCCTTACCCCATGTTTTTGAAAAAATGAATAATAGTGGAGTAGAGTAAAATTATGGTTTATAAAAACTTAAATAACCTAAAAATAATATTTTATCATTTTCTTTAGTTTTTTTTGTTTACTCAATTTTTCTCTTTTTTGTATTTAACGCGGTAACTAGTTTTATAACCTTGGTAATTTACCCCATTATACTAAATTAAAGTGATATTTATTTGAAAAATTATAAATAACTTTTATAAAGAATATATCTAATTTATTAAATAAAAATCCCATATGTTTTTAAAATTAACTTTAATATAACCCCATATAATGTGCAAAACACCGCTTTTACGTTAACTGTGCTAACCAAGATTTGGGCATTCAGTGGTCATTATAGTCATTATAAAAGTAAAAATTAACCATAAAATAACCATATTATCTATATATTTTTATTTATAAATTACTTGGAATAGGATAGGTTTTTTATTGATTTATAATCACTTAATAAAGTATCATTTATTATATAATTACATTAATGACACTTTTGACATTATTTCTTTAATTTATATTTAATAACCTTAATAAAATGATCTAATTTGTAAATATAAATTCAAAAAAATTTAATAGGATATATTCATCTAAAAAAATAATTCAAGTTATCAACTCATTCAATTTAATTCACATTTAATATTTTTAACATCATCAATTTTAGTTAATTATTGACTAAATAATTTCTACATTGGTGTTTCTTAATAATTTTAAGTATCTAATTGATCTCTAAAAATTTAATATAAATTATTATGATGATAAAAACACAATTATACTTAAAAATAACATATTTAATGTAACTAATATAGTTTTTTTCTTATCCCAAAGCATTATAGATATAAAAATCTCAGAACGTTCATTTTTTGTCTTTTTTGTTTACATATCTATTTATATAGGTCACTTTATTGGAATAGTATTCCCAATAACGAATAAAAATAAATAAAAAGGTGATAAGGGCCAAATAGTTCTAGAATATGGGTTTTGGAAAAGTTGGTAGGTCATTTTACACCTTATATTCTAAGATTAACTATTAAGTAAATTGTTTTTACTTTCATCACCGTAATTGATTTTATATTTTTTAGAAATAATTATGGTAAAAAATTAATTTGAACTTATTTGATAATATAAATTACTTTGATTCCAAATAAGGAATCAATTTATCTTAATTCAACTTCCAAAATTATCATAATTTATTTTAAAATTATTCAAACAGATGTTATGAGAAAGCATGTTTTTAAATTGATAATGTTAAAAAGATTACAATGTCTTTATATCGAAATTCAATATGAAAACATTTAAAATGAAATAAATTGGATTTTTATATTTGTAATTTAACTATTTTTACTTTAAAAGAAATTAAAATATAATCTTACATTAAATATTTTTTAGATAAAAAGTTAGTTTTCGATTAAAATTCAGTATTTTTTCACTATTTTTAAAAAATGAAAATTTTTAGAACAATACCAAATATTCACACTAATATAATGTTTATAATATTAATTAAAAAGAAATTTTTTTTTTCAGAAAATGGCATTAAAAGTTTTAATAAATAATTTTAAAAATAATAAAACCATAAAAAGATGATAAATTTGTTTTTAGGACAAATACAATATTGAAGAAAAAATGAATTTATTTTTATCTATTGTCTTGAAAACACATAAGATGAATTTTAATAATTTTGTTGAATATATTAAAGATTAATTTTATTAATTTAATCTAGAAGGATTATTTTTTATTATATTAGTATAAAATACACTTGTTCACATTTAAATGGTTCTTAATAAAAATATTTCATTTTATTTACGAAGGAGTTGTATTTTAATTTCATATTTATTTTTCACAAAAGAAATAATTATATATAAATTTTTAAAACATATTTCCATAATTAAGTTAATCCTTTCCAAACCCACCATTCAAACATCTAGGTGATTACTGTAATGATAAATATTAATATTAATATTATATTTTACTTTAGTGAAAAACAATCTTACATGTACTAAAATATTTTGAAGAAACATGTTGTTGTGTGTATTGGAAGATAAAATATATTTTTCATACCCTTTACATTGTAAAATATAATATAATTGTTTTTAAATCTCTATGGGTCACTCCCACCCCATTTAAAAAACTTTTTCCTTAAAATTTGAAGTTTATCTTGGTACTCAAGGGTTGGACATTAAAAATACTTTTTTTTATAAGCCCAAAACATAATAAGGGTTAATAAAATATCCTCTTAAAAATAGTGAAAATTATATATGAAGTTCATCAATATTGACACATAACTATGTTTCAATAATAGATAACATGTGTGGGAATATAAGAATACCATAAATAAATATAGAGAATGATTGAGGTCATTAATCACAAGCCGGTGAATGATACATGAAATGTGAAGGGCCTAAAAACCATAAATATGTGATGATAAAATAGACTATTGATTCATCAGAGTTAAAGGAACTAGGATAATATTTTTTCATCAATACAATACTCATAGTGTTTAGGAATTATCTTAAAATCTAGACTATTATAAGAATATATTTATAATTTTTTGATGAGTAGAATTTCATCCTTTTGTCAATTTCCACCATAAGATAATATATTTCTCAAAATTATGAGTATTAAGATGAATTTTTAATTATTTATGAACTAAAATAAACTTCTAAAGACCACATAACCATTATAGGCATAATAAATCTATTCCACTTGTCTTTAGACATTAACCAAAACAAAAATGGCTATAAAATTGTATGATAACTCCCAAAATGAGTAAAACATCATATGATACATTAATATTAAAAATTAATACCCAACGTTCCAACTAAACCATTACATCAATAACTATCTTTAAAATTAATCAAACATTTCCTGAATAATTTTGAAATGGAATAGTTTGATGGATTTGATAATATATTCTTCCAAGATAAATCACTCATTATTACTCAAATTAAATACCAAATGTTAATGAAATAAGCACAATATTTACCTATATGAAGTTTATATTAACTAGGAAATCATGTAGGTGAGTGGTAGGCATGAAACCCTTATCAACTTTTGGTCGTGTGTTGTATCCTTCCACCTTCCCAAATGCAGTATATTTTCCACCATCATATATATTTTCCACTTTTTATTTATACATTAAAACTAATTCCACTTTAAATAAAATATCTTGTTGATCCTAGATGTTAAAAATAACTCAAAACATGAAAATTTCTCCAAAAAATTCATTAATAACCTAAAATTTTTTACTAATAAAAACTCTCAAATGGGGTGTATAATACTTTCAAATCATGATAGACCAAATACATTATCCATAACTCTTAATATAACCTCACATGAAAATAGTCTAATATCCAAAATTTTCTAAACCATTTATTTGATATGAACTATAATTTCCTAGATACTGAAATCATGGATTTTTTTCTGAAATTGAAAAAATTATATTTTTGGTTTTAATTCATATATTTAAATGATTTTTTTTCACATAAACATGAAAACATATAAATGAAAACTTGGATAACTTATAACCATAAGGTCCTTTTGGGTTCATAGTTTTAGAGAATTATGAAAAACTCATATATAAAAAATCACCTCACTCGAAATGTGAATTTCTTCTAAATAAACAAGCTTTTCTTTTTAACATTAATATATATTAATCATCATCCATATGAAGCCTCTTGTAGACATAACCCATCAAACATTATCATATATAATCTAGGGAAAGGAAATATAATATGGGTCATCCCAAATTCCTAGTAAGGTTAAACATAAGTATCTTCCATTGAATGACATCAAAGAGAATAAGAAGTACATAAGGTATGATGACAAAATCAGAGTGTAGGGGATGGTCATAAAATAAATCATACCCATTAATACGTAGATCATAACATATGAAAACATGAAAAATAAAAATGTCATTAGAACCAATAATCATCATCCATGTGATGTCTATCTTAATCAAGATAAAAATTATAAACCCATAACAATAAAATAAAACCCATTCAAATAACATGGATTGTCACTTTCAAAAACCCCTTTCAAAACCTTTTTAATTGGAATAACCATATGACTGAATTCCAATATAATCATTACCCAGTGTATTAGAGTCTTATCTGGGTGCACCCATCATTTAAGCAATTTTGGGTTACCTAGAACAATCTAAGACACCATTTGTTTAGATGTAGGTGGATTACCTGAAACTATATTAGACACCCCTATTAATCTATAATGGGATTACACAATTTTATTTAGGCCACCCCATGTTATATTGTAACAGTCTCACCTAGGGTTATCTGGTCCACCCCATTTTTTAGATGTGACATCCAAGAACCAAAACATGAATAATATATATAGAGATTTCAACATAAGACTCATATAAACAATAATTATTCTCTTATAACCTAATAATCCCATGTAAAATAAATTTTATTCATTTCAATCTATTAAAAACATTAATAAATAGTAGAGAATAAATTGGTTATGTATTTATCTCTATTAAACATAGTAAAAACATAGAAAATAAATGGATTCTATAAAAATATCTTTCTAACTATCTGAATTCAACCAATTAAATATTGAGGATACTATCATTAAAAAAATATGACCATTGGTTCAAAAGTAACAACAAGGAATACTAATTTTGTTGAATATAAATTACATTAAAATATCATTAAATAAATTTTGAGTAAAATTCACTTTCCATTTTAAAAAACACTTTTTAGAAAATAATTTTTTTTAAAATATTTTTATATGAAAATAACCATGAAATATAAAAAGTGGATCTTTTTAAAAATAATTAAAAACATTTATAGATGGGATTATCCTTTTCTTATTAAAAATAATTTTAAAAACATTTTTGAAATAATTTTATTAGAAAATATTATTTTGGAAGAAAAATAGTTTTTTATCGAAAAACGATTATTCGTAAAAACATTCTTTTGAACTATTGAGTAAATAAAGAGTGTAAAATGAATGGAAGACATTTATTCTCATTATATAAATAGAATATAATTAAATACATGATAATATTTTAGTTTTAGATCATAAAATTTCAAGTTTGGAGACTTAATCACTAACAATCCTCGTAAACAATGAGATTGCAACATGAAACTCTTACCACTTTGGAAACACTGAATCGTAAGCCCCATGAAATAATAAAAGTAAATGAAATATAATATATCATGAAAATAATAATATTCATGATATAAAATATATAATGGGTAGTATCTACACCTCATAAAATAAGATAGGTGTATAACATAACAAACATCCCAAAGAAGTCAAATTGAGACAAAAATCCCTTACCACATTTGTAACATTGAAACCATAAACCCAATTAAATAGAGATAATAAAAAGGTTATTTGAATACTGATAAATATATTTATAATAAATATACAATATAATAATAGTCTCATTATACACTATAAAACAAAAAATAACGGGATAACATGTCATGTATCTCACTGAAATAAAAGTTAGACAAGAAAACCCCTTACATTGAGTCTAATATTTCATGCATGTTCTTTATCTTCTTGAATTATAAAATTATGTTAATTATTTAATTTTATTTTTAACCTTTTTCAAGTTAATTATTAATTTTATTTTACTTATATACAATTTATATATAATTACTTAATCATTTATGTTTAAGTCGTATGTTATGACCTTATTCTGCTTATGTGTCAAAAAATACATTGGTAGGTTGAATATGGTAAAAAAATTAATTATTTAATAATATCAATAATAATAATCATGAAATAAGTATCATATTTATACATATATTTTTTCTTTTAAAATCAATCATGGTATATGTTTATGAAAAATGAACTAATGTTACGATCATGGAGATAACAGGTCATATGTATGCATTAGTAAAGTATCAATTTTTCAAATATCATTATGTAAATAAGTTAAGTAACAAAAATATTTCTATAATTATCATTATAAGATAAAAAAAAGATATTTAATTTTATATACATGTATATATCATTATTTTTATGTAAAATTAATCACATTTATTTGTGGAGACGGTAGTCCACACGTCCACGAACGATGTTATAAATTATTTAGTTTATAAAAAGATAATAAATAAAATGATATATTATATATATAGAAATATAATTTATCATTTATATCTTAATAATTTCATTAATATAATATATATTCATTATATTTACTATTTTTCCTTATATTTAACAAGTTAGTGAAAAGTGATTCACATCGCATTACATGGAGACAGTCCTCTGTACACACGAGCAGTGTTATTATATCCCTTAACGATTTTAATATAAAAAGGATATATATGATATAATGACTAAATAGATATAATTATTTTATAAATATCATATATAAATTTAATATCCATCATTATTTCCAACCATGTGAGGTGTTAATGGAAAACGAATGACATTGTGTTGCGATACTATTGTCCAACGTACTCATAAATGATGAATTTGTGACCCAATTGATATAAGTGTGTCTGGGTGTAGTTCATAACCCTAAAATATAAATTTTTTTATATTTATGATATTTTCTATCATATAATCATTGAATAAGAATAATTTAAGGGGGTGGATAATGAAATAAAATAAAAAAATGCACATTGATGAATGCTAACTCTTCCTCGGTTAACCCTTTTTGGTTTGCACAAAAGGCCTTCCTTAGATGGGTTTATATTCCATTTAAGTATTATGGTATGATGGTATAGAAGTATGGGATTGATTTTGGTAGGTTATGAATGATCCAAATGGATTTATATTTGTATCAAAATGGAGATAGTGAGTTCTATTTTATAGTTGAGGGGTAATGGATTTTTTGTAAATAATCAAAATTATTCATTATTAAGAGGTATCCCTTAAATCATGTTCTTCTAAAATTGAAAACTAATTTAGTGAAGGAAACATTTGGTCAATACACACTTAAAACATGCAAAAATAAACACATTTTTATCAATTTTTCCTTAGACATAATGTTCATTAAATTTCACCCTTTATTTATTAACCACTTTAACTAGTTTTATAACCTAGGTAATTTATCAATTAAGACTAAATTAATGTATTACTAGAAACGATAAACATAAAAATTAAAAATACGATATCTAATTTTTAAAATAAAAAACTCTAGATTTTGTAAAATTAATTTTAACAGATTTGCATGTAACGTGCGAAAACACCACATTAACCTTAACTCCGTTAACAATGTCTTGATTATTTAGTGACCATTATAATCATTGTAAAAGTAATTTTTTCCATAAATGAACAATATTTGATATTTATTATAATTTAGAATCACATGGAATATGATATGATTTTTAGTAATTTCAAATCTTTTAATAAAATAACATTTATTATAAAATAACATTTGTGTCAATTTTGACATTATTTATATCATTTAAATTTTAACACATCAAAATAATAATATAAAATGAATATAATAATTTCAACATGATTTAAAATTATAAATTAGTTTAAAAAATTAATGGAATATAATGATTAATTTAATTTACTTTAATACTGATATTATTAGTATCATTGGTTTTAGTTAATTATTAACTAGATAATTACTACATTGGTGTTTCTTAATCATTTTAAGTAACTAATTCATCTAAAAAATAAAATATAAATTATCATGATTATAAAAGCTATATTTGACTAAAGGATAATTTCCCACATTTTATAGGAGAACCTTTAGAAACCGAAATTTTGACACATTTAATATTTTTATTTCAGAAAATATAATTAATTTTTTAAACATTAATATCAAAATCAACTTGGGTAGAATTTTTGGTATTTTTCAATGAAGTTTCGTTTTTTTGATGAATAGTAAAAATACTAGTTTTTTAAACAAAATTTTATTATAATTTGTTTATACATCTAAATTATATTATAAATTTGTTTTAAAGTATAATTAGTTTTGTTATAAATTTATCAATAAAATTTTGATCATTTTAATCAATTTCAAATTGAAATTGGATATAAAAACTATGTAAACATTTGAACTTTTTCACTTTTAAAACGGGTTTTCCAATTATGTCTGCGAGATTAATTTTAGATTTAATATTCAAATTTTATTGAATTTAATTTGATAAAATTGATTTAGTATTTGGAATTATATGTTTAAAATTATATAGTATGTTCATTTTAATTTTTAGGTATTATAGCACCCATAATTTTTTTATACATTAACATTACATAAATTTTGGGGAATACATAAAACATTATACAAACAGATGGTCAAATACCATAATAGTCAAATTCCTTTGACAAAATGGAAACTGAAACACCAGTAGATAAGTGAGCTAAATTATCAACCACTAGGTTATTCATGACTATCACCCTTCATATACACATCAAACATAACACATTTAATTAAAACCTGGGGAAGGAAACATAAAACGAGGTGAGCTCAGATTCTCAATAAGGGTAAATAAGGGAGTCATGTAAGCATAAAAATAATTATAGGGGTAAGTTAACATGATCAAAACATTATAATATCATACCCTTCGTATCATAATATAAGAAACACGAATTATGGAATAAAGCATGGATGTTCATAAAACATGAATCAGAAGGTAATAAAGAGAATAATCCATGAAATATTACCGTAGGAATATGAAATGGAACTGTTTAATACATAAACATGTGATATCATTCACTATAAGTTAAGATGAATTGCTAGAACTTATCAGGGCACTTTAGGGGAACTTCACATACTGGGTGGGGACACCACCATCCTTAATGAGAGTCATTTCTTTATAAGGGATAAAGTTTACAATATTCTTATAGTAGATTAGGTTTCCCCATCTTCTATATTCATAGTGAATACACTTACTAGGTGAGAAAACCAACCACACCAGTCGTTATCCTTTCCTTATAAGGGATTGAGTTTCCCTATATTCCCATAGTGGTCCAATCCTGTCGACTTAATTCCCATCATTAAATAATGAGATATAAATATTTACCCAATTAATTGGAGGGAGATTTAAATCCCACCCATATAATAATAAAATACTTTATATATATATATATTCCACAAGATAACTAAATTTTCATCATATCATAACCCCTAAAAAGTGATGGGTTTTATAAACATCAAAAAATAATCCCATGAAATAAAACAGGTTTCATTAAAATTTAATGATATCTTAACTTATGTGAAAATATAGGATTCATAATAATTTAATCAAATCTTACCCTATGAAACTAAGTGGGGTTTCACAAGTATAAAACCCGTGGAATAGGAGCAAGTTTCAAAAACATCATGCCATCAAAACAAAAACCATTCAGAGAAATAATATTAATAGAACCTTTATATTATTTCCCAAAATGCCATGCGTAACACCAATGGATGTAATTTTAGATGGAAAATATTTTTAGGCTCTTTTAAAATCATTTCATGAGGAAAATATCCTTTTATTATTGAAAATATTGTTTAAAATTTAAAACCTTTTGAAACCCATTTTTTATAAAATAAAAATGAAAACATAAAAATAATGCTTCAAAAAAATTTGGAAATCGTTTTCTTTGAAATCATATTAATCGATCATGATAATGTTTTGAAAAACCATTTCCCTGAAATCTTATAAATGGATTATGAAAAAACATTTTGGGAACCTTTTTTCATTGAAAACACTTTGAAAACATATAATGAAGGATTCAAAACGTCTTGAATACCATTAATTTGAAAATAATTTGGAAACACATAAAAGAATCTTGAAAGCCATAATTTTTTTAATAAATTTTTTTTGGAGATGAACTTAAAATATCATATTTGAAAACATTTTTTAAACATGGTTCTTGAATTTCATGGTCTGTGTCTCAATGAAGGAAAACTGAGACAAAACTACTTTAATGATTTGGTAACTATTGAAACAGAATCCCCATGAAAGATATATCATATAACGGATATGTAAAAACCATAAAATCAAGGAAATAATCATATAACATATTCATGGATAGTATAATCACTACATAAAATATATGAGTGGATAATAAGGTGTAAATATCACAGAAATAAAAGTGAGACTAGAAATCCCCTTACCTTGTGTATTTACTCTCATCGTTCTTGTTCAATAATCATGCGTAATAAATATAATTTTATTATAGATATATAAACAAAAAATATTATTATATCTAATACCAAATATTAGTTGATTATGGATTTATATTACCCACTTGTTAACAATTCTATGTTAAGGTTTCACTTCTGGAAATATCTTCTTTGTTCTTCACACGTGTCTAAATGAGTTATAAATTTGTCCCTTATACTTATATCATGATTTCCCGAATTTAAACCATGATAAAAATATCATGTATATTCAGTATATTTTTATTAGTATAATCCACATAATATGGATGTAGGAAATAGAGTACACCATTCCGGGAGATGGTAGGCTATACGTTCATATGAAAGTAGTTTCGGTTTAATTATCATATTGAAAGAAAGTAAGTAAATGAAATATATATATATATAATTATTCATATATCATTATTATATCAAATATATAATATAATTGTACTAAAACCATCCTTAATATATTCCATGTTGTGTGTGAACAAATCACATCATTTTGAGGGGGTGGTAGTCCACACTTCCTCAAAAGAAATTATCGCATTTACAAAAAATAAAATGTATAATTTTTTTAAAACAATTAAAAAATATTATATAAAAAATATAAATCACATATATAATATATAAACATATTTTCTATCATAATTACCACTATTATATGAGGTAATGGAAAAACAAACAATAATCATTTTGTGAGTTGGTAGTTCACCATACACATAAACAATATGTGTGTTACCCAACAGATGTATGTGTGTGTAAGTGTAGGTATAAACCAATATATAAAAACATATTAGTATAATCAGGACATTGGTTTTTAAAATTAATTATTGAATAAGGATAATTTAAAGAGTGGAGAAATAAAATAAATGAAAGGAGTTTGAGGGTGGGTTTAACCTATTAACTGAGTAACTCCTTTTGGTTTTCACAAACAGAATTCTATGGAAGGATTTACAACCAAATGGGTGATTAAATGAGTAATGTAGGGATTTTGAGAAGTGTATTTAGAAGATATTGCTTGATATTAAGAGGTTTTAGTGGGGTGAATAATTGGTAGAGTTGATTTTCTTTTATAGGATGGAGGGGACAAAGTTGGCATTTTTGGAAACATGTTAGGTGTAACCACAGTTTTACATAAAATGTCATAAAAATATATTAAACTCATTAGTTCAAGGTTTAAATTGGATATATGGCCATATAATAAGTTTTGTACATGTCTTTAGGCCATTTTGGCCCTTAAATGTATTTAATTTTAAATTAATTCAATAATATATTGGGTAAAATAATAAGTTGAAATAATTTGAAATTATAAATTATACTGATTCCAAATATAAAATATATTTTTCCAAATGAAAAACACATAAGTGGTAAAAATTAATTTGAAATTAATCACATAGAGGGGGAAAAAATTCAGGATTCTAATGTTAAAACATCCAAAAATTTGCTATGTTTTTATACCCAATTTTAAAGATAAATTTATTATAATGACCTAAATTGGATTAATTTAGAGAAATATTATCTAATTAACATTGGAAATCAATTTCAAATATAATTTATCCTTACAAATAAATTAGATAGAGAAGCAGTTTTGAATAAAATTCAGTATTTTTCACTATTCATCCGAAAAAATAATTTTTGTAGAAAAATCCCAACAATTCATCATAATATAATTTAGAAATTATAAATTAAAAAAAGATGTTTATTTTTTCATATTAAATTTAAAAATTTCTATAAAATAAATTTTATTTATTTTCACCGATGGACATGAAAAGCATTTCATCTGAGAAAATAATATTTTAAAACATATAAAGACTTTACAAAAAAAATATATTTTTCATTGTCATTATTTAATATTTGTATAAAATATTATAAAAAATATTTGATAAGTACATTTTACAATTCATATTATGATTTTCAATGGGTATGTTATAACCATCTCATTTAAATAATTATAAAAAAATAATGATGTTTCATAGAAACTCACTGTTGTGTGTTACACACACCTAGTGTGTTTTTAATGTACTGGAAGCCAAGTAAGTTCCATGCGAAAGAATTTTTTGAATTAGTGAAATATAAGACACCAATGAAAATTAATTCATAAAAAAAAGGGTTCATAAAATTTGAATGTGTTATATTCTACTCAAAATAAAATTAAATTTTCCCTAAAAATTCATCATTCTAGTTTAATGAAATTAGGATACTTTTACATCATCATATACTCATGTTCCCACATAGATTACTCTAACCAGTGATTTCTCTAAAAAACTTTGACAAGGTGAGTGGTTTTGTTTTTTAGAAATTTTTTATACGATTTATAATTTTAACTAAATTTTCCTTATAAGAAAGGTCCTTCTACAATGGTATGAACTCTGAGTTTAGTACATGTGAAGGTTCTGGTATGTACTTCGTCAAGAGAGATACATAGAATGCATCATGGACTTTAGTGATATTTTTAGGATGATCAAAATGACATGCAACCGTCTTGATACAATCAAGAAACTCAAAGGGACCATTATACCTAGGGTTTAGCTTCTCATCTTTGTCAAATATATAACCTTATTCTAGGTCAAAATTTATAGAAAAACATTTTCACTAACATTAAATTCTAGATCATGTCGGCAGTTATCATCATAAATTTTCTGTCAACTTTGAGTATGTTGATTTTATGATGAATGGATCTAACCTTATCTATAATTTCATCACTAATATCAGATCCCAATATATTTATTTCTCCAACTCCATCGGAACATGTTAGAGTTCATCATTTCTTCCCATAAAGGGATTCATAAGGTTCCCTCTTAATTCTTCAGTGAAAGATGTTGTTGTAAGAAAACTCAACTAGAGAATAGTTTTGATCCCAACCACATTAGAAATCCAGAGAAAAATTTCTCAACATATCCTCTTGGATTTGAATAGTTCTTTGAGACTCTCCATCTGTCTAAGGATTATAAGTAGTGTTGAAAATAAATTCTTTATCATGTGTTTTCTAAAGACTTTTCCAAAATATATAGGTAAACCTTGGATCCCTATCTAGTATAATGGAATGAGGTACTCCATGAAACAGTAAAACATTCATAATGTATATCTTAGAATGATGATCTAGATTTAAGTATTCTCTGATAGTGATGGAGTGCATTGAATTTTTTATGACACCAACTAGCACCCATATATAATTAAAATATTAAGTGGTTATGGGGAGTCTAATGAAAAAATCGATAGTGATTTTCTCCCATTCACATTCCGATATGGTTAGTGGATTCAACATGCCTTTAGACATTTTTCTTTTAGAATTATCTTGTATTCATACCAAGTAATGTGATATAATCTCTATGATATCTCTCTTCTTTCCATACCACAAGAAGTATTCATTCAAAAACCATTACATCTTTGTAATTTTAGTATGATTAGTTAATGAATAACTATGATATTCCTTTAACAACACATTCTTAAAATCTAGTATGGATAGAACACACACACGGTTCCAGAACCATATCATTCAATCCTGATCAAGGTTAATATTAAGAACATTTTAACTTTATTTTGAAGATCTAAATCTTCCTTCAGTTCATCCTTAATCTTCACGTTGATAGAGTGTTGAAAATATACTTTAGAATGATAACATTTTCCCCTTCCTTCATGATTTATTCTCCATGATTTTCAAATATAGAAATATTGGATCTTTTTTATCCTCAGCATGGATAAGCTAGCGTAATCCTTTCGACTTAAAGAATAGACCACCTTATTCACTTTCCTAAGGTGGTAATGTATTGAGCAGTCTTAATTATTTACCATATATAACCATCATCGATAGTTTATGTTCAAATCCTTTGGTGTGAATATATAATTTATAGTTTTATGATTAGTATATATATCACACTTTTCTTCTTAAATATAATGCCTCCATATTTTTAATGAAAAGTTTATCACCGCTAATTCAAATACATGATTTTGATAATTTTTATAATTAATATTCAACTACCATGTGGTATAAGGGATAACCATGTTATTATACATAATAATACGTCCCAATAACTTCTTTGATGCATCACTAATGATTAAAACCATTCTCCAATAATAGGTAATGTTTGAACGGGTGTGTTGAACAACCTTATCTTTAGGCCCCTGAAATTTTCCTCAAATTCATATGTCCATAGAAACTTGAAACCCTTCATAGTTAACATGGTATGATGATTATATAATCGTGAAAACTTATCTACACACCGTCTATAATTTCTTGTTAAACCAAGAAAGCTATTGATCTTTGTCACTGTTATTGGTTTGGGCCAGCATTCAATATCCTTCATGTTTCAGGTATCTATTATTATAATATCACTTGAGATTATGTGACCCAAATATTAATTTTTTTTACATTCAAAATTCACACATTGAAATTTTTTCATATTATTTCCCCTTCCTTAGGGTATTTTTACAATTCTCAAGTGATCTCTATGCTATTTATTTCTCTTTTAATATATAAGAATATCATATATAAATACTACTACAATCATATTGATGTAATATCTAAAGATTCAATTGATAAAATCCCTTAAGATAGGATGGGAATTAGAATTACCAAAAGGTATTACTATATATTCACAGTGTCTATACTTTGTGAAGAATGTTGTCTTGGGTATATCCTCTTTCTTGACCCACAAATAATGATATCTAAAATGAATATTAATCTTTGTAAATTATTATGCACCATGAAATTAATCAAACAAGTAATAAATATGGGGAATAGGATAATTGTTGTTGATTTTGATATTGTTCAACTACCAATAGTCAATTCAGACTCTCACTGATCGATATTTATTTTTCTAAAAATAGGTGCACCCCAAAGTAACACACTTGGCTGAATAAATCCATTATCATGGTTTTCTTTGAGTTTCTTCTTCTATACCTGAAACTCAATTTGGTCCATTCTATAGGGGTATTTGAAATTACTGTAGAATTAGTTATAATTTCTATTGAGAAATCAGCTGTAAATTTTTGTGGAATTATAGGAAACTATTCCATAAATACATCCTCAAATTCCCAAACTATTGGAATATCCTTGATTTCTATTTTATCCCCTACCATTTGAGATAAAACACCCATCTTAATTGGAATTAAGACCTATGAACTGGATGTAATCTCCATACGAAGTTCATAATTATTCATCAAATTGATGGAAGATCATAAGAGGGTTTAAAATATTAAACATAACATCCCTAACATGACAATTGATGTTGTATTTATACATAGAATTCTAAACCTTACCTAAGATGAAATCTAATTTAACAAAAGGGATAATTAATATATTTTCAAGGTGAAAATTACAACAAACATCAACCGTAGAGTAATCATTGACATGGGATGCAATAATCATACCGTTATAGGTTTTCACTGCTAATTACACATCTAATCATTTTAATGGATTCTTAACATCCTTGTCAAATTATTTATATATTAAATAGTGGGTAGATGTAGAATAAAATAATACAATAGTAGTTCGAGAGTGGATGATAAGTGTAACTTTCACCACATTGTTATTTCACCCCCATTGGTAATAGTGATCACATGATATTTCCCCTTTTCCTTTTGTATAAGAGGTTTCTAATGCTGATAATCATTAGTAACCCTTGGTTTTTTGAACTAGTTTTCATAATGACTGTTCTTCTTACACATGAATAACTATAGTGTGGGAGGTGTATTCTGTATAGATTTTCTTTAATCTTTATCATTGGACAACTTCTTCCTATCAGTGTGGTAGTCAATTTCCACATGTTCTTCCCTTCCAAACATAAATCAATTATTGGAACCCATAAGATAATTCCCACCATGTTTATTTCCACACATATAGAACAAAGGAAGTCTCATCTTCTTCACTTTATGGGTTTTAGATTTTCCTTTGATCACTATATTCCATTTCTTCTTAAAACCATGAGATTGATATATAACTCATACCACTATTTCTAATTTAATTAAACAAAACGCAATATCTTCATATATTCCAATGTCTCTTATGAAAAAATCCGTCTATTACTTGAATTTATCCCACTAAATAACCTTGGGACTTAACATTATAGTTGGATGATTATTCCAGAAGCATACCTCGCATGTCCTATGAAATCATCCATATAAGTGCTGATGGATTCATCATCCTTATGCTTCAAATCATGGAACTCCCTTTACATATCCATACGAAGAAAATGGGGAAATAAATTATTGAAGAATGTGTTCTTGAAATCATCCCAATCCATTGATTTAATTTCATGGTGATTCTTTGTATTCATGATTAGATTCCACCACTTGTCTACTTCACATTTTAACTGATAAAAAGTTAGAATGAATTTCTCATGATTTGAAAATTGAATTAAGTAAAATATATTTTGAGTGGTATTGATCCACTTTTCAGCACAAGTTGATTGGGAGACCCGCTAAAAAATGAAGGATGTTGCCTTATGAAGCACTCAATAGAACATTGTTCCCAACCTAGTTTGTTTAGAAGATCATCATGATTTATAGATTGATAGAGATCTGTGATCAAAGAAACGATTATTTTCATTCCAAATCTAATATAATTTGGAAGCTCAAGAGTACAATCATTTCATTTTCCGTTGAAATAACCATTAACGTTGTTCCTTTGGGTTAAATCGACTGACTAAAACCTAAAAATATAGAGTAAGAAAAAGTTATCATAATGAGAAACCACATAATCATGAAAAGTCACTCATAGGATGACTATGTTTTGAATCCTACATTAATCTATGAAAAATTAAGTTTATCCTATGTTATTCATAGTCAAATTATATTTTAATTATTTATAATGATATGTTAAGAGTTTGTGAATTCCCAAATCATATCCCTTGGGAGAGTTGAACCAGGTGTGTAGAAAGGCCCTTTGTCTTGTACTAGGTTACACTGAGTCAAGCCCAACACACATTATTAGATTTGTTACCCTAGGTACATCTGTTCCATATCCACATCCATTAGTATTATTTAGTTAGGGATGCATCTCTGGGAAACCACTCAATCTATGATTTACCAAAATTCTAGGACATTTTCTTATACATTTCCTTATCCTTAGACTTATCATTATACATGTTCTTAGGGTTCACCCTAATGATTTCACATCCTAAATTCCAAAGGTTAACTAAACCTTTTTTCGGATACAAACTATAGAGATCAAAATTTATCAAACAATAAATTACTTAACTTTTTTATAATACATAAAACATTATAAGACATCCTCCCGAACATTGTACTAGTCTTATACCCTTAGAAACATGGAAATATAAACACTCGTAATCTAGTTAGGTAAATTATCTCCCACTAGGTTTTTTTATGAGTAAAAACCTTATAAGAAACATAAAAAATCAAAGATATATTTATTACCTGGGGAAGAAAATATAAAAATGGGGGAGATTAAATGCTCATTATGGTTAAATATGGGATACATGTTAGCCTAAAATTAAATAAAGGATATGAGAACATGGTCATAACCATATAATATCATACCCAACATATCATAAAATCAGAAATGTGATTCATGGAATAAATATAGGATGTTCTTAAGACCTGACTCACAAGAAAATTAAGAACATAATACATGAAATAATATAATAGGAATAATCCATTAAATTTTGGAATATGTAAACATGTGGTATCATTCCCTATAAGTCAAGATTCATTTCTAGAACATATCAATTCACTTTATAGGAATTGCAGCTACTTGGAAGGACCAACCACTATGCCTAGTCGTAGTCCATTAGTTGTAAGGGATTAGGTTCACCCATCATCCTATAGTGGATAGGTTTTCCCCATATTCCATCTTCAGGGTGACTTCACCTAAAAGGTGGTAAAAATCCCCATCCCCAGTTGCATTTCATTCTTTTTAAGGGATTAGGTTTCCTTATCTTACAATAGTTGATTAAGCCCATTGAATTGATTCCAATCATTATATCATGAGAAATATATATTTACAAAATGCATTGGAGGGATATATATATCCCACCCATATCATAATAAAATCATTCATATATGTAATACAAGATAATAAAACATTAATCTTATCACGACCCATAAAAAGATATTGGTTTTATAAACATCCTATGATAATCCCATGAAATAAAATTGGTGTCATAAATATGTAATAATATATTATCATATGCTAAAACATAGGTTTCATAACCATTTCATCAAAGCCTATAATTTGAAAATAATCAAGTTTTCACAAGAAAAAAAACTGTGGAAGAGGAACGGGTTTCATAAACATAATTTCATCAAAACATAAATGAATTAGAAAAATAATATAAATAGAATCATTGGAAAATTTTTTAGAAAGGAATGATTAACACAAAAGTATGTCATATTAGATAGACAATAAATTTGAGAATATTTTTAAAATAATTTCTTGATAAGAATATCCAGTCTAATTTAAAAAAGTTTCCTTAAAACATAATACTTTTTGAGACCTATTTTCAGGAAAATAAACATGAAAATTTAAAAATAAATCTTTTAAAGCTTTTTTGAAAATTTTTTCACTAAAAACAAATAACGGGAGCTTCAAAACGTTTTGAAAAGGCATTTTTGTTGAAAACATATAAAAGGATCCTAAAAAATTGAAACCCATTTTTTTTATTGAAAATAGTTTGGAAACATATAAATAAACATTCAACTTGTTTACAATAATATTTATTTAAATATAATTTGAAAACATAGAAAGGAAGATTTAAAACAATATTTGTTTTTTATAAATACTTTATCCTTAAAAAATAAGTTAAAACATCATCTTTAAAAATATTTTTGAAAACATGGTTCTTGATGTTCATGGCATGTGGCTCAAAGAAGGGAAATTGAGACCAACCTACTTTACTGATTTGGTAACTCTTCAAAAATAAACCCCTTGAAAGAGAGATCCTAAAATGGATATGTAAATAACAATAAGATCAAGGATAAAAATCATAGAATATATATATGGGTATTATAATCACCAAACAAAATAGATGAGTGGTGCATAAGGCATAAATCTCACAGAAATAAAATTTAGACTAGAAATCCCATTAACTTGTGTCTTGACTCTTTTCATAATTATTCAGGACTCCTATATAATAAATATATGTTTTTTATACCTATATCATAGAACCATATTCTAATATCTAATAACATATTTTTTATTATGACATTATATTACCTGCATGTTAATAATTCTATGTTAACGTTTCACTTCAGGTAATTTCTACTTTGTTCTTTGCATAAGTATCAATTTGTTATAACATTGGTCTATATACATATATCATTATTAGAGTAATTTAAAACATGATATAAATATAATTTTTATTCAATATATTTGTATTATAATAATCCATATAATATATGTATGAATTGGAATACACTATTTATAGAGATGTTAGGTTATACGTATGCATGAATGCTATTTCCGTTTAATTTTCATGTTGAAAAAAAGAAAGTAAATGAAATATATGTATGTATATGTATATATATAAAATTATTCTATTAAAATTATTATATCATATATATATATATATATAATATTTTCACTAAAAATATCCTTAATTCAATCCATTTAGTGTCTGAATGAATCACATCGCTTTGACAGAGATGTAGTCCACACTTCATCAAACAAAATTAAAATATTTTAAAAAAATGGAATGTTTAAAGAAATATTTTATAAAAGAATTAAAAAAGATTAAATGAATAATTTATATAATATTTATCGTATAAAAATTGAGTTCTCATCATAATTACCACCATGAGAGTAGGTAAAGGAAAAAAATAAAAACTCATCATTTTATGAGGTGGTTGTTCACTGTTCACATAAATAGTATGTTTATTTCCAATTAGATAGAAGTGTGTGTATGTGTAGGTAAAACCATTATTATAAAAACATATAAGTATATTGAGGATATAGGAGTTGTTAAATATGCATGGAATATATATAATGTAATGATTGGATAATGAAAATAAATGAAAGAATCTTGAGGTAGGGTGTTACAACTTAATCTTGTAACTCCATTTGGTTTTGGAAAAATTCTTCCTAAGAAGGATTTCATAAATAAAATAGATGATTTATGAAATAAGGGAGGAATTTTGAGTAGTGTATTATCCAAAATAATGGACTAACATAAGTTTTTTTATAGGTTGGAATAATGGGTAGAGGTGATCTCCTTTTATAGGGAAGGGAGTAAACAAATATGGCAATTTTGAAAACAAGTTAGGTGTACCCACGTTTTGAACGCAAAAAAGTCATAAAAAACCAAAAAAAACTAAAAACTAGAAGGTTTATGACCTAAATATGTACATATAATGGATTTTGGACAAGTGGTTAGGTCATTATGACCCTTTTATTTACTTTTTATTCAATTGTTAAGCTTAATTTTACCTTAATATCTGTAATTAATTTTATTTTCATTCACTATTATTTTTGGTAAAAAACTATGTTGATCCTTTTACACATTATAAATTATTCTAATTAAAAATTTGGAATCTATTTTTCCACATTAAAAAATAATAATTAGATGAAATTAATTTAAACGTAATCCCATAGATGGGATGCCAATACAGGTTTTTAAAATTAAAAATTACAAATGTTTTCGATGTTTTTTACTCTATTTCAAATATGAAATTGATTATAATGAACTAAATTTTGTTAATTGATAAATATATTGTATAATTATTCTTTTAATTCAATTTAAAAATATAATTTAACTATATATATAAATTATATAAAAATGTAGTTTTGAATACAATTGAGTATTCTTCAATATTAATCCAAAAATGATGTTTCTCAAAAAAATCCCAAACATTCACCCTGTGATAATTTCATAATTCTAAATCAAAAATGAAGTTTATTGTTTCAATTCTAATTTATAAAAGTTTATAAAATACATTTTATTTTTTCACTAAAGGACATGAAAACAGTTCATTTAAGAAAATAACATTTTAAAACATATGAATACTTTACAAGAAAATATATTTTTTGTTATCAATATGTTCTATTTATATAAAACTATTAAGGAAAATATTTGAAAATTAGTTATTCCTATTCATATTAGTAATTTTAATGAATAGTTTATAACTATATCATTTAAATAATTATAAAAATTTTATGATGTTTTCTAGAAACTCAGTGTTGTATGTTATGCACAAAAAGTCAGTGTTTTGAGTATTACAAGACAAGTCAGTGTCGTGTGAAAGGAAGTTTCTACTTACTGACATGTAATACATAAATGAAAATTAATTCATAAAAAATGTACATAAATATTCAGGGAGTTACATTCTAACCCCCTTAAAATTAATCTCTCTAATAAAATTCATCATTCTAGTACAATAAAATAATGATACTTCTACTTCATAATATCCAAATGTTCCCACACAACTTCTTTTAACTGGTGATTTCTCCAAAAAAAATTGACCAGGTGAGTGGTATTATTTCATAGAAATGTATTTATGCCAACCATAATTTAAATTAGTAATTCCTAATAACAATTATCCCACTCCATTTGAATGACCTATGAGTTTTGTTTAAGTTAAGGGTCTGGTATATGCTTCCTTAGGAGATATACATAGAACACATCATGGTATTGAGAGAGATATGGAGGGTTTCACAAGGAATAGGTTATCATCAGGATATGATCAAGAATCTCAAATGGGATTAAATACATTGAGAATATTTTCCATTTCTTTAAAAATATCATAACCTTATTCCTGGGTGAGATTCTTAGAAAAAATTCCCAACAACATCAAATTATAGATCATGTCGATGGTTATCATCATAAATTTTCTACTAAATTTAAGCTACCTTGATATGTTGCTGATTTCTCTATTCTTATATGCCATTTCATAAGGGATATCTGGTTCCAATACCTTTCATACTCCCACATCAGACCGAAATATTTTATTTCTACATTTATTCCCATATATGACTTCATATTGTGCCATCTATATTCTTGAGTGAAAGATATTTTCGTAAGAAAACTCAACTAAAGGAAGGTGTTTATCCCAACCACCTTGGAAGTCCCGAGAATAAGATCTAAACACATCATCTTGGGTTTTAATTGTTATTTCAAATTTTCCAAATGTCTAAGGATGATATGTAATTTTGAAACTCAATTTCATATCAAGTTCTTGTTTAAGACTTTTCTAGATCCTAGAGCTAAACCTTGGACCTTGATCTGATAAAAAGGAATTTGGTACTCCATGAAACCTTACCACTTAATGTATATCATATTAATTTGATCAAGATAGAAGTATTCTTTAATATTTATAAACAAATCATACTTTTTAAGGAGAATAACTACCACCTATATATATCATAAAACCGTTTAGAGGATTTCGGGAGTCCAATGAAAAAAATACATAGTGATGTTCCACCATTTCTATTTTCGTAGGGTTAATGGATGCAACATCCCCTTATAAATTTTCCTTTCATCACCAAATTTCTATCATACTAAGCTCTAATATACAAACTCTACAGTATCTCTCTTCATTCCATCTCAATAGAAGTATTATTTCAAATACCTATACATATACGTACTTCTCTGATGAATAGATAATGAAGAACTATTATCTTCCTTTAATAGATTCTTCATCAAATATGGTATGGAGAGAACACATACAGAGTTCCTGGACTATATGATTCCATCCTAGTCATGGTTAATCTTAGGAACATTTTTATGTTTCTTTTTATTGTCAATATCTTCCTTCTTCACATATTCAATCATATCTTAGATTAATGGTTAAACAGTCATTTGAGAAAGATAATACTTTTTTTCTTCTTTCAGGACATCTATCTCCTTAATTTTGAAATAAAAAAATTTTCGATCTTTTTTATCCTCATAATTGATAAGATATAATGATCCTTTGAGCTCAAAGCACCATCCATATTGTTCTCATTCCTAGAGTGATAATGTATCGAGCTATCATAATCCTTTATCAACTCTAACCATCTTCTCTAGAACATGTTCAAATCCTTCTATGTGAATATATATTTTAGAATTTTATTATTGGTATATAAGTCACACTTTTCTCCTTAAATATATTGCATCTATATATTTAATGAAAAACATACCACTTCTAACTCTAAATCATGAGTTGTGTAACTTTTCTAATGAATAGTAATGTTCCATGATGATTTAGTGATAACTGTGTTATTATGAATAAGAACACATCCTAATCTCCTATTGGATGTATCACTAAATATTACAAACCCTTATCCCCTATAGGGTAATGTAAGAATAGCTCTACTGACCAACCTTCTCTTCAGTTCCATAAAAATTTCCACACATTCATTTATCTATTAGAAAATAAAACCCTTTTGAGTTAACATTGTCATAGGATTAAATAAGAGGTAGAAATTATATAGAAACCATTGATAATATCCAACCAAACCTAGAATTATAGGGATCTTAATCACAGTGGTTGGTCTAGAACAACATTCAATAGCCTTCGTCTTTGATGGATCTACGGTTATACCATTTCTTGAGATTATGTGATCTGAATAAATGAAATCTTCTTTAGTGAAAATTATTACTTTGTACTATTTTCATATAATTTCTCCTTCCATAGGGTCTTTAGTAAAAATTTTATGTGATATTAATTCTCTTCTGTTCACATTAAATAGATAATAATATCATATATAAAGACTACCAAAAACAAATAAAGGTAATCTATAAGGACTCTATTTATGAAATCCATGAATATAAAAGGATAATTAGTAAGACCAAAAGGAATTACTATATATTCATAGTGTAATTACATTGTGTGGAATTATATCTTGGGTATATCCTCCTTCTTGACCCTCAATTTGTGATATTGATAATAACAGAAAATCATGGAAATGTATTGAGCTCCACGGAGGTAATCAAACAATTAATCAATACTGGGAAAATGATAGTTGTTATTTATTTTGATCTTGTTCAACATCTGAGAATCAATGAAAATTAACATTGATTCATCCTACTTTTTCACAATGAGAATAGGTTGTCCCTATGGTGACGAATTTGGTTGAATGAACCCCTTGAAAAGGTTTTCTTGGAGTTTCTTCTTCAATCCTTTCAACTCAATTGGGCTATTCTATAGGGAATCATTGGAATTAGTGTGGAACTAGGAATGAGTTATATTGAGAAATAAACATTAAATTTTAGTGGAAGACTATAAAAATATTATGTAAATACATCAAAAAATTCCCAAAAAATAGTAATATCATCAATTTTGATTTTATCCCCATCCATTTGAGTTAAAAAACCATTATGAATATGAATTAAGACCCATAAATTGGATGTAATATCCATACCAAGTTCATACTTATAGTCACATTGATGGAAGATCATAGGAGGGATTGTAATATCAAATGTAATTTCCCTTCCTCAACAATTTATGTATAATTTATGTAGAGAAATCCAATCCATGCCTAATATGGAATCAATTTCGACAAAAGGATGAATGAAAATATTTACTAGGGGAACATTCCCAAAAACATCAACTAGGGAGGAACCATAGACTTCGGATGCGATCCTCATAACATTATGGGTTTTAACTACTAATTCCCTATCTAATATTTTTGGAAGAATCATTATACGATTAGAATTTTTTTTATAAAATAAAGAGTGTGTAGATCCAAAATAAAATAATACATTATTAGTTTTGTATTGGATAGTAAGTGTACCATTCACCATATAGTTATTGAACCCCTAATTATAAATAGTGGTCGCATGATATTTCCCCTTAACATTTTGTTTAAGAGGTTAATAACGCCAATCATCATCACCAACCTTTAGGTGTGGGCACTGGTTTTTATAGTTCTCATTACCCTTACACTTGAAGAACTGTAGTGTGGGAGGTGAATTCTATATTAATTTTAATCTATTCACATAATTGGAAAACTTTTTCTCATCAGTGTGGAAATAAATTACTCGATGACCTTCCCCTCAAAACATAAAACACTTATTACAACCCATAGGAAAATTCAAAATATGATTTATTCCACACTTATAGAATAAAGAAAGGCTCTTCTTCTGCTCTTCATGGATTTTATAATTTCATTTTAATTTCATTTTCTATTTCTTGTTAAAACAATGAGATTAATATGTTACTTGAAACATTATTTCATCTTTGATTTCACAACAAAAAATCTCTTCATATCTACTAAAGTATATTATCTCTATTACCCTTCAGAGACTTGGATTTGAGCCACTGAAGAACCTATAAACTTTACTTTTGTGTCAGAAGGTAATTCTAGAGGCATAAATCACAAGTCATGTAAAATTGGCCTCGTAGGTACCAGAATATTCACCGACCATTGGATTCAACATAGTGAACACATTTTCAATCTTCATACAAAGAAAAAGAGGAATGTAATCATTGAACAATATGTTTTTGAACTCATCCCAATCCATGGATTCAATTTCATCATAATTCCTCATATTATTGATTATATTTCACAACTTGTAATCCTCACCTTTTAATTGATATGTAGCTAGAATGATGTTCTCATGATCCGGAAACTGGATGAAATAGGACATATTTTTAGTGGTACTGATATATTGTTTTGAAACAAGTGGTTCAAAAGTCCTACTGAAATAATGTACAAGTTTCCTCACAAAGGACTCAACTGGATTTTCTTCCCTCATTTTATCATTTGGAAGATCAGCTTGATTCATATCTTGATAATGTTTTGGGGAATACCAATGAGGTTTTTCATTCCAGATCCTATAGAATTAGAATGGTTAGAAGAACAATCATTTCATTTTCCATTTCAATCCCCATTAATAGGGTTCCTTTAGGTTAAATCCAGGGACTAAAACAAAAAATCATAGAGTAAAAAATAGTTATCATAATGGGGAACCACATAATTATGAAAAGTCACTAATAGGAGGTTTATGGGTTGACACCTCCATTAATCTATGAAAAATTATTTTAATACGAAGCTATTTGTATTGAAATTATATTTTTATCCTTGATAATGGTTCCTGAAGATTTTGTGAATTCCAGTAGCATATCCTTGGGAGTGTAAAACCATTTGTGAAACAAGGTATGTTGTCATGTACTAGGTTACATCGAGTCAGGCTCGACACACATTGTTGGAGTTGTTACCTGAAGGTTCATCTATTCTAGGTCCATGTCTACTTTTAGTATCAAAATAAGGATGTATTTCTAGGAAACACTCTCTCTATCCTTTACCAAAATTCCAAGACATTCTCCTATACATTCTATTTTCATTAGACTTATTAGTATACATGTATATAGGGTTCTCACAATGGTTTTCTCGTCCTAGATACCAAAGTATAACTAAAAATTAACTCCAATACCAACTATATATACACATTTTTTCATACATTAACATTACATAACATTTTTATAATACCAAAAAAATACTAGTCTAACGCCATCAGAAATATGGAAACAAAAACTCAATTACATAAGTGAGATACAATATATCCCACTACGTTCTTCATGACTATAAAACATATGATACAAATAAAACATAGTACATATCTTCATAACATAGATAAGTAAACACAAAAAGGTGTTAGTTTATATGTTCAATAAGGGAAAAAAAGTGATACATGTAATCATAAACATAATCATAGGGGTATGATAATGTGATCATAACATTATAAGATCATACCATGTATATCATAATATAAAAAACAAGAATCACGCAATAAATTTTAGTAATTGATAAGACATGAATCGTAAGGAAATAAATAACATAATATATTAATTCATATCACAACAATAGGACATTGAATTTTGGTATACATGAACATGTGATATCATTCCCTATAGGTAATGATTCATTTCTAGAACTTATCAAGGAACATCATGGGAACTACACCAAATAGGAAGGACACATCATCATCCCAAATCACAATCATCTCCTTATAATGGAGAAGGTTTCTCCAGATTCCAATAATGGATCAAGATTCCCTATCATCCATATTCATAGTGACTACACCTACTGGGTGGGACACACCACCATCCACAGTCGTAGTCATTTCTTTCTAAGGGATCGAGTTTCCCCATATCCCCATAGTTGATATATCCCATAAAATTGATTCCCATATTTATCTAATGAGATATAAATCTTTAACCAATGAATTCTATAGAGATATAGGTCCCAATAATCTCATAAAAAAAATAATTCAGACATATTCCCCAAGATAACAAAACAATCATCATGTCAGGAGCCATAAAAAGTGATGGGTTTTATAAACATCCAATAATAATCGAATGAAATAAAATGGGTTTCATAAACATGTAATATTATCTTTACCTATGGGAAAGATAGGATTCACAATAATTTCATCAAATTATAACCTATTAAAAGAAGAGTATTTTCACAATCAAAATACTCGTGGAAGAGGAATGGGTTTCAAAAACGTCATTCCTTCAAAATAGAAACCAATCAGAGAAACAATATGAATAAAAAATGTTTTTCATTTAACAAAAAGGAATTAGTAATACAAATGGATGAAATCTTAGATGGAAAGTAAATTTTTTAGGGTCATTTTTAAATCACTTTTTAAGGAAAATATCCTTCAATATTTGAAAGTGGTACATTAAAAAAATACCTTTTCAAAACCATTTTATTGAAATAGTCTTAAAAAAATAAAAGGAAATATTTGAATAGATTTTTCAAACCTTTGTATTTGAAAAAAATATAAATATAGCTTGAAAACATTTTGAAAAACCATTTTTCTTGAAAAATTATAAAATCACCTTGAAAAAAATCGAAAATATTTTTTCATTGAAAAAACATTTAAAACATATAAAGAAATATTCCAAATTTTTTGAATAAAATTTATTTGGAAATAACTCTAAAATTTATAAAGGAAGCTTGAAAATCATAAAAACCTTTAATAAGTACTTTTTTCATTTGAAATTAACTAAAAAATTATATTTAAATATAATTTTGAAAGCATGGATCTAGAAGTTCATGGCATGTGTCAAAAAGAAGGAAAAGAAAGAAAAAACTACTCTACAGATTTGGTAACTCTTGAAACACAAACACTAGGAATGAGAGCTAACAAAAAAGATATTTATATGACCATAAAATCAAGGATAAAAATCATAGAATATATTTATGGTTAGTATAATCACCACACAAAGGAGAGGAAGAGTGAATAAGGTGTAAATCTCACAAAAATAAAAGTGATACTATAAATCCCCTTAACTTATGTCATGAATCTTGTCATACTTAAAAAAATATATTATATAATAAATATATGTTTATTATGAATCTATCACATAACCATATTAGTATATCTAATACCCTATATGATTTCATTATGACTTTATATTACCCTCTTGTTAACAATTAAATGTTAAGGTTTCACTTCACGTAATATCTGATTTCTTCTTCGTCTTTGTATTAATTTGTTATAACATTGGTCCATATACTTATGCCACGATTTCCATAATATAATAAATGATATAAATATCATTTATATTTGGTATATTTGTTTTATAATAATATATATAATATTGAATTATGAATTGTGATACACAGTTCATAGAGATAGTAGGCCATACGTACGCATGAACGTTGTCTCAATTTAATTGTAATATTGAAAGAAAGAAATTAAATAAAATATATGTATGTATATGTATATATATAATTATTAAAGTAAAATTATTATATCATATATATAATATATTTTTATTAAACACATATTTAAGACAATTCATGTAGTCTGTGAATGAATCACATCACTTTGATGGGCGATTGTCCACGCTTTCTTAAATGAATTTATCATATTTATACAAAATTGAATGTATAATGATATGTGTTGTCAAAAAATAAATAAATATTATAGTCATTAAATATAAAATAAATATCCTATATAAATCGAGTGTTCATTATATTTCCCACCATGAGAGGTGGTAAAGGAAAAACGAACAATCATTGTTTCATGATGTGGTAGTTCGTTGTAAACATAAATGGTATGTTTGTTACCCAGTACATGGAAGTGTGTATAAGTGAAGACTGAACCCAAAGTATAAAAAATATCATTATATTTGAGATAATGGTGTGGTTAAATAATCATTTAATAAGGATAATTTAAAGAGTGGAGAAATAAAAAAATAAAGCAACTTGAGGGAGGTATTACCTCTCAATCGGGTAACTCTTTTTTGTTTTCACACAAGGGATTACTTGTAAGCCTTTAGGAACATAGGTAAGATCAAAGGAGGAATTGGATGTATGTTTAGAAGTGTATTTGATAGATATTGTGTGAGTATATATATTTATAATTCATTCTAAACTTCTTTGAAAGAGTAAATATAATATAAAATATTTAATACCATGAAAAATAGAGAGTCATAACAATTAAAAGATTTATAATATTGAACATATAAATAGAAATAAGTGCATAATAGAAAATATGTCTCAAAGAAGTGAATTTGGGATGAAACTCTTATCTCAATTCCTAACATTATTCATATATATAAAAAACTACTATATAATATTTTTACATTTATTATATATATTTTATAGAACTATTTTCAGGATTATTGTGTAAAATATCTATAATTCATCGACCAAAACCACCGATTCCTTGTATGAGATCCATAGGACATCATGTGTGCCTCCATGTATGCAAGAAGCTTCCAACTAGTAACAAGGGTCCAATGTTATTCAGTGTAGAGACTATAACCTCTGTATAATGTCCTATGACAAATAATAAAATATAATATAATAATAAATGTAACATATGAATGAAAAATAATCACAATATTACAACACCTGACACACAATTGATGAAAATAATATGAAAAATCTCCCAATGCGACAAGCCTAACAGGGTAATGTACAAGAATGTAATAAAATAAATAAATCCATGGTTTTCTCTCGAGTATGTAATACTACTAATCCTAGATCTATTATTTTATGGTCAAAAATTTTCTAGGGGACCCTTTTCCTTTCCTAGATCCCTAAACATGAAGTTTACATGGGCTTTGAAATGTTTGTACTTCTTGGGAGAAATAAAACCAAGTAAAATACTATCAATTCATACTTAACAAATGAACTAATGTATAACATGTTTAGTCATTAATTATAATAAATGTAAAAGTAATTATAAAAAATCTAAAGGGTACCAATGTACTAACCAAGTCACCATGATCCGTAGTTGTACCTTTAGTTTGACTCAAATAAGATAGTCAAGAATTTGGAAATTGTCAAGAACTACACCGAAGGATAGTAATATGTCACTCGGAATACTCGAGGAATTAAGATGGAATGCTACTCAGTAACCACCAGACATTGAGTTCTATCACATACCTCAGTATCCCTAAAGAATTATGTTTCATTTTTGAGATAAGTTTTTCATGCTCATGCATTTTATATGGGTCCACCATTGTCATTATCACACATCATGTGCACACCTTCTTTAAGTGATAATCCTACCACAATGATTTACTATCACAAATAAAAAGAGAAACCTCAATTGGAATAGTTATATAAATAATAGGTAAAATCATAATAATACATATATATCATGGAATAATTGGAATATAGTATCATTATAAAACAATATGTGATCATTTTCAAGCATGGTAACAAGATACCATAGCAACACTCATGGAAACAAGGATCTTATAAGAGTATCAAAGTAAATCCCCCCAAAAGAATTCACTATCAATAAAAACCAAAAGGCCCTTGTTACACCAAATGAATAATGGTTATAAAAATAATAAAAGGGACTCAAATGGCATGAAACTTTCTACTTTAAATTTTTTGATGATGAACTCTATGGATTTTCATAGATCAAAGATCGAACATTTCATACACCCAAGGAAAATGGGATCACATTTTAAGAGATTCCTATATTCTCTACTGGAAAGGGGACTTTTCCCATCATTTTTATACCAACAGTTCAAAGAACCGTTGGTATATGTTGTCTTTACCAACGGTTTTCATAAACTGTTGGTAAAGACCTTGAACAATTGACTTTTCCCAATGGTTTTATGAAATTGTTGGAAAAAGTGGGGAAAAATCACTTTTCAAACGGTTTGAGGAAACCGTTGGGAAAGATATGGAAAAATTTATTTTTCCCAATGGTTTCATAAAACCGTTGGGAAAGATTGAGTTTTCCCAACGGTTTTTAAAACCATTGGGAAAAAAGCCCCAAATTCTCCAAATTCAGGTAGCGGCCTCCCCATAATTTCAGAACCCTTCCGCTGGTCTCCAGAGGCGATTCCTTGGCAGAAGCACTTCCGAATCCCCACCTCTTCCATCAGATTAGCAGCTACCAGGTTAGACTCCTTCCATATTTTATCAAGGATATAGTTCCACCTCTTATAAAGAATATCCTTCTACTCTCAACGATTTCATTATTCCCCATTTTTAGGGTTTTTGTAAAATTGTATGATTCTTCCACGAATTGTGTACTCAAATCCCTATATCAGTGTATGTCCAATTAATGTTTCATTACACATTTACATTTATAAGGGCATGATGTCTCTTTATTGTGTTCTAATTTTGAAGATTCATAGTATTTTTTAATCTGCTTCAAATATTATATGTAGAGACCCAAAACTTGACGTACATGGACAATACATTACTTTTGCGGAATACTTAATACATAAAAGAAACAGGCACACAAGGACCGTAATAGTTTAGTGTCTATGGAAACTCAGAATATAAACATCTAATCCTATTAAAATATCTTCAAAATCTCCCATATCGACCTTCCCCTTTTTTTTCTTACCTAAAACCTTTCTTTATATCCTGGGGAAAAGAAAACATATAAAGGGTGAGCTCAAATTCTCAGTAAGGGTAATCGTGGATAAAATAAAACAAATCATATACATTTGAGCTTAAAAACATGAACATAATGTTTAAACATCAAAAGCTTGAGCAATGACATAAAACATGGAAGTACGTAAGGCATAGATCATAAAGAAACATTAAGCATGATAAAATAGCATGGGAGTAAAACATGTAATTGTGGAAACCATTAAGCACATGTCATGATTTCCATAGTATCCAAGGCATTGCTTCCAAGACCATCTTAGTGGACAAAGTCTCTTTCTGAATCGAGTTCACTCCTTGTTTCAGTCCTGTAACACTGAACAGGATTAACTTATCGTTCCATACATGTCTATCTAATGAGATATAAATCTTTAGCCAATGCATTGGAGGGAGATATAGGTCCCACCCATCTCATAATGAAATAATTCTTACTTGTGCCACAAAATAAACATACATCATTCATAATAACCCAACGAATAAAATGGGTTTCATAAACATCATCCCACCATCACATAATCCATATAAAAAAATGGATATCATTTCATAATAAGAAAAGTGAAACCATGTAAATCATAGAGACATTATACTTGAAACATACATATATGAAATAATATCATCTTAGATGAAAAATGGTTTTGATAAAACACTTGAAATGAATTCTTGAGGAAAATATCCTTTCTTCTTCAAAATCATTTTCTTTTTACAAAATGTCATGAAATTTTAAAAGAAAAGGATTTTTTTGAAAATAGTAATGAAATATTTTGGAGGAAGATTCATGAAAATAATTCTTTATAAAACCGTAAAAATCCTTTCATTCCCTATAAGTTAAAAAAACATTATTCTCGTACTTTTTCCAGAAAAGTCAAAAAAGTACCTCGTAATGTAAACAAAAGAAAGATTCCTTACATAACATGTAGTAAAAGTAAAAAAATGGGTAAAAAAGACATAAAAATACATGAAAACACTTTTATAAAATATGTACATGGATGATATAAATAACCCCAGTAAATACTTACGAATAAGCAATCTCAGATAAAAATGAGATTTGAAAAATTATCCCTTACCTTAGGTCCGATATGCTTCGTATGGATTTGAACCTCCTGTATAATGATTTAAATAATGTCATTGAATTATTAAATAATCATATTCATTTTTCTGATATCATATTTGTTTTACTTATGACTTTATATTACCCATTCTTTTGTAAATTCCATGTTAAAGTATCGTTTTGGGTAAAATCATTTCATTTATCATATGTGTTTCAACTTGTAATTTCTTGATATTATTACTTATATCCTGATTTAAATAATTCCATAATGTAAAACATGATTTATATATAATACATATTCATCATATACATATATATTATAGATCAATAAAAGGAATGAAATACACCGTTCATGGAGACGGTAGGCCGTACGTACGCATGAATGTTTTTTTCGTTTCCTTATTGAATTGAATGAAACTAAATATATGAAATAAATATATATATACATAAATCCAGTAGCATTATTATTTCATATATTTAATTATTATTCATTATATAAACTTTGTGATCATTCATGTATGGTTAATCATGTAGAATGAATCTCATCGCGTCGTGGAGACAGTATTCTGTACGTATGCACGGGCGATGATATCGTTCCCATAATTATAGAATTGGAGTGGATGTTATAATATATAAGAATATTTATGATGTTATAATAACCATATATAGTTATTATTTACACCATTATACCCATCCATGTAAGGTGTTGGTGGAAAAACAGATTACACCACGGCGTGGAGACGGTATTCTGTACGTACGCACGCGCGGTGATTTTGTTTTCCCTAGGATGGATAGAAGGTGAAATAGGGTTGTTTCATATTTATAATAAAATATCAGTATATTAGGTATACTGATGTTATTACTTAATAATGAAACAACTAAATAAGAGTAATTTGAATAAGAAAGAAAATTGAAAGAATCAGAAACGGATATTACCTCTTCTTTGACACGCCTATTTGTATCCACCTATTAGGTTACTAAAAATGATATTTTAAGAAGAACAGGACTTCTATGATGTTTCTAGGGAAGTTTAGAAGAGAAATGGGTAGGGTTTGGCCGACCATAAAGGCTCAAATTGGTGTGAGGAAGAGAGGGAGGAGGTTCCCTTTTATAAGGGAGGAGAGGGGCACCTTTGGAAATCTTAAAAATATTAATTTATAATAAATCTAACCCCACTTAAAAACCTCAAAAAATGACTCATATTTGAATATTAGATGAGATAGGGTGGTAATCTCATCAAAAAATAAAATTTAGACATGTTAGGAATTTATTTTAAACATTATCAACTTGATTTATCCTTATTTAATCAATTTAATTTTATTTGTGGTAATAACATTCTAAATATTAAATTATAACAAATAATTACTTATTTGTCGTGAATTGTTTATAATTGTATACTTTATAACATTTTATACCATATAAATATATATTTATAATTTGTAAATTTTTTTGTGATTTTTAAACAATTTTATAATATGTTGTTTTTATAAAATAACAATAGTGTCAATTTTGACACTATTCATTTATTTGAATTTAAATAAAATATATACAGAAGATATGTTCGAAATAAAAGCTTTAATAGATTCATAAAAGGTTATATGTGTCAATAAAATTATTGTAGAACATTAAATAGTCCATATAATATTTATTTTATTATTTTTAAAACCATTTATTTGGTTTATCTCTTAATAAAATAATTACTACATCATTTTTGTATAATTATTTAATATACTTATTTGTTGCATAAAAATTAAAAATAAAATCCTATGATGAAAATAAATCTACTAAAGTTAACAATAATACTTTTACTAGAATTTATCATCTTAAAATCCCAATATTTAAATTGTTATATTTATTAAATTATGAAGGTGACAACTTTGACATCATTTAAAATAAAATAATATAAGTGTCATAATCGCTTTTATAAGGCTCCAAAGGGTCAAATATTCGACCATTGGATGATTATGGTTTAAATTTACATGACCAATAAGTTTTTGTCCGGGTTTTGTGCCTTTTATGGTCACTATTAGTTTAATAAAAACTATATTCTTCATTGTTCACTAGATAAACAATTTCTACATCACTATTGTGTCACAATTAATGGTAATTATTTAATCCCTAAAAATTATAAGTAAATTCATATGATGTAGATAATTTCATTATATTTCTAGATACTATTCATGTTCGAAGTTTCATGAAGTTTATTACTAAATTAAAATTAATATACTTATAAGATTTAAGAGAGTGACATGTTGTCACTTTCTTTGGTTTTAATAATAATTAAGTTATTTTCATGGAAAAAAGTCCATTAAATGATTCTAATCCGACCCTTAGGTGATATGAGTCGACTTTCAGTCATCCAATAGGATTTTGGCAGGTGTTAGGGTAATTTTATAATCTTATATTTACCCTTAATTATCTGATTTACCTTTAACTATGGTAAATAAAATTTACCGTAGTTACTATTCATAATGCCCAAAAATATAAAGTAGCTTATTAACATAATTTGGAACCACTGATTCCAAATATGGAATCCATTTTTTGCAAATTCAATACACAAAAGTTGCAGAAATTAAATTAAAATTAATCCCGTTGTCGAAAGAAAACAAGTTTTTCTTTAAAACATTGCAAAAGATTGAATTGATTTAACCTACGAATTCAAGGTAAAATCAATGATAATGACATAAATTATATTAAATGGTCAAAAAATATTCTATTTATACTTTAAAACCATTCAATATTATAATTTAACAACAAAAGTTATTACGATGAAAAAAGTTGTTTTTAATTAAAATACAGCGTGTTTTTACTATTCATTAAAATATGAATGTTATCTGAATAATATGAAAAAATTATACAAGGTAAAATTTTATATCCTGATTCCAAAGAATAATTTTATTTTGTAAAATTGAACTTATAAACATGTCAAAAACTAGATTTAATGTTGGTGCACCATCAAAAGGCGGAAAAACTGCATTTTTTGAAAAATACTTATTTTACCCGAAAAATTTGTTTTGTTCTTATACCATGTTCTATAAAATGTGTAATATGAATAATAATGTTATAAAATTAAAATTTTAGTTAATACTATTCATAACGGCTAGTTCATTATAATATTATAATAACACATCGTTGTTTAGTAAAACCCGGTATTGCGTAAAACACAGGGTATCGAAGAAGGTCACGATTACGTGTAATGCAAGCCAAGTCAGGGTTGCGTATAGTGAAATTCTCCTTTGTGGCTGCGTATAAAAAAATAAATTGAATATATATATACTCAATGTTTCGTAGAATAACTACTATCAATCAAACATGAAATTGTGTGTAACACGATCCGAGATTAGTGTTGCGTATACTGCAAGCTAATATGGTATTGTGTATAGTGCAAGATAATCTTGGTGTATCGTACAACAAAAGATATGAATGAAATTAAAAAGAATATATCTTATAAAATCTCGGGTTATTACATTCTACCCCTATTAAAATTAATTGTGCCCTTGAAATTCATCGGGGTTATAAATGGTTTTCTACTTGAAAGTTTCTTTAATTGAAATCCACATCGTAAAAAGTAATACCAAAACTTATCTTTAGAAACTAAAGTATGAAACGTAATGGTTACCCAAATAAACTAATCACTGGGTTTCCTCATAGGAGAACATAGGTGAAAATATGGATATGGAAGATAAATATAACCATCATGTTCTGATAGAGAGTGGTAGAGAACATGGCTATGAAAAAGCTAACAATCACAAAGCTGTAGATTTGTGATGATCTAAGGTACCATCTGATTCATTGGATATAAGGTCAATAAGACAACATTTTTGGTTTTCAAGATCATTTCCCTAAAGTTGATGAATTAAATGAAATACTAACATGATTTTGGTACAATCTCACTGTTGTTCATGAATTGAACAATTTCCACTTCACCCCTTAAAGAAATCATGTTGAATTTGTTATTCGTGATGTGTTAGCAGATCATGTGATAGAATGATGGGTCATTCCATCTGTTTCAAACAAAAGGTTAGAAAAAGTTATAAGTCCATCATATGGTTATATTAATCATATATGGTTCCAAAAACGAACATATACTTCATATATCATACCTCTTAATAAAATAAAACTAGTTTCTACTAACCAGGGACTTCCTATAGACCAGTGGTAGGCGATAAAGGCCAGTTGCACTTTGGTTGTGTGTTCGATTCCCACAGCATTGTCCGACGTGATGGGTTGTCACCAGTCCTGCAGGTTGTCCTTTTTCTAAAACTATATTACTATAACATCCCATTAATAATATCGAAAAAAGTTCTATCCTTAAACAATACTAACTTATGTCCACCATAATCCATTCCAATCTATAGGCTTATCTAAAAAACTTCGGTCCAAGATCATAGTATAATGAAAATGATTACTTGAAATGTCACATAACAATCACATGAATTCAATAATTTATCCCCCATATATCATAAGATATATCTTGTTGGTCAAATTACAAACATTTGAATACCTTAATCATGTATTCGCTTGAAAAATGAATACCCATATAACCTTAGTGAAAACATGAATGCTGTCAAAAGTTAACTCTTTCTACATACCAAAATCCCATAATTTCTATATACTAAAACCATGACATCACTTTGTCCTTATTTTAGTCATGAGCTCATGATTACTATCATATTATTTTCTCCTTATCCCTTTCTTATGCACATTTCATCTGCTTTCCAAAAATATTTTAATCACTTTTCATGGATATCGATACTATAAAATTATTGAAAAACACAATAGACTAATAAAAAAATATTCTAATACACCATAAAAGTACCTCAACAACATTATTCTTGAATACAAATACATAAACACTTCAATCCATCCTCTTCAATGATTATCATGGAATAAGTCCTCCCTTGATTTAGAAGTAAATTTTTAGGTCCGATCATTGTGTTGGGTAATGCCCATGTTCTCCACAAATAAGACATTGAACTCCATAACAGTCTGTCACTCTATGACCCTTTTCTCCACACAGATAACATATGTCCCTCCATTTGAGGTATTCCTCAAGGTTCTTCTTCCCTTCTTTAGAAATATCAATCTTCCTTTCTTTATTATCCTCAACATGTGAACATGCATAAAAGTCTATCTTCCTCTTATTTGATGAATTAGGCATAACACTAAATTTCACCTTGTTAATCATATATCGCGATGAATGATTCGGCATAATCACAATATCATTTTATCTAGGAATTACGCAATTTTGTTGCTCATAGTCACCAATTTTTCCATTGGATTCAATGTTAACCGAATTCCTTCTGGTTCCCTCAGTTGACTAAAACACAAAAATAATTCCGTGAGAGCCAAAAATCATACAAGGAAAATAACATTATCAAGTGGGAGTACCTTTGACATCTAACATCTTAGGTTTAATTATAATATCGTTAGCGCAATTCTAGGACTATAACCTATACGTATACTTATCCTTAGGGACATCCCTAGACATACCTTAGAAATATCTCTAAGGATCTCACTAACGTTTTCCCATCCTAGTTTCCAAAGGTTGACTAAACCTTTCCTCTGATACCAACTGTAGAGACCCGAAACTTTATTTACTTGGACATTACATTACTTTTGCAGAATACATATAACATAACAAAAACAGACACAGAAGGACCGTAATAGTTTAGTGTCTTTGGAAACTCGGAATATAAACATCTAATCCTGTTGAAAGATCTTCAACATCTCTCATATCGATCTTCCCCTTTTTTTTCTTACCTAAAACCTTTCTTTGTATCCTAGGGAAAAGAAAACATATAAAGTGTGATCTCAAATTCTCAGTAAGGGTAAGCATGTATAAAATAAAACAAATCATATACATTTGAGCTTAAAAACATGAACATAATGTTTAAACATCAAAAGATATAGCAATGACATAAAACATGGAAGTACATAAGGCATAGATCATAAAGAAACATTAAGCATGGTAAAATAGCATGGGAGTAATACATGTAATTGTGGCAATGATTAAGCACATTTCATGATTTCCATAGTATCCAAGGTATTTCTTCCAAGACCATCTTAGTGGACAAAGTCTCTTTCTGAATCGAGTTCACTCCTCGTTTCAGTCCTGTAACACTGAACCAGATTAACTTATTGTTCCAGCCATGTATATATCATGAGATATAAATCTTTACCCAATGCATTGAAGGGAGATATAGGTCCCAACAATCTCATAATGAAATCATTATTACTTGTTCCACAAAATAAATATTCATCATTCATAATAACCCAACGAATAAAATGGGTTTCATGAACATCATCCCACCATCACATAATCCATATAAAATAAATGGATATCATTTCATAATAAGAAAATTGAAACCATGTAAATCATAGAGACATAATACTTGAAACATACATATATGAAATAATGTCATCTTAGATGAAAAATGGTTTTGAGAAAACACTTGAAATGAATTCTTGAGGAAAATATCCTTTCTTCTTCAAAATCAGTTTCTTTTTACAAAATGTCATGCAATTTTAAAAGAAAAGGATTTTGTTGAAAATATTAATGAAATCTTTTGGAGTAATATTCATGAAAATAAGGCTTTATAAAACCATAAAAATCCTTTCATGTTGTATAAGTTAAAAAAACATTCTTCTCGAACTTTTGCCGGAAAAGTCAAAAAAGTACCTTGTAACGTAAACAAAAGAAAGATTCCTTACATACCCTGTAGTAAAAGTAAAAAAATGGGTTAAAAGGAAATTAAAAATACATGAAAACACTTTTATAAAATATGGACATGGATGATAGAAATAACCCCAGTAAATACTTATGAATAAGCAATCTCGGATAAAAATGAGATTTGCAAATTTATCCCTTACCTTAGGTCCGATATGCTTCGTATGAATCTAAAAATCCTGTATAATGATTTAAATAATTTCATTGACTTATTACATAATCATATTCATTGTTATGATATCATATATGTCTCACTTATGAATTTATATTACCCATTCTTTTGTAAATTCCATGTTAAAGCAGCGTTTTGGGTAAAATTATTTCATTTATCGTATGTGTTTCGCCTTGTCGTTTCTTGATATTATTACTTATATCCTGATTTACATAATTCCAGAATGTAAAACATTATTTATATATATTATATATTCATCATATACATATATATTATAGATCGATAAAAGGAATGAAATACACCGTTCATGGAGACGGTAGGCCGTACGTACGCATGAACGTTGTTTTCGTTTCCTTATTGAATTGAATGAAACTAAATAGATGACATACATATATATATACATAAATCCATTAGAATTATTATTTCATATATTGCATTATTATTCATTATATAAACATTATGATCATTCATGTATGGTTAATCATGGAGAATGAATCTCATCGCGTCATGGAGACGGTAGTCTGTACGTATGCACGAGCGATGATATCGTTCCCATAATTATAGAATTGGAGTGGATGTTATAATATATCAAAATCATTATGATGTTATAATAACCATATATAGTTATTCTTTACACCATTATACCCATCCATGTAAGGTGTTGGTGGAAAAACAGATTACACCACGACGTGGAGACAGTATTTCGTACGTACACAGGCGCGGTGATTTTGTTTTTCGTAGGATGGATAAAAGGTGAAATAGGGTTGTTTCATATTTATAATAACATATCAGTATATGAGGGATACTGATGTTTATACTTAATAATGAAACAACTAAATAAGAATAAGTTGAAGACGAATGAAAATTGAAAGAATCGGTAACAGATATTACCTCTTCTTTGACACGCCTCTTTGAATCCTCCTCTTAGGGTACAAAAATTGGTCTTTGAAGAATACCAGTACCTCTAGGATGTTTCTAGGTAAGTTTAGAAGGGAAATGGGAAGGGTTTGGCCTAGGTTAAAGGCTCAAATTTGTGTGAGGAAGAGAGGGAGGAGGTGCCCTTTTATAAGGGATGAGAGGGGCACCTTTGGAAATCTTAAAAATATTAATTTATAATAAATCTAACCCCACATAAAAACCTCCAAAAATGAATCATATTTGAATATTAGATGAGATAGGGTTGTAATATCATCAACCAATACAATTTAGACATGTTAGGAATTTAATTTAAACAATATCAACTTGATTTATCCTTATTTAATCAATTTAATTTTATTTGTGGTAATAATATTCTAAATTTTAGATTATAACAAATAATTACTTATTTGTTGTGAATTGTCCATAATTGGATACTTTATAACAGTTTCTACCATATAAATTTAAATTTATAATTTTTAAATATTTTTGTGATTTTTAAACAATTTTATAATATGTTATTGTTATAAAATAACAATAGTGTCTATTTTGACACTATTCATTTATTTGAATTTAAATAAAATATATACAGAAGATATGTTAGAAATAAAATCTTTAATAGATTCATAAAAGGTCATATGTATCTATAAAATTAATGGATCACATTAAATAGTTCATATAATATTTATTTTATTATTTTTAAAACCATTTATTTGGTTTATCTCTTTATAAAATAATTACTACATCATTTTTGTATAATTATTTAATATACTTATTTGTTGCATAAAAATTAAAAATAAAATCCTATGATGAATATAAATTTATTAAATTTCACAATAATACTTTTACTTTAATTTATCATATTAAAATCACAATATTTAAATTGTTATATTTATTAAATTATGATGGTGACAACTTTGACATCATTTAAAATAAAATAATATAAGTGTCATAATCGCTTTTATAAGGCTCCAAATGGTCAACTATTCGACGATTGGATGATTATGGTTTAAATGTACATGACCAATAAGTTTTGGTCAGGGTTTTGTGCCTTTAATGATCACTATTAGTTTAATAAAAACTATATTCTTGATTTCTCACTAGATAAACAATTTATGAATCACTATTGTGTCACAATTAATGATAATTATTTAATCCCTAAAAATTGTAAATAAATTCATATAATGTAGATAATTTCATTAGATTTATATAGACTATTCATGTTCGATGTTTCATAAAGTTTATCAACAAATTAAAATTAATATACTATAATATTTAAGAGAGTGACATGTTGTCACTTTATTTGGTTTTAATAATAATTAAGTTATTTTCATGGAAAAAAGTCCATTAAATGATTCTAATCTGACCCTTAGATAATATGGGTCGACTTTTAGTCATCCAATAAGATTTTGGTAGGTTTTATGGTAATTTTATAATCTTATATTTACCCTTAATTACCCGATTTACCTTTAACTATGGTAAATAAAATTTACGGTAGTTACTATTCATAATGCCAAAAAATAAAAAGTAGCTTTTTAACATAATTTGGACCCACTGATTCCAAATATGGAATCCATTTTTTCAAATTCAATACACAAAAGTTTCATAAATTAAATTAAAATTAATCCCGTTGTCGAAAGAAAACGAGTTTTTCTTTAAAACATTGCAAAAGATTGAATTGATTTAACCTACGAATTAAAGGTAAAATCAATGCTAATGACATAAATTATATTAAATGGTAAAAATATATTCTATTTATAATTTTAAACCATTCCATATTATAATTTAACCACATAATTTATTACGATGAAAGAAGTTGTTTTTAATTAAAATATAGCGTGTTTTTACTATTCATTAAAATATGAAAGTTATCAGAATAATATGAAAATGTTATCCAAGGTAAAATTTTATATCCTAATTTGAAAGAATAATTTTATTTTGTTAAATTGAACTTATAAACATGTCAAAAACTAGATTTAATGTGGGTGCGCCATGAAAAGGCGGCAAAACTGCATTTTTTGAAAAATACTTATTTTACCCGAAATATTTATTTTGTTCTTATACCATGTTCTAGAAAATGTGTACGATGAATAATAATGTTATAAAATTAAAAATTTAGTTAATACTATTCATAACGGGTAGTTCATAATAATATTATAATAACATATCGTTTTTAGTAAAACCCAGTATTGCGACAACACATGCTATCGAAGAAGGCCGCGATTGCGTGTAATGCAAGCCAAGTCAGGGTTGCGTATAGTGCAAGACTCCTTTGTTGCTGCGTATAACAAAATAAATTGAATATATATATATATATATACTCAATGTTTCGTAGAATAACTACTATCAAACAAACAAGAAATTGTGTGTAACACGATCCAGGATTAGTGTTGCGTATATTGCAAGCTAATAAGGTATTGCATATAGCGCAAGATAATCTTGGTGTATCGTACAACATAAGATATGAACGAAATTAAAAAGAATATATCTTATAAAATCTTGGGTTATTACATTATATCTTCATGTATATGAACTAATAAGAAATTGTTTGTAATATTTATTGATATTATTTCATGAAAATCACTCCTTTCATTAAGATCATGCCAAACATGAAGATCTTGTTCATCTTAATTTTTGTACACTATGTGTATTACATAACAAGTATGTATCATGTTTCTATCAAAATCTATATATATATATATATAAAATGACACACTATTCACTTATCCTTTTCACAATAGAACATATGGAGTATCCTCTTGAACTTTCCCAAATAGTATGTGGTCTCTAATTTGTACTTCGTCCTTCTTCATGAAACTAATTCACAGAATTTCAAATCTGCATTATTAGTGAATATTAGTTTTTCTAATATAACCATTAATCATTCTACCTTCGACATCATACATGTGTTATTCAATCACCTTTTTAAAACACATTGACCATTTTCACTGATTTGGGGTTCCTCAAAATGCTTGGGAAAATCAGAAAAATGCATTTATTGAATCGTGTTTCTCATATGGTTTCATGGATACAAGTTCATCTCGAAAATCATGACTGCGTGGTTCAAATATCATGAGGACCATGAGATTATTATTCTTCACACAAATGAAGTTTTTTTCTATAACTATGTGTTTTTGTTTTCACTTTTGATTTGGCCAAAAGGGGAGCTTTGTGGTCACTAATCATGGTTGTGGGTGGTCATTTAGGATGTAAGATAGTATGACTTCATTTTACATGATATATCCAATATTATTATTGATTTATATTCAATTTTATTGTCTTTAACAACTGATGTTATTTAATAAGTTGTTATTAATGGTTGTAATAATGACGATATGGTATAAGGGTTTATATGGTGTGTATAAGGGTTCACATGGTGTGTATAACGGTTGACATGGTATCAGTGAACTGAAGTCATTAATTTAAGTCTTCATTTTCACTAGCATGTAAGAAATTTATTGATGTAAACCCATCCTCACATGATTTCTTACCTTAGATAGTGTCCAGCATATGGAATATGAGCTTTTGAATTCATCAGTTAACCAGGATCATATATTCCATTTCCCCCAAGATGATTGTACTAATATAACATTAGGGTCAACTAAATATGGTTCTCATTGTACATTGTATATTATGTGTCCTTCTTGGCCAATACTCACTTTTATGAGGGTGGGGTGCTTTTCACTACCCATTATGGCATGTGTAGACAGCCATAAAAATGTTAGATAAGTCACATGTTTAATTCAGTAATGTTGTTATCATTGACATACTTTATTAAGAATTTCAAATTTAAAAATAAATGTTTTTGTCTATACTTAATGAAATTAAATCTTTTTATAGGCCATGAACAACCTATTAGTGTATAAGCCTAAAATTTATTCACCCACGGGGTGCGCTTGCATTGGGAAAGTAATTAGGTAGTGAAAGGTATGGCCAGGTGTTAATAATGAGTTATTGAACATGAGTGAGTGATTTGGGATGCCTATAACACATGATGGGACCTGAGGCATGTGACTCTTATAGACCGAATGAATATATAAATAAATTTTAATTTAATTTATGAGTACTTGTCCTTTACATTATTTTAATAGTTCGTTACATCGACTAGAAACTTCTTCCTTTATCGTTTACTTAAATGTATTTTCTATTAAAGTTCATTACTGTTGAATTGTTTATGATTAAATGATTTATTTAAATTCTTTTTACAGAATGGACATATGTTGGATGTATGAAACCGATCAGATCTCAAGCGATTTTCAAAACATTTTGGAGAGCTTTATAGATTTTGCATTTCACAATGCTTCAGATAGTGGTCGCATACACTGCACATATTCCAATTGTGTTGGTAGACCTTGGTTGAGCCATGAAGAAGTCAGCTACCACATAACCAAAAATGGCTTTCATGCAAACTACTTTGTGTGGTATCACAATGGGGAGAAAATGAAATATCAAATTGGTGATGATCGAAATGAAAAGTCTGGAATGGAGAATTTTTTAGATGATCGGTTTCTGTTTATTTGTCATCATGAAAAAGAAAGGATTTCGACTCAAGAAGACTTCGATATGAGCACAGCTGATGTATCTAGTGAAAATTATGATATTGATAGGGTGAAAAAATTGAATGATGCTGCCACGACTCTAGTATATCGACAATGCGATAAAATAAAAAAGCTGGAATTTTTAATCCGATTGTTTCATGGGAAAACTATGTATGGGATTTCTAATACAACAATCGATTACATTCTTACCCTCTTGAAATATTTACTTCCAGATGATGCAGATATTCCCTCAAACCACTATATGGCATAGAAGTTAGTTGAGGAACTTGGACTTTCAAGAAACAAAATTCATTCTTTCCCAAAAGATTGCAGTTTATTCTAGGAGGAAACCGCCGAACGAAATGATTGTATAAAATATGGCACATCCCGTTGGAAGTCAAAATCTGATGGAACACCATCCCGCGTTCCACAGAAAGTAATGTGGCACTTTCCATTGATTCCCAGACTCCAGAATCTTTTTATGTCTGATGACAGATCAATAAAAATGAGATGGCATGATACCGAGAGAAAGAAGACTAATGATGAGTTAGTTCATCCTAATGATGGATTTTCATGGCAGAGATTTGATGATCGACATCCTGATTTTGCAGCTGATGTGCATAATGTGAGGATGGGTCTTTCATGCGATGGTTTTAGTCCATTTGGGCAGATGCTTACTTCGCACAGCACATGGCCAATTTTTATACACATTTATAATCTTCCCCCATGGTTGTGTATGAAAAAACCTTTCACTTTCATGAGTATACTCATATCTGGTCCTTCTGATCTCGGCATTGACATTGATTTCTACATGAAACCTTTAATAAAAGAGTTGAAACTTCTTTGGGATGTGGGTGTGCGTACATACTATGAATATTATAAAGACATATTTCAGATGCGTGTTGCGCTTATGTGGACGATCAATGATTTTACAGCTTATGCAATGATGTCTGGATGGAGCACGAAGGGAAAATTGTCATGTCCAGTTTGTATGAAGAATACACGACCAAGAATACTGACACATCGTTGTAGTTTCAGTTTTATGGGACATCGACGATTCTTGCCAAAGGATCATCCATATAGAATGAATCGTCTAAGATTTGATAATACCATAGAGACTGATGATCCACCTCATAGTATGTCTGGAACTGAAGTGCTTAATGAATTAAAGATTTCAGTTTTTCGTTCGGGAAGGGTCAAATAAAATCAGGAAAGAGAAAGAATGTTTCCATTGAAACATTTTACAATTGGAGGAAGAGGAGTATCCTTTTTGATTTGCCTTATTGTTCGACCAATTTGTTACGTCATTTCTTAGACATAATGCATATTGAAAATAATATATGCAAAATGTTGCTTTCGATTCTTCTAAATTTCAAGGGGAATACAAAAGATGATTTACGATCTCGGCGTGACTTGGTGGATTGGGGCATCAGACCAGAATTACATCGTGTGAGTATCGGTGAAAACAAATGGCAACTTCCATGTGCTTCTTATGTAATGACACCTATGAAAAAAAAACAATTTATGGAAGTATTAGAGACTATTAGAGTTCTTGATGGCTATTCAAGAAACATATCTAAATGGGTCAATAGAAGAGAGTTGAAGCTAAAATCTTTGAACACTCATGATTATCACGTTATTCTATATGAGTTTATTCCAATATCAATCCGTCATCTTTTGTCCAATAATGTATGGGTGGCTGTTATTCAGTTGTGCCATTTGTTTAGAGATCTTTATGCTAAGAAGTTGTCCAAGTCTTTCTCGCAAAAAATGTTGATAGATGCCCCATTAATTTTGTGTGAGTTGGAGAAAATATTTCCTCCATCATTTTTCACATGTATGCTGCATCTGACTGTCCATATTCTCACTGAAATACTTCTTGGAGGACCTGTTTCTTTTCTTTAGATGTATCCAACTGAAAGAAATATGTTCACATTAAAGTCTTATGTCCGAAACCGAAATCATCCCGAAGGTTCTATCGTGAACGGTTACTTGGCTCAAGAATTTATGGATTTCTGCTCGATGTATTTGTCTGATCTTACTACAAGATTGGACATACCAATGATAAATGAAGAATAACAGTATGACAAAATTGAACCCAGTTTTCCATCACTTCCTCAAACAGGAGGAATTCCTGGATCATATACATTGAAGACATTAAGCCATGAAGAGCGGGAGATGGCACATCACACAGTTTTGTTCAACTGTGATTTGTTGGATGACTATATCAGGTAACTAAATTGATTATGTATATCTTACATATATATCTATTAAACTATTCATATTTTTATCTATAGGGAACATAAAACAATGATAAATAGGAAGCATTGTTCTTTATCTTTGAGAAGGAGAGAGACTTTGCATACCAAAGAATTTTCTTCTTGGTTAAAATTTATGGTATAAAAAAATTAATGTTTAAAATAATTATATCAATATTTAATTAATTTTAATAGTCATTTATATTGTAGGTATTGAGTTTGTCTGCTGACTCTGTCTTTGAGGAAATAAGAGCTTTTGCTTTTGGTCCTAATACCATGGTTTGTGACTGTAAATCAATTGTTATCAATGGGTACAAATTTATTTTCACTGAATGAGGAAATAACATGAGAACACAACATGATGGTGTTATGGTTACTGCCACAACAGATTGTTATGCCAGTGCATCAGATAGTAGACTGCGATTAGAAAATGTGGGTTATTATGGGGTTGTTGAGAAAATAATAATATTGGATTATTACTCTCATGGATGAGTCACAATGATGAAATGCCATTGGTTTGATTCAATTACGAGACATGGAACATTTATTGATGATTGTGGATTTCGAGTAATTAATATGACTCGCACTCTTGCTACCGAAGAACCATATGTGTTGGCATCAATGGCTAAACAAGTTTTTTATTTCAAAGACCAACTTCAACCTGAATTTGGTGTCATAGTTGATGTAATTCCAAGACATATTTTGGATGATGGTGATTATGGAATTGACACTATCCCTAGTGCCATTGGAACCAATCCATTTATTTCTTTTGATTACTCAAATATCTCAATTGTCAGAGTTGATTGTGAACCTGAAGTTGTGGTTGAAAATATATAGAATCATTCATCCATGTTGTCAATTCTTTTGGTTTACCTCGAGTTGGGTTGTTAAGGTTGTTAATACTCAAATTTATTTAGTATTGATCACAAATATGTTTTATCTGACTTGACCGTTATTTGAATTTTCAATGTTTATTGGTTGCAGTTTTATTTGAATTTCATTTTCTAATTTGGAATTGAACTATATTGAAACATATTCAAACAATATTTCTAACATGGTTAACATTACAACTTGTATGATTTATTAAATCCATTCAAGCTCTTCTAAAACAATTGATAGCTGACTTGACCGTTATGCGAATTTTCAATGTTTATTGGTTGCAGTTTTATTTGAATTTCATTTTCTATTTTGGAATTGAACTGTATTCAAACATAGTAAACAAATATTTCTAACTTGGTTAACATTACAACTTTTATGATTTGTTAAATCAATTCAAGCTCTTCTAAAAAAATTGATAGCTGACTTGACCATTATGTGAATTTTTAATGTTTATTGGTTGCAGTTTTATTTGAATTGCATTTTATAATTTGGAATTGAACTGTATTCAAACATAGTCAAACAATATTTCTAACTTAGTGAACATTAAAACTTGTATGATTTATTAAATCCATTCAAGCTCTTCTAAAACAATTGATAACTAAATTACCAATGAATCCCCCTATTCCCTCATATATTTAGTCTTTTGGGTTACACATTAGTTTTATTTTTCTAATTAATTACATATTTGTTTTCAAAAGTAGGAAATGAAGCCAATTGAAGAGAGACGAAGGGAAAAATGATGGAGAACAATCGTCAAATGAAGGAGTTGGGAATTCCATCATTAGTGCCTGTAGTGAGTAATTTATTTCAAATTGATATATTTAAAGAATATATAATGTCATCTGATTAATTTTTTTGTAAATTTTTTTGTAGGATCCACCTATACATTGATAGTTATTCGACGAGGATCCTAGTACTGGTCCTAGTACTCAGGCCGGTGGTATGAGGAGGGTTCTTACCAGAGGTGGATGAGCAGTTGCGCGTATCCAACTAGACTATTCCCCTCCCACTGACATGTCATCCTTCCCTCATTCTGATCCCGGTGTGTCATTAGGAAAAAATGAGATATTTAGGCCTCCCATGTGTTCGCTATCTTCTGCATCTTCTGGCCCATCATTTTCACATCCCATGATGATTCCCACTCCCCAGTCAGCATCCTGTCAGACATCTGTACCACTTCTTTTCCTTCTACTTCTGTCTCTCCGAGCATCTATATTCCATCATCTTCGACTCCTATTCCACCACAGGGTGTTCCATCAGTTTCTATGGATCCAGTGGTGCTCAACGATCAGACCGACACAGGTATATTTATAGAACCCTAACAAATTTGTATAGCAATATTTATTTTCATTATAACATGTCTTGATAAAATATTTGTTTTTCTTTCATGAAAGATAAATCTACTGACAGGAGGCATGGGCGGGGGCGTACACGCATGCGTTCGGTGTGGAACCGCCGCACAGAGGTTATGTTGGATTATAATGAAGACAACCAATTGGTTGAGAAAACAGGGCAGCAATGTCGGAGTTTTTTGGCGACGCTTGCCAAATACTCCGACATCATTCTCGTCAGCCCGTTATCATGGATACATTTTCCACACGAGCTCAAGGATAGAGCTTGGGCAGAGATATGGGTAAAAAAATCTGTTCTATTTAATGCCATGAATTATTTTTGTATTTATATGAATTAATATTTTGATTTCAGCTTCGATTTAATTTCTCCGATGGTGAGGGTGCACGACCGGAACGTCTAAAGGATTTAGGTAATATTTTGAGATCCTACAAGCATGAGTTGAATATTGGCTGGGATTATATAGTTGGCACTGAGTTAGAGGCGGTACCAGTGGTGGATGATTTTCCTATAGAGCAGTATCGTCAGATGATTACTCATTGGACGAGTACCCAGTTTAAGGACTTAATAACATTTTAGGTATTTTAATAATAACGATCATGTTTTGCATTAATAATATCTATTTAATTTTCAAATTTTATTTAGGAATCATCTGGAAAAAATAAAAACAACGTTGATGCAAAAAAATACCTCCACACACTGGGACACACTACGATGCCTGATCATGAGAGGAGGTGGGTATGAAAATTGTTTATAAGTTTTCTTTATGACTTAAACTTTCTTTTGTTTCCTAAATTATTTAATAGTTTTCTAAAGTTTTCATATAAATTTAGTTTTCAATGTCATTGTAGGGGAAAATACAAAATAATTAAGGACGCGTGCCTCGAGCAAAACTGTTTTTCTTGAGTAGACGGAAAAATGATGGAAGTGCTGTCAACGAAGCAACTCAATAGCAGATTGTAAGTCTTAATATGTTGAATTTATATTTTAATATCTATTTTTTAACTTAATGATATATTTATATTTGTAATAGGCTGCTTTAGAGGCCCTCGATGCCCAATAACTAGACAATTTTGGGCCAACAGATCACTTACATCAGCTGTTGGGAGAGGAGCATTCTTGCAGAGTATGCTGCCGACCTAGGATAGACCCAACGAGGTATTGGCCCTCCTCAGGTATGATATGTAGTGCCACCGAGCTATAACTAGTTAGGGAATAGGCAGAACAGGAAGATAAAAGGGCCAAAGAGACGATAGAACAGTCTTCTAGGGAAAACAGTGCGTTTATGAAATTTATTGAAGTTCTACGTCCAACACTTCCAGTAGAGGCCAGCCCAGATTTTGATGAGTATATGTCATCGATACATTCTATATATGGTGCACCAGGTGGCAGTTCTAGTGGTGGTCAAGAATATGTCCAGCTTGATAATGATGATGGTGAGGAGTCTGATGCGGAAGAGGAGGGAGAGGAGGAGGGCGAGGCGGGTGGCGAGGGCTACGAGGAGGGCGAGGGTGAGGAGGAGGGAGAGGGAGAGGAGGGCTAGGACGATGATGGGGACGAGGATGAGGGTGATGATGATGGTGATGATGGTGATGATGATGTGGGACAAGTTGATCCATTACATTTTTGACTGATATTACTGAGAATTGATATTTAATCTATTCTAGTTGTTGGTTTTATCTAGACTCGTAGTATAGTATTGGAGTTGTGTTATTTTTATATATTATCTGTTTTTATGGATGTTTTTTTCTTTTAGTGGTTGTGTGTTTGGGAACCCCCTCCTTACTGGACCCTAGAAAACCCCCCCACCCTCTTCCCTAGACCCCGGACAGCCCCGCCAGATAGCCCCCCGAACAGCCCCCCGAACAGCCCCCCCACACTCTTCCTTGGAACCCGGAAACCCCCCCCCCCCCCCCGAACACCGCCCGGACAGCCCCCAGACTGCCCCCCGAACATCCCCCCAGACAGCCCCCACCCTTCTCCCTGGACCCCAGACATCCCCCCATACTGCCCCAAATAGCCCCCAGACAGCCCCCACCCTCTTCCTTGGACCCCAGACAACCCCCCGAACACCCCCGAACAGCCCCCGGAAAGCCCCCAGAACAGCCCCCCGGACAGCCCCCCACCCTACTCCTTGGACCCCAGACAACCCCCCAGAATATCCCCCCAGACAACCCCCTGGACAGCCCCCACCCTCTTCCTTGGACCCCGGACAACCCCTCGAACACCCCCGGACAGCCCCCGGACAGCCCCCCGAACAGCCCCCAGACAAGCCCCCCACCTCCTCCCTGGACCCCAGACTGCCCCCTGGAAAGCCCCCCACCCTCCTCCTTGGACCCCGGACAACCCCCCGAACACCCCCTAGACAGCCCCCCGCACAGCCCCCCCACCCTCCTCCTTGGTCCCCAGACAGCCCCCCAGACACCCACTAGACAGCCCCACCGGACAGCCCCCCACCCTCATTGATTTCATTTAATACTAGAAAATCTATAATATATATTTTATTTATTTTCATCATGATAATCAATGTAAATCACATTTACACATCTAATCAATATCATAGATTCTTGGTATGTTATAAAAGTGAGGTATTCATTGGGCATGACATTGTTAGCTCCAAAATGTTTCATAGCATGATAAACTAAAATCTAATCCATACCAAGAATGAGATAAAAATATTTTATATAAATGTTCACAAGATTTTAAGTAAATATCATTCCACTAATAGACACATGAGGATTCTCATAAAATGGACAACATTTTAAGTACATACGGAAAACTGACCAAACGCATTTGGTTTCTGTTGAATCTTTAGGAGAACGATCCATGGGTCATATATGACGTGTAAAAATCAACCCCGCCTCAATCCGAGGCGCGGTGTGGCCGCCACCACTCAACGTGTCTTCCTTTTGTTTCAAAAGGAGGCCATTTTAATTGGAAAACATCAACTGTCATACGGAAAACCGACCAAACTCATTCGGATTGTTTCAATACTTTCGAACAACGATCCATGGGCCATATGTGACGTGTACGAGTCAACCCCGCCTCAATCCAAGGCGCTGTGTGGCCGCCACCACTCAAAGTGTATGTCTTTTGTTTCAAAAGGATGTCATTTTAAGTGGAAAACATCAAATGGCATAAGGAAAACCGACCAAATGAATTATGATTGTGTCGATACTTAAGCACAATTATCAATGGGTCATATGTGACATGTACGAGTCAATCTCGCCCTAATATGAGGCACGGTGTGGCCGGAATCACTCTAAGTGGCTCTCTTTTTCTTAAAATGGACAACATTTTATGTACATACGGAAAACAGACCAAACGCATTCGGTTTCTGTTGAAAATTTAGGAGAATGATTCATGGGACATATGTGATGTGTACGAATCAACCCCGCCTCAATCTGAGATGCAGTGTGGCCGGAACCACTCAATGTTTCTGCCTTTTGTTTCAAAAGGATGCCATTTTAATTGAAAAACATCATCTGAAATACGGAAAACCGACCAAACGCATTCAGATTTTGTCGATAATTTAGCACAATGATCCATGGGTCACATGTGATGTGTACGAGTCAACCCCGCCTTAATCTGATGTGTGGTGTGGCCGCCACCACTCAATATGTCTGTCTTTTGTTTAAAATGGACAACATTGTAAGTACATCTGGAAAAATGACCAAACACATTTGGTTTTTTTTGAAACATTAGGAGAACAATTCATGGGTCATATGTGAAATGTACGAATCAACCCCGCCTCAATCTGAGACGTGGTGTGGCTGAAACCACTCAAAGTGTATGTCTTCTGTTTCATAAGGACGTCATTTTAATTGAAAAACATCAACTAGAATACGGAAAACTGACCAAATGCATTAGGATTGTGTCGATACATTAGAAAAATGATCCATGGGTCATATGTGACGTGTAATATTCAACCCCGCCTCAATTCGAGGCGCAGTGTGGCTGCCACAACTCAATGTGTCTGCCTTTTGTTTCAAAAGGATGCAATTTTAATTGAAAAACATCAACTGGCATACAGAAAACTGACAAACTCATTCGGATTGTGTCGATAATTTAGCGCAATGATCCATGGGTCATATGTGACATGTACGAGTCAACACCACCTCAATCCGAGGTGCAGTGTGGCCACCACCACTCAAAGTGTCTGTCTTTTGTTTCAAAAGGATGTCATTTTAAGTGAAAAATATCAACTGGCATATGGAAAAGTAACTAAAATCATTCATATTGCATCAATAATTTAGAACAATGATCCATGGGTCATATGTGACGTGTACGAGTCAACCCCTCCTTAATCTGAGGCACGGTGTGGCCGGAATCACTCTAAATGGATCTCTTTTGTTTAAAATGGAAAACATTTTAAGTACATACAGAAAACCAACCAAATGCATTTGGTTTGCATTGAAACATTAGAAGAACGATTAATGGGTCATATGTGACGTGTAAGAATCAACCCCTCCTCAATCTGAGATGCGGTGTGGTCAGCACCACTCATAGTGTCTGCCTTTTGTTTCAAAAGGACATCATTTTAATTGGAAAACATCAACTAGCATACGGAAAACTGACCAAACACATTCGTATTGTGTCGATACTTTAGAACCACAATCCATGGATCATATGTGATGTGTACGTGTCAACCCCGCCTCAATATGAGGTGTGGTGTGGCCGCCACCACTCAAAGTGACTGTCTTTTGTTTCAAAAGGATGTCATTTTAAGTGAAAAACATCAGCTGGCATACGGAAAACCGACCAAACTCATTAGGATTGTGTAGATAATTTAGCACAATGATCCATGGGTCATATGTGACGTGTACGAGTCAAACCCACCTTAATCGGAGGCACAGTGTGGCCAGAATCACTCTAAGTGGATCTCTTTTGTTTAAAATGGACAACATTTTAAGTGCATACAGAAAACTGACCAAACACATTCGGTTTCTGTTGAAACTTTAGGAGAATGATTCATGGGTCATATGTGACGTGTACAAATCATACCCGCCTCAATCTAATATGTGGTGTGGCTGGCACCACTCAAAGTGTCTGCCTTTTGTTTCAAAAGAACGTCATTTTAATTGAAAAACATCAACTAGCATTAGGAAAAGTGACCAATTGTATTAGGATTGTGTCGATACATTAGCACAATGATCCATGGTTCATATGTGATGTGTAAGATTCAACCACACCTCAATCCGAGGTGCGGTGTGACCGCCACCACTCAAAGTGTCTGCCTTTTGTTTCAAAAGGACGTCATTTTAATTGAAAAACATCAATTGGCATACGGAAAACCAACCAAACGCATTCCGATTGTGTCGATACTTTAGAACAATGATCCATGGGTCATATTTGACGTGTACGAGTCAACCCCGCCTCAATCTGAGGCACGGTGTGGCCGCCACCACTCAAAGTGTCTTTCTTTTGTTTCAAAAGGACGCCATTTTAAGTGAAAAATATCAACTGGCACACAAAAAAGTGACCCAAAGCATTCTGATTGTGTCTATACTTCAAAACAATGATCCATGGGTCGTATGTGATGTGTAAAAGTCAATCCCGCCTTAATGAGAGGCACGGTGTGGCCAGAATCACTCTAAGTGTCTCTCTTTTGTTTAATATGGACAATATTTTAAGTACACACAGAAAACCGACCAAACGCATTCGGTTTCTGTTGAAATTTTAGGATAACGATCCATGGGTCATATGTGACGTGTACGAGTCAACCTTGCCTCAATAAGAGGTGCGGTGAGGCCGGAACCACTCAAAGTGTCTGCCTTTTGTTTCAAAAGGACGTCATTTTAATTGAAAAACATCAACTGGCATACGGAAAAATGAGAAAACGCATTCGGATTGTGTCGATACTTTAGAAAAAAGATCCATGGGTCATATTTTATGTGTATGAGTCAAACCCGCTTCAATCCGAGGTGCGGTGAGGCCGCCACCACTCAAAGCGTTTGTCTTTTGTTTCAAAAGGACGTCATTTTATGTGAAAAACATAAACTGGCATACGGAAAACCAACCAAACGCATTCGGATTGTGTCGACACATTATCCCAATGATCCATGGGTCATATGTGACGTTTTTTATTCAGCCCCACATTAATCGGAGGCACGGTGTGGCCAAAATCACTCTAAGTGGCTCTCTTTTGTTTAAAATGGACAACATTTTATGTACATACAGAAAACCGACAAAACACATTCGGTTTCTGTTGAAACTTTATGAGAACTATTCATGGGTCATATGTGATGTGTACGAATCAACCCCGCCTCAATCTGAGATGCGGTGTGTCCGAAACCACTCAAACTGTCTGCCTTTTGTTTCAAAAGGACGTCATTTTAATTGAAAAACATCAACTGGCATACAGAAAACCGACCAAATGCATTCGGATTGTGTCAATACATTAGCACAACGATCCATGGGTCATATGGGACGTGTACGATTCAACCTATACTCAATCAGAGGTGTGGTGTGGCCACCACCACTCAAAGTGTCTGCCTTTTGTTTCAAAAGGACGTCATTTTAATTGAAAAACATCAACTGACATACGGAAAACCAACCAAATGCATTCAGATTGTGTCGATACTTTAGAAAAATGATCCATGGGTCATATGTGATGTGTAAGAGTCAACCTCTCCTCAATCCAAGGTGCGGTGTGGCAGACACCACTCAAAGTGTCTGTCTTTTGATTCAAAAGGACGTCCTTTTAGGTGAAAAATATCAACTGGAATACGGAAAAGTGACCAAATGCATTCGTATTGTGTTGATACTTTAGAAAAACGATCCATGGGTCATATGTGACGTGTACGAGACAACCTCGCCTTAATATATGGCACAGTGTGGCCGGAATCACTCTAAGTGTCTCTCTTTTGTTTAAAATGGACAATATTTTAAGTACGTACGGAAAACTGACCAAATGCATTCAGTTTCCGTTGAAACTTTAGGAGAACGATTCATGGGTCATATGTGACGTGTACGAATCAACACCGCCTCAATCTGAGATGTGGTGTGGCCGGCACCACTCAAAGTGTCTGCCTTTTGTTTCAAAAGGATGTCATTTTAATTGAAAAACATCAACTAGCATATGTAAAACCGTCCAAACGCATTCAGATTGTGTCGATACTTTAGCACAATGATCCATGGGTCATATGTGACATGTAAAAGTCAACCCCGCCTCAATCCGAGGTGAGGTGTGGCCTCCACCACTCAAAGTATCTGTATTTTGTTTCAAAAAGGACGTCATTTTAAGTGAAAAACATCAACTGGATTACAGAAAACCAACCAAACCCATTCAGATTGTGTCGATAATTTATCAAAACGATCCATGGGTCATATGTGATGTGTAAGAGTCAACCCTGCCTTAATTGGAGGCACGGTGTGGCCAGAATCACTCTAAGTGGCTCTCGTTGGTTTAAAATGGACAACATTTTAAGTACGTACTGAAAACCAACCAAATGCATTCAGTTTCCGTTGAAACTTTAGAAGAAAGATTCATGGGTCATATGTGACGTGTAAAAATCAACCCCTCATCAATCTGAGACGCGGTGTGGCTGGCACCACTCAAAGTGTCTGCCTTTTGTTTTAAAAGGAAGCCATTTTAATTGAAAAACATCAACTGGCATACAGAAAACTGACCAAACGCATTAAGATTGTGTTGATACTATAGAACAATGATTCATGGGTTATATGTGATGTTTAAAAGTCAACCCTGCCTCAATCCGAGGCACGATGTGGCTGCCACCACTCAAAGTGTCTGTCTTTTGTTTCAAAAGGACGTCATTTTAAGTGAAAAACATCAACTGACATATGGAAAACCAACCAAATGCATTAATATTGTGTTTATAATTTAGAACCATGATCCATGGCTCATATGTGACGTGTACGAGTCAACCCCACCTTAATAGGAGGCACGGTGTGACCGGAATCACTCTAAGTGTCTCTCTTTTGTTTAAAATGGACAACATTTTAAGTACATACGGAAAACCGACCAAAGACATTCGATTTCTGTTGAAACTTTAGGAGAACGATCCATGGGTCATATGTGACATGTACAAATCAACCCCACCTCAATCTGAGATGTAGTGTGGCTGTCACCACTAAAAGTGTCTACCTTTTGTTTCAAAAGGACGTCATTTTAGTTGAAAAACATCAACTGGAAAGTGGAAAACTGACCAAACGCATTCGGATTGTGTTGATACTTTATCACAATGATCCATGGGTAATATGTGACATGTATGAGTCAACCCCACCTCAATCCGAGGCAAGTTGTGGCTGGTAGCACTCTAGGTGTATGTATTTTGTTTAAAATGGACATCATTTCAGGTAAAAATATATGGTATACAAAAAACCGATCAAATTATGAATTGACTTACAGATTCCACATATAATTGTCATCTTAATTTTAAATTTAATTATAAATGAATTATGTATGTTTATAATTACGTTATGAATTCTAATTTAATTATGGATGTGTATAGTTCTAGTATTATATGTTAAATGTGTATGAATTTGTTCTCTATATGTATCTGTTAGTTGGTTATTGCAGGTACAATAATTGTATATGTATGTGTTAGTTTATTACAGGTATAATAATTGGATTGAAAATGAGAGGGAACCCACAAAATGAGACTTGTTGGGAAAATTGCAGAGTTGTTAGGGAAATTGTAGAGCTGTTGGGAAATTTTCCCAGCATAGGCTATGCCAACGGTTTGAAACAATTGGAATAGCATCTCTGGGTTTTGTTTTACCAACGGTTCCATGAACTGTTTGTAAAACACTTTTCCCAAAGGTTTAGAAACCGTTGGGAAAGAGGAGACCTTTGGTTTTTCCCAACAGTTTGGTATAACCGTTGGGAAAATCTTTCCCAACGGTTTGGAAGTACCGTTGGGATAGGGTCATTTTTCTCCACCCTATCCCAACGGTTGTAAACCGTTGGGAATATCTTTCCCAACAGTTTGGCAGAACCGTTGGGATAGGGTAATTTTTCTCTACCCTATCCCAACGGTTCACTGTAAACCATTGGGAAAATCTTTCCCAACGGCTTACTTCCCTACGGTTTGTAGAACCGTTGGGAAATACTGTATTTCCAGTAGTGATTGGGTTCTAGTTCAACAACAAATAAGTTTATAACATAAAATCATGATAATTACAATCAAGAATATTATTCTAGAATCATATAACATATACATTCAATCAATAGAGTCAAATAAAAGGTATGTAGAAGGAAGGGATGCTGATTTATGAGATTCACTAGTAATGGAAAAATAGATCATGAATTTGTTATTTATTTTTCAACAGAGACCTGGGTATAACCAATGTCATAGTTCCATCAAAATACATCAATGGAAAAGATATTCATGATTAAATTCAACAAGAAAAATATATCATAATGATCATTCTATAGTGAATTATGCAGAAACTCTATTGTTATTGAGAATTATAGCTCTGTTCAAAGGGGGTTTCCCATTGAAAAGTTTAATATTCCTCAAATATACCATGTAATGATCAATGTATTAAAGATTAATCATTAATCCATCACGATGAAGTGCTTTAATATTGTGATTCTTAAACACTTACAGATAGAATATTCATTATTGATGGTAGATCTCAATTTTATTATGAAACATCACCAAGACAAAAGAACTGTTATTGATTTATAATGATAGGAAGAAAAAATATTTATATCTTCCTCAAATTTATAGATCTAACTCATATCCATTCATATATCTCAAATATTTTATGGAACTATATTCCCTTGTTTCTCAAAATATAGGTGGCCTAACAGAGAAATAATTCACCAAGAGGGAACCCCGAAGGTCTCCACATATGGTTGGAATATGATATATTTTTTATCTTAGTACTAATCATAATCATTTGAATCAAGTGCACTCTCTTGGACGTATCTTGCACCAAACAGGACCTCACAACTACTTCCTCATCATCATTACACTAATAGATAACAGAATGATATCCCCTGCTATAAATATCCTCATAAGTTTCCATTTGAATCGATGTAAGATAAATTTTGTTTTATATGAACTAATCTAAGAATTGGTTATATACCAAAGTTCCACTAAATTAGAGGGAAAAATTACGAATCATATCCTCAAGTATTAAAATTTTCATCTTTGATTTTCAATATATATGAGGGTGGAAATTGTACTCAATCTCAACTGAGTCACTTTTATCTTCTCTATGAACTTCAAAAATTATGATTTAAAACATGCATATTTGTAAAATAGTATGCTCAAGGGAACTCTATGTAAGTTTTATATCTCACATACAAATTACTTTACCTACTCCTCTACTGAGTGATACTCACAAATCAATAAGAAATAATCACCTTTTCTTTGTTGATTGAACATCACCTAGATAGCTTTATGGCTCCTCAGGTTTGTGGATAACAATTTAAAAAAGACCAGCATGACAATATAACACTTACAAATGGGAATAAGAAGTTACTAGATTAAGATAATAGATTTATTATTCTTAGAATTTATCATATATAAGGTAAGACATCAAGAAACAAAACCAGCAATACCCATCTCAATCCCTATACTTCAAAACTATCACCTAATGAAATGGTATATATTTATTTCACTATGATTTGCGCTCGCTTAATGGTATGAAAGTCTCTCATCAAATCCTACCTTGTATAATTTGGGACTACAACTCTCCCATGAAAAAGGACCACAAATTTTCTGTCTAATGACATCTAGACTATCAGATCTCCACCTTAAAGTTGTTCCCCCATCATGGAACACTCATTTTCAGTCTTCTATCCAACCACTACCTGGTCTACCAAGGAGGATATGACAAATAGTTGATCACATTCCATCAATCATGAATCATCATAAGTATTTATCTTCCAGTCATCCAACAAGCTCATCAGGTAATATTGTTCCTCTTAAGGTCTTTTACCAAACTCACGATCTACTTGAACATTACAGCTAAGAGCATCTGCAATGATATTACCATTATCAAGTTCTTAATTCATCTCGATGTCGAACATCTATATATAATCTACCTAGAAACACTTCTTCAATTTGAGTACCTACTGCATGGACTTATACAAAAGGATTTTATATTCAGTGTAGGAAACAAATATCTCACCAAATAGATAGTTTTTCAAAAACATAAAATCATGGACTATGGATGCTAGCTCTAATTCATGGGTAGTATTCTTTCACTCATGCAGTCACGGATTATGTGTAAAAAATGATAGAAGTATCTCCTTCAATATCAGTACTACTCCCAATCCAATGTCTAATTCATCATAGGATATAGTATACCCAATCTATGGATTATGAAGTATAAACACTAGAATTATAGTCAACCTCCTCTTGAGCTCAAGAAATTACACCTCACATAAATCCAAAAACTATTACTCTACTCATTTTTTTCAACACATTCATGGGTGATAATAAATGGGATAATTTCTTGATAAGGCATTGATAATATCCCTATAGACCCAGAAATGTCGTAGTTATTAACACATTCTAGGGATGTTTCCATGAAATCCCTTACTCTGTATTCTATGAGTACATGAATATACCAGTCTCAGACACTGCAAGACTTAATAATTTCAAAAATAATAATAAAAAATTTACACTTATTAATCTTGGAAGAAACCCAGTGCACACGAAGTGTAGATTTTAAGAATGTTTCTCTAGGCTCAATGAGTATATGGGGATGTTGGAAACAAATTCCATAATGAATAAGTCAAAATATGGGGGGCAGTCCTATACATTACATAAATACAAACTACTGGGGAATTGTTTACCCTAAAAACATCAACTACTACTCATATATCCCATAACATCTCTAAAATGATGTCTTTATGATGTCATCCTCTTAAAAAATAGTTGTGGATAACCTAATTGAAGATCACTCTTAGAGAAAACATAGATCCTTATAACATATCAAATAGATCTATAATGCTAGGAAAATGTTATTTAATCTTAACAATTAACTAATTTAGCTTTTTTTCATCTTTTTATAGTAGGATATTATCATCTACATTCTTGGAAAACAATATAATTTCACCCCATGGTGAAGAAATATGCCCAATATTACCCTTCTACTTAAAATCCTCAAGCTTCACCTTGATATCTTTTAACATGGCTAGTTACATATAATAAATAGGTATTGAAATGGGATGATTTCCCAACATGAGTTCTATCATGAAATCAATTCATCTATTAGGTATATGTCATGTGAATTAACATAGAAAGACATCCAAATGAAGATCTAAAATTGTAGGAAATGATGATGGGACATCCACTAATCCTATTAGAATATCGAATAAAGTAATATACATAGTTATCGTCTATAGTTGACTCAATTGTGGATCGATTCTAGATTCTCCTAGCTACCACTATTTGATCATTAACTAATTCTCTCAGTTATGAGAAGTAAGTGACACTTGTCTCTGATAGTAATGAATGTGTGCTCATAAGCTGGTCAACTAGTCCATGCCAAGAATCACTTCAAATATCTTCATCCCTAATATCATAATTTTCAAAATATCTTTATAACTATAATTGACTATAATATACTCTTGGAATCAATGAAAAATGTCCACTTTTGTTCACAATGTTGTATCAAGGGAAAGTGACGTATATGATAAAATAGCAATTAAGTCCTCTCAAATAAAAACTTTTGATAATATGAAGGAATTAGATGAAATAATAGTAAATAAGGTTTTAGATAAATTAGATGTGATTAAAACATTACCTCAAATAGTATATGGTCCCTGACCATCAAATTCTATAGTCTGATCCACTACATTAACATGGTATGTTATAGGTTTATGACCCTTTCCCTGAGATGCTTGACCAGTATAATTCAACATCATTTTAGCCAACTTCTGAGGAACATGCTAGATCCATGTTTCAAAGAAAAGATCTTTCCCCCACCCAAGTGAAAACTCATACTTGAATCCCTAGAGAAAAACTGTTGGAGATGCCCCATCTTTTTGCTGTAATGATAAGTTGTTTGAGGTGATATAAATAACATGCGATAATTCATGAACAATAAATTTTTAAAGTATTATTGAAATAATCTAAATAAATATTAATATTTTTTACTCTAATCTACCTATATACCAAATATCTATTTCATGTCTCAAGCCATCAAAATTCTACTTCCATACAAGATGATCACCATAGTTGTAGGAATTCCACTCACATAGGCACTGAAGGGTGGATGAAAAAAACTTCTCAATCATCCTCTAATACATTGTCAATATTAAGGGCCTTAGTATAACATCCATCTATGTCATAAGGTTGAAACACTAAACCTTTAATCCAATTTTCTAATGAAATATAGTCACAAAATATCTAGCCTTATTTTCTTCACTATTGGGAAAGAGTGAAAAAAATGATGCAAATCAGTTAAGCATTCTAAATATACATATACCATCATAAACCCTTGATGTTGATCCATGAAACCCTATCCTTGATCATGCTTCATAATGTTAGGTAATATTCCCTAATGAATAGGTTATTGAATGTATCTTGGCAGAGACCCTCGGCCTACTAGCATGTCCCATCAACCCTCACCACCTCCTGGTAGGTCCCTATAGCATGAATGTTTCTAGATTCACATTATAGACCTATGGTGTCTCAATGAGGTCAAATAGAGTATCAATTATTTCTATAAAGTACCATATATTTTTTAGTCCTCTAGTTACCTGAATGGGTAGAGGATATTTGAGATATTGGAATCTACCATATTCGACCTTGGAACTCAATTCCCCTCCTACTTAAATAGGATGAAGAGTAAGGACACCCGGTTTGAGTGGACCTACTTCATGTACTACATGAATAGGCATAGGATCATTCTATATTGTAAACTCATGTATAGTAGGTGGTGGGACTGAGAAATCCTCCCTAATGAGAGTACCCTGGGAAACATCAACTGACAGTACAACCAGTTATCAGTGGGAAAACATATATTTTAATATGAAGTGAAATTTTTAGAACATTTAATAAAGATCCAAATTAGTATAAGGAGTAACAAAAAAGTTTCCCTATCAATTTACCCATAACTCATGTCATAACTATCCTAAAAATAACCTAATTCCTCATCCACAAACATTATTCATAGTCATATATATACATATATAAACATAAAATGATGTTCATGATATACAAGTTAATTCCAATATAGATATATCATGTAATGAAAATCAGATATTTCACACAAAAGTGTATAAGTCTATCCCTAATAGAAAACTAATATCACGAAGTTAATTTTAAGAACTAATATTCAAAATAAAAATATGTATAAATATGAAATGTGATCCTAAATTCTACGTTATGATTCATGAATTTACAAAAAGTATCATAAAACTATTATATCAATCATATCAATGGAATCTCGGAGGTCCATTACACATGAGATGTCGAGGAAAATTGAAAATCCCCAACCCAATTCCTATACAAATGTCTATTTTCTCCCAAGTCTTGGGTTAGACCCGATACAAAAAGTATAAAACTATTCTTGAAACTATTTTGGAATGCACGAACCTAAACCACTAGGTTCATGCTAAATATCTACAAAGCATCATGCATGCCTTCCCATAGGCAATGTGCTTCCGACTAGAAGAAATGATCAAATTCCATTTGTGGGGAGACTATACTCATTGTATCTTCTCATCACACTAACAATACTAATATAATATAGTAATAATAGAAAATTGTGGAAACTAAATAATCATAATTTAACAACTCATAGAACAAATTTCATGAGAATAATAAATAAATAGGGTCCCAATGTAGTAAGACACAGTAGGATAATGTATCGAAAAGTAATAAAATAAAATTAAACATCTTTTGTTCTCTAAAATACTACCCCTAATAGAATCTAGATACATGATCATGGGCTTAACCATAATTCATTACCCCATTCCCATTCCTCGATCCCTATACATGAAGTATACATATGAATCAAAATGTGTATACATGTTGTGAGTAATAAAACCCCATAGGACAACACTAATATGTCCTTAAAAATGTTAACATGTATAATAGGTGTATTCCATTATAATAAAAAATTCATAAGTGATCATAAACAATCATCTACCAAAAACCCATGTGATAACCAAGATTCAATAATCCCAGATCATACACACTTTAGAACCCTAAAAAAAGAATGGTCAAGAAGTTATAAATGAACAATAAAAATCCACAAGGCTGAAAAAAAGACACTTGAAATCATTAAGGAATCGAGTGCGAATTATACTTGGTATATCCAAGGAATCAAGATCTAAAATTTCCCTCGGTGCCCTCATGTCATCGAGTTCCATCCTTTCCATAAGGTTGTTATGCTCTTACCATATTTTGGGATCCACCATCATCATTGTCACATTTCATTTTCACTCCCCATCTAAGGTGTACTCATACCATGAAGTCCACCTATCACAAATACCACATAAAACCTAAAATCCTTGGTAATACATAGAAAAAGGTAGAGAATAATAACCTAATCATATCCTAGAGTCTTGGGAATATATTAGTATCATATAACAATATCTGATCATCATAAATCAAAGTAACAAGATAATCTATAAATACTCATGGAAATAAGGATCATATATGGGTATCATAGAAACAAACATAACAACATAAAATCATATTACATCATGAATAAAAAATAATTTTTACTTAAGTTGAATCGAGGAATCAAGGGAACACAAGGGCTTAAAAAGTTAAGGAACTTCAAACCTTAATGTTTTTATTATGATTAACACTAGTGTTGATCAATGATTGAAGACAAAAAACATAAAAAAAAACTTAGAGATAATGGACTCACACATCAATGAATTCCTAAAATGATTTATATTTCATTAGGAAAGAAGTTTATAACAGATACTCTAGGGAATTATAAGTGAAGAAGGTGATTTTAGAATCACCTTCTAAAGGATTTAAATCAACAAATTCAAATGTAAAGTATGTCAATAGAAGGGATGTCTATTCCCTAGATTAGTTGTAAAAGGATGAATAGATGACGAATTCCTTGTTTATTCTAGAAGCGTTCCTTGGTTATTTCTCAAGATAATAGGTTTATCATCAATCTATAAATATAAAAGGGATTCAATATGAGATTCAATAATAACCATATCTCAAAATGATAATTCTATGATGACTTACCTAGAAATGTACATCATTTTTTATAATTATAAATCCATTAAAAGGAGTGGTGTCATTGAAATATTAATAATTCCAACAATATACCAAGTAATTTTCAATAGATTTATTTTCTATCCTCAATGTTTTTATCTAGAAGAGGTTTTGAACCATTGTTCTTAAAAATTTACCCATAGAACGTTCGTTATCGATGGTAGATCTAAATTTTATAAAGAAAATTCATCAACACAGTAAATATATCATATATCTATAAATAAAATAATAAAAAATTGTTATATATTCATGGAATCGATATATCTAACATATATCAATGCATATCTCCCAAGGAGGAAGCCATATTTGTTAAGGATCTAAATAAAAATCACTAATTAAGCATTATCAGATCATTACAATTGAGTAGAACCAATGAGAGAGTAATGAAAGTATCAATAATTATGATATGATGTTTTAAATTCATGGTATGGCTATTGAGTTCGGAATTAGAAACTTAATCAAGTTAAAAACACATGGGACTAAAATACCCCGGGGTTCATTAATTATGCCATCAGACTGGGTGCACTAGCCATATGATGGGCCTCATCGATTTGCTGGTAAAACCACATGTTGTCCAGTGACTAGACATAAGTTGGATGGTGTTCCATGAAAAATTATAGAGAATCATACAAGGCCACTAGAAAGCCATTGGGTTCCAGTAGTGTGCTAGTGGCTATTTCCAACCACCCAAAGGATGAACCCTTCCTCCTGTCTTCTAGCATCAAATCTTGGCCCCTTATCCACATAAAACCAAACTCTATCACACACATATTAGAGATGAAATATATTAGGAAAATATAATTTCATAAATTTAAGATTCTCATAAAACAAAATAAGTGAGTTTGTTAAAATATAATTGCCTTTGTAACGACCCGGACCCGGCCAGCCACCCGAACAGTGCCGAACAGGTCGGGTGTCACTACCTTAGGACCACCTTCCCTGAATGATAAGGGCTACCAACTAGCAGCGAGGGTATGAATAGGTATAGTGGGGAGGCTATACCCTCTCAGAAGATAATAGTAATGGTACTGGTCCGACTATAACAGTAGAGATGCAACGGAAATAAATGACTCAGCAGACTCGAACCAGACCCGCATAGCAGAAGCACATTCAATAACAATAAATAGAGGAAGCAATATAGAAACAACAACAGCGGAAAGTAAACAGAACATCATGCAAGAAATCAACTTCAATAACTGCTAAAACAACCAAGCATGCATCCAAGAAAGTTATACAAATCTATATATATATATATATATATATATATAATTGCACCAATGGCTAACCAGTAGTAGCTACAATATAAAGTAAACATGTTGATTCAAGAAAAAGAATACTAAACAAGTAACTCCAGTACGGCACGACCTCATGGTCCATGCCAGTCTCCATGTCAACAACACTAAAGTACATCTCCTGAGGTTAACCCTCTACCTGTACACAATTTCAAAATGTCTACACACGTCCCGAAGGGCATGTTTAGGGTGTGAGACAAGTCTCAATAGGATACCACCAAATGGTGCGTACCTAATATAAGTGTTTAGTTAGACATGCTTATATAAGAAAATAGTAATAATACAATGCCTTAAAGTAAATTCCAACTTCACTGGTGCTTAGAAGCCACAAGGAAGTGTCACCTGCTTCGGCCAGCACCGAAATCTCTTGATGTAACCCGGCACCACGTGCCACCTGACACCATGTGTCTCAAGTACCGACGTCCCGAAGTCACGCCCAACAATCCTAACCCATCTCAGAAGCTCAACCTTCCCATGGCACAACATCCGGAGGAACAATGAGACATGTCCTAAATGAATAACCGGAGGGACAACAATGTCTGCCCTCAAATCATGGTGAGCCTCTGCCCCCAACCCGAACACCTCAATGTTATCTCCCAAACGCTCCTCACCTTCCATGTGGATTCCTATGGAAATAACCCCTAAACCAAAACAACTAACCACATCTACTGGGGGCCTCTACCCTACGAGTGTTCGTTCCACCTCATCTTGGAGTCTATCCATGTGAACACTACTCAAAAGTACCCGGTGAGCGGTAATCACCTCAGTATGTTCCCAAGGCACAACACCTATGACACCTCAGGTCCCTGAAAACCTGTCGCTCAAGTCCGATGGCCTCACCATCCAAGTAAGCTGGGCCAAGCCCATCCTGACAGTTCGACTGCCTCAACCGACGTCCATGATGCCCAATCCCATGGTCGCAACCACCCAAAGTAACCTGAGGCAAAGGCCCCAACCTGTGATCCTCATCACTCAACAACATATATCTGGGCCATGCCCAACAATCAAGAAGTCCAAAACAAACAAACCACACATTGAAAAAACATACTTGAAAGAAAAACTTTTAACAGACAACTACTAAACGGTCAAATGCACTAACTTGTGCTAACCCAAATCAGAACCTAAGGACTTAACACCTTACACAAGTTGACATCATGATTTAACAATAAACTCAGAATTTTAATTCAACAACATCAACAACAGTCTAAAATCAACAGTTAATATAGGTCCGAAACACACACATTTCAGCACCCCCGACCAAATTTCCCCAAACGAGCTATGAACTCTAACCCGGCCTCTCTCAAGAACAACAAGGGTCAGGGAATACCCAGAGGCATCCCACAATGCAGGTAAACTATTAAAAGTAAATAAAAAAGGGTTCCTCTCAATACCAATTTTGCACCTGAAGGTTGCAACCCCAAATTGTCTACAAAAACACAAAAGAAGGTATGCACCACCTACCTCGTACTCGCACGATGACACTCCTTTGATTTCAGCCTCTGAATCAGAATGAATCATGGTAGATCTAAATTTCCATCAAATCCAGAAATTCCGTTCAGATGGAATCTGTGGAGGAATAGGTGAGGGATCAAGGATGAAGAAGGGTGTGCGGTGTTATCCTTTCTGATGCGGTCCAGCTGCCTCTGACGAATCGAAGAACGGAGATTGTACAGAGATTCTGGGAGGATTTGTGTTTTTCAAAGGTTTTCGGAATAAGGGTTCGTCCAACGAGGAAGAAGAAGGTTTTTTCCTAAATAAGGTACGATGGTGACTTGGACGATCAAATAAAAATAAAATTACACGACGTGTATTTCCAAAATACATGCCGTGTCGATGTGTTTCCGTACTACGACTTAGGCGGAGTCCAACACACGGCTTGGACCGCATACAAGGTCAACACACGACCAAAAACTCAGCTGCTACACGGAGCAAAGTTACACGGCGTGTTAAGGAAGAGTACACGCCATGTAGATGGGAATTTACACTTGGGCACTACACAACTTGTACTTTTCCTTGCACGGTTAAGGATACAAGGCGTGTCTATAAATACACGCCGTGTAATAAGAAACTTTTACACGGTCATCACACGGAATGTACTCGGCGAGAACACGACTAGTCACTCGGTTAACACATACACGACGTGTACTTAAACTACACGGGGTGTATTCTGGAAATTTCCAGAAACTACCTAGATTTTCCAGACTTCTCATAAACTAGTCAAAAAGTTTAAACAAGGTCAGAATTTGACTCGTTTCTAAAAACTCAGGTTCTTAAAAACTCCCCACCTTAACGTAGCTCGTCCCCGAGCTACCAACCAAAAACAAGAGATGGCACCAAACACGCCCATCCTTGTTAAACAACCTGGACTACCCCGGTCCTAAGGTTCTAGCTAAAATCCTAAAGGGGCTCCCCACCTTGGGAATTTCCTACTCGGTCTTAACCCAAACATAGCTCAAAGAAAAAAATAAATAGGAAAGGCCCAAAAACCTATTTCCCGGACCCATGGTCCTCCTGTGATTCATCGTCACCCATGCACCTCCATGGTGCTCACGTGTCACTTCCGACACCCAACGTAACCCTCACCGCATCGGTGTTCGCCTCCCTGAGGTCCTGCATCTAATAGATGCCCAAATCAAACCTGGTTCCATGCACCTCAAGTAACCTGCATCCACGATGCTCCGATGCCCACGACACCTCAAGTAACCTGCATCCTTGATTCTCCTGATGCCACACATCTCAAATATATAATAAAATATATAACGCATATGATATGATGCCAACCCCACTAACTAGTCTCTAGTCAGTCCACAAGTAACCTGTGTAACTCGTGCACTCAACCAGACATGCCTCAAGAGGTCATACCAAAAGAAAGAAAAGAAACTCACAACCACACCTGCGGTGTACCTAACACCGTCGTCAGCTCCCCAGCCTGCTCAATCCTAGGCAGCTCCACAGTGTGCACCTTGCCTGAAGCCCGACTGCCTAATGCCTAACCTCCCTGCGGTGCTTCTCCAGTCTCTGGACATGGACCGCTCAGCTGGGTGCTACAATCTCTATCACGTCCCCCCGCGTGCATCAGAACCTCGACTACCCTCTCCTGGTACTGAACCTGAACCTACTCCTGACGCTACAGTCTGTCCTGGTCCCTACATGCCAGCTATCTGAGAAGGCTTCCTGCAAAACCTCTCTAGATGTCCAACCTGTCCACACGCCCGGCACTCCTTCGGCGGCCTATCACACTGAGCCCGAACATGTCCTGGCTATCTACATAGAAAGAAAACCACCGCTGAACTACCACGGGGTGGTCTAGCTGAGTCCTTGGCCTACCCGCCCTGCTAGAACCCATCTCTCCCTCGCTTATTGCTGTCCGGACTATCACCTGAAGCTGTCACCCAGCTAAAACGAGATTTATCTCTCTCGTTGACCTCGGCTATGAGCGCCTGGTTCACCGCCTCGGAGAAGTGACCTAGCCTGAAGATGCTTACCTGTACCCGAATGGCGTGTCGCAAGACATACTCAAAGCATCTCACCCATGTTGCATCATCATTTACCATACCAAGTGCAAAACGGGACATCTCTGTGAAGGTAGCTGCGTAGTCCATAACAGACATATCTCCCTGCTGAAGACTCAAGAACTCTCGAGCTCTCTCCGCCCTCAGTGTCTCCGGGTAAATGTGCTCAAAGAACCTATCCTCAATGTATTTCCAAGCGAGTCCCTCGTGCCTACGAGCTTGTACCTATACATCCCACTAAATATTTGTCGGTCCTCTCAGCATGTACATTACCAGCTTGAACCTCCACCCTGGAGGTGTCTCAAGCTGCTCGAAGATCATCTGCATACTCTCTATCCAGTTCACTACCGGTTGAGGACCACCCTCACCCTGAAAAAGTGGAGGGTGGTGCGACTGGAACTCCCACATCAGATATTCCCTAGAAGGCTTTGTACCCTACGCGCCTCTATCAATACCCTGCAAGACGCGTAACAGGCTCGCTCGAAGCTGCTCATCGAGCCACGACACAAACGATGCCAAACTTGACTGCTGCCCTACCTGTATTGGATCCTGAACCTGATCGTGTCTTTGAGCCTGTACCTGCGGCTCATGCTCTGCCTGCACCAGATTCTGAACCTGATCCTGCGGTACCATATCCTCTCCTGCCAGACACTCCATCATTTTGTGAAGGAGTAACCTGCTGAATACCATAAATGGTCAGACAACCCATATATATTACAATAAATTCTACACAGATAAGGAAAGCAGTAAAAGGCAGTGCACAACAACTACCCTTACTCCCCCTCACCGTACCCCATGCCCCACGGAATTCCGGCCTCAAGGCCTCCTTATATGCCTTTAACAGATCCAAGTATCAAAAGTACCTCAGGCCATGCCCGTCCCGACAACTCACGTTGCCTCAACCGACGACCAAGTCGCCCAATCCTGACAATTACACCGCCTCAGCCATAGTACATTCCGGCACTCATAAGAGTCAGACCCCAATATCCTGCAACATGCAATTCTACAAAAAATAAAGCATGGCATAAACATTGCAACAACAAGCAATTCTATCAAAAATTTCACCAAATTACATTTAAATCATGGAAATTGATATTTCATTCACATGGAATTATCACTTCACAGAGCATATGTGCAGTTATAAAATTGAAATACCCTAAAAATGTGTCTATCAAAAGACAAGAAAAGTAGCCTTGCCATACCAGGCCAAGATCCAATTCTCCCTTACCGGACTGCGTCAAGGGTCACATATCACAACCAAGAACATCACACATCAAGTGAGCCACTGAGGTGGAAATCATATAAACTGTAATCTTAGAAAAAAGAAAACAAGAATTCCCACCCCCGGCAACTCAATCCATCCCTCGTACATGGGGCTGCAGGCACCCAAGAACAAGTTCAAAAATCAAGTTCCAAAAGCAACCTATCTGCAGTCTACCATATCCCAAATAGTAAAACTAACAGAAATAAAAAGAGATGTCTCAAACTCATTAGTATCCAGCAAATCAATGCTACTAAATCATTGTCAATAACTCCTCTGATACCACTTTGTAATGACCCAGACCCGGACAGCCACCCGAACAGTGCCGAACGGGTCGGGTGTCACTATCTGAGGCGCTCCTCCCCTGAACACCAAAGGCTGCCGACTAGCTGCGAGGGTCTAAATAGGTATAGTGGGGAGGCTATACCCTCTCAGAGGATAATAGTAATGGTACAAGTCTGATTATAATAGTAGAGATGCAGCGGAAATAAATGACTCAGTAGACTCGAACCAGAACCGCATAGCGGAAGCACATTCAATAACAATAACCAGCGAAAGCAATATAGAAACAACAACAGCAGAAAGTAAACAGAACATCATGCCAGCAATCAATTGTAATAACTACTAAAACAACCAAGCACACATCCAAGAAAGTCATACAAATCTATATATATATATATATATATATATATATATATATATAATGGCCCCAATGGCTAACCAGCAGCAGCTACCATATAAATTAAACATGCTGATGCAAGAAAAAGAATACTGAACAAGTAACTCCAGTATGGCACGACCTCAATGTCCATGCCAGTCTCCATGTCAACAGCACTAAAGTCCATCTCATGAGGTCAAACCTCTACCTACACGCAATTTCATAAAGTCTACACGCGTCCCGAAGGGCCCGTTTAGGGTTTGAGACAAGTCTCAGTAAGATACCACACAAGGGTGCGTACCTAATATAAGTGTTTAGGCAGACATGATTATATAAGAAAATAGTAACAGTACAATTCCCAAAAGTAAACACAAACTTCACTGGGGCTCAACAGCCACCAGGAAGTGTCACCTGCTTCGGCCAGCGCCGGAATCTCTGGATGTAACCCGACACCACGTGCCACTAGACACCATGTGTCTTAAGTACCGACGTCCTAAAAGCACGCCTAACAATCATAACCCAGCTCAGAATCTCAACCTGCCCATGGCACAACATCCGAAGGAACAACGATACATGTCCTCAATGAATTACCGGAGGGACAGCGATGTCTGCCCTCAAATCACGACGAGCCTCTAACCCCAACCCGACCACCTCAATGTTGTCTCCCGAAGGCTCCTCAACTTCCATGTGGCTTCCTATGTCAAGTACCCCCAAACCAAATCACCTAACCGCATCTTACGGGGGCCTCTACCCAGCGAGTGGTCGTACCACCTCATCTGAGAGTCTATCTGTGTGCACACTACTCCAAAGTACCCGGTGAGCGGTAATCACCGAAGTATGTTCCCAAGACACAACACCTTTGACACCTCGTGTCCCTACGAACCTGTTGCTCAAGTCTGATGGCCTTGCCATCCAAGTAACCCGGGCGAAGCCCATACTGACAGTCTGACTCCCTCAACCGACGTCCATGACGCCCATTCCCATGGTAGAAACCACCCAAAGTAACCCGAGCCAAAGGCCCCAACCTATGATCATTATCACTCAAAAACATACATTCGGGCCATTGCAAACAATCAAGCATTCCAACACATGAAAATCACACATTGCAAAAACATACTTGAAAGTGTAACTTTTAACAGACAACTACTAAATGGTCAACTGCAATAACTTGTGTAAACCCAAACCAGCACCTAAGGACTTAACACCTTACACAATTTAACATCATAATTTAACAATCAACTCAGAATTTTAATTCAAAAACATCAACATCAGTCTAAACTCAGCAATTAATATAGGTCCAAAACACACACATTTCATCACTCCCGACCGAATTTCCCCAAACGAGCTATGACCTCTAACCTGGACTCGCTCAAGAAAAACAAGGGTCATGGAATACCCAGAGGTATCCCAAAATGCAGTTAAACTATTAAATGTAAATAAACAAGGGTTTCTCTCAATACCCACGTTGCGCACGAAAGTCACAACCCGAAATTTTCTACGAAAACATGAAAGAATGTATGCACTACCTACCTCGTACTCATACGATGCACTCCTATGATTTCAGCCTCTGAATCAGACTGAATCACGGTAGATCTATGTTTCTGTCAAATCTGGAAATTCTGTTTGGATGGAATCTGCAGAGGAATAGGTGAGGGATCAAGGATGAAGAAGGGTACGCGGTGTTAGCCTTTTCGATGTGGTCTCTCTTCCACTAACGGATCGAAGGACGGAGGTCGTACGGAGATTCTAGGAGGATTTGTGTTTTTCGGAGGTTTTCGGATGAAGGGTTCTTCCAACGAGGAAGAATAAGGGTTTTTCTGAAATAATGCGCGACAACGACTCAGACAATCAAATAAAAATAAAAGTACATGACGTGAATTTCTAAAATACACGCCGTGTAGATGTGTTTCCGTACTCCGACTTAGGCAGAGTCCAGCACATGGCTTGGACCGCATACATGGTCAACACACGGCCAGGAACTTGGCCACTACACAGAGAAAAGTTACATGGCGTGTCAAGGAAGACTACACGCCGTGTAGATGTGAATTTACACATGGGCACCACATGACCTATACTTAGCCTCTCACGGTTAAGGATATACAACATGTCTATAAATACATTCCATGTAATAAGAAACTTCTACACGGTCATCACACGACATGTACTCGGTGAGAACAATGTCGGTCACTCAGTTAACACATACACGACGTGTACTTAAAGTACACAATGTGTATTCTGGAAATTTCCAGAAACTGCCCAGATTTTCTAGACTTCTCAAAAACCAGTCAAAATGTTCAAACAGGGTCAGAATTTGACCCGTTTCTAAAAACTCGGGTTTTTAAAGCCTTATAATTTACAATTAAATATTTTTTAATAATTCTTCATTAAAATCGATATTCACAGTTTTAATTGTCATATTTTCCATCCACATTTTAGTTAAATGTATTTGGTAAATAAAACTTGTTCATTAATTAAAAATCCTTATCATGTATTAAATATAATATTTTCTATTATATACACTTTTAAAACAATCCATGTTCATCAGTGATGAAAAATAAAAAGTATAACTTTGTGGAGACATTAGTATATAGGTATACATGAGTGATTCCTTAATTTTAAATTAGATAGAAAAAGTATGTAGATAATAGTATTAACATTCCTTATTAATAATATTTTTATAAATTTAGTTATTATTCATTTAATTCATCATTAAAACTAGATATTTGAAGTGGTGCTGAAAAATTAATCACATAGTTTCATGGAGGTTGTGGTATGCATGTATTCAAAAGTGTTGTTTATATTTTCCAATTGATGAAAATTATGATAGATAAATAATAATTTATATTTATTGTATCAAAATTGAATCATAAATATAATATTTCTTCATTTAATTCATTTAATTCATCTATATAACCATATATGAGTGATGGTAATGAAAAATAAAAAATATCACTTCATGGAAGCGGTAGTCTATATATACCCATGGGAAAAGATTACATGTTCAATTAGATTTAAAAGAGAATAAAAATTGTATTAAAATTTATATAATATCATTATAGTCTAATAAATATAATGATTTAATTTATTTAAGATGGTTATAGAGTATTTGTAAATGGAATAAGAAGAATGAAACAAGAAATATTTTGGTAAGAACGTATACCTCTTCCTTGGATAAGATCCTATGAAAATGAATTAAAGATTCATAGATTGGTATTTTGGGGAGAACAGAGCCACAAGGAAATGTTTTAGATATATAATAAGGTATTTTTTTATATATTGGTCATAATAAGGTGCTCAATTGGTGTGTATATGTGAGAAGAGAGGGTTGCCTTCTATAAGTGAGAAGAGTTTTCCCCTTATCAATATTAATAACTTTAAAATATAATACATGTATTTTTAGAGAAATTGGATCCAATTTACTTAATTTGAGAATATTATAGTATTATTGTACTAAATACACACAACCAAGTAGATCATAGAAATATTTCTATGATAATTGAATCCTTACATTGTTGTTTAATCCTTTTTAACAACTTTAATCCTTAAACATTGAGACACTATCTGTACTATAGTAACTATTCATTATGGATAAAAATAAAGCTGACCATATTAAAAAATATTAATTATTTTAATTCAAAATATTGAATAAATTTTCACGATTTAATTCTTAGAGGTTGCAGAAAATAATTTTAATATCAGCCTACAAAACATAAAAAAACAATTTTTATGGAAAAATGTATTTTGAAGAAAAAAATAATATTATTCTCATTAATTTCCTATTAAAAAAATTAGATGAATGTAAATATATTTTATTGAATATCATATAAAAAATAATTAAAACCAATCATAAATAGTTAATAATTTAATTTATTAAGATAAAAATATATTGCACACATTAAAAAAATATTTCAGGAAAATATATTATAATAAATTTAAACAAGTTTTTCTTCATTTATAACAAATTTAAAATCAATGGATTAATCATTGTTCATTTTTATAAATAATGAATATTATTCCATATGTCTACTATATATTAAAATAGGAATTATCTTCTAAATTATAACATATATAAGTCAAAAAAGTTTTTTAAACAAAAAATATTTATTTAAACATGAATTATTGGAATTGATTCCATGCCATTAGATAAAAATTCAATGAGAATCATCAATTAAATTTATTAATTATTAAATATTTATATTGAAAATTAATTGATATCAATCCTAAGAAGTATTTAATTTTTCAAAAAATGCATAATTCAACAACACAGTTCATAAATAGAATACCAAGAATTAATTGTATTTCTATAAGTGAATCATACCATTTTTAAAAAATAATTTATCGTATACATTTCATTGTTTAATATAATATTGATTTTCATTTTATATTTTATTAAATCATTTTTTTCTTATGTTAGGTTTTGTGTCCATCACAAGTTATTCAACATGTCGTATTTATTGTGTAGAACATATTTTATAATCCTGAGGTTTTATATTCTATCCCCCATAAAATAAATTGTATCCTCACAGTTTTTATCTATTATATAATATACAATGGTTTAAAAAAATTCCAAACAGAAGTCAAAGTTGTGTAATAAGACATCTAAATCCTTTAATTTATAAATATCTCAAATGATGGAACCTAAAAACAAAGGAATAGAGAATAAATATAAAGTGTATGATAAATATTCACAAGTGGAAAGGAATAAACATTTAATCCACATTGATAATATTTGATTTTGAATAGGAAATTAATGTTTTTTAAGATAAGGAAACTTACCATCTCCTAATTATTTATTAAGAATATTACTATTATAAAACTTCTACTTGTGATAGATTTGTATAAAAATACTTCAATAGTTAGGTAATATTTTCTATCTATGACTTTATAGATTAATCATCCTCTATATTGAGATTGGGTAATTATTTATCCATCAAGATAATGAATGCTAGAAAATATGCTTACTTTATTTTTTCAACAAGTTTAACCTTTGTATTTCTTTTTAGTAGTTTTCCACAACTGATTCATTTCATATTGTAAATAACCCTGATGAATTTTTCATTCTAGAAGTATGAAACATAAAATTTAATATATATTATGCTCCAAAAAAGTACAACTAGTTATTCATATTTTCTTTATATTTTTACCATGATTATAATGGTTATAAGAAGATAATATAATACTTAATATGAATAGTAATTCATATATAGAAATAATACATTAATATCTAAAACCTAAAAAAGAACACCGAAATTTCAACATGAATCATTCCATAAATATTTAACCCCAAATCTCTTAAATGTATGCCTAATCATGCTTGAAACTAAATGATTATAAATATTTGATCAGGTATTATTTTTAAATAAAATAAACATTTATCTATAAAATATATTAATCACTCATAAAAAAACATACTAAACACAATGTATATTCCCAAAAAAATATATTATCTAAAATACAAAAAACATTCCAAAATTAAATAAATCACTATAAAACTTCAAAAATCATATATTCTTTGAAAAGTTAACTCCTTATTTGTCCTAAATATAAAATAAACATCATTGAACTCACTTTTTATGTTAACCAATAGTTTTTATTCACCTTGATATGATAAACTTTTATCCAAATTATCCATAGTTAGCTCAAAATTAATGAATTCATTATCCCTAATGGATATGTGTAGCTTAAAATATATGATCACAATAAAATTCATCTAAAATAATATTCACAAAAAAATAACTTGTTAAATTTAAGGTTTATATAAACTATAATAAATTATTGAAACTCAATAAACATCTCTCAAAACTTTATTAGTAATACTAAATTCTCACCACATTAACCTCATAATGGTATTTATTCCTTTAAAATTATGATCAACCATAAACTAATTAACCCATGATGGTGTCCATAACTCTAAAAATACGCTCATATTATAACATCCTGAAATCTAATGTTATCTTAACCTATTCTTTATATACACAATAATTTACCGAAATCATATACCCACTAACAATTTAATAGGATTATTTGTTAGCCCTATAATGTCTATTTTTTTTGAAACCAATGTTAAAAGTGATGCATGAGCCTTTTAACATATGTTTTCTAGAAAAAAACATTAAAAAATATTTTAAATTAACATTAACATGAGTTTTATATAAAATAAAAATTAAAGGAAATAAAAAAAATATTTACATTAGTTTTATATGTAACTGATTTAAGAAGTCTTTTAAAAAACATGGACATCTGAAACTCTCACATGTTTAAATAAAAAAATTTGAAACCATATTCGCATGTTCATCAACAACACATCAGGGACATAGATCATAAATTTCTTTCAATTTTAATCATTTCTTAACATTTTTTTCGCATCAATCATCCAAGCATAATCCTTATTCATGATCCTTGAACTTATTCAGTCCATGGAAAACATAATCTACCCAACTCGCAACCATTATTCATGATTTTTTCATTATTTTTTATATCTAATTTTTTGTTAATGTTTCTCTATTTTATTGAAGTGTTCTTACTTTTTTCATTTCATTCGACTGATATAATTGGAATTCAAGATATATTTTCCATTATCATCCTTGAAAATTTGTATGTTGTTTTCTTATTTTTCAAAATAATTTTTTATGTGTTAGTTATAAGTTGGATTAATCTGTTGAAATATTTAAATATATTTCATTATAAATAATATTTTTTGAAAAAATTCATTTAATTTTATATATTACTTATAATGATAAGATGATTTTCATTATAATTTGTTTTGGGTTACAACTGTTTATATTTATAATTATTTCTATTTATAAATTTATTATCATTATAATTAGTTTGTCGTTGTTATTTTATTTTAATATTTAAAATTTTGAATTAGTTTTTTTGTAATGAATTTTTAAATTTTTGTATCTTTTTTCATTATTTTTTTATGATAAAAGTAAAATCTTAGAAATTTTTCATATTTAAATTTTTATTTCATATATGCTTATATGTTTCAATTTTTATATATATGTTTCAATTTTTATATTAATTTATATCTTCATATATTATATTATAATTTTTAGGTAATTAATAGATCATATTTAGTTAAATGAATTAATAACTATTTATGAATATTAAAAAGGGGTTAATAGTTTCTTGTAATTTTCTAAAAAAATCCGGAAAAAATATGTGATTTTTGTACAAGAATGAAATGTTTGAATATGAGTATATTAAAGTGTGTATAAAGAAATAGAATCATATTTTCTATGGATTTATCTATAATTATACACACTATATATAACCTAGAGAAATTACAAAAAAAATCATGATCTAATGATGATGAAGATACTCCATGTCAGTCAAAGATCTTGAAAAATTTATTTATGGTGTAAGTGTTGAGACCATTGAAAAAGGAAGTGGTTAACAACTATATTAAGGTAATAAAAAACCAATATTATCAATTTGAACTAAATTCAATGTGTTAACATTAGTGTAGATATTAATTAATTTAAAAACATTGTACGGTTGGAGTGATAAGAGTTTCAAGGAATTGATTAATATTTTAAAAGAGATACTTCTAGAATTCAACAGGATTCCATATTCTAATTATGAGGAAAAATATTATGTCTACATAAATAGGTGTATAAAATGATACATGACTTCCCCAGAAACGGTGTAGTGTATTGGAAAGAATATGAATGTTTTTCATAATCTTGAAAATACGGAACATCATGATATGAAATGGATGAAAAATCCAACCATGGTCCGTTTTCAAGAATAGGAACCAAAACTCATGTTATTGTAATATACTACCATCTAATATTTTCTCATTTAAGAGTATATTTTCGAATTAAATTAACGAAAATAGGATCATATGGCATATATGTGAGTGAATCTCTAATGGAAACCTGCGTCATTCTACCGATTTAGCATAATGTAAAATATTTCTACAATAATTTCTTGATTTTTCAAAATAAGTTATAAATATTAGAATCAATTAGTGAATAGATGGAATAAATCCATATCAGTGTCTTAATATCCAATATATTTCATGGAAACAATTTTGGTTGTCTACAACTTTATAACACTAATATATATAAATAGAAAATATGTGATGATGTCCTAGAGGATTTATAAATGGAATGATCCTAGAATCGATATTTATTTTTATCAATCACCATTGATTTTTTATTTAATATTTTTATGGGAGATAGGAGTTACAATATTTGATATATACAAGAAAGAGTATTATATTTTATTTACTGTAATAATATTAAATATAAATTACTTTCCTACATGTGGAAAATTATCTTGATACATTGTTAAAGGGTATAAATATTATACAACTTATTAAAAGGGGACTTCATATCCTAAATTTAATAATGGAATGAAAATAATTTAAATGATAAATTATAGGTTTTGGAAAATGGTTCATCCTTATGAAATATTGTAAAAAGAATTTAGTGGAATACAAGAGTATGATTATTCCCAACAACCATTTTCAGATGAATTATAATAAAATGAGGTGAAATACATCAATGTCCCATTTGTAATGATAGGTAGTTCTGTTCATAAGAAAAATACATGGAAGAAATTATCCATTTTATTTGATATACCTTATTGGAAGTTTTGGATGTAAAATATAAGATTAAAATTATGAATATTGAGGAAAACATTTGTAACATTGTAATTGGAACATTATTTTATATAAAAGGAATGACAAGCATGGATTTCATGAAATTAAGGACTTAATAATCATTAGAATAAATTTGGAGTTAACTAGCTAAAAAAAGTAAATAGAAAATATTTCCCTCAGGCTTGTCAATATAACGAAATAGTGAGAAGATAAATGTTTGGTATTTCCATCATGTTATTAAAGTAAGTTGTAGGGTTTCATCAAATGTGAAAAAATTGGTGTCACTAAGATATTTAAATATAATATGTATAAAATCCAATGACCTTCGTGTATTAATAAGGTAGTTTCTACCAATTACATTTTGTGAAATATTTCTAATACCGGTTAGAATGTCTAAAATCAGGTTTTATTACTTTTTTAGTTAATTTTCCATAAAATTTTTATATCAATATTTTTTAAATGTTTTATAGAATGAATTTATTCTCATACTTTTTTAACTAGAAATTTATTGTCTAGTATAATTTTTGGATATAACGGTTTTTCATTTGATTCATTTTGTGTGATTGATACTTATATATGGACCTATTTATTTATGTTGGGTATATCCCTGTGAATGATATTTGAAAATTTTGAAAGGATATATTAAAAATCCACATCGACCAAAGTCCACTACTATTCAGAAATATACATCATAAGAGGTAATTGTATTTTTAATGATTATTTTTCTGAAGTGGAGAATGTTTGAATCCTTATATCATGAGACTTGATATTTTATAGTAATATTAAATATATTCATGTATTAATGGTAAAGTTATTTCCATGTGGGGAAGTGATTATTGCATTTCTACATATTTTGAACAACATTGTTGATGTCAAACTATATATATCATAAAATATTTATAGATTTAAATAAATATATCCAAGAAGAAATGAAAATTGGTTGACTAATTAAAATAAAATAATTGTTTTTTCATGGTTTAATGAGAAAATCAACATTTATTCATCCACACTAGAAACATTGAAATGGTTAGTTGGGGGAAGAGTATTAATAAGATTACGTGTTTTAGTTTTTATATTAATGGTCACAATTTTTTCACAAAAAAAGGATAACAATAGTACCATTTAATATAGTGGATTAATAGTTATCACTAAATAATTTTACATTTTTAGTGCCAAAGATAAAAATTTAATTTCATTATCAAAATCATATTTTGGTGTTTTGAGGTTATATGGGAGATTTATTATAGTAAATTTAAAGTAATCGTATTTATGTTTAACTAGGTTCATAGTATTAGTGGTTTAAAATATTATTGGTATTGATTTACACATATTTATTTTAAAAGATTTAGTTTCAAGGAGTAATCAAATACAAGGGTGACACATGAAAACCCAATATTTTACATTGTTGATCTGTTAAATTATCAATGGTACCTTATTTTCATAGGAGAAAAAATTCATTTGGGGAATGGGAATGTTGATTATGTTGAGTATTATTTTAATGCTTCAAAATCTATTACATAATTAATCGATGATAGTAATGACTATGATGTGGATATTTTCAATGTAATATGAAATGATCCTATAGAAGGGATATGGGAAAACACTAAATTACACTCGTAATTAATTAGGAAATACATTTTTGGGGAATGTTACATAGTAAAAAATAAATATTTATTTACTTTTATAGTTTTATATATTAATTCATTTCATTCATAAATTTTTATATTATTTTCTTATTAACTAAATATATATATCTATTTTTAGTTAATGAATTCTGCCTTGATCATTTTTTTGTGCCTATTATCTTTATACTCTTTATTTGTGGGTATATTATTGTATTAAATAAAATATGTATACTTTTATTCAATATATGAATAATTTTATTTTAATTATATAATTTATTTAATTAAAAATAAATATTTGTTCGAAAAATTACACAATCTTCTGAAGAGAATCATTGTTTCATTATTTTGTTAGTTTTAATATACACTAGTTTTAGAAGCACATTTTATGGTTGAAAAATATAACAACCATTATTTTTTTCATTATTATCAATAAATTTTTTATTAATTATTGTAATTTAATTTTTAATAAAATATAGGTCTACATAGTTTTGTTGAGGTGGTATACAAATTTCAAAATGATAGACACTAAGGTAAGGGAACAATGGTTTGTACGTTTTAGCATTTTAATATATATCACCATAAATTAAATTATTCAATGTAATTAAACTTATATTTCTTAAAAGTATTTTCATATCTTCTTCTTTCTTAGATAATAAGGTACCTAATAACAATATATGTGGTATTACATGTTTACTAAAACATTCCATTCCATATGGGGAACAAATAGTCTTAATTAAATTTGATGAGAATGACTTCAAAAATAGCCTAAATACCACACAGTTTAGGCCATACCTAGAAATACATAGTCATTATAGGAATAGTATTACACACCCTAATTAGAGAAGCCTTAACCATTAGATGAAAGATCTATTATTGGAGTCTATAATGGTAAAATTTCTAAACTTATTTGTTTATTTTTCCATTGGATTAAATATTATAAATTTATTTATATTTTTTATTCAATTATAGATGATATTTAAATTTCAAGGCATAAAATTTATTAAAAGTTTTTATATCCTTTGAAAAAATAAGATTAAATTATTTAAATAAAAAGTTTAATTCAATTATTTTTTTGAAAAGAACAAATTTTCATGCCTTAAGTATGGGATTATCTATAGATAATCAATGTATCATTTTCTCTCCAACTGGTAAAAGGAAGATTTTATGGTATGTTTTTGTTCTTTATAAAATTAAATTGATTAATTTTTTTATTAGTTTATAACTTATATATTTTCTATTATGTTGTAGGCCTCTAAGAAAATTCACTAAGAGATACAGTCTCTTAATTTACACACTTGTACATTGTCAAATATATAATATCCATTATTAGAGGAACAAATGATTTTTGAAAACCATAGATAATTAAGATCCAAGTAATATATCCACTCTAAATAGGTTCCATTCAACCCTTAATCTTCTCACAATCATCATAAAAATATAAAAGCGTGAGACTAATAAAATAGGGATCAATATTAATGATCCAAAAAAAGATGTCATAGTTAATATTAAATGTAATTAATTTTTTAATTTTCATCAATATTAATATTTAATAAATTTATCTCACTAATATGACATTTGAAAATTTTACCTCAGGTAACCCATTAGGATGAAATAACACAAGGGACCTTTGTACTGGATGGTTGGAAGGATATTCTTATCATGGATTTACAAAATTTGGAATAACCTGGACATATCAGATGGTATAGAGATGGTATCAGATTTAAAAAGGTTTTTTCCATTTGACTAGTGTGACATCAATATTGGAATAATATAAGGAATTGATATATTATTTGAAGGATGAGTTGTGAAACTTGAATAATTTGATGGAGGATAGGATTAAATATTCAATAATAGCTATGATTGATGAATTGATGAGATATATGCAGCCTATTCAACCTTCTTACCCAGATCCACCACCTCCTAGTGTAGACCCAACTATGTAATCTGATTTGAATGTTGGGGATCTCTATGAATGTATTATAGCATACAAAATTTTATATCATCTAAGAGATTATTTAAATCATCATATTTTATGTTAGGGTTAGGTAATATTAACAGTACATGATATTATTTATCTAACCGCTCTAGTGTTTCTTCCTACTGAGGAGGTGTCCATATTTGGATATAATATTGGTAATTTTTTACTTTTTCTAAGAAATAATTTATATAAGATGGCATATGGGTTAAGAGATTCCTTTAATTTCTTATTTATCAATATATTCAAAATTTCATCTGATATTTTCAAAGAAATACATTTTATATGAGTATATGAAATTGAAGGAATCCCAAGAAAGGAAAGGAAAATTACGTGTTATAATAACTTCAAATATTCATTAGGATTCTTATTGGGTTACAAATTTATCACATTTTTTTCCAATATTATATTATTATTATACTTTCATTATGAATAATGATATATGTGGAAGAGATTATACATTAAATATTTATAAAACTTGCATTATGGATGTTTTAATGTCTGATCTACTTATTTGTACATGGGTGGTATTTTTTCCTTCATAAATAAATTTCACTTATTAATTTATTTTCAGAAACTAAAAAAATATTGACATAAATAATTTCCTTTTTAATTATCTATCACCAGATCATTTTCATCCAATATGATTTCACTTCTATTTATGGTTTTTTAAACCTAGAACAAATTTCAAGAGAAGTGATATATTTGACCTAATAAACTAGAATTTCATATGTATATGAAAAATTCAATAACATAGAAATTACATGTTTTGTTTTTATCTACATTGATGGGTAAGAAAAAATATATAACCATGAACCACTATTCATTATACAATTACTAATTTTAAATATTTTAATTTTTATTGGACATTAAATTTTATGAATATTTTTTACAGAAGAATTTAATGAATCTTGGTTATACTCTTTATTAGGTGATGTTTATAGATGATTTATAAAAATATGAAATAAGTAATTTTTATTCCTTTATTTTTGTTTTATAATATTATTTTTTTTATTTTACATCAATTATCATTATTAATACTTAAAATTTAAATAGGTCGTGGATTTAGTTTTGTATATTTTTTTATCTAATAGTGGAACTAGGAAAAAATAATAATGTAAAAGTTAAATGAAAAAACATTCATATTAGTGAATATGTTATTTTTTATACAGATATAATATTTTAGTTCTAAAATATTATTTCATAGATGATGTTTCATTATCCAAAAGTAAATTTTTAACGTGGATATTAGGTTTGAAAATTCATCTATAAGATAATCACAAATTGAAAAACAAAAAAAATTGAACAATTTTGTTTGATTATAAAACAAATAATTTAAACCAATCTGCTATTTTTTAAATTCAATACACTTTATTTTGTATAGTTTTAATTATTTTTCTTTATATAAATCATGAACCATGAACCACATTAAAATTTTAATTCCTAAATATTATATAATCAAGGATTATTTGGATATTTATTTTCATTTAGATGTATATTTGTAAAATTTATTGTTAATGTTTTCCATGAGGATTTATTATTATTTTTTTGTTTCTACTATTTTTCTCTACTTTTGGTTCTTTTTTATTAGTTTTTTAGAGTTTGAATATGTAATTTATATTATTATTTTTTAAAAAATAATCATAAAATATCTATTTTTTTCAAAATGATATATAAATTATGCGAGGAGTTATTTTGGTGATAGTTTTCGAAAAAAAACATATATGCCCTTAATAATTCACCTTCTAAAATATTTTTCAATGTTATTTTATGAAAACCGATGCGGAAAGTTCCACATTCAACAATTTCTTATATTAATGATAGTTGTAAACTTATGTTGAAAGGTAAATAAACTGGCATTAAATGTATTTTTTACAGTAGTTCCTAGATCTTATGCGAAAAAACCCTTTACTTATAGGATTCAAGGCCAATATAAATTACCCAAAATAAAAATTTTTATAATTAAATTATAAATTTCAAAAAATGATTCAATTACCTCCCAATTTATGTTACCCATGAATAGAATACTTAAATATTAAATCATTTCTGTTTAATATTTAATACTTATCATGATTATATATGGCCCAGAACCATAATGGTTTAGTGTATTTGGAGACTAGAATCATAAACATCTTATTTCATAAAGGATATTCAATGTATCCAAACAAATTGTTCTATCATAGTTACTTCATAGATATTATTACTTAAAACCATTATTCATAACCTGTTGAAAAGGAAACACAAGAAAGGGTGATTATATATTCTCAGTAAGGGTAATCATAAGAGATATAAATCAATGATCATAAGTGACCATAAGTTTACAAGAACATAATAATAACATAAAAAAATTATACCCAATCAACAAAATACCATTAGTAATGATTCATGGAATAATGTTTTTTCAAAATAAGAAAAAAATTCATAAGAGTATATTATCGTCAATAAATAAATCATGATCCTTGAAAGCATATCAAAAACCTAATAATGAAAAAAAATCACAAGCTTAGAAAATCATTATACTATAAATTTCTATAAAAAGTATCATATTCTCTCATCAATTCATGTATATTAAATCATGTCCTCACATAAATTTTTAACACTTTGAACATGTATAAATGGTGATAGGATTCTCATTAAATTATGGAAATGAAATTACATCCTCACATTAACTTATGGACATGAAACTAAGTCCATGAATAATATTTTTAAAAGGAAATTTGGTTTACACAAAACATTGTCATAACTATCTATGTTTTAGGAGCCATTATTATCATAATTATATTATTATTATTATTATTTACATCTATAATTTTAAGGATCATTTCTCTATTCTATTGAAAGGATTGACATATAATTAGAAAATTTTTCCTACAAGATATAAAAAAAAATAAAGACACTTTATTCTTTAATAATAGGGGAATTAAAAATCACATAAATCTATATACTACAAAATATGGATTATTACTCACTATGGATAAATTATATCCATTAAAATCATAAAAAATAGGTGACAACAGATAGAAGAGAATACAATATTTATAACTAGGAAATATCCTTGATCATATTCAACATTGAGGATTAAAAATAGACAAAAAAATCTACAATGAGTAATATCACTGCTAAAAGGAGAATTAAATCGGAAAAAACTTTACTAAAAGAAATTAATTATTACATATGATGTGATAATGGAATGAAACAATGGTTTATTATGTCTATATAAAATAACAATTTTTTTTAAATATGGTCAGTGTAAATATGGTTGATGCACATATGGTTATTAGGAATATATTTTTATTTATATATCCAATATGTATACAAAATCCATATATTTCTATGTGGTTAATAATTAATAACATTACTCAAAATGAAATAAATTATATAAAAAATTATATATATATATATATATGAATTACATAAAAATATTAATAATAATATTTTTAAAATATGATAATATACTTCTATAAAAATCACATAAATATTTTACTGTCAATGGAGTTATAAAATTAATTTTTTTGATATAAATATTTATTTTAAATTTTTTATGTTTATTTAGTATAAAATTAATATTTCTCATTTTCAAAAAAAAATTAAGTAATTTATATTTTATCTAAGTAGATTAAATATAAAATAATAAAGTATTATTATATATGAAATAACATATTAAAATGTCTTAAATTATAAATTGATATGAATTAATATAAATAACACCTAACGATTAAAATTTTCATTTTTTAATAAAAGTAATTTCTCATTATATTGTGTATTTGTTTTTATTTAGGAGATAAATTTATAAATTTATAAATTTGAATTATATAAATTTATTTTAAATTAAGGATTTTTAATTTCAAAATTATCTTAGCATGAATTCTATATATTTATCTAGAAAAAAATAATTTATAGGTTAAGGGTATTGTATACCAATATTGTTTTTATGACATAATTAGTATATAAGTTTTAATTAGAAATTTATGAAAACTTTTTTTAAAGAATAAATAGGTATATTATAATGGTATTTATAATTTATAATTTTTTTTGTTTTTATTCATATAGACATATTTTATGTTTTATAGTTTAAGTAATATTTTTCACTAAATAGTTTTTAAAACATTATAAATTTTGCATTTAAAAAAAATTCACTTTTAAAAAATTAATGAAAAAAATGTGTTTAAAAGATGTAATAAATAGATCCAAATTATAAATAAGTTTCATTTTTTTGTTCATATATTAAAATTTACCTATGTAAATACTAGTTAACATTGTGAAAACCAACATGGTAAAAATGAATAACCTAATAAGTAAAGAGAAAAACATGGAAAAACTAGTTTTTATTGAGTGTTAGTGTTTATTTCGACTATATATACTATTATATATATTATTTTTAAACCTTTAATCCATTTATGTGGTTTTCAATTTCCATTATTGAACTGTTTTCAGTATTTACAAAATTTTCAATCCTTTTCACTTATAAAAGGGGCTCTCCTCCCCTAATATCCCCTCACACCAAAACCCACTTAGTTATTACCATAATATATATAAACATCTCCTAAAAATATTATACACCTTAAATATGTTTTTTTTCTTCTCAAAATGACATCCTTAAATGGTTTATCCCCCTTTATAATAGACTTAATCCCAAAAGTGAGTTATAAATTTCTATCGTCTCTTTATCTTTTCTTTTTATTTATGGTTCATTATTATTTATAAAATTTATTTTAATACCCTTGAAATGAAAAATAAAATTCCATATTATATTTAGATTCTATTATAATGATGGTATAATCCTTAATAACCGATCATTTTTTCCTTATGAAAAAAAAATTGTCTGTTCACACACTACCATCTCCACAAAATGTCATGTTTCATTTTCCAAAAACACCTAACACGATTGGTCTTAATTTTGGGCATAATAAATAATAATTATATTTAAAAAATTATATATATTCTTAAATAATAAAATGTATTATTTATTAATATCATTCAATGGAAATGGAATCGTGAACCATTAATACTTGTGGACTACAACCTGTATGAGATGAATGATTTCCATTTTTCTTTTCATAAATGACATGCATGGATAGTCCTAAGAATGGGTTTAATGGATTAATATGAATTATGGGATATCACTATGTTTTTTATGAAAAAATAGATAACCTATTAATTTTATGATCAAAAAATGATTATCATTGATTTAATCGTTTAAAAATCAATTCTATGAGGAAAATCAACAATTTAAATTATGTATTATTTTCATATTAATAAATTCTTCAAATATTAATTTAATATTATAATATATACTACTAAAAACAATAAATTATATCATTATTTTAATAATTAAATGTTATTGGAACTAAATACCATCATAATCATCCATTTATCATGGTGTGTGCATGTTGAGACTAGTTTGACAACCTGATTTTATAACACCATGAGATTATGTAATAAAAGACTATGAAAACCTAATTAATGGTATAATATGATATAAATATTCAAATAATTAATTTTTTTGGATATATAAAATATACATAAATATTTAAATCGTTAATTTAAAAAACACCTTTCATGGGATAAAAATACCTAAAAACTGTTTATTGCTGATTTCAACTTATACCATTGAGACTAAAGTATTCATAAAAGAAAATTAAAAATTCAAAAATAATTTTTTTATCCATTTAGGTAGCATTAATGAACTTGTGATAATGAAAATTTTGAGAATAACAAATAACAAAACCACTATTACAACACTATTTCAAAACAATCAACATTTCCCACACCTGACATCAGAAATTGTTAATAAGTAACCAAGATAAATATAAAGAATAAATATTAATGAATTTTATAGAAGTTTATGTATATGAAATATGTTCTAAAATATTTTATTAAGATATTTTTTTATACAGGATCTTAGAGTGTGTGATACTAAGTAAGGATACACAGTAAGGTGTTCTTTGTCTCATATTTAATTTCTTGAGACTTATTTCTAAATGTACACAATGATATATTAAATATGGTGTGATTACTTCATAATGATTTAATTTTACCATCTAAAAGGGTATTAATGATCTATATGATGTAATTTCTTACAATTTCGATTGATTCAAAAGATGCCAAATTTTAAAGCGGTTTGATCAAAATGTTACTGAAACCATAAGGGCTTCATTACCCATATTATTTTCATACCATGATTTTTTTTGAAATATAATATATATATGAAATGATTGTTCTTTTATAAAACTCTTATAATTTATATTTTATATTCAAAGGGTTTTATATTTCCCCTTAATATTCCATTTTTATTGACTTGTATATTACCAAAAGTGATTATTTTATGTGAAACTAACCATATATTTTATTATCGATTAGGGACCTCCCTTTTTTCCATATACATATTAATTAGATTCATTTATAATAATCCTTATCTATTATTCAATAATTTATTTGTTTCTTTTTCTACAACTTTACCTTATCTTATGATTTTTCAATATATTTTAGTGTTTTCTGTATTGGTTATTTTTATCAAAATGCGAAAACATACTATTTTAAATTTTTACATGTGAATATTTAATTCCACCACATTCTTCTTTTTATATGAATATTTCCTTCTAAATTTTAATAGTTTCTAAAAAAATTATTTTTATCTTCGTTTTATAAAATAAATCCATTAATAATTTTGAATGATCAAGAAAATGTATTATTTATAAAGAGTATTTTCAAAAACATAAATAATTGTCCTTGGATTCCCATTTATTTTCCCTAGGTTTATAAGTTTATTATTATTAAATTATTTTTTTCTAATTTCATTATGTGAATCCTTTTGAAACCTGTTTTATTTTGATGGGGTTTTTATGATGTGCCAAATAAGAACCATTTTTGATCCATGAGTTTTTTATTATATAAAAGTGAATGATTGAAATTTGGAAATTTTATAAAACACATTTTATTTAAATGGGTTCTTTATGATTTGATTATTTATTAATTTTAAGTGTAACTCATAAGTATATAGTATGAAGGGTAAGGTCCTTTATCACACTCTAATGGATTGGTTTGAATTTTATATCTCACAAGAAAAGTATTTAAGATTAATTTTTTTCTCATAAGCATGTGCACTGATGGTGTGGCCCATTAAATACATATTCCACATAATAATGTTTTTTACAATGATTAAAGGTGATTCATAGTTTTATTCTTATACTCATGATTGTTTTAATCTCTCTTGGTCCATGTTTTTTGAAACTTGTTTTTGAACTATTCAGATTCAAGTCTTATGTAATGCCAAGTCATATTCCATGATTTATGTTCTATGATTTATTGGGAATGAATTTTCTTATATGTCATTATTATACCCAAATTATTATCATATTTTCACTTATTTTATTCAATTTTTATTTCTCATGTATACCCTAACATACCATCAGATTTCACCCCATTCTTATGTTTCCATTTCTCATGTTATGAAGAGGAGTATAATGTATAGGTAGTATAAGAGGAACTGAAGTGTGGCTCTATTATGGGTAAATGTTAAGATGGTTTGTAAAATAACTATCTTATATAGTTATTCCTTAAGAACACTAAACCAATTTTTCAGGGGATTGTGTGATTATTTGTGATGTTTAACATTTTTTTAATAGAAATTATATAAAATAAATTCATATCTATCTTAGGTTATAATAATATACATCTCAAGATATATCAACATTTAAATAATTCATTGAAGGTCTATAATGGACCCTCCCATCACAAAATCATATTCCATTAAAATATATTCCAAAAGATAATAAAAACATTTATCATTTCATTAAAAATTAACCAATATAAAATATAATGGGTATTATCAATATTTCATCATAATCATAATATTCAATCCAAATAAGGAATAAGGATAGTATCATTTGATCATATCTCAAGGGAACCATAAGTAACATAAAAGGATATTATCATCGATGGAAATTTACTTTAAAAGATCACAATAGTATATTTTGAATAAAATACACTTTTCCATTTAAAATCCCTTATTCAAAATAAACAAATTTAATTATTATTATGGAAAAAAATTTCCTTGAACCAAACCAAGCGAACCAATAAATTAATCTTCAAATAATTGATTGTTTATAATTGTGGGGATTTTTATTTTGTCCTGATGGATATGATAATTTTTTATTCCCACCTTCAATAAAATGTACCTCATTCAGAAAATGATAAAAAGATAAATTTGATAACATTTTATAGAAATATAAAAATCAGAAAAATGAATTTAAACAATAATTTTATATTTTTAAAAATAACTGAAAATATTTTAAAAATCAAGGATATCAGAGATAAAAAATTCACGATCCAATAGATAAATAAAGTCTTATTTTATTAAAAACGTTTTCTTGACCATTTTGAGAACCAAATTGAGGTAATTTGTACTCATACATCAAAATTTCATGAATAAATATTTTATAATATAATATATGGGGTTTAATAGATAAAATAAACATAATTTTCCCCAATGTAATTCAATCATAAATAATCCTTATTATATAAGTCTGAATCATAAATCTCTTTCAAATTTTTAAAACATTGAATCATAGGCTCTTATATGAAATAACATAAATAATGACTTTGAATATCATTTTATAAGATATATTAATGATATAACATGAAAATGGGTAGTATATAATCTAAAAAAAGAATATATGTGCATAACATAACACATTTCTCAAAGAAGACAATTTGAGAATGTAAACCCTTACCTCAAGTCTCAACTTTATTCATACGGATTCAATCCTTCTATATAGTAAATATATATTAACTATGAAACTATTAAAAAACCAAATTCATAAATATAATACCATTTATATTTTACTTAAACCATATTATTACTCGTTCAATAATCATTCTTATTAAAATAACTGTTCAGGGAGATAATTGTCACATTTTTAGAAACATTTATTTTTAGTAGTAATTAGACATACGTATTGATCATGTATTATTCATATCCAATATATAAATCAAGACATAAGTTCTAAATTTATTTATTTTATAAAGTTTTAAAACCATTTATATGAATTGGTTCTTTAAAATGATTTTCTTCACCTCAGGGATTTGGTAGTCCACAGTTACGCACAAGGGATGTTTTCATTATTTGATGGATGGAAAAAAGAACGATTAACTATAAATCACCATTCTATAATTATAATTATTTCATAAAAATAGTATATATTAAATAAATTTATCATTATGAACAATCATGTAAAAAATCAAAGAAAAAATCACATCGCTTCATGGAGGTGGTAGTCCACATTTTTGCATGAATGATGATATCATTTTCAAATAGATGGTATAGATATATAAAAAGGATATAAAATTATAATAATATAAAATAATAATATATATAATATTTTATTCCTTATTTTAGGATGGATACAATAGATATAGATGAAGTATATGAAGAAATAATCTTTGAAAGTGTCGGGTAAGTTGATCTCCTATTCTATGAGGGGCCTCCATTAACATACACTCTAAGACAGGATTGGATTAAATTAGAAGAGGGTCATTAGAAATAGGAAGTGGGGAAAGTATATTTATTGGGATTTCTTTTGGTTTTGGTCGATCTATATGGCTTGAGAGGTATGAATAAGAAAGGATAAGTGATTCACTTTTATTTGTGAGCGGAGTGCCACTCTTGTAATTATTAAATGTTTTAAATAACGATATGGTATTATTCATTTTAATGTTTGTCCAAGGCACACCGAATTTATATATATGATATTATATGGTCATAACAAAATCAAAAAATAAAATTTAGACACATTTAGGTGTCTTTAAATCCTTTTTTGAAAGTTAAAATCACTTTAAACCCAATTTATTCTTAATCATTGTAACCTAACTTTTCAGAAAAATAGACTCTTTATAAGCTCAAAAATAAAAAGGAAAAGCTAATTTTTTTTGGGAACGATGATTAAAAATATTAAATCAATTTTAATTGATTAAAAATATATAGGTGGATGAAATTAAATTTATTATAATTAGTAAAAAAAGTATAAAAATCAATTTTCGTGAAAGTATCATATTTATGAATAAATATAATTTCACATTAAAATCATGTATAAAGTAGATTTAGATGATTTTTTTTGTTAGTTAATAAAAATATGAAGGATTTAACACTTTTTGATAAATACAAAACCTAATATAGCCTTATATTAATACCATTAAATTTAAATACACAAAATAGTTTTTAATTTAAATAAAATATAATTTATGTTCATAAAAGTCAATAATGGGATACCAAATTCAAAATAATGATTTAAAAAACATTATTTAACTCCTTAAGAATGTATATATTTGTGAAAAACTCATAAAATTGGATAAATTAATGGTTTATATATATTTAAAATCCTTAACCAATAGTTTTAACCCTATTTTATCAGTTTTAGCATTTTTAGGATCCCAAATCATTACCATGGTTACCGTTCATAATGACAAAAAAAAATATATTTTAAAATTTCGATCTCCTAATTAAAAATTTTAATCCATTTTTCTATATTAAATTTCTATAACTTGAATAAATAAATATTATTATAAATTGGTAAAACACAATGAAATAACTTGTTTAGAAAACAGTTGTTTTAAGCAATGAAATATATTTATTATTACTCATTTCAAATTAACAAACATTAAGTGAATGTTAAAATATTTGATTAAATATTCATAATATATAAATTTTATTGAAATAATTAATCAATATGGATATATTTAAGTTTTTAAGATAGGAAAATGTTATAAAAAAACAGTTTTATGAAGATATCTCTTTTTACCTTCAAATGGTTTATTATTAATTTATAACAAAATGATAATCTATGTATGGCTAATTATTAATTTTATACATGTGTAAATAATATTTTTTCATAATTTATTCTAATTGATACCCTCTAACCCAACATGTACGTGATTTCTATCACATTTAATAATATTATTTAAATAGTATATCCTTGTTCATTTAAACATGGTATTGGGTGTAAACAAATCTATCAAAGAAATTAAATTTATTTAATGAAATATATATCATAAAATCTATTAGTGTAAAATTATGAACCATTATAATTATTTTACCTTTGAAATTCTATCACTCTATTACATACAATTAAGGATATCCCAGATTAATCAAATCCTTAGGTTCCCACGTAACTTCCTCAAATTTATGGTTTGACCAAGTAAGTAGTCTTATTATATAGATCTACCTGCCTCTAATATTGAATCTCCACTAGTTATTCTATATAAGATAGATCTTTATTTTGTGGTATGACCTAGGAATTTAGTTCATGTCAAGGATATGAAATGTACTCAATTAGTATATATACATGGAATATATCCTAAAATTTAATAGAGATTTAGTGGACGTGCCAAGTGATAATAAAAATTCTATAAATGAAAAAGAATTTTTAAAGGACTAATATAACTACGGATTATCTTTCCCATATTGATAAATCTCAAAACCTTATATGATTGAGGTATTTATAGGAATACATTGTCACTTACATTAAATTATATATCTCATCGATCATAGTAATCATAACTTTTATGTCAACTCTATGATGACATGATGTATAGTTTAATGGATCTAAAATAATGTTCCATTTCCATGTCTATCTTAGAACCCAAAATCATTCCTTATATAATATCATCCTTTAATGTTGGATTTTTCCACTTAATTTCATTGAATGTTTCATAAGGATCCATTTGAATATTGAGGTAAAAATATTTTTGTATGAAAATTTAATCAATGGAAGTTACTGATCCCAAACACATTTTAAATCCCAAACAATAATTGTCATAGAATATCCTATAATGTTTAAATCGTTATCTCAACTATTATTATATTTTCATCCATACATTCAACTCTTTTTTATGAATATATACTTTAAAATTTTAAAACAAACATATATGTCACAACTAATACCAAATAGATAATGCCTCTATATTTTCAATGGAAAAATCACTTCCATCTCTGAATCAGGGTCTTGTAAATTTTTAATCAATTATTAATTGTGATGAGGCATAACCTCTCACAATATAATTTTTCATTATAAAAAATACCATTCCCTCCAATGATGCAACAATAAATATCAAAAAACCTTCTCCACTATAGGATATTGTAAGTATAGGTCCACTAACAAACCATCTTTTAATCTGCATAAACAATTCCTCAAAATAACATATACATAAGAACTTAGATCCCTTCCACATAAAATTTTTTGTTGGATTAGATATTTGTTTTAAATCTATTATAAAGGGTATATGTATATATATTACCTAAGAAAAATATTTATCTTGGTAACTACGGTTGGTCTAGGTCATTACTTATTAATATACATCATTTAAGGATATAATAACGTACCCTTTATTAGGTTATATGACTCAAGAATACAAATTTTGTGTCATGAATTAAAACTTGATGAATTTACAATATAACTTATACTTCCTCAAGGTCCTCAACACAATTGTCAAAATTATCTTAATTATCCTCCTTTATCTTTAAATATTTAAAAATATCATCTATAAAGGCTAAAAATGATCAAGATTTTATATAAAGACACTATTCATTAAATCCATTAATATAGAGGGATAATTAGAATGTCTAAATGGAATCACTGTAAATTCATAAAGATCATACCACATATAGAAGGATATCTTTTGTATATAATCCTTCTTCAACCATAGTTGATGATATCCATAATGACAGCCAATCTTGGAAAATTATTGAGCTCAATTTTTTGGATCAAAAAAGTCATCAGTAAGAGATAGAAGATACATGTTCCTGGTAGTGACCTTATTATGTTACAGTTAATCAATGTAACGGCATATTGAAAATCATTTAAGTATTAAAAAAATATATTCACCCCATAAAAAATAATTAGTCAAAATGAATAATTATATTGGTTATATTGAATTTATTTTTCCATTTTTGTAACTCAATCCATGCCATTCTATATGGAGTAATTGAAATTGGTATAGAAATAGGTATGAGTAATACAAAAAAAATTAACATACTGATTTGGGAAAATTTGTGGAATATCCTTAAGAAATAAATCATCATATTATTAAACAATAGAAAAATATTCAATTAGGGGTTTATTCTCAACCATTTTGGATAAATATTTCTTAGGAATTGGTATTAAACCTTATATAATGGATGTAATTTCTATTCAGAGATCATGCTCATCCTCGCATCGATAAATTATCACAGTTTTATTCGGAATACCAAATGTGACTTCACTTCCTCATAAATTGTTATGGGATATATACTGAGATTGGAAAAATATGAAAAAAATTCGATCAAATTAATTAGAGGAAGAATATATATATTTTTAGTAAGTGCATTCCCCTGAAATTCAATCAGATTAGAGTTATAGCCTTGAGATGTGATAATCTTGAAATTTATGTTTTTCACCTTAAACTCAACAACTAAAATTGAGGAGGTTATGTGATACTTTTATAAATGTATATATTTATAATGTATTGGAAATAAAATGAATAAAATAAAAAAATTGATTTAGATTGGAAGATATGTATACTTTTAAGAACTTCATTCTCATAACCCACTTATGCAGTAGTGACTGCATAAGATTTCATTTTATATATTCATACTATATGATTCATAATATTATTATCCTCATTATCCCATGGATTAGTGAATATATTTTCATAATTCCCTGAAATATTTCATAAAAATCACTGAGGTGTGAATGATGGTTGAAATTTACCATTCTTCATTTTATTTATTTTCTTCTTCACATCACATTGATGTTCTTTTTACTGATGTACAAGCCTCCATCATTTTAAATTTCTTCCAAATAGTCATAGAAAATTATGCGGGTTCATTATCCCATAATTTTTGAAAATATGAGGTTATATCCTCTTCCCTTCATGTGATATATCATTAGATATTCCATAAAACTTCATCTTCCATTTTTCATCAATACAATTAAAATGATGGTTTATAGCGTCCACTTCCACTTTGAGTGAAAATATATCTATCTAATCATAGATTTAAATGACCATTTTATGTAATTAAATTTAAATAATTAGTATCAAACCCCTAAATAAACATTCAAACATCATTTCAAAGTCGATGATAAAACCATAAATGTACCATTATTGTCTTGTAAATTATTATTCATATATACCAAAGGATTCATCTTCCTTATAAATAAACTCTAGAAAGTAACTTCCCACTTTATTATAAACAGTTCATTTATGGTAATTCTTGAGAAATACCCTCTTAAATTTACTCATTCCAGGGATTTTATTTCATTCACATTCCTTGTATTCTTAATAAGACTCTACTATTAATTTTCTTCAACTTTAATGTGATATAATATTAAGAAAACAATTTATTAGTCAAAGAAATGTATTAAACATAATATTCCATTACATTGAACCATTATTCAAAATCATTCTGATTAGAATCCCCAAAAAATAGTTTTGATAGAGTCACATAAATAATTCAATAAATTTTTTCTCCATTCTTGGTGTATACAGAATCTCAACATGTTCCATGTTACATCTCATATCTTGATATAGTTGGGTTATAAATATAAAAAGAGATTTCATCCCATCTCACAATAAATTTGGTTTCTCAGGGTATGATGATTTTATTTTCCTATACATTCATTTTTCAAATGATTCCCTCTTGTTAAAACCATTGAGTAAAACCAGAAATATACTATAAGCAGGAACCTAAAATAATGATAGTTAATAGTAATATATTCATGGAAATAATTCCTAAGATATCCTAAATTATGACACTTTATTATTATTTTAGTCCAATTTAGGCTTAACCTATGTCATTCATTATTATAATCAATTCAAATCCTTTTTAATGGCTTATGAATATAATTTAAATTAAATAATAATTATCATTATAGAGTTCCTTGATAGGTGTAAAATCATTATACCACTCATCAGGCACTAGTGAAGATCAAGTTAATACTCAATATTCCCCTTTTGGAGTTTATATCCCTGAGTGAATATGTGGTATATCCACATATACATTCCAATATACTGACTGGGATGTATTTTCTAAGAAGACACACAATCTAAAAGTTAACTGAAAATTAAGAATTTATCCTACACTTAGACACATTCCTAGTGATTTCAACAATGTTTTCTAATACTATTCTCAAAAAATTACTAGACCCTGATCTGATACCGATTAAGGAAATCCAAGAATAAATTTCATGATTATTACATCATTTTAGATAAATATTCAATACATAAAAAAGTTATATATTACCCAAGATCATAAATTTTTTTATATTTATATATATAAATTATATTTCATAAAGAATCTTCATCATGTCCAAGAAATGTCTTATATTATCATACTCTACATAGAAAAATTACACATAAAACCATTCTTAATATCCAAGGGAAAAGGAAATGCATAATAAAGGGTGAGCTTAAAAGCTCCATAAATGTAAACATAAGAGATATCAGTCAATGAAAATAATTGATCAAAATTGTACGAGAACAAGATAATAAAATATTTATGCCTTATATTATCAATTAAATAACATTAACCATGATTCATGGAATTATAATTTTTCATAAAAAAATAAAAATTCATTATATTGTGCAATCATCAATAATCAATCCTAATCCATGAAGGCATATAATAAACATAGGAATGTGGAACAAGTATAATCTTATAAATTCCAAACATTGTGAACACGTATGAATAGTAACATATTAACTCATTAAGTTGAGGAAAGAAATCAGGTCACACATAAACTTATAACATTATAAAAACATATAAATCAATAGGATCACACTTTAAATTAAGTACATGAATCAGATCCTTGTATCAATATATGGACATAAAACTAGGACCAAATAAAGTTTTGACCATGAAATTTGTTTCATGCATAATATGGTAATCTCATGGGATATCATTCTTTATCTAATTAATTATAGGGATATAATATACCCACCCATCACATAATCATAATCGATTAGAATATATTCCACAAGATCATAAAATCATTTATAATTTCTTTATAAAACAACAGTAGAGTAGAAAATGTGTTTCATCAATATTTTTCATCATAATCATAGAACATACAAAGAAGGAATAAGGATTGTATCATTGGATTTATCCCCATTTAATAATAAGTAACATCATAGGACGTTATCATAGATTAAAATACCATTAAAAGATCACTATAATATTTCTTGAGGAAATTAATATTGTCATTTTTAAAAAAATTATTTAAAATATAATAATTTCCAAAATATTTTGGAAAAAATATTCTTTTAAAAGAATCTTTAGAACCTATAAATTAATTTTTAATCCATTTATTTTTCATGATGGTGGGAAAATATATTTATGTTTTAATCATTGAAATAATGATTTTATTTACACCTTCAAGAGAAGTTTCATCATTCAGAATATGAAATGTTGATTCGTATTAATTATTTTTATAGAAATTCAAACATAGGTAAAAATTAATTTAAAACATAATTTTATATTAGTAAAAATATACTCAATACCTTTTAAAAAACATATACATGGAAGATAAAATATTTTCAACTAAATAGAGAAATAAAGTCAGTGTTTCTTAAAAACTTTTTCTAAACCATGTTCAGTACCAAATAGAGGGAAACGGTACTAAAACAAAAATTATTTTTAAATTAATATAATATAATAAAATAAATATGTTCTAATGTATATGGGTCATATCATTTCCCTCAATTTAAATTCAATCATATATAATCCTGATTGAATTATATTGAATCATAAATCCCTTAGTACTTTGAAATCACTTAAAACATAACCCCTTTGATAAAATAATTTGAATTTCACCATTAATTATCATTATATAAGAATTATTCAAATAATAACATAAAAATAGGTAATATATACACCACATAAAATAATATAGGTTCATAACATAATACTAGTCCCAAAAAAAGACAATTTGTGGTGATATACCCTAACATCAAGTATCATATTTCTCCATACGAGTTCATACCTATTATATGATAAATATGTATTTATTATACATGTATTATTGAAATATATTTATACATATAATACAGTACAAGGTTTATATATAATATCTTATCATCAGTTCATTAATAATTATTTATTAAAATCATGGTTCTTAGTGATTACTGTTTTATTTTTCATCCACGTTTCAGTTTTGTAATTATAGTCCTTGAATATTAGACATTTTTCAATCATAAATTAATATTAATGACAAAAATATATATATTATTTATTCAATATATACACATTAATTATCATTCATATAAAGGGTTCATGAAAAATGATTTATATCACATCGTGGTTGTGGTAGTCCATATATACGTATAAGTGACGTTTTTACCTTTTGATGGATGGAAATAAAGAAAGTTAAATAATAATTCAAAAATTAAGAATCATAATTATATCAAACATAAAATATATATTAATTAAGTAAAAAATTATCACCATTAATTAAAATAGTAAATGAAAAATTAAATACTTAGATTTGTGGTGGTGGTGGTCCACACGTATGCCCAAGCAACGTTATCATTTCCCAATTTATATAAAGAAGATATAAACGTTTTTCACCGTAACAAAAAATATAAATAGATTTATAATAATGTACTAATTATTTAATAATGTATACAAAATATTTAGAGTAATTTAATGAATAAATTAAATTTGAAAGGGTCTGGAAAATTGATTACCCACTTCCTTGAGAGGCATACTTTGGAATAAACCATAAGAATTCATACGATGTAATTATGTGAGTAAAATAATACCTAGTACATGGGTAATAAATATAGGAATGGATTTGGGTATTAATTTTAGGATCAATGTGGCTCAATAGGTGTGAATAAGAGAGGAGAAATGGTTCCCTTTTAATAGAGAGTGGAGTGGAACTCTTTTAATTATTCAATGTTTTAAATTTGTATAGAGTCTTATTCATAGTTAGGTGGAACTATGTAACAAAATATTAATAGATAATTTATCATAGGGTATATATAAACTCAACCAATAACATTTCTACATGTTTTGGAGACATTTTAGGGATTAAATTCTGGTTAATCTCCCTTTAAACCCAATTAATCCTTATTTGAGATAACTTATATTCCTAAAATGATTACAGAAGTTTAAAGAAAATAAAATAAAATAGGCCATATAACCAAATTTATGAAAGTTTATTCAATATTTGGAATATATTTTATCAAATTTAAAATAAATATGTGGAAAAATTATATTTAATATAGATAAGAAAAATGTCTGAAAAATAGTTTTTAGGAAAGTACAAGATTTAAGTAAAAAATAATTTCACATTGAAATAAAGAAATAAGTTTAGTTTTAAAATTTTATTTGGATAAATAATAAAAAAAGGTATATATTTTTTACTTTTGGATCATGTCAAAATCCAATGGATCCTTCCAACCATATCATTAATTGTGAGGACCCAAAAATTGTTTTAAATTTAAAAAATATGATTTATATTCATATAAGACTAGAATGGTTTTAAAAATTAAAATAATAATAATAATTGTTATTTAACTCCTTAAAAATACAATTGGTTTAAAATCTATAAAAATAGGATAAATTCACATCTTTTAGATATTTTAGAACATTTTTCAACACTTGTAACCATATTTTACCCATATCAGGGTGATAAATAATTTCCATGGGTTTTATTCTAGAAAGGAATAATAATTGGAAATTATTTTTATAAATATGAACTAAGTGATTTAAAAAACTGAATAAGTGTTTCAATATTAAATTTCATTAAGATTGAGAAATTATTTTTAATATAAATTCTAAAGACAAAAAAAATTAAATTTTTTAAAAATGAATTCTTAGAATAAAACTGAATTTATTCTTATTACATACCTAGTTAAAAAAATTAGATGAATGTTAAAATAATTATTAATTAATATATATATCATCAAAATCATTCATTTAATGTGATTTATAAAATTTATTATTATATAATTCATTGTAAAAAATAGTTTTTTTTTGAATAATATCTCATTATGAATTAAAATGATTTTATATTCATTTAAAACAAACTCATAATATATGTATAATTTATTTTTTGTATTATAAATTTGTAAAAAATCATAATTTAGATATTACTATTCATACCTTCTAATCCATGGATGAATGATAAATATCGCATTAAATAACAAGATATCAACAGTATATCAGGGTTCCTTTAAACCGAATCTTGCATGTAAAGAAAGAGATCAATGAAATAAAATCTATGTAAAGAAAAAATTTATCATAAATTGTTTTGGTATTACACTTATTAATTGTTTATGTTTATATTTTTAAATAATTTAGAAAAAACAATTTATGTAACAAAACCAATGCCTTTCTCATGAAATGGTCATTTTCCCACTATACCCAGATTTTCTTATTACATAATATTTCTCCTACATTTGCACAAATTTATCCTCACGTGTTACCATTCTATACATATCATATATAATAATATTATTCATACAATAGGGAAAATGAAATGTGATAAGAATGATCTCAAATTATTATTAAGGTTATAAATGGGGCGCATCAATCATTGATTAGAAGTGTGAATAATATAATTATAATGGTATACAAATAAAAGAAGTTTAAAATTTAAAAGATTATTACTAGAAGAACATGGATCGCATCTTAAGGTGTATTGATTAAACAGAATAATAGTTTGAATTTTGGTTATAAATAGAAATACATTATCATGGCCTTTGAAAAACATAACATAACTAAGTATTATAACATATGAATATTCTATAAACATAAGAATATGAAGTAAAAACACTATGGTTCTAGAATCACTATGAGAATATCAAAAAATAATTAATTATGAATAATCACCTACATCCTATATCTCAATGGATAAAGAATTATAACTAGGATTCCTTATAGTAATGGATGAGACATTATTGCCATCATCCCTTAGTATATTCACACAAGAATTTTTACCACCATCTATTATTATATAAATTTGGAATTATTTCTATGATCAATTAGTTTATTAGAACATGAATTATTTCTATAAATTATAGTATATTATATTAGAAAAAAAAATTGGGTTTTAGGAAGTAAAGAAGATATAATTTCCCAAAATGGAAAATTAAACATAAAACTTCATTATAAAAAAGTAAGATTATTCCAAAAAACAATGTATCTTTTGTAACATTCAAATGAATAAATCATAAAAGGGAGAAACTTAGATTTTTATTTAAATAATAACAATTATAAATAGAATTATATTAATATAAAATTACTGGATGTATATGTACCATGAAATATTAAAAAAGTCGTGAATATGGAATTTGTCTCAAATAAATAAAAGTGACACTAGAAACCCGTATGACTCTTGTTACATTTTATTCAAAACCTATTGGATTGAGAAAAAATGAAATGAAACCACAAATAAATGAATATATATGTATTGATATTAATTAAAATAGTAATAATAAATAATATATAAACAAAAATATGCGCACAATAAAAAAATTGTCCTAGAGAAGGGAATTTGAGACAAATACCTTACCACAAGTCCCAACATGTTTCATATGTGATAAAACATCCTATATAATAAAAATATATATATTAAAAATACATTATATAACTATCTCCATTATTATATTTCAATATATAATTTCATTATTATTTATAATTACATATTTATTAATAATTTTTTATTCATATCAATTTTTTGGGTGTTAACTATTTTGCTTTTTGTACACTTTTCAGTTCAATGTTTTTGTTCCATGCACCATAATCAGGGTTCCAAAATCATATTCATGTCGTAATATTAGTATTTATATATATACAACATAATATTTAATAAAAATTCATTTAATGTTGTTATAAAAAATAAGATACAACTCTTTATTGAGATGATTGTATGTACACACACATAAGAGATGCTTAATATTTTCCATGAGATGGAATGAAATAAAATATATAATATTTTTGTCTTTATAAAATCATAAAATTTTCATAAATATATTTAATTTTAATTTAATGCATCATTATAATCATTCATTTTAGGTGGGGATAAAAAATGGAATGTATCACCTTTTAGAAGTGGAAATTCTCACATAGGTTAGAGTAATGTTTCAGTATATAATTGAGGGAAAAAAATAAAGTAAAATAATAATTTATCCTTAAATAATAATAATCAGGTCATAAATATCATATATATTCATTAGATATATCTATATAACCATATATCATATATGTTAATGAAAAATGAAAAATGTAACTTCTTGAAGGCAGTAGTCTACATGTTTGCATGAGAAAATTATTTTTTTTACAGTAGATGGAAATGTGATAGAAAATAATTAAAAAATTATCATAAAAATATTTAATTATAATAAATATAATTATTAAATTATTTTAATATTGTTATATAATATTTGTAGAAGTTTTTTGATGAAATTAACATGAAATGTTTTTGTAAGAGCATATACCTCTTCCATGGAAAATCTCAATTAGAAAAAACTTAAGGCATCTCTAATGGGTACAGTGGGGTGAAAAAACCTCTAGGAAAACTAGAGGATGTTTGGTAAGTAATAATTTCATATATTGGTGGATATTAGGTGCTAAATTGGAAGAGAGAGGTGAGAAGAGCATGTTTTCTTTTATAAGTGATGGGAGTGGAAACCTTGTAAATATTAAAGAAAATATCAATATTATAAATTTCTTTCAAATGGAAAGTGGAAATAATTAAGTCCAATATAGAATATAAAATACGGTAATGGTTAAATACTCTAAAAAATTAGAAAAAATATTATTTTGTTGACAATAGAATCTTATTCCTCTATTTCAATTCCTTTTAATCCATTCTTCCCTTAACTATGGTGATAATATTTTTACCATAGTGAATATTCATTAAGGATAAAAATTATGGTCAACTGATTTAATAATATTGATTATTATTATTCAAAATAGTTAATCCATTTTATGAGATTTAATTTGTATTGGTGTCATAAATTAAGTCTAACATCACTATACAAATCATGTAAATCCCATTTCGTGACAAAATGTGTTCATAAGCATAAATATTACTTTTTCCCAATTTATATTCCTAGTAAAAATAGTAAAAAGGTTGTTAATATTTTTTATTTAATCTATTATATAATTATTTAATTAAAATCTTTATTAATTATTTGTTAATTTAATCTAGTATGAAAAATAATCATTGGGCACAAAAAAATATTTTTTTCTGAAAAATATCATATTTTACCTTCAGAAAATTTTATCTTAATTTATAACAAATTCATAGATAGTATATTAATTATTATTAAATTTTATATATTATAATACTACTACATATGTTTAATACAGTAAATAAGAAAAATTACCTTTTAAATAATAACATATATAAATAAAATGTTGTTTTAATAAACAATTTTCATTTAGTAATGTATTTTTAGACTAGTATTCCTTATCATTAAATAAATAATTCATGTGTAGCTGATAGAGATAATATTTTAATTTATTCTATTGATTTTTAGTGTTCAAAATCCTAGAATGTTTTTTGATTTATGGGTAATTTTCACATATTCAGATTAAAATAATAATTTTGGTTGAATTGTAAAAAAGGATTAATTATGAATTTTAAAAGTGTTTTATTCATCATTAATATTAATTGATTGAGCCGTAAATTTTAAAGTTTTTTTGGGTAATTTTTAATTTGATTTTTAAATTGGAAACTATATGAAAATTCTAGTATTTCTCTTCCGACTACCCTTTACTAATTAAATTATAAATTTTTAATTATCTAAATTTAATGTTATATAAGGGAAATATATAAATGTGGGGATACATAATTTATATGAATACCAAAAGTTTGATCATTATTTTACATGTTTATAGTGGTCCCACATGTCAACCCTAGGCTAGATTTTTCAATATTTACCACACTCTAATGACAGCTTCAAAACATCATCATCGATTCATGTAATATAATTAAATCTTGACATAAGATAAATGAATCAAAAGATAATATTTCATTCAACTAGTAAAGGATTTGATTCTATAATTTAATGTGTTAACTATATAGAAAATAATTTGAATTTGTTTTGACTCAATTTTTAGAACATTCCAGGTTGAAATTATTAACCCAAGCCTCTCCTCTACTCTTTAAATATTGAGGACTGTTGGGATGTGGGTGTATTTTATTATAGAGTTCACATAAAATTTTGTTTCTACATATTTATTTTCTTTATTTAATAATTTTTTTAAGTTTTAACATTAATCCACAATCTACATCTTCTCTATTTCCCATCACATAAAGGTAAAATCTATGAGTGATCAGGGATGGGGAGGATAAACATGTCTATAATAATGGAGTTCATGCCCATCAGGGAATTAAACCATTTCGATCTTATGTTAAACCAATTACAAAACTCAAATTTAGTCTTTATTATCATGTGTGATCATATGTGGTTTTATATTCATTATAATTTATGTTACATTGGTCAATAGTCCATTATCTCTCATAACTATTTCATATTATTTATATAAAATAACATGCGAGAGTTTGTAGTGATGTTTTTAGTGACTATCTATATCTTTGGAAGTTGTAATGTAAATTTTGTTTATTTAGGAAATGAAATCCCAGATTATTATTTTCCAATTCACCCTAGAAATCCCTATACAAGACTTGAATATAAAAGAAATAGGGTATACCAAACTAAGATACCATTTATCAATATTCTCACAATCACCATCTAGTCAATCGAGAGAGAGAGACGAGGATTATGGAACATCTTTATTATAGTACTACTATAATAAAATTAGACAATTTTAGAACTAGGATAACACTTAAATATGTTTTTCCCAACCCAACATGATCACCCTTTCATCAATTGTTTTAAAACATTATTATCCAATACTTTTCAAGTAAAAAAATCCTAATACCAAAGCCAAACCACTTTTCTCTATCCAATTTAAATGTGAAAAAAGGATTCTTTATACACTCCTCTTCAAGATACTACATAGGATTAAATTATAAATATATTAATATTAGGTTAAAAAAATTCAATTCCCTATGATATGGTATGAATAAAACCATGCCCCATTCTTTAGGCAGTTTTATAAAATCACTACTTTTAATATTGAGTAATATAGACTTATAATAATTCCTTAATTTAATTTAAACATGAAATTGAAAGGATAGTTACTAGATTAATAGAATTCTATATATAATTTGACTTTGGGGAAGGAAATCATGTAATTTATAGTAAAATACCTAGTTTTAATTCAATTACTAAAGAAAAAACATGAAATACCAACGATAACCATTGAGATATATATACTCTTTGACATTCGAATCAAAATAAGAAAATTTCTATAATTTAATTCCAGAAATCCTTTGAATTTAAAATTATTCTCATCCAATTATTTCATAAATTTCATGGTCGTGTAGAAGAAGACCCCAAAAAACCCATACAAGAATTATGACATGTCTACTCAAATTTGAAATCACAAGGAATGGATGAGGAAAATTGGAATTTGACGGAATTTTAATTATCCCTTTAAGGAGATGTGAAAGATTGGTTGTAGAACCCATGAACAAGGGAATTCAATGACAAATATGGTCTTCAAATATGCTTCATTTATAGATTATTTTCCACATCTATGAGTACATCATTAAATAAGAGATACATTACATAATACATGCATCTGTAGAGAATCTTTATGAGTATTGGGAGAGGTTTAAAATGTTTTATTCAAGATATTCCTATCAGTTTATTATATACATCTATATACTTGTGTTGTTCTACAGAGTCCTACTCAAAATCTATAGAACCATCATCATTCCTCATATATGGGATCCTTGATATAAAATACCCCAATATAATCTGATGGACTAATGGAGAATATTTTTGAGAAGTTACAAAAATTTGGAGCAAGACCTTATATAACAAGAGGAATTCATGGAGTAATAAATTTTCATTAATTAACATTACTTGAAACTAAAATTTACGAGGTGACCATTTTTTTTGGATACATAGATGTCTCTGAAGAAATTTAAAAAATAACAAACATGTAAGGTATGTGGTTTATGATCATATTCTATTAATTTCACTAAATATTATGATGAAGAGTATGGAAAGTAATGCTTTATAATTGTATTGATAAGTAAATATCAATTAATATAGTTATGGATAGATCATATCCATTTACAATATATATTTGGAAATAATCATAACCATACTAAACCACAAATTAAAATCAGTACATGTAAAATCCCCTCATCCAACAATAAAAACAATAGTTCTAGAACCCAAAACCCTTCCATAAAACCTATAAATAGCCTTACAACCAATCCTATCAACCACACCCTCTTTAGAAAAAAAGACCCTATGACCATATATTCACCAGTGCATAACCTAATGTTTAGTAACAATAATGTATAGTGATATAATATCGTCGGAATGAAATGAAAGAGGTAAGAAAAATTCTAGAATTAATATCAAAATTCCTAGGAAAACATCTATCCCAAACAATTACTAATCCAAAGGAAGATATTAATCGGATCACAGAAATTATTAGCAAGAATATACCTCCTCAAGTAGCACCTGAACCCAAATAGAAAACTCAAACTGGAAGATAAAAAAGTTTTACATTTAAAAAAAATTGGAAGGACTATATAAAAATAGTACCAAGAAGATGAAAATATATAAGAATAATATAAGGATGAACCAAATAATAAAAGACTAAAGAAATAACTCCCCAAAAAAGGTATAAATAATAATTAGACCCACCATTCCAATCGAGAATGAGAAAAACAAAGCGGATTTAGGAATAACGACTCAAAAAGAAAATATGGATACTTTACCAAAAGTGGGGATGAATATTACCCTTCTTAATAACTCAAAAATATTACATTTTAAGATAATCTTCTAATGGATAATTTCACCATGTAGAATAGTCTTCAATGGAATTAGAAGATAATATTTGGAAGTAGTGCCTCATCCTTGGTCATACCCAAGCTACCCACCAAATATCAATGTCCAGGGACATTTATTGTTCCCTAAATGATTAGATCCTTGAATTTAATTGATACTTTATGTGATATTGGTACTACAATTATTTTATTTCTCACTCAATGTGAACATATTTTCATATATGATATTTTAATCCCATTATAGTGTTTTTATAACTCGAAAACAAATCAACTTTCATTCCGGAAATATTGATGGATGATGTCTAGTTGAAATTATAAGACCAATAATTTCTAGTTGATTTCCATGTACTCAACATGGAGAGGGATATACCACTAGTTCAGTCATCCATCTCCATAGGGATACCATTCATTAAGATGAAAAATACCATTAATATCCTTTAAGTAACACTCTTTGTGGTATTTAGAGTGTGTAATTTTAACTTCAATGTTTTTTTCTATGAGAAACCATTTATATGAACATTAACTTTTTACACTAAATCTAACCCTTATAGATGTAATTTAGAATTTTATTAAGAATATTTTAGGACTAAAGATCATCTACCCCATTTATGACTCCCAATGATTCATCATCATCCAAGTAATTTCTATGAAAATTTCTCTACCCATCATAAGGATATAAATAATAAATTAATCCCTGAAATACTTAAGAGCAGTTGGAGAGTTTAAATAGATTATATAAAGTTCAATTAATTCAATCAGAAATAAAACATATGTCGATGATTTGAAACTTCAAACCTATATTTATTGATAAAGACATCATCATTAAATTTTTTGATTTGATACAAAAAACATTACCCAATTATAGTAAAAAAAACATAAAACATCATCAAAAAATTATTGGATCCCTTAAATACACAATAAAATTTTATATTTATATTTTTATATAATTATGAAAAACTCTTTTATTTTAAAATTTTTCACATAGTATATATTTTATTATAAAGATTTGTTTTTGCAAAGCCTTGATTTTTTTGTTTAAGGTAACTACCATTTTAATATCTTTGACTTTATTAACGATACTATTCATCCATATGACCTGTGGAAAATCATTTTTAAATATAAAATGAGAAAAAAATATCAATAAGGTACAAATTTAATGATAATGAAAATCCATTAGTAAATTTCAAAAAACATGAGGTTATATAATATATATTTTAAATTAACATAATAAATTTTGATCTCAAATAATCATTTCAACACAAGTAACGTCATTATTAATTCCAAATTTTTTTGAAAAAAGTATTTTTAAAACAAATAAATGAAAAAAAGACAAAATAATTAGGGTTTTTTAGAGAACATGAGAATCCATTATAAATTTATATTTAAAAACAAATCTTTTTACCCTAATTCGTATAATGATTTTGTAAAAAAATATCATTAGCTTACCTTGTGAAATCCAAATATTTACTAGAAAAATCATTATAAATCATTAAAATGTAATGTAGGTGAATTGGGACATCATTTTTGTATCACACTTAAATAAAATCATACAAATAGGATAACTGGAAAGGTAAATTCCAATAATCTATTAGGAGAAACTTGTAACCAATCTACTATTACCCTTTACCTAATTCATTTGAGTGATATATAGGGATCAACTAATATCTTGAGGAATATCAATCACACCCATCAACATGATCTATATCCTTTCCACCCATCATCATAGAAAATTACCACCATAATATAATCATAACCCATTAAATATTATATTTCCATTATCATACTTAGAAAAAATATTCTTCACACCAATAAGAAAAATATTTCCCGATATAAAAACATTCATTCAATTCAAAACTGTTTTTAAACACCTAGAACATAGTGAAGATTTATTTTTTATTGAACAAAATATATAATCATGAAATAAATCCCAAATATAAAAAATATTATAGCATTGTGAAAACCCATTAACATCATATGATAAAAATAGAATATGCCTTTTTTCCTTTTGTATAGAAAGTCAAAATATTCCATATGTAATACGTGAAAATATTCCTTTCAAAAATAGAAAAAATAAAGTAAAATGTGACATAAATTGTGTCTTATATTTCCTTTATTCACATATAAAAACATTAATGAAAGAAGTTTAATAATATAGAAATGGAATAAAAATATTTTGAAAATAAATCATTAAATTATTTAAAACAAGGTGTTTAAGGTAATTTGTCCATTACATTGAGTGTGACTTGTCATTTATGTTCTTTATATCATGTCTAATATGTTTTTATTAATTATTTACATTGTTGAGAACATTTTATTTTTTTTATCACCAAATACTTAATCTATTTATTTCAATTACATATTTAATTACCCAGTCGGTTAATTCCACTTCAGGTGCTTTGAAGATATTTAGTTTATAACATAATAATAACATTGGTATATTAGACATGGTAAAAAAATGATATTATTTCATCATCTCAAAAACAATTATCATGATATAATTATCCTTTTTATATGAGAATTTTACTTTTATAACAAACCATGTAAGGTATTTATAATGAAAATTATGTAACAATCATGGAGATGGTAGGTCATATGTATGAATGAGTAGTGTTTCGATTTTTCAAAGAATATGAGGTAAATAAAGTAAGTTATATAATGTATTTCTGTAATTATTATTATATAATAAATGTAATATTATCTATTAAAATACACTTATATTTACTTTACATGTGAAACGGTGATAAAAAATGAATCACATTGCTTCATGTAGGTTGAAATCCATATTTAAAAATAAATGACATTATAAGTTTTGTAATGGTTTAAATGGTAAGATAATATATGACATATTATAGTTATATAATTATAATTCAATAGTTATTATTTTATAAATATTTTAAATCCATCATCATTATCATTCATTAGAGGTAATGAAGGAAAATTAATTACAATGGTTCGTAAGGTGTAAGTCAACTGTACACACAAATGATGGATTCATTTCACAGTAGATGAAGAATGAGATGGGATAAAGTTAAGAAATTAGCATAATAACATATATGTAAATAGGATATACTAATTTTATTATATCACAATGGTTAGAATAGTGTTTAATGAGGTATAAGAAGAAATAAAACTAAAAAATTCAGCTAAAGGTTCAACCACTTCTTTGGGAAAACTTTTTTAATTTACACCTTAATCTTTCTAAGGATAGTGTTAATCCAAATATAAGACCTAGTGATTAGTAGAAGAATGCTATTATTGTAATTGGGTGCATATTTTATTATAAAATTTGACCATTATGTGAGGAGTGGATAAGGTATAATATATCTCTTTATAGTTGTGGGAGAAGACATGCTTGGTATTTTTGAGAATATTTAAATATAAAATAGTCATTTCCATGAGGAATTGTCCGATGAATAATTTAATTTCTATAAAAATGTGAAAAGGGTGTCAATAATTCCATTAAATTAGATTTAGAATAGTTTTTATGCATTTTACCTTGAATCATTTTAATTTAACCAGCTGAAAAACCTTTTTAACCTTAAATATTATAATAACATTTTCAATAAAAAAGTGTAACAAATTTACATCTAATATAAAAAATTGCTCAAAACGGTAAATGTTTGAAATTTAAACCATATCTCATTAAAATGTATAAATATATTATTTTTATTAATTTTAAATCATTAAATAAAAAATTGTTATAAAGTATCATTTATATAATTTTTTGAACTATTTATTTAATTTAACATTAAAGTCATCAAGATAAAAATTGATTTATAATATATTTAATTTTAAAATAAATAATATGTTATTATAAACTATAAACATCATTTTTAATGATAATTAATCCAAATAAATTACCTTTAATTTTATAAAAGTTATTTACTTTTATTTTTCAACTATATGCACAAGCACTGCGTAAACATTGTATAAGAGTTTAAGGTAATTATATAATCACTTAAAATTAGAAATAAATTACCATCATTAAACTAATTTTATTATTCTTAAAATAACCTTTAATTTTAATTTAGAAAAACATTAATCTCTATGTGAACATAAATGGGAATGTTTACTGTAAGAGAGTGACATTTTACATTTTTCATTACATGAAATATTATATTGGTAATTATAAAAGTTATAAATGAAAAAAAGTGCCAATAAATTCAAAAAATATATTAGGATGGATGAATTAAACATATGCAATAGGTTGAATAGAAATTTTATGACAATTTTAAGGCCCTTTCACGTTTTTTTAACCTTAAATAAAACTATTTATCCTTTTATTGTGCTTTAAATAATTACCATATTTAATATTCATAATGAACAAAAATAAAAGGGAAATATTTAACTAATATTAATTATTATTATTAAAAATATTAAATCTATTTTATCAAATTAAATTCATTTATGTGTTAGAATTTATTTTAAATTAAACCTATAATACGAGACGAAAAGCAGTTTTCAAGAAAAAAATGTCATTTTGAGTAATATTGTTTTTATACCAATATCAAAAAATTGACTCCAAAAACCTAAACTAGATTAATTAACAAATAATATAAATATTTTTAACATTAAATATATTTTAAAACAAATTGGATCTTTTAAAATTCTTCAAATGAAAACACGGTTTCTAATATAAAACAGCATTCTGTCTCTATTTACTGAAAAAATTTATTTTCATTAAAATATTAAAATATCATTTGAATATAATTTTTTTATTATGATTAAAAAATAATACCCATTTTTTCAAATACTATTTCTTAAATTGGTATAAATCTTTAATAATACTCACTAAAAAAAAGAAACAAAACCCATTTTTGAATGAAATCTATCTTTAATGAATAAAATTACATAATTAAAAATTAGGTACTTATTTTTTATGAATTAATCAATGCATTTGGATTATATAAAACCTTTATACAGTTTTTTTATAAAATTATTTTACTATTAATATCTACCAATTTAATAGTGATTTTATATCAGTCACCTATAAATGATAATAATTTTATAGTATATCGAAATTCTTTTAAAGCTCAGTGGTTGATTTTAAGAAAGATATTTAGAATAGTGTTATTTTAATATCTTTGGGTATAATTTTCCCAACCATTTAATAAATTTTATCCTCAAAATTCAATATTGAGCTCAATAATTAAGAGATTAACATTTAAAAAATAACATTATTTGAAAACCACATCAAAAAAAAGGTTAATAATGCATCCTTTTGATAAGAGTGGAAGAGAAATACGAGGCTCAACAACAATCATAAATAACTATGTTCCCACATAGAATAAAGTTAGTGTAAAGTGAATGTATGTAAATGGATGATGATGGTAATCATCAATTGATGTTGCGGAGTGATAGAAAATTTGATCATGATAATGTTAATAACAAAAAACCACAAATCAATAAGGGATATAGAATACCATTAAAACATAAAAAACAATGGAAAAATAAATTTTTGTATTTTAATATTATTTACTTATAGTTTAGGGCTTTATTTACCACCAATAAAGATAAAAGGATAAAATATACTTACATCATTTTATTCTATTTCATAAGATCTATTTCTCTACTTAGTTGTGTTTCAAGAATTTTATAGTTTTATTTCTTCTCTTATTACATGAAATTAGTATTCCAGAAGAACTTTTATGTTTTGAAGCCCTATAATAAAAATCTAATAGATCTAATGATCCATAAAAAGAAAAAATTTATTCCTTTGATTTTTTTGTACTAAAAAATATATCTAATATGAATATATCATCAAACGTAAATCTCCAAAATCTCAATAATAACAAAAAAAATTAACTAAAATCATTTGACAAATAAATAATCTTAATGTTATTTAAAATATCCTTGAATAAGTTTAAAACCCACAACTTATTAATATTTGATCATCTAGGATAAACATATATTATCTTTAACTAAAATTAGTTAGTAACAGAGTCATATATCAAAAATTTATATACACTAATCATATTATACAATAAATATACTAATATTTTCCTTAAATAACCTAAATTAAAATAACTACTAAATAAAATTACGTATACCTGAAAAAGTTAATTTACACTTTTTTCTCCTGTAAAATCTCATCTTAGTCAAAATTATATATATTTACCATAATCATATAATTTTCCAAAAATATTGAAATTCTATAAAAATAACATTAATCAAATTTCCCCCCAATCAATTTCTAATTAAATGGTTAACTATATGATAAATAATATGATAAAAAATATTAATTAACCTTTTATCCTTATTAACAATAATTTACTCATCATAAATTATCATCTTAACCATAAAGGTTATCTATCCATTTAAAAATAAATATATAAAATATTAAATAAATAGTCCATGAATAACCTTCTCATTAAAACAAATAATAAACCCAATATTTATTTTACCATAAATTTCTCCTTGAATAATCTTAATCTCATTGAAATCTTATCATATAAAAGATAAAAAGGGTGTCTATGATTTATTATTTATGATAAACCTTAAACATATGAAGCCATATGTATATCCATAAATCTTAAGTTAAACACACATTAAAACATCCTAATATCCAATGTTATCTAAACTCTGATCTGATACCAAATGTGATATCCCTAGACCTATTCTCTCATATTCAGAAATAAAAACATAATATTTATATTTATAGGTTTGATACTAAAAAATGGACCAATTATATTTACCCAAAACATATAAAATCATTGCAAAAATATTCAATCACTTACAAATGTTTCATTATAAATACATTCTTTCTTTAGTCATGGTAACTTCTATATCTTGATCACTAACACTATTAAATTTTTGACTCATACTTAAGCCAAGTGAAAATCATTTTAAAACAAGGGGTGGGAAAAAATTCAATAATGGACAAATAGAAAAATAATAGAATCCCATTAGTTCATTTCATAACCATTATGTTATATAATATAGTTTATTATTAAAAATATTAAATGTGAGATTAAATAGTAATTTACTTACAAATTTGGTATGATTTAATTCCCAAATTATTTTATTAAAAAATTATAAGGAAGAAAAAAAGGTAAAATCATAATCAAGAGGGTTTAATAGAAAACATTAGAACACTTAATAAAGTTTTTCTTAACAACTTTCATTTTTACATATAAATGGAATAATCATTCCTTTAAAACCAAATATCATTAGATTACCTTGTGAAATCATTATATTTCAATGGAATATCATCACAAATAATAGACATATCATATAGGTAACATCCTGAATCATTTTCAAATCACTATTACAAATGTAATAACCTACCTAGTAAATCTCAATAACCACTTAGGGGAAACCTGTAACTGGTTATGTCTATCTCTTTACCCAATTCATTAGAGAACTATATTACGATCACCCATTATCTTGAACTATATCAGGCACATTTATTATCATGAACTATATTCTGATCACCTGTAATCATAAATAATGACCAAGAACTATAACATAATCATGAAACCTGAAATATTTTATTTTTATATTTTTAATTCTAAAAATACTCTTTTTACGCCAATAAAAATCATTTCTGTATATCAAAATTTCAATTTATTTTAAAACCATTTTTGAAAATACCAAGATCAAATAGAAGATTTCACTTTATTTATAGAAAAATCGGAAGCTAGTAATGTAATATAAACATAGAATAATTGTTATGGTGTTGGGAAAAATCATTAACATCCTATACATTAAAATAGAACATTCATTTTTTACAATTGTAAATAAATTCAAATTATTAAATATAAAATACATAAAATTATTCGTTTTGAAAATAGTTGAAATAAATTAAAAAAGAGACACCAAATTTTATTTATAGTTCATTTATTCTATATAAATATATTAAAAATGAAATTTTTATGATATGATATGGTCAAAAAAATATTTAGAAAATAACTCTTTAAAACATTTAAAATTAGGTTTTTAATATAAAGTGTCACTTACCTAGAGTCTGAATTTTCATGTACATTATTTCATTTTGCAAGGATGTATTTAATTACATAATCACTTAAGTCAATGTCAGGTGCTTTGAGGATGTTCGGTTCATAACTTCAAAATGACATCGGGATAGAGGTGTTATATCATACTTATGTAAGAATAAAATCTAAATTATTCAAATAATAAATTAATTACAATTTTATAATTATATATTGATTATTATATAATATGTATAATTTTACCTCTTTAAATAAACTTATATATACTATCCATGTGAGGCGGTTTTGAAAAATGAATCACATTGCTTCAAGAAGGTGGAAATTGACACATACTCATGAATGAAGTTATCATATTTAAATGTTTGAAATGGTAAAAAAATAGATAATATATTAAATTTTAATTACTATAACTAATTTATTAAAATCATATATATACTTTAAAATCATCAGGATTACCACCAATGAGAGACAGTGATGGAAAATAGATTAAATCGATGCGCGAGGTGGTAGTCTATTATACACAAGAACACTGTTTTTATTACCAATTAGATAAATAAGGAGACTTATTAAATATAAAACAAGAACATGGTAACATATCATTATATGGGATATTTTGATATAATTATATCTCAATGGTTTAAATAGTTTTTTAGGATGCAGTGGAAGAAATAAATCTAAAATATCCAGTTAAAAGTTGTACATCTTTTATAGAAAACATATTTTACATTACACCATAATCTCTATCCTATAAATACATATATTTTTATTTTAAAAAATAAAATTTAACATTAAAAATAACCTTACATTTTCAAATATAGAAAAAAATGAAGCAACCAGACATTACGAAGATCAAAATCATAATTCAAAACCGTAAAAATCCAAAACACCAGATTCCAAATTTTAAAATACACATAGATCATTGTACCAAAAAACATACTTGATATGTGAGACCTAAAAAATGGAATATTGATACACACTTCTTGGAACTAAATCATAATCATCAATGACAAAAACCCATCACCGTCAAATCATTGTGTCTTAGTCATCCACTTCGCTAAACATCTTCACTCGCTAGTAGGTTTGCTAATAGTGATAGAGAAATAAGACATGAAGTACATGGGAGGGATGTTAGAAATATATATGGATATGAATTTTCTCATACCAATGGATCATGATGTATTTATATGATAATAGAGGGGTTTGTTTTATTGGTGGGGTAGAGGACACATTTGGTATTTTTGAAATGATTTAAATATTATTAATTCATTTTCTTGTAGAAGTGTCCAATAAATAATTTAACATAAATAATAAGGTGATAAGGGTTCAAATACATCCATATAATATGACTATAAATTTTTTTAGGTCATTTTAACCATCATCACATTATTTTAACCTCTGGGTAATCCCATTTTAACCTTAACAATGTTAAATAAATTCAATTCTAATGGTTTATAAATTTTCTTCTATGGATAATCTTTTCTCAAAAATGTTCATGAGATGAAATTTCAAAACATATATCAATCACTTGTCAAAATATATTATTTTTATGAATGTTAATTCATTTAATTATATATTACTTGTTATAAAATATCTTTAATTTCATTTTTGAAACTATTGATTTAAATTGATTTTTAAGTGATTAAGATAACAAGTAAATTTTATTATAATCCATTTTACCATAAATCATAGAGTATAATTTTCTATAAATTTTTGTGGCACTATACTTCATATAAAATTCATTATATTTAATGTTTTTGAAAAATTTACAATAATTATTTCACAGCTTACAAAAGCACTCTGCCGACATTGTATACAAGTTTAAGGTAATTATATAACACTAAAAATTATAAATAAATTAACGTATAAAAAAATACAACATCATAAATATAAAATTTAATAATCAGTTATTAATTTTTAATCATTATATGATCCTATATGAGAAATTTAAATTCAAGAGAGTGATATTTTGTATTTTTTATTTGATAAATTACTATTTAAGTCATTATCAATGAAAAAAGGATCTAATTTTGTGGAGATACTAAAATTGTATTATTATGGAATATATACACTCATACGTAGGTGAAATCCAAATTTATGGAATATTTTAATGCCTTCTCATGCTAGTTATATCCTTAAATTAAGGTGATTTACCAATTTAATGTGGTTTTAAATATTTATCATATTTAAAATTAATTATTAATAACTTAAAGGCTGTATATTCAAAATATTAATAATTATAATTCTAAATATGGAATCTATTTTATCAAATAAAATTCATAAAAGTATAATTATTTAATTTAAAATATAAACTTGTAAAAGGCAATGAATATCAGTTTTCCAAAATAAGTCTTCCTATGTATAAAAATTTTATACCATAATCAAGCATAAAATTGAATCTATTTTAATTAGTTTGATTATTAAAAATGTTAATGAATTACTTTTACTTTAAATGATTTTCATAAAAATGGGTATTTGAAATTTTTTAAAAGAAAATTCTGTTTATAATAATAAATAGTATTTTTTCATTATTCACTGAAGAATAAATATTTTTAAAACATTTCCAATATATCTTCGTATGATAATTTTTATATCATAATTTCAAAAAATTATAACCTTTTTATTGAATAATATTTCTGAATTTGATATAAATTAATTATAATATTCACCCACAAAAATAAATGAAATCATTTTTTATTAAATCATATTTTTAAGGAATATAATCACTTCTCAAAAAAAATTACTAATTATTTGTTAATAATTTATCAATATATTTGGCTTTTATAAAACCCATATGCATATTTCTTAAATTTTTTTATTAATATTCATATCATCTATTTTAATGGTAGGTTCATATTTATCACATTAAAATAATAATATTTTCACCGTATATCAAAATTCTCTTAAAACATGGTGTTGAGGGTCAAGTTTGCTTTTAAGAATCGTGTTATTTTAAAAGACTAGGGCATTAAAACATCCATATCCACTTAATTGACCAAATTCTAGAGATATTAGTATAGAGAAAACATTATCGATTCTTGGATGATTTTTTAGGTTATTTCTATGTACTCGTTACTCTAGAACACCATGAGCATACCACCTTTACACACCCCTTTGGCACCTTTGATTATAGGAGGATGCCAATTGGACAATTTTATCCTTCAGATATATTTTATAGTTTTATGGAAAGTATATTTTAAGTTTAAATTGGGGATTTTTGGGGTATTCTTGGATGATTTCACATTTTTTTGAAATTATTTTCACCACTATTTGAAAAATAATAAAAAAATATTCGAAAAATGAAATGAAAAAATATTGGTTATAATTCTGAAAAGTATTAATTTATAGTGTAAAGAGAAATTTTCTTATAAAATTTAATTTCTCACTACAGAATCCAATTTTATTTGTCAAATATTTAAGTAATCCATTAATTTTTTTACACCAATTATTTGGCACATGGTAGCTCGTTTTTAGGAAATTCAGGATTCAATAATAGTTCTATCAATGATTTTAGTAAGATTTATCTCTCCTAGGTAATATTATATTTAAAATAGAAAATATTATATTTAAATTAGGATTTTAGTGAAGACATTGATGAATTGAATAAGATACTTATATCCCAACAGGTGATGTAGCCACTAAATTAGGAAGAACCATTTGAACTATTTTGTTATGCTTCTAATTAAATAGTTAGAACAGTTATTTCTTAAATAATTATTGAAAACCCAGAAGTCATTTCACATTCCTCCAAAACCTCAGACTATACATAATTCAAATACATAACCATGAAATAAGGTTTATTTGTCGTTTTATTGTCTTTGGATAGATTCATATAATAATTGAGTGGCACTAATGGTTATGTTTTATCTAACCATGAAACCCTTATATATTTGATGAAGAATGTGACATCTGTGATTAGGCATATGAGTTAGATATTATTTTTTTATGATTTCAACATATAAATAATATACTAAAATAGGATTAAGAACTTGGTGGATTATCACTTGATTAAACATACAATTATGACCAAAGTGGATATCTCAGCCCACACAATAGATAAATACAACATTCTAGGTGGGGTATCAACTTAGTTTACGGTGATATTTTTTGGTATACCAACATGTTAAATTTATTTGGTTTAATCTCAAACCTCAACCCACTTAAATACCAATATAATTCAAAAACTAAAATCTGAATCTAGATATTAAATTTGGGAAGATCATTTTCATTAGAAAATTTGAAATGACCTAGTGAATAGATGATACTAACCATAATTTGAAATTGAATATGTATTTTTATTTTTTCACACTTTACCTTGTGGGGCCAATTTGGACCATAAATGAAAATAAGAAAAGTATTATAATTTTTATTTTTTTTCCAATATTTTTTAAAGAAACACATGTATTTTTTAATAAATGTGAAAATTTAGTATTTTCAAGAAATATTTTGAAAATAATGTTAATGAATCAAAAAAACATTATCTTCTGTGAATATTTTAAAATTTGGTGAATTGGTTTATTAAGACTATTACCAATGTCATTTTAAATTCATATATGCTTCTTGCAATGGATTATGTTTCAAAGTAGTGGAATCCCAAGCCAAAAAATGATAATGATAATTTTGAGTATTATTGTATTAGGGATGATATATTTTATAGTTCTAGAGTATCCAAGACAATTTGAATTAGTCAATGGAATAAATTTTGAAATTTAATAGTATAGGAATCATTGATAAAGAATGGGCTACATCATAAAACATCAACTAAAAATAATTAGAAAAATAATTGACTAGTAGAAGGGTCCAATATTTAAATTAAAAGAATTATACAGATGTTTTTTGAACCCAACAGGATAGATTAGAGACAAATGTTGGGTGACATTATAAGATCTTAGTTTTTCTCATGAGGTATGAATCATATAATTCCCAATTTTATATTTTATTTAGTCGGTTTAGTTGTTTTGGATCCTATTAAAGGATCCTTCATCGACTTTGTGGTGCTTCTAGAAGGAAGTAGAAACTACTGTGTAAGTCGAACTATAGAAAATTTATGTCGTAAACTAGTGATTTGTGCCATAAATTGTTATTCAATGGAGTAAACCCTTCTTTCACAAATTTATGATCTAAATACCCTATTTACACATTAAATATTCTCAAAACATAAAAAAGGGGGAATTAACTTTTCTCACCTAATTCTATATGAACTAAAAACCACTTCTCTTCTTAATTTTATTCACAACAATTGTGCAGTAGAGAGGTAACTCCCATAATATCTCACCTAGGACTTGGGATTACTCTTTCATATGATTTTTGATTCTATCATCATCAGTCATGTTTGATCTATGCTGGTAAGAACTTCAATCCTCTTGCTTAAAATCTTCAATTACCATACTATGTGGAATGCCAAATCCTTGGAAACTAATATTCCCTATTTTTAGACTGTTCATAAATTTCATATATTTATCCTGATCTAAACTAAATTGAAAGATTATATTGGATGGGTGTCTAATTCCAAGCTAAGTTGGGTTGTCTCATGATTTTCCATAAAATTATAGTGATATATATACAGTTTCATTATGCAGTGAGATGTAATTTTCAAGTGTCTCATCTTAAATGACTTTTTTTTAGTTGGGACCTTAATTCAACAATGGGGGTTGAGGAACCTAAACAGAATAACCCCATATGGTTTTTTGCTAAAATAAAAAACAACCATGAGTTTCTTAGAATTTGATTCATCTTTTGTGGTGTGTTTCTTACCCCTTGTAATATCAAGGTTATAATTAAATTGAAAGGGTATTAATTAAATTTAATTGATATATTTACGCCACACAAGGCCTCATAAGACTAGGATATGAATTGTACCACCAAATTAGGTGATTTATAATTATTCCTTATAAAATAAAAGGACAATTGAATTAAACAAATTTTTAGATTTTGTGGTTGAACTAAGATTCCATGACCACTAATTTTTTTATACCATTGGAAAAACATGGCTTATGACTCAGAACAACATGGATGGACTCATCAATCTTATTGAATTAAAATGAATTATGAAGGGATTAATATTATGTCGTGAGTGATACATGGGTTCCAATATGAATTTCATGGGAGGGAATACTTTGTGAGTTGATTATGTTATGCCTCAAGTGACAGTTGGGTTCCAGTTATGGAAATATAAGGATGGTATCAAAGGAATGTTCATCATTTTATGCTAGCGGTGGAAGTTGTTTTTCTTTTTGGAATGATAAGGATGGAATCTAAGGGTGAATAATTTACACTATTCCTATAGTGATACCATGATTCATAAGATGAATACTATCGACTAGCTTGTCAGGTTATGGTTTCATAGTGGACCTAGAGAAATACTTGGTTTTTTCCTAAGAAATTCCTTAGAAGAGATTAGGTTTCCAATAAGTAAATTGATTAACTGATCTAAGGGACATTTCTTCCAAATCAATGAACATTTTTGGATTTAGTTAAATCTTTTTATACATTACGACCCTATTTTATTTTCTTTTATGAAATGTAACACCATGGGATGTGTTATTACCATATATCGATATGATCCACTCAGGATTCCTTGGATATAATCTATGACCAGGGCCACTTTCATAAATAAAATAATAAAGGGGTAATCTTTTAGAGACATTCCAACTTAGGAAAAAACAAGTGGTATCAAATAGGTGAACTCTTCAGAATCCAGTCTAAATTGTGATTCAAGTATTTCATTTACATATTTCTTTATTACAATCTCACTACATTATATTTTCATGGACTGGATGCCTTTAGAAACCATTTTGGTGGCCTACTGAGTATATCTAACACACTATTATGGACACTGATTAATAACTAGACAAACTTTAATGTTGCAGGTTGGGACAATGGGAAGAGTCTAGCTTTGCACACAATATTCCTATTATAGAATGGATTATGGGAGTAAAGGACAAATATTATGATCATGATTATATTTGAAATATAATTTTATCATTTTTTCAATTTTTAAAGAATATTTATATTCCCACTACCCTATTTATCGTGTATTACCATTTATTATATCATGATATGATCATTGTTTATATATGGATATGTTTTTTGGTAGTTTTTTTATGGTATTGGGATGATTTATTTATTCTATTATTTTTATTTTATTTATAATTATTTTTTTGTTTATTAATATTGTGATATTATATTATTAAAATATATAATATTTATGGTATAATGTCCCCACAAACCTCTTACAGAACCACGTTTCTTGTCAGCTGACTCTGGCATATGAGGAGGTTCTCTTGAGGCCATATGGCCACTCATTTTGGCTACTGGTATCGGGTGAGCTGGTTCATGATGTTAGAAAGTGGCATCAAATATTATTTTCTATTTTAATTATAATTCGGTTGGTAGATAGTGTACTAATAATGTTTTTTTGGTAATAAGCCTGTGCATGGGGGTAGCTACCACACATATAGGGAAAATCCAAATTTCGTGGAAAGGGAATTTCTATTCTAGATTTTTCATATTACAGTTTTGTTTATTTCACCATTGGTTGATGAACATGATTGTGGAATATATTATTGATTTTATGAATTTACTTTCACTATTTTTCTACCTTAATAAGGAGGTTTTGGAATCATTAATCATTATATACACATAAAGAAACACATGTCATTATTATGACATTCCATGTAGATTTCATTGTTTGACTGCTTGATTCTGTTACATTTTTATCTGTATACAATTTATAGGAAAGGGAACACAAATTCCTATTGTATTAAGGGAATAGTTGAGTTTTGTTATTAAGTAATTATGGGTCATATTCAACACATTTTTATAGATTTTTCTCTAGTGTCTAGTGAGAGATGATCTACACTGTATCCAAATATAGGAATAGGGTCAGTATCACCTCATCAGAAAGGGGGCTAGAGTACTATAGGATTATTATGATCAATAGGTGGTAATAGAGAAGGGATCCAAGAACAATTATTACAAATCTAGTATAGAAGGGCTACCCAGGGAATCTAGGCTATATCTCAAGGCTTCTGATCAGGAAAAATATATAGAGTACATTTGATCCCTAAAGATTAGAGTACTGATCCATTTATGATTATAGGAACGATCTTAGTAGACTCTATTGTAGTTTAATTTTTATTTGATATGGGCTCTTCGCACTCCATAATGTCATTTTTTGTTATGGATATACATGGGATCGTGATATAGATCTTTTTTTTCTGATGAAACTTGATAATTTTTGGGAAATTCGATGAGAGAGTTTACACCTATGCCTAGAGTCCCCCCTTGAGATATGTAGTTATTGTTTCTTATGGTAACTCTTTTCCCTTTATATGATATGATTTTACATCATTCTCAATAAGTATTGGTTGTTTCTCTAGTATGATTATATTAAATTCCATCCTCATAGGTTTTCATCTTCATCCCCAATGTTTGATTGTTATATCCACAAGGGTGAATAAGAAATCTAGTCGAGTCGAGTTTTACCTGGGAACTGTGGGATGGGGTAAGTGATTTTCCATATTTCTAGCCATTATATGGATGTCTATAGAACATTTCAGGCTAATTTTTCTCAAGTGGTAGATTATTTTATGGATTTCATTGCTGATGAATTATCTGGACAACCTCTTCAGAGGGAGGTAATGTTTACTATTGATCTAGTTCATGGAGTAGTAATGGTGTCTATTAATCCCTAGAGGATGGATACAACTATGTTGTTGAAGATCAAGAGGAATCTATATGAGTTGGAATCGAATGGTTTTATATAAACAAGTACATCCCTATGGGGTTCACCTATCATTTTTTACCAAGAAGGAACACAATACCCTTAGGATTTGTGTAGATTATTGTTAGTTGAACTTGCTTATGGTTAAGAACCATTAACCACTTCCGTACATAGATGTCCTCTTCAACTAGATTATACCATATTAGGTTCTTATGAAGATCGATTTGAGGTTGGGCTACCATCAGGTGCGTTTAAAGTTATCAGATGTACCATTTACAACATTATATAGTAGATATGTATTGTAAAATATTTGATCATGTCATTCAGTGTTATGAATGTTCCAATGGAATTAGTGAATTTAATAAATTTGGATTTCCACCTATATCTATATTCATTTGTTGTATTCTTCATTGGTGACATCTTGGTGTACTCATATATTTGACATAGACATGCCTGAAATCATGGTATCATTTTGAGAAAACTTAGAGAGCACCATCTATATCCTATGCTAACCATAATCCACTTTTGGATCGATAAGGCAATTATGTTATACTATGTCAGATATATAGAATTATTAGTTGACATAGAGAAGGTTAGAACCATTTCTTCCTAGGCGCATCTAGAAAATATATTTGATATATTGAGTTTCATGGGGTTGGGAGGATAATATAGGCACTTTATATAGGATTTATAATGAATTATAGAACCACACAAAATATTGACCAAGAAAGGTGTCATGTTTACATGGTCAGAAGCATGTGATAAATATTTTCAAAAGCTGAAAGGGAGATTGAATTCAAAAACAATATTGATTTTACCTAATCCTAAAATAGGCTACATGAATTATTTTGTTGTATTAGGAATAATGGTGGGGGCCATTATGATATATAGATATCTATTCATAGAATACAAGTCTCATCTATTGAGTCCTCAGGATATAAATTACTTGATGCATGATCTGAAGCTAAATGTTGGGGTTCATTCCTTGCATTGTTGGAGGTATTCCTTACTGGGATAGCATTTTATGGTATAGAAGGATGAAAAAATCTTCATATTCATCTTTAAACAACATGAATTAATTATCACTAAATTAATATGGGTTGTATCCATACAATACGATGACATTGAGAATGATTATAAGCCAAAGAAAAGTAATGTTGTTGTAGATAATATGACCTCGAGGACTCATACATAGGCAATTCAAGAGGACAATAATGAGTGGAAGTTTATGGATCACTTTTCGTAGATTAATTTTGATGTTTAGGGTCATAATGGATATTCTATAATTGCATAATTATTATTGACCTCTTCACTTATTAATAGATTGAATATCAGTTGGCTTTATGATCTGAGTTTCTTTTCCAATGGGAGTGAATTTAAGGTGAGGAACCACTTCTTTGTTGGATTATTGATGGGGATGGGATCTTACATGATCATAGGTGTCTCTATATCCCTGTAAACATATGATAGGATTTTATATGAGAGTCTCATTAATTTTCATGATTGGTACATCTAGGGATTATAAATATGTACTGTGATTTATGTCCCCCATATTGGTGGCCAAATATAAAAAGGGAGATAACTAGTTTTCTTTCTTAGTTTTCTACCTACCTATAGGTAATGGTGGAACACTAGTAGCCATCATGGATTATAAAACCATTGTCCATTCCTAAGAATAAATTAGATAATGTCATTATGGATTTTTATGGGATTAATTATTTCATCGTGAGGCTGTGATGTTGTTTGGGTAATCATAGGAAGATTGAAAATGGTTTCTCACTTCTACTTATTACAAAGTCCTTTTTAATGAATGATCTAGGATGGTTGTATATTAGAGAGATCACACACCATCAAGTAGGTCCATGTAATCTCATATTAAACATAAATTATCATTTTGAATCCTGATTAGGTCTGGTGTTATAGAGGTTACTAGGTTTATATTCACTTTTGAGAAGAACCTATCACCCACAAACTGAAGGGGAGCCAGACAACACAATTCAAATGTTAAGGAACATTATCTAGTCATGGGTATTGAATTATGGTGGTTCTTGAGAGAAGAACCAACCAATTTTTCAATTATCATACAATTGTAGCTTTTTGGAAACTATAATGATAGATTCTATATAGTCTTTATACATTATGTTGTGTTATTCACCTCTCTGGTGATTATAGAAAGGATATGTAGTGATACCAGGACCTTATCTCATTTAGGAGACTTCAGAGCTAGTACAATTTATCGAGAAGTGTGTGGCTACTACTCAATACAATAAGATGTGTTTTTCCAATCAATGTAGTCAACCTCCAGAGATTGAGGACAGGGATCTGGTATTCTTTAATGTTTCACATAGACTCTATAATAGAAGGATTTAGTGGTAGGGTAAGACTTCATATTATCATGTCAATCCTTTCAGGATATTAGAGAGAGTCAAACTGGTATCCCATTGATTGTATTTACCACAGAGGTATCATTCCAAGCACAACATCCTATATGCATCTCATTTACATCATTATCAGTCAAACTTATCTCATCGTCCACACCCATATGAGGTTTAGTTAGATATAGATACATCCTTTTAGAAAAAAAATCATGTGCCATTAATTGGATAATAAAGGATCTCTGAGGTGGGTTAGTTTCTCCATTATGAGTTATATGGTATCACGGCCATGGATAAGATGAGAACTGGGAACAAGAAACCAATGTACATTATCAGTGACCAAAGTTATTCTCAGATGATGGTTTACCACCCTCCTAAGGGAAACTTGAGGATGATTTGTTTTAACTAGGATGGATTGTCAGATCCTAATTTTTCAAAGGAGGTATGGAACCTTTAATTTTTGGTTTAATATTTTGTTTTATTTAGTTACGTAGGTTTGGATCATATTAAAGGATCCTTTAGGGACTTAGGGGTGATTCTAGGAGGAATTAAGAGATGTAGTAGATGTCAGACAACATAACAATTTACAGCATAAATTATTGATTTATGCCATAAATAGTAAATTTATGGAGTAAAACGGTCTTATGCCATAAAAATTTCTAAGTTAGACCATGTAAGAGAATCAATTTTCAGAGTAAATCCCCTTTTTTCACCATAACTATGTCAAGAAGCATAAAAAGAGTGGGTAATTAAAATTTTTACCTAGTTTGGTATAACCTAAAAAACCCTTCTCTTATTCATTTAAGTCATAGTAGTAGTGTATTAGAGAGAGATCCCATCCTCCCTTAGATAGGCCTTGGGATTACTTCTTCTTATGGAATTCAATTCTATCATTATTAGACATGTTGGACATGTGATGTTTAGCTCTATATACACTTTATTCTTATCTTAGATTAAATTTTCAAATGGAATTCTAAATTCATGTGAGCTAATATGCTCTATTTTCTAAGTGTTCATCTATTTATCTGATTTCTTATGTTGTGAATATCATTAGAAGCTAATATCTGACTGCGAGTCTACTTCTAAGCTATGTTATGTGGTATCATTATTTTTCCTAAAATTAAAGTGATATATATGTATATATATATTGTGTTATTATTCTGTGCATCTGTTTTCCTAAGCACCATGTCTTAAATTATGTTTTTCCTAAATTTTATATGTGGTCCAATGATTATAAGACCCTTATAACCCAAAATAACTAATAAGAGTTTATAAACACAAATAAAACCACCTCATATAGTGTGTTTCAAAACTAGAAAAAAAACATTATTTTATTATGATTTGATTCACTTTTAGAGGTTTATTCCCCACCCATGGAGGTATTATGAACTAAGAAGATAAGATTACAAAGAAAATGGGCTCTATCATGGTCTGGTCAAAAATCACCAATAAATTGCCAATAATATTATTATAACTATTTCAGTCAGTGTTGTGATGAGATATTGTGGGGTTTTGTGATAAATATAATATTTTTCTCTAATAAAACTTACAAAAAAATAAAAATAAATAACATTGTTCCAAATTTTCATAAATTAATGGATTTAGGTTGTGGGAATATTTAACACCATATGAAGAATGTGTAAATTAACATGTAATAATTTAATTTGGATTTATCTCGAAAGGGGAAGATGAATCATCTATATAATAAGATTGAGAAAGTGGGATTGATGATAATGTCATTTTTTTAATATATTAATTTAAAAAAAATCATTATATTCACAATACTGTAACAAGAAAATTTTCTTTAATTAAAGCATGGTGGTGGATACGAGTTTTAAAGGAGGAGTGATAATTTTAATAATGAAAAAATATTTGATTCACATGTTTTGTTGATTCTTTAACCAAGTAAATATAATTCTTCTTGTTTTTTTAATTTATGAAATTTTCCCTTAGACTAATGTTAGTGTTGGGAGAATTGAACGAGCCAGTAACTTCCTATTTTCACATGAATTTTAATGATTAAAATTCCACCAAAATTATTAATGTATGTGTAATTTTAACATATTTTGATAAAAAGAATAATTTTAACTGGATTGAATAAATGCACTAATTATGGATTTTAATTTTTTACCCATATTTTATATTAATTAGTAATACGAAAACTTTTATGTGATGATTTAAGTGGATTTTTTTAATTTTAGAATTAATTTGAAAACTATGATTTTTTTGAATTTTTTGATGTGTCAAATTATAATTTAAATTTTTTTGGAATAAATTTTAACATATTTACATATATATATTCCTTGAGGACCAAGATATAGGTCCAGATGTTTCATGGATATGGTTGGCCAGAAATTAAACCTAAGACTGGATTCATGAATCTTTAACTGACTCCAATTACTATGGCATAACCTCTTAATCAATGCTCATAATGGTATTATATTTTGATAAAATATATAATGAATAAAAACAAATATTACTTTCAACTGGAGAATGATTTCTTTTTCACATTTGAAGTGTAAAACATGCAGTGCAAAAAAGAGATATCTTTTTGGAATCGATTGGTCAAAATAAGATTTCATATAATATTTAAAATGATCCTATACTTCACTCTATAGTTAGGGGAGTACCCTATGAATTGGGGGTATTCACTGGTGGGGTCATGTTGGGGTTTTTATGATACTATATTATTTTTGTTACCTTTTTATTTAATTTTTTACATTTTCTAGTTATTTTCTCCTCTAATTATTTATTACCCTTCACATTAAAGGGTGAACTCTATGTGATCTGTTAATGGGTGGATAAACTCATTTAAAATTCTTGAGTTCATGCAATTAAATGAATAAAACCCTTTATTACTTTATTTTATCATGTTTCAATACTCAAATATCATTCTTCAATATCAATTTTCATCATATTTAGATTTAAATTATATTTTTAACTATTTCTTTCATAAATATTCCTTTATACCCCCAAAAATATTTTTAGTTTATATATAATAGAATAAGATAGGGTTATATGGTGAAGCACTTAGTAATATTAAGCACATTTGGAAGTGGTAGTGGGAAATTGTGGTTGTTTATGAATAGAAAAATCTGATTTGGAATTGACTAATTAAACCAGGAATTCCATCTACAACACTTATTTGAATATGAAGGAGGGTAAACCAAGCTAAGATTAGGGATAAGAATTTTCTCACTATCACCATATGGTTAATTGAGAGGGAGTAAGAAATTTTGTAATATATCACTTACCAACTTAAAAGAAGAATATTAGAATGTTTGGGAACTAGGATAGCATTGCAATACAATTTTACAACCCCGACCTGATCACCATTTCCTTCACTTTTTTAAAACTTTAGTTTCAACTAAATTTTATGTTCTAAAATTGATAACACCAACAAAAAAATTATTATTTATAAATTTAAAAGTTATAAAAGGATTCTACATTTACTCCTCTTTAGGAGACTACCTAGGTTTCCACTGTAAATACATTTAAATTAGATAAAAAATTGTTTTTTCATTCCCCAAACCAAGGAATGTGTCAGTAAAATTAATTGATTTTATTAAATATTACTTAATTTTATAAATACATTCTATTGGTATTATTACTAAAAATTATTAAATTAAAAAAAATGAATAATTATAAAAAAATAGTTTAAAAAATTCTCATGAATTAATGATATTTCCTTAAGTAAATTTTTCGTTTTTTAAAAATTCATTTAATTTATAAATTTTATTTATCTATATAATATTGAATTTAATTTTATATATCAATAAATAATATTTCCATTTAGTTTTTCATTGTATGAATCATAATAAATCAAACACATCAAATTATTAAAGAGAAAATACACTAAAATCAAAGGGTTTTATAAACCCCTTTCGATGGATCATCCTGGAGCCACACTCTCAGTCACGAGATCAAAATATTATTTCATGCATAAATTAATCACCAATAATACTCTAAACTGTAACGAACCAAACTTTCATTAATGGAAATCCATCTTGATCTAATTAAATGTCTTTTTATGTAAAATGTTTATATAAAATGTCAAATTCTTTGGTTTTATGTTTTTGGATTTTAAAACACTATTTATAATTGTGACTGTTGTTAATATAGCCATTGAAAAGTGATCACAAGATTTGTATAAATATAGGGCTTTAACAAACCCAATTTACTCAGACAAAGAATGTGATGTCCTAATCTAGTAGATGTTCCCTACACGAAGACCATTTTTTAGATAACGAAAAGGATGTTGCATATTTGGGATTTTCTCTTGACCAAGACCAATCCAAGCATGAATATGTTAAGCTAGAGCAGAACCGCCTATGAGAGAAGTGGAAGTTGATAGAGATTACCACCCGAACAATGTTATCTGCGCCACCCCAAGAGTCGGTCACCATCGCAAACCTTACCCTTCGGCATTATGCCGTTGTTATAAGGGGTTATGTAACAAGACATTAGCACTATGGTCATGTACCTTATTTTTCTATATAATATAAATACCTTCATTTTATTATTGTTACTTTGTAGATCGTTTTTAAAGCACAAATAGTATTTTTTTAGTTATTAGTAAACTAAGAAATCTATTTTGATGAATTAATATTTTTTTTAATTAAATAATAATTTAATAAATTATTATTATTATTATTATTAAATTTATTTTTTAAAATATAAATGATTGTATAATTTTATGAATGCAATTGTAATTTTTATTACACTTTGGAAGCCATTTCTGTCAAAACCCATGAATTTTCGATAAATGACAGTTTTTATTTTACAAGTGAAAATTAAAATATTTAAAAAATTATTTAGATAAAATAAATATTATTTCTGTAATTAGAACATGAAAATTATCCAATGGTGAATTTTCCATAATTTTCTGAGATAGTCACATTTTTAGGTAAAAATTAAATACCATTTAAATATATAATGTGTTTTATGAAATAATTATGACCTAATAATGATGTAATAAAATACTATAAGCTTTATGTTAGGCCAATATATGTTTTAACATTAAAATAATGTGGTTTTGGGTTTGTTTTACTTATTTTACAAAGCATTAATGGACCCTTCAAGGCTTATTAGACATCATGTCTTTTTAAATTGTTTTCCTTGGGAGTGTGACTCACCTCCACATAACCAACACCATTATTTTAATAAGTTCGGACTTTTTCCTTATAAAATATTGTTTTCCACTTCCCTTTTCCAAAAACAATGGGAAAAACCATGGGATGTTTTGTGGTTTGGATTAGTTGAATGTGAGGTGTCCCAAACCTAAATAATAAAGAATTCCCTCACCTTTCCTATATAAACCCACCCAAGATCCCAATTTCTCCTCCCTCAAATCCATTGGAGTTCGTCCAAACTCTACCCTACTCTCTCTAGAATCTTCCCTTGGTGCCTAAAGCTCCCAAAAAGGCTCTCTCAAACCTCTATCATGCCTTTTGAATCACACATCCAACTATGGGTTTTTTCTTCCTTTATCATTTTTGTCAAATTTTCCTTAAATTATTATGCCTTTTAATTTCAATTATAAATGTTGGGGTATGGTTTCTAACCTCCCCCATACTTCCCTGTTTATGTTTGAATGATGGGATACCACTTTCTCTCTCACTATATTCTTCCCATGTACACCTGTTACTAAGCCGAAATTCTGAAAGGAATTTCTCTCTCCTCTTTTACTTTCAAGAAATTATATTGTATCATGACTCAAAATTACATTAGATTTGTTAGGACATGTATCTATATGACCCCCTTACGGTCCATTTCATGTACATATTTTGAGACACCCCTTTCTCTCTCATCATCATTTTTTATGAATTCTTACGTCACGTTGTTACGCTGCCAAAATTGCACGGATTTTCCAAGCCAATGTCATTGTGTAGTGAATAACATGACCATTTCTCTATCAAGGGTATTCACATTTATGCACATTTACTTAATGATTATAAAGTTTCATGTTTGTATTCCACATTCCATTATCATGGAATAAATGATAATGTTTTATGAATCCATGTTATATGATCCATGCGGCACACTTATGCATGAAATGAAATGTTTACGAAGGGTGTGACCTTATAGCGCTCCAATGCATTGGGTTAAGAATATTATCATGATACGTCATGTGCAATGGGTGTTTACTCATGCTAATTCAAGTGAAATGAGGTTTTACTTGTGCTTCATGTGCAATGAGGATTTACTCATGCTCTATGTGCAATGAGCATTGGCTCACGCTAATTCCATGTTAAGTGTTGTTTCCACATTTCCATGTTATGATTATCATGATTTATCATGCCATTATGTTTATGATTCTATTGTTCCCTATTGATATGCCTATTTTCTAACTTGTGTTGTATTCTTTATGTTATTCCTTGATTATTCCCTTACTAGGCTTTATAGCTCACCCTTTTCGTATGCATGTCCTCAGGTTATCCCATGAAATGCTAAGTACGAGGGAATGTAGCAGTCATGTAATGGAAGTTTTCAAAAAAGAAGTTGTATCTCATGTTTTAAGTTGTTATGTAATGATCATAATCCCCAAAGACACTAGACCTATTGATATTCTATGTTGTATCAAATGAAGTTTATATAATAAATTATGTTTAATTGTGTAATAAAAAGAAGGGTTGTCACATAAACTATGTTGAGGGACTTTGACCTTGATAAGTGACCATAAACTAGTCAAGGGAGAACCAACATCACAAGTATTAAATATGCATCACATCGACCTATGCATAAGGATGACATGGGCTCTGTCTGAGTTGGATATAAACACCTATATAGCATGGATACCCACACCTCATCGGGATCGAGGAGGTACCAACCCATTTCCTCAGTAAAAAATCCATGTAATGAATGTTAGTCTATGCTCACATAACTATGGGAAGTATTATGTCATATTTTTAGAAAACTAATTTCCCATTTTTCATAAAATATAAAAATGGTAGTTTGAGAACTCATACCATACCCAATAGGGAAGTATTGACCCCACTTAATTATGTGGGACCTACAACTCATAAGGAATAATGGGATACCAAACCCCGTTCCTGAATAGAGGGCCCACAACCCAGATATGGTATTTTATTCTCCTATATCAATTCAGGAGTCCAAAATTTCATGATCTATTAAAGGGCCTTGTACCTTGTTATAAGACACATCATACGAGGGAGAAATGGCCCTAGTGGGGGATACCTCACCCCGGATGATCTCTTAGATTGGTTGGGATACTGACCCCATAGATAACTGATCACATTCATCAGGTAAGTATGATGATACTAAACATCAGTTATAAATCAACAAGGTAACACCCTAGAATTCACACATCTCTTAGAATATTATTAGGAGAACATTACCCTGGAATCTTATAGGCCTATGATAAATTTCAACACTTACAAAATCTATAGAAGGTTCATCTCATACCCATAGAAAAATCATTTCCAGAATGAAAAATAAAAATATATATTAGTAATTTAATGGCTACCACATCCTAGTTGAGTTCGGAATTTAGTTATCCAAAGATAATAACTTTCATGAATTGTCTCCCCACTTGTCATTAAAATGCTCAGGAGGCACATATCTCCAAATCACTTTTATACAAACAACCACACATTGATAACCATCTTACATGGCCAAAACCACTAAGTCCTCATCTTGGATAGTGGTGAGTCATGAATTTAACCCCAAACCCACATTAATGTTTTTTGGGACTAATAACTAGCACTAATAATCCATAAAACACACATTTGAGGCCTTAAACTATGAAACCTATGAAAATATACACCAAAAACCAACCCTAATAACGAAAATCGTATAGGATAAATCTGTCTGAAAAATAATATTCTTGTATACTTCCACTAAATATCCCAATACATACAATATATAGTTAGTACAAAATTTGGGGGAATATAAGGTCCAATAAACTCAAATAAATAGCCTCGAGTGATTGGGAAGAAGGGGATCACCATGTCACATCAACTCCTTACTAATAACAACAAACCACAAACCCTAAAATGTATACTATGTTTGGGGTCCACCATCACCCCTATCTCCACTCCCATGGATATCCCCATTGACCAATCTACCATTTTTATTGATAGAAAAAGTGTGGTCATAATTTCAATATATGGTTGATTATAAAAAATACCCAATAGAACAACCATAAAACAAAAAATTGTGTTATGACTATAGGTAAAAACACAATCTGATGTCAAAACATACAATTACCAAACTCGATCAAGGATGAAGTCACCAACTATGGAAGATTTATTTGTTTCACATTACAGTAGACTCATATAAAGTTTAAATGTTTTAAATTGATTTTCCACTATGATCTAACTGATTCATATGAGGTGAAATCTATATATAAACCTCACAACACTAGTAAAGTAAGTGGTGGACCATGTGTTCACTCATTCTATAGAATAAGGACACAATGAACGACCCTTGGACTTATGGTAAGAAACTTTCCTACTCATATACCTTTTGGGAAAGCACTTCCAAATACATCTACCTTAGAGGTGAGAAAACCATGAGTTAATTTCCAAGTGAAAACAAAACCCCAAAATACCAAGATATAACTAGGGGATCTAATCATGAATATCACAACCCACAAGTCTCATTCACCATGAACCACCAAAAGTATCTAATGACACAACCCACTCATCTTACTGGGTGAACACCCAAAAATAATACCAAACACTTATTACTAGAGAAACATATCATACTATAAATTTCCACCTAATTTTCTATTATCTATGACCATGAACTAAGGGAATTATCAAAGATAGAAACTCCCAACTTGTCTTATGGTACGACACTCAATGGATATCAACCACATTGATGTGAAACCCTCACATTGTTACAATGTGGGGGGTCTCTATCACTCAAACATCATCAATATCATGTTTTTCATCATCATTTCTAAAACTAATGCCACACTAAAGTCCAAGAATACTCGAGTTGAGTAATATCTTTTTGCATGAAAGGGGTATACCATGCGTCATGGGCCCCCTAAAATACAATTACGTAAAATTGGTATTTTTTTACATAAACTATTAATGGAGTATTGTCCCTGAAACCACCAACGTTATGAAAATATCATACCATGAATATTTATCAGTAGATACCACACAACACAAAAGACATAAATCCTACACCTCCAGGGAATATTAACCTCCATAAATAAAAGGGGTAAACAAAACAACTAAGATGATTATATCCCAAGGGAATACCCAGAACCTATCCACAAACCACACTCATCTCACAACTATGGAGACATGGGTTAATGCGAGATCATTCATCAAGAATTCATTGCAATCGATACTCTTTACTTTTTATTATCAAACCTAGGGTTATATATGTGAGAGAGTATAATGGAACCAATGTAGAGACCCATGGTTTTCATACATAAATGTCACATATAAATAAAAAAATATTAATTAAATAACATAATAATCCATTCAAGAATCGTATAGTTATAGTATCTAAGAAAAATTTGATACACAAACAACTAGTTCATTTGAAAATAACATACTCTCCCACTAACATAACCAAATGAAAATGAACATGTTTCATAAACATCTTATCATTATAATTATAACCCATATATAGAAATAATAAGTATGGGATGACTGGATAATACCCCCAGTAGATAATCTGTATAATTAACATTATTTTTTCATTTATGAATAGTTATACCATTAAAAGTTCATTAAAAATATTATTGAGTAAAATAAACTTTAAACTTATAAAATAACTATATAAAATCTATAAAATTCCCAAATATTAAATAAATATTTTTATTTTAAAATAACCCTATAAAATTGTAAAAATATTAAAAATACTTGTGAGTTCATCATAATGGTAAATACTATTCATGTTGTACATGTGAAAACATAAATGTTTTTCAACTGTTTGGTAAAAAGTCAAAAGTACCTCATTTTAGAAAGAAATAAAAATATTCCTCTTAAAAACTATTCAAAATTTTTAAGAGGAAAAAATTACCTTGAAAAATAGTTTTATAATATTAAAAACATTTTTAAAAAAAAATAGAAAACATGAGCATGGAAGAGAAATGATTTTCAGCTGAAGAGAGAAATATATTTGGTTTTCCTTAAGAACTTTATTTTGGAATATTAAATATAGAAATAGAGAAAAATTAAAAGAAAATTTGAAACATTAAAAAATAAAAATAAGAGTATACAATTAAAGAATTTATTTTAAATTATTTTAATAAATATCATAATCACAAATATATTACTAAATAATCCTAATACACAATTAGATTGCATCATAAACCCTTATCGGTTTGGTGACTTTGGAATCATAAACCCCATGAAAGTAATAAATTAAAATAAAACCATAAATACCATTAATATAAAGAGTTATATGATATAAAATATTAATGTGGAATTATATACACTATATAAGAGAAATAAGTGGTTAATATTTCATATGCTTCACAAAAGTAAAAGTGAGATGAGAAACGCTGACATCAAGTCTCAACATTCTTCACACATGTTCAAACATCCAATACAAAAATTATTGACTTATTATAAATATTTTAAAAAACCATAATCATATATATCATACCATATATGATTTATTATAACCCTTTTCTCACCCATTTATCAGTAATAATTTATTTAAATTGGTTTTCTAGGTGATTACTACTTCGTTATTCATTTATGTTTAGGTTCGATAGTTTTGGTCCTTGTACTTTGATTGTGGTTTTATAATATAAAAAATGTAAATAATGATTTTAATATAATATATAATAATTATATGCAAGTATACAGTCATCTATAAAATTTATATATAGTTAAATGAGTTATATTGATTATGGGGACGGTAGGCAGTACATAAACAAGATTGTAGTTTTTATTTTCTTAACGGGTAGAATGAATGAAATGAAAATTTTAATCCAAATTTCATGAATAATTTTTATATTATATATATAATATAAAAACTAAATATACAATCATTATCATCCATGTCATAATAATTTGTAAAACGTGTCGCATCACTTCATGGAGGCGGTAGTCCACACGTGTGCACAAGAGATGTCGTAGTTTCTTCAATAGATTAGTAGATAAGAAGATAAATGTGATATTATTATTAAAAATTTATAATTATGTCAAAAAAATTATATAAATACTTAAAATAAATCATTAAACACACCTATTAGTGTCGATGATGTAAAATGAAGTACATCGGTTCACTGGGCAAAAGACTAGCATACACGTGGCCAACTGTTTCATTTCCCATTTAATAGAATAAGGGATTAATGAAGGTTATGAAATTAACATAAAACAATCTATTAATATTTAATTTATTTAATTTATTATATAATTATGTTTAAAGAATAATTTATCGAGTTAAAATAATAAATAGAATGAAAATACATTAAAAATTATCATACCTCTTCTTTAGAGAACCACATTAGGTTTCCACCTAAATTCTTATCAGGAGAGTTTATTAATAAAAAGACGTTCTATATAAAGGGTTAGTGATGTAAGGAATGGATTTTTTAAATAATAATATGAACCAAAAGTTTCTTGATGTTTGGATATGATAGGAGTGGACATGTCCTTTTATATGGCGGAGAGAACCCACTTCAAAACCACTAGGAAATTCCCCCAAAGTGTAAAAAATGCTAAAGTCATTCCCATGATATATTCTTCCAAAAGAATATATATTCAATTTTGGGATATTAAATGGTCGAAATGAGTTTATTCAATAGGATTTAGATTATTTTTAATGAAAATAATTCACTTATCTTTTGGTTTAACCCTCGGTAAACTCATTTTAACCTTGATAATAGTAATTAATTTTTATTATTTTCATAGTTATTTATTGAAAAAAAAGTTAAACATATCATATAAAATTAATTATGATGATTTAAAATATAGAATTAATTTTACCTTAATAAATTCTTGTAATATGTATAATTAATTATAAAATCAATCTTGCAGAAGTGACGAAAAGGTAGTTTTCCAAAGAAAACATTTCATATGTATAAAATGTTTTCATACAAAAGTTGACCATAGTATTGATTAAAATTAACTAAATTGGATTAATAATAATATAGTTTTACTAATTTTACTTTTAGAATCATTTTAAAACTAAATTTATCTTTATAAATGTGTTAAAAAAAATATGATTTTTAATAAAATTAAGTATTTTCTCCCATTCATCGAAAAATTAATCTTCACTGAAAATTATAAAAAATTAACTCTAAGATAATTTTGACATTTATATTTCAAAAGTAGTGTTCATTTTTTCAAAATAATATATAAAATTAGAAATTTTAATTTTAAAATAAATATGAAAAATGCGAAGAAACCATTTCTTAGTTAAATACATCTTTATGAATAAAACCTGATTTATTATTATCCCATTCCTAAAAAAACTAAACGAATGAGACAAAATTTTATTGAGTATATAATATTTAAATTTCATTAAAATCATTTACCAATAGTGACTAATTTAATTTATTAATATAAAAACACATTAGGTGCATAAAAATAGTTTTTCATAAAGACATTTCTCTAACATTCAAATTATTATTTTTTCATTTGTATTCAATTAATAACAAATGATTTTATTTTATACATTTTAACCATGTAATTTTCATAATTTTGTTATTTCTATTATTACGTACAAATTTAATAGTTTAATTATAATTGTTACCGTAATTAATGAAATTTTAATAGTATATTGTGGTTCGTTTAAAACATAATGTTTTGTGTAATGAAAGCTACATAAGAGATTGATTTTAAAAAAATATATATAATATATAGAGTTTTTTTATTATATCCCTAATAAAATAAATATTTACCATGAAATTACATCACTTTCAAACAAAAAACTGAGGATACTTTGGCCACATCATATCTGCTGGTTCCCACATAGATTATTCAAGTTGGGGGATATCAACATAAAATGTTTACCATGTGAGTGATGTTGTTTCGTAAATCTTTCTCTCTACAATCGGTAATATAAAATAATTATTTCTAAAAATAATGAACTTAATCTAGTGGGTTTTCCCCTGAGTTTCGTACATGTGAATTATTATGTATATAGTTCATCATGAGAGATACATGAAACAATTCTTGACCTTATGAGAGGATTGGTGGAAGTGTCAAGTGATAATAGAAAATAAAAACTAGATTAAGAATGTGGAAAGAGAAGATATACATAGGGCTCAACATTCCATTCTTTTTGAATCTCTGAACCTTATTCAATGATGAAATTCACAAAAAAATCACCAACATTAAATTCAAGATCATGTCGATGATTTTAATCATCACTTTTTATCGACTCTAGGTATAATTGATGAGTTTTTTAATGGTTATGATATTTTATACCATTTTATCATATACATCAGTTCCCAATAGATTTATTTCTCTAACTTAATCCCATAATGTTTGATTTTGACACTTATTACCATTTAGGGATTTATAAGGATCCATATGAATAATCAACTGAAATAAATTGTTCTATGAAAACATGACTAGAGGAAGGTGATGATCACAACCACCTTTTAAATCCATATAATAAGATCTTAGCATATCCTAAAGGGTTTGATTTGTTCTATTAGATTGATCATCTACTTGATGACAAAAAGCTATGCTAAAACTCAACTTTGAATCAAGGGATTACCGAGACCTCTCAAAATATTTGAGGTAAACCTCATATCCTGATTAGATATAAATTGATATTTTACTCCATGAAACCTTGTCATTTTATTAATTTAAATCCTAGAAAGATTATTTATAGATAATTATTATATAATGGAAACCAACTATTCTTATTTTTTAAGGCAGTCAACTACAACCCAAAAATCATTATAACTATAAAATTTTATTTTATGGTGTCTGATAAAAAACTAAATTTTGTTGTTTTCCTATTTCAATTTTGGTATAGGTAATGGTTGTAACATCCATATAGAATTTATTTCTCTTATCCTTAACTTATTGACATACAAATCTCCAAAATAAAAACTCATAATTTTTTCTCTTTCTTTTGTCCAGCCATAAATACTTTTTCAAATCACTATAAATATTTATACTTCAATGATTAATAGACAATGAAGAACAATGAGACTCATCCAAACTATCCTTCCTTAAATATGGTATGGGAAGAACACATACAAGGTTCCTAAACCATAAAATTCTATCATAATCAATATTAAAATCAATAAAATTTAACACCTTCATTTGTAGTTACACATCTTCCTTTTAAGACACTTTAATCTTCACTTGGATAGATTTCATAACACACATTTGATAAATATAATATTTTTCCACTTCCTTCAATATTTCCAGATCCATCCTTTCCAAATACAAAAATATTGGATCTTTTTTATCCTCGTCATGGATAATCTAGCACAATCCTTTTGACTCAAGGAATAAACCACCTTGTTTCCTATCTAAGGGTGGTAATGTATTGAAAATTCATAATCATTAATTGGTATATTAAAATATTTTTGTGTGAATTTATACATTAAAATTTTATGATCTGTATATATATATCACACATTTCTCTATAAAGATAATGCATATATAAATTTAATGAAAAATTATCACAGCTAACTCCAAATCATTATTTGTTTAATATTTCTCATTAACTTTTAATTATTATGAGGCATGGTATATAAGTAATTCATTCTATATATGGATGTATCATATACCCATATTTGATGCATCATTATAGATTACAAACCGTTATCCCATGTAGGGTAATTTATAAAAAGTTTTGATAACTAATATTCTATTTATTTAATTGAAAATTTCTTCATATTCATCTGTATAATTAAACTACACTCCCTTATGAGTTAACTTAATGAGTGGATTACATAGGTGTGATAAATTCTCAACAAAAAATTGATAATATTCATCCATATCAAAAAAAATAATTCAAATACCATTCATAATGGTTGTTCTAGGATGACAATCAATAACATCGGTCTTTGATGGATCCTCATATATACCATCTCATGAGATTATATGACTCAAAAATTAAATTATTCTAGAAAAAATTTATACATGGTAAATTTATCATATAAAGTCACCTTCCTTAGAGTCTTAAAAATAACCCTAAAGTGATCTTAATTCTATCCCTTTCTATTTAAATAGATAATAATATCATCTACATAGACTACTAAAAACTAATCAGGGTAATCTTTAAATGATATATTCATTTAATATATAAATATAATGGGGTAATTAGTAATACTGAATGTCATCAATATATATTCATAGTGATTATACAATGTATGGAATGTTATCTTGGGTATATCCTTCTTATTGAACATTAATTGATGATATCAAAAATAAGGTTCAATATTGTAAAAGTATTGATCTCCACATAGTTGGTCAGATAAGCTGTCAATATAGGGAAGAGTATACTTGATCTTGATTATTATATTGTTCTGTTCCCAATAATCAACATAGAGTCACATTTATCTATATTTATTCATAACAAAAAGGACAGGTTTTCCCAAAGGTGACAGACTTGGCCGAATGAGTCCCATATCATGATTAAATTAGAGATTCTTAATTAATTCATAAAACTAAATCAGTGAAATTCTATATGGAGTCTTTGAAATACATGTTGCACTAACTATGAGTTATGTTGATAAATCAACAGCACGATTCAGAGAACCACAATAGATATATTTAAAAATTAAATCTATAAAATCCAACCCAATAGTAATATCACAACGATTTAGTTTATACCCAAGAATATGAGAAAAACACCCTGATTTAGTTAGGATGAAGACCCATATAGTGTATTTTAATTCAATAAAAAATTAATATTTATCATCACACCGACATATGATCATATATTGGTTCGAAATATCAAAAATGAATCTAATTCCTTGGGAATTGAGGTGTAATTTATGAATAGAAATCCATTCTATGCCTAAGATAACATTAAAATAAACCATAGGGAGAATAGAATGTTTTTAAGGAAGCATATTCCAAAATATTACTACCAGATAATAATCATATACCTTATATGTGACAAGCGTACCATAAGATTATTTCACTAAAAATTCCATATTTAATCATTGCGTATAAGAATTTACATTCATAGAGAGTTCTCATGATATAAATTAATGAATATAACTATTCCCAAATAAGGTACTTAAATATTTTAGCTTCTTATTACCACCCAAACATCATAATTCTATCATTAATTTCTTATTGAAACCAAATTGGTTTGTATGAACATCAAGCAGCATTAATCAGATTCATTAATCATGAAAAATAATTCATGTGTTTTCTGAATCATGAAATCTTCTTTTTAGTAAATATCATCTTAGTTTTAACCTAGGTCATTGATTGTCATCAACTATTAAAATATTTCAAAATGGTTTCTAAAGAGTTAACACCCTTCCAAAAAAATATGTTGGGAGTGTCAAAAATGATATGTAGAATTTCTCATTGTTGTACACTAGATAATGAGTGAGACAAATCCCAATTCACACATTTCATAGTTGTTAAACCTAGGTAAAACATTTCTAGAGATACAATCACTTGTAGTATCTAGATAGGAATGTAATATCCTAGATACCACTTTCTTTATCCTTCACAAAATTTTCAACACATTTTCTGATACATTTAATAATCCATAGGGTTTTCACTAAATATTTCTCATACAATTTTCTAAATTTAGTTTAAATATTTCATTGATAAAAACTATATATATCCACCAATTTCATAAAGAGATATGAAATCTTAATAGTTGAATATTAATTACACAGCATAAATATCCATTCAATGATCATATAGGTGTAGTATTTTTGGAAACATGGAAACATAAAAAACTAGTTCATAAGTATAATACACCATCTCCCATTAAGGTATGTATAACAAGCACCCTTCTTAAAAATATTATACATAATAAAATTATTCATATCCTTGGGAAAAGAAACATAATAAATGGAGAGCTCATATGACCAGTAAGAGTAAAAAATGTAGATATTAACATAACATGAGCATAAGGATATGTGAATAAAATTTGAAAATCATACCATTAATATCATAGATCATATAATTGAGTCATGGAATAAATAATGGCAGTTCATAAGACATGTATCATTAATAAAATCAATGAACATGATACATGAGAGAATAACATAGATATAGGAATGTGGAAAACATAATATTATAACATTGTAAACATGTATAAATAGAAACATTTTCACTTATTGAGTTAAGGACATGAATCCAAGACATCGCATAAACATATGGACATGAAAACCTATTTCACATATAATCTTATATACATTAAATCCATGTCCATTCTTAAACTTATGGACATTAAAGCTAGTTTAATGATAAATCTCATAGACATGAAAACTAGTTACAATCATGAAATTGTGATAATGAAATCATGTTCCATTATAACATATTTACCTAATGATTTTTCCATATTTACTCAACGAATTGGAGGGTTATATAATTTTTGTCCCACCCATCACATAATGAAAATATTATAGATTCATTCCCAAATATCAAAAAACACTTATCATTGCAGTTCCTATGAAAAAAACATGTTTTATAAATATTTTTTCTTGGAATAACTTGTGTAAATGAAAGGGGTTCCATTAACATTACATAAATTTGTCATATCATATACCCAGGAAAAATTAATGGGTTTCATAAACATTATTTCATCATACTCATACGTCATCCAGATAAAGACTATGGATGGTATCATTGGATAATCTCCCTAGTAGAGAATAAGAATAATCAAGGGTTGATGTCATTGATGAATACAAATCTAATTAAAAAATATATATATAAATCATGAGTAAAATAACCTTTCCACTGTGAAAATATATATTTAAACTCTTACAATTTCTCAAATATTAATGAAAACATTTTATTTTAAAATAACCTTGGAATATTTAAAACGAATTGTTAAATAATTCAATGTTCATGATGAAGGTAAGTACCGTTCATGTCAAACATGTTAAAACATGTATTGAATCTACACTTTTAGTAAAAATTCGAAAGTACCTTGTTTCAAAAAGTGACTAGAGAATTATTTTCAAAAAAATTGGAAAAATTCAAAAAAAAAGTATAATTTTTTCAAAGACTCATTTGAGAATAGTAAGAAAATTATCTAAAAACATTTTTAGGACATGAAAATTGAAGAGAAATTATTTTTTAATGACATGAGAAATAAAGTAGGTTTTACATAAAATATTATTTAAGAACCATAAGTATAAAAATAGTATAAAATTAAATGAAAACGTGTAATTTTAAAAAATAACCAAAGTATAATAAAATTCATAAGATTATTATGAATTGGAGAATGAAATTTCATTAATGGATGAATAATCATAAACAATCCCAATAAATAATGAGATTGTAAAATTAAACCCCTACCACTTTTGTAAATTTGTAATCATAAACCCCATGAAATAGAAAACATAAAATTAAACTAAAAAAACCATTAATATATAGGGATTCTCCAAATAAAATATAATAGGGGTATTATATACACCACAAAAATAATAAATAAGTGGTGAATATAGAATATCTCTCATGGAAGTAAAAGTGAGATGAGAAATCCTTACCCCAAGGCATCAATTTATTCTTAGTATAATATATTATAATCATAGGTTTATTATAAATCTATTAAAGAGCCATAATAATATATAATAGAATATATAATTGCATTTAACCATTTTATCACCCATTTATCAACAATTATTTATTATAATCCCTGTTCTGGGTTATAACTTCTTCATTTTTCATGTATGTTTTGATTCTGTATATTTGGTACACGTTCTTTTATTATAGTTACATATTATCCAAAATTTTAATCATGATATAAATATGATATTAAATTATTATATTCACATTTATATTCATCCTTAAAAGTTGGAGATAGGAAAATGAATTACACAATTCATGGAGAAGGTAGGTCATTCATATACTTTCTTAAAGAATGAAATAAAATAAATAAAAATACTAAATCACCATTACAGAATCATTTTTATATAAATTTAATCATATATATTCTTTAAAATTACCCTTATTACAATCCATTTCAAAATAAAATGAAAAACATGTCACATCACATTGTATATGTTGTAGTCCAAATGTATGCACAATCAACACTATCATTTTTTAATAAAACGGGAGGTAAAAAGATAGATGTGAAATTATAATTTGATAATTATTATTTTCTCATAAATAGAATATATATATATATATATAATTTAAATTCATCGTTATATCTGCCTGTTATTGGCAGTTATTGAAAAAGAATTACATCGGTTCACGAGGCAGTAGTCCTTGGTACAAAATACCTACTATTTCATTTCCCATTTGACTGAAGGGAGGATGGATGTAGGTCATATTATAAAAATAAGGAAATATAAGTATATATAAGATACAAATTTTATTATATAGTAATGTTTTATTTTTATTTTAAGGAATTAGAAGAAGAAATAAAAATAAAATAAATGGTTTAATATGATACCACTTCTTTGAAAAACTTCCTTATACATACACATAAAGACTTCTTAGGAGGTTTGAACCAAAATGGTCTTGATGTTTAGATAGGAGAGGAGTATATTATTCCTTTTATAAGTGTAGGGGAGGACCCATTTTGAAACCTTTTGAAAATTTCACAAAAGGATTCAAAATGATAAAGTCAGACATAAGAAAAATGAATCCAAATTACCATATATTAGTATTGATTATATTATATGTTTAAAATATGGTTTTTTTAACCCCTATATAGACTTGTTTTAACCTTAACTGTAGTAATTTTTTAAATATTGTTTTTATTATTTAAGACTAAAAATAAAGTTGAACTTATAATATAATATTAATTATTATGACTCTAAATATTGAATCTCTTTTACCAAATTTCATCCATAATAGTGGTAAATTTTAATTTTAAAAATAAATCCATATACGTGATGAAAAAGTAGTCTTCCAAGGAAACCATTTCATAAGTTTAAAATGTTTTCATATCAAGGATAAAAAAAAATTTAATCATATAAAATAAAATGGATTAATCATAATATAATACATCTAATTTTACTGTTAAAGACATCTGAAAAAAATTAAACTTTGTAAATGCTTTAAAGAAATAAACTTTTAAATAAAAATCTTTATTTTCACTATTTATTGAAAAATTATTGTTTTTAAAAAATTACAAAAACATCAAGCTAAGTTAATTTTTAGATTTATATTTTAAAAATTAATTTCATTTATTAATAAAAAAATTCGAAATTGTTTGAATTTATTTGACAATATGCGTTGAAAATTCTTTGAAACCATTTTTTAGATAAATATTTTTTATAAGAATATAACTTGATTTATTATTATCTCATTTATAGGAAAAATATTAGATGTATGCGAAAAAATTAGTGAATATATAATATATAAATTTTATTGAAATCATTCACCAATTGTGACTAATATTATTTATTAATATAAAAACACAAGACATTCATAAGAATATTTTTTCAGAAAAACATTTATTTTACTTTTAAAGAATTTTAATTTTAATTTATAATCAATTGATAAAAAAATAAATTTATTTTATACATGTTTAGAACATTCCACTTTCATAATTTAGTTATTTATATCCATACACTTCAATTTAAGGGATAGGTTATGCCTATAATCTTAATTAATAATATATTAATATTATATCATTTTTCATTTAAAACTCACTATTTCATGAAATACAAGCTATCAATAAAACTAAATTTATTAGAGAAGAAAATTTAAAATATCTCGGTATTAAAAGTGAACATGAATTCCTAGATCCAGTTCTAAAAACAAAATCATTACATTCTTGGGTTCATATAAATAAATGATATCCAATTTAAACCATCCATGAAACATCAAAAGAATATATTAGATTTTTTATGTAGAAAAATACCTTTACTGTTTCGAGTTTTAGAGTATTAGGAAAATCAATTACAAAAAATTACCAATGTCTATAATTTGGTTCATTTTTTACTATTATTATATTTTATTATTCCACATTAATTATTCATCATCTCCCACATGAAAACCTTATAAAAATATCTTACATAACATATATCTTTATAACTTTAGTTATAGAAACATAAGATGGATAAACTCAAATTCTGAGTAAGGGTATATAGAAGCATTAACAGTTTAATATCTTTATTGGTAACAAGTGTTTCCTAAGTGTATGAGAACATAATAAAATTGCATTAGCATAACACACGAGAGTTTATACCTAAAAAACATGGAACATAAATAATGATAAATTGAATAAGGATTTAACAAAATATTAATGAAATGATCATCAATGACTATGATCCATGATAAAATAATCATTGATCAATGGAATCATTTGACATAATTACAAGCGTATATAAACTACATATGTAAATTGAAAGATCGCTCATTCATCATGTAATCTCTTAAAATAGTTGATTATAATATTATCTTAATAGTAACATACAAAAGTTAAATCCACCTACTCATAAGATATACTCATATTTACTAAAATCAATCATCTCTTAGTCTAACATGCAATAAAAAACATCATTATCTATTAAGAGAAACATTCAATGGATAACTATGTCTCTTTATCTAAATCATTGGACGACTTTAATGTACCCACCCATCAATTTTTTATAATGTGACCATCGGTCCTTAGTTTCAAACAAAATCACCCATAAATCATCTATACAAATTTACATGTACCATATAATGAAAAAATCATTTACAAGATATAATTTTTCAATATAATACCATTTAAAACAATAATCATTACTTTTTTATCTTGATTAACTCGTAGAAAATAAATGAGTTACAAGAAAATATCATTAAAGAATCATCCTAAACAATTTAGAAAAAGTAAGATAATTATATCATAAGATTATATACCCATTGAAACACTATAATACTTAAATGGTTGTGACATGTATTAATATACTATTAAAATATTATTTAAAATTTTTCTTGCAGAAAATGGGAAAAATCCTTTTCCATTGGGTACCTCTAAAAACTAAAAATTCCAAAAATATTGATAAAAATATTTTATTCTAAAATAATAATGGAAACATATAATATAAACATGAAAACATATAATAATTTTGAGGTTGGTAAAATCCTATAAAGTTTCTAAATAAATATTCCTTTTAAACCTTTGTAAAGAGATTAAAAAGTGAAAACTGTGGAAAAAATTAAAAAAATTCCTATAAAACATTTATAATAACATCAAATATCATATAGAAAAATTTTAGGAAATCATTTTTATTTTGAAAATATCATTCTTGAAATATGATAAATAAAATCAAGTAAGAGTTTGGAAAAAATTATTTAGAACATTTAAAGGAACATTTTTAAATAAAAAACATCTAATGTCTTTTAAAACCAAAACACCATTGGAAGGAATAACATAAAATGGAAATTTAAATACCATGAGAATAAAAACAATTCATGAAATCATATTTTAAGAGCCATTATACACATTATATAAATTAATATTCGTTCATCAATCAGAACAAGTATCAGAGAAGGAAGTTTGAGATGAGAAACTCTTTTTACAAGTGTAATTCTTGAATGAAAAATTCATTGAATGAACTAATTTAACATTATTATGTAAAAACCATAATTTATCTGAATTAATATATGAAAACATTTTCATCAGGAATTAAGTACATGATTTAATATTAATCATGGTTCATAACATGAATTTTTTTTCAATGAATTGAAATTGTGACCATGAAAACCCTTACAACTTTTATAACACTTCAATCAATATATCATGAAAGAGATAACATAAAAGGAACTAAAAATGTGAGAATAAAATATTCTTTCAGGATTTAAAATCTCAATATGTAGCATATAATCCTTGTCAAATGATTTATGTGGATAGTACAATATATGTCTATCAATTTGAAAAAATAATTCCAAATATTGTACCATTAAAGAGATAACTAATAAATTATGTTATTATGTGTAAAATTTTTAATAAAAACTTATGGAAACATAAAAAACATTTCACACATAATATTTAAATAACAAAGTCAAAAAGTATAATTATAACCTAATGAATGGATATTGATTTTGGAAACACCTTACCACATGCCCAGACCAAAGATATACATGCTTTAACTAATGTATAATAAAATTATATTAATTATTTTACTTTCTTCAAAAAAATTACCATATTTTCCCGTATAATAAGAACATTTATTTCACTTTTTGTAATGAAATAGTTATTTATTTGTTATTTAAGTCTTTCTCTAGTGTTTTGAGGACATTCAGTACGTAATTATAAAATGAATTTGGTAAATTGACTAGTGTTGTTGGAGCCAAAAGGTAGGATGAAGAAGAACAAGAGGGAAGTCTCCAGGGTTGCCTCATGAATACCTTTCGTGGAGAGCCATGGCCCCACGCCCACCACGGAGCAAGGAGGCGGGACACCCCGCAAACCCATTTGATGTTCCCGACCCCACCACGGAGAAGAGAGGCGGGATGTGCTATGAACGAATTTAACATTCATGATCCCACCCCATAGCAAGGAGGTGGGATGCCTCAAGAACCCCTTTGACGTTTGCGACCCCACCACGGAGCAAGGAGGTGGGATGCTCCACGAATGAATTTGACATTCGTGAGCCCGACGTGGAGTAAGATGGAAGGATGCTCCGTGAATGAATTTGACATTCGTGAGCCCGTTGCAGAGCATGGAGGCTGGATCCTTCGTGAGCCAATTTGGCATTCGCGACCCACCGCGGAGAAAAATCCATATTCGTGCTGAGAGAGCTCTACTTCGCGAATCCTATTTCCTATAAATATAGAACTCCTTTCGAGCCCAAAGAACAGATCATCCGACCTTTCAGCTTCTGTGCACTCAAATCGCGATGCACTTTTTTATCTGTGAACCCTGAGATACTCAAGGTACTTTTTCATTGTGAAGTGACTCACCCTTTGCATTAATTTAGCCCATCTTCTGAGATGGATGCCTTTCGTGATGCCCACGGTCCTTCACGAAGGAAGGGGATCCCCACAGGGACTCAGGTCATCGTGGAGTGGTTATGCTTCCTGAAACACCCTTCATGCATATGTGACCCACATGCTAAGGCTGGGTCACTGTGCTTCGTTAAGCACATTTCCTCACAACACCTTGCTTCATGAGGAACTCTTGCTTCATGAGGAATTGTTTCGTGAATGAATTTCTACTACGCAAAGCTCCTACTATATTCACCTATTCCCTATGCCTAGGCTAGGTCACATAGCTTCATGAAGCACACCCCTTCATGAATCCCCTCCACCACATGGAGCACCAAATATTTACAAGGCTTCTACCTATGAACTCTTTTTCCCTGCAATTTTTTTTCTCGTGCAACCCTCCAGGTTTGCACGAATTAACTTTAATGTCCCTTGGGCGGTGCTTCACATTTTGTTTCTTCGTCTCATGCGTATTCACATAGGCATGCTAATTGCTATTGCTTCTTTGCATAGCCACGCTAATGTGGACCCCCAATGAGATCACCTCTCGACACCCCCAGCTAGGGAATTGTTGATGCCTTCCTTCCCCCTAGGGAGGGTGGGTATCAGTTATATAAGTCCTAGGGGTGTGGAGCGCACCCATTTCGTCTGAGCTGTATGATGAGAATCTTCCAAGCACTATCTTCTTCATCACATGACGTTAAACTGTGACCTTTCCCCGTTCCTTGCATTCAGGGTGCCCCATCTCATACATTCTCCATGCCCACTGGTCTCCACGAGAGTGAAATCATTCCTCACATGGAATGAGGTCCTCTTTATCGAAGTGGAGTTTGTCTATGAGGACAGGGTAACCACCCTGGTGTAAGACCCTATCCTTTCATAAAGGAGGCCACACCCCTGGTCCTCCTCTCTTCCTGGGTGCCAAATCCCTCTCCTGATGGGCATTGTAACCACCTAAGCATCCCACATAGAGTAAGTAACAATCTCCATCACCTTGTTCTTCTAACCACGCGTAAGCCCCTATTTCCTCTCTGAGCCCCCAGCTACGCGTAGCCCCATCCGACTTCCCACAGATGCACCTTTCACGGTATGATCATCAGGTCATTGTGGCCTTTTGTTTCTCACACCAAGCATGACTCACATGGGCTTAGAGTAAGTGTCAACCATGAAATCATCCTCAGGAAGCCTAGAGTGTAATCCCCAAACCCATTCTGAATTATGTGGACTTTTTATCCTTACAATGGCAGGGTATGTAGGAAGCCTCCCTAAGGTTCAAGCCCAACACTCAGTCGCTCTGACCCCCATAACATCGGTTCTCCCACTCCATCTGAACTACATGGACTTTGATCCTTGCCAAGGCAGGGTATGTAGGAAGCCTCTTTGAGTTTCAAGCCCGACACTTGGTTGCTCTGAATCCCTTCACGTCGGTTCACCCACTCCTTCTGAACTACGTGGACTTTGATTCTTGCCAAGTCTTGGTATGTAGGAAGCCTCCATGAGGTTCAAGACCAACACCCGGTCGCTCATACCCCCTTCACGTTGGTTCTCCCACTATGTCTGAACTATGTATACTTCGATCCATTCCAAGGCAGGGTATGTAATAAGCCTCCTTGAGGTTCAAGCCCAACATCTGGTCACTCTGACACCCTTCACGTCTGTTCGCCAACTCCATCTAAAATTTGTGGACCTTGATCCTTTACAAGGCAAGGTACGTAAGAAGCCTACTTGAGAATCATGCCCAACACCCATTGGTTCTGACCCCCTTCACATCGACACCCACTCATACTGAACTACGTGGACTTTGATCCTTGTTAAGGAAGGTTACGTAGGAAGCCTCCCTAAGGTTCAAACCCAACACTCGGTCACCCTGACCCCATTCAAATTAGTTCACCAACTCCTTCTGAACTACGTGGACATTGATCCTTGCCAAGGAAGGGTACGTAGGAAGCCTCCCAGAGGTTTATTCCCAACACCCAATCACTCTGACCCCCTTCACGTCGGTTCACCAAACCCCTACCTAAACTACAAGGTCTTTGATCCTTTCCAAGGAAAGGTAAGGAGGAAGCCTCCCTAAGGTTCAAGCCCACCACCCATTTGCCTCGACCATCATAACTTCGGTATACCTCTCCACTTGAACTATGAGGTCTTTGATCATTTCCAAGGCAAGGAATCCTCCCTAAGGATCAAGCCCACCACCCTTGGGTCCCAACCATCTTCATGTCGATTAACCAAAAAAACATCTGAACTATGAGGTCTTTGACCCTTGCCAAGGGATGGTACGTATTAAGCCTCCCTGAGGTTCAAGACCAACACCCATTAGTTCTGACCCCCGTCCACATCAGACCACCTTTATCATGCATGATGTTAAACTGCATGACCCCTTTTCATCTTGCATGACGTTAAACTGCATCCCACATTCAGCGGTAATCCATTGTCATCCCCCATTCAGCGGCAATCCATTTTCAACCCTATCCAATAGTTTTCTGTTGTCAACCTTGTTCTATGGTAAGCCATTGTCTTGGGTGAACTACGAGGATATAGATTCCCTACCATGGGGATACGTTGAAGGTCTCTTCGAGACTCAATCCCAACATCACCGTCATCCTCGAGTCGACTCCATCTAATTCTCCACCCACTTCACTAAACCATCCATCATCCATTTTAGTTCTTACCCTGGCCCCACATCCTGGTGGGATCATTCTACCTCATTCCCCATTCACCTCAACAAAAATTGGGTAGCTAACCACGTGTTAGCCCCAACATCAGTGTTCTCTCTAGGGGTCACCTCACCTGATCTACTCTAGTCAGTGTTCTGATTAGTCCGACCCATCTCTGCTAGACGTTAAACTCGCGGCATACCCTGTGTTAAACATGGGAAGCTAAGGAAAACCTCAGATACTTTCCTATGGCGTATGATTCCCCGCATTCCTCTTGGGATTCCTCGGGCTTCCACACCCGTGAGAAGCACTATAATAATGGAAATAAACCCAGACACGCCAGTGTTCCAGCGTCCAGACACACCAGGGATGTCCAATATGACTACTCCCCCAACCAAAGGTTTCTACCCTTACCGGACCCCATGGAATTTCCTAACAAAAGCAATGTAATTAAATGGTGTCCAAGAAGATATGGAACTGGGAAGAGTTTCACGAACGATGTCTTAAATCTATAATAGAGACTCCGACTAGGTGACGAGTTTTGGGGAGGAATCCATGGAAGGAAGAACCGACATCCTATCATCCCGTTTTGATCAAGGAGAAAATGCCCCTAAAGAAGGAACAAATGTCGCCCGACCTTGGAAATCAGGAATGTGGGGAAACCAATACCGCCACCTTTCTCGAATAAAATGGATGCATGTGCCCCAGCAAAAGTATCAAAAACAGAAATGGTTAACCTATGTGAATATATTCTCTTAAATATAGATATTAGTAGCATTCGAGATCTCAGTGTATTAGCGTGTCACCAGATCCATCTATTAGGCACTAGGTCCCGCCAAGAAAATAGTTGTCCTGGCATGAAACTCACCATAAGTTGGGGCAGTTAAAACATTGGACATCCCGGTCCTCGACGTTGTCAGTATGGATCCATCTTACCAGCCATGGAAGACGGAATGGCATTAGGGCACTGGTCGTCAATTCCTTTCCATTCAGCACTAATGAGATAATCTCCCTACTTTTTAGAAACCAAGCTACTAAAATAATTCTATCCCCACTCTCCCACCAACGCAGCGATAGGGGAAATGCCAACACGGTAGTCCTGCACAGCTCCACCGCATTGGCAACAAACTCCACGCCTACAAACGTCAGGCGCCCATGACCCATTTCACCGTCTGAATTCATTCAGCAGAGAGTGATCAATGGCCTCATATGTTGGTACGAGGAGGAGGGGATTATCTTGACTAGGGATATGACCTTCTAGGATTTGGAGGCGTATGCGCCTCGCCACCAACACCACCCCAATGGGACGCACATGAAGCCACCTCTTCCTACACCAATATACAATTGTTTTGGGAGCCTCTCCCAAGAATTCCTCGACGAATCTCTCCCATATGCCAATGAGGTTCGAGATGTGTGGGCCAACCCAGTCGGGATCCCATTTCAGGGGTCCCCATGGAGGGCTCCCACTAGGTCACGCTGGCACCACCATACGATCCCACATGTTGAGGAGTAGGTAAGAAATTCTCCTGCACCATTGGCCCTGATCCGGTTGACCCGATGCAGGAATTGGGAACAGGCTGAGGGGGAAACCCCCAAAGTGCATCAACGTCACCATCTACTATGGCTCAGGCCACCATCAATATATATCATCAACCCCATGTGTATGCTGAGCAGGGGAAATTGTATACCTGGCCTGGATCGAGGCGCAAACCACCCCACGGGCAGGATGGGTCAACTTTCCTGACTGTCGGTGCAGGTAATGGCTACCACCAGTATGGAGGCCCTCCTCGTACCACCACCATGGAGAACACGAGTCTTCCCCACTTCTCGGATCGGCATGGAGGTCTGCCACATGCTTCCCTCAGTCCAAATGAGGGAGCTCCCCATGATGGTGACACCTAGTATTGATGCCTCTTCCATGCTCATTACATCTGGTATGGAGTCATCCCACCTGATATAGACTGCCGATATGGGGAAGTTTCACATCTAGACAATATAAAGCGTGGGGGACCTCCCCATGTTCTAACAGCAGCCGATGAAGGTCCTCCTTGCCTCAGTAACCAGAGAGGTGAAGGGCAGCGTCGATTCACCAGCACCCAGCATGGAGGCCCTACCCATGTTCGGCTCGACTAGTACGAGGACCTTCCTTGCACTGATGTCTCTAGGGGACGTAAACATGGTGGTCCCCCCCATGCCCTTATAGGCTCGACCAGAGGTCCGACCCACTCCAGAATTTCCCACAGAGGTCCTCCTCATATCCCTTTTCATATCTGTCTCGATGCTCCTCGCAGCCCGGCTTACTCGGGCAGAAGTCCTCCCAGCCCCAGCACCAGTACAACCGAAGGACCTCCTTGTGCTGGAAATATGCCCTGTTCTGAAGAACCATCATGGGGTAGGAGGGCTGATCATATCCACCATAAAAGTATCTCTGAGAGGATTCAGACTGAGATCAAACCGAATTTCTTCTCAGATTCTGAAGGCGAATAAAAATCAATGATGGAACCCTCACCCAGGTCTATTGTGTCAAGGGACAGGGGAGGAACAAGGCACATCCACCTAGTACTCCCAGAATGTGAGGTCTATTAGATTCCCTCCTCCCTCCGTAGGTATATCTAGGAGGAAGAAAATTTGGCAACCCCACATGTTACGGCCGTGAAATCGCCACAATCATCAATAGTAACACACTCTACCTCGACTAGAGATCACAAAGAGATATTCTGGGGACCAATGGTGGATGAAAAATAGCATGGTACATCGCCAGCATCCATAGCCCCCGCACCGGAAACTGCAGTCATTATCTTGTCTTACCGTGACGTCATGGCTATGTCGAACACTCTTTGGAGGACAGCCTGAGAAGCGGCAATTTGTCAGATCGCTCACCATACTCTCCACCAACCAGCCTTCCGTACCAACAGCTTTCTTCAGTACCACTACCAGTTCCTTAGACTCCTCTGGTTGACGTGTGGGTTACTGAAGGCCCAAACCCTGAATCCGAGCCAAGGAGATTATGGAAAATCCTCACATCAGACCACTTCCCTGGGATTTTTTGGCCCATGGTGGTGCCCAATTTTTGTGCACAAGAATCCCTCACCCTAGAGTAAGTTGAGTGTTTCTGTCAAACCCTCTGGGTGGTGCACTTCTGCCTTTTTCATTAGCGAGTGGCTATTCTGAAGAGCCAAGCACATTTTGAACACATTGGTGAGCAGTGCCTTTTGGTTGATCTGTCCACACTCCCTATGGCTCAGCGCCCTGAGTCACCAAGGTTCCTGAAGGACCTCTATCAAAGAAGAGTCTAGAGTTTCAAGGTACTCTACAAGATTATCAAAGAAGATTCCCCCCATGTGCAGATCTGTGGCAGGGGGTAATATGTTGCCCTCTTCTTCAGTTCTATCTGGTGATAGCCCGACTTTCCAGGAGATATCAAGGAATTTCCCCTGGGTAGAGTTGCGGTCAATATGCCCAACCAATCAAAAGAGGTGAATAAGCTAGTGATCCTCAATAGAAACCTACCCCCTGAAGGTGTTCCAAAACTATTGGATCTTTTGGGGAGGGTTACTCACCAACAGAGGAGCATACTGGGTCTCCTCGCACCCACTGAGGCATTAGTCCTTATATGGAATCACAGTAAGGGTATGGAGAATCATTGAGTGGTCAAGTCCTCCTACCTATCTGGATTAGTGCAGAAGAAGGAGGAAGACCCTGAAAAAGTCGTGTTGCATTAGTAACTTACCGAATAGAAGAAGTTGGTCGATGAACTCCATGATGAACACGCTGCAGTGTGTCTGCCAGACTACGGTGATCCTAGGATGGGGCTGTAGGGGCAGGCACAACTTACCCTCAGCGAATTGCCTCCAGTTGACCCTGATCATCCTACCCATGTAGGCAGGGTTGAGGTCAGAACTTATGTAAAGAGGGCGCAGTACGTATCGCCAAATCCTCCTAAACAGCGTAACGACCCTCGGGATCCAGCTCGTGCTCCCCCATCTACCCCATAGGTCATTCCACCAGCTGCCCCATGAGCCGATGGGCCACATTATCATGTTGAAGAACCCGCCAATTTTCTGGTGGTTAGGGATCCCCATCAAGATAGGAACCCCCACCAAGATGATTCAATAGCAGCACTTATTTCTCATCTCGAGACATTAGAGACGCGACATGTGGCACTATCGCCCGATGGAAAGCTATATCCGGTGTGGGTGGATGATATTCCATTATCCCCAGGTTCCAGGAATCCCACATTTTCCCCCTTCAACGGGACATGGGACCCGCCACAGCACCTGGCCCACTTTACCTCAAGGTGTGTCCCCTTGTTGGGAACTCCAGTGTAGTAGGAGGCCACCAAGCTCCAATGTTTTTTGCAGACATTGGAAGGGCCTTCATTTGTCTGGTACAGCCAGCTCTCCAACGGATCAGTAACCAGCTGGGAGGACCTCCATAGGCAATTCCTCAACCAGTTCAGTTCCACCACATGGAAGAAAAGTATCGCAGACCTCTTCAAGTGCAAAAAGATGCCTGAGGAGCGTGTCGCCGACTTTTTCTCCTGGTGTAAAGGACTCACGTATTCCTGTAACATGCAAATAACTTAGGAGAAATTGCTGATGATGTGCCTAGGGAACATCAAAATGGAGCTTTTCCCCTCTCTGATAACCTAGAACTATCCTAGGGGATTCCAAGAATTCTCTGATAAGGCCCAGTTCTTAGAGGAAGCCTTACAGCATGCCAAGCAGGCACGTCTATTGCCCCCTGTGATCCCCATGAGAAGGTCCAATAGGGCCAAGCCTAAATAAGTGGCCCAAATAGAGGCCCCAGATGATTATTGTTGTTGTGAATGGAGCCACCTCCATAGCCTCATAGAGGCCCCTACCTCAGGCATATCCACTGGCACAGCAGTGCCCACCCCATAATCGGCAGGTGGCCCCGCACAATGCGCTGCCACCACCTAGATGAGATAACCATGATCAACCTCCACGACAGGGTCCTATAACCCCTCATCAGGGTCGAGATCCAGTGGAATCCTTTCCGGACTATGGAAACTGAACCTACTCATTCAATGACACAGATGTCCCCAGTTATTTCTGCAGTTCCTTGGAGTAGGGGATTATACGTTTGCCTTAGTGTAGAAGACTGGAAGAGGCAGAACTCACTGATAACCCTAATTAATTCCCCTAACATTGGATCCTGGGGAACACTCTCAAGAAATTCTATGTGTTCAATATCCTTCTTCAATACTAGGTAGAAAAAACGTAGTCCATTTAGGCCAGGCTACGACACAGGTGGCATGCGTCTTCATGAGACCATACAGAAGCAGCGAAAGTGAGGGTGAGTGGAATCAAGTTTCCAGTCATAGATCCTAGAATTATGAAGACTTTATGTCTCTCAAAATAGTCGCTTGTTCACATGGTGTCATCCAGTTATGCCTGAATCGGCCAGAGCCTTTAGAAGCTACGACCCCCAATTCTGCATCTTCGTCTTAGCCAACCTCTTCCCATAAGATCAAAAACTGGTGACGCAAAGGAAAGCATAGTCCCCCACTGATGTAATCATCATCTTGTACTCTCGGCGACTTCATGCCCCCAAATATGGAAATACCTCCTAGAATACATCAAGTAGTGGATGACTCTTCGTCTGACGGTCAAGGGTACGCCTCGGTTAACATCGTAGAGATGGTAAATACCTACATGATTCCTGGCGATGAGGAGCGCCTGGAAAATCCTCCCAACATCCCCAGTCACTGTTAGTGTCGAAGGAGTTGTGGCTATATGGGTCATCAGAGTACCTCGGTCAGCACTTCCATCTAGGCTGTGCATTCTACTGAGACCACGCAATAGGCTCAACGTAGATCTCAACATGCGCAACCATCTCATCTGATTGCATCAGGCCCACCTTCTCCGACCTTCGGGATACTAGATCAGGTAGATCCACCCTAACCATGTCGTGACCCACCAAATTATACTACAGGACGGTCTCAGTCTTCTGACCCTCATTCGGTAGTCACTGCACAGGCATTGACTAGTGAGCAATGGGATATGTCCATAAATAGTCAGTCGCCGATCCAGCCAGCAGGGCCCGTCATACCTCCTGTCATAGAGAGGCCTCCTGAAAGAATAAGTTCATGCCTGGAATAGAAGTACGATGTTCTTAAGAATATTTCCTTTTTTCGAGCAAGGATCTCTATCCTTGAGGCCCTTCCTCTATCGTGAGACATGTGTGGGGTCCTTACTGAGTCTTTAAGGAGCCTCATCTAGTATGAGATAGAGGTAGCAGCTCTAGAGTCCATTCACACTAAGCAAGTAGAGAATACTGAATGGCATGCCATTATTTCCTTCTCGGTAGAAGATGAAGGCTCTCCCCTATAGGGGCACATTCTCCAACTGTATATCACCGGCCAGTTCAATGGTGTGGAGGTTCATCACTATCTAGTCGACACATGATCTGGAATTAGTCTAATCCTAGCTTGGACACTATGAAATCTGGGATTGTCTGAAGATGATATGAGTCCATCCGACCTAAGAGTCCATGGTTATGATAGGACGAAACAGACACCGGTTAGAAAGATTCACTTGAATACCTAGTTGGGTAGCCTAGTTTCCAGCACTGAATTTATGGTAGTCTCCCATGACATCACTTACAATGCGTTGATGGGAAGGCCATGGATCCACCTGCATGTGGTGGTTCCCTCATCATATCATTAGTGACTCAAGTACTACCTTAATAATCGATTGGGTGTGCACCAAGGTGATGTGTCCCCATTTTCCTCTTGTGAATCACACTATCTGGATGCTGACTACTACAAGAGAAAATACAAATAGATTCAGGCCAACAATGTTGATCCTATTGCGGTTGCTACCGGCTCATGGGAAATCCTAGATGATGCCATTGTCTTCCCAATCCACTGATTGGGGGATACAACCTAGGACCTTGGATAATTCTTCATTGTGTCCGGAATGAGGGTGAAACACATTATGAAGTCTAATTGACATCGTAAGATCACCTCCTACTCCAATAAAAATCAAGCTCGGGTGATCTCGGAGCCTCCTACTCCCATAAGGTATCGGGATGTCTGCCCCATGGCTAAGACAGTACTTCATAGTTTCTTGTTTCATCAGGATGGAATGAACTGGCTCAATCTAACGTGCTATTACAGCTTTTACATCATCCGGCGTGGCCCATTGGTCCAAAGACCAGATGGGATCAGATCGACAACTTTCATCGTTATGGTTGTAGCAGCACAGGACATCCCCGATACCCTATCAGGAGCTGCAGAATCGAAGGAAGCTCCTCCCACTGAGGATACCTCCTCCATAAGTGGAGAAAAAAAATAGAGGATTCTCCCCTAGACTTTGAAGAGGGTGTGTCAGCCATAGTCAAAGAGTTGGTACAGTTGAACCTCGGTAGTGAGGCAGACCCGAGGCCCACATTGATCAGTGCCGCCATGTCCCTCGAGGAGCATCATCAAAACATGGATTTCCTAAAACAAAATAGTGATGTATTCTCTAGAAGTTATGATGAAATTATAGGACCAGATCTTCATGTAGCCATCCACCACCTCAGTATTACTGCAAATCATCGTGGGTTTGAGTAGCCTCCCAAAACGATGCACCCTTCTCATGGTGACATGGTAGAGGCAGAAGTTGATATGATAATCAGAGCCAAGTTTTTTGAGGAGGTCCAGTACCCCAAATGGTAGGCCAATATTATATTAGTAAGGAAGAAAATGGATAGATCAAGGTCTGCATTGACTTCCGGGATCTCAACTTTCATTGTCTGAATGCTGATTTTCCCCTTCCTGTGATGGAGTTGGTGATCGATGTTGGGGATGAATTCCAAGCCTTCTCCTTCATAGATGGGTACTCCGGGTAAAACCCAATCCAAATGGCCCCCTAGGATGAGGATTTCATGGCCATCACGGAACCACAGGGTACTTTCTGTTACCAAGTAATGCCCTTCGGTTTAAAGAATGATGTTTCCACCTACCAGTGGGCTATGCATATCATATTTAACCCAATCCTTGGAACATTGGTGGAATGCTATGTAGAAGATCTGGTGGTCAAATCTCACCTGCATCAGGACCATCTCAAATACCTTAAGAAAGTGTTCAGCTTCCACTGTTCCTGTCAACTGAAGATTAACCCATTGAAGTGTGTATTTGGGGTCTCCTCTATAAAATTTCTCAGATTTGTTGTTAGATATAGGGTCATTTAGATCGAGCCAGAGAATATCAAGCCCGTTATCCAGATGTCACCTCTGAGCAACATTTTGGAGATTCGAGGTTTCCAAGGCCACTTAGCTTACATACGACAATTCTTTGTGAATCTGGCTGGAAAGTTAAGACTTTTTCTCAGCTCTTGAAGAAAGGAACACTATATGAGTGGGATGAATAGTGTTAGAATGAATTCGAGAAGATCAAGAAATATATGCTCCAACCTTTGGTCTTAATGCCATAAATATCTAGAAAGCCATTGGTCCTTTATGTGACTTCACTGGAATGATCCCTTAGTGCCCTTCTAACCCAGAAGAATATTGAGGGGACAGAGAACAACCTTTAATACCTCAGCTGCATGCTCCTCGATATGGAGACCAGATAATCCCACATTGAAAAGAGATTCCCTGCACTAGTATTCATAGTACAGAAATTGCGACATTACCTGCAGCACCACGAGGTAAAACTTTTGTCCTGGGTAGATCTGCTGAAGTACATCTTGAATCGTCCCATGTTGACAGGTTGTCTAGCTCAGTGGGGGTAATTCTCCAGCAGTTCGATATCAGGTTTGTCCCTAAAAAAGCTATTAAGGGGAAAGCATTGGAGGATTTACTTAATGCCCATCTGGCTCCTGCTGACTGGTCCTTGAATCTTGATTTCCCAGATGAGGCAATCCTCTCGGAGGACCAAGCCATGTCGTGCTGGTGGATGCACTTCGATGGTGCTTCTCGAAGCCCCACCGGCAGGAGGCTCAATGACCCCAGGCTCAACAGAGTAGGCCTGGGTACCATATTCATTACCCAAGCACCAGCCATCCGTCCATACTCATTCCTGTTATTAGAGGGATGCACCAATAATGAACCAAGGTATCAGGCTCTCATCACTGGCCTTGAGCTGGTTCTCGAGATCGACATGCCCCATTTGCATGTGATAGGGGACTCTGAACTAATCATCAAGAAAATTAATGGTGACTATATCGTCAGAAAGCCAAAGATCATACCATTGTGGGAGTGCAATATCTAGCTAATGGCCTAGTTCACATATTAGCCAAAGGTTACTCGTGTCCCTTGTTCATAGAATGGTAGGGTAGACACCTTGGCAGGCCTAGCTGCGTCACTTTCAGTGTCCGAGTAGGATTATCTGATTATCCACGTGGCACACCGGAGAGTCATATCTCCTGTCTCTCCAGATAACGATGACAACCCACAAGTAATCCAAATTACCACTGATTCCACCACGTTAGGACCCCCATGTCCCTCAAACATAGTGATTGGAGTAACTCCCTATTGGAGGATACCCATGGTTGAATACCTCCAACATGGTAATCTCTCAGCAGATTAGGCTGAGCACGATAGAATCTGACGTTGCGCATTACAGTTTACCCTCCAAAGTGATCCCAGCTTTGAACAGATACCCTATAAACATGGGATTGATGATATTCTCTTCAATTTCATCAACGAAGTTGAGATTTCTTAGTCCATGTAGGAATTTCATGATGGTTCCAACGGTTCCCACCAGACTAGGCCAAAGATGTCTCATCAGATCCAAATATTGGGGTAATTCTAGCCCTCTTGGATTAATGACTGCATTGAGTTCTCCCAAATATTCCATGTGTTCAAGATTCATGCTAACTTCATGCATCGACCTCCATAACTTCTCTACTCCACTAGGTATTGTTTTCTATTTGCGTTGTGGGGACTCGATGTCATGGGACCATATCCACCAGTGACAACTCACCCGTGTTGGTTCATCCAGACTGCTGAAGATTTATTTTGAAAGTGGGTAGAAGCGGTTCTGCTCAAGGAGGTCAAGGCTTATTCCATTATTGGCTTCATGAGCTCTAATACCATCTACAGATTTGGAGTCCCTGACACTATCCTCACAGATAATGGCACCAACTACCGAGCAGCTGATCATATGAAATTGTATACCAAGTACAACGTCCATTCTAACCATACCTGCCGCTACCATGTACAAGAAAATGGACAGATCAAGGCATTAAACAATTCCCTCTATAACATTTTGCAGAAAATGGTTGGTTAGAACAAGAAGATTTGTCCGGACAAGCTCCTCAATGCCCTTTGGGATTATTAGACAACGACTCATTATTCCACCTAGGTGACCCCATATTCCCTGGTGTATAGAACTGAGGCCATGCTGCCCATTGAGATTCAGTTGGATTCATTACGCACTGCGGTCTATGACTAGCAGGCACCAGATAAGGTATTAGAAATCTTTCGGGCTGAATTAGAAGCACTTGACAAGAATAGGATTCGTGCCTTGCACAATCCGGAAAGGAATCAAAATAAGATATCTAGATCCTTCAACAATAAGGTTCTCCTCCACTCTTTCCTACAAGGTGATTTGGTATTGTCCCTTAGGACACCAATGATACCTGGAAGGAAACCACCCATGTTGGAGGCCAAATGAGAAGGAACTTTCGTTGATCATAAGGTTTACCCTAATGGTGCGTACTCACTGGGAACCATGGATGGTGAAAGTATAACTCCTCAACCCAATGACAAGTTCTTCAAGAAATACATTTCCTGAGCCAGCGGGTCCGAGATGACCCTAAACTGTTTGGTCCCACACGACCCTAAACTGCCCGATCCTACATGACCCTAAACTGTACAACATCTCGCATGACATTAAACTATATTTCATCCTGCAAGACGTTAAATTGCACCCTTAGAACTACATACGGTTTGATTCCCATATGCATGGGATATGTAGGAATGATCAAAGGTTTCTTATTGAGTACATCCCCCAAAAACACTTTTCTTTGACTATCCCCCTGGGGGTAAACCTCTTGGAGAATCCTTACACAGCGTAGTGAAGGCTTATTTGGCCCTAATAATCTCAGGATTATGATGATCGCACCTTGTGATCCCTCCACCTTCTTCTAGTCTCCCACGTACTCATTGCACGACATTAAATTGGATGGCCTTTAATAACTACGTACGGCTTGATTCCCATCCTCATGGGATACTTAGGAACGCCTAGACATTTTGTCTATTGGCCAAGCCCAAACTTCAGAATCTCTACTTGGGGTAGGACCCATGGTATGGTATAGGCTTTTTCCCCAATTCACGTTGATCTCATCTTGATGCCACCATACATCCATCTCCCTGGAGATGTACACCACTTTCACCGCCCTGATTGATGTTAAAATGCATTGGCACAGCTATGCATAACCCACTCCTTTGATTGGGACTCCATCACCTTTCACATCCAAATGGACCCCTGATTGGAATGGATGCTCGACCTAAGGGTTATCTTACCTCTTTGGGACAACACACTTGAGAATGTTGAGCAAACAATTGATACAAGCACCACATTGTGAATATGGTCAACAGTCGATGCTCATTTGTGATCCCATTTCTGGTCACACTATAAGGACGTTGTGTTTCGAACATGGACAATGGATTTCCATTGTAATGGTCACCACCTCCATAGGTCTAAACCATTTAGTGTGGTGGTTCAACATGCCTTCTATATCTTTGAGTTGTGATTACCTTCGGGCGATTCCAGCTATTCGACCCTTATATGATAGGGAAATCCAAATTTGGCTCCTTGTTTCCCACACTGAGCATTTATCACATCGGCTTAGGAGCTGTGATGAGGCGGTAACCACACAAGGGGCCATCTGGTTGCAGTCAACTATGACACCCAGCCCCAGGTCCCTTGACCCTTTCATCCCCTCGGCCTGAGTTCTCATTTGGGATAGAGTGGTATGGCCTGATCATATGTCCCCACTCATGTCATGCCATTTTTCCATGCCCCGCATATCCCCATGAGACATTCCTCTTTTTCTTATATTCCTTTCTATGAGCGCAGGCCTCACCACATTTTGCGAGCCCCGTCACTCAGGTTATCATTATTTTTCATATCCAAATGGACCCCCAAATGGTACAGGTTATTGGCTTGAGGCCCTTCCTACCATTAAGCACCAACACCCTCGATGATTTCAAGAAACAAATTGATAAAAGTATCCTGTTGAGATACAGTCTATAGTTGATTCTCAATTGTTTTCCCTGGACTTTGGTCATGAGAAGAGGGATGTTGTGTTGTGAATTTGGTTGATAGTTGTCCTCTGTCATCTGTTCCATTTTGAAAATGATGCGTCTATGTTTTGAGCTATATGACTTTAAACTAAGATCACTATCATCCTCGCTACAAGACATTAAACTGCAATCTGGCCATGAAATTATGTCTATGGCCCAATCCTGGGCCCCTGGCTCAAGCTCTGACTTAGGGTTGCATGGTGTGGTACAAGATTATGTCCTTATTCACATCGGGCTACCCATCATGCCATACATAGCCCACATTGGGGTATCACGCCCTTATTGACATCCTCACTGCACGACATTAAAACTGCATGGCCTTTAAGAACTTTGTACGACTTTATTCCCATCCTCATGGGATACGTAGGAATGCCTGAAATTTTCGTCTATTGGCCCTGCACTATCTCTTAGATATCTACCTATTATCTAGGCCCCTTGGCTTTCATTCTTCAGTGAAAGGGATATTTGGTGTGATATGGGATTATGTCCTCATTCATGCCAGGTTTGTAACAACCACTCCATGTACCTCTTTCACCTCAGAGTTCTCCATATCTTTTTTCTATACTAATCGTTTAAAATTGGATGCTCTCAGGCTGAGCCCCTCGACCCTCTACGGTGATTCACCAATGAGCCCAAGAGTACTCTAGTTCAGCACCTGGAGTGTCATATTTTTGAAGGACCCTGTGACACCCTGAGAGGGGAGGGGTGAATCAGGGTATCTACTTTTCTTTTAAACTGAAGTATCTTGTTCCCACGTTGGTAGAAACTAGTTTAACCTTTATAATGGATGTGAGAACAAATAAAACATTCACATACAAAGAGATTACTCAAAACTTTTTACTTGGTTCACCACCAAGGGCTACGTCCAAGGACAATACATAGATAGGTTGTCGGTCGTACCAAATTCCACTATTCTTGACTCGTTGTGGATTACAAATGTTTGGGAATAGTCACTATGTCCCATGCTCACTGCCTTTACAATTGTTTAGGGATATCCTACTGCATCCCTTGGGTCACTCCCGTTGACTCTCCCTGGCTCACTGCCTTTGGTGAAGTCCCAATAAGTTTATAGATGTGAAGGTCTCTTCATCATCACTAATGAATACATCCTTTGTTGTATGTAGATTCTCTGTTGAAGTCCAACTTCCACCCGTATACTAAACTCACTATGCACCAAAGGTATCAGGAAAACTTCTAGCTTTCATGCATCCCCAAAAAGACTGGTGAGATTCAATCCACACTCGACACGCTTCTCCAAGATGGAACACAATTTTTAATGATGTAGCGCATGTTCACCTCTACTACTTATTAAAACACTTTCTTTTTAAACCTCAAACTTGCACGACTCACACTCTTTTCCACCCAAACTGGTTTTGGCGTGAAATTTTAAACTAGCATGCTTCTTTAAATACTGGCATGAAAGTGTCGCCAAACCACCTATGTGACACCTCCTTCACCAACTAAAAACTTGGGCGACTCACCCTCTTTCTCACCCAAACCTCCTCGGACATGAAACAAACAACGGTCATGCAACATCTACTTGTGCGACCACTACACATGCGCGACCACTACACCTGCGCGACGGGAGCTCTGATTTTCTCTAAGTCTGAACTTTGTTCTGAATGAGGATGATTCAACCTCTATTTATAGGCATTTGGATACCCTACGTGACAACGCGTAAGTCTTCCCTCGATGTGCAAGTTTATGTGCGCAAGTCTCTACCGCGTAAGTCACTTGCGTGACCAAACATAAAACTTGGGCACCCTTCTCCCTTTTCCATATTTTCATGTTTGGATCTTGAAAAACATATGGTGCGCAAGTTTCTTATCCATCAAGACAACGGCGTGCAAGTCTCTTTTCTAAAACCACTTTTCTCCATTTGTCAATTTTTACGCCCAAAAATTTGTAAGACACTAGAAAATGGTTCCACCTTCAATACTATTATATGCTTGTTCTGTATGATCACTTTGCTGGCACACATTCTGAACTTCCACTGAAGATTGACAACAAACACAAACCATAATACAAATCATGCAAATAACGACTATAGTTCCAACAATTTTACCCAGACATGTTCTCAACCACCTTCCAGGATTTTTGTTCCCTTTTGTTAGGGCTTTCATCCTCTTTCACATCCGAAGGGACCCCCAAATGGCATGGAGGCTCAGCCCAAGGGCACTCCTACCATGACGGGCCAACATCCTCGAGGGTTTCAAAAGAAAATTGAGACAAGTCCCACGTAGTGAATATGGTCAGTGGTTGATGCTCAGTTGTTGTTCCCATTTCAGGTCACACAATATGGATATTGTGTTTCGAATGAGGTCAATAGTTTTCCTCCATCGTCACAAAAACCCCATTAAGCCCAAAATATCGGTCACATGATTCACATCATTTTCCACCTCACCATGTCTAAATTTTACTTTTGACACTCTTGGTATATCCCTCAGCGCACATTTACACGGTAGGTGGACAAAACCATGGTAAGTCATTCTTCAGGGCTCCACACCGATTTCTACCCTACATACATTCCAGGTATTTCCAAGACCTCTTATACCCTTATTTCCCACACTGAGCTTGACTCACGTGGGCTTAGGGATTAGATCACGGTCTGTGCCTATTTGGAAGATTTTCTCTTCTCTCTGGTCTGAGCTCTAATGACATTAAACAAAGATCTCTTTATATTTCCTTTCTTAAGAACTACATATAGCTTAATTACCATTCTCATGGGATACGTAGGAATACCTGGACATCTCATCTTCAGGTCCAGATCAATTGAGATCTAGCCTCTCCTATCCCATATATTCTGATCTTTTCCAAGCCCTTCTGTCCAAGGTTTCTTTTTTTGAATCATGCGTGGTGTGATGTGGACCTCGTCCTCATTCATGTCGGGTATGCTTTACCACACCATGCATATTCCCTCTTGAACCTCATATCTCCTGAATATTCCAAGTCCCACATGAATTTAAACTATTGTGTCTATCCGACATGACGTTAAAATTACATGGCCTAGTCCCATCACATGACCCTAAACTATGACATTATCGTCCTGGCCGCACGACAAAAAATGGCACTGCATCGTGATGTCCTCACTCAAAAGGACATCATTTTTCATATCGGTCATCTACCATACCATTTTTCAATGCCTGTATATGGGTTGATTCTTGTGGTGATACCAAGGCTTGCTACTCTAGGTCCATCGCTTCAGAAAAAAATTATCCACTCACCCTAAAGGACAAACAAGACCCATCAAATGCTGATTCTTTTTGTGTGAGGGATAGACCTATGCGAACTTTTTATCTCTGGAAGAGGTACCTTACCAAGCCACTCCTTATAACAATGTGTGTCTTGATTTCCATCCAGATGGGATACATAGGACCGCTCGTGCACATTTCTTCGGGTCCAACCTATCCTTTGTTTTCATTGGTTTTATAGAAACTGCACCATGTAATCCTCTTTCAGGATCTCCCCTTTCACATTTTGTCCTACCATATCACGTTAAACGACACGGGTTTATTTCCTTGATGAATGACATTAAACTGCAGTTATACCCTAAAGAAGTTCAGGATGCCCCATGATAATCTTGGGATGTGTCAGCTTCCTCGCTTGAATGGATTCCCCCTACCCGCATTGGTCTCTGACCACACTGTGTTCAATAATTTCATGTGATTGATTATCATTATCAGTAGATATGTAAGGACACCCATGTGTTATTCCTCGGGTCCATCCCCAGGAATCATAAGTCCAATTCCCCCTCTTTTTTCGTTCCCTTGGACCGAACTCTTTTTGGGAACCATGAAATTGGAACTTTACCATGAACAAGTTTGGGATGCCCCACAAAAACATTGGGACGTGATAGATTCCTCACCAGAGAGGTCTTTTCTAGAAGTAGGAATGATCCATGATCATAATGGTGTGCCCACCTGATATGTTTCCACCACAGTGGCATAATGTCAAGATTATTGGGGTTTTTTCGAACAAACCATCACTCCACATTTTAGGATTTGCGTGCCCCTTATTCAGACCCACGTCATCTTTCACATCTAAAAGGACCTCCTAAAAGTATGGATTCTCAACCTCTGGCTCGCCTGATATCCTCGACTAACGTTATAGAAGACCAATGGATGACGTTCTGAGTTAGGCCTCTTGTTTTGAACATGGTCAGCAGTCGGCCCTCGTTTGTTATCCTCATTTTAGGCTAATGAAATATAGATTCTGTGTTTTGAGCATGGTCATCAGTTATCCTTTATTGTCATGCCACCCCCACAGTGTTCCGAATCTGAGGTATCATGATTAAAACTTTCCACTCCCTTATGTTTGGATTTATTTCCAACTCCCCATCATTACCCCGCTCGTGCACTAGAGCACATTGGGAAAATGGAAATTCCATTGTTCTGAGGTCTTCCTCCTCCAGTCAAGTCTCTCCCCTTTCCTCCTAGGAATTTGGATCAGCTATTAAAACCCCAGGATACTAACATCTTGGTTTTCACTCCCACATTTGAATGGAGTAATAACGTGGTCATCTCTTGTTTCTCGTATTGGGCCCGAACCATGTGAGTGTAGGGAATGATTTTGGGACACTCCACGAATGTCATAGGAATGAAATAAACCCATAATAATAACAGAACTCATGAATACAGATGGCATAAAATATCCAAGAATGAAAGTATGTTCAGAGGTTACATACATTACAACACCCTAGGATCGACCCCTCTCATGGATGGCTTGACCCCATTAAAAGAGTGTTGTAGCTCCGCCACCCTCTGGCTTGTGGCGTCCAGGATTTGCTGCCACCTTTTCATCTCCCGCTCCTCCTCAACAATGATGGGGAACAACTCATTAGCAACAATCCAGGCTTGGTCCACACCGGTCCGGATGACGTTCATTTCTTCGGAGGCTCTCATAATGCCCTCTTTGGCCTCTGTGAGATGGGCCTTCAATCACAATATTAGATCAGATTGTGTATTGAGGTAGGTTGATTCCTCGTCTTCCTGACGTTGCGGCCTCTAGACTTCATTTTCAGCCTTTTGGAGCCTCTTTATGTTCACTGCTTTCCTCTTCTGCCAGCCCACACCAAGGCCACAACCATACTTCTGAATCTTATCCACCATAAGATCTCGGATGAGCATGTGGGGATGTTGAGAATCCACTCCCTCACCACATAGTTCTCGCAGTAACAAGTGAAGTTTATCCATATCATCCATCCATAGTTCTTGTGGGTGTCATCAATGAAGTGCTTGATTAGGTTCCATGATCAGCGATGGAGTACCTTACTATCCTCTTTGTCCGAGGTCGTATCATCCCAGTCACTGCGATTGGAAAGCTCATATGTGGGGAACGCCCTCAGGAACTCATCAACAGGGTCTGAGTCTAGTGTTTGATTGGGAATGGTGGGACTTCAGCTATTTGTTCGATCCTCATTATCATACCCCAAATCAAAAATATCAGGTTCAGCCTCACTGATGGCCCCACCAATGATTGAAAGCATCACAGCTCAGTCGGTCTGGATATCTGCCTCCATAATCACCAGCATTCCCCGGGGAAAGGCACTACTAGAAGTACCAAACGACCTCGCAAAGGAAACACACGCCATCTAGAGAACTGTGCATACCAAAAGGGGGAAAGAACGTTAGTTAACATGATTGAGGGGTGATAGTAATGAATTTTGTAAGATAATTTCAGAGTTAGAATTCATGGTCTTGTTCTTGGGTTGATGATAGAGGGGCCCCAAGGATAGCCCTTTGTATATTATCGGAAGTTCTGAAAACTCTAGAGCCACCTCTGGTGTCCTGGCCCCTCCAGACGTACTAATTTCCATAGTGGTGGGCATGGATCCTAAAGGACCCGCATCTACATCCACTGAGGGACAAGAATGAGTTCTGTGTACAAAGTCCTCCTACACAGTTTCAATGTTAGTAAGGAGTCAAAAATTATGTAGAAGAAGACCCTAAGAAAGGGGTTAGGGAATCTACCTCGAGGGCCTCTGGAAAATCATCATGATCTGGGTCTTGATCGCTACATTTTCCCTCCTCTAGTGGGCTCCCTCTACAGGCCTCATTCCCCCAGGAGGACTCGTCTGATTCTTTCGGAAGAGGGAAGCACTCTCTCAGTTCAGCAGAGGACAACTCTGGAGGGACCGTATGATTCAGCAGCACCCAAACATGGTCTGTCATTGGACACGGGGCACCCCATGAATGCACAAAAGTCCTCCTGCTCTACCAGGTATTGCTCTGCCTCTACCCGGGACACCGCAAAGCCTTCCCTGATAGGGCCAATAATCGTAAATTCCATCCTGAGATAGTTCAAGTGTTGCCACATCTCAGACGGGCTGAGGAATTGCCTGTTGACATCCCATATGTCTTAGGCCTCCATGAAGACAAAATTCTCTGGCATATCTATATGGCGTAGCCACTTTCTCGGAGCCTGGGTGGATATCCTAAGGAATCCATTCAGTGGCCTCCCCTCTGGATAACATTGTTCTTCTGGGACAAACGAGTCCAACACCACTACTGGATGTGCTGACACTACCTCCCCCTCAATCGGTTTAGGCCTCGCTGCCACAACAACCCCACCACCGTGTGATGAACGTGCCACCTTCGGGCCCCGACCCCAAGGTTGGGAAGGCTCGCCATCCCTAACCTGAATGGTTGGATACTACAGTATCTCCCCTGGATAGGCTGCCTCACAGCTTTGGGAATAATCCTTCACTAACCCAAAAATAGCGGTAGGTGGAGGAAGCTCATTCCGCATCATCTCGTATTCCTATGTGAAGATGAGCCACATCAGGCATGTCTGAGGCCTCACTGAAAACTACCTCTCTTTCATAAAATTCAGAAACTACTGGAACCACCGCCTGAAATGGACATCCCTCACTACTTCATTGTCCTCTTAGGGCACTAGGCTCATCAACACCATCACCAGCGGTGGCCTCTACTCTGGATCCTCCCACACCCTCATAACGGGGTGAAATTCATCGTACATCATCCCCAATATCAGGACCCCTGAGATCTGGTGCACATCCCACAAGCTGATTCCAACCTCCCCGTAGTGCAATTGGAAGGTATTGGTCCTCGATGAACACCTTCTCAAAAATTCCGACATTAACTACTTCAGTTGGTAAATGTGCAATTGGGAGGCCCAAGACGACTCATATAGACCCACTCTTCTCAGATCTTCCCTAAACTCCTCACATGAGGCACCTACCCAGTAAGCCCAGGCCCAATCATATGTTAATTTTCCGCCCTGGCATAAGTCCCACTCCTCAGACCATCCCTTCCTCGGGTTCCTCAAGGCTACCTTCAAATGTTTTTGGTACATAGGGGGGATGTCTCTGGCTACATTCCATTCCACTCCATGTTATCCAGGTGGTTATACAGGCAGTCAACATTGACGGGCGTGAAGTCTTCTCTGGCATGGCCGTCAGATGCCCTGAACCATTGGCGCTGATATGGCATACTCTTTAACTAGTAATTTGGATCATCCCTACTTTCTTCAGGAATAAAGACACCATCTCTTAGCCTGAATCCATACAAAGGAAGCCTCTTTCATAGTAGATAGTTCTTATGGATCTCCAATAGTAGCTCCACCAACGAACTTTGGTCAAAATGGCTCTGTATTAACTCCCCTAGGCATAAGCTATTTTCCATCTCCTTCCTTCTGGAAGCGTCGGCAAGGACTCCCTGGAAGCCTCTCATCGAGCCATTCTGTTTTGAGTTTGGTTGATTTTTGGGTTTCGTTCATGATTCTCATTCGTGGAATTCATTCGTGAGGATTGTTCATGGAACCATGTCCCAGCCTGCCAACGCCTAGACCCAATGCGCTCCGACGTGAAATCAAAGACTTGCTATGCGCTGTGATGTAGAATACTAGATTCCCAGAGAGAAATCACTGAGTACGGGGGAGCTTCACGAATCAAGAGCACTAAAAGAAAAATTTGTGGAGGAATGAAAGGAAAAAAGAGAGGTCAATTCCCATATTTATAGGCGATGACCTTTGGAGCTTTGCGCTGCGTCCATACCACGTCGAGCATCGCAACGCGCTCAACCTGCATGTCGTCTACCCGCCTCATGAGTCCTCTTCATGAAACGGCTTCACGGACGGCCCAGGGATTTTGGTGATTGACCCTCTGACTTTGAACCTTGATTTCTCTTCAGCTCCAAGTCTGAGGGAGGACATTTTTTGGTGCCAAAAGTTGGGAATAAGAATAACAAGAGGGAAGACTTCAAGACTGCATCATTAAGACCATTCACGGAGCCCCATGGCCCTACTCCCACCATGGAGCAAGGAGGTGGGATGCACCATAAACCCCTTTGACGGTCGCGACCCCGCCGTAGAGCAAGTAGGTGGTATGCGCCATGAACGAATTTGACGTTCGCAAGCCTGCTGTAGAGAAAGGATGCGGGACGCCCCGCGAACCCCTTTGACGTCTACGACCTTTCCATGGAGCAAGGAGGTGGGATGCTCCAAGAATGAATTTGATGTTCACGAGCCCGCAATGGAGCAAGGAGGCGGGATGCTCCACGAACTAATTTGATGTTCGCAAGCCCACCGCAGAGCAAGGAGGTGGGATAGTCTGTGATGCGATTTGACATTTTCAACTTACCGCAGAGCAAACTACATCTTCATGCTGAGTGAGCTCTACTTCATAGAACCTCTTGCTAATAAATACATGGCTCCCCTTGATCCCAAAGGATGGATCATTCATACTTTCACCTTCAGAGCTCTCAAATCAGGAAGCACCTCTTTCTCTGCTAACCATGAGCTTCTCAATGTACTTTTACATTGTGAAGTGCCTCCCCCTTTTCTTTAATTCATCCCCTCTTCCGAGAGGGATGCCTTTAGCGAATCCCATGGGCCTACATGAAGGAAAGGGATCCACAAAAGGACTCGGGTCATCATGAATCATTTATGCTTCGTGAAACACCCTCCATGAACACGTGTCCCACATGATAAGGCAGGGTCACTATGATTCGCAAAGCACATTACCTCACAACACCTTTCTTTGTGAGGCACTATTTCTTCGTGAGGCATTGCTTCGAGAATGCCTTTCCACTTCGTGAAGCTCTTCCTATATGCACCTGTTTCCTATTCCTAGGCTAGGACACTTATCTCTGCGAAGCACACCCCTTAATGAATCCCCTACACCATAGGGAGCACCCAATCTCTACAAGGCTTCTACCTATGAACTCCTTTTCCCTGCAACTCATTTTCCGTGTAACCCTCTAGGTTCACACGAAGTAACTTCAAAGTCCATTGGGTGGTGCTTCACATTGTGTTGCTTTGACTCATGCTTATTCGCATAGGGACGCTAATGGATATTTCTTCATTGCATAGAAATGCTAATGTGGACCCCCTATGGGATAAACTATCGGCACCCCCCAGCCATGACATTGTTGATGCCTTCATTCCCTCAAGGTAGGGTGGGTATCAGTTATGTAAGTCCTAAGGGAGAGGAGAGACACCCATTTCATTTGAGGTTCCGGATATTAAACTTCCAAGAGCCATCTCCCTCAGCAGATGATGTTAAACTGTGACCACACCTATTGCCTTTCATGCAGGGTGCCCCATCTCAGACATTCTCCATGCCCACTGGTCTCCACGGGAGTGAAATCATTCCTCACATGGAATGATATCCTCTTTATCAGAGAAGCATTTGTCTACGGGTACAGGGAAACCAACCAAGTGTAATCCCTATCCTTTCTTATGGGAGACAGTACCCCTGCTCCTCCTCTCTTCCTATGTTCCAAATCCCTCTCCCGCTGGGCTTTGTCACCAACCGAGCCTCCCTCCTAGTGTAAGTCCCAATCTCCATCACCTTGGGCTGCTAACCATGCATAACCCCCTATTTCCTCTATGGTCCGCCAACTACCCGTAGCCCCATCCCACTTCCCACGGATGCTCCTTTGTGAAGTGATCGTCAGGTATTTGCTGCCTCTTGTTTCTCACACTGATCATGACTCACGTGGGCTTAGAGTAAGCGTCAACCCTGAAATCCTCCTCAGGAATCCTAGAGTGTAAGCCCCAAAACCATTCTAAACTACGTGGAATTTGATCCTTGCCAAGGCAGGGTATGTAGGAAGCCTCCCTAAGGTTCAATACCAACACTCGGTCACTCCGAACCACTTCATGTTAGTTTTCCCACTCCTTCTGAACTACATGGACTTTGATCCTTGCTAAGGTAGGGTACGTAGGAAGCCTCTCTGACCAACACCCGGTCACTCTGACCCCCTTCACGTCAGTTCTCCCACTCCTTCTGAACTACGTGGGCATTAATCCTTTCCGAGACAGGGTACATAGGAAGCCTCCATAAAGTTCAAGCCCAACACCCGGTCGCTCTGACCCCCTTCACGTCTGTTTAACCACTCCTTCTAAACTATATGGGATTTGATCCTTACCAAGGAATGGTATGTAGGAAGCCTCCCTGAGGTTCAATCCCAACACCAGGTCGCTCTGACCCCCTTCATGTCGGTTCTCCCACTCCTTCTGAACTACGTGGACTTTGATCCTTTCCAAGGCAGGGTATGTAGGAAGCCTCCCTAAGATTAAATCCCAACGCCCCGTCACTCTGAACCCCTTCACGTAGGTTCACCCACTCCTTATGAACTACAGGGAATTTGATCCTTTCCAAGTTAGGTTACATAGGAAGTCTCCCTGAGATTTAATCCCAACACCTGGTCACTCTGACCCCCTTTACGTAGGTTCTCCCACTCCTTCTTAAGTACGTAAACATTGATCCTTGCCAAGGCAAGTTACATAGGAAGCCTCCCTTAGGTTCAATCCCAAAACCCATTGGTTTCAACCCCTTCAAGTCGGCACCCACTCCTTATGAACTACATGGACTTTGATCCTTGCCAATGCAGGGTATACAGGAAGCCTCCCTGAGGATCAATCCTAACACCTATTCGCTCCGAACCCCATAGCATCGGTTCCCCCACTCCTTCTAAACTACATAGACTTTGATCCATGCTAAGTTAGGGTACGTATGAAGCCTCCCTGAGGTTCAAGACCAACACCCAGTCACTCCGACCCCCTTAACTTCGGTTCACAAACCCCCTACCTGATCTACGAGGTCTTTGATCCTTTCCAGGGAAATGTACATAGGAAGCCTCCTTGAGGTTCAAGCCCACCACCCATTGGTCCTGACCATCTTCATGTCAGTACACCTATCCACCTGAACTGTGAGGTCTTTGATCCTTTCCGAGGAAAGGTATGTTGGAAGCCTCCATGAGGTTAAATCCCACCACCCATTGGTCCCGACCATCGTCATGTCGGTTCACCAAACCAACACCTAAACTATGAGGTCTCTGACCCTTGACAAGGCAAGGTACGTAGGAATCCACCCTAAGGTTCAAGCCCAACACCCATTGGTTCTGACCCCCCTTCACGTCCGACCACCTTCACCCCACATGAAGTTAAACTATATGCCCCCTTTTCAACCTACATGGTGTTAAACTAAATCCCCCATTTGGCGGAAAGTCATTGTTATCCCCCCCCGTCCAGCGGTAATCCATTGTCAACCCCTGGCCCTCCTCTCTTCCTCAGTCCCAAATCCCTCTCCAACTGGGCTTTGTCACTACCCGAGCCTAACTCTTGTAGTAAGTCCCAATCTCCATCACCTTGGCCTATAACAACGAGTAAGCCCTTGTTTCCTCTTTGTGACGCCAACAACTCATATCCCCATCCCACTTCCCATAGACGCACCTTTCCTGATGTGATCATCAGGTCTTTGCTGCCTCTTGTTTCTCACACCGAGCATGACTCACATGGGAATAAGGTATGTCTCGACCATGAAATCATCCTCAGGCAGCCTAGAGTTTAATCCCCCAACCCATTCTGAACTATGTGGACTTTTGATCCTTTCCATGGCAGGGTATGTAGGAAGCCTCCCTACGGTTCAATCCCAACCCTCGGTCGCTCTGACCCCCTTAACGTTGGTTCACCCACTCCATCTGAACTATGTGAACTTTTATCCTTTCCAAGGACGGGTACGTAAAAAGCCTCCCAGAGGTTCAATCCCGCCACTCAGTCACTCTGACTCCCTTCACGCTAGTTCACCCACTCCTTCTAAACTATCTGGACTTTGATCCTTGCTAAGGCATGATATGTAGGAAGCCTCCCTTAGGTTCAATCCCAACACCCAGTCGCTCCAAACCCCTTCATGTCTGTTCTCCCACTCCATCTGAACTATGTAGTCATTGATCCTATCCAAGGCAGGGTATGTAGGAAGCCTCTTTGTGGTTCAAGCCCAAAACTTGGTCACTCTGACCCCCTTCACGTTGGTTCTCCCACTCCTTCTGAACTATGAGGTCTTTGATCCTTACCAAGGAAAGGTATGTAAGAATCCTCCCAGAGGTTCATTCCCAATACCCATTGGTTATGACCCCCTTCACGTCGACACCCACTCCTACTAAATTACGTGGACTTTGATCCTTTCCAAGGTAGGGTACGTAAGAAGCCTCTCTGAGGTTCAGGCCCAACACTCGGTCACTCTGACCCCCTTTACATCGGTTCAACAACTCCTTCTGAATTACATGGAGTTTGATCCTTGCCAAGGAAGGGTATGTAAGAAGCCTCCCTGAGTTTCATTCCCAACAACAGATCGTTCGACCCCCTTCACGTCGGTTCACCAAACCCCCACCTGAACTACAAGGTCTTCGATCCTTGCCAAGTCATGGTACATAGGAAGCCTCCCTGAGGTTCAATCCCACCAGCCATTAGTCCTGACCATCTTCACGCCGGTATACCTATCCACTTGAACTACGAGGTCTTTGATCATTGCCAAGGAAAGGTATATAGTAATCCTCCCTGAGGTTCATGTCCACCACCCTTTGGTCCCGAGCATCTTAATTTCAGTTCACCAAAAAAACAGAACTATGAGGTCTTTGACCCTTACAACGGACCACCTTCGTCCTGCATGACGTTAAAATGCATGCCCCCTTTTCTTCATGCATGATGTTAAAATGCGTCCCGCATTTAGTGGTATGTCATTTTCATCCCCCATTCAGTGGTAATCCCTTGTCGACCCCATCCAACTGTAATCCATTGTCAACCCCATTCGACGGTAATCCATTGTTAGGGGTGAATTATGAGGACTTAGATTCCCTACCACAGGAATATGTAGGAGGTCTCTTCAAGACTCCATCCCAACATCATCGTCATCCTCGAGTTGACTCCATCTCATTCTCCACCGACTTTACTTAACCATCCATCATCCATTTTCGTTCTTACCTAGGCCTTCACATCCTGGTGGGATAATCCTACCTCATTTCCCATTCCCCTTAACAACAATCAGGTAGCTAACCATGCATTTTCTCCAACATCAGTGTTCCCTCCAGGGGTCGCCTCACCTGATCTGCTCTAGTCCGTGTTCTGATCATTCCAACCCGTCTCTACTAGATGTTAAAATCGCGGAATACCCTGTGTTAAACCTGGGAAGATAAGGAAAAACACATATAAATGCCTATGGCATATGATTCCCCACATTCTCCATGGGATGCCTCGGGATTCCGTACCCTTGAGAAGCCATATAATAAAGGGAAAAAACCCAGGCGCGCTAGTGTTCCAACTTCCAGACACACTAGTGATGTCTGACATGACTACTCCCCTGACCGAACGTTCCTACCCTAACCAGAACCCTTGGAATGTATAGATAGAAGTAGTTTAATTAACCAATGTCCAAGATGATATGACACTGGGAAGAGTTTCACTAACCATATCTGAAATCTATAAGGGAGACCAAGAATATGTGAAGAGTTAAAAGGAGGAATCCGAGGAAGGAAGAACCAACATCCCATCATACCATTTTGATCAAGGAGAAAATTTCCCTAAAAAGGAATGGATGTCACCCACCTTTTGAAAGTGGGAAAGCAGGGCAACAAACGGTGCCACCATTCTCGAACAAGATGGACGCGCATGCCCCGACGAAAGAGTTGGAAACAAGTGTCAAAGAGGTCATTATGCCATCATCATAAGAATATTATTCATGAAATAATTCTCGTTTACATAAATAATATACAATTTTATAAATATCTATAAATATATTCCATAGAAAAAATACATCTTCTCGCGATGCGGTAGTCCACATGTACACACAAGTTATGTTTTTCAACTTTCATTTGATAGAAAATAAATAAGAAATATAATTTTGTGTCATCATAGATTCATTATCATTATATAAACAAAAAATAACTTCATTAAATCCATCCCCATGACTATCCATGGGAGAAAGTATTGAAAAAAATGTTCAACTCTATGTGAAAATGTTAATACCTACAGACACACATGAAAAGATTCGGTTTTTAACCATTAAAATGGTATAAAGACATGTGATATATTATATTTTGTTAATAATATTAATTTAATAATTATAATATATATATATATATATATCATTGTTAAATCCATCATAACATCAATCCATGAAAGGAGGTGACGAGAAACGAAACTTATCAGTTCCTGAGGTCGTAGTCCATAGGTACACACGAATGATGGTTTTAGTTCTCATTTGATGGAAAATGAGAAGAGTATGGTTATTAAATTAGAATAATAAAATATCAGAATATTTTTTATATTGATTTTATTATATTGGAATGTTTAGAATATAATTGAATGAGGTAGTAAAAAAAGTAAAATGAAAACCCTCGAATATGAAGTTTACCTCCACTTTAAAGAACATACATTAGATCTATCATTAAAACCCTTTCAATTGTATTTTAAGAACAAAAACAAATCTAGAAATTGGGTCACAATGTTCAGAACATTTTATTTCCTGGGTTTTAGATGAGTTTCTCAATAATTGTTAGAAAGAGAGGATAAATGGGGTCCTTTTATATGTAGGTGGACGAATACTCTTAGAACAACATAAATTATAAAATTAATATAAATTAATTTTCCAATTCAATTGGAATATATATATAATATTGGTTTTAGATAATTTTACATAATATCATTAAATAATTTTTAAATATATTTAGGCTATTTTTAAAACTCATCTCTTAGTTTTAACCTCTCATTGACCCTTTTAAAAATTACCATGATCACAATGTGTTTTAAAATAATAGGGTCCAGATAGTTACAATAAAAGTTCAAGTGTCCCATAAATAGAAAATTGTTGAAAATATAAACCATACCCAATTCAATTTCCCATGTATATTATTTTATTGAATTTTAAATCATTTAATAAAATATAATGTAACTTAAAATATCACTAACTTCATTTTTGGGACTATTCAAGTAATTTGACTTAAAAAATATAAGTATTGTAAATTATTTTGAATATAAACACTTAAAACATTAATAATAAATTATATTTATCTAAAAATATATCGGGACACCGTAAATCGCCCAAAAAATTATTTCTTTATTTTTACAATCATTTACATTATTTTTCAACTGCTTGCACAAGCACTACATCGGCATTACACAAGAATTTAATGTATTTATTTCAATACTAAAATTTAAAATTAAATTTTCATAAAAAATAAAGATACATTAATACTAAAAATAACCCTTTATAACCATTCATAACTTGTTTAATCCCGATCACAAAATAATATAGATAATAAAATAAAAAATAGGCATTTTTTAAATTTCCTTGACATAAAATAATATAAAAGTATTTGTAAAATAAAAATTGAAAAAAATGAAATATTTTTTAAAATATGGACGGTTTGATCAAGTTAAACTCATAAAATTGAATATTGGAAAGTCTATTGATCAATTTTAAGTCGTATTCAATAGTTTTATAATTTTATTACCTGTTTTACTCTTACCAATGTTACAACATTTGTACCACTGTTACTATTAATTTTAACGAAAAATAATGTTGACCTATTTTACAAATTTTTGAATTATAATTCCAAATATAGAATAAATTTTATAAAATTCAATTATTATAAGTGGTTGTAATTAATTTCAAAATAAAAACTACAAAATGTAAAGGAAAAAATTATGTAAAAACTAATTTAAAGTATACAAATGTTTTTATGTCAAAATTATGCAGAATTTGAATTCTAATTACAGTATTTGATTTTTTTATTAAAAAAATTAATTAAAATTTACGAAAAACTCAAAAAATGTTACTCTACAAATAAAAGAATATAAATGTTTTTTTTTCTATAAAATTTGTATTTTTTACTACTTAATGAAAGACAAGCATTTCAAAAAAATCCAAAAATTTCACTCTAAGATAATTTTGAAATTATGATTTCAAAAATGATATCATTTTTATCAGATAATACTTTTAAAAATAGAAAAACATAATTATAATATATGTTTATAGAAATGAATAAAAACCATTTTTGAGGAAAATTAATTTTCGAAATATCAAATTACCTTAAAATATATGTAGTTATTATTTCAAAAAAATTATTCAATACATGTAACGACTCTGATTTTCCATGTAATAATTTTTCATACTATATAGATTATTGTTGGATAGATGCACTGAGATGGTGTGAGATTCCAATTCCCAGTGTGCTAGAAATTAAATTTTGAAATATATTAGTTATATTAATATCACATTTAAAAAGTTTTCCTAAAAATAAATAATAAATTATGATCGAGGTACCAAATTAAAAATGCAAGAAAATATTTAGTTTGGAATGAAGGTTTTCACCTAGTCATGACATATCCTTTGTTGATGTAGGGTGTTGGGAAAAAGTTATCACAGGTGCAGGATTAATATAATCAATAAATAAATTGATTTATTTTATTTTTCTGTAATGTAGTGATCGAAAAACTATATATAAACATGATTAATCGTCAAACCTAGGGTTTTCCTCATAGCTCAGTATTGAGGATAACCATTTGAGAGGATCTTATGGGGGGTTGTTCGTAGATGGCATAGGATCACTTCATGATCAAGTATTTTTCCGCAACAGATTTTGTGGATCTCACCAATAACAGAAACACAAAATTATTCTTCATCATCGATCAATCAAAACTCTATGTAGGATGTTTATTTTTTTGTTTCCATCCCATTATTTTATCTTGTTTTAGTTCTAATAAATTACATGAACAAGAATTGATTCATGTATCAATGATAGATCTGTTTTGTGATGGATTTATTTTCTTCATTATTTACTCCATATTAGATTTTCTAAATCAATGAGAATGGATCGAGACTGAATGAACAAAGAATGAGTTTCATTCCTTACATATTATATATTATGGATCTCTCCCCCATTTCTTCACACATTCATCATGAGTATTTTCTTTGTCCTCTGGTTCGACAGATACCCAATATTTGATCGTTGTCTAATCATAATTTAAAACAACAGATCAGTACCATGGGTGTGGTTTTTGATTGAGTATTTAATCAATGGGAAATAAGTATATAGGATTATTGTAGGTGGATTGGAATAGATTGGGGATTCTTTTTCATCCTGGTTAAGACGGTAAAGTTACATACGGTGCGTGTGAATGTTTCTAGGGTAAATTTGAAGCCATGAATATTGATCTTCGACAATGGGATGGTCGTCCGACCCTAGATCTAAATTATCCAGTGAGGATGGTATTGATGGTGACCTTGAGGGTCACACGGAGGGGCAAACTAGGGGATCCAGAAACTATCAGGTTACACGGTGTGTAATTCGGAGTTCACTCTCTGTGGTACTCCCTGATAGAAACTCTAGGGTTTCTTTGGAGATAAAAATATTACATTTTTGGGGACATGTGATCAGTTTCATGGAATTTAATATAAAGGATACATGGGTATGTACACCTCCAGAGTACACAAACATGGCCAAAGTACACAAACGTGGTCTGGTGTGCATATGCATGGCCAGACGACACAGGCAGAGTGATGGGAGAATTATACAAGTCGTTTATTATTCCTACACATAGTGTAAATGCATATTTACACATTATGTGAGCCCAAACAACACAGGAATATCAAGGTTAGGTTGGACATTTCATGTGCCCCCATGTACACGTAGTGTACCCATTTTGAGGCTATTTAGAGTCATTTATTTATTCTGTCTGGACAAATATTGATTGATTGTGATCCCTTGATCCACCCCCTTGAGGTAATAGTGAGGCATTAAATCCAAATATCTTGATTGTGATCTCATATGTTGGATGAGACTTCGATAGAGTTTGTGGTGTCCCTCCTTGAGACTACAATGTGATCCTCTCTCATTATATACTTTAGGTGGGGGTTTGGGGAATTGGTGTGAACACATCGAATAGGGAATTGACCCTCCGTCTAGCATTCTATTTTGTTAGAGTTTTTTTTTTATCATTGGATTATGATATCCTACATATCATATTGATCCAAATTGGGTTTTTGGTGTCCCAAATCAGTTATAGGTATGATCACCTATCTGAGTATCAGGGTCTTTAGATAACTATGAGAATGCTTAGGTGGGTTCCAATGACCATGACCACTTGGATGAGTGTATCTTGTTATATAATTGCTTGTGGAGTCTACTCACCTTGAACAATAATTACATCAAGAAGAATCATGTGGCTGATAGAATGGTAGTGACTGCCTGGATTCGTGGTGTCCTCTATGAGTATATCTTGTTTTTATTTTTTATACTTTGACTCATATATCATTGTTATGAGATGACTATTCTCGATTATTCATGTTTGTAATTTTCAAGGTGTCCTATAGTGTATTGTTATACTCACCCCTACATTGGCTCTGCCTGTACGTATCATGTCTTATGCAGAAAAAAACCCATTTGATAGTGTCCCGGGAGGACATGGATCTTGGGGAGTTTATCTTGATTGTGAAATATTGAAGTTTTTTCAAGTGGTTTTAATTTGATCATAGTCATCTCCCATTGAGCGGGTTAAAATCTATAGGGATTAAGGATGGGATAGTATTTTTCCCTCTCTATGCTTTCATCACTTTACTATCATACTCTGATTCTGAGATAATATATTTATGAATTCATTGGTTTAAATTGTTTTAAAATTCATCATTTTGTGGGTTTGGAAATGTGTGTGTGTGTGTGCATGTATATTACTATAGTGCCTCCCAATTGTGGGATACACCGTCTCAGCACTAGTATCCAACCCCTGGAATATAGGATACGAGATTGGGGTAGTCCGGGCTTAGACATATCTGATCTGAGTCATGAGTGGTATTAGTGCTAGTTGATTCTACCTTACGACTATATTTGGTGAGTTTGGTTGTGGGTCAAGAGTGTTATGTGTTTAGAGTTTGGATTTCAATCTATGTAAAATAGTTTTGGTGTAGTGGATGACTTATCCACGTACTAGGATCCTGTTCACTGGTATTTCGACTCGTTACATGTAGAAATTGGTTTTAAGGAAAAAATTGGTACATGAATCTTATATGAATGGGTTTTGGCTTCTATGGCTTTCTTGAGTTATCAATCAAGATATACTATTTTATTGTGGTACATATTGTTTATTTCAGGATGCCTCCATGAAGAAATCCAACTAGTATTCCACTACATGATCATAAGGATGTTATTCTAGAAGAAGAAGCTTTAATACAGGGCCTTGTACTAGTGATATCATCAATTTGTGGTTTACTAGTTATACCACCACTACTTGAATAGAAAATAGTTTTAGTATTTCCAAAAAAGGATGCATGTTGGCTCGGTGTGATGCATGATTTCCAGAGGTTGTGATATCTCAGGTTTTTGGGAAATCTAAAACCTTAGCTGTTTGAGGACTGGCTAGAGATAGCCTCTCAGATTTTTTTCCCTTGTGAGGATTCCTACAGATAATATGGAGGTCCAACCATCGTGTCTTCTCGAGGTTTTTATTGTGCCATATTAGAGTTTTGTGACTTAATTAAATGATGGGGCATCTTTATCATAATTATAAATTGAGTGTTTATTCATGGAGGTGTTTTATATGTACATGTTACGTTCAATGTGAATCTGGAAGCTTTTTAATCAATAGTAGGGTAGTTTGACCATGGTGGATTATTCGGTGAGATTTATTGATCTGTCACAATAATTCATAAAAATAGTAAAAAATCCATTATTTAGATATTGGACTTTTTACAAGGGCTTATTCTAGGATATTTGGTCATCAATTACATATCTCTGTATTGCAACCTATATTGGGGTTATTGGGAGGGACTTGGGGGGGGAGAGCATCTTGGAAGAGCAGGAAATGAATGTTTGTGCTTCTAGTGGGAACCTCGGAGATAAGACCTCAGTGGCTGGTAGCTGATGGACATCGCAGAGATTCTATCATTCCATATACATAAGGAGACGGTCTCGGGATAAATGATCAACAATGAAGGGCTCTTTGGATAGACCAAATCATTTGGGAGCGTGGTGGTGTTTCTCCTATGATGGTTAAGGACATATTGCTTTGGATTGTAGGACCCATCATACAACTGATCAAGAAACGGTCAATGGACCATTGAGGGATTGAAAAGGGTCAAATAAGGGTGGTTCACAAGGTGGATGAAATGGTAGAGGGGCTGTAGAGAAGCATGTGGTGTTTGGGGGTTTGACCTATTACCACCACCACACCCAGTTGGTCCACGTCAGGCTCAGGGAGCTGGTGGTCAGGTATGAGGCCAGCTGCTTGCTATAGAGGTTTATGAACCTAAGGCTCAAGGGATGATATGAGGTAATATTTTTGTCTTTTCTACCTTATCATCAATATTTATAGACATAGGTGGGATTCATTTAATTTTTTACTGTTATCTCATTCTAGAATTAGAGATTCTGATTGATCCATTGGATTGAACCATTCACTTAAAGTCTCCAAAGGGAGGTGGCTCAGTGTTTTCACACCATGAACAATAGTCATATATAACATTTAGAGGTGAGATATTTATGTGGGATATCTTTGTAGAAGTTATGAGACATTATGACATCATCACAATTACAGAATATCTATCCATGTTTAATACTCGTATTGACTATTAAGGTGGAGGATGATGTCTGTCTATAAATATGGCATGATTTTATCCTATGTGAGTGAAAAAGAAACCATGGTAGTGTAGGATGTGTTCATTCAAATGAGAGTTAATCTATTTACACACTATTTTAACAACATGTCTCTTGGAGTAGTGGTTATTATGGGCTACCAGTTTACTCTGGTGGTGGCAGAGTAGGATGTTGTCTTTCCTAAGGATGTTCTATGCTTACCTACCCACCCGGAGCAAGACTTCTTCATTGAAAAACATAGTGTTATAGACTCTATATATTTACCGACATATTTTTGGTTAACATATATCATTGTGAACTGAGAGTGAAATTATAGGAAATGTAGGATAAGTTCTTTGTGAGACCCTATGTTTCAACATTAGCATCGTCTATTTTGTTCACTAATAAGGCATATAGGAGCTTGACAATATGTTTGGATTACTAGTGCTTTAACTAGGTGAATTTGATAAAAAAATAATCCACTATCAAAGAATAATGACCTCTATTATTAGATGAGGGGGGTGTGATGGTTCTTAAAGATTGACCTTAGATCATTATATCACAAGTTATGGGTATCAGAAGAGGATAAATCAAATATGAAATTGAAATATTTCTACGGTCAATATGACTTCTTGGTGATCCCTTAGGTATATAGAAATCCCCATTAGTGTTCATGAAACTCAGAAACTGGAACTTTCAGTCTTTCTTAGACTGGTTCGTGGTGGTCTTCTTCGATGATATCCAAGTATACTCAACATATGTAGAGGAGCATATGAGAAACTTAAGGAGAGTTCTAGACATGATCCAAGAGCACTAGATTTATGGTAAGATCATGAAGATTCATTTTATTATTTGATATTTCCACTTCTAGGGACACATCATCTTCGAGGTCAGAGTGGAAATATACTTAGTGATGGTTGAGGGAGTTCTAGTTTGGAATCCATCTATGAGTGTGATAGAGTTACAAAGTTTTCTTGGGTTATAAAGGTACTATCAAAGGTTTGTATACTTTATCTCAGGAGTTGCAGAATCCTTGACATATATCACCCAATAGTGGAATCCTTTCATGTTGATGGAAATTTTCAGTAGATATTTTAGTTGTTAAGGTATAGTTTGATGAGTAGTCCCATATTAATATTACTAGAGGAGGGTGTTGAGTAGATAGTGTTCTTCGATGCATCAAGGACCAGGATTGGTTGTGTTTTGATAAAGATAAAGGAATATATTTCTTATAGTTCACATATGATGATACCACATGATATGAACTATGAAACCAACAATCTTGACTTAGATATGGTAGTCATCATACTGAGGATGTGGTGACAGTAATTGATGGGAGAGAACTTTATCATCCACTCTAACCCTAAGTGTTTCATGTATATATTATCGTAGATGGATATAAATATGATACACAGAAGATGGATAGACTTCCTCCAATATAATGACCTGAAGATTATTTATACTTCTAAGAAGAGGAACTTGGTGGAAGACAATCTTATAAGGATATCTTTTTCTCAGTAGTTTCCCAAGGATTTGGAGTAGAGAGCCTCATTGCAGTTATCCATAGTAGAAAATGATAATGATAAATATCCATAATAGATGGTTCTTACCCCTATAACTTTTATAGTTTGTTAGGGATTCTCATATGGTAGATACTGACTGTGAGACCTTATATACTCAAATATCCACTGGATGTGCTTCTGATGGATATTTTTTTGTTTTGGGAGCAATAAATCTTTATAAGAGTATGGACGACGATACCATTGGAGTTGTAGGAAGGGGTGATGTGGGAGTTTTATGAATACCCTAATCTGATACATATAGTTGTGGAACTGATGTCCCAAGACAATCAACATTAGTTTTGGTGTACAATAATAAAGTATTTTATTGCAATGTTTGTCTCTTGAGGCCTCACTTTTCAGCTATTGAAGGATGAGAATAAAGTTCCAATGAGTTTAGATGAACCTCTTGAAGTGCTAGAGTGAATGTGGGATAGGATATCCATTGAATTTTTGATGGGGTTACAATATGCAAATATGAGACATTATAAAATAAGGGTGATTATAGACTAGATCACTACATCATCCCACGTCTTATGTATTCAAGAGAATAGCACAGTGGAGAGTTTGGGACACTTTTACAAGCATGAGATAGTATGACTCCATGGAGTTACCTTGTGAATTGTTTCAAAACATGATGATTGTTTCACATCTTCATTGTGGAGTGGATTTAAAGAGGAGTTTGGGACTTAGTTTGATTTGAAAAATGAGTTTCACCCCCAGAGTGATGGCCAAACTAAGTGGTCCCTTTAGGACTTATGGGATATGTTTTGGGCTTTAATGTTTGACATCTGATATATTTGTGGGATCATCTATTCTTGGTGGAGTTTTTGTACAATAAATCTACCATTCAACCATTGGTTTGGAACCATTCAAGGCCTTGTATGGGAGAACTTTTAGGTTATCAATTTATTGGACTGATCATGGTGAGTCAATACTCATGGGCTTAGAGATGGTGAGAGATACTATATAGAAGGTGAAGATCACCTCAGAGCAGATGAGGACTATATAGAGCCATTATAAGTCTTATTTAGAGTAGAAATAGAGACCTCTAATGATCATGGAAGGATACCAAGTGTTCCTGAGGGTATCACCTCAATATGGATTATGGAGGTTTTCCTAGGGCAGCAAGCGATCACCATAATTCATAGGCACTTTCCAAATACTATGAAGATTTGGTGAGGTGGTGTACATCTTTACTCTACCATAATAGTTGGAAATGGTAAATTTTGTCTACCATGTGTCACCTCTGAAGAGGTACATGCACAACCCATCGATTTTTATCAATTGGGGTGAGCTTGACATCAATGATGGAGATACCATTATTAAGTACCCAGTGGAGATAGATAAATATTAAGAGAGTATCCTTCATGGGAGATGGATTCACCAAGTTTGTGTCAGGTGGAAGAATGATAATCTTTAAGGGGGAAACAGGGAGCAAGAGAACAAGATGTGAGTCAAGTACCATCAAATTTTTGAAGAACGTTTTTATCTTTTTAGAATGAAAATATTTATGTTTCAGATAATTTAATGACTCTAGTTTTCCATGTATTACTTTTTGATAATATATGGATTATTTTTACATCAAAGTGATAAGATAACATGAGATTCTGAGGCCTTCTGTGCTCAGAATTAAATTTATAAATATATGAAGTATATTAATATCATATGAATGATGTTTTCCAAAAAAAGTGGAATAAATCTAAAATAGGGTATCATATAAAAAATATCATGTAACTAATAATTATAGAACTCAGGTTTCACCCTAGGTGCGACATATCATTTTTTGGTGTTAGGTGTTTATGAAATATTTGTCGTGGGCATAGAATTAATAAAATAAATAAATATATATATATATATTTAAATTTATTTTTAATTGAAATTGAAAAAAAATTCCTCTATTTAAACATGGTTATACCTCATTCCTAAGGTATTCTATATGACTTAGTATTGAGAGGATATTTTGGAGTGGTGCTTGTCGAGGATCATTTCATGTGGATGTTCTATCGCTTCATGTTTGAGGATCATGCACCACCAAATTTCATGGATCTCACCAAAAATGAAAATGAATAAATATTAATTAACAATTATCAATCCAAACTACAATTAGGATTTTATTTTTGTATTGACATCCCATTTATTATCCTAGTTGAACTCAAATCAATTCCATAAACAAGAATTGATTCACGTATGGATGATATATCAATATTTTGATGGATTTATTCTATTCATTGTTTATTCCCTCTTAAATTGTCTAAATATACTATCATGTATCAAGGATGAAATAAAAAGGATGAGTATTATTCGTCACATCTTATGGATTATGGATTTGTCCTCTCATTTCATCACATGCTCATCAAGGGAATTTTTTTGGATCGTGGTTCGACGGTTACCTAATTTTTGATAACAACATGACCATATTTTGGTGAAATGGATCAATACTGTGGGTGTGGTTCGTTATTGAGGATGATATCAAGGTAAAACTATGATGGATTGTGATCAGAGGAAGATAAGGACGGATTAGATATTCTCATTCATATCAGTTTCGACGATGTGAATGCAGACGACATGTGTGGGTATTTCCTATGTATATTCAAAGACCATAGTCCTGATCTTTGTTGATGGGATGTTCAGCCAAACATAGATCTATATAATTCATTGAGGAATTCAATAAAAAATCTTGACGGTGACATGATGGAGTAATCAAATGGATCTAGAAATTCACAAGTTACACACCTTTTGGGAAACCTTGGATATGGTGATAGTGTTTCAATAAATATTTAAATACCATACACTATGTGACCCTGTCACACTCCATGTTATATTCCCTAATTGGATAGGCAAGTAACATGACATTTACATGGGCACAGACACAGCCATAGTACACTGGTATGGCTAGAGTACATGGACACAATGAGAGTACATGGACACTATTTGTTGTACACGGGAACGTCCCTAGGGAATGGTCAGAGTTTGAGGTGATATCAACAAGTCATGTACTATTAATACATGTTGTGTATATTTATATTCACATTTTGTGTGGGGAAGAACCACATAGGTCGATTAGGGGTTGGCTGGACATACTGTGTACCCCCCCTCTACATGCCATGTAACCACTTTGAGGCTGTTTAGAGCCCTTATTTTCTTTTGTTTTTACCTGTATCAGTTGAGTGTGATACCTTGTTCCATAACCTCTATGGTAAAATGTAAAATTATTTCCATATCGCAGGATTTTGATCCCCTCTTAAGGATAAGTCTTAGCTAGAGTTTGTGGGGTCCCACTGTGAGATCAGAGTATGATCCTATATCATTTAATACCCTAGGCGGGGATTGTGTAATCGATGAAACCCAATTGAGTTTGGTTTTGATCGTACCTCTAGAAGGATATCTAATTATGTTTCACATTATCATTTAAGTGTTATACCATAGTTAATGGGTGATCCATATTGGGTTTGGGGTGTCCCATAATGGTTTTGGGTGTGATTCCTTACCTAATTAATGGTTAATTTTCGAGACCAGTGATCTTTCATTGGAGAGGGAAAATGATCCTGACCACTTTTATAAGTTTTTTACAGTGATAAAATAGAACATGGATTGGAATCCCCTTGAATATGAAAATTTTAGAGCAGAATCTTATGGCTGGCAGTTTGGTTGTGACCGCCAAGAGGCCTGGTGTCCTTCCTAAGTATATCTGGGTTTTCTTGCTTATGATTTGATTGATATATCATTGTTATGAGATTATTATTCATGGTTATTCATTTTTATTTTTTTCTAGTTGTTTTTTTAGGTACTGTTATAATCACCCTGTGTGGGTTTTTCCCACACGTGTCATGTCTTATGCAGATGACAGCCTGTTTGACGGTGTCATGTGAGGATAGTGAGCTGGCAGAGCATAGCTTGATCTTGATAGAATAAGGTTTTTTCTCTGTGGTATAATTTGATTTTTTTCCTCACCCTTATAGTATCATTGAATCTCCACAGTATTCAGCTGGGATTTTATTTTTCCCCCATCAAAACTATCTCCACTTTACATTCATACTATAATTGGGGGACCATTGATGTATGCATGCATTAGTTTCAGTTGTTTTACATTTGAACACTATGTGGTCTTGGATGTATGTGACTTGTGTGTGGGTCCATTATGAAAAATTTCTACAATTTGTGGGATATGACTACTCGGTGCTGGTTGCTAGCCCCAACCCTATTAAAGGTTGTCTTAGGTTAGTCATGATTCAGGCCCCGTTGGGTCAGGTCGTTATAATATATTTTTATCATTAAAATACCTTCTATATATATAAATTTTTTTATTCCAATTCTTACCGATGGGTTCAATAACTTGGTTATAAATGTCAAATTTTAAATAAAAATATTGTATGGTCATTTAAAATAAGTTCTGTGGTCGTGTATGAGATTGAACATAGAATTATTTTTAAAATTGTGGGGTATTACACTCTCCCCCCATTTTATAAATTTTATCCTCACAATTTTTTCTTTATTCTAGTAACTCAAGGGATAAGTATTGGAAAATCCATTTTTTGAAAAAATAAATCATAAAAGGGGTTAATAAAATAACCATCTGAAAGGAGCTGAAGATAAATATAACGATCATCATAAATAAATCATAATTAAGTTTCCAAATAGGATAAAATTAGTTATGAGTGAAAACTTAGACATTTGGGAGAAAGGTAATGTCCAAATAATTATAGAGAGTGGTAGGGAACATTGATCACAAGAAATTTAATTATAAGTAAAAATTTAATGACCATAAAACTATAAACCAATTTTGTTTGAAAAATACCACCAATACTCATAAATTAATATAAAAAGGGAAAAAATTTCTATTTTCAAGATTTTTTTATCTAAATGTAATGGATTCTATTACCCATCAGATATAAAACATGAGAAAATATACTTTATTAACTTACTAAAACATAAAAAGTTAATTTAATCCTTTATTAATTTGTTTTAATTATCTTCCACCTATATCTCACCTAGTATTCTAAATAATTAACATCCAAGATAAATATTTCTTATTCCTAAAATGTTAAAATTAACCTTCAATAGCTCATCAGATCTGTTAAAGAATGAAAATATATATCTCATGTATTTAATTAAACCAAAATGGTTATCATTGGATAATATAATTCCAAAAATTAGTAAATATTCATATTGAAAAATAATACATTAATATAAAAAATTCAACAATAATACCCAAATTTCAAATTAAATCATTCCACAAATAATCAACCATAAATCACAAATAACCTCAATATGAATTTATTAACCTCAAATGTTTTCTAATAAAATTTATATTACATACAAATAAATTGAAGATAAATCATTCTAAATTATCGTTGATGTTAAACCTAAAGGTTATATATTCCTCTAACTAATAAAATGTATCCCCAAATATCATTAATCACTTTAAAATCCCATCACATAAAACATAAAATGAGATTTATATTCCTTTAAAATTATGATAAAACTTAATAATATAAACTTATTATGGTATCCATAACTATAATTTAACATCACAATAAAACATCCTGATCTCAAAAAGTTATATAAACCCTATCATTATACCAACTATAAAATCCATAAACCTATACATATAAATTTGTTACTATCAAAATAATCATTATATTATTGATTTTATGCCAATAAATGGAAGAAATGTTTAAACATATATAATTAAAAAAATATTGGTAAAATTACTTATTCAAATACCTTTTAGGTTTAAAGTTTTATATAATTAGGATAAACTATTATATAATCAATTCCCATGCCTTCAAGTGGGTACTTTTTCTATGACACCCATGCTCTCTTATTATATCTTTAGTATTAAGAATATCCCAATTGAAACCCTTATAAACATATCTTTATTGAAATATTTCATTATAACCTTGGAATGGAAACATAATAAGGGTGAGTTTAAATGTATAGTATGGGTAAATATAGGAAATGGAAATTTAATAACTTTGATGAGCATAAGATATGCATAAGGATATGAGAACGTATTCAAAGTGAATGAGCGTAACATAATAGAATTCATACGCGTGAAAATAGTAAAAAGTGATAAAAGGGATAAATATTTTATAAATTATGACATACATAATATTTAACCATCTAGATCCATGTTAAATTAATCTTTGATAAATGAATAATTTAGAATATATTTAAGTATAAAAAAACAATATGGATAAATCTAAACATAAAACATTTATCATGGAGACAAAGATATAGGATAATTCAAAAATTCTCTAAATAGTAGCTTAAAATAGCTTACTCCCTCATCTATTAGTATCAACTCATTTCCCAAAAACTCTATCACATATTAGGAGTAACATAAAATATTTAAATCTGTTTCTATAAAAATCTATTGGAGGGTTTTAATAGACCCACGCATCCTTGGTTTATAATGTTACCACATATCTTTGGTTTATAACAAAAAGCTAGTCAATCATACATACATTTTTCTGTGTACAATATAATTAAAAATTATTCCTTAGCTTTAACTATTAAAAATTACACCCTTGAAATTAACATCCATTCCTTTTTTATTAATTAAATTATGGAAATGAAATAGGTTCCATAAAAAATATATTATAATAATAATAATAATTTATTATAAAAAATTTGAATGGTATTATAATATTATTTCCCCAGTGATTCAATGGAATCTATAGCGGTTATAGACATAGATAAAATACCATTAAAAGAATATTTAAAATGATTCTTGGAAAATAAGGGGAAACACCCTTTCCTTTTGTTCCATTAAAAATTAAATTTCAGAAAATATTGAGAGAATTATAATTTTTTAAAAATAATCATGTAAATTTATTATTAAGTATTAAAAAATAATATTTATGATGATGAGAAAATCCACTCATTTCAGAAATGTTAAAAGTAAAATGTATTTTCAAATATCTGTAAAGATAATCAAATGTGACCCGTGTAGAAATAATTAATAATTTTCATTTAAAACCATTAAATATAAGATTAAATATCATTTAAAATATCTTTTGGAAATAATTTATATTTTGAAAAAAACATTATTTAAATGACATAAGTAATATGGAGGAAGAGTTTTGATAAAAGTCTTTGAAACCTTTCAAGTGGTATTAATAATCAAAAGTCATATATGAACTTTTAAAACCAAAAAATATTTAAATTAAAGAACATAAAAAATAAATATAAAATAACATAAGTATAAAAATATTCATTATATTATATTTCAAGAGTCGTTATGTGAACTCTATAAATTAATATAGGTGCATTAATCAAAAAATGTATCAAAGAATTAAATTTTTTATTTGAAACCCATGAAACTTGGATAATGCTTGAACAAAAAATCCTTCGAATGAAGAAGAATAAAATTACTAGTAAAAAACATAATTTCTAAGAAATAATATGTCAAAAAGTGTTAATGTGGCTATATGTAAAACTTGTAAAAAACATGGTGCATAAAATGAATTTTGTCTCAATAATTAAAATTGAGAATCTAAAAACCCTTTCATCTTTTATAATATTTGAATCAATATCTCATGAAAGAAAGAAATTCAAAGGAACCGTAAATATCATTATAAATGAATTGTTTTTTATATAATTACTCAATAATAAGTATATAAACCTTATTAAATTCAGTAGGTTTATAATATGAGACATGTCTCAAGGAAACAATATTAAGACAAATAATCCTTAAAAAAATCACATTATTTAATTGATAATTAATCAATAAAGTGATTGTGTTTAACAAATTTAATATAAAAAATAAAGTGGATATATTAAATAAAACCATTATTTTTTATTTCATAGATAATTATGGTATTATATAGTCAATAATGAAGAAGTTTAACCCAATGAATATAAATTTAGTAAAGAACCACTTTGTAGTCCAGAATTCTATATATACCTTTTATCTCCAGTATAACAAAAATATATTAATTATTTTAATTTTTTAAGAACCATTTATTGTATTAATACTTTATCATTGAACTATTTATTTCATTTATTGTAATTATATATTTAATTAATTAATCGGTTATTTCTATATCAGGTATTTTGAGTACATTCTATTTGTAATTGAAAAATGGCATAGATACGTTGAATAGGGTAAAATAGGTCAAGGATATATCATCTATATAATAATATTCATGAAATAATTATCATTTATATATATCAAATAAAATTTTAATTCCATCCATGAAGATCCTATGGGAAAAATAAAATACATCGGCTCATAAGAAAGTAGTACACACATACACATGATTGATGTTATTACTTTTTGTCTGATAAAAGATAAAGAATTAAAATAAAATATTATATTTATATAATCATTATCATTTTATATACATCAAATAATTTTATCAAATCTATACCCATGAATATCCATGAGAGACGGTATTGGAAAATGAAGAACATATCTGTGGGGAGATAATAGTCTATACATACACCGGTGCAATAATTATATTTTTTAATGATTGGAATGACATAAATATAGATGATATATTATATTTCTAAATTTATAGTTTTTTTACGATAAATTATATATAAATTTATTCCATTAAAGTCACCATCCATGAAAGGTAATAACGAGGAGAAAATTTTATTCATTTGCAAGGTGATAGTCCACACATACACATAAACACTGGTTTTGTTTCATGTATAATGGAAAATAGGAAATAATAATTTTATTAAATTAATATAATTACATCTTAGTTTATGAGAGATACTAATATTATTATTTTATAATTTTTTGGAAGAAGTTTAAGTTGGTAAAAGAAGTAAAATAAAAAATTCTCAGTTAAGACGATTACCCTGTCATTGAAGAACCTACTTTGGAACCCCCCTTAATTAACCTAGGTATGGTATTTTAAGAATAAAAAAACTATATAATGTATATAATAATGTTTAGAATATATTTAATTTGGTATTTTTTTATTTTAGGTTGATTAGTAAATTCCTGAATGCCAGAAGAAATTTCCTCCTTTTATAAATGAGGGGAGGGACACCCTTGGAATTACTTAAAGTATTAAATTAATATTTATTAATTTTCATGATCAAGTGGAACCAAATTGATATATAAAAAATATATGTTGTAAATATGTAGAAGTAATCTCATTAAAAAACATAGACTTGTTTAGGTGATGTTTTAAACTTTATCTCTATGTTTTAACCTCTCTTTAACCCATTTAATAATTACCATGATAAAAATGTTTACTACCCTTTAATGTTAAATAAAGTTACAATAAAAGTTGATTAAACCCATAAGTGGGAAAGAATTTATATGATACCATATATCTTATTCTGTTTTCCAAGGATAATATTTTTTTGAATTTAAAATCATTTAATAAAAAATTATTTAACATAAAATTTCACTAAATACATTTTTAGGACTATTCAAATAGTTTGAATTTAAGAAATATCGATAAAATAATATAATTTGAATATAAACTTTTAACTATTTATTAATATATTATATTAATCTGAAAAAACTCCTAAGACACCATAACTCATCCAATAAATATTGCTTTGTTTTTCTTAAAACCATTTACTTTATCTCTCTACATCTTATAGAGTTATGTGTCATGTATCATAAGAAGATAAAGTAATTATCTAATCACTAAAAATTAAAAATAATTTACTATAAAAAATATCCATATTAAATATGAAAATATATAACCATTCATAATTTTTTTATACCTGTTACAAAATATTATAGATATGAAAATCGAGAAAGAGGCATTTTGGAATATTACTTTACTTAAAATAATATAATAGTCTTTATCAAATAAAAATGGAACCATAATTACATAAATTTGAAAAAATGAATGGGTTGGTTGAGTCACAGTCATAGAATTAAATATAAGAATTTTTATGGATAATTTTGCGACCTTATTCCGTAGTCTTAATATTGTTATAATTCATTTACCATTATTGTGGTGATAATATTTTTATCAAGGTTACTATTTATTATGACCAAGACTAAATCCAACCTATTTAAAAAAATTATTATTTTATTACTAAAAAATATATTCATTTTATCAAATTTAGTTCCTACAATTAGTGTAAAATACTTTTAAAATAAACTCATAAAACATGATGAAAAACACTTTTCCATAAAAATCATTTTATGTTTAAAAATGTATTTATATTAAAATTAATCTTAATTTATTATTAAAATGAAATTAATTATATTATGATTAATTAAATATAACCTATTAAATTTTAAAACTAATTCAAAACAAAATGGGACTCTATAAAAACCTAAAAAGAAAAGATGGTTTTCAATAAAAATTGTATTTTTTACTATTGAATGAAAAATCTATCGTTTTAAGAAAATTAAACAAAATTATCTATAAGATAATTTTGATATACCTATTTCAAAAATGATATTATTTTTAACAAATAAAAATTCTAAAAGTGTCATATATTAATTATAATATATAAGTATAAAATTTAATAAAATCCATTTTTTGAAGAAAATGTATTTTTGGAATATAAAGTGACATTATAAAAAAATTAGAGCTTATTTACAAAAAATTAAAAAAATAAATATCCATTATTAATAAACATTATATATATATATATATATATATATTTAATTGTCCATATTCATACCATTCAATTCAATGACTATGTTATAAAGATCATATATAAATAATGATATTTTGTGATCATTTAAGCTTGGTGTTATGTTTCATGTACACTATTGAAAATAATATTGTTTTTATAATATTGGATCATTAAAAATAGAAATAAAAATAATTCACTACATAGACTATTTATCGGGACCCCGATTTAGTGGGATAAAATGGAAAAAGTCTCATCCTCATTTTCAAACAATGTGCACCCACTCTAACATTAGGGTTCTTGGGAAGGAGAGAAATGACTTGTGTTTTGTATCCATCCATAAGACCCCATAGTCCTCATATAAGAATAGGGGTCACCACTAGAGGCTAAAATGAACTTTTAATTTGTTCATGTGAAACTAATTTCAGAAAAACCTATTCTCCCTATGAAAATGGCCTGTAATAGAAAAGTAGATAATTTCATCATGATCTATAACGAAACATACACAAGATAGAATAATTATATTTTTCCATCAATTTTTTTTTAGTAGTTTCTAAAGAAACAACCTCAATATAGTGGGAGACAACATTTTGTCCCTCTGGGTGTGCCATATATCCCACACAAACCCAAGAACATTGGTTCATTTTCATCCAGCAATCAAGCTCGGCGCCTCCCATGCATGCCACATAGTTACTGGGAGGACCTCCTATTATCATGTGTTTAAATGGTTTTGTGAAAACCTAGTGAACTACCCTAATTAAATCACCAAAATGGCATGGGTTTCCTCCCCATATAGATTTCCTGGACCTTATTCAACTCGCCATTTTCATTCTCCCACTAACCACCACTATATGTACAGTCGACCAACATTCCACCATCGTCTGCCAATCCAGCCAGCTCCCTAATCCATGTATTGAGATTCCCCTCACCTCATGATATTAATTATGTCTAAACCACTTGTTCAACTCCCCACTAATGTCACACACCCCATGTAACCTCCATTACACCCCATTGTTTCCTCCACCAAATATGTTCCACACACTATGACCTTACATCGATCCCTCATTCATTGCTATGTCAAGCTGTTGAAGCCACTAAAATATTATCAATCATCTTGTGGTTCCATAATTTACCCAATAAAAATTTTAATTCACTAATTTTATTAAATAATTAAATAAAAAATTTACAAAAAAATTTGTACTCAAAAATTAATTCTTACCGCCATAGTGAAATGTATTTACTTAAATTCATTATCACCACCCTGATTTGATCATCATTATTATAAAAATATAATCTTATTACCTTGATATTAATATTATCATACACCCTTTACATAACTCACACTTTCCAACACCTCTATGTTAACTATTATTGGTTTTATGTCTAATCCAAATTATAGGCTTAATGAGAATTAATTTTCAGAAGTATTAGAATTTATAAATTAATTGTTCCACATTTGAAGATATACCTTGGTAATCATAATATAAACTCAAAAAATCAAATAAATAAGGGGAAACAACAATTTTATAGTCAATAATGGTATCAAATTTCACATTCAATGTATTATTGATGAAGGAAAAGATGAATACTCAAAATTATATGTGCATGAGCTTAAAATGTCATTGTTATACTTGATACATTTTTTAACACTCTATTATGATCTTATTTTCATACCAAGTCGTCTCATGGGTAAACACCATAATCGAGAATCAATATAACCATTAGATAACTTTTCATTGTCATTTTAAATATAAAAATACCATTTTTTACTTTTTAGTGTCTAAAAGCATTAAAATTCCAAAAATGATCCATTATTCCTGTGTTGGAAAACAGAGGTCACTACACAATCCCAAATTAAAAATTAGAATTATAGATGGATAGGTATAATAATCAAAACTCTTTATCTTTTTTATTCTCAATCTAGATCTATTAGCATGGAAAAAAGGTAGAGAAAAGGCTGAATGAGTATGTGAATTGGGGTAGGTAATTTAAATTGAATGGATAAAATTTTCTTATCACCTAGATGTTTATTTAACTCAAACAAAACTTCTTTATACATAGGTGTGATGCTAGGATCTTTATCATTGGAGAAATTCATTTATTTAATGGTTCTTATATGAATTATTGAGTCTTCATAAATAATTGAGTAACGGTACCAACATGTCTAAAGCTGCAATTGAAATTGTATATGTAATTGTTGAAGAAGCTTATATTTTTGAAAACCTTATGGTAAAATAATATGAAAATTATTTAGGAATATTGGGAGTTTCATTGAATTTTTTAAGATTTTTTTGAACATCATATGGTTAATTTCTGAACTTTGCAATGTTTATTTAGTTTTTGTAACGTTAACTTAGATGTAAAAAATTAAAAACAAAACATCTTAAGGCTCTATTCTAACCATTGTAAGGTTTAATTTGATGATAATTAGTTATATTAGTTACATTTTAATATTTATTTTCTATTTTAAAAGTTTCACTTTGAATACCATATGTTTTATTTAGCTTTAAGAAATGTAATCAAAACATCTATTTAGAAAGGAAACATTATATAGTTAATATCCATATTTTTAGGGTTTATTCTAGAGATAACATGAACTTTATAATATTTTCTGATATCTTTATATAGTTTATTTCATACTTCACATGGTTGATTCTCAGAATATATTTGGTTTCCATAAACTTTATAAGGTCATTTTTTATAAAATATCCCTGAATTTTGGAATATATATAAAATATGATGATGCTTCTCTAGATTCAAAATCTTAAAATTTTAGAAGATGTAGGTCAAATCAATTATTCTAGCCATCATTTTTTAATACTTGAATGAATATTTATAGATAATATCATGTGGATATATTAATTTAAATTTTAAATTCAAATATTTGAAAATATTATTCATGATCAAAGTTTCAATTTTTCAAGAAGCTATTGACCCTAAATTACATTGTATTTTTAGAGAAAATGGAGTTTCCTTATTTTATCATGGAATAATTCTTAATATTTTTCTATGAATATTAAAGAATAATGTGAATAAATATTGGGGGTTTATAGTTCTAGAAGAAAATATTTGTAATGAGAGAGAAGTACTTATCAAATAAAGAGGAATAAGAAGAAATCAATAAGTATTGTATCATATTTTTATAACCAATAATAATGAAATTATATTAGTTTAGATTAATTGTAAGATTTATTTTGAGGAGGGGGAAGACCATCATGTGATTTCATACTTCCACACACCAATTAGATATTCTAAAATATTAAGAAGAAATATTGACTTGCATTATATTCTGTTGAGATTTATCTGGTTGTCAATGAATGAGATTAAGTAATAAAATCATATCCTCAAACAAGAAAATATCCTTAAATAAAATAAGTTATTACTCTCCTGATGACTGAAAGTGTTCGTCAGAGAGATAGGCATTCTAATTTAAATAATTCCCAAATATTGTTTCTTCTCAATAAAGATTCATGGATATATTTTTCATGTTCTTTTCTAGAATAAAAATGTGTTTTATATTTTAAGGAATAAAACTTCCCCAATCATATAATAACATGAATATTATGGTGATAATCTAGGTATCAAAACTCAAATCAAACATATTATGTATTCGATACTCACATCAGGATTGAACCTCGTAACAGTTCATGTGTGGTATTATTTTTATTATAAAATTTCATTTTGGGCGAGGGAGATTCTGAATTGAGTCAATCTATATCGTAAAAGGTAATAGTGGTTTATTTATAATAGAAATTATAAAATTCATAACATTGATTCATAACCCATATCCCTGGTATATTAACTGACACATATAGTTCGCTTTATGATCTTCCATTCATGTGAACTCACACCATTCAACTACTAACAACACATAACTTCAATGAACTAACAATTTATTTTTGGATCATATTTAATTCTATAAAAATATATAGTTCATTACATTGGAAAAAAATATTTATTCTAGAATAAATTTACTTTTTAAGGAAAAAAATCCAACCCATGTTATTGTTAATAAATCTTTTTGATAACTTCACAAAAAATACCCAAACATCAGTTACTATTAATAAATCTATTTTACAATATCCTAGAAGAAATAATACCCCCTAAATATTTTTTTACAAATTACTTTAAATACATGAACTTTTAACATATAGAGTTAATACGATACCCATTCTATTTTAATCCAAGACCCGTCTATAATATGGATTTTATATGACTCTTTTATCCCCAATTGTCAATAAAATAAAAGGGTTATTTTTTTCACTAGATACTTCATTAGTGTTTACCCTTTTATCGATAAAATATTATTAGATATCTCCATGACTTGTAATCCCCCTTCAAATACCCATAATATTCCACATGAATTAACCTTGAGCTCCTTTTTCATCATGAACAAAAAAATGTATATTTTGAGAGTCTAAACCCTCCCCTTGGGTAAAACACACCTTAACAGATTTCAACCAATTTCATTTATGATTAAATATTTAGTTTATTTGATTGAGTATCTAATTATAAAAAATAAAGGATATTTTTCCATAAATATTTAATAATAACTTTATTTTCATCCCTATTTTATTATCATTTACCCTATTCAATAGAAATTTTACTGAGTGAATTTAATACTTTGAAATAATTCATCAAAACATTCACTTTTCATATGGAGTAACATATTGTTGTAGGAACTAAATTATAAGTGAATAACATTAATATGGTTTGTGTCACTCACTTACTTCATAAATTATTTCAACTTAAGAAATTATATTCCTTCAATATCAAAATTATAGTCATCTCAATCACACATACACAATACTATCAGCATATCAGGAATATTTCACAATATGTGTGAGTCATAACACAAATTGAACCAATTCATATCTCTTTTCAATTTTAAACTAGGGATTTTATATGATATCTATGATATTCTTTTCTCTAAACGACTTATACATTATCAAATAAGGCTAATAAACCTATAAATATTCATCAACCACTCCACTAAATTTCTTTAGTTTCTAGAAACAAATTTCTTATAATACTATTTATCTTGAAGAAACCACTGGTTGGTTAAAATTAATTATTCTCAATGTATTTTACTATTATTAATATCTATCAAATGATATGATATTTTTAGTTCATAAAAAATTGAACAAGTAATACTATATAAATGTAGTTACTACTCCATCAATCTATCTTCCTTATTATATAGGGTTTTCCAACACTTTTTAATGGATTAATACCAAAATATTGATTAAATAATTATATTAACACAATTTATAAAACATATATATGGTTCTCAAACATGATTCACTTCAAATCAAGCTATATACCACCCATACATCATTATCTCGACATGTATAACTTGATTCACTTTGATTATTCACGATGGATACATGATATCACCTTTGATCATGATTGATTTACAATAATTGGATTTAGCAGTCATTACAAGTTTCTAAAGATTTTAAAGGGTTCAATTTTTTAATCCCTTTCATCCCACATATCTTATTATATTTTTATTTGGAATACAATTTTAAAACATCCAACACCACATATTTTATTTTATCTATTCTCAATGAAATCAATACATCTCAACTCATTCAACTATTTACTATAAATAAATCTTTATTCAATGTATACACCACATGGATCATATGTCCCACTCAATCATGCATCACTCCAATAATAATATATAAAAGTGAAGTGCATGGTTAGTGGGTTCTTTCCTGTTATCCTAATGTTTAGAACTATGGTTATTTTTTACATCTTTCTTGCATGATTTCTTATTACTATTTAATTCAATAATACCAAAAATGAATTTTTATTCATTATTTTTTTCGTTTTCACTCTTATTTTCCATTATATTCAGGTATAAGTTTAAATTTTTTAATATTTCACTTCTGAAAGACTCTTTATTTTCCATAAAATGTCATCATCCACTTGTGATAAAATTCTCTTGATGTTCTTTATTTTTAAAATTTTAGAAATTTGTCTTTCTCTTTACATATTACAAGATGTCAATGAGGATATATTACTATTTATTATTAGTTTACATATTTTATTAATTTTCATTCTTAAAGTCCATTTTACTATAACAAACTTTGATGTATGAAAAAACTAGTTGGTAGTATTTATTATCTTTTATTTCAATTATATAAAACATTTATATAATGTTATGGATTTTCATTCCATACCCACTTGATTTTATTAGTTATAGGATTAGTAGTGTTCCTCGTAATTCATTATCTTATTCTCAAATTACAATTCTTTGTAATATGTAATTTATAAAAAAAATTAATAACATCATACATTGTAATGATCATTGTTTCTTTTTTCACTTCCATGAGTTGTATCCCATGTATTCCATTATTCACTTATTCACCTAGTGTTCTGGTTTTCTATAATAAAAATATTACTAAAATGCTATAGTTTCAATTAATTTTTATAAGAATATCCACTATTATATATTTTTAATTCATTATCAAATTATTAACTCCACTATTAAAAGGTTATTAATTAGAAGAATAATTAGTTTTTCATCTTTCTTGTGGAATGAAATTCTTTGAAACATTATTTACATAAAAATATTAAATAACCCAATAACATCTATACAAAAAATTACTATATCACGAGGTATTAAATAATAGTTTCACATATTTCCATGTTTATCCTTTTAACTCATCCTATTTGATTAAACCACTTTATTCACATATTTATTTTCTTTCCTTGATTTAAATTTTTGAACTACACATATCTCCCTTTTGTAATTCACTACAATATTATTGATTCCTTTGGATGATGATGTATCATACCTAAAACCTAATTTTTTTCTTATCAATTTTTAATATCCCCATACTCTTACATTAGTATTCAGTGTTAAAATTATCATCTTTACAATTCTAGATCAGATACAAAAAATTGTGGCAAAATTTAAACCATCAAAAACTTATAACAAAAATAAATTATTGTATCACATATACAATAGGCACATTTTTGGTTCATAGTATTCATGAAATTAGAAAAATTAATTACCTAAAAAATACCCATGACTTCATGTGAGTATTGTTTTCCACTTTATTGAGGTTTTGATGTTATATATTAAGTATTCAAAATCTCCCATTAAATTATACATGAATGAAAACCTTATAGGCATAAATAATTTAACATTATTCTAGAAAACCTATGGAAAATGAAATATAAGAAGGTTGATATCAAATGATCGTTACGAGAAAACATAATAATGAACAATTGTATGCTATCATCAAGAATAAGATGACCATAAGGGTATGATGACATAATTAAAATGAATGATCGTAACATAAGATAATTTATAACCATAAATACTTGGATCATGAATCATGAAACATTATATAATTATTTAATAAATATAATATTTATATGAATTAATAATCCTGATCCATTATATATCAAATTCAATTAGAGGAACCATTAAAAATCATAGAAATCATAAATAAAATGAATTGGTATCTTATAACATTATATTTATAAAGCCCTTATAATAACCCTTATAATTTTAATAAATTTTATAGTTTACATCCTATATAATTCTCCAGAGAACAGAATCATTACCCAATTCATTATAGGGAAAATATAGACACAACTATGCTTGAATTATAACATAACCAATTATCCATGTCTTATAGTGAAACTTTATGTCCTTAGTTTATAACGGAACCACCTATCATCATAAAAAATTTCCAAGAACTATAACATGAATAAGGAATATAGAAAAATAATTTCATCATAAAACACATATAAAAAACCCATTTTTTTCTTATACCTCAATCAACCCAAAGAAAAATAATTGGGTTCCATGAAAATTTCACTGAAACAATTATAATAAATCAAGAAAAATATTTAGGATAATATTAGTAAAAAAATATCCCCACTGTTTAATAATTCATATCAATGGTTTTTGTCATTTATTAATTGAAATATCATTGAAGGATCATTAAAACATTCTTGATGATGTTACTCTTTACATTTTGAAAACTAAATTTTGAAAAAAAAAATCAGAAAATATTGTAGAAATAATTCTGTTTGAATGTAAATGTCAAAACTTATAAATTAATATTAAAATAAAATATTAGTCATTACAATAGTAGATTCTATTCATGTTATGGATGTTAAAAATAAACAATCCTTTCAAGCATTTTTTAAAGAGAGTCAAAAGTATCCCATTTGGAAATTGTAATGAAATTTTCTTTTAAAACCTATAATAAGAAGGTCAAATATCATTTAAAATATCTTTCTGAAATAAATTATCTTTATAAAATATAATTATTGAAAACATTTTAGAAAACATGGATATTGTAGGGATTGATTCCCAATCTAAATAAGATACAAGATTGATACCACTTATAAAAAACAATAATTTTATTTATTTAATCAATAAGGGAAGAAATACAAATTGATCATGTAAACCAAATTAATCACTAGTGGAGAACAAAATAGATATTGTTTAAGAAAATAATATCATATTATTTCCAAAAAAATAACCTTTAACTTAAACAATAACATAAATAAAGAAGATTGTAACATAAAGAATTTACCAATTTGGTAAATTTTAAATCAAAAATCATTGAAAGAAATATTATTCTATGTATTTTTAAATTTAATTAGTTTCACATATTAATTTTTCAAAATTAATTCATGACACTGTATGTACACCCAATAATGAAATTATGGTGCATGACATGAAACATATCTCTATAAAATGAGATTGGGAAAAAAACCCATATAATGTTCATAACTTTTGAAGTGAAAATTAATCCAAGAAGTGATTCTGTGCGCATAAGTAAATCCCCATAAAAATTGAAAAAAATAGATATCAATTCATACATACTCATGTCATAAAAAAATCCAAGAAGATAACTTATATCCCAATAATAAAAAATTTTATTAAGAAACTCCTTACTACATAGTAACATTAAAAACAAAACCTCATGGATGAAATAATTTGAATTGAAAAATAATATAAAATTATTAATAAAATATTCATGATATAAATTGTTAAAAATAGCGACCTATACACCATATAAAGTAAATTAGTTTTCCAACATTAAAATATCTATTAATGAAAACAAATTGAGATAAAGTACCTTACCTAGAGTCATAATATGCCATGTGTTTCATTTATTTCTTATATAAAAAAATTATTATAATTATTTCTTAAAAATAATATTTTCTAGGATTAATTAATTTTTCTTAAATTTTTATTGATTTATTTTAATTAAAAACATTATTACATAATTAGTTTAGTTTATGTCATGTTTTTTTAAGGATGTTTGGTTCGTTGTTTCAGATTGACATTGATATGTTGACCATGGTCAAAGTGTTAGTTTTTCCATAATATCTAAAACAATAATAATAAAATAATTTTCATTTTAAATATCAATTATATTTTTTAAACCAATCATTAACTATGGTTATGAAAAATTAATTATATTAAAATAATAGAGATGATGGGTCGTACATACACATGAGTATTTTTTCCATTTTTCAGCGATTAGGATAAAAATATAGTAAATTTTTTTATTATTATATAATGATTTTAATATAATAAATATAATATTATTTTTTAAAATAAAGATTTATACTTCATAAAATTGATGTGGTGATGAAAAATCCATCATATCACTTCACGGAGGGGGTATTTCACACGTATGCATGAATTTCATTATAATTTTTCAATGAATGAAAATTTGAAAAATTAGATGATATATTATCTATAAAAAATTGGAAATATATAATTAATTTCATGTATATATATATATATTAAATCCATCATTATAACCATTCATCATAGTGGGTAATGGAAATTGAATTACATCAGTTTGTGAGGCGGTAGTCCGCTGTAGACACGAACAATGGTTTCATTTACCATTTTATGGAAAGAGATACCAATATATATTATTTATTAAAACAATAAAATCCCAATATATTTAGTATTCTTATTTTATTATTTCATCTTGGATTAATAATATTTTAATGAGGTAGAAGAATAAATAAAATGGAATCAATTTTCCAAAACCATACACCTTCTATAGAAACCCTTTGTAGGTTTATACCTAAGGCCTTCCTAAGTTGATTTTTGATCAAACAAAGAACTATAGGATGAATATAAGGATTTAGTTAAGGTGTTTTCTCAAGAATTTTATAATCTAAAGGGTTTTTAGATATTAATAAAAGAGGATGGGAGTTTCCCTTTTATAAGTGAGGGAAGGGGTACTTCTGAAATTACATAAATAATTTCATTAATATAAATTAATTTCAATGTAAAATAGATAAAAAAATTTAATGAAAATATATGATTATTATGGGTTTAAATAAAGTCATAATTTTTTTTACAAGTTTATATTTTGGTTTTACCCTTATCTTTCTCCTTTAACCCATGTTAAAATATTTTGATGATTACAATGATAACAATGTCTTAAACCATGTTAAAACATTATCAAGGAGGATATTTTAAACCATATCAAAATCACATGGAAAATATAGGAATTTTAGTAATTTAAAATTATATTATAAAATATTTGTTATTATAAAATATCATTAATGACATATTTTGAAATACATGAAATATTAAAATATATTATGTGTCTAACCCATATAAAATGGAACCAAAATTACATATATTAGAATATAAGTTTGATATGGTCTTAATAGAATAATATGATAAAATTTTGAAAGGGTTAGAAATTATTATAAACGTACTCATTTTTTATGAACCCCATTGTTAACCAATATTAACCTTAACCATGGTAATGACTTCTCAATATTAAGGGGTGATAATTTTATATTTAAGGTGAAAATTGAAACATAAATTGAAAAGGGATGAAATTTTTTATAATTAAACATCCTAATTTTTATCTTTTAGGATTTTTATGATTATAAATAATTTAATAAAACATCATTTATCATACAAACTATCAATTTATCATTAAGAAGTATTCACAAAATTTGACATTAAAAATATTGAAAGAAATATAATTAGAATATATCCTTTAAAAAACCCTAAAATGTTATATTTAAATAAAAAAATTATTATAACATAATATTTCATTCAAATCATAATACTTTTATATTTTAGAATAATTTATTTTATTTTTTTATTAATAGAATAAATATTGTGTCAGCATTTCATAAGCGTTTAATGTAATTATTTCACTATAAATTATAATAAATTTTAATATTAAAATATAATTATTTATTTTTTAAATAACACTTTATTACTAATAATATTTTTTCTAATTACTAACACAAAATATTTTACATTTTAAAAGATTAAGGTGACATTTGTTACTTTATCTTCTACTTAAATATTACAAAGGTAAAAATCAATGAAATATGGCGCAAAGTTTCCATATTTTAGAAACATGGATGGAAAATGAAAAAATAAACTCATATAATAGTATAAAACCAAGTGTTATTGTCATTTTATTCTCCTTATCATAATACTTTTAACCTTAATTAACTAATTCACCCTTTCCATGGTGACAATAATTTACATTGAATGTTAGTAATAATGATAAAAATAAAAGTAAAATATTTAATAAATTGGACTTTAGGATTCCCAATGTGGAATCCATTTATAGAGATTCAATTCCTATAAATGGAATAAATTATTTTAATATTTAAAATGAAAAGTGAAACAAAAACAATTTTTTTTAGAAAAAATGTATTTTAAAGAAAAAAATGAAATTATACCAAAATGAGGTATTAAAATGATAAAAATTAGAGTATATATAATTAAATATGGATTAAGATCATTTGAGATCATATTAAAATAAAAATTCTACTTATTAAAAGGAAATTCAAATTTTACAAAAACTAGTATTTGTCACTATTCACTAATATTTAAATTTCTTCATAAAACTCCCAAAATATCCCTCTAAGATAATTTTTATGTTTTGACTATAAAATGTTTTTTTGTATAAAATATAATTTAAAAAGGAGGAATATTTTAATTGTATTATGCATTCACAAAAATAAATAAAATCATTTTGGAAGATAACATACTGTTTAAACATAAAATGGATTTAGTGAAAATTGATTTCGTATTTATTATACCTGAATCAATACATTTGTATTGACTATGGAATTTAAATAATTTTCATAATTTATTTAATACTATTCATGGACACCAATTTAATTTATTATTAATAATGGTCACTTCTAAATAATAATATATCATAGTTTGTTTAAGATAAGTGTTTCATGTTTTATATTCTATAGAAAGTAGTGTTATTTTAAAATATCAGGGCGTTTCATGGTTTTTATTTGAAATTCAAGGAACTCCTCCATAATTTTTGATGACTCATAAAATCTAAATTGAATTTCCTTATTTACTACAACCATGTTTTAAACATTTTTATTTTTAACATCTATACCAAATAACCTCATGTCTAGCTAGTCCCTTTTATTTAATGAGGGTTATATTTTTTCTTTATTTTCCTTCTTGATTAGCTTTGTTTTATATCTATTATATTTATTTAAATTTTATAAATAACTATCAATATATTTAATAATTTTACCTTTAAATATAATATTACATTCTTGAATGTTATTCTTCATTTCAATACTTTGTCTACTCCTTTAATTTTTTTCATAAAAATTCATTATTGAGCATCTTTGTTCAACTCAATTATTCTCAAACATTAGTAGGTCATGATTAAATAATCCTTGAACTTATTCCTCAATGACATCCTTTGAGGTCTTTGTTATATATTCATTAAACTCTTTCAATATTTTATCTATAGATTTATTTGTTTAATAATCTTCCTCACAACCTATAATTGGAACCATGGCTAGCTCATCTTAATTAGTACTCTCATCATCCATATGTGACTCATTTTAATTAATTAAACCACTAAGGAATTATCTCAAATGAATCAAATTCATAGAGATTCTTAGAATTATTTTCTCTAAACAGATTAAATTTTTCCTCAGAAGACTCAATTCTCTCATTTCATTATTCAACAAAATTATAGTAAATTTTTATCATCTTTTTGGTTCATCCTCATTTTGATTCAAATAAATTCATGATTATAATTATTCATTTATTTATCTTTCATCAGCAACTAATTTTTCAAGTCACAAAAGTTCTAACTAAGATTTTTTATCATACTCATCGTACTCTTTCACCAATGCCATAATTATTTGGTTGTTGTTTATTTTATTATCTAATTACTCAAGAGAATCCCTATGTATTGCCTCAAGGATAAAAATACCATTAGATCATTCTCATCCTGAACTATAATCCTACCATTTTTTGATATAGGTTCCATAATAATGTGGTAATAGATATTTAAGTTTTAACTCCTAATGAAAAACCAATCCTTTAGGCCCACATAAAACATTTTTTAGCATGTGCCAACCTAAGAGGTGGGCTGAATCAAAGTGCTTAAAATTTTGAACTCCTTCACATCAATAATTTCCATTATTCTCTTATTCCCTTATTATAATTAATATAATTTAATATATCTCTTTATCAAATACATAGTCAAAAAAATATTAGGCACATATTTCTGATGTAAAATATCCAAGGAAAAATAGATTTTACTGGTTCACCTGCACTAAGCTACATTCAAGAAGCATGCAGTCAACATTTTGTTGTTGTACCAAAAATCCACTGTAAACTCGCTATTTTGGTGGATATAAGATTTTCTTGAACTCTTTACCAAGTACGAGTGCTTGTTTAATTAAATTGAACTCACTTATCACCATGGCTCACTAATTATAAAATAGTTTAAAGAATGGATAACTGCCTCCATGGGGTCACTCCTTTGACATCCTTCATACACCGCCTGTTTTGGTACTCTAAATTCATGGAAAGGATAAATATCATAAAGAAGGGATGCCTAAAACACATAAATTGAAAATCTTAGGTAAATCCAATGGAATCTTACCTAAAACCCTAAATGTTCACCCAGGTGAACCCTACACAAGGAACTTGCACAACCAAGTACCTTGCACACGTTTTCCCTTTATAAATAATTAGTTTATGAAATAACTTTTATAAAAGGTCTTGTAATTTCATTAAAATATGTCCATTTGGATACTCATTTGTACCTATTGGATGACAGAGGGATAAACCATTGTTATGCCTGCCCTATTATATCACACAAGTCTTAAAACTCCCAAAAAATCTTATTTAATATCTAAAGATAAATTAATTGCACACAACAAAGGTTATCTTAGACTCCAAAATACTAAAACACCAAGAGCCTTTGGTAGGAACTACCTAACACATAGTCTGATAATACTTTAGAGAAGGTCACTTACCTTATTATATACTTGTGCCCCTTATTTCCAAAGGTATTCATGGAGACCCCCAATGATGAGGATGAACCTTCACCTATGTCCCATCACCAAGAGAATAAATTCTCCCAATAATCACTTAGGAAAATTATTGTTTAACTTTAGAATGGTATCACCTAGGTAAATCATTCCTCACTTTGCCCAATAAAAACTCCGACAATGTCTTTATCAATTTCTCATAGTTTCTCTTGGCTGAAGCCTTTCCACTTGACATAACAGTTTTTTGGAATGGTCTTATTCTAAAAATTTTATTATGGAATGTGTTCATTTTATTTTATTTTACTTAAACATCATGAACATTCAAGATTTGATGGCAGATCACTTCTCTATCTAGATTTTTCATTTGGATCTCCAATCATCATGTAATTCTCTAAAGCCACTATATTTATGGACTTATAGTATTCACACCAATGTGTTTCCTATTTAGATAATACATTACATTGATAAAATTTTTATCTTGTGTGAATCCATTAATATATAACATCCCTAAAAGTTTTGTAATATTGTAATCCCTTTATAATGGGGGTCTTAATCTTTTGGACATTGGTGAGAAATACCCCATAACATGAATAAACACTTGGCGAACCATGATCTAAGATTTATTAGCCTAGGATCATGGTATATGTATTAGTCCAACTAAAGAGAGAGTTATTCACAATTATAATAATCCCTACATACACATTTCAAGTCCACTAACTAAAAGAAGTCCTCTTGTGTACTACCTGAAATGTGTGGCATCAACTCCCTCTTTTTTCCATTCACACCTGTATAATGGATGTGTAACCCAAATTATGGGAAAATTAATTATAGAACCACAACATTTTTTTAAATTAGTATTACATAATTTTTAGTTTAAACAACATAATAGTGATACAAATCTATAATAGAAAGGTTTAGTGTCTTGGGAAAATTAGGTTCATACATCAATTATACATAATAAAATTTAAATATTATTTCAATTAATATTATTTATCATCTTAAATAACTTATCTTATCCTTAGTACATGTATTAACCTGAGTATATATACCAAATAAAGGTATGAGCAAGACTCATAGTAATGGGAGGAATAAGGTACATGGATCAATAGTACATGGGAGAGAATAATGAACATCATCATTTTAGAAGCATAGGATCATCATCAACATCATCAGGGAAAACCTTTATAAGGAAATGAAATATGGAATATGAATAAAAATGAACCATCATTTCATAGTGTTTAGATACCACACATAGTTGTGAACAAATCTAGCATCATGCTCATGCATAACATATGTGCAAAAATTATAAAATAATCATTGAAACAAATATATAATTAGGTTCATACATAATACACTTAATTTCATGAGGTAAATCAGATTAAGTAATGAATTAGAGGAATTTTTAAATTTTGACCCACCTGTCGCATCCAAAAAATGAGCATAATCATGCATGCCACTTCGAATGATAACAATTCTAGTCATAAAATTATCCATGTAATGAAATAAGGTTCTAATAATATATCACATATCATTCTTCATGAAATTAACTTTATGTTTCCCAAATGAATAAGGGATATCATACTTTAAAATCAGACGTCATTCTCTTCTTTTAAATGAGAAAAAACACAAGGGGATTGCTGAGATGTTTTGGAAGTTGAATTAGTTTTGAAAAAAAAACATTGTAAATAGATTGAAAACATTTGGTATGGGTAAAAACATATAGATTCCTAAAATAAATGAAGAATAATATTGAAATAAAATATCTATAAAATAATGTGAACATTCATATTTAAATCAATGTGAAATAGGAGATAACCTAAAATAAAGAGGTTTGGTTTGAGAATCCCATTACCTTAAATCTCATTTTATTTCATCATTTTCCACCTCCTAAATAATAGACATTGGTTTATTGAAAAATTAAACCATGAGTAAAGTATTTTCATTTTAAAAAAAAATTATCAATTAAAATAATGTTATTATATTTTTTAATTCATATCATTAAAAGGTAACGATTTTGATATCATGTTTTCCTAAAAAAATTCCCATTTCATTTTGATTTCACTATATTGGTGATGTTCATTTATACGTAAGAATAATTAATTAATAATGAAAAAAATAAATACATTTACACATTTATATAACCTAAATAAATCATTATATTCATCCATAAGGTTGGTGACACTAAAATAATTTCCAACCTCCACTTTGGTAGCCAATGGGTCATTATCATGAAAATTATCCAAAGGAGGATAAAAAGGTATAAAATATAAATATATAAAAATTATAATTTTTATAGAACGTTAAAATAATAATTATAATGTTAAAATAATTTCTAATTATTATAATAAGGTTTTTCAAAAATAAATTAGGAAAAGTATAAGGGAGGAAGAAAATAAGAGAAGAGTCGGTAAAAACATACTCTATTCTCAGTGTTTCTTCTCTTGTATAACATTACACAAACTTCACGAATAGATTTGGTTGACACTATAATTTCCCTAAATTTTCTAAGGGGTTTATATAGAATATATGGTTAGAGATAGGGATTTGGTAAGTGATGGAGGAGTGGTTTTCCAAGGGGAGGGAGAGTGGTTATTTATAATTAAGGAGAGGGGTATTTTTATAATAAACTATTGAATAAAATATTATATCCTAGGAAAAAATCGTAATAGTGATATTTTTGACATAATGAATCAAATATTATATAATGTATTTTTTGGGACTTTAAACCCCTTCAAAATTTTAATTCAATAGATTGTTAAAATGGAAAGAGATAAAATATAAAAAGTTATTTTTTAATGAAAAATAAATGAATTTTGGAATTTGGAAAGTAATTTATATGATTTGAAATAATTTTTATTATATTTTGATAGCCCAGTTATCAAATTTAATATGTTCTTTTATAATAAATTTCAAAAAATTATTTGCTCATTATTACATATGGAATGATGTAATTTATGATACACCCATTATGAAAGAACTTAATTTTTATTATTCATTAGAAAATGGATTTTTTCTTAAAAAGTTACCAAAAACAACTGTTGCAAAATTTTGACCTAATTATTTCATAAATGACATTAATTTTATCAAAATAATTCTATAAAATAGTTTATTTAAATTTTAATATAACAATTATTCTTTTTTATGAAATACATTAAAATATTATTCATTAAAAATGAGATTATATTTTCTTGGATGTTTTAATCATGATAGTTATTTTACGGATATATAATATTTATTTTTACATTAATTTTTCATTATAATAATTATTTACATTACATTACATTATTTTTAGTTCAAATTCCAACTTCGATAGTTAGGATACTATTCCTAGTGGTATAGTTATTATTACTAATGTTTAGGATTATATTAGAGTAGTCACATTACAATTACAACAGTCAAATTAACTCATATATATACTACTTCATTCCTTCATTCATTATTCAACTCATCTTCATTCATGGTTATATATTGTGATTTTCTTATATTTTTATTTCTTTACTAATATTCGGATTCATTTATATATTATATTTTGTAAGAGTGATGATTATAACTGATTTGGGTGATCAATATTTTTACACTCTATATTTCTTACCTTTTTTTATAGTCAATTATAATATTTCTAATTTTAATGGTTTTACTTGCTGACTAATGCAATTATTTTAATTAATTAATTAAATAAATTTTGGTTTCCCTATGCGTTGTATGTGTATAATAATGTATAATATAATATAACACACATTTATTTAAAAAACAAACATAATTTATAAACTCTAGTTTTTTTTATTATTCCTCACTTTTTAAATTTCATCACTAAAATTTCAAATCATATTCTTGGTTGAGAATAGGTGGGGGTATGATTATTTCATTATTCCCTCTGGTTCCTATGTGGCATCATAATAATTATGGTTTCACCACTACACAAGGACAATGTGAGTTGTCTTGTTGAGTATGAACGTATCTCTATGGTGAAATATAATCAATGGATACTCCTCAGATGAGAGGTAATTCTCCATTTAAACCACATTTGGATTCCTCACATGTGAGGGACCAGGTTTGAACTTCCTCAAGACTGATATGTAGAACAAATTTTGAACATGAGGCATATTTTGTGGATGTGAAACCCAATAGGAAACTAATTTTTTACAATTAGGGATATAAAATAGGATAATGTACCTAGGGATAAGTATCACTTTCATTACAAGCCACATGGCTCTCTTCCAAGGTGATATTTTAAGGAAAACTTTTTCTACAACATTAAACTCTATGTCCCTTTAGAAGTTATTATTATAGATGTTTTTCAGACTCTCAGTATATTTTTTAGGCTATTTGGTGGCTTGAAACTTCTCAATCATCTCTTTCACAAGATTAGTACCATGTATCCTTCATTTTCAAAATTCATCTCAATAAGTATGAGTTCTATATCTCTTACCATGTAGAAATTCGAATGGATCCATTTGAATAATATAGTGGAATCTTTTATTGTATAAAAACTCAACTAATGGGAGATATTGATCCCGTAATCCTTTATATTCCACTGTGTAGGCTATCATCATGCCCTATGTAGTCTTAATAGTCTTTCCAAATTGTCCATCATTTTGTGGGTGATAGGTCGTATTGAAATTCAATTCAATATTTAAATCATATTGAAGACTTATTTAGAAATTATATGTGATCCTTGGATCACGATTAGATATGATTGATAGTGGTACCCAATGTTTCCTCACCACATCCTTTATATATATCTTGGAAAACCTTTCTAGTGATAAATCTTCCTGAATGTTGATAATGTGAGCTATCTTGGTGTATCAAACTGCCACTACCCATATCATATTGTTTCCTGTGAATTTATTTGGGATACTAGTGAAACATTCCATAGCAATATTATCCCATTTCCATGTATTGATAGAAAATGGTTAAAATATTACTCAAAAAATCTCTTTTTTAACTTACTAAAATTTCTATAACCTTACGATATACTCAAAAATCTACATATTTATGTTGTCCCAAAAAAGGAGCTCTCTATGATCACGGTGCATCTTGGTTCATCCAGGATGAATAGAAAAAGATGAGATATTTGTATTATACAATATATAATTCTTTATCATAGTTCATGAAGTCAAATAAATCATAGTTCCAAACCAAAGAACACAATCATAATTGATGTGGAATTCATGAAGTTTCCCTTTAATAACTAGTGTCACCTTCTTTTTAAGATCCAGGTCATCCTTTTGTGCCTCATTAATCTGATATTGGATAGATGGCTAGGAAGTCATTTGTAAATGGTAATATTTCTCCCATACCATTATGGTTTTAGATCTATAATTTTCAAATCCATAATGATATTTTCTTTCTTTATTCACATAATTGATAGAGTTGTAGGTTCTTTTCTGCTAAGACCATCATCTACCTTTTAATCTAATCATGGATTATAATGAATAGAGAGATAATTTTCCTTAATTATCTCTAACCATATTCATTGATTCATATTGAAATAATTTTCTATGAATAAATACTTTATACTTCTGTGATAAGTATATATGTCACACTTCTCACCATAGATGAAGTGCCTCCAAATTTTTAGAGTGAACATCACAGATTCTAAATACAGATCACATGTTGGGTAGTTTATTTCATTTATCATCGGTTTTTATAAGGTGGAGGCTATCACTTTTTCATTATACATGGGTACAAAACCCAATTATTTCTTTTAATAATCACTATATATCACAAAACCATCTCCAATTGATGGTAGTGTTTGTATAAGTGTACTGATTGGACTCTTTTTGACCTCCTTAAATCCTTCCTCATATTCTTATGTTAATACATAAATTATCCCTTTCTTTTTTAACTTAATTATTGGAGTAGGAAAACGTAATAAATCTCTAAAAAAACATCAGCAGAACCTTGATAAGATAAGAAAACTATGGATTTTAGTAACACTAGTGGGTCTCTGTCATTCCTCAACTGAATTGTTTCAAGGGTACACATAAATTCCCTAATTTATGATCCTGTTCCCATAGAATGTGACTTATTTCATCCAAAAGTCACACATTTTCAATGTTTTGTACATTTATATTTTTCTAATGATTCCAACACCATCCTTATATTCTCTCTATGTTCCTCCTTGATCACGGAGTAAATGATAATATCATCAATAAAGACAAAAAAAACATTTGTTGAGTTAGTCTCTAAAGACTCTATACATCAAATACATGAATATTTTAGGGGAATTAATATGTCCTAAGGGAATCACTCTGAACTCATATGGTCCATACCTTATACAGAAGAATGTATTTTAAATATATTCATTATTTACCTTGAGAAAATGATATCCTGAATGAGGATCCACCTTTGAGAAGCACCGAGCCCCTCGTAATTGATCAAATAAAATATTATTCATGGGAATGGGATAATTTTTTATTTATAGAGGTCATGTTGAGCTCATGGTAATAGATACATATCCTCATTTATCTATCCCATTTCTTAAAAAAAGAACTAGCACCCTCATGTTGATGCACTAGGGTTTCTGAACACATTGTCCAACTCATATTTTAGATTCTTCTTTAACTACTCAAGTTTGATTGGGTACATCCAAAAAGTTAATTTAGATATAGGTGTGATTCCAAGGATAATCCATATTTAGAATTCTACCACATGATCTGGTGGAATCCCTAAAAACACTTTGGTCTATATATTAGTGTATTACCTAAGAATGGGAACTTCCTCAAGGTCGATGCTTTCCTTTGACTCTATTTTGGAAACATATGCTTCTTCACTAGGTTGAAAACCACACCATGAGGTATTTTCAAATAATATTCATTATCGTACTTTCATTTTTATTGGATCAAGGGTTGTATTGGGATATAGAAAGATATTTGTTTCCAGATTTTTGTTGTATTCTCTATATATTTAGAGCCAATACTTTCCCAGTATAGTGTCAAAATCCACCATGGGAAGGATTAAAAAGTTCATGAGATTAATATTCCCACACACTCAAGTAGGAGAATATTCCAATATATGGGTTTCAATGATCACACTAGTAGCTGTATTTACAGATATCTCAACTTCAAGAAATTGGAGATCATATTCAACAGTTCTAGAAAAGTTGTAGGAAATAAAGAAATGTGTAGAACTCTAATAAAAATTAACTTGGAATTAGATAATATTAAGCATTACATTCACCATTTACTTTTATTAATTCTTATTCCATAATTTTATTATGAGAAACAGAAGTCAAAAAATTATAAATAAATAATTTTTCTTATTCATAGATTAACTCTAAACGAATATTTTATGGGATCCCTATGTTTATCATTTTTCTAAAATGATTCTACAAGTATTTTTAAATATAATTAGAATTATCCTAATGGATTTTTCATAATTTACTATAACATTAATTACCAAATTAACTAAACTATGACTCTGATAAAAAATATATTGACCCATAATTTTCTTACATGCCTATAACATCATTTCTCAGATAAATATTATAATAGCGATAGAAATCGAGGATCCAAATGTTTAGTGTCTTTGGAAATTACTCTGAAACATCAATTACACATAATAGCATTTAATTATTATTAGAATTCTTCTCTTTTATCTTTCTAAATAGCCAAAGATATTCTTTGTACATGAAGTCACCTAAGGATATACATCAAATAAATAGGTGAGCAAAAAGTCAAGTAAGGGGAAGAATAAGGGACATGCATCAACAGTAACCAGGTGATCATAATCAACATCATATTATCTTAATCATATAATCAGAATAAATTTTATTATAGAAACATTTTATAAGTATATAGGATTTATAATTTGAAAAAAATGAAACATCATTTCACATTTTACAAAAACAAACATAGTTGTGAACAAAGCTAGCATCATGTTCATACATAAAATGTATATATAAATCATAAAATCATTATTTTAAATAGTTATAGAATTATATTATTGCAAAATAAAAATAATATCAAGATATAAGTCATGTTAATCAATGAATTGGATGTGTATTTAATTTGAATTCCTCCCATCACATCATACAATTTTCATAATGATGCATGCACATGGAACGATAACAATCATAGTAAAAAATATAACCCCTATAAAATAAATGGGTTTCTTAAAATATTTCACATATCATACTTTATGATATGAACTTTATGATTCCCAAATGAATAAGTTATATCACACTTTCACATAAAAGTTTATTTTCTTCTTTGAAATGAGATACAACTTAATAGTTTTAAAGAGGTGTTTGGGAATTGATTTAATTTTTAAAAATAATTATAAATAGATAAGAAATATTTTTTGAAGGGTAAAGACATGTATATCCCAAAAATAAAATAGGAATAATAGTTATAGTATATATTTATTATATTAAATGAACATTCATACTAAAATCAGTTGGAAATAAAAGATTACCCAAAAGAAAAAATATGGGTTTTAGATTCACATAACATAAAAATCCCTCCTTATTTCATTTTTTCACATATTGATTAATAGAAATTGTTTTAATAAAAAATTTAAATAAAAAATAATTATTTATACTTATTTCAATAATTATCAGCTATAATAATTTGATTATATTTTTAATTAACATTTTTAAAGGTAAACCATTTTGATAACATGTTTTCCCAAATCATTTCATGTTTATTTTCGATTTCCCTATTTTTTCAAGTTCATTTGCATATAAGAATAAAAAATTCCATAAGATTAAAATATATATATTAATAAATTTTTATATCATAAATAATTTATTATAAACATCCATAAGATTTTTTATAAGAAAAAAATTTACAATGTCCTTGTTGGTGGGTAACTGACTGTTATCTAAAATGTTTTCCAATAGAGGATAAAGAGTGGTATAAAATATAAATACCTAAAAAATATAATTTTTATAGTAGGATAATATCCTTAATATAATATTGATATAAATAATAATTCATTATATCATATTTTATTCATTCAATTAAAAAAATTTAATATATGAATAAAACGAGAGAAGAGTTTGTAAAACATTACTCATTTCTCGAGGTTGTTTATCTTGTACAGAAAATTAATTCCTTGATGAATTCAGTTTTTGAAATACTAAATATCTATAAGGATGATAATTTATTAATGGAGTGTATTTTATATATATTGTGATTTTCTATGTAATTTATGAGTGTTTTTACAAGGGGGTAAGGGGTTCTATATACTTCATGAGATGGATACTTTTAGAATAAAATATTAAAAAAGGTCTAATATCCAAGGTAAACCTTTTAACAATGATATTTTTTAGAAAGTGAATCATTTATCAGAATAATAGAATGGTTTTAGGACTATTAATCCAATTATAATTTTAATTAAATAGTTTATTAATATGGAAATTGGATAAAATGAAAAACAAATTTAATAGATAATTTATTACAATAGAATTTGATAAGTAATTTATATGATTGGAAATCATATTATTTATTTTTTAATGACTTATTTTAAAAATTAAATATTTTTTAGTCTAAGCATAGTTCTATAAATTACTAGGTCATTATTAAATCACAAATGATATAGTTTACAATACACCAGTTACTAAAGAACTGTATTTTTTCTATTCACATGACAATTGATGCTTTTTAGATAATTTTCAAAATATCACCAGTGGATAATTTTAAACTAATGATTTCAAAAATGAAATTAATTTTATAAAAATAATTTTCTAAAATATGTTATTTTAATTTTAATATAAAATTCATAATTGCTTTATGAAATATGATAAAATACATGAAGGAATTATTATGGGGTTAATCCAACTGGTATACCTTTTTCCACAAGAAATTGGAGGAGAGATAGTTACTAGGTGGTCAACATTAATGCAGAATCCCATATTTTAAAAATGTTTTTTTTTTAAATAAATGCGTGTTATATTATATTATACAATATTATACACAGAAAACACAGAGAGTAACCAATAAAACATTATTTCATAAATGAAAATTATTGCATTAGATAGAAATTAAATCCATAAAATGTCTTAATATTACAAGGTGGCATAAACTATAATATAAAAAGTTAATAAAAATATTATTTTATGAAAAAAAAATTTATTTATTCATTGAGTTTTTTATCATGATTTTTAATAGAAATATAATTTTTTTTTATTTACATAAATTACTCATGATAAATCTTATTTATATTAAATTTCATTATTTTATGGTCAAATTTTCATTCCAATGGTCATGTTACATTTATCATTGGTCATATAACAATTCTAATGGTCACATTGTCTCTAATAAAAAATAAATCATTCCTTCATTAATTATTCTCCTAAATTTATCTCATGGTTATATATTTCTATTTTCTAAAATTTAAATTATTTTACTAATATTTTGATTAATTTTTTATATTATAGTTTATGCCACCTTGTAATATTAAGACGTTTTATAGAAGTAATTGTTATATAATGTACCAATTTTCAATAATGAAATAATGTTTTATTGGTTCCTATATGTGTCTTGTGTGTTTAATATTGTATAATTTAATATAAACCACATTTATTTCAAGAAAAACCATTTTTAAAATATGGGTTTATACATTAATGGATAACACATTATAACTATCTCTCCACCAATTTTATGTGTAAAAAGGTATACCAGCTGGAGTAACCCCATAATAATTCATTCTGGATACCACTCCCCTCATTCCTCTGTATTATATACATTATCCTATCTTAAAAACATATAGTAATATGGGAGGATAATGTATCACTTTAGAAATGAGACCCATAAAGATCTTTTTGATGATTTATCCTATATTATATTGCTAATGAGATAAGGATATATAAGGGGTCTTGGATAGCCTCAAGGTTCAATACTCACTCAAACCTAGTATGATACTCCCTTGAAATGTGACTAATCCACTTTTATTTTTTTTCACACAAAACATGAATCATGTGGTCTGAGTAATATATTTTGATCAAGACATTTGTGTCACTAGAATTCCCCTTTGGGCAAAATTCTTCGTTGTAATCCCTGACATCCATATTTTCATATCATAAATGGTTTATATTCCAAAATAAGATTTCTAGGTAATCAACACATGGCTTTTTTTTGTCACACCATTCCTAATAATAGAATCCCTATAGCACAATGTTAAATTATATGGCCCATGTCCTACACACACAATGTTAATCCTTATTATGAAATCATTACACATGACATTAAACTATGTTTTTCAGTTTTTTACATGACCATAAATTGTATCATTAAAAATTTATTATAATTTATTCCCACTTCAATGAGATATAAAGATCACCTATTTGAGGTTTAAAACCACCATAATTAATATTATGTCTACCGCCAGTATGGAAATATTCAATGTGGATCATCCCTCTATAAGGATATATTCCTGATAAAATCATACCCCCACTCGGAGGTCCATACTCCCTCAGGATCATATCACATTATTCTCATCCATCAATATTCATTATGACACATATCTATACAATGACATATTTTTTCATGCGATAAACTCATCCATGTTGTGTTTAATTCCCTTTATGGTCAACCAAAATGGTCTACTCAAGAGTATGTCCCACACCAAACATTACTAGGAATCTTTTTCCTAGTTATCCTTAATGCATGATGTTAAACTCCATGGATTGGTCCTTGTCACAAAACATTAAAATGTAAAACATTCCCAGTTAAGTGGAACTAAACTATGTGGGTTCTGATTACTTTTATAAATATACATATTAATTCACTTCAAAGGAACAATCCCTACACCAAATTTACCTACCACCTTCCTAGACAGTGATAATCTATAGAGAACCCAGCTGTGTGGAATTAAAATATAGTGAACAACTAACCAGCATTGCAAAGTAATAATATGATTATGATGGAGATACAGTGATACACATATATAGTTTTATATATGGAGAACTATGGATAGATACAGATGTTATCATTAATAAAATTAATTTGATAAAAGAATAAATTCGAATTGACATGTGATAATAACCAATCCCTAATTTTAGGGTAACCAATCTCATGTTGGGGTTTGGGAAAGATTCATTAACATGAACTAAATTTATAAGAGAGTGTTGGGGTAGGCATTAAATCCCTAAAATATAGTATGATGATCCCAACCTCTCATCCTTTTAACCAATTTTAGTTCTTAAGTGTTATGCGTTAGAAAACCCTAATGGCTTGTTGCCTTGGTAAAGTAGGTTTGTAACATGTCACAAATGTAGGAGCCATTTTTTATTTTCAATTCCATGAATAATCCCTATTAGAATCCATTTCAGATAGGAGGAGTGATATGACACAAATATTGTAAAACCATATATATTTATTCCCAAAAAAGTGTTATGCTACCCCATCCTAGGTCAAAATAACCCCATAACATATCATTTTATAGATTAGTAGGCCTCTTCTCAGTTTATCGACATAAAGGTCTCTCTATGATCAATATGTAGACATAACCTAATGTGAATCATAGTTCCAAATATGATTCTGCAATGTATCCCATGTTATTATTTTAAATTACAAGGACATATATAATCAAATGCATGTTAAAAAAGTTGAAGCAATTCACTTAAAAGAATCATCACACATTAGTATAAATATAGATAACAATATATCATCATAGGAATTTTCTTTTGATATGGATTATCTTTCTGCCCAAAATAAACCATTCAATTGGTTGTGATCAATATAACTTCTATAATAATATTTAATTCCTTATATTATTTATACAAAAAACTATTTATCCTACAAATTGATCTTCCATATAACTTCAATTAGTTATAACTCAGTCCAATTTAATTCATATATTCAATGAACCCATGTCATTGACTACCTTTCATTTTCCATATCTCTTCTCGAAATTTTATATTCCTTTTCTCTATTTTCCATCTAATTTTAATCTATAAAAACGTATAAATATATCTTATGAATTTTTAAATTCAAAATTAAATAAGAATAATTAAAAAAAACCAAATTCCACTACTTTTAATTCATCCCTTGGTGCATCTCAAAACAAATTTCCACCAATAAACATCATTTGGGATGATGATATTTATTCCATAACCACTAGATAGTTAATATTGATCCCATGTTTTGTTTATATTGTGTTTTTATCTCAATAAAAATAAATGAAATATTCATGATGACAATATGTGTTATGGAAGTACAACGTAGAAGTTGACTAAAATACCCAGGATTTTTGGTGAACAAGATGGATTGGATTTCCCAAGAATGGTATCATTGAATGGTGTTTTTTGAATATTACATGCATAATTAAGAAACACCAAGAATCTTGGATGTCCTCATTTATATATCAGAATAATTGTTTTCCATAATTTATTATCAAAGAAGATGCATGTAAATTGATTTCACTATTTAATTGAAATCCATTGACAAGGAGAATATTGTTAATGAATTTTAGTTATTTCCCCCAGTACATTAAGAATCTAATATCATTAAATTTTAGAAAATATAATTGAATATTTTTAAAAATTTTAATTATAAAGTATAAACAAATTCTATATGATAATAGTAAAGAGTAAATATAACAGTATCTTGAATGCATTGAGTCAGGGAATATCAGATGTTACAAATATATCCATAGAGTAAATGAACATGGATCATTTACCTCCTTGAATAAGTTGAATTTTTTTTTGTGAAGTTATCTCCAGGTAGTTTTTAAGATTATGTAAAGTTATATCATAGGAAAGTATATATGGGATATTCTTATGCAATAATTGAGGTTAAGGTGGTAAAGGTCAACTAAAAATACTCAAAGCAGAATTTATATGTGGAATAGTACAAGGAATATATTTTTAGAAATTATTGAATATGATTTCAAGTTATCTCAATGTTTTTATTTTGAATTAAAATAATATTATTTCCTTATTAAAGTGATCTAGAAATTTTTTGTTGATGTTCAAAATAAATAAATACTTTAGTTTTTATAAGATTTTTTTAAAATATATAAAATGGATAAGCCATGTAATTGTTGTAAGACTTATTGTATCTTCTTAAGACTTATATCTATTTCATAAAACATTGAAATAATTTTTAATACTTTTGATCGTTTCATAATAAGTTTTGTGTTTGAACAACACTTGGGGCGAATTCATAAGGCCTTGAGTAATCTGATAAGAGTTAAAAAAAATTCAATTTACTTATGGTTGATTTTCATTAGAGTCTCCCAATGGTTTTTTGGTGTTTTTTACTCAAGTATAAGTTAATAAATTTAACAAAATAATTTGTGATAATACTTTATTTTAGAAAATTTACGACTCATATTTTCATAATGTTCATCAGTTCACTAAATTTTGAGAAGTTGGTGTTCTAGAAATTAATAAGATAAAACATTAACTAAATGATTCATTTTTGTTCCAAAGAGATTAAAATATCATGGGATTCTAATTAAGACACGAAAAAAAATATTTTTTATCTACAATTTATGACATTGAATTTTTTTTATGAGGATTTTATATTAATGTTTAGGTAGGATTTTTTAACATAAAAATACTATCCAAATTTGGTTCTACTGATTTAGTGGAATTCATGTCATGAGGATTCAACTACACCATAGAGTGTGATAATGTGATTGATGTGGATAGATTTTAACCCTATAATATGATGTTTCATCATAATTATTTTTCTATGTGGAAATCGGTTCTTCAATTGAAATATGTTTTGATGGTTTTCACTATGATGTTATATATCTGTGGACATGCATACCAACATGGATATGATAAACGCTTCTAGTTTTTTGCGGGGATTTAAAGTAAAAAATATATTTTTCCACATGAAGATATAAATAAAATATTTTAGTTAAATTGAAATAAGAAATGAGGAAGATATATTATGTCTCTAATAAATAAAATTTCAATGATCAAATTTTGAAATAATATAAATTAAATTTTATAAATTTATTAAATATAGTAAAATGAGAATAAGAAAAACTAGGTTTGTTAATATCTTATATATTATGAGATCCTATGAATAGAAAGTAAATGGAACTTATAATAATTTCACTAGAGAAATTTGTTTATCAAATAAAAGATAAATAACTATTATATTGAGAGATATTTTGTTTAAAAGAGAAAGAAAACTCATAAATTATTTCTAGAGTTTATCTTTATGTGTTTTAAAATAATAATAAGAAGAGATACACCATAATTATTCTATTTATTACCATTCCTTCTACTGTAAAGTAATTGAAATGATAGGATTATTATATCCCCATCTCATAAGAGCTGACTGTTGATATCAACATATGATATACAAATATAATAATGCCTGAAGGAGTTGAGGAACCCTTTATGATTATTTTAGTATAATGAAGAAGATAATATCCTTATTTTCTAGGAGGGGCATGAACCTATAAAGTTGAACTTTCCTTCAAGTAGGTGAGATTCATTTTCTTATATTCAATGAATTTCATGTCAGTTCTGGAATTATATGTAGTTAGTTTGAAGAGGGTGGATCTAAGGATATAACCATACCTAATATTTTCATGATAATAAAAGTGTAGATTTATGTGATTTTTAAAATAACCATTGTACACCAATAATCTAGTAATACATGTTTTAGTGAAACATATTAATAATACTTATTTTCACTTTTTTTGTACTTTCCTAGTTATTATTAAAACACTAATTACACCCAACCCCACTCAATGTTGGTCATATCTAGTACAATTCAAAAATGTGGTATCAGATAATATGTTCCACCACTGATTGGATTCTCAAAAATAAGTATATTTTAATTATATGAACTTTTTAGTTTCTATCAATAATGAAATTATTCTGAGATGATTTATAGAATACAATGAGCTCCTTAAATAAAAATTAATTTAGGATATGTCTGGCAAGACATTGAAGAATTGGAAGAAAAGAAATAAAAATAAATTGAGAAAATCATCATCAAATAATGAAAATAGAAACCACTCTCTATTAATTTTTGTTAACAAAATTATAGTTTATTCAATTATATATTTTTAAACTAGGGTATTTGATTAAGTATCTATGAAATCGAATACCTCTTATATAATGGGGAAAACAATCATTTTCCCTCTATTGTAATCCAGATGAATGAATATCTATCATGGATGAAGAAAATTTAGTGACTAAATCCATGAACTAGAAAATGGAAACACAATATACCTCAAAATACTAAAATACTACATATGAAATTGAGTTATTGAGGATTTCATATCAAAATTATCCTATATAAAAACCAAGAATAATTTGGAAGACCATAATTTTGAGAATAAATAAAATGAATCAATTGGTACATTAAAGGTTATCCAATATAATTATCACAAATAAATTGTGAATTTCATTTGGGTATCTTTTAGAATTTTTTATGAGGAGACCATACCACATTAAAATGAGTGTGAAAGTATGTAAAATAATTTAGAAGATGAAGTGTTCACATTTGTGAAACTCTCTAAATTAGTAGGGGAAATAAGTGTAATTAATGTGGAGGATGAAGAAAGATAATATGTATTTAAGGTTTATTGGATCAATACACTTCATTAAATGAAAGAACCCAAGAAATATCATGACTAAAATATAAATGTATTGGATGAAAATAAAAAATATTACATTTATTTCAAGTTTGTTTAATTATAGATAAAATAAAAGATAATAAAACATTCCAACCTCTGGTAAGAAGAAATTAAAATGCCTGAAGATAATGAGAAGTATCATGAGAAGTTAAAAAAGGAGTTTGAATAGATAAATAAAATCAGTGGATACTGAGAAAAACATCATAAATATAAAATGTCATGAATTAGTGGTGGGGTTTAAAAATATAGAAAATATGCAACATAATACTTCACAAAATTTTGATAGAAGATACACCATCAAGTACACTTAAAAATATGAATTTTACACTAATATACCTCTACATTATGGTCAGAAGAGCCTAAATCCATTCATTTATAAACCATCAGCATTCCAAAAAAAGGTTCATTTAGGAAAAAAAATTATTATTATTATATTTATCATTTTTGGTAGATTCTAGGTTTAAAATAAAAATATATAAATTGATGGATGGATAAATATTATTAGAAAAACACCACTATATCTATGGTAGATAAAAAAATAATAAAATAAGATATTCCCAAATTTAAACTCAACAAGTGGAGGAAAATAATCAAAAATTGAAAGCAATAAAATTTAGAAAGGTTGATATTCAAAGAAGAAAATTATGGTTGATTGTTTACTTTTATTGTGGTTAAAAAACATAACACAAGTATATAGATTGGTAAAACAACATTTAAACATGTACAGTGAAAAAATAAAATATAAATGGAGGCTCATATGTTGAAAATTATATGTAAGAAAAGTATGAATATGTATATCTCAAACAAATATGAAAGTCTTGGGGGACTCATTACATATTCCAATCAATACACTAAAGTATTAAATCATCCATATCCAAATAAATCACGAATTTCAAAAAAAAAGTACAAATAATGATTGATGGTGGAATATTATGAATAGTGATTCTTTCTTGGGTAAGAAATAAAAGAATTATTTGGAATAGAATGTTTCAAAGTCTTTAAAAATTAAAGTTTCACCTAAAAGAAGACGTGTTTTCACCTATGGTAGATAAAAAACACTATTTATTTTTTGAATAAATTCATGTGTATCAATATTAGTATATGTATGTTTGAGTATAAGGTAATAATACATCGAAATAGGAATAAAAGTAATGAATTGGTGAAAATCATTCTAAATAAACATGGTGTAAGTCTTAAAAAAATTGATCAAGCTTCTAAATATTCAATGATCATATGGATAAATAAATTAAAAATAATAAGAATAATTCATAAAAAACATGGGAAGGAAAGTTATAAACTGGAAAAATTAACCACATAAAATGAAGAAAAGTTTTAGGATAGGATTTCAAGAAATGATGGCCCAATAATTAAAATATATTTATTTATGGGGAGTATGAAAGTTGTACATGATCCAAAGGACTAGTTGATCATATTAACATATCAATAAGAAATGATAATGAATATATAGATAACAAAAAATTACTCACATTACTTGATGGATAATTTAGAGAGAAAAAATTACACACAAAAAAGGTGTTAAGAATGGAATGAATTGTATACTTTCCAAAAAGAACACTACTAGTAAAAAATCATTCATGAAGGGTTATCCATTTTAATGAACTAAAAAAATCAGTATCACAATTGAGAAGAAACTCTCATCCTTTTTTATAGATAATAAGTATTGAAGTTCCACCATATTCCCATATTTTTTTGATTTTCCCTTTTATATATGAAATTGAATGTAATGAATTAATAAGTGGGGAACTATAAATCATAATAAATAAGGGATAAATATTCTTGAGTTTGAGAAGTCACAATATTGTTAAAATATAAAATAATCTATATGATTAATATTATTTGTTGAAAATATCAGCCTTTATGAATAATCAATTGACATATCTTCTATAGTGGGGGTTATTTTGAGAATCTAATGAAGTTATATAATTTCCTAAAAATATATAATTTCTATAACGTTAATAATAATGTGTCATTTAAAAATATATGTGAAAATTATCAACTCCCATTTTTACCAGAATGAATTATAATATTAGGTTGGAATTTAATTAATAAATGAAATGAAATTTAAATAATTAAAGACCGATTTCTAAATTTTTACTTGATAATTTTTTAGTAATATGAAACAAATTGGTTAGTGTATAGTTGAAAAAACCCATGTGGGTTTGATTCTGAACTGGCTTTCCTGTAATGAATCATAAAAAATATGAAAAAAAAAATAAACTACCTCCACCCCGTATAAAATTTTGGCTATCCTATGTCCATACCCAAATTAATTTAAATAAATTTTCAAATTAAATTAAATTTTTAATCTCTTATTTTTTGTATAATTTCTTCCATCATGGTGGTGTAACATTATCTTCATGGATTATTACCCAGAAAGTTGTTCCAATGTGAATTCTGGTATACTGAGGAAGATATCATAAATTAGTATATATAGAGGATAATGGATGATGTGTTTATATAGTGGTTAAATATTTCATGGGAGTATCATAGTGAATACACTATCATAATTTGTGAAGATTTTGAAAGTGTATGGACATTTTGAAAGCATTAATACAAGATGAACTACAATACAAAATAGTATTTTGGGTAGATGAGTTATCTATATAAGATCAACCGCAATACTACAGAACATTTACCACCCCTCCTTAGGTTCCTTCTATCTGAACCTTGTGGATTATATCTTCAAGTTCATATTAGATTTCCTCTTTCATACGAGATCCTTCCTCATGGTGAATGCATTCCCATTCTAGACCGACATTGAATTCATATCATTAGACTACATGCTCTTCCAGAACAACCTTTGAGTTATGGATGTAGGCTTCAGGTTCTGGTATAGTACTTAAACCTCTTCAATTCTCACATTGGAATCATATTAACATTCTTATCAGCCCCAAAGACAACCACATTGGCATAATCATTATACATATAAAGTTGAATTATATGGGAGAAAATAATGATCTTGATTCCAGTGTGCATGAAGAATGAAACTTCCTATAATGAAATCCTTTTCAATAAGCTACTAATTTATGGTGGTAATTTTTAGTAGAAGATTGTAGGTTTGATGGTGTACCTGTTCATATTTTTCAAATTGATATGGATGGTGGGTCTAGTGTTGAAGAGGAACTACTGAAGATCATTCTACTCAAATGAGGAAGTGTGAAATATCTTGTTGATAGAGGAGGTGTTGAGGCATTAAGGCGACATGGGGTCATCCTCTGATGTTATAAGGAATATGGAATGGTGTATAAGTTTCATATGGAATTATTTTTATTAATCACGTACTGCATCAGAAGGCCATTTGGGTTTATAAAAATTATGTATGTGGTAAATATCATATTAATAAAGGCTTACCTAACTCAAATCACAGCAACTTGGATTCAACCAGCACAATCCCATGTTCAAAACACTCAAAATAAATAGGCCTATGTCACCCCTAATTTTCTCTAAATCATCCAAGCCTATGGGAAACATGACCATTTTTCATCACTAGTTTTTTTATTATTAGTAACTTTTCTATTAAAATGAACTTTGCAATTTCATATTGGAAAAATCACATGTGAATTCATTCCAAAATATGTATCTGCTTGAAAACACTTTTACAACCTCTGAAAAATAATATTTTTTTTCAATATCATATTTTACTAATTTATTGGGAAAAACATTCAAGATTAAACAACTTTATTTTCAATACCAAGAATGGATCAAGTATAATTTTAGTTGTATAATTGATGTAAAATTTTTTTAAAAGAATTTTCACCATCCACTATCAAGTCTCTTGGTATTTATTGTCAATTAGTGGGAGATTTTAGACTGTAAAGGAGAAAATTATGAAGACATATTGAGACTCATTTTTTATTATAGGTTTTGACAAAAATACAAAAGGGATTTTTTTAACACACAATATGTTTATGTCATATTTTTTTCAAAAAGCATAGATAAAATATGGATAATGTCAATATGTAATGAGAAAGGATATATTGAAGGTTTTATATAGTTCCCAACATTGTTGGTAAACAATATGTATTGAGTTCCCATGAACGGTGTCATTTAATATCTTGTTGTGAATATTGCATGAGTATTTAGGAACCACTTAGGATCATAGATGTGATGTGAATATGATTATTTATATGATTGGATAAATTTATTCCATTAATAAGGGGAAAATATGATGTAAGTAATGTTTTTTCTATCTGATTAATATAGACCCATTCACTTTTAATGATCATTGAGATGTTTCAGTTGATACCTCCACTGCATAAAGAAGTTATTAATTTTAAGGTCAGAAAAGCAGGTTGAATAAGTTTTTAATGTTTATACATAAATTATAATGTAATTCTACGAGATAATGAATTATAATTAATATATTTGGTTGTATTATTAATTGATTCAAAGGAGATCATAAAATGTGAATATGTTAACATATTAATAATAATTATAATCATTTTATCTCCATGATTTTTTTTATAATTTCAGCTATAAAATTACAAACTTATAGATATCATGATTAAATAATTTTATGTCATATGGATGTATACATGGATGATTCTTAAGGAATAATAGGGTTTAATTAAATAAGGGTATATTTACCTATTCTAAGGAATATTTATATACAACATAATCTTTGGAATGTATTTGGGTAATAATTGAAGATTATTTTAATTTATCACAAAGTGTTTTGATATGAATTAGAGAATTTATGTGTCTTTATTTAAGGAGTATATAAATTATATGTTCAGTATGAAAAATGGATAAGTGCTAATTATTTCATAAGAATTATATACGAAATCATTGAAATGGATAATTTATACAGTCTTCATAAAACTTATTTGGCTTCCAAAGAAATTTTGGCTATTTCATAATACATTCTAATATGTTTTAATAATTTTGTTTATTTTTAAATACTTACTGAATTTTTCTTATGACTTGGGGTGATTTATTAAGTCTTCAGGTAAACCCATAAGACTTTTTGAACTCTCATAGTAGTTATAAGTTTTTTCAATTAACTCTCCGGGTTATTAATAAGATTATTTTAGAACAAAGAATAGAATTTAGAAATGGAAATATGTTGAAGAATTTTATCTCAGATAATGTAACAAAATGTTTTATAATTTTCATTACCATTCTAAATTTAGAAATCTAGAAGATCGATAAGTTAATGTAGTGGAATATAGACTAGATTATGATTTGTTATTATGAATACATTAAAATAAAATGGGTTTGTGAATAACCTTTAATTAAATATATGTTACATGGAGGATAAATGATGATTAATTTTTTGTGATCAGTGAAGAGGAAACTCATGTTTTCAATCTTCTAGAAGAGAAATTACATCCAATTATGGTTCTAGTATTTTTGTAGTTGTCATGCTGCAAGGATAGAACTACATCACAGTATGTATAATGTTATTTTTCAAGGGATCTTTATTCTGCAACATATGATTCCATGCAACAATTATTTTACTAAGATAAATTAAGGCTTTACTCATGCTACCAAGTGAGTGGTTTCACTGTAATATTTTTTTCATGAAAATATACTCGGTTTCAGAGATAAAATAAATTCTTGTGATTTTTATAGAATATTTGATGTAGAATAAATATAAGGTCACGTGAACATTTAAATGAAATGTTTTATTGGGATTGAATTGATGATTAAGGAAAAGATATGTTGGTTAAAATTAAGAATATTACCATATTTGAATATGTAAATAATGTCAGAATGATTTTAAGAAGGTATTAAATTTAAAAGAATGAAAAGAAGAAAATTAGACTTGAAAATACTTCTATATTCTATATTATTATATTTTAAGAATAGAGAGAAGAGTTAATAGATAATTTCTTCCCAACATAAATATATGTAATAAAGAAAGAAAGATGTTTCTACTATCTTGAGATCTATATTTGTGGACGAAAGGAGGATTTCTAAATTTATTACTATTCTAGATGATGAAAATAAAGATAGGATTATGATATCCTAGTATAATAAGATTTTATTATCATGATCATCCTTTTATTGTCTTATATCATAATGTACGTATGAGTTTAAGGAAACCATTTTCAATATTGCATTCAAGTGAAGAAGATCAAACCCATATTTTCTAGGAGGGATGTGATCCTGTAGCATTGATCTTTATTCAAGTAGGTGAATGTATTTTCCATGAATACAAAGAATATAAAGTTTATAATTTTATTATATCTACCCATTCATGGAGTGTGGGTCCCAAGATATAACCTTGACCAAGATTTTCATGAAAATAAAAGATGATTTGTGTGCTAATAGGTTAAAAAACCCAATAAAATTTGAATATAGTAATTCTTCTTGAAGTAGAACATCATAAAAAATAAAGCACATGAGCCTCATCTCCGTTGGTGAGGACACCTTAAGTGCATCCAAGAGACCCGAGATCAAATACAGGTGGGGGATAATTTTTGGGTTACTATAGCAGGTACTGTAGTAGATATTGTAGCAGATACTGTAGCAGTACTATAGTAGTACTGTAGCAGGTCCTGTAGTAGGAACTGTGCAGAACTGTAGCAGGTATTGTAGCGGGAACTATATCAGGCACTGTTTGGCAATGTAGCAGGTGGGAATATGCCCCCATTTGGGCCTTTGGGCCACCGATTTGGTCCCCGAGTCCTTTAAGGCCTTCGGGCCACCTAGGCCTTCGGGTCAGTAAGGCCTTCGGGCCACCTCAAGGCCTTCGAGCAACCTAAAAGTGAGGATGCAAACCAGAAAATCTACAAGGAACAAGATTCACAAGGAGGAGAAAGGAGGTTTAATCATAGAATAAGGTAAATGGATTTCAAGAGTGAGAGGGTATGTCACCTGCCATCGGGACAAGCATGTTCATGCACGGGAAAGCCTAGCCGAATAGCCATGCGAATGTGGAGAGCTGATTTCACGATGAAGGTGCTGGGGAGGAGTAGTTCCTAGTAGTTAGTCTGGGTTGTATGTAATGTTTGAAGCCTACGGGCAATTAATTCTTCTATGTACTATGGGCCATGTAATTCCTATGCTTACGTGCCTTATCAGGGTTCCACCTCACCCCTTGAACGATTGACTATCTAAAATAAATAAAAAACAAAGGCCTTCGATCCATTGGAGGATAAAAAATAAATATAATCCTTTTTTGTGCATTACTATTTATAATTACATGGATGAAAACAAAATGGAGAGAAAGAGTGAGTGATCCAGTTTTTGATGAAAATAAGAAATAAAGAAGGGATAATATTTTTAATTGGTAATAAGTAATGAAATATTGATCCCTCCTAGTGTTATACATATCATAAGATATCCTTACTATTATGAAGTTACAATTGTTTAATTCTTGTCATAACCAACGTATTTCAATTCTTCATGGTGTGGTAACATCCACTGCAACATGATAGTTCATTTACTTTTTAAATCTTTGTTAATATCCAAATGTATTAGGGTGTGATAAATTAATTCATGGTTAAATATTGATTTATGTTCAAAAATTGCTTGAAGATTAACTATCACATTCTTATTTCTTACTTAATAGAAAAACTATTGTGGCGTGGCCCATTTAATCCTCATGTGGCCATTTTTTTAGAAAGATCAAATTTATACATTATATTTGTTGCTTCCCTTGTCCTGCACACTCAATTTTTTGAAAAGTAAAATTCCTTATGTATTAGAGAATATATCTTACATATAAAAAAATTTATGTTTGTAAAACCATATATTTCGTACTTTTCCATTTATCGGTAATTTTCTAACTCAAATCCCAACATATAGAAAAACTTATCCACAGGACATATCTATTTTCAAGAAGTTAAGATCTTAAAAAACAAGTAGGTAATGCCTAAAAATCATGTCTATGATAGAAACTTTTTTATTTTTATACCTAGTCTTCACAATAATACCTATATGTATCCTCACATAATAAAATATTTGTATCAATACTTTTCCATTGTCCATATAATTATTAACTTCACTCACTAAGTTATCCTTGTATATGAACTATGATTTGTTTTAGAAACATTACATTCTTATCATGAATTCATATTAACAAACGTCATCCAAATCCCAAAAAACACACAACTTCAATAAACTATTAACTGAATTTCTGAACATTTATACATCTAGAATAACATATAGTTATTTTCATCTAAGGCAAATCATAAATTCTAGAACATATTTACTTACATTTTATTATAAATCCAACCTAAGTGATCTTCAGAAAATATTTCCCATGAATATTTTCCAACACACTACCTTTATAAAACATTAGTTATTTTTACGAAATTAAATATAAAAACTCTAATTTGTAATAGAGTTACTGGTTATGTGAAGATTGGATTTTAAATTTTGTGAAATAGTATTAGATATTTTTTTTTATTTTTTTCAAACTAGGGAATAAGATACTAGTGTTTCAACTAATTTCTCTATTAACTAGGACAATTATAAACTATTAATCAATATAGAACTCTAAGGTACATGGTTGGGGGTTCACTCAGGATAGTACATGGATTATATTGTTTTCATTTTTGATCTTTCATGACTATATTATATCATATAATATAAATATTATCTATTACATGGTTTTTTCTTATAAAATAAAGGATTCCACCTAAAAAATCCATCTCATATTTAGAGGTGGTGGTGTGATGATCCTATGATAATAAATAATACATTCACCACCGATCACATGAGAAATGATTCATTTACTTAGAGACGTGGTTGATATACATTCCTCCCTAAACGTATTGAGATGTTGTCTACATTTTTTTGCTTAGTAATTATTTTTTGTTTAGTAAAGGGTAGTTTTCATAGATCAATAAGAGATTTTATATAGGTCGAGTGCATTGAATGATTTTAGAATTTTCGCCTTAATATATTTCAAGGTACTTGAATCCTTATGTGGGAAAGGATCAGATTGGTTTAGTGACATGTGCAATTAATTGGGATTAAACACCCAGCTACTAGATGGTGGTTATTCAATTGAGTTATTTATATTGAATAGTGAGGTGTTAGTGGATAGGGTATTTTTAAAACATTCTATTAGACTAATCCATCATGCATAAAGTTTGATACCACATTCATTGTCCTGAATTTATTAAAGATGGTTTGAGTTTTATAAATGTTATACCCTCTTTAAGGATACTTGACCGAGTTTATGTACCTATAGAGGATAAAATTCCTCATAAGGAACTTCATATACATGATATATGGAGAATTTTCTCAATATAATTGGTTTAATAACAACTTTTAGATAAGGTATTCATGTTATGATTGTTCAATTACACATCCCCAAATATGTTGCAGTCATCAAGCAAGAATTCATAATTCATAATTTCCTAGTAGAGAAATCCCATTTTAGGAAATAAGATAGGATTTTCTTAATTTATTTTGTGTTGTGTAGTATCTGGGACTCCTTTTTAAATATATAATTGAGATCAGAAATTATTGTATCATTGTCCCAATGACCTAATTAAAGTCATTTTATGGGAAATATATTAGTGATGTTGGAGAAGTTATAGATGAATACGGATTTTATTACGTCCCACCATCACTACCTTTAGTTGGTTCTTATTAAATACATAATGATGAGATTCTATGCTATTGGAAGTTTCATATAGTGGACGGACATGTTCAAATGTCCCGTGATTTAGTTTGGGGTATGATATGTCTCATTTCATCAAGAACCCCCACACAATTCAATACAGACATGAGTTATTATTCTTATTCCAATTTTCTAGAAATTTAGTTTCCTGTAAATCCCTTAGCTAGACCTTTACCAACAAGATATTTAATATTGATGTGTTTCATATTTCACTTGAACCTTTTGGTGAATTACTTTTACCCGTCGAGGGAAAATAGGTCCTCCATGTTATTCCATCATGGTAGTGATGATACCCAACAATATCATCCTTATTATGGATTAGATACCCATTTATAGTAATATATGTTGTATTAAATTAAAAAAATGAGGTGAAATCCAACTTTAGTAGTAAGTGGAACCCCCTCAGGTATGGAAAGTATAACCAAACCTCAAGAAGTTATAGTCAACTACTCAACATATGGTTATCACAGATTTGTATTCTATGAGATAATTTTGAGATTTTAATTCTATGAATATGAAGAAATTAATTAATTCTTCTGTAGGGAGAATGATATTTTTTCCTCAATGAGAGGTTTACATAAGAAATAAACTAATTATATGGATGGAGTTAAATTAATTCTTTTTAGAATGATAAATTTCCTAATTATAATCTTATAAAATATTGACTATAAATTTAATTATAGAAGTTTATGTAGGATAATATTGGGAATTTTGGTATTGTTCAAAACTAACCATGAGAGTACTATATATACATTAAATACACATACTGTATGTTATCGGTTCATGAAGAATTTTTCACATTTTCATTTTAATGAAGAGGATATAATAGCAGTGGGCCTCTATAGAGTTTAAAGTTATAGTGGTTAATCAGATTAGAGATGTGTAGTAGTGTCATGTAATATGATTCCATTGGATGGGTATTGTATGTATAGTTAATGGATGAGGTTCATGAGTAGCTTTCCTTAATGAATGTGATTCCTAATGGGTGTTGTAGAAATTTTTCACCTATGATAAACAATTTTTCCTTGCATATTTTATTTTTTTGAGAGAATACCATAGTGGGGATATTGATATAGTATTATTCCATATATTCTAAAACTATATGTATTAATGTTTTCCAAAATGTGGGGATCACATCATACACTTCCCTTAAAAAATATTGGTTTTTTATTTGATGTTTTTTCTAAATCATGAGGGATGATCACACCAGTAGAGAAGGGTCCTTAATGGGTATGTATTCTAGATATTTTAGGGATTATAATAATATAGTATCTTTGAATATGTGGAAGAGGGGTCTATTATGAGAAAACATAGACCAATACTCTTGGATATAATACTAAAAACATATTCGTTATAATCTAGTTGTGATATGAACGATAGTGACTCAGACATGAAGATCCATAATTAAAATATAAATAACAAATATTGAGTCTCTTTAATACCCAAGACCATGTACATTTATATGTTTAGAGAATAGGTGTTGCACTATAAACCAAGAAGCCTGGATCCGTTGTCTACTACCATTACATTAGCATGATTTCATGGAATCAAATTCCAAAGAACCAATGAGTTTAGTAGTATTGGTAAACCAGATACATATCTGAGTCTTATATTTCAACTAGAAATGCTAATAAAAACATAATTGTTTTTCGAGATTGATAACTATATTCACACATATATCCCTGCACATTTCTTAGTACACCTCTTAGATTCCTATTAAATGAAACAAAATAAGGGTGATCTCAAATGATCAGTAAGGGTTAAGTAAAGTGGAAAAAATAATGAATTAATGAGGATAAATCAACATGTAAAGTAAAATAATTGATAACACATTCTAATCAAACAAATGGTTAAGGCATAATCAATATGTAAAGGTAAATAACTAAAACACATTTCATCTAATCATGAAGAAGATAATGAAATGGATCCATAGATAATGACAAAGATAATATAACATGGAAAAATAATAATAATAAATAAATTTTTAATGAAAGAAATACATAATTATTGTATGTCATGTCTGTGGAATATGAAAACTTATACCGTCAAGACCTTTCATAAGACAATTTAAAATTATTGGTATAAACTCATTTATTTTACGCAACTGATTTGTCTCATGAGAAATTATAGATGAATCGAGGGGCTATATAATTTTTGGGCCCCATCCATCACTACTAATCCAAATAATTCCTCATATCAAGGTAATGGATTTAATTAAAAAATAATATGCCTTATTAAGTATCTGTATTGATTAAGGAAAGCGAATTTATTAATAATTCCTCAAATAATAAAATAACTGTCAAAGTAAATGATGTAGGTTAACATGGAATATGTATTAGGAAATAATAATATCAATCACCCAATAATGTTTAAATTTAATTAAATTTCCGATCAAAATTTAATACAAAAAATTTATTGATTCAATAGAAAGTATGCAATCACAAAAAAATGAGATTGCAAAGATAACATTTATTACTTCGTAATTTTCAAGATAAACCCCTTTGGTTAGATAATTAAAAGTGAAACTTAAAATACCATGAATTATGAGTAAATAATGATATAAGATGTAAATTAAGTCTTATATACACTACATTAAAGTGAATTGGATTATAATAACAAATATGTCTCAATGGAATGTAAATAGAGATGAAATCCCTTACCATGTATTTTTATCTAGTTTCACATCTTTTAAAATCATGTATAATTGTTTTAAACCAATAAATAACTTATAATAGAACCATAATAATATTTATAATATCATATATTATCTTTTTATAATATCTTATTACCATTTTCTAATAATCTTTCGTTATTTTTACTACTTCTAGTGTTAATTGCCTAGTTTTTTAGTATGTTTTGACTAGTTATTTTTATTCTTATTACTGTAATCATGATTTGATCATCTAAAAGATATAAAACTTGATTTAAATATTTTATATATATAATATATATTAATTTAAATTAATCCATAATTTTTTGAGATAGGAAATGAAATGCACTATTTATGGAGACAGTAGGCCATATGTATGTATTAATGCTACTCCAATATCATTGTCATATTTAAAATAATGAAAAGTAAGTTATATACATATATATGTATATATTATAATTAAATTATAATATTTATGTCAGATATTTCACATATTTTTATTCATAAAGTCCATAATGAATACCATGTGTAGCGTAAATGAATCACATAGCTTTGAGGAGGCAGTAGTCCACATATCCACAAACAACGTTATCATGTTCCCAAAAAATGAAAATCATAAAGGTATGTGTTATATAATAATTAAAAAGGAATAAATAAATTATAAATAATATATATGTGTAATATTTAAAATTATTAATCCATCATTATTTCATCCTTGGAAGTTGGTAAATTGAATAATGAACGACATAAGTTCGCAAGGCGGTGGTCCGTCGTAGATAAGAATAAAGACTATTTATCCCATTTGATGTATTTTTGTAAAATTGTTGGTCAAAATAATATCATAAAAACATCTCAGTATATTTAAAATACTAAGGTTATTATAAAATGATGATATAAAAATAATTAAATTGGTGGATAAGTAAATGTAACAAAAATGACTATTCAAGAATATTACCTCTTATTCGGGTAACACCTTTCGGTTTATACCAAAAGACTTCCTCAGATTGAATTAATCTAAAATATAGGATTAAAATATGATTTTAAAGATTCTGTGATGTTATTTTTTCTAGTTTTTAAAATTCCAAAGCACTTTATAGGTGTGAATAAGTGGGGAAGATGGGTGCCTTTTATAGTGGATGAGGAGTGACATTCTTGTAAATAAAAATAGGTAAACACAATTGAGAGGTCCTCAATACAAAATATTCCTCAAATAATGAACAAAATCTTATAAAAAGGAGTATATGGTATAAATATGGCCATAAAATTGAATTATTTTCAAGTTTTTAGTTCATTTCTTCCCCTAAGATTATGGTTTAGTCTCTTGTAAAGCTAATTTTTCTTTTAATCATTATGGTGAAAAATTATGTTTAAATTATTATGAATTATATATTATAGATATTAAAAATATTGAATCAATTTTTACAAATTAAATTCATATAATTGGAAGAAATTAATTTAAATTTCATCCCATGGACAGGATGGAAAAACAAGTTTTTAATGTAAAAATGTTAAAAATATTGAAATTTTTTTATAACCAATTTAAATGTGAAATTGATTCATATCACCTAAATTTTATTAATATATTTATAATTTATCTAAATATACTTAAACACAAAAATAAAATAAAATTTTAATATATAAATAAATTTGATGAAGAAACATTTTTCATTAAAATTCTTTATCTTTCACTATTCATAAAAAATGTTAATTATCATAAAAATAAAAAACAATTACACTATGAAAATTTTTACACACCAATTAAAAAAAAGTTGACATAAAAATTTTATACAAGTACTAAAAAATTATTTAACATAGGTTCTCTATTAAAAGGTGATAAAATTCCCTTTTTAGAATAATAAAAAAATTTAGCATAACACTGTATTTAGTCTTATCTTATGATTATAAAATATATTGGATGAATATGAAATGAATTTTATTTTACATATAATATATTAAATTCATTATAATAATTAAATAATAGTATTTAATGTAATTTATTCGGATAAAACTCCTTTTTTAACATAAAAAACATTCCTTTATATTAAATAGGTTTTTATATTCATTTCTAATTAATTGGAAGTCAATGAATTAATTTTATTTTTGCGTAAAATATAATTTTTTATAATTTAGTTAATTTTATTCATAACCTCTAATATAATATCTATGTTATATCTTATTTTATTAAATAATAATATTTTAACAATATATTTTTGTTTGGTAAAACTTAGTTTTGGGTGTAATACAAGCTATCAAAATAAAATTCTAGTTTCATGTGATGCATGATGTCTTAGTATTGTGTGAATTGAAAGATATATAATGTGTTAAAATTATTTAAAATATTATATATATCATAATGTATAAATTGGTTATACTCTTTTCTATGTTCTGTGTTCTATGTCATACACACTATCAAATAAAAGATACTCTTTTAGAATTTTTACGGTGTTACATTCTCCACATCTTCAATAAATTGTGTCCTTGAAATTTAATCACGATCATGGAAATCTATGGTTTAATATTTGGAAATTCATTTACTTAAATTCTACATTTTGAGAAGAGTTGATAAAATATCATTTTAATAAAAGATAACAAAATGTACAAAGGTCACATTGAATAACATATTACTAGGTCACTAAGTAGGAGACAATTAGTGGAAAGTGGTGATACATACATGGAGTAAAATAGTAAATATTTATGGGTGTGATTTAGTTCAATGATCACAAAAATAGAATGATAAATGGAAGGTTGAGGCCCTAAAATACATAAATCTATGATGATTTAGAAGACCATTAGTTCAACAAAAATTAATGTATTATGATTTAATTATTTTCATTATTATTTTTAAAATGTTGATTAATTATTTTACTACCTAAAATATATGAAAATGAACTTAATTAATCTATTTATATAAATAAAATTTCATCATTTTTTTGTTCTTTGACAATTTTAAAATTCATCCCTTTACTCCAATAAATGAATATCCAAAAATAAATTTTCATTCCTAATGAACTAAAATTATTTTTAAATTGATCCTAAGATCCCTAAAAAATATTTATATCTATTTCTAACTATATTTTAAAACCAACATGTTTGATACATTAATATCTAAACCTTTAAAATAATATTATGGGTTCATCATTAATATTTATACATCAAATTATTTAACTAAAAAAATTACACCGTAATCGGAAAATCATGTACTATAGTAGTTGGTCAGAAACCCTTATCGTACTTCTATCATGGTTTCAAGCCTTATCCCCTTGTTGGATTTTATAGGTTATCACCCTATATATAAGTCTAAGTTTTCTAAAAACATATTAATATAATTTCAAAAATATGATGGATATCCTTGAAATTTGATCACTAAATAGAATTTTAAATATATTTTTCAAAACATACCCAATATATAAATTCTTAATCAATTTATTTCCACATAGAAAATTCATTTATCTATTTTTTATCCTTTATAAGAGATAATTGACTAAGGTAATTTCTAGGTTCCCAATAGTTATGGGAACACACTACAAATGGATCCTAACGACAAGATTTATTTCCTTCCATAATACTCTTCATTTTCCTCAATAATTATTTTCTTATGTACTTAATTCACACTCATAAATAATTTTCCTATTTCCCTGAGATACTTTCCTCGGTGTCTACTTCCACATTTCTAGCAAGAGGGAAATTTATCCCTTTTTCCTCCATGGTCTCCGCCATTCTAGATCTTAGAAAACTAAATCCTTCTCTTGTTTGGGGAGTCTAGGATTTGGTTAAGTTGTATGTTATTAATCACATTTCAAGAAAAATAATTAGGCATGAACATGACATATTTCACTCCAATCAATATCGCATTTGGTTTCACATTATCACCACATTTTCCATCTAGTTTAGTCTTAACATGACTCCTTCGAGTTTTAAACATTGACTAAAACCAGAAAACATAATGTGAGTAAAAATTTTCATAGTGAGAAAAACATATAATCATTTATTGGATATCTATATCATGGCACATTATTTTCAGTCTAACACACCATAGTTTTTACCTATGTTATTTAATTTCATTATATATTCAAATCCTTCATAATGGTTTGTAAAGTAAATGTGAATTATCCTAAACATATCCCCTAGGAGTGTCAAAATAGGTCCCCAATAAGGCCCATTGTCATGTAACAATTTATGGTTGAGTCAAGAGAGATTTACCTTTTCGTATTTTTTACCCCAAGGTACATCTATGCAAGAACTACATCCACTTCTATTATCTAGAAAGGAATGTATTTCTAGGAACACCCATATAATCTCTATATTATAAAAATTCTATGTTGTTCTTATCTACTTTTCCTAAAATTGTACCTTAGGATTATGTTATATAATATATGTTTTCACAAATATAGTTTCCAAGGATTCTACTAAACTTTCTCGGATACCAACAATAACACCTCAAACCCATAAGATCGGATCTAGTGTATACTAAAATTTCATTGGCATGATTAGAATTAATCTAATCCTAAATGACCAAAGAGTTTAGTAGTATTTGTAAACTTGATACATACATGAGACATAAATTGGAACTATATACACTAATTGCAACATTTTTTTATTATAATTTCTTTATTTCCACTTAGAATATCAATGCATATCTTTCTTAGTACACTTCCTAGATTCCTGATGAAGGGGAAAAATATGGGAGATCCGAAATGCCTAGTAAAGGTTAAGTATAGTGAAAATAATAATGAATCAATGAGGTTAAACCAACATGTAAAGGTAAATAACTAATAACAACTTCTAATAAAATAACTAGATAACTTATGGTCAATATGTTAAGGTAAATAGCAGAAACACATTCCATTTAGTCAATAATCTAAGAATGAAATGAATCCATAAGTAATGTCTAAGAGATAATATCATGGAATAATACTAATAATAACTAAATTTTCAATTAAGTTATTTGTTAATTATTATATGTCATTTTTGAGGAAGATGAAAACATATACAGCCAATACAATTTATATGATAACTTATAATTACATGTAGAAACTCATTTAATTTTTGCAACTCATTTGTCTCATGAGAACCTGTTGATACAACAGTGGGCTATATAATGTTCGAAACTAACTTTTCACTAATAGTGTAAATAATTCCTCAAATAGTGTAATTTATTAAATTAATAAACAATATTAATTATCAAATATCTTTATTGGATAAAGAATATGCATTTATAATTGTTTCCATAGATAATAAAATATCTATCAATGTAAATGTCGTATGTATAAATAGTATACGGTTTAGGAAATAAAAATATCCCTTTCCCTAGAATATGTATATTTAAGGAAATTTACAATGAAAAATGATGACAAAAAAGTTTTTATTTAAATAAAATGTAAAAAATCACAAAACAAAGTAATATTTCAAATATATCTTTTTCCACTTTGTAATTTTCTGGCGGTAGTCCATACGTCTACAAACAATGTTATCATATTCCCAAAAGATGGAAAGCATAAAGGAATGCATTATATAAAAATACCATAAGAATAAATAATAAATAAATAATTTATATAATATTTATAATCTTATGAATCCATCCTTATTAATATCCTTGAATGGTTGTAAATGGAATAACGAATGACATTGGTTCATGAGGCGGTAGTTCACCGTACAAACGAATGATGATTTCATATCTCATTTGATTGATGTGTGTGAAAGTGTGGGTATAAATATTAGCATAAAAACATATAATTATATTTAATATAATGTTTTTATTATATTATCATGATACAGAAATAATTGACTAGTGGAGAAGTAAATGAAATAAAAGTGATCATTGAAAAATGAAACCAATTATTTGGGTAACTCTTCATGGTTTATAACAAAAGAATTAAATGGATTACCTCCTGCTCAAATTTAGGCTTCTATGACATGGGGAGGGAATTTTGGGTCTTATATGGGCTGGTTTCAGACTATACCAATGGATTTATAGTTGTGAATAAGTGAGAGGGGTTAGTGCCTTTTATATTGGAGGAGGAGTGGAATTCTTGAAATATAAAAAGGTAAAAACTATTGAGAGGTCTCCATTACATAATGTGCCTCCAATAATGAACAAAATATGAACCAATGTTTGATATGGTCTAAATATTTTCATCCAATTATATTTTCAAAAGTTTCTAGGTCATTTTTCTCTTATGATTTTGATTTAGTACCTTTTTTAGCTAATTTTTCTCTTAATCTCTGTAAATAATTTTTATTACTTTCAATAATATATTGGGTCAAAAAATAAGTTTAAATTATTATAAATAAAAAATTATTCTATTTAAAAATATAGAATCTATTTTTAAAAATCCCAATCACATATTTCGTAGAAATTGATTTAAATTTATTCACATAGATGGGATGAGAAAGATGGTTTTTAAAGTAAAAATGTTCAAAAGTTTGAAATGTTTTTATATACAATTTAAATTTTAAATTGATTCATATGAAATAAATTATATTAATTTATGTATAATTTAATTAAATATACATTAAATACAAATCAAAATATAATTTTACTATATAAAAAATTTATATTTAAAATCATTTTTCAATTAAAATTTAGTATCTTAACTATTCATAATAAAAATGAAATTTCTCAAAAAATGTACCAAAAAATAAACCTAAGATAATTTTTATGCTCCAATACAAAAATTAATATTTGTTATTAAAAATAAAATTTACAAAACATTATTTAAAATAGATTTCCAATTAAAATGTGGTAAAATTTTCATTTTAGAAAAATACTATTTTTAACCACAAAACTGTATGTATTCTTATCATATGCTTCTGAAATATATTGGATAAATATTAAAAATATTTTTTAATAGATAATGTATATATTTCATCAATATCAATTAATATTAGTAATTAATCTAATTTATTAGGGAAAAAAATTTGTGAGTATAAAAACATTTTCATTATATTTCAATGGTTTTTATATTCATTTCTATTCAAGTGGGAAAAAATTAATTCTGTTTATATCTGTTTAAACAATATATTTTCATAAAATAGTTAATATTATTCATAACTTCTAATTTAATAGTTAGATTATATCTTATTATATTAAATAATAATATATAATACTATATTTTTCTCTATTAAAACACAGCCTTACGTGTAGCGCAAGCTATCTAAGAAAGACGTTGTTGCCTGGATCATAAGATGACTCACACAACTACAAAATTGGCATTTGAAAGCATTGAAAATGGTCTTTATTAGTGCTAGTGAAGCATTGAATACTTGTGTGAGGTTAATAAATAGAGTCTCTTATCAATGCTAAAAAAGGCTTATAAAGGGGCATTCAACAATGTTCTATAACAACACACCTCAACACCAAAAACACCAATAAATTAGAAAAATCAAGTATGAGTACAGAATTTAAGTGAAGAGAAAACAATCTAGGCTCGTTTGTTTGGTTTTTTCGATATGATGTGTGTTTTATACTAAAATGATACACACATTTTGAAAAAATGAACTTGGATTCATACTGGTCACACCATGTATCACATTGAGGTTCGAATGATTCTTACACATCTCAAAAGACATAGAAATTATTTCACTAAATTTTACAAAAAAAACATAGTGTGTTTTCTTGATTTTGAGTACATCATTGTTCTTTTTTACTGAAATGGAATTTTACACTAGAAACACACACTTTTAATCATATTGTTCACATCGTGTGTCAGTTTGACATGATACTGATTCCTACATGTCACAAATTACATTTTAATCATTTTCGTAAATTATAAAGACAATTCAATAATATTTTATTAGTTTTTATTGAGTTACACTTTTTGAACTAAAATATTTATTTTAAACTAATAACTAAAACATTGAGTCATACCAAACATATCGTGTATCAGATTGAGGTGCAACTTATTCTTACGTGTCAAAAATGACTTACAGATCATTATACTAAGGTATCAAAACAATTTGAATGTGTTTGCTCAGTTTTGAGTATGTGAGGTGTCTTTTTTACTAAAATTTATGTCAATATTAAATAAAAAGATGCACTTTGAGTCATATCAGTTAAACCATTTATTGGATTGAGGTGCAGCTATTTCCTACTTGTCTTAAATGACTTATGGATTGATTTAATAAAGTGTCAAAAAAATATAAATGTGTTTAAATTGTTTTTAGTATGCACATTTCTTTTTTTGTAAAATTTCATTTTAAACTAGAAACACACACTTTGAGACATACCTCTCACATAATGGATAAGTTTGACTTGATAAAAATTCTTACATGTCACAAATGACTTATTCAGAAATGTTTAAAATTATAAAAAAATCTATGTTCAGCTTCCCTATTTTCAGTGGGTGCTGTTTTTTGAACTAAACTGTCAATTTTAAATTGATAACAAACACATTATGTCATAAGGAAAACATCTTGTATCAGATTGAGTTTCATCTAATTCCTACATGTCACAAATGACTGATAGATCATTAACCTAAAGTATCAAAATTAAATTAATGTTTTTCTCAGTTTTGTGGAGGTCAGTATTCCTTTTTAATAAAATTGTTTTCCTTTTTAATAATTTTTTTCCTTTTTAATAAAATTATTATACTTTTAAAATAAAAACAAACACTCAAAGTCATACTTGTTATACCGTGTGTCTGATTGAGGTCCAACTCATTCTTACATGACTTAAAATACATATAAATAATTTTTATAAAGTATCAAAACAATATGAATTCATTTTCTCAGTATTGATAATTTCACTTGTCCTTTTTATTAAAATTATAGTCATTTTTAAGTAAAAAAGATGCACATGGAGTCATACAAGTCACATTTTCCATCAGATTAAGGTACTAATGATTCAAAAACATCTCAAATGAATTCAATATCATTTTCCTAAAGTATTAAAACAATATAAATGAATTATCTTAGTTTTTTGTACATCACTTGTTTTTTTAATAATGTTTCATTTTAAACTAGGAACATGTATTTTGACCTATACTAATCACATCATGTATTAGTTAGATGTGAAACTGATTCCTACACATCAATAATGGATTATGAACCGATTTTCTAAATTAATTAGAAAAAACTAGCGAGTTTTCTTTTCTTTGAGTGAGTGACATTTTTGAACTAAATTATATATTTAAAATTGATAATGGAAACATAGATTCATAGTGGTCACACCATGCATTGAATTGAGGTGAGTAGGATTCCTACATGTCTAAAATTACTTATGGATCATTCCCATAAAATATCAAAAACAAGAAGAATATGTTTCCATGATTTTGAATATTTTAGTTTTCCTTTTTGAAATCATTAATGTCAATTTAAAATAAAAAAGCTATTGGAGTTGTACTGATCACACCATGGGTCCGATTTAGGTGTGGTTGATTTACAATCGAAAGTCATAAAACAATCCTAACTTCCATTGTTACTGCATTTCCATTTTTTTCAATGATGAACTTCCAATACTACATATTGACTCAATGTTCTTATCTGAAAAAACCTTTATCATTGTTGAATGTCAATAGAGGAGAGGCTTTCAACAATGATAAATGTTTTCTAGCTAATAACATCAAATTAATATGTAGTGTTGTCCATTCAAAAAATAAAAGCAATGAATATGAAAAATGTGGTTACATTGGCAGAAATAATCATTTTATCTCTTTTGTGCCTTTTTGCAAATAGTTGAAAGAAAAATTTAATTTCCCAAAATATCTATAAAAAAATTAAATAAGTGTTAGATAAAAATCACAAGGAAATTAACATAAAAATAGTAGATAAAATTATGAAAAAATTAATTATAGAAGTAGTCTGAATTCACCTTTTTCCTAATGGTTGTATGAATTCGTGATAAAATACCTATTGTAATTATCTAAATTTGAGGCTCGAAGTTCAATACCTCTTGAACTTGAGCAACTTAAAAAAACCACCCCATCTCGAATAAAATAATACATCTAAACAAGAAAATAAATAATATATACGTAATAATGAAATGAAATAAATTAATCATAAATTTGAAACAATACATTAACTCTATGTATAATGATTTTAATATGAAAACATTGTTGACTATAGAGATATTTTGAAGGTAAATGAATAATTTTGATAAAAATGAAAATAGATCACCCAAAACAATCAATCAACAATTGAGGAGGATGAGGATAAAATAAGATACATTGGATTGACTATTTGAATTTTCCAAGAGAAAGTAATGATATCTTATTGGGTTCCTAAAATATTCATTTTGTACAATAAATAAATAAATACACATAAGATATTCATTATCAAATTTGAATGCCAACAATTTGTGAGAATTAAATAGATGGTAATTAGTGATTCCTAAGGGTTGAACCAAAATGCAAGGTTAATGTATGATATGTTTTTAGATGGACTAAAGTAAAAAATACATGTTGTTTTTTAGATGTGTGATGAAAAAGTGAAGTTATTTTTAAGAATTAATAATGAGTGGGTTATAATTTCAAATATGGCTATATTTTTATCAACTCCAAGAAATACATGTAAGTCTGAAATTAATTAATAAAATTTTGTTTGTGATGAAAACGTTTTGGAGGAAAAATGATAGATTAAGCCTCTATAAAAAACTCTTTTATTACCAAGTAGAGACTAAATCATTTTTATAGGTTGAAAGGGATGATAATTGGTTCAAATCATTACATTTAGATCTTGATCTGAATAAGAATAATGTGACATGAGGAGCTTGATCTGATTAAGAACAATGAAGGATTCTTATGGATCATGTTTTTTCATATATAATTCTATAAAATGTCCATTATATTTAAAAAATATGAGTTTTTTATTTAATTTCATTCCCTAATTCGTTTAAACTCTTAATATAAAATTCCATGGTGATGTATTGTAATGAAAAAAAATCATGTAATTAAAATGGTCATATATGTGGGGAATAATATTAACACTAAAAGAACACAAAAATGGATTTAAATTCATGTTAGTAAACCATAAAATAAAATAGAACTATGAATCCATAGTGAACATAGCATGTCATTAAATTTGTAAATCCAATTTAATAAAGTTTACTTGATGTGGGTTTCTAAAGGTGTAATGATTTTATCCATGGAAAAAATATTTATTTCAACAAAATATATTCTATTAAAACTTATTTATTAAATTTACATCAATCAATGTTAATATATTATTTTATAAAAGTATGTTAAATCTAGTGGTATATGATTTATTCCATAATGATTAAATATATTCATTAAAATTTAAATAATTGAAAATTTTTCTCATTAAATATGATTCAATTCAATGAAAATATAAAATTTAGAAGAAAAAATTGGTCAGTCCTAAAGGATTGAGAACAATAAATTATATCTACAATGTACTCTTCTTATTCAAGATATAATGAATTATCACAACCCCATCCCTCCAATGATTCCCCTCCTCAGAAAGCAATGATGTAAGAGAGATAATGAACCATGAGTCCCACCTTTATTAGACGCTTGGGTGGAAACCAAAACCAAGGGTACATAAATATCACAAAATGGGAGGCATTATCCTTATTATTATAACCAAGATTGAGAGATAAGAATTATCAACCACAAAAAACTCCAACAAACTATATATATAAAGGAAAACCAAAAATACAGCCAACATGGATGTTTTAAAATTAAACTACTAGAAATACAATAAAACAATAAATTAAGTACCAAAAGAACAAGGCTAAGTAGTGACATGACAATTGCCCCAACTTCTAAGAAAGTAATTCCAAGCACGATCCCCATTGTCCTCCTAGAAACCTAAAAATAGGTTTACAATGTCGGGTGAGCATACATGTATAGATATAAGGAAAACCAAGGTCTCTCATGCACAAGTGGGGAAGCATGCTAATTCCCGTATGAGAAAATAGAAGAATCTAACAATACCAAACAAGGTATACTAGCCACCCCAACCTCACCAAAGGAATTCTCACCAAATAATGAAAGTAAAGTAAAGTAATATAGAGTGCATTGTTGATAGGGTACCCCACACCACTTTCCTACTGAATAGTCACTCTCACACCCTAACGACAAATGTCCTGGCACTCCCACATCTTCAAAAAGTATGACGTCACAACTTGCTTGCACACAACTGATCCACATGCCACACTACATCCAACCTGCAGACATGTCGACCACATACCATAACACATCCTACCCACATACACCTAGGCTACATACCACACCACATCCTCCCTACAGACACCAGGCCCATATGCCAAACTATATCTGGAATATAGTTGGTAAATTACAACTCATCTCATCCCAAGACACTTGGAAAACCACAACTCATCTCATCCTGAAGACACATGGGAAACCACAACTCACCCGAACACACCTATTCCACATAAACCAAAACCATCCTGAAATATCTTGGTCTAACACCATCTATAAGAGGGACTAGGGAAGAGTGGGTGTCCATCCATATATCCTTCCACCATGATGTTTTTGGAAAGACTCCTTCTCCCATACTAATGGGGGTGTTTGGACCATGGTGCTCAACTAGGGTGGGGTGTGTATATAAATCACAAGGAAGCAAAAGTTTATATATAGGTATCAAACTCACAGCTCAACCTATGGGTTTTCAATCAAACAACCAACCACCCTATGATACTTCCACATCTGACTCTACCTCTAAATACACCAGCAATGGTCACTTGTGAAGTCGGTAAATGAAATCCATCCACAACATGCTGCAACTCAAAAAAATCCTTACCCAATTTATCTAACCAAGTCTCATTATTTATTAAAAAATCATTTATTTATTCCATCCCTACCTAGGTAGATACCTATATAATCATGCAATAATCCACACATTATCCACCCCATATAGGAAAAAAGATCCATAATAAACTAATAAAATTCCATCAGTATTCGTCAATTTCATTCTGACTAATCCATTCCACAACAACAGACCCACCAACTTATTTCAAATCCCCACAAAACACCTCATCAAAAACTAAACCCGCATCCCCATTGTATAACAACACCACACCTAGTAACATAATCATAGCACAACCTGAACCTGTAGCCTTTCTACTCAACCAATTCATATCTATTCCACAATAAATCAATCTCTCAACCTGAGATACCATTTCACCACCCATATCACCCTATCAACACTTGTTACCTCAACCACAACACCACATAACTACACAAGGAAACAATAAAAAATAAGTTCAATCACAGCACACAACCACACCAACAGAACAAGTTATATTCATATTTTGAAAACACTCATTCATTAATTAGACTTGGATAATTCGGGGTTGATAAGAGAAGATGTATAATACAGGGGGATCAATTTAGTCAACCAAATATAAGTGGTTAATCTGTTTTATGTAAGTATATAAATTCAATATAAAACAATATCTTGCATCCATGATAAATCACCCATGATCAAACAAGGTCCCCTAACATCCATGATTTTCAGTGGGATACAATTCACATTATGGATAAAATAATAGATAAGACAACACAAGCATCATCATCATATTCCCAATCCCTAATTAATTAATTCTTTGTATCTTCATTAAATTTGGATCCAAAAATATTCACATTGAGATATGAGTACACCCACCCCACATGATACAAAAACTAAAAGAGATGAAGGGATACCTACCTCAAGAAATGAACAATCATTAATTTCTCTTTGTGCCGAGAATAGGGGGAGCACATGCAGTAGGTGGAACCTCCATGGAGACTTGATCCAAAGGCCTCATCAAAACACATGATCACTCAGAGAAGAGAGGTTTGGTAGAAACCAAGGTATCCATAGAAAAAGGAAACACAAAGAAGAGTAAGGGGTCTTGCTTTTAGATAGACCAGATCCTTTATCAATAAATGAAATGGTTTTCAAAGTGCATTAAATGATCATCATGACCATAAACATAGGAATGGAAATTTAGGAGTCTACGGGGAGTTAAGAAATTAAATATATATATTATATTCATTAAAACAGCATAAAAAACAATTAAACATTAATTTAAACTCATTTTATGTTAAATAAGATGTCAAAGGGGAGAATATTGAAAAATGGAGATAATTATAATTTTGAAAAACTGTTGGAAATGACTCACTATTGGGTGAGACACGAACATGAGATACCTATGGTGAGTCACCAATGGAGAGTAACAAAAATGAGTTAACAATGGTGAGTCATTGATGTGAGTCAATGAAATAAGTTATTGTCAGCAAGTCACCGATGCGAGTCACTGGCGTGAGCTACCGATGGTGAGTCACCTATGTGAGTCACTGATGTGAGCTAGCGATAGCGAGTCACCGATGCGAGCTACAATCACCAAGTCGTCGATGTGAGTCACCTATGTGAGCTACCGATGGTGACCCATCCTCACAACCTATTGACGTGAGCTACCGCCAGAGCCCCACCATCACCACCTATCGACACCACATACCATTTGAAAGATGGATTTTTGGAAAACTCCAGAAATGAGTAACTGTTTCATCAAAAAACCACCTAAATAACCATATTTTCGTAATTTAATAGTCCAAGGATGTCTGGGAAATTATATAAATAGTATTTTCTTTAAACCAGGATGCTGTGGTTTTTCCTAGAAAATTGCTCATTCTAATTGTTTAATTTTTGACTATATTTCAACTACCAAAATCTAAATATCAATTACATTTTAAACAAAAGTCAGATTTCCTATATAATATATTCCAAGGATTACATAACATTAAACCTATTTTATTTTTCTTTTTATAGAATTTAATTTATATAGTTTATATTTAAATTGAAATATTTCAAAAAATAAAAAATGAAAAAAATTATTTTTTTTAAAGTAGTTAAATAAATAAGAGAACAAATTAAATATATCTAATGTTATTTCTCATATTATTTTATAGATTCGTTATAATAATTTTATTGTTAAATTTTCACATATAACCCCTAAATCTATCCTATGACTCATAAAATATTTTACAACATTCCTAAATAAATCCATTAATTTTACACTATATTTCAGGGCTTATTATCCAAGGAAATATTTCCACGAAAAAAAATCATCATATATTTGTTCCCACATTTCACATATTTCATCATCAATTTTTTTAAAACATATTCTATAAATAAATTTCAAATAGAAGGGGATAACCCTATATTTCAGTTCCTTCTCACCCAACCCTCCCAGTGCCAATTTCTACATGACATAATATAAGATCCCGGTGATTTAAAATATTTAATCATCTATTTGATTTACAATGTAATATTCTAAACCAATGACAACATCGACCACTATATAGATGAATTTTTCAAAATTAAATGATTGAAAAGTGGGATATTTCAAAATATATAAGAATTGAAATCCTATTATACCTCACAACAACATGACCCGACATTGGGTTTGATATTTTTTATGTTGCATAGTACCAATGTTGTCCCAAGGAGACCCACATGATATAGGGGAAGACTATACATCAATATATATGAATATTAATAAATTTTAGGTTGATTTATTATAGGATAGTGAAACTAGAATTTTTGGGATACACGTATGTGGGATGATAAGGTTTAGTGGATAACTGAGGGAAATTAGTGATATTGAAAAACATAGATTTCATTTTATTTGTAGTTGCGTTCAACCCATGAATCACTTGGATCATGGATTCAAGCCTTGGAATAGTTAGAGCCTTGATTCTATCCTAGATTTGAGCTTCGATTTGACAAAAAGGAGCAGAGGCAGAAGGTCTCTTCCATGGAGAGTTTCAGATATCGCAAACTAGTTCGTAATGGTAAGGATTCCTAAAATAAATCGTAACACTTTTATCAGTGCTTAAAAAAAGTGAGGATAAAGGTATATTTTTTCAGTGCTAAAAAATTACTGATAATTATTTATAATTATTTTTTAAAAATTAATGATACTTCTTCTTAAAATTATAGTTATTATATATAATTATAATACTTATAATAATTATTTTTATAAAATAAAAATTTTATAATTATTTGAATATATAATTGTTTATTTATAATTATATAAATACCTTTTTAGCAAATATTATTTATTTATTGATAATTATAAATGTATAAAAAATGTAAATATATATTTATAAATATTTTTAATTATAACTATTTTTTTACAATTTTATTTTTAACATTACTAATGAATATTTAATCTTGAATTCATGTTAAAAATGAGTAAAATTGATTAATAAAAAATCAGTACAATATTGAAAATTTAGGCAACTTTGATTAATATAAAGTATAAAAAATGGATAAATATTGAAATAATGTTGAATGTATATTGAAATATTAAAACATAGTAAATAAATATATATAAAATAAAAAATATAAATTGATTAAATTCAAAAAAAAATGTCTTTGTGTGTGTGTATAAAATTACATTAATTATGTATATGTGAAATCAATATAATACATTTGATCTATGTTATAAATGTAAAAAACAAATGACATTAAGTGTTTTTTATTCAAATTAATTTTTAATTATAAACCATTATTCAATATTTATATTACTATTTAATGTGAAAAAAGAAATAATATTTTGTATAATATAAATCATATTTATATACATTAATATATATATATATATTTAATATATACCATTTTCTTAACATTATCAATAATCATGTAATTAATAAAATGATTAATATTTTTCTCAATTTACTTATTTTTAATTTTAATTGGTTTAATTTTTATTTTTCATTTATCTATATATTTAATACATACTATTTATAATTATTTATAATTTCTATATAATATAATCAATTTATTCATTTTTATAAATAAATATTTAATTAACAACATTTTTAATATTTTTCTTAATAGACTCATCTTTTAATATTATTTTTATTTAATTATTTCATTTTATTTATGAGGAAATTTATCACTTTTAAAAAATTGCTGATAAAGAATTCTTTTATGAGTGTTAAAAATAAAGTACTGATAAAGGGTACACTTAATCACTTCTAAAAAATGAAGCATTGATTAAGGGTACACATTATTAGTGATAAAAATAAAGCGCTGAAAGATGGGACCTTTATCAGTGCTAAAAAAAGAACTGATAATTGGGTAAATTTATCAGGTCATTATTTAGCATTGATAAACATATAATTTATCAGTGAGTTTTTCTAGCGTTGATAAATACCAGCACTGTTAAATGCGTGTTTTTTAGTAGTGTCAATATTGTATGCACTGAAAGATATAAAATATATTAAATTTATTTATAAAGATAAATATACCATAAATTATTGAGAGGTTATATTTATTTATACATTTCGTGTTGTGTGTCATACACCCTATCAAATAAAAGTTAATATTTTAAAAAAATTGGGTTGTTACAATAGGTAAAAACATTTAACTAATAAAACCAATATCATTCATATTAAAAGTAATTTGTTTATACTATTCAAGGATATATTATTTAATAATAAATCTTCAAAATCCCTCATAAAAAATATCCACACGTGATACCCTTCTATATATATAATACATAACAATCTTTTTATTTTACCTATGGAATTTAAAAATTAAAAAAGTGTGAGCTCAAATTCAATGTAATTAATATCATAAAACAAAATCTCTCATGGATTGAAGAAGGAATAAATAATATGGAAGTAATAAATAGTAATAAAATAATGACTATAACTGATAACATAAGCATGTAATATATCCATGGATAACATAACATTATAAATAATCACATGTACAATAATATCTTATTTTATTGTGATTTAATTCATAATATCATACATTATAAACAAATTGTCAATGCCTCAGTCTAAAAAATCACACACAAATGGGAATGGATTACACCATATACCCATGGTATTTTATATCATAAAACCAAATTATGGATCAAGGGGCTCTATAATTTTGGGCCCCATCCATCACAAATTATGTCTAATGTATTCAACATTTTATAGAAGGAATAGAAAGTACAATACCAAAATAAACATTCTTTAGTAATCAATATGCATCCATATTGAAATAAAACGTATATATAATGTCATTATTTACCTATTTAATAAAAGGATTAAAATTGTTACTAATCACCATTAAAACTGGTTTTTTATATAGTAAGTCGTATGCTTTTATGTAAATACAAGAAACCACAACACATAAATAGTGAATGTAAAATGGAATATATCCATCAAATTAAATAATACATGCATAATGAAGATAAGAAATTCTTGGATAGAGAATAAGGGTAATAAAAAACCTACCCATTATTAAAAAGATGAGGTATGATATTTAACTTCATAAGATAATTAACAGAGTAATAAATAAAACATAACTATAAGAGAGATATATCATTTAGAGTTTAATGTGAAAATGGAAGCGAAATTATAAAAAAATCCAAAATATTTTGTTACAAAGTTGAAAAAACAAATTTATGTGACAGTTCAAAAATCCATTTCAAATTGATGATTGTAATACACTAAAAAAAATTAATTTTAATAAATTGAAAAATATTGAAACTATGAAAAGAAAAAAAAATATGATAAATGTGGATTCAAATAGAAAAATATACATAAGTTGAATGAAGTGAATTTATTTATTCTTGAAAAACATTTGTATTTTTTTAATTTAAAATTTCAAAAAAAGGGACAAAATTTACATTGTAAAACCAAGAATATTTTGAAACTAATCTTCTTAAATAACAAGGTTAGAAAATTGAGAGAATGGTTTGATAAGGTAATGGTTAAAAATTGCATTCTTTTCACACATTTATAAATAAAAATGAACCATACAAATAATGTTATGAAGATTCCTTTTAAGCCATTTAAGAAATTAAAATATATTTCTAGATAATAAAAAATCATTTAATTGTATAGAATAACATTTTTGAATCATTGTAAATAATATTAACATGGATGAAAAAGAATCATTATAAGGGATTTGAATTATTCTTAACTACATCAAATCGCTATAATTAATTAAATCCATAAAAGATGATGATTTTAATGTAAATATGTAATTCCCCTAGTGTGAAAAATAAAATAAAATTTAAAGTATTTATATTTATGAATAAAATAAACATAAAAGAGTATAATCATAAATGAAATTATAATATCCAATAAAAAGAAATTTATGTCATTAAAACACTTATGGATCTAGTAAAATATGAATCCTGACAACTTCAAAGAGATGTTTTGAATTATATAATTAAATTCCATGAACAAATAGATAATAATGATACAAAATTTCAATATTAAGTATAACTCTATAAAATAAAATTGGTGAATAATCAAAACAATACTCAAAGAATGAAAATTTGAGATAAGAAACACTTATGACATTAATATTGAATAAATAAAAATAACATGAAATGGGGATCATGGTACGGACATTCAAAAATCATGAAAACATATTTTTTTTATTATATACAATGATAAAATCAAATTAATTATTCTATATAAGATAAAAAATGGTTCACAATATGAAACATGTCTTAAGGAATAAAAATTGAGACAAAGAACCCATAACACAGGTCTTGTTTTATTTATTCACATTTTCACCTCCAATATACAAATTTATGTTAATTAAAACTTGAATATAATATTTATTTAAATTACTTTTTCTCATTATTTATCATTTATAATAATCTTAATTCGTTATTTATTTTTTTCAAAGAGATAATGCCTTGTAGACATGTTTTCTTTTAAATTATCCAATTTTATTATAATTTACTTATTTTTATTATATATAATTTATCATTTGGTAAAATTATTTCTAGAAGATTAAAAAATATTTACTAAAAATTTCATGAAATAATCTACACTGAACATTTATGAAGGTGGGGAAAATTAAATCATTATCAACATCCTTTTGGGTGACATAAACCGAACATTATCGGGATGTGTACAAAGAGTTTGATAATGTATATAACATAAACAGATTAAAATAGTTACAATAGTATTATATTATAATTAATATGTTTTATATTAATATAATGAAAATTATAAAGGTCTAAAAATTGAAATTTATTTGAATATTAGAAATAATAAGAGAATTAAATTAATGAAAAATAATTTGGTTTTTTCCTTTGTGGAAGATTTAATCTTTTGATAAATCCTTGAAGTATTGAGGTTTAGTACCTCTTGAACATAACTAAGGGTACTAAGAGAATTAGAATATGTGAAATGGCTACAGATACATCATTTATAAGTGAATGGTAATTTATTTTCTAAGGGAAAAGATATAGGGTATTTACACTCGAGGAGAGGGGTATTTTTGGCTTATAATGTTGATTAATATATCATCTATGCCAAAGTGTTAAAATAGTATTAATTCCCATGAAATTAATTTTATTATAATAAAATAAATTATTTATATTTTACTTTACACCCAATTCAAAACTAAATGTCATATGGGAATCGCATAATTAAATGTAAAGAATCAAAAATAGTTTTTTTAATAATGAAATATAACATATGTTCCAAAACATCACAGAATTGTTTCTAAATTAAACCTATTATTTTTATATAAAATATTTTACTTCCTTGATATATATATTTTTATAAAAAATGATAAATATTTATTTTTTGCTTACATCATGATGATGTCATAATGGTTATGGAATATTTGAGAAACTATGTTTTTAACTATTCAGATAAACTTCCTTAGAAAAGTAAAAACTTTCATCCTAACATTATATATATATATATTGTGACTCAAAAAAATGAATTCCTTGTTATCAAATTTATATTCTAAAATTTGGGAATTTAAATTTTAATTGAGAGTATATAATATAATGGGAAACTGTTTTTATTAATGAAAATGACTTTTTAAAATTTATGGCATCTTAATATTAGTTTATAAAAACTATTAATTAAATAATATTTTATATAATATTTCATAAATTTAAAAATATAATTATAACAATCCATTAATTTTATCTAAATTAATTTATGAAGATAAAATTATGTTATATAAAAAAATACCACTCTTAAAAAATATATCATTTAAAATCCATTTTAGTCACATCCTAAGTAATTTAAATTTTTCTTTTATCCATTAAACTTATTCAATTTATTTATATCAGAAAAAAATTATTATTTAAAATTAATAAAAAATAAGTAATTAAAATATATTATTTTTAAATATGTATTTATTTCTAGAGGTTTTACTATTTATATAGTTTTCCTAATGATATTTTACATTTATTTTCATAATGTATTAATGTTTATCTTAAATTAAAAAATATATATCATGTTTAATTATAGTTTGGTGTTGTATGTGATGAAATATATTTAAAAAAGTATTTATGTAAAGGAAAACAAAAATTAAAATATAAGGGTGTTATATCTTGCAATGGTAGTAGTTTTTGGTTGCTCAATTTTTGATAGGTGTTATCCTAGGGTCTGGAGAAAACAGAGAAATGTTATTTGAGCAGTCAAGATCAACCAATTATAATTTTTGGGGAATAGGCTTCCTAATACCATTAATTTTTTATAGTTTTATTTGACTGATTTTTTTTCTTATTGTGATTGTCAACTACTTCCATGAAGGAGAGAAAATAATATAACTAGGTTATCTACAGTAATGTTTGCGAATTAATTTAGGGATGGAGGTGAGGATGTGGTGTTACCTCTAATATTTTAGGAATTGGTTAGCATGAAGTGTAGATTTTTCCTTATTGCTTATGAAAGATACATTGGTGTGTATTCCGTTTTCATTATAGATTATGGAAAACTAGTGTTGGAATCATAGAGTATTCTATCTTGTAGTTTTTCTACTATCAATTTGGAATATTTATAGTGTTCTCAGTATGGGGTTGTAATAGATATATTTTTACCATGTGGTGGAAATTCATAACACTCCCTAAATATATGAATCATAACTCTCCCATGTGAGGAATCCCTTTAAAAAACCCTTCCACAGATATTTCATGTAGTTTATGTTTTCGCATCATCTAATGTATTTGGATGGCCATTTGGTAAGAACAGGTTTTAGGTGAAGAGACTTGGTAAGACTCGCATACTAATATCTTATGAATTTATGAATATTTTAATTCAAAATTGCTTTGAATGAATAGGTATTTTGTTAAATTGGAAGCTTAAGGCTGAAAGTACAGATGGGTAAGGTGAAAGTAAATATTTATTACATGTATAGGTATGTACCAAGTTCGTATAGAGTTTGGAAATCCATAGGTGAATGAAGTGTGTGTGAGGCTGGATTATCCTTCCACACAATTTGGTTTTATGATCTTTCCACTTTATAATATCTATTTGTTTCTTTCTTGGGTATGAAAATTAATAATGGTTTGTAGAATGTAGTTGCATGGTAATTCCCTGATAGAAACATATCTTTTTTGTGTTCCAGATACATGGGTCCTTAATTAGGGTAAAATCCTAAATTAAACCTTGAAAAAAACCATAGAAAATTCATTATATGGATTTATTCATCTTGGGGTGTTGTGTTAACACTTGGGAAATGTTTTGGTAACAGTTTGGCCTAGATTATGTTTATGGGATAAATTTTATTTATTAATTCAATAAATATTTATCATATAATTTTGAATAAAATTAATCCTATATAGATCCTTGAATGGAAATTATAACACCTTGATTTTTTCTAGAATGGTTAATTTTACCTAGGTTGTGTATAAATTTTTTCTGGTTATAGAACCCTTGGACTATCCATTAAGTGTTTTTTAAAATAAGTTTGGTTTACCTAATTATGGATTATAAATTATTATTTATTACATTCATATATGGTGATCCATTTATGCCAACAAAATATACAAATAATAAGTTAGGAGAATTTATGATCTTCCAAAAATATGAGTTTAAAATATATTTTTAATCCAAGATGAATTTGAGTGTCCTTAGACTATTCATGGTTTTTTTAATTCACCGGTGATTCGCTAATAAATTAGTGGTTTGATTTTATTTATAACCCATTATTTAGGATTATATATCTAAATATTCATGATTTTATGTTGATTAATATGAGTTATAATTTATCTTATAGTCATGTGCATTCTATAAAATTTTAATTTAAGCTTGATTATATAATGAAAAAGATTTATTATTCTAAGAGAATTTATAGAATCTAAAACATTAGCTTGTTTTTTCATCTTAAGTTCTTGAGACATTTATCAATTCATGATGAAGGATATTATAATGAGATACTTGGGTATTAGGGTCCTCACCAACCATGATACCATCCTTTCTCCTATTCTACCTATTTTTAGTGATAAATGGTCATTTGTATCCTCCTCTATAGCTGATGGTTTAATGGTGATGGCGCAAAATAAAAAATGAATGATGATGGGACATGGAAGATTACAAATCATGTATATGATTGGTGAAATAATGACTCAAGGAACATCATGATAGAAATTGTGTTATGTAACCCCCCCCCCCACTATTGATTCCCTGGGATTCAGTTCGATGAGGTATAATAATAGTGGCTATAGAAAAATGATAGAACTTCAGGGAGGCATAACATCAATCGAGGCATTGTGTATGGAATGTGTGGTAATGTGAATGGTGAATGATCGGTGGAATATATTATGGTGGTGTGGATATTAGGAAATAAGATTATAAATCTAGATAGATTCCTATATTCATGATATATAATCTCATGAACAAATGTTAAGTATGTATCTTAGGCTACAACACTAGCGGTTTTTCTGTTTATAAATATAACGTAGTGAGTAATTTTAGGAAACAAACTAGTAATTAATAAGATAACATGATATGAAATATACTTGATTATATGGCCATATTTCCCCCTATCTACACGTTCCATGTAAGTTTGGTGTTCATGTAATGTATACTTACGATAACATGACATCGGTTTCAATATATTTCAACATGGACACCCTGTTTGGAATAAATGTCACGTAGTTTCAGTAAAACCTATATATAGACTATATGATATGTATTAGTCCATGGTAAACACCAATAATGACCTCAGTGGACCATAATCTAAGAAAAAATTGAGTTGTATTGTATAGATGGAGACTGCATGGATCAACCTTTTGGTGGTATATACTTGAGAGTCACATATGTCCCACATTTCATGTACCTTACTAGGAAAAACCATATATATTGACCGCACATGACAAGAATTCTGGTGGAACATTCCTAGAAATCACCGTATATCGTGTACGTGAAGATCATGTTCTGTACAAGGAAATTTGTAGTTTTCTCTCTGTATTATAACCTAGATATTTGAATCTGAAAATTAAGTTGACCATTCTATGTAATTTTCTTAATTGATCACAATGAGTTGATCTTCCTTGTCATTTAAGAAAATTTGTGAGTAACTTGAGGTAGCTATATGATCTTATCTCATTATAGGACATGATTGGGTATGAGTGACGTGATCCGAGAAGACACAGAGTTTGGTACTACTCTAGTAATGAATTTATGATAGGTAACATATCCCCCAATAAATTAAAGAGTTCACATAAACTCTACAAAAATTTTATTGAAAAGGTATGGCTCCTTTGAATTCATTTTTCATGTTTCTCACTCCTTATGATATTTTTTGAATATAATATCTCTCAATTTGGGTGTGTGTTTATTAATCCCTTGGTCCTAATATGGAACAAGTCCCCAATATGAATGATAGGGTTGGTAAATTTCTAAATATCATGGGGAAGGTCCTCTATAAATGTAGTTGTGTACTCACATATTCTATTTTACTTTCTCTACAATGTGTGAGACATCCCTTAGTGTTCAAAACTCCCTTGACTGATTGGTGTAATTTATCTAGGTGTAGGTCCCCTAGTAAAGATTCTATATAGGTATAATGGTTTTTCTAATGGTTGGGTAGTTGTGTAAGGAAGGATTTGGTACTACCTTGATTGATAATTATTCCTTGGTAGGGTTTATTCTCTCCAAAACATTTTACAAGAGGTATCATGGAAGTAGTGAGACTTTATTAGTTATGATTCTTTATGTTTTAGGATGTCATGGTTATTATTGGATTAATTCATGATATCATTGATAGTTGGGTTATTGAAATAATGGTTTTTATTCCTCTTAGTACTATGAAAACTCTTAGTTTCACATGATATATGACTATTCAAGGAATAAAGCTGATATTTTTTGGAATCCGGTATGTCCATGGGAGTTATATTTATAGAGAATATTGGATACAATACCTTATTTTTGGTTCCATGATTATTATTTAATATAAAAAAAGATTTGTTTTTTTTATGGTTCTAAGGAGTCCAATATAGTTTTTATATAACCAGCCATACACTTTCTTCATGCACACATGTGTTGTATCTACGTAAACAATTCCTAATTCAAATATTGTCTAGGTGGGAATGGATTTTTTGTGACTCCGTAAAGGTTTATTCTGGGTATTCTTGGTTGAACATAGTGGGTTATGACTGTGTCAGTGACTGAAAAGGATGGAGATAAGTCTAGTACAGCTTGTAATGAAGAGGATCTTTCTAAATGTCACATGTCCATCACATTTTAAGGCATTTTTAGAAGTATATATTTTATGGTTTCTTCCTATCTAATGATATAATTATCATTTCATGTATTATGCATACATTTTACAAAATTTAGTTGATATATATATAATATTGGGTTTTCAATTTATTTTTGAATATCAGTGATTCATCTTTATTATATGTTATCATAGGTTAAGGACCCCCATGTTCGTCATGTAATATTGGTTATAGTCACTAGAACATTATCTATTAAAGGCCATATTGTGATATAACACTAGTCTTACAATGAATCTTGGCGAGGTCCTGGTGGCGTGGGTCATGTCATGTTTGGTAAATGAATCATGGTCTTGTCAACTTTTAGTATGTCATTCTTTCCATTTCAATTTCCTTGACAAATCCACGTATTTTTGAGAATTTTTATTTAATTTCTAACTTATGAAATGAATTGAGGAGTTAACTATAATAGTTTTATAAATGGTTTCAATGATCTACTTACTAATTGCACGTTATATCAAAGTGGTTTTTATATAATTTTTATATAAAATGTTCCTCATATGTTTGTATGTATTCTAGGTTTTCAATGAAATGTATAATTTGTTTTTTATTCGAAATAAATGAATATGATTTTATATACTGATTGATTATGAATAATGAAATTTATACATCCTGATTTCAAAAAAATATCATAGATAAATGAATTTATGGATATGAGCTAGTGTTTTTTTTATTTCATTAATCCAAAATGTTTTGGCCCAATTATTGTAGTCTATATTAGTAATTGGTTTCGAGTAATGGAATTGCATATAATGGACATTGAGAAGTATTTTTCAGAAAGGTTTAATAGAAGGTGAAATTTGAGTTTAAGGAAATCTTTTTGTTTGATTCCTTTTTATTTTGAGGATGACATGATTATATTGAATCATATTAGTTGGTTTTGAAATATAAAAATTCATGGGAGACCTTAGAAATCTAAGTTGGAGTTTAAGGGATTCTATAATATTATTTGACTTTGTCAATTATCCCATAGTTTATTTTATACTATTAATAGGGCTTGAGACTAGATTAGGGTACTGAAAGAAAATAAGGGTCAATGTTATAGGATCACAACATAATAAAATAATAGATCCATCTAGTCCAGCATTAGATTATCTATATAAGACTTAGGTAATTATCCAATGATTTATAATGAGTGAATTTGGATACTTGATCATTATTTATTTTTATCATCTTTTACTATTACATGATGATTGAAATAATTATAATTATTTATTTTTATGATGATATCCACTTTAGTTATATTTTTATCTATTTTTAAAAAATGATTTTATTTGATAAAGGAAAAATATGAAATATCTTTTGAATTGGTATTAAAATATTTAAGTTACATTTATTTAGTAATTATGTGTTATAAAACATGATTTGGTTTGGTAACACCAAATGTTTTTATGGTAGATTGTTTTACATTGTTCATAGTTTTATTGAGTTTCTTTAATTATTAGCATTGATATTTTTAAAAAATTTGGAGTTTTAGGGGTCGTGCAGTCAGCGAGCATGGTTTGGAAAACCCTTTAGAATCCATGAATTTGAGTTTATAATAGGATAGTTTTGTTTGGAATGGTCTTTGTGTAACCCCATGAAATTTTTGGTAAAATAATAATATGCTCTAGAGATTTCTAAATACTCAACACTGAGATGTATGTGAACCATGATAAAAATATAATTATTTAAATGTGACTATTATAATATACCATTAAATTGGTGGTATTAATAGGGATAATCATATTCTGAAAAATATTTATAAATTTATTATATAATCCCAATGCATTTTTTAATTAAAAATAAATAGGTACTCAATTTTCTGTAATGTCATTTTATTCTTCAAAAATAAATATTCTTCAAAATTAGTTTTTATTTATTTCTATGAGAAAATAGTATATTTAATTTTTAACAATTTTAGAAATTTTATTTAAAAAAATTTATAAATTTATAAATTAACACATAAAAATTAACTTTAGGTTACATTTTGGGATTTTTCTGAAAGGATTTATTTCATAGTGTATATTGAAAATAACAATTTTAGTAAAAATATAATTTATTTTCATTGAAAAATATGATAATTACATGAAATAGATTGAAAATTAAAAAATATAACTTAATTTCAAATTAATCTAACTAATCACATATGAATAATATTTATAGTTGGTTATGGTATAACATCATTTTTGGGCATAAAAATGCTTTTTTTCCTAAAAACATTTTCTCCTTACACTTTATGTATTTAAATTAAAAAAAATTCATTCGCATAAAAAATTGATTATTGTAAAATGGATTCTAAATTTTTAATCATAATAATTAATTTAATTTAATATTTACATAAAATATTTTATAATTATTAATAGTAACTTTGGTAACAATTTTTCACCATCTTAAAATAGGTAAAACTGGGTTAAAACTATGGGTTAATGCTTTAAAATATCTATAAATATTTCATTTATCCTATTTAATGAGTTTTTTCTGAAAAAAATATTTATTTAAGAAGTTAATTAATGTATTTTAAATCATTATTTTGAAATTGGTAGCCTAAGCTTGACTTTTGTGATGGTAAGTTATATTTTATTCAAATTAAAAACGATTTTTGGGTCTTTTTATTTAATAGAATGGTTGGAATATTCCGTTCAGTTTTTCTCAACTCAAAAATTATATAAAAACCATTTTCTTATTAATACCAACAAATATTATATACGATGTTTTTAATTTATTTCAATGTAAAATGATTTTTTTCTTAAATATGGCATTTTCTTAAAAATTATTTTTCATGTGTTTTATGTTATTATATTAAACTTAATTTTTTACATTTATTAAAATTGAATATGATAAAATGGATTCAAAATTTTGATTCATACTATGAAATTTTATTATAATTTCCCTTTTTTCATGTAATTTAGTTATCATTGTTAAAAATTTATCACAGATAAGGTTAAAATGGGTTTAAAGTGGTTTATCTATGAGATAAGGATTAAAATGTATCTAATTTTTTTTGAAAATGTTATTTTTTTAGTTTATTTATATCCTATCACATATTTTCATTTAATTTTTTATTCCTTGGTTCCACTTGACATTATTATTATACAAATATATTTTATTTAATCGTTTTTGTAATTCCATTTGTATTATTTCCCTCCTTTATAAAATGATTCCACCCCTCATATATTATCAATAATACATAATCCTTCATTACCAAATTTTACATGACATAATGACTTACTATATTCCTTCACCATGTCCTAGATCATATCCTCTTTCCAAAGTACATCCTTTCAATGCCTAAGGTGTAATCCAAAAATTGGTTATCATCAAAGAAGTGTAACTCTAATTTGAGTACTTTCAAATTTAATTCCTTTTATATATCCTATAAACATGTGTTATCCATTATAAAATATATAATTAAGTTTATAAAATATACATAATTTTTATTATGGTAATTTAACAACAATTATCCATGTCATTTTCATCTTATGAGAAAAAAAACATTTCTTGTGCATACATATTGGCCACTACCTCTAAGAACCGATGTGTTTTGTATTTCAGCATCGCTTCACATTGGTTGTTATAATGATTCATTTAATAATTATATATGATATATATGATATAATATTAATTATGAAAAGGTGAATTATTATTTAAATTTCTTTTTTTTGAATCCTCAAAAATAGAAACATCACTTGTGCGTACATACATAGTACTATCTCCATGAAGTGGTTTACTTCATTTTTTATCAATTAATATTATTAATAATTATAAATGTTTATGCGATGAATAAATAATATTCTTATTTCATGAATAATATTTTTTTGATGAAAATACCCAGAAAAATATTCATATACCAGAACCATATAACCGAAACATACATGAAAAACGAAGTGATTATCACAGAGAATAGTGATTTTAATATATAATTATTAAAAAAGGGTCATACGATGTTATAATTAATCATATATGGTATAATATATATGATTATTGTTTTTGAATATATTTATAATAAATCAATATTTATTAAAAAGTATTTTTTAACATGTATTAAGGTAGATGAGACTTGAGTTATGGGATTCCCAACTCACTTTTATTTTTGTGACTCACATTCCATATTCACCACTTGTTCCTTTTATACGGTGGGTATAGTGACAATGAATTCATTGAAAAAATATTCCCATACAATTATTTATATCTCAACATCTATATATGGTTTAATATTTTACTATATTTCGATTTAGAGATTATCAATGTGGTAAATTTTTATCTTCCCGAATTATCTTATTTGAGAAATAAGTTATATTATTAATATATCTTATTTTAAAACATGTGAATGATACAAATTTTATGTGTTATACCCTTAAAATCCTCATGTAAATGATATTTAATGTTTCATTTTAGGTTATTATTTAATAGGTATTGTGATTCAAAAGTTAGTAAAGGGGTAAGGGATTTATGTTCCAACCCCATTTTAATTAGGATTATTTATGCTAAAATTTACTTTGAGGAAATTATATGATACTTATTTAAAAAATAACAATTCATTGTCATTTTATTTTTATTTCTATAATTTTTTTATTTTAGTACCATTTTTCTCTCTTTGATATATAAAATAGATCATAAATTATTGATAATAAAAGTGAACCTTATTTATCTACTATTGGTTGAAAAAACAGTTACATTCTTATCCAAGTCAACTAAAATGTTTTAAATTTTTTTACTATTCATAAATTATTTTTTAAATTAAAATTTTAATTTTAAAATTTTCATTAAAAATATTATTAAAATTACTCTACTTTTATTTTTTTAATGAGTTTATTTCTACCAAATGTGTGAAAAAAATCATTATTTTAAGTATTACAACATGAATGGAATTTCTATCTGTAATGACCTCTATATTATTTGAATATTAATTTACATTTTTTAATTGATCATTTCAATGAAAATTATTTTCTAATGTTTTAAAATATTTGGATTCTAAATTAGTGAATTCAAAATGAAAATGGTATTTTTTGCAATAAATATTCTAATAATTTTTTCATCTATGATTACATCCTTTGATGTTAATTATAATTTAATAGGGATATAATCCTATAATTCCAACTTTATTCTTTGTATGAATTTTTTATGATCATTATGGTGTGTTTTTTATAAAACATATTAATTTTCCATGGGTTATACTATGATGAAATGATGAAATGTTTATGAATCCTATTTTATTTTCATGGGTTATTAAATGATGTTATGATTAATGTTTTATGATATTGTGGAAAAATTTGTATGATTTTCATTATGTGATTGGTGGTAGAAAAATTATATATTCCTCCAATTAATTTTGTAAGTATGAATATCTCAATAGATAGTAAGAATTGGAATAGGGAGCGAACCATGTTCAGTAAAGAAATCTTCCACTATGATATTCATGGGAGTGGACCATAACTAAGGATATTATGGAATTAGGATTGAACCCAATCAACTATTATATTATTGGAAGTGATCCTTGAAAAAATGAAATTATTTTCACAACATATTTGTATTCCTTAAACTTATATCTTATTCTTATAACATGTTCTAAGGAATTATTATTTATAATTAACAATTCCTAACATTTATGACCTACATATTATGTTATGAATATTCCTTTCACAATAATTTATGATTAAAAATATTTGAATTATTTGTTATGATTATTATAAGTGATGATAATATTCTTATACCCTTATACTTATCTTATGGTCACTTATGATCATTGATTAACATCTCTTATCTTTACCCTTACTGAGCATCTGAGATTAACCATTCTTTTGTATTATTTTACTAAGTTATGAAGAATAGTTTTAAGTAGGTTTTGTCTAATACGTGTTCTATGTGATATGATATTTGGGTTAAAAATTGAATATATTTAATGAAATAATAGGGTTATGTATATATTCTCAAAAGATACTAAACATTTATGGTTCTAGAAATGATTGTAATGTCATGTAATAGATATTAATTTAATAAAATATAATATTTATTTACTAAAATTAATGGACATTATACTATTATTTGCTTGTTGAAACATGAGGGGTTATAGTGGAAACCATGTAGTCCTGGATTGGGTTTCCATTATGTACTACACAGTTACTACACGATCCAGTAAACTATGCAAGATGGTAATGTTCTAATTTTTTAAGTAATAAATATTTAAATAATGAATAAAATAAAAAAATCCCTCATATCTATTATTATGTCACATGACCCACACATATATGATTCCCCTCCATAAATGCATCCTCCTCATCCCTCTATCTTAGATCTATAGTGTTCTCTCCTCATTTTTTGTGTGATAGGTTCAGGTTAGGACCCTTATCTTATTTTTTCTCCTTTTCCCTACCTCGTTATGATTTCACCAAATCAAACCCCTGGTTTTATGTTTCAATTATATTCCATTATGATACTTGTTTATATGGTGTATGAATTTTTATTTTATTTTTCTTGTTCTTTGTTTGAGCGTTTCGTCGCATCAACATGTTATTGAGGTAGGAATTTCTATGTTTCTCTATTTTACATCACTATAAAGTGGTGATTCATTTTCTTACATCCTTGATTTTAAAAATTAAGTCTAAAATGTGTTTAATTATATTCCTGGAAGTATTTCCAAAAAATAATTTTCTGTTTAGAATAATTGTTTGAGCTTTTGATTAATTTTAAAATTAAGATTATAGGGTTCTATTTTAAGAATTCTGATGCACTGGACATGTAAGTGTGTTTTGGAAATTGTTTTATATTGCTTGTTGGTTTCAGATATTTATGGTATTTGAGTAATTATTTAGTAATATTATGACTTCTTATTTTTTGGTTTGATGTATTCTCTTGGAAATTCATGTGTTCTTGGAGAATAATTTGAATTTTTTCCCTTCATTTGATTCTTTTTAATTCTTTATTAATGTTTTTATATATATATATTAAAATTATATATCCATATTTACATGTATGTATATTAAAATTTCATAGTGTGTATTATTAAGATTTATGTTCTTAAATTGTTAATTGGTTCACATAATACATACCCACAAGATGCTTTCAAATGAGTTTCTATATACTAATAGGTTTTAAAATAGATTACCAACAGGGTTTTAAAGTCGAAATTGAGTTAGTTAGTTTATTTAAGTGTGTGGGATCGACATTTATTATCGAATGGATTGTTGTATAGGTTTTCTGTTATTATATGGGAGAACTTATGTATTCAGGTGAGTGGATTGGTGGAGCTCAATATTTAGGCATGGTGCCAGCTAGGGTTGGTTTTTGATGTTTCCTATAGAGGATTGGGTAGTATTAATGTTGGGGACACATATTTGGCCAATGTTTTCTGTGAGAGAGTCCAAGTGACTTTGGAACCTAAATTCTATATCTCTTCCCCTATTTTTATATTATTCTGATGATGATTAATTTTCCTTTATGAAACACTCGTGTTTATTTTTATTTATCATGGTTTATTTCTTAGTACACTACCCATTTATTTATATTGGATCTATTTGGGAGAAATTCATTTGATTTTGTTTCTTGGTATTCTCTCCCAAAATTTATTTGGAATTGGGAAGGTATTTTCATGTAAGGAATGATTTAAAAAAGAGTTCTCAATTTATTGTTTTAAATGAAATGGTTGAAGGGAATTTCTATGATTTCTTTAAATAATTTTTGGAGTTTTATAAGAGGATTTGGAAAATATATATCATTTTTTCATAAAAATAATAAAATTCCTTATTTTAAATTATTGTATTTCTAACTAGATTTTCTAGAATGATTTTTTAAAAGGGAGATTCATCGATTCTGTAGTGATTACCTACTAGGATTTTAATTCATATCGTACATATATCACATGGTGTCTATAGACAAAGTAGTATGTTTCCAAGATCATATTCAATTATTGGTCACTCATATAGTGTTTATTGGTATGTTTCAAGGAAGGGTAAATTTTGGTCATCTCATATAAGTATGTATTTATTTATTTAGATGCACGATCCATGTTGTACATTACTACTTTATAGTTATTTTTATTTGTGGTTACACATTATATCAGTGGGGGTTATAGTGGGACTCGGAGTTGTGACATCTTTTTTGGAGTTTGGGGTGATCGTAGGGATTTATTTTTTCATATGACTGATATTATATTTTATAATGTATATTTTAAACTACTATTTTTAATCTATTATATTTTTTCATGGATGTTCGAGTTATGGAAGGTCCATGAATTATTTTTGGGGGAAATCGTTGTTGTTTCTTACCTCTTATTTAAGGATTAAATCATTCCTAATGATTTATTTTGATGCATATGAACATTTTTGGTGGCCAGGAGGGATCAAGGATTCCCCTCAGGTTAGTGATTGGTCAGTTTAGGCACTGATTCAGATGGCCACTTGGGCCAGTACCATATAGTTTTTTTATTCACTAAATAATAACAAAAATATTTTCATTATTTATTTTTAAACACTAGTTGTTATATTTTTATTATAAATGGAAATGGATATAATATTTTTTTAATGACTTGGATTCTTGGGATTTTATTTTTAGAAATATTTGGGAAAATTTTGAAACCAGACACTAATATGGAAAGCTATTTTTATTCCCATTGTACTCGAAACAATTCAATGAAAATTTCATGTTTTAAATAGCACATGCATGCGACGTCAATGAAAAAATGTAAAATCTTTTAAAAGGGTGCCCAGAACATAAATTTGAGAGCACTTTTAAGCTTAGAATGGCAGCTTTAACCAAGGAGTGACCTAAATTTGGTTAGTGCAGTGTATGTGATGAAAAAGTCACCAAGGACACAACTATAAATAAAGATATTAAATTTCATTATTTTTTATATTAAAATCCTAATAACTCAAGAATGGTGAATCTAATTGGAAATCAGATGCCATAATTTATTTTTTAATGAGGTGTTTTCCCTAGTCTAGGCCTAACATAAACCAGTACAGGTCAGCTGGGAAAAATAGTTTTTGATGTTTTAATAAATAAAATAAACTATGAGTTTATTTTATATTAATATTACAGTGATGTAGAAATGTTGTTTATTTTAAATAATAATCTAGGACGAGACTTTAGGTTAGGATAATTACCTTGAAAATTCATTGGGGGATCTGAAGATAATCCTTAGAGAATTCTTTTGGCAGTGACGAAAAACATCGAGATTATAGTTCATTCATGACATATCAATAACAACAAGAAATCCTAATCAATGAAGGATACATATACCATGTATGGAATTTTTTTTCTAATTTCTTTTCCTCATTCATCATTTACATAGTGAGAAAATTTAAATCCACAAACAGATTAATCTGATGCTCGATCATTGATGCTGGATGGGTTATTGTTGTTGGTTTATCAGGATATTAGTTTATACTATTACATTATCCTTTTAATGAGAACAAATCGATATTGATAGGAAAAATGTCCAAGGTTTGTTTTTTAGGTGTTCTTGTTCTTTCCCTCCCCCATTATTTTTGTTCTTTTCTATTGGATCCTTATGATCTTGGTTCGAGTTTACTAGAGGATCCAAACACGATCAGACCCCCGTATTGGAGGAAAATGAAACACAGGTCAGATCTGTGTATCTAGGGTCCTAAAGATCCCAAAGGTGTTTTCATTCCAGAGATTTGTGAACCTTAGGAAGTATGGAAAACCACAAAAAAAGGATTTTGGAGGTTGGCGGTGTAACGCGTCTGGTGCCATGTGGGATGTGGCAAGGCTGCATGACATGGCGGGGTGGATCAGTGGTGTTCGTTGCTGGAAAACACATGAGCAAACTGACCCGAAAAGTGCTGGGACGAGTGAGAGGGTATGGCTGGCATGGTGGAATAGGCTGGCGAGGTGGGTTAGACCTAGAAAGATCAGGATGTTCTATGCATTTCGGTCTAACATGGTGGACAGGGTCAGAACCAGTGGGTTGGGGTAGCCCCGGGGAGGCCGAACAGGTCCACGGTGGACTATGTTTCCACATGGGAATGGAAGCTACTTATGCGGTCAACCACCATAGAAGCGTGATCTTCCTTGGCATGTTCAACCATGGGGAGGCTGGACAGGGTGGTCTATCTCCATGGTTAGTGGACTGGTCTTATGGTTGGTAGACCAGTCATACGGTCAGTCCATAAGCCAAGTGGGATTCCCCCTTTTGAAAATTGAAACAGTCCTAACATTAAAATGGTGTGTCTGTTTGACGAGCCATCTATGGAATTCGGACCCTTATGATTAGATGTTCATTTTGAGATATCCTAATTTGTGGTTTTGTGAATTTTTATTATGACATAATGTCTTGAGGAGTCTTTTATCCTAGAATGAGTGTGCTTCGAGCAAACATTTTTGTGTCTGGCTGTGACCTAGAGACTGTGTGTCTTATATAGACGGTGTTTCTTATGGAGAATGTGTTTCTTATTGAGACAATGTGTCTTATAGAGGCTATATGTCTTGTATATATTTTGTGTCTTGTTGAGAATATTTTTCTTATTGGATTCATTATATATGGATGTTCTTCATATATTTGGTGTCAAGATATATTTTTATGTAGCTGACTATTCATTCCTTACGGTATTCCTTGGTGGTACTCCTTTTTGGTATTACTTCGTGGTATATCATTTTTGGTATTCCATTGTTGTATTCTATGTTAGTATTCCTTCATGGTACTTCCTTAGTTTTATTTCTTTTATTTTATTTCCTTTGTGGTATTTATTTGTGGTTTCATGATGTCTTACTATGTATTTTTTTACTCACCCCTACATGGCCTTTCCAACACGTCTCGTGTCTTGTGCAGATGATCGGATCTTCGACAGAGTTCAAGGTATACCAGGACTAGGCAGTGCCCTGTGAGACTGGAGAGACCGAGGTGTGTTCTGGTAGATTATCTGATGACAGACCCACTACCTCTTACTTTACAGGTTGAACTTGTGGCTAAAGACTCTTTTCTTTTTGTGGGAATGTTTCGGATCTTTTTAGATCCCAATATATTCAATGTTGTACTATGGTTTTGGGATATAGTGGTTTGATTCATTTATTACTTAGTGCTATTACATTTCAACATTTTTATCTTGGAGATGCGTGTGTGCATAAATGTACTTAGGACAATGCTTCTCATATGTGGGTTATACCTTATCAGTGCAAGTCATTAGACCTTGTCCTATTGGAGGTGGAATTAGGGTAGTCACAACATGGTCCCCTCTGGGATGGGTCATGAAAAAATTTTATTAGTGAAGGTCGATTCTACATTAGGATAGGGAGTCTCTGAGATTGGTTTTCAGGAAACAGTGTCAAGTGTTTTGATTTTGTATTTCAAGCCAGGTAATCCATTTTTAGTGTGGCGGCTGACGTACTCATACACCAAGACTTCAGGAACCTTATTTTTGACTCATTGCATGAAAACATTGGTTATAAGGAAATTAATAGTATATTCATCATATAAGATTGTGTTGTGTATTCCATGCCCTTCTTGAGTCATCTCTCCAGATATACTAAATTGATCATGGTTCATCATCATTTACATCAAAATTCCTCTACATATATAGTCATCCAAGATTCCACCATGTGATCATGATGATGATATGTTAGGTGATGAGGCATCGGTATAGGTATTTGTACTGAAGATGGAACATCCAGGTGGTGTACCAGCTATACTACCACCTATCGAGAAATATCTACTACCAGAACTACTAGTTGGGGATGCACGTAGACTGTGATAATTGCACAAGTTTTAGATGTATCTACCCCTTGGTTTTAGGTTTATCCAGACCCCAAAGTATATGAGTATTCATTGGATGTAGTTTCTTGTGTCTTCCTCCTTATGAGGACACCTTCCGACCAGATTGAGGTCCCTACCACAAGTCCTTTTTTGGGCACTTCAGGGTGATTTTGGAGCTTAGTGACCCATAAAAATTATTAGACTACTCTCTCTTGGGAAGATATCAGGCCTTTATTCATAGATAAGTTATTTCTGGCCACTTTTCGGTTAGTGTGCACACTTGAGTTTCTACATTTGCAGTAGGGAAGTCAGATTTTGTTGGACTATTCAGCGATATTTCCTGATCTTTCATGCTACTCCAGGGATATGGTACAAGTTCCATTAATTAGGATTATGAACTTCAAGTAGGGATTATGTTGGGAGATCATGGAATCCATGACATCCCTTATCATTCCTACATATGATGGTGTACTTGAGTGAATTCTACTAGTGGAGATCTTTCTACATAGTAGGCACCAGTAGTGGGATCTACCAATAGGAACTAGGTAGCTAAAACATAGGTATCAGGTATCCAATAGCAGTTGCAGGGACCCAATCAGGTATAGCACTTTATTATATGATCCTAGGAAAAAATATTAGTTGTGTAGGGATCTTAAGGAAGCTCGAGTCATCTAAGAACAGGTTTTATTACTATTGTGGCAGTCGAGGACATCTGGCACAAGATTGCTGGATCCGTCGTATAGATAATCTATAGATTTTCGATGGTCTACTGAGGTAGAGTAGGAGGAAGGATTATAGTGGTATGTAGGGTGGTGGATGTGGTTGGGGAGAAGTCAGGGTGGTAGGAGGTGGTCAGAGGTTCAATCTATTACCACCACTACCCCCCAGGTGGTCCATGATAGGCTTAGGGAGACAGTGGATAGGGATGACTCTCATTACAGGAAATGGAGTCTTATGAGATGATTAGAGGTACGATCTATGTCATTTCCCCCTTTTTTCTAGTTTTGATAGACATAGGTTCTAGTCATTTTATCTTTCCATGATTTTTGTTTTAGACCTAGAGATTCTAGTTGAAGCATTGACATGACCCTTATACTTTGAGACTCCTACAAGAGGAGATTTGATTATCACACACTGGTGTTGATAGTGTGACCATACTCTTGGAGGTGAGATTTTTGAAAGGGATCTCTTGGTAGTGGCATCGAGGCCTTATGACTTCATTCTCGGAATAGATTAGTTATCGACATTTCATGCTTAGATTGACTATTTTGGGTGAATACTGCAGGTTTTCCCTAGTAATGGGACCCGAAATTCATTTTTGGGGGAAAAGGAAATGCATGTAATGTAGGATGGACTCATATATAGAAGTGTGCAACTAATCACTAATCAGTTATCTAGCTTGACCATTAGTTCATTAGATGATTTGAGTGCACAGTTTTCTATAGTGGTGACAGAGTATGAGGACAACTTTCCTAAGGATGTTATAGGATTTCCTCCCCATAGAGAGGTGGACTTATACATTTATCTATACCTCAGTACGGTACAGTTATTTATGGCTACATATCGGATGGTTCTCATAGAGCTTAATAAGTTAAGGGTTTAGTTGGAGGACTTACAGAAGAATGGCTTCTTGAGACATAGTGTTTCACTATGGGTAGCCCTAGTTTTGTTCGACAAGAAGGCACACAAGAGCTTGCGGTTATGTGAGTCCTTATGGCTCCTGAATCAGGTGACTGTTAATAGTAATAATCTACTGCCGAGGATCGAGGACCTCTTCGATCAGTTCAAAGGGATGCAGTGGTTCTTGAATATTGATCTTAGATTTGGATATCAATAGCTATGAGTATGGGATAAGGATATATCAATGACATCCTTTAGATGTTGTCACATCCACTATGAGTGCTTGGTGATGTCATTTGGTGTGATAAATTTCCCAGTAGTGTTCATGGGACTCAGCATACAAAGTGGAGCATGCAAGACACTTGAGGATCGTCCAAGATACGCTCCAAGAGAAATAACTTTATGGGAAGCTCTTGAAGTGTCAATTATATATTTTTAAGGTCTATTATCTTTGAAATTTCATTTTATATGCTAGAGTTGCAGTGGATCTAGAAATTATTGAGGTGGTTATTGATTTAGAGCTACCTAAGAATGTTACCGAGGTGTAGATTTTTATTGGTTTGGATGGGTGAAATTAGAGGTTTGTACCTGAAATCTATATAGTGGAATCATTCTTGACATCTTTGGAATGAAATAGAAAACCTTTCATGTGGATGGATAAGTTCTAGGAGAGTTTTGAGCAATTGAGGCCAAGATTGACGAGCGCTCCCACCTTGATATTTCCATAAGAGGGTTTCGAGTATGTGGAGTTCTGTAATGCATTAGGAATTTGGATAGGATGTATCCTAATGCACATGAAAGTGGTGATTTCTTATGGTATGAGAATAACTTCATGACCCATGATCTTGAGTTATCAATAGTAGTATTATCATTGATGATGTGGAGACACTACCTTATGGGTGATCAGTTTATCATCTACTCTAACCATAAGAGTCTTAAGTATATCTTCTCTTAGAAGTATCTCAAAATCAAAAAAGGTTATGGATATAGTTCCTCCAAGACTATGACATTGATTTTTTTTATACTCCTGGGAAGGAGAACATGGTGGCAGATTCTCTCATTAAGACATATAGTACATAGTTTCTAAAAGATGTATCAAATCAGTTGGCCTCATTGTAGTTATCCAACATGGATGGAGATAGATAAGATTAACTCTGGTAATTGATATTCATCCCTATACACTTATAGTGAGTTAGGGAGGAACATATTGGGGATATTGACTACAAGAAATTATGTGCTCAGATGTCTATAGGGAATGCCACTGATGGATATTCGAAAGGTGGGAACATGTCATTTTTCTCAAAGGGTGCATAGTAGTACCAGTGGCGTTATGGGAGGAATTTTTGAGGATGTTCCTGAAATCCATGTTTTTGGTACTTCCAGGTGTGGAGAAGAAGTACCATGACCTCCGACATCAGTTATGGTGGCTGAGAATAAAGAAGGCAGTTGCAGAGTTTGTTTCTTAGTGCCTCACTTGTCGGTAGGTGGAGGATGAAAACCAGGTTCCAGCTGGTTTGACTAAACACCTTGAGGATATATAATGGAAGTGGGATGAGATATTAGTGGACTTCATGATACTTTTACCACATACATCTTGGGGACATGAAAACATCTAGGGGATTGTTGAATGACTCGCCGAGTCAGACCACTTCCCAGCTATTTGAGAGTATAGTTTAGTAGAGACATTGGGACACATCTATATACAAGAGATAGTTCGTCTTCAAGGAGTTCCATCGATTATAGCCTCATATAGAGATTCTTGCTTTAAATAATAGTTTTGGAAGGTTTTAGATGAGGGTTTTGGGACTCAGTTACAATGGAAAACAATGTTTCTCCCACAAACGGATGACTAGACAGAGCAGACAATTCAAGTTCTAGAGGACTTGTAATGGGATGACATGTTATATTTGGGACCCATTTGGGAGGATTTCCTACCTCTAGTGGAGTTTACATACAAATATGATTCCACCATTAAAATGGAACCATTCTAGGCCTAGTATGTGTGACCTTGTAGATCGCCACTTTACAGGATGGACCTAAGAGATTCAACACTAATGGGATCAGAGTTTATGTAGGAGACTAGAGAGAAGGTGTTGATCATCCAAGAATGGATGAATATTGCACAGATTAGACACAAGTCTTATTATTATAGGTGGTGTAGGCCTTTTTAGTTTGAGTAAAGAGACAACATGTTCATTAGGATCTCACCTAGACATGTATTACAAAGATATGGCTGGGCTAGGAAGCTATCTTTGAGGATTAGTAGACCATTTCCACTACAAAAAAGATTTGGTGAGGTGGCTCGCTTCTAGGCTATACCACTGTAACTAGATAGGTTAAAATATGTCTTCCATGTGTCATAGTTGAGGAGGTATGGGAATGGCTCATTACATATCCCTGACTGAGGTGAACTGGAAATCAAGGGTGGGGAAACATTAAAAAAGTACCTAGTGTAGATAGAGTTAGGAGAGGATCCTTTGTGGGTGGTAGAATCCTTTGGTTCGTGTCTGGTGGTAGTATGTGAATCTCATAGAGAGTACATCAGAGTGGGAGGCTATGATTCAAGCTCATTACCCTCATTTTTTTGTGTATACCATTTTTTACTTTTCCATAGATATAGATCCCAAAGGTTTGGATAATGTAATTACCTTAATTTTCCTAATTTTAGTTTTTCAAATTATTTTGGAAAATTTTGAGGCCATGCGCTTAGATGGAATGAGATCTTGAGGCTCATTATTCCGATAACAATTCATTTTAACATGTTAAGTTTTTAAAGGAACTCGCATGTGAATTTAATAAAAAACTAGAATTTATTTTAAACTGGTAACCTAACTCAGAAATCAAAGGGAATAATTGAGATCAAAATGACAGCATTACCCTAGGCATGTCCTAACTTTAGTCGACACAAGTCATCTAACGAAAATTTCACCAACGATGTAACTATAAATAAAGTAATTAAATAAAATTATTTTATTTTTCAATCTTAATATCTCATCAATAGAGACTCATATTAGAAATTTGAGAGAACTATTGAGTTTGTAATTTGGTGTTTTCCCCAGGGGAGGCCTAACATCGGAAGGTGTGGCTTACCTGTGAAAAATAATTTTTGGATATTTTAATGAATAAAATGAATTGTTAGTTTATCTTATTTTAACATTATTTCAATGAAAAAAAAATTTCTTTTAATATATGATCTTGGTAGGGACCTAGGTTTAGGCTCAAAACCCTAGAAATTCCCTAGAGGCTCTGGAGGGAATCCTTAGATAAATCTCTCTGTAGCAACGAAAAACAACAGGATAAGAGATCGTTCTTTATAGATCTCAAATGAAAATAACTCTTCTCCAATGAATGATGTATATACTAGGTAGGGAGTTTGATTTCTAATTTCTTTTCCCCATTCTTTAATTCCATGATGAATGTGGTTCAATCCACAAAAATATTGATCTGTGGTTCGATCATTGTTGTGGTTGTGTTATTTTAGCAAGATTATTAGGAGAATACTTTATCCGATTCATTTATCCTTATAAATAGAAAAACTTAAGTCCAAGGTTTGTTATTCAGGTCTTATAGTTCTTTCTATCCCACATTTATGGTGTTCTTAATCGTTGGATTCTCGTGATCATGGATCGACTTGTTAGGAGGATTCAAATATGATCGAACCCCTAGATTGGAGGAAAGATGAAATTGTGGAAAGATTAGTGTATCTAGAAAACCAAGGATCACATATGATTTTTTATTTAAATTATTGGAGAACCATAGGAAGAAAGACGGACTGACAAAGGAAGGGTGACCATGGTCGATGCAGGCAGTGGTGGCTAGTGGCGCACATCGGTGCGGCATGTCTGGCACAGTGTGGGACATGGCGGGGCACCGTGGGATTCAGTCGACGACCGCATAATGTAGTGGGGTGTCCATGTGTACTAACAGTATTCACCGTAGGTGACCGGGTGTGAAGACTGAACCTACAACAGGTTGGGCCAGTGTGGGGGTCTGGGCCCAACCAGAGCAGGATGACCATAGTTAGCGGGGTAGACTTGGTGGAATGGGTTGGACCTGAGAGTTTGGGTCATGACCCATGGGTTGGGGTGGTTTTATTGGTCCATGGTCAACTGTGAGTCATGGTCAACCAAGCTACCACATCCCGGTTGACCGCGGGGGTGGTCGGGTTGAGCGGTTGACTACCATAGTCGGTGGACTAGACATATGGTCGTTCAACATTCCCAGTGGCCTCCCCTTCTAAAAATTTAAACATGCATAAGATTCAAATGATGCATCTGTATGATGATATGTTTATGGTGTTGGGACCCTTATGATGATACGGTCATTTTGAGATATCATAAGTGGGTTTTTGTTAGAGTGTGACTACAACCAAAGGCTTGAGGTGTCAGTTCTCTCAAAACAAGCGAGCTTAGAGTGAAATTTTTTTTGGTTGGTTGTGACCAAGAGACTATGTGTCTTATGGAGACAGTGTATCTTATGGAGAATATGATTCTAATTGATATTATTTTTCTTATGGAGACTATGTTTCTTATGGAGACTATGTGTCTTTTTGACATTGTTTGTCTTATTAGATTTTGTATATCTTGATGTTCTTGATATATTTTATATTGACATATATCAATGTGGAGATGATTATGCTTTCATTGTGGTATTCCTTAATGGTATTCCTTCATTGTATTTCCTATGTAGTATTCCATCAGGGTATATCCTTTATGGTATTACGTTTTGATATTATTTTTTGGTATTCCTTCATGGTATTTCCTATGTGGTATTCCATCATTATATATCCTTTGTGGTATTCTTTTGAGTTATTTCTTCATGGTATTTGATTTGAGGTATTTCCTTTTTGATATTCCTATGTGGTTTCAGTGTGTCCTAATAAGTTTTGTTTTACTCACCCCTGCACGAGCATTTTCCACACATGTTGTGACTTTTGCAGATAGTCAAATCTATGACAGAGTTCCAAGAAGATGAGAACTATGCAGTACCTTGTGAGACCGAATTGACAGAGGTGTGTTCTGGTAGATTTTATATTGAAAGTATCAGTACCTATTTCTTTATAGGTTTGACTTGTGGCTGTAAACTCTTTTCTTTTGGTGGGATTGTTTTACATGTTTACTTTACTGTACTTTAATCATTGTACTCATGTTTTGGGATATTGTGGTTTGCATGCATTGATTACCTAGTGCTTTTACATTTCAGCATTTGTGGCTTTGTGATGTGTGCGTTCACACATGTACTTAGGAAAATTCCTCCCATTTTTTGGATATTCCTACTAGGTGCTAATCACCAACCCTAGACCTGTTGGACTCGATCTTGTGGTAGTCATGACACTGGCCCCTCTGATATGGGTCTTGAAAATCTTATGTAACCTATGGAATTTATTCCTACACACAACATGTACACCATTAATGGGAATGTAGATTGTCTTCTCTCATTTTTTACAACTAGTAAGGATTATGATCTAATTATTTAACATAGTACCCTAAGATCATATATAAAATTATAAAGTTAGTGGTATAAAAATATTTTCCTAAGTCACAAATATATATTTAATAATTTATTTATAATTGTTCCATGATTTTTATATCCATTGATTAGATTCAAATTTTTATTTTTATAGTTGTTCATTTAATCATGTATGGAATCATGTATGTTTTTCCTATAATGAACCATGATTTCATGACATTTTTTACTTAAATAAATATTATGTTAATATCATGTTCAACATGTAATCCCAAATTAAATTGTTATGTGACATATTAGATGAAAATTATTAAAAAAGTTAATAATGAATAGAACCTCTAGTGAATAAAAATATATCAATCAATTAAAATTTCATAAATTTATAGGATAAATAATTAATATTATCTAAAATTAAAAAAAGGATTATTCTTTATCAAACAACTATTTAACATGTTAATAAATTAAATTTACAAATTTCTAATGATTAATATGATATTATATAATATTATAATATATGAACTAATATATTTTAATTATTTTAATTGGAAGTTAATATGAATTAATATTAAGAACACTTAATTTTTAAAAATATTATTTTTTTAACAAATGTAATTTTCCTTTATTTTATGAATTTTCATTTATATGATAAATTTATAAATTTTAGAATTTTAAATTTTTAAAATTTACAATATTTATTTAATTCCACATGTCAATATTAAATGAAGGTTTTTTATTTAATTTTAGAAATAATTTATTTTTAATTGAATAGTGAAAAATATAGTTTTTTCAAAAAAATATAACATGTATGACTCTATAAAGAGGTAATTGTGATTTAAAAACATCTAAAAAAAGTTTCATTATAAAATATTTATTAAGGAATAAATATAAACACTTAAAAATAATATTATGAACATTTAAAACCAATGTTTAACAACATAATAAATATTTCTAATAAAATAAATTCTGGTAGTCTATTATTTTAATTAGACATTATTGTTAGTTAAATTCGGTTTTGGATTGATTTCAAAGAAAAAAAAATTTATTTTTTTATAATAAACTAATTTATTTAGTCACAATGAAAAACATTTATAACATTATCCAACACAAAAAGATTATTCTTAAAAATAATATTTTTTTCTAAAAAATGGGTTTTTATGCATTACATGTGCTAATGTTAAAATTATTTTTTATTACGCATATAAATTTTATGTGATAAAATGGATTTAATATATATATAATTATTATGTATAAATAACTTAATAAATTGAATTTTTTTATACATTTAAATTAAATAACATATGAAAAAATTTAGTTACCAGGATAAAATAAAAAATGATAAAAGTGAATATTATAAGATTAAAGAACAAAAAAACTTGTTTAAAACATTGTGAAAATGAATGGTTAAAGTATTATTGTATTTATCTCATCCCAAAATTAAATAATTTTCAATTTCAATCCATGTGACATGTTTAACATGAGTTTCCTTTATATTAAGTTGTTATAATATAAAAAATCCTATTCTCACCACTAATAAAAGGGGTATCTCAAAACCCTTAAAACCCACTCAAAGAATTCTATTTACACTTAAACTCTTCCCATTTTACTTATTTTGTAATCCCCTTAATTATTCATGGGCCATTTATTAAAATATATGGTCTTACAATCTTCATCTCCAATGTGTCATCTAAGGGAAATCACTTATCCACTATATGAGTACATTTTTAATAACTTATTTTATTTTCATTATTACCTTCCCAAATATAATTTGATAATTTATATATAATGATAAAAATATTTCCTATATACATAATTTTATTATTCTAATGGAAAAACTATTAACCACATTTTCCCTTTTCTATTAAGAAAAATAAAATTTTCATTTAGGCATTGTACAGACTACCGTCTCTGAAAAGTGAAAACATGAATTTCCCACCCAACCTCTCTTCACTAATAATAATAGTAAAAATTGAGAAATAAATATTAACAATATAAATTAAATTTTATTATTAATATATAAATTAAAATCCACCTTTATCCCTCTCATTATAAGATAAATGAAATTTTTAATTTTGTGTTGTGAAAACTATTGATTTCATCAGGTAATGTATCAAATTTTTCATCTATTTTATTCAATATTTGTTGAGATATATTAAAATATGATTTGAAACCATAAAATTGTATAAAAAAATTAATATTATTTAATAATGATAATACTTCAAAAGAAAATACTCTCGTTTTTTCATAATAATCCACTGAATATGGTATGTTCATGTTTAGGGCGGTCTAATGACCTTGTTGAATAATAATATTTAAAAATATAATGATTGACTATAAAAACATAATTTTTCATTGTATGTGATATAAAAAAAATTGAATAATGTTTTTATTTTGGGTCTATAATTGAAAATTTAATGTTAAACTCGTTAATTATGATACCATCTTTCATTTGTTAAATATCAATAAAACATAAATGTCACAATTTTCATAAATAGAATAATGACTAAAAAATCAATAAATGAAATTATAACTTTATAAATATTCATGATATAAAAATAATGTTACATTTTATAATATATGAATGATGAAGATTGAGAGAATAATTAATAACAACACCTCTATTATGAAACTTGTTTAATAAAATCATGATTATTCACACTCGATATTCAAATTAGATAATAAATAACTAATATAAGCGTAGTTAATAATTACAAATAATGTTTATTAATGTTAATATATATGAATACAGTTATTAAATAGGTGAATAATATAGTTATTTTTTTATACATGATATTCAAGTGCTTTAGTAGAATTCCAAAATTAAGGAAATGTTGTTCTTTGCCTCAAATTTAATATCGTGAGATATATTTATTATTGGGTCACATGATTCCTTTGATATGGTGTGATTAATACATTATAAATTAATTTCACTATATTCATTTAATTCTGGTGGTTTGATGGACTATATCATTTCCTTCTTTACATGGATTTCGGTTCAAAGGATACCACAATTGTAAGTCTCTTTGATAACTCTTCTATGTTCGTTGAGATAGAATGATTCTTCTTGAACATCCATCTTCCATTTTTGGTATCTTTAACACCAAATATTTTATTTAATGGTGAAATTTAAATTTTTCTTTCAAATATTCTTCCACGATGAATTTCTTCCTCGTAAAAATTGTTCCATTTTTAAGCATAAATCTCATCCTCTTTGATGACAAATTCCTCTCATTGTCTATATTATTCCTTTAATTCCCATGATATCCTATATATTATGAAAGAAAATTATAAATTATCTTATGTGAACATAATATTTCCATTTTCATATTTTCAAAAGGATGTTTGAAACTCCTTTTATATTGTTGGATTTTATTAAAGGAATTTTAAAATATTTTATCATTATTTAAAAAACAATGTTTTATCTTCAACTCCCCATTTCATTTAAGAAAAATTATAATTTCATGGATATATTATTGAAATTTCTTTATCAAAATTAACTTTTTTCTAAATATTTTATTTCAAATTTTATAACTTTTAACTCTTTTTTAAGGATCCCTTATTAAAGATTCTTTTTTATGAAGGTAAATTTTTTCAAAATATTTTATCCTCACCTTTTTAAAACAATAATGTATTTTCAAGGCTTAATTAATATTATTTCTTTCCAAATATTTATTTTAAAATGACTTATTTTAAATTTCTCATAAATGAACCTTTCAAAAATTAATTTTTAAGTTGAGAGAAACTTCATCTTTTAAGAAAATTATAATTTTTTTTCTAAAAACTCATTTATGATTTCGCAACCATTTCCTCTTTATATCTAGAGGATTTATTTCCTTAAAAGTTATTTTTAATGAATTTCCCTATAAATATTCTTCTATAATACTATTTTTGGTTATTTAGTTGTGGGTATTATCTGTTTACATTCTTTAGGTCAATTTTGGTGATACCATCTAGAAATATTGTGAAACCCATCATTATTTCCACCTTCTCTTTATGATATGATGAATGAAACCCATTTTATCCCTTTGGTTCTGATGATATGTTGAATGATTGATATCTTTTGGAAAACTTATGTATTGTTTTTAATTAATTTTTTTTAGACCATATATATCCCTTTAATTCATTTGGTAATTATTTATATCTCCTAATATAATTGGAATTATGTTGTGGTGCTTGGTCCTCCAAAGGGAAATAAGTTATTAAAACCTGATTCGCAAAGGGAAATAGATAGTTGAATACAGATCCACTAAGGGAAACATGTTTTGACACCTGATCCACTTTTTTATTATTTATATTCTCATATGTGTTCTATATTATTATGTTTTTAAATGTATCTATGTTATAATTTCTTGTGTATTGTGATCCATGTTTTATATAGTTATGTTTTCCTAATGTTTTTGCATGGATATTGATTATTCTCTCGTAGCCATATACTTATATTTTTCTCAAATTTGATCACCATTTCTTACCTGCAATGTTGATTGTGATGTCCCAGACTCAGCTTTCACATAACACGTGCCCTGATCCCAGTTGTCCACATGACCCCTAGCATGTCTCCCCATAAGCTAGGAGATGCTGACTAGCAGCAGGGGTTTTAATGGTGAAATCAGAGAGGATACATTACACCCCATGTCAGAGTACACAGCGATGTAATAGAAACATACAATAGAGGAAGCATAATCAAAAGATAAAATATGTTAATAGAGAAATACTAAATGAGAGATATAGTGGAAGACTAACAATGTGACCTAAAGCCACATAGCTAGTGTCTGATAAAAGTATGCATGCATGAAATGATAGTACAAATGGGTACAAAAGCAGAAAACAAAAATATATAGTACAGTACAAAAAAAGGTGAAACAAAATTCAGAATATACTCAATATAACCTCTAGCCTATGCCTGATCCTGTGCTCCTAAATTCAATCTAATCTAAGATTAAACAAACAGAATATTTTTTCATACCTCTATCTATACCTGCAGGCAAATAGTCTTCTTGGGTGCCAAGGCGGGCCGAATGGGGTTTGTGATTAATCTCAGTAGGCCACCACCAAACAGTTTATACATATATTCTGAGTGGAACTTGTAGGTAATCAGTGTTCATATAATATCAAGAAATTAATCCAATATGGAATTAAATATTTACCCTCCCACTCAAGTTTCTGAAAGACACCTGGAAGGTCTACCGACTTTGACTCATTACTAGAATGTCTGAGTATGAAACCTGGTTTATACATACATATTGATATAAATGGGATGAGGCTATATTGAATACCTCCCACATTTAACATAATGGCTTGGGGCTATAATGCATACCTCCCACATTTAACAGAATGAATCATGGATATAATGAAAACCACCAACATTTTATAGAATAGCTCAGGGATATAATTCCTACCACCCATATTTTATATAATGTCTTGAGGATATAATGCCTAACACCCACATTTTACAGAATAGATCAGTGCTATAATTTCTTCCACCCGTATTCTATAGAATGGATTATGGATATAATTCCTAACACCCACATTATATAGAATTAACAAGCATACAAAAGATAAAGGCATTCAAATTATGAAATGTAAGGAAAACCATCTTATAACATTTCATGTTAAACAAGAAATTACAATCCAATTCCTTTAATGAAAAAACACGACAAATACGAGGACATGTCATCACTTAAGCCATTCCATTTGAGCCATATAATTTATAAGGTTTTATACTATCTTATCCTAGTCAACCTATAAAAGTCAGCCATTTCATTTCCCTAACAGGGCCATTCTATTTATAAAGGCTCAAATCGAGGAAAAGGCCAAGTCAAATAGTCACATGGTCAATTTGTAAATTCCAATCCATATTGGTCCAAACACTCATGGGGTGTTTTAGATTGGTAAAAATACATGTGGGACATAGACTGAATCTTTTAAAAACTATTCCAGAATCTGTAACCCATAATTGACATCTTCGTAAAATTTTCCTAAAATGGCCAATTTTAGGGGAACACCCCTTGGGTGTCCATGGTGAGAAAGGGTGATAACGAACCCCCTAAATGAGAATCAATTAATATAAGTTATCAACCTAGGGTCAATTAGACATAAATTAATCAAAACATCAAAGGATACTGACAATTTCTAGCCCATGGAACAATGATATTAAAAGAAAAAAAGCCAAATATCAAATGGAAAACTATGTGACCACCTACCCTAGGGTCGTAGATGATAAATCGCTGAGTGTCAGCCTCAGATTCAAATTCAGTTGGAGTAGATCTATGTTTTTGTACAACTACCTGAAAATAGGTTAAAATAGACTGCTTCTAAATAGCACAATAGACAATAATATTCAATGATTGAAAAGGGGCATAGGAGGTTACCCTTACTGAGGCCTATCCAACAATTTCGATGGATTAAAGATCAGACAATGGATGGAGGGGAAACATATGATCTAAGGATGAGTCAACGCTAGAAGTTCAAGGAGAACTAATGGCCCGAGTTTCATAAATGGGAGAAGAAAATGGAACTAATAACATAAAAAAGAGGAGATAAAATGGTCATTTTCCCATCAAACTGGCTCACACGGTTTTTTCTCATGGTTTTCCAAACAATACATAAACTGTTCACACCCCACAGCTTCTATAGGAACCTTTCATGACCTTTTCACTTGGTTTCCATAATTGTGAGCATACCATGTATCAGAGTTTTGGACACCCACTACAACTGACCACACAGTTGTAGAAAAATCGTGTGGCCCGGTCTATTTTTTCTTTTTTCAGAGCTCTGGGCTTCAAAAACTCCTCAGAAACTCCTATGACGTCCATAGTTTGATTAACTAGATTTATTAGGACCAAATAATACATTTAAAGGTAAAACTAATTATTTTTAATTTGGTCAAAAGTTAGGGTTGTTACAACATCCCCTCTTTATAGCTACTCATCCCATAGTTTTCCTTCTGAGGGTAAAGAGATACTTTTAGCATGAAGATTGAGCCATTGCAATCATACATCAGCTTCCCACTCCCCGATCTCATCATGTACCTAGCCATACTATTATTTCACCCATACTAGAGGAATAGACATGCCTCATAATTTATTCATTCCCCGATCAATAATACGAACTTGATACTCCTCGAAGGAAGCGTCCATATCCAGGTCAACCTCATCAGGCTGTAAGACGTGAGATGGCTCTGGATAATATTTGTGATGATGAGATACCTAAAATATTTCATGCATGGACCAATATCTCTGAGAAAGTTCCAACTGGTAAACCACTTGTCCGATCAGCTCCATGACCTCATAGGGTCCAACAAATCATGGGGATAGATTAACTTGCTTCTGAATATGTATATGCCCCAACCTAGGTAAGATATTCAAGAAAATTGGTTCTCTGATCTCGAACTCAAGAGGTCTCTGGTGCTTTTTCACATAAGATTTTTTTCTAGACTAAGCTGTTAACATATGCTTTTGAATCAGCTAGACCTATTTTTAATTCACTTATACGAGACAAGGCCCAAGGATAGCTACTTCTTATTCCTCCAACCAAGACAAAGGAGAGTGAAATGGAATACCATACAAGGCTTTAGAGGGAGTCATCTCAATAGTAGCCTATATGTTGTTATTATAAGAAAAATCAGCAAGGGGAATGTGTTTTTCTGATGTACCCCCCAAATATGAGAACACATGCATTGAGAATATCCTTTAACACCTGAATAGTACGCTTCATCTGGCCATCGGTCTAAGGGTGATAGGTTGTGCTCAAAAATACTTGTGTACCCAAGACCATCTACAACCCCTATTAGAACCGAGATTTGAAATTGGCATCTCTGTTAGAAAAAATAGAAAGAGGTTCCCCATGAATATGTACCACCACATTGACATGAATTCATCCCATCTCATCAATAGACAAGGTCTCTAACACAAGTAAGAAATATGTGACCTTCTTCAGACAATCAATGACAACCCATACAACGTAGTTTCAATGAGGTGATATGGGTAGTCTAGTTAAAAATTATTTCAAATCATCATCCCATATACACTTAGTAATGGAAAACGGTTGAATAATCCCTACCAAACACTGGTGTTACACCTTCACTTGTTGTTAGGTGGAACATTTCATGACGAAACCAGAAATCTCAAGTTTCATGTTGGGCTGCCAATATTGACTTCTAGATCTCAGTACATTTTGGTGACATTGGGGTGAACATCCCATGGTGAGGCTGGGAAATCCCTTATTATCTCCTCTATTATGTCTACTGGGACCCAATAATACCCATGAAATAGAAGATTATCAACCCCATCGACCTTCCAATCAGAAGATGATTCATCATCCGAGACACTCTCTTATAGGAAAAGAACTTCAAGATTAGATAGTTTTCTTGACCTTACATGTTTCAGAAGAGTAGATGACATCTCTAAGGATGAGAGGATAGTCTAAACATTGTCCTCTCAAACCTCAACATGAGTCTTTGAGAGTAATTCTATAGTCATACATTATTCATTGGACTCCTGAACTTCCTGTGTATGATCCTTTTAGCTCATAGCATCGGCTACTTAAGGACCTTCCACTAAAGTGCCAGTATGTTTGAAATAAAAATATTGTAGGTACTCAACCCACCTAGGATTCTTGAGATTCAGATCCTTCTATGTAAATATGTAATTGATCCTCTTGTGGTCTGTGAACACCACAAAACACTCTCCCAATAAATAGTGTATCCAACAGCATAAGGCATGAACAATAGCGGAGAGATCAAGGTCGTGTGTTAGGGAATTCCACTCATGAAGCCTCAACTAATGAGAACTATATGGAATTACCCAATCATCCTACATGAGAACAGATCCAATATTGATACCTAATGTGTTACAATAGACTATATAATTCATGCCTCGATTTGGTATAATTAGTATCGGTGCTGAAGTAAGCCTTCCATTCAACTTTGGAAAGGCTGCATCACAAGATTCTTACCATTCAAACTTCACAACCTTCTTTTTCATGACTTTGAGAGGTGTTGTAAGTTGTGAGGAATCCAGAATGAAGTGTTTTTAGTATCTGGAAAGCCCCAAGAAACTCCTAATTTCAAATATGTTATTGGGATTCTACTAAGAAACCACATCCCTCACATTCTCTAGGTCAACAAAAACTCCTAAATCTGAGATTATATGACCTAGGATGTGGACTCAATTGATCCAAAAGTGTAATTTTAGAGCATAGAATATTGTTTTTTCTCTCTTCATTTATTAAGAATGATCTCAATATGGGTTTAATGGTCGTGTCTTGAGTGAGAATACACCAAGATATCTTCCTTGAATACAACCAAAAATGAATCCAGTTATGCCTGGAAAACCCAGTTCATAAGATCCATAGGGATAGCAGGTGCGTTCGCAAGTCTGAACGACATACCTTGGAACTCGTAAAGACTATACATTATCCTGAAAGCTATGTGAGGTATGTTAGATGTTCTGAAATGAACCTGATGATAGCCTGAACTCATATCTATCTTTTAAAACACCTTTTCTCCTTTAAGCTGGTCAAATAGGTCATGTATTCTGGGCAAGGTATATTTATTCTTGATAGTATTTGATTCAAATTATGGTTATTCATGAAAATCCTAAGGTTACCATATGCCTTCTTGGAAGGAAGGATAGGTGAAACCCAATGATAAGTTCTAGGGTGTATAAAACCTTTCTCCTCCAGATCCTCCAACAAATTTTTAAGCTCCAGAAGCTCCTTAGGTTTCATCCTATAAAGAGGAATGGTCCCAAGTGATGCTCCTAGAACCATATCAATACTGAACTCTACCTCTAAATTTAGAGTTATACCATAGAATTAATCAGGAAAAACATCTCTAAAGTGTTCCACTACTGGAGTAATATAAAGGGTTTCAACCCCGGATAATTGAGGTAAAGATTGGAAACCTTTTCCATAACACTACTCAGCCTCTACTCCTCGAGTCCCACTCGTGTTGTAAAAAATCACATTCTCCCTTATGCACGTGCGTAACACCATATTTTGATGTAAACATAACCCTTCAAATATAGAAATTAGTATGTGATATATAGGGAACTTACCCATCATTCCCATGTATTAGATTGAAACTTTTCATCTCGAGAACATACAGGTTCTATTCGAATAGGTAACAGTCTATCTCAAGGGGATAGTTTTAACAACGGAGAACACCCTTTGAATGGATACATAAGGTTTTATATAGCGTATTGATTCTATGATAATATTTAATGATGATACTAAGACTCTCAGCGATTGCATCAGAAATTAATGAGTGAGAAGTGCATATTTCAAAAAAAATTAAACACTAAAGTGGAGGCTACTAGAATAGTGCCTCGTATAGTAGAAGGTTGTGTGCTCTACTTATGTGGAGTATGATGAAATACATGTTACTAGACTATACCTCATCCCTATGTCACTTCCTGACAACCCTGAGTAGGCCCTCTTTGCTGGAATTGAGAATCATAAGTCTAATTTCCTCTCCCTCGACCACCACCTTGTCCTAATCGACCAATGGTATTCCAACTGCCTGACTATCATGATCCAGCTGACCCACCTCCTAACTAAGGGGTAGGAATATATCCTTTATTCATATTCACTTTATGGAGAAATATGTAGAAACTATGGAGAAGTAACATCCTGCTACAACCTCTTCATTAAACTGGATCTCGCATGCACTTCCTCTTGTAATGCTCTGGTGCTCTGAACTGCTGACAGATAGAAGAACCGCTAGTGTAAGGATCTTGAATACCACCACTTACATGAGAATCCAAGAAATGTCACTATCAACCAGATGAAGATCCACTAGAATATTTCTATTCCAAACCACCCTAGATTTCACCATCAACATATCTCATATTATGCTCTTTAATTAGGACGTGGTTGACAATCTCAAAAATAGTCTCCTACCTGAAAACATTGAACTGAAACCGGACAACATAACACAACTCATCCTCAAATTTCCTAGAATCCTTAGTTTCATCCGTGGATAGAGAAGGATTGAAATTATTTATCTCAATGAAACCTGAAGAGTAATCCATGATTTACATGGTCCCCTACTATAGAATCATGAACTCTCTATCTTGGTCATCCCCCAAAGTCTGGTGAAAGAAGTAGTCATAGAACACAGTCTAGAAGTTAGCCCAAACTATCTCTATATGTTTGCCTACCCTAGTGATGACATCCCACCTCCTCTTGGCTGAGTCACATATCATGTAGGTACCTAGCTTGACCCTCCACTCTAGAGGCGTCTCTAGGTTCTTGAAGACAGAAAGGATCTCTTTGATCCAGTACTCTACAGTAAAAGGCCCTCTATCCCTCGAGAAAGTAGTAGGTTGCTGCTTCTAGAACTCATCAGTCAAATCTTCAATTCTCAAGGTAGGTCTCACCCAACAATTCAAATTATGCATCATATACAAGAAACCCCCTTGAAATTGGGTATCAGTTCCCAATTTAGGAATATGAGTAGGGACCACTGGTGGCTCAAATGTAATAACAACTGGAGGAATATGGTCCGTCACCTTAGGAACATGTTAATTTCCATTGTCAAAGTTCACAATAGGAGTAAATCATTGTGTCATAATGCTACAATGCCAAACAGACATCTTAGAAAAGATTTATGCAATTTAGGGAATTGCATTTGAGAGACTAGAATAGGTATGAATGCCTTATTAAGAATGAACATGCCTCTCTACCTACTTCCAAATCCAGTATTAGATGCTAGAATAGACCTTAACTAGATATAAGAATTAATAACACCCCCTTCCCTCTACTAATATTGGTTTTGGGTCACGTTTCTATGTTAGTCATGTGGAAAAGTTTGTACTCAAATTGTAAGTCACTTTAAGCAATTGAATTTAATGATATGTCATTTTCCAGCCCATAAGGGCCCATACAACTTATGAGTCAAAATATGGCACTCAATTGGATATCATTTTCATTTTAAATGGTGCTTATCCATGTGATTATATCATTCTTCAAATGGCTGAGCTAGTTGGAATGCCATTTTCTAATCTATAAGGGCCCATACACCTTATGAATTAATGAGTGGAACCCACTAGTCACAACGTAGAATAATCCAAAACCCATGGAAAAGTGTCAGCAACATTGTATATATGTAACAAGCCACAACAATATGAAAAAGACAATGATTGATTAAAATTTAAATGTGACATGGATAAATTCATGGCCTATTCATATTTTTCCAATCGTGATGCTTGTTCCAACATGTATCCCTCATCTCATCTGGTCGAACAATTAAATCACAATTTCAATATCACAAATATCAATTACACCACAAAACATATGAATCACCCTAAGGTGAAATGATATCAATTGTAATAAAATAATCAATAGCATCAATTACTCACGAAACATTGTCCATATCCCATACGTTGGTACGCGACACCCAAGAACAACTTGTTTCCATTTCCCATGTGTTCCCAATCTCCAATCTATTATTTATAAATTTTGAAGTAAGAAAGAAACATCCTTTGATACCACTTTGTGACATCCGGGACCCAGCTGCCACGTAACTCGTGCCCTGAGCCCGGTTAGCCACATGACCCCTATAGTGTCTCCCCATAATACAGGAGTTGTTAACCAGCAACGGGGGTTTAATGGTGAAAATAAGTATGGAGAAATTACCCACAAGTTAGAGTACAAAATGGTGTAATAGAAACACACAGTAGAAGAATAATAATCAAAAGATAGTCTAAGTAAACTGTTGAAGACTAAATGAGAGATACAACAAAAGACTAAAAATGTAACCAAAAGCCTCATAGGAAGTGTCTGATACAAGTATTCAGGAATGACATACTTGTAAAAATGGGAACCAAATTAGAAAATAGACATACATAGTATATTACTAAAAAATTGAAACAAAAGACCAAATCTTATCTATAGCATCTCAAGCCTAGGCCTGTTCCTCTGCTCCAAAACTCCATCTAAGAAAAGAGTCAACAGCTAGAAGAGTTTTTTTACCTCTATATGTACCTATAGGAAAACAGTCTGCTTTGGTGCTAAAGGCAGCCTGAATGTGGAGTAAGATAAATATCAGTAAGCCACCACCAATGGTGTCTATGTGTAATTTGAGTGAAACTACTATGTAATTAGTGTACATGTAGTAGTAGTAATGTAAAGAAATACTGAATTTAACAATTAACCTCCTACTCATGTTCCTAAAGGACACCTAGTGGGTTTACTTGCTTTAGCTCATTACTGGAATGTCTGGTTATTTCACCTGGTATACATATACATATTGATATAAATGGATCATGCTTATATTTACTACCAACCACAATTATTATAATGGATTAGGGAAATAATGCTTACCACCCATATTTAATTGAATGGTTCATGGTTGTAATGCCTACCGCACACATTTTATAGAATAGCTTAGCACTATAATGCCTACCACCCACATTTTATATAGGGGATTGGGGCTATAATCCCTTCCACCTGAATTTTACAGAATGTCTTAAGGATAAAATTCCTACCTCCAACATTTTACAGAATGAAAAATTATACCACAGATAAAGGCATTACCATTATTAAATTTAAGGCAACACATCATACAATATTTCAAGCAAAAGAAGAAATTACCATACACTGCCTTTAATGATAAAATACAAAAAAAGGAGAGGCCAAACCAACCCTTAATCCATTCCATTTGACCCACATCATTTATAATGTTTTATTCTATCTTATCCTAGGAAACCTATACAAGTATACCACTCAATTTTATTAATAGGGACATTATATTTACAAAGGCTTAAATCAAGGAAAATCCCACATCAAATAGTCACACATTCAAATTGGAAATTACAACAAATATATGTCCAAAAATTCATGGGGTTTTTTATATTGGTCAAGATACACGTGGTACAAAGGCCAAATCTTTTAGAAACCATTAAAAAAATCCATAACCCATAATTGACATCTCGGTAAAATTGGCTTAAAATGGCCAATTTGGGGGGAACACCCCTTGGTTGTATGTGCTGAGCAAGGGTGATAATGAAACCCCGAAACATAAATTAGTTAACATAATTCACCATAATAGAGTCAATTCAAAATGAATTAATGAACATATACAATGAGATCAGAAAAGGAAGGTCTGCAGCACGAAGAGGTTAAAAGAGAAACATCCAAATCTTAAAGGGAAAACTACATGACCACCTACCTTAGGGTTTTATATGATGACTCACTGAGTATCATCAAAATATTTGGAGTATGTTGGATTAGATCTGAGTTTTGGTCCAATTCCCTCACAATAGGGTGAATGATTCTGCTTCTAAATAGCACAATATATGGTAATTTTCAATGAAGGAAAAAAGCGCACAAGATGTTATCCTTAACGAGGCATATCCAATGCTTCTCAAGGATTGATGATCAGACACTAGACAGAGGAGCAAGAGAGGATTGAAGGAGGAGGGGACCTTGTGAGTTCATAGAGAATGGAGGGACTACTATGTTCAAATGGGCAATATATAGTAATATTCAATGAAAGAAGATGTGCAAAAGATGTTATCCTTACCAAGGCCTATCCAATGCTTCTCACAGATTGACGATCCGACACTAGACAGAGGAGAAACAGATAATTGAAGGAGGAGGGGACCTTGTGAGCTCATGGAGAATGGAGGGCCTACTATGTTCAAATGGGGAGAAGAAAAGGGAAATAATAACATAAAAGGGAGGAGTGTAACAAATAGTCATTTTCTCTCATGACCACTTTTACAGGATTAAGTTACTTTATTATGACCATATAAGACATTAAAAATAAAAACTAATGATTTGTACCATGGTTGAAAAGTAAGGTCATTACATTGACCTTACTAAGAATCTGTTCTCACCCTTTTCTTATGTTTTTTCTTGGATATAATGATGTGTATTATAAAATATATTCTTAGAAGGTTGTTTAAAGTAGAGTGGTTATGAAGAAACATTAATGAGTTTTGTAAATTATGTTTTTTGTGCGGCTAATCTTCCATTGAAAAAAATCAGTTCTATAGTTTGTAAAACTATTTTTCAGATTAAATGATTATTCATGTAATATAATAAAATAAATGTGTTTATTTATCTTAGGATTACTCATTTGGTATCAAATAATGGTTTAGTTATTTTGGATATTATCTTAGAGAAATGTAGTTAAAAAATTATTGATAAGCCTAAGAAATAAATAAAAGTATAGGATGTCATTATTAAATTCTGGAAAAGTATATATTTTATGGTATTCCAAAAAATAGCATCCCTTTCAAGATACTAAAAGTGGATAAAATCTTAGAAACATATATACCTCGAGGTAGTATTCATAAAAATGGTGTATTGGGTATTAACTCAATCATCACTCGGTGCATGACAAAGTGATTTATCTACAAACCTAGTTTTATACACCTAGAAAATATGATTTTTTTATTCATATTATATTTATGAACCATTTTTATGTATGTCAATATATACCTAGTTTATTTAAAAAATAACTATGAATGGCCTATATTGAAATCTATAGATGCAAAGGATATTGTATGAACATGATTTGAAAAATACACCTTCTATGTTTATTGTTTCTTATATGTAAATTTATTAACTTAACTATATTCATTCAAAATTTTCCATAAGTCAAGATAATAGAGGAATCCTGAATAAACCAAGTTAACAATAGGTTTTATGGAAAATAAATAGAATTTTATAATAGAGAACCTATTAATATTGGTTATGGGATGAAAAATATCAGGTAAATTATCACCCAACTCTCTCAAACTATGATACAAAATTCAAATCATATTGAGGTCCGAAACACACATAAGTTTGAACTTATTAATATCATACTAATCTTGAGGTAACATCCACCCTATTTTAGTCGGTCTTTTAATACACTAGTTTCTATGTTGTTGGTTTAATGTGATGAAAAATATATTTTTTATTCTCTAGAGATGATAAAATGGGAATATTGTTCTATCTAATTATCATTTGATTATTGGGGATAATTAATAGTGGATTAAAATGAATACAATGGAAAAAGAGGAAGTCAACTCTATGGAATGAGAGGAGTTCAATAAATTATTATTCACTAAATATTTTCCCCAAACACTTTAAATGAAAATGGATCAAGATTCTCAAGATCTAAAACAAAATAAAGTTAAATTTCATTTATAATTATGATTTTAACATTATGATACTTGAATGTAATTCCACAGTTTTATTACTAAACCCAAAATTAATATTTAATGATTATTTAGTATATTAGAGTAGTGTCTTTGAATGGAATTAGCTATATGAGACATTATTTGTTAGTAATAGGTTGTTACATTTTAACATAAGGTGAAACTATAAAAAAGAGACTCTCATAATTCTGGAGACAAAAATGGAAGTTTGGTTTTAATGGGTACTCGAATGAAATATCACATAATTGGAAGAAGAAAAATGTACATATTCCAAAGGTATATTAAGAAACAATAAGGAAATTTATTTAAATAGACTAGAAGGTTCTTAAAGTTTTGAGGGGATACCTATCATGAACTTGAGTTTTGAAATGGAATGAAGAGTCTGGTTAGTACAACAATAGAAAATAAGATTCAAATTAATGTTCCACCCACATTCTGATGCATCAAATATAAAGAGTATGGGAAATAGGCCAATTAGTTCCCCAATATATGATTTATTGAAATAATAAATGTAAACAACCAAATATGACAATGTAATAGGGGAAAGGCTATATAATCATAACTATTGTAGTGGATTGTGAAAATGAAGTAAAGTAAGGTATACTAATAATTCATAAATAAACTCTTATTTTTGTATTTTATTACTATTCAACCCTCAAATTTTCACATATAATACATAACAAGAAAATAATATCACTACCATGATGATTTAATAATGGAAGAAAAAAACTCTTTGTATTTTATCCCATGTTTAGTTTTATGGGAACATTCATTGTGGAAATCATATTATCCTTCCTTTAGAAGAATTTATTTTGATGTATTGGTTCTTTATACATGAAGAAACAATTATTTGGAATAACTAAATCAAATTTCATAATGAAATATGAAAATATATCAATGAAATGATTATTTGAACAAGATTTATAATGAAATTTTATAATGTGGGTCTAAATAATAAATAATGATAGACTCTTTCCTCAAATCATTAGATAAAAACTCAATATTGAGGATAAGCCTATTCTATGAAAAAATATTTCTTTTCTTGAGTCTTTTAGGTTTATATATCTCTTGAAATTATGTCATGAGTTGTGTATATTCTTTATATACAAATAAATATTTGAAAAATTATGTGATAATTTAAATTGTGAGGATATAATTTATTTAAGGGGGTAGAATGTAATGACTTGAGGTTTCACTATATACTTTCGTTAAATAAATATTACCTTAATAGAATGTTATACCTGGAAACCAAACTAAAATGGGCCTCCAGATATTAGATGAATATTATTAGAAGATTATAACAAGAATAGAAACTAAATTAAATAAAAATATAACAATCCATTAAAAATCATACATTTATAAGAAAAATAGTTAATATGATTTAATATTAAAAAATTGTTCTTTATCAAAAAAATATTTAATGTGTTAATAAATTAAATAGAACACCTTTTAATGAATATTATAAAAATATATGACAGTAAAATATATCATATTATATACCAACATTGAATAAATTATAATTTTTTATGAAATAATATTAATAACACTTAATGTTTCAAAACATCAATTATCAATAAAATTAGTTTTTTATTTATATTTTAAATTATCATTTTAAAGATAATTTATAAATTTTATAATTTCAGTTTTAAAAATTAACTTAATTTTTTAATTCCCTAAACCATTATTACCATAAAATGATTTTTTTATTTTTTTTAAAATTATATATTATTATTTGAAAATTGAAAATTACAATATTTGCTTAAAATATAGAATTTATGACTATATCAAGAGGTAAGTGTTGATAAAAAATTCTAAAAAAATTCATGATCAATGATTTATCAAATAAAAATTATATAAATTTTAAAATATTATTATGAATATATAAAAACATTGTTTAACACCTTAAGAAGTATTTTCCTATAAAATATGATATTATCATATTTTCTTTTAAGTAAATTTTATTTTTAATAAAATATAGTTTTTGATTGTTGTGAAAGACACATTAATTTTATTATTTTTTATAATAAACAAATTTATATCATGAAAAAGGAACATAAATAATTTTATTCTACCCATTAATTTTACACATAAAAATATAAATTTTCTAAAAACTAGTTTTTATGTGTCACATGGGATAATATTAGAATTAATATTTTCCATACATAGAAATTGTATTTGATAATATTGATTTAATATTACTTATAATTAGTTTCAAATTATTCAATAAATTTCATTTTATTTTTATTCATTCAATTTAAATTATATAGGTAAATAATTATTTACCACGGTAAAACAAATAATAGTTAAAGAGAAAACTATGAAACTTAATGAATTAAAAAAATAAACAATTGTGTTAAAATGAATGGTTGGGGGATTATAGAACATATATCCTCCCCCAATCCATTATTTTCCATTTTTATTTCACTAAACATGTTTAAAATGTGATCCCTTTATATTAGGAATTTATAATTAGAAAATTTTCATTATCACCCCTTATAAAAAGGGACTCTCACCACTGCTTGAAGACCACTTATATAATGAAGATTGAACCTAAAAATCTACCCATTTACCATCATTTATAATCCTATTATTTTATATTAAATATTTGTTCCTAATATATTTATTTAAGACCTAAATTTCAAAGGAGTCATTAATGAGAAAGACCATGTCCTCAATGTGAGTACTTTCCCCCCCAAAATAATTTACTTTTCTTTCTTACGTTAATAAATGTAGTTTTAAAAATCATGTATAATTGCATCAGTATTTTTTATATACTAAAATTTATTATCCTAAGTTAATAACTATTAACAACCTTTCCCTATTTATATTATGAAAAACAAAACTATCATTTGTGCATTGTGTATAATACAACCTCCACAAAAGAGGAATTCCACTTTTTCACCACCAACACTTTTCACATATTATAATAGAGAAATTGATTAAAAAAGATGATAAATATAGTATAATTATTATTATGGATATGAAAATTGTTATCCAACATCTTTCCCTCTCATTCTTGGAGAAATTAAAACATTATCTATGTGTTGTGTGGGGAAACACCTCTACAAAGTAACATATCTTATTTTTCATCTTGATTATTTATTATTTATTAAAATATATTAAAAGTTAATTCACATACTTAATATAAAAAATAATAATAACATTATTATTATTTAATGTGATATTATTCCAACATTAACCAGTTTCATAATAATAATTATTCATTAATTACGGTATGTTCATGTTTTTCTTAGTATAACCACAAACATGTACAATGTTTTAAATTAAAATCATGTATGATAGTGAGTGTAATGGTTCATGTCATATTAGAATGTTAATTTTATATTTGGTTAGTTTGAGGTGTTCAGAGGTGTCCTAAGGGGCTCGGTAGAGATGGGGTTATAGGAGTAGTACAAGTGGATGTTTATGATGTGAACCCGATTCAGGTCATGAATTGGAGTTTTAAAGCTTGTGTAGCTAACCTGTTTCTTATATTGTATGGAGGAGAGGGGGGACCTCTGTAATATATTCACATCAAGAATTTAATTCATGATGTCAAATAAAATAAAGGCTTATTTTTAGTGAATTTCCGTAGAATTTTGAATTTTTTGGAAAACCTATGGATTTTACATCGTGAAAGGGATATGCGATGTGAAACTGTTAAGATCAATGTTTTAAATAGGTCTTTTGACAGAACCCCTCTTCATTCATCCACCTTTATTCCGATCATTTTTTAGAGCCCTGGGTCATTTTGAGGACCCTCCTATCGAATATTTATTCACCATTATCCATTGGTTCTATTGGATTCTTATTGGCAGTCGGTGGTAAGACCTTCTATTATTTTTTGTTTCTTTTTTCGTTATTCTCTCAAGGATCCACAATGGTGGTGCTGTTTTGGGTTGGTTTGTGATTTGGGATACATTTTTAATAACACTTGATTTGTTTTAGGTCTTTCCATTATTTTTTAGTGTGATTGTGGTTTGTGATTATTTATTCTTTTCCCTACAATGCACAGGGAGTTGGGAAATATTTATTAAGGGAGGGAATCCCTTATTTATCACCTTTTTTGTATCGTGAGGGAGGTGTTGTTCATTTTTATATATGGGGTATGGTTGTGTTGGATTAATTAAAGATAAATTATAATATAATTTAACTCCAATGGGAAAGGGGAATCATTATTATGATTTTTCCGCATTAATATTATTGTGAAATTTTGATTGTGGAGAATGATTTACCCACTCAAAATTTTGGTCATTGGGGGATTTTTTTCATTGGTTTGATATGTGTTTTGTAGACTATAGTTTATGGTTTTTTAGGTATAACACTAAAATGGAAATTGTATAACCACTTAAATTTGGTTAATAAAATGGTTTCCCTTATATTTATTGCTTCTGTGATAACGACCCAAAAATAACGTGAAATATAGTAAAAGATCCTTTGTTAAATTTTTAAAATGAGTTGTGATGTGTTTTTCTGTGTGGTCATGTTGCGGGGTAGCGATGTGTGGTTCTAATATTGTGTGGGTGGTAATGTGATGGTTTCATTACAATGATTTTTTGTCTATGAGGTAATGGATTCTTTGTCCATTCTTTTAGGGCGGTGAGGTGATTTTCATGACCCGTCCTAGTGGGGCCCGAGCCGTAACTCCCCAAGTCCTTCTCCAATAGGCTAGGGGCTGGTGACTTGAACCGAGTAGGAATGCTACTAACATGGGAGGCATTGCCTATAAACCTATACACATGCACACACATCTCTAAGCCCACAAAGATGAAAAGTAAAAACTACTAAAAATGGAAATGCATGCATACACTAAAAATCTCAACCAACAGAGTACGACATGAATGTAGAGTACAACAAGTGTAAAACCCTCAGCCAAAAGTACAATCCCACCAAAATAAAGTCTGTAACAATGACCAACCTGTAAGGAAAGGTACTAGGACTACAATCTGTTGCCGTAGGAACACACCTCGGCCTGCCTGATCTCACTGAGAACCGTCCGGTCCTGGTCCACCTAGAATCCTGTCAATGGCTCGCTCGTCTGCATAACACATGACACGTGCGGGAAAATCATGTGTAGGGGTGAGTATAAAAATATCCAGTAGGACACCCCAAAACCAAAAATTAAATTCCACAAGGGAAAATACCACAAAGGAAAGATACAGTCATCTCTACACAGTATATGTATGCCAAACATATAACAAGAATATCCAGATATACTCATACACAAATGACTATCGTAATACTGCCACTAGGATCCAGCTCGAAGATTCCACTAAGCATTTAACAAGGATAAAACACTCCTCGGACTGAAGAGAGAGATACGAAGTAATAATTCTGGGAGAACACACTCCACAAGTACTATGAGAACATGATGCTCAGATGAGGATCACAGCCAATTCATGGGGTGATTCTGACAACTCAGTCTGAGCTAATCTGCTAAGAAGAGGATCAGTTCCTAGGTAACGATGGTGACGTCAATACCAAGAACTCTACCTAGGGTTCTAGGAATGAATAGATGATCCAGCTCTAAGTCTCACAGAGGGGATTCGAATAACTCTATTTAGGAAGTCTTGCTGAAGGGATCATACTCCTATAGGTAAGAAATGATTCCAGAACCTTCAGGAGAAAAACTAAGGGAACAAAACCTAAGGAAACTAACCCAAGTCACAGAAGGAAAATGGCTCAAGCCTTGAAGAAATTATTACACAGTGTGTAGTATGGTTACACGCCCGGTTCCTTGACCCCGGGTACTACCCGTGTAAACAGCCTATGTCATCCACTCAAACTGTGTAAAACTAAACTAAACAGTGTGTAGAAAAGTACACTTCGTGTTCCTAACTCTGGGTACTGCCCATGTAAATGGCCCGTGTCATCGGGCTTTTCAGATAGAAAGTAACTACACTGTGTGTATAAGAATTACACACCGTGTCCGGGCACCGGGGGCTCACTCCGTGTACGCTGGCCATGTGCCCGTACACGGTTTCTACCCGTGTCTGTGTCTCCTGCTCGTGTACCAGTACAGGGGGTATCCCGTGTATCTGGCCGGGTCTGGCTGTGGAGGGGTATACACGACATGTCCTTGGTCGTGTACCCTTCCCGTGTACCAGTACATGGGGTACCCCGTGTATCTGGCCGGGTCTGGACGGGGAGGGGTATACACGGCTTGTCCTTGTCTGTGTACCCTGCCTGTGTCCGTGTACTCCGGAAGTACACGCCCTGTAAACCTGTCGATGAACACACACCGTGTATCCCATACTACATGGCATGTAGTCGTGATTTTTCTAGAAACACAGTCTTCTTCCTCGCACCGCGGTTGAACATCTGGATCCTCGGTTTCTCGTCCGTTCGTCCCGATATTCCAGAGATGGGTTTGTTTAGTAATACTAACATCATAAAGGGTGTTTTCATCTCTTAATTCAGATCATTAACCTCAAATGATCCATCTGAAGAAAAAAGCCTGAATACTCGTTTCTCCCGATCCGCTCCAAATCGCCTGCCGAAACCGTCGTCGCACCTCCGTGACATCGCTCCGGGGTTGGAACTTCAATCTCGGATAGTTGCGCCAACAAACGTATGTGCAACGATTTATTTCCTCCAAGAACGCGTAGAACTCAATGAAGAACATGAGGGAGAAAAAAAATACAAGAATCAAACAAGAGGGACGTACCTCGATCGTTGTTCGTGACAATTCGGGTTCGTCTCTGTTAGATCAAAACCAAACAACCTCAAAATCCCTACAAAACCCGTCCCGCAAGAACGATAGATCTGTGGGATAATATATTCATGGATTAGTCCGCATTCATCTTGGAAATCAAAAACAGGGAAGGAAATCAAAAACAAACATCCTACCTGGATTCTGCGGCATTTTTTGTCAAAGATCCGGTCGTCGCGTCGTCGTCGCCGATGAAAATCGTCAAGAACATCATCGTCGTGGAGGGAGGTTTTCTCTAGAGCCTCCAAGGCAATTCAGGGTTATGGAAAATTGTAACCCTGATCCCCTGTGAAATCTCCATTTAAAAGATAATAGATTTCTCTGTAACAAGGATTTAAATAAAATATTTTAATTAAATATTTTATTACGGTTGTGTCCTAAAACCAGATTTTACCATCGACCTGCGCCGGCTGATGTTAGGCCTCACCTAAGGTAAAATCACTATTATGAACGCAATGGTGCCCTCAAATTTCTGATCCAAGCATCCATTTGGGAGTGATTCCACTTTTTTAGGAAAAATGCACGCGCGCATAATTTAATTATTAAATTAAATTCAAACATTTGTTCCGGGCTCACCAGGACTTGGAACTGCATGTCGTCTCAGAGAATGGTCTCGAATTAATTCCTATATAATATTAAAATAATACATGGAAAAATCCGGGACATTACATCACACCCACCTTAGGGATTTTATGTCCCTGAAAAGCCAAAACAAGGGCTACTCAAAAAGATGTGGGTACTGCATGCGAATATGATCCTCCCGCTCCCACGTGATCTCCTGGAGATTCCCGCGCTGCCACCGGAAACACACCAAGGTAATAGCTCTCCCACGAAGGATCTTCTCCTGCCGATCCTCGATCTCCACTGGGTACTCTACAATGGTCACTCCATCATCGATGTCCATCTCGCCCAGTCGATAATGTGCGATGGATCATGCACGTACCTCCGTAGCTGCGACACATGGAAAAAGTTGTGTATCTAGTCCATATGAGGACGTAGATCCAAGCGATACGTCACCTTGCCAACTCTACTCAGAATCGGAAAAGGGCCAACGAACCTCAGAGATAGCTTTCCACCTTGGCCAAATATCCACAATCCTCGTCGAGATGAGACCTGAAGGAACACATGGTCTCCCTCCTCAAACTCCAAGGGCCTCCTTCTCCTGTCGGTATATGATTTATACCGAATCTAGGTAGTCTTCATCCGCTCCTGGATGACCTAAACCTTCTCTATAGTAGCTCTCACCATCTCTGGGCCCCTGAGCGTTGACTCTCCCGGGTCAGTCCAGCAAAGTGATGACCTGCAAGGTCGCCCGTACAGAGCCTCAAATGGTGCCATACCAATAGTGGAATGATAAATGTTCTTGTAAGAAAATTCCACCAGTGGTAGGTGATCCTCCCAGCTACGACTGAAATCAAGTATGAAAGCTCGAAGCATATCCTCTAGAACCTGGATGGTCCACTCTATCTGACCATCAGTCTGAGGATGAAACGTTGTGATCAAGCGTGACTGAGTCCCAAAAACTTCCTACAATCCCTTCCACAACCGGGATGTGAAACGAGCATCACGATTTGAAACGATCGTGGATGGAACTCCATGAAGTCAAACTATTTCATGAATGTAGAGGCTTCCCAAGCTGTCTACCGAAATATGCTCCCATATGGCTAGAAATTGGGCCAACTTGGTGATTTGATCAACGATCACCCAGATGGGATCGTGTCCCCTGGATGTTTGTGGTAAACCTGTCACAAAGTCCATGGATATCCCGTCCCACTTCTACTCTGGAACCTCAAGGGGCTGAGTCAAACCTGCTGGCACCTGGTGATCAGCATTTACTTGCTGAAAAGTAAGGCACCGAGAGACAAACTCTGCCACACCCATCTTCATACCTAGCCACCAGAACTGACGTCGAAGGTCCTGATACATCTTTTCCATGCCTAGATGCACCGCCAAAGGATATGTATAGAAATACCTTAGAACCTCCTCCCACAACTTCACTGGTACTACTGTATGCCCTCTGAAAAGAACAACGTGCTCCCCAACATCTGAATATCTATCAGCTGCAACACCTGTGGATATCTGAGCACATAGAGTCTCACAGCTTGCATCCCCGCGTTGTGCTTCCCTGACTCGCTGTAAGAGTGGAGGGGTGACAACCATCTACTAAAGGTAAGCTTCCTCATCTCCATTCATGAAGGATAACTATAAAGTGGCCAACTACCTTGTCGCCCCATCTAGCAACTACAAACTGGATTTCCTGCTGAGGGCATCCGCTACTACGTTCCCCTTCCCAGGAGTATAAACGATATCAAAGTCATAGTCCTGGAGGAACTCAAGCCATCGTCTTTGTCTCAAATTCAAATACTTCTGAGAAAAGATATATCTGAGGCTCTCGTGATCAAAGTTGACGGTAAACCGCTTGACCATTAGGTAGTTCCGCCACATCTTCAATGCGAAGAATACCGCTGCCAACTCAAGATCATGGGACGCATAGTTCTACTCGTGTGGCCTCAACTGACATGAGCCATAGGAAATCACTGCTTTACTCTATATCCGGGCACAACCAAACCCGGTTTCTGATGCGTCGCAGAACACTACGTACTCAACACCCTCCTCCGGTAATCTCAAGATCGGGGCACTCTTCAAACACTGTCTCAACTGCTGGAAAGACTACTGGCATCTCTTGGTCCACACGAAAGGCTTCCCCTTTCAGTTCAAAGCTGTCATGAGTGCTGAAATCCTGGAGAAATCAAGGATGAATCTCCGATAGTAGCCTCACAACCCAAGGAAACTTCGCACCTCCATCACGCTCAGGGGTGGCCCCCATGCTATAACTGCCTCTACCTTGGCTAGGTCCACTGCGACACCATCTTCCAAGATAACGTGTCCCAGAAAATAGACCTCCTGTAGCCAGAACTAACACTTTGAGAGTCTCTCATACAACTAGTGCCCTCGGAGTGTGTCCAGAACCATCATTAGGTGTCTCTCGTGCTCTTCCTCGGATGAATAGTACACAACAATATCATCGATGAAGACCACTACAAACCGGTCTAGGTAGGGCTGAATGATCTGGTTCATGAGTCCCATGACCACCGCCAGGGATTTCGTCATGCTGAAGGGCATCACCAAGTACTCATAGTGACCATAGAGACATCATAAAGCCATCATCGGTATATCCTCATCTCGTACTCGCAACTGGTGATAGCCTGATCGTAGATCAACCTTCAAGAACCATCGTTACCCTCTCAACTGGTCAAAGAGGTCATCGATCCTCAGTAGTGGATACCTGTTCTTCACGGTCACCTGATTCAAGCACCGGTAATCTACACATAACCTCAAGCTCATGTCTGCCTTCTTGGAAAACAGCACTGGGTCCGCCCAGGGTGAAATGCGGGGCCTCACAAAGCCCTTTTTTTGCAAGTCATCCTGCTGCACCCTCAGCTCACGAAGCTCTGCAGGAGCCATCCGATATGTTGATACTGATATCGGTGTCGTCCTGGGTTGCAGCTCAATGCAGAAATCTATCTCCCAATGGGGAGGTAGCTCGGGGACATCCTCCGGAATGACGTCCTCGTACTTAGCCACTACTGCTGGAAATTGGAAACTCGTAACATCTGTTGCTCCAAGGGCTAGGATATCCAACTGATGTGAAATCGGTTTTGCCCTCCTATGCATGAGTCCATCCTGAACTTCTTGGGTCTCTCTTTCACCGAAAAAATAGAACCTCATTCCATCACTTCGGACACACCACACCCTACGCCTAAAACAGTCGATCTGGGCATGAACTGTGGATAGCCAATCCATACCAAGAATGACATCGTAAGGCCTCGTCGCTACCACCAAGAGGTTCCAACTGAAACAGTCGCCTCCAAGGGACAGGTCAGACTGTATACAGAGGTTTGTGATCTCTGAATCCTCCCCAGTTGGTGTTTCTATGTGTAAGGGTTGAGTCAACAGCTTAACTGGAATCTCAAGGTCTCAAACAAGATAAGAATCTAGAAAGGAATGACTAGCACCTGTTTCTATCAGTATGACAATCAAAGTAGAAAAGACACAGATAGTACCTCTAATCATTCTGAGAGTACCTGGGTCATAAGACTCTTCCGCTTGAAGCTGTCTCTGCCTTTGTCCACCAGCTTCCTGAGCCTGGGGTGGACCTCTTGGGGGTGGTGGTTGTAAAAGGTCAAAACACAGACCACCTCCAACTGCTCTCCCAGCTCCCCTACCACGTCCTCCACCCCACAGATCTGTCTCCTCTACAAGTTTCCTCTGCCTCGGTGGTCCATCCACTACTCCTGTGTCAGTAGTACGTCGGGTCGGACAATCTCAAGAGAGATGTCCCCTTCCATCACATGAGTATCATCACCTCTCTTGAGACTGGCTGGATGTGCCCTGCGAACCCTGTACGGCAGATCCCCTATCCTAGGATCTCCTCTGGAAACGTCTCCCACACTTGGGTCCCTGAAGTCGGCTCCTTGCTGCCGAGGTCTCTGCTCTAGTTCCCCCACTACTGACAATGGTCGGTTGTCTCTGCTCTTCCAAGAAGCTCTCGACCACCAAAACCCACTCAAGCACCCCAGCATAAGTAGGAATTCTCATAGGAATGATGCTAGCTTGGATATCTCTGTGAAATCCCTGCTTAAAAGTCAGAGATCTGAAGTAATGATCTCTGACCATATCCATCGAGTACCACGAGAGGTTGGTAAACCTTGACGAATAGTCAGCCACCATCATGGTTCCCTGCTGGAGATGAAGAAGCTCATGTATGCATACTGCTCTCAGTTTAACCGATGAAAACTCCTCTCTGAATAGATGCTCAAACTTCGACCATGAAAGAGTCGCCTCATTGTGGGTCTGGATAACCAAACTCCACCATCGTCATGTCGAGCCCTGCAGAAGCCTCGCTACCAGGATCACCAACTGGTCTGCTGGTGTCCTGACCAAATGGAAGACTTTGGACACTGCCTCAAGATAGTCCTCTGCTTCCTGAGGGTCAGGCTCTCCTCGAAACCTGAGCGGTCTCTATTTCTGAAACTCGTGGAGTGCACTCAGCCTGCGCTCCTCCTCCACCGGTACAGCAGGCACTAAACACTGCACTACAGGTGGCGAGATAACTGGCACACCACCTGATGGTAAAACTGGGGGATCTGGTCCCTGTATCGAAGCTTCATCATTGAGGGGATCATCCTCAAGATAGAGCTGTTGGATCGTAGCGGGTACGCATCGCGAAGGCATCCTATTAAAGAAACAAGATGTATCTCAGTCAATGAGTATATTAGGAGAGCTGACTCAACAAGGACATAGAAACCACAAATCATTCCTATATGATGTATGTACCATTTTTTTCCCCTGCAACTATTGGTCGGATGTTCTGAGTCGAAAAGAAAGTTATCAGAGTCTTGGTGTATGGATACGTCAGCCACCCTCACCGACACTAGGGTCCCTGTCCTGAATGTCGAACTCAAAACACTTAACACTGTTTCCCCAAACCAACTCACAGACTCTCGGTCCTAAGGTAGAACCGAAAACCTTTGATACCACTCTGTCACAACCTGTACCAGTGGGGCCCGAGCCGCAACTCCCCAAGCCCGCCTCCAATAGGCCAGGGGCTGGTGATTAGAATCCAGTAGGCATGATACTAACATGGGAGGCATTTCTTATCAACCTGTACACATGCACACAAATCTCCAAGCCCACAAAGATAAAAAGTAAAAACTACTACAAATGGAAATTCATGCATACACTAAAAATCTCAACGAACAGAGTACGACAGGAAAGTAGAGTACATCAAGTGTAAAACCCTGGGCCAAAAGTACAAGCCCACAAAAAGAAAATTTGTAACAAAGTCCAACCTATAAAGAAAGGTACTGGGACTACAATCTGTAGCCGTAGGAACACACCTCGGCCCGCCTGATCTCACTGATCACCGTCTGGTCCTGGTCCACCTAGAATCCTGTCAAAGGCTCGCTCGTCTGCACAAAACACGACACGTGCGAGAAAAGCCCTTGCAGGGGTGAGTATAACAATACTTAGTAGGACACCCCGAAACCACAAAGGAAATAAAACAAGGAAAATACCACAAAGGAAAGATATTGTCAGCTCTACATAGTATATTTCTACCGAACATATAACAAGAATATCCATATATACTCTTGCACAAACGACCATTGTGATACTGCAACTTGGATCCAGCTCGAAGCTTTCGCTAAGCATGTAACAAAGAGAACACACTCCTCGGTATGAATAGAGAGATAGGAAGTACTCATTCCGGGAGAACACACTCCACAAGTACTATGAGAAGATGATGCTCAGATGAGGATCACAGCCAAGTCGTGGGGTGATTCTGACAACTTAGTATGATCTAATCCGCTAAGCAGAGGATCGGCGCTCGGGTAAAGTTGGTCACGTCGATACCAAGAACTCTACCTTGTGTTCCAGGAATGAAAAAAGGATCCGAATCTAAGTCTCACAGAGGGTATTCCAACAACTCTATTCAGGAAGTCCTGCTGAAGGGATCATACTCCGATAGGTAGGAAATGATACCGGAACCTTTAGGAGAAAGACTAAGGGAACGAACCCTAAGGAAACTAACCAAATTCAAAGATGGAAATTGGATCAATCCTTGAAAAATTATTACACGGCGTGTAGTATGGTTACACTCTGTGTTCCTTGACCCTAGGTACTTCCCGTGTTAACGACCCATGTCATCTGCTCAAGCTGTGTAAAACCCATCTACACGGTGTGTAGAAAAGTACACGCCATATTCCTGACTTCGGGTACTGCCTGTGTAAATGGCTCGTGTCATCGGTCTTGTCGGATAGAAAGTAACTACACTGTGTGTATAAGAATCACATGTCGTGTACAAGCACCTGGGGCTCACTCCGTGTACACTGGCCATGTGCCCATACATGGTTTCTGCCTGTGTCTGTGTCGCCTGCCTGTGTACTAGTACACGGGGTATCCTATGTATCTAGCCGGGTCTGGCAGGGGAGGGGTATACACAGAATTTCCTTGGCCATGTACCATGCTCGTGTACCAGTACATGGGGTATCCCATGTATCTAGCCAGTTCTGGCTGGGGATGGGTATACACGGCATGTCCTTGGCCATGTACACTGCACGTGTCTGTGTACTCCTGAAGTACACGACATGTAAACCTGCCGACAAACACATGCCATGTATCCCATACTGCACGACGTGTAGTTGGGATTTTTCCAGAAATGACGTCTTCTTCCTCCCGTCGCGGCTGGACCTCCAGATCCTCGGTTTCTCATCCGTTCGTCCCGATACTCCAGGGATAGGTTCATTTCGTCATATGAACATCGTAACGGGTGTTTTAGGCTCTTAAGTCAGATCATAAACCTCGAATGATCCATCCGAATAAAAATGCTCGAATACTTGTATCTCTCTATCTGCTCTGAATCGCCTGCTGAAACCGTCGTCGCTCCTCTATGACATCGCTCCGGGGTTGGATCTTCAATCTCGGATCGTTGCGCCAAAAAACAAATGTGCAACGATCGATTTCCTCCATGAACGTGTATAACTCAATGAAGAACACGAGGCAGAAAAAAATACATGAATCAAGCAAGAGGGATGAACCTCGATCGTTGTTCGTGACGATTCTGGTTCGTCGTCGTTAGATCAAAACCAAAAAAGCTCAAAATCCCCGCATAACCCGTCCTACAAGAACAATCGATCTGTGGGCTAATCTGTTCATGGATTAGTCCACGTTTATCATGGAAATCAAAAACGAGGAAGGAAATCAAAAACAGACATCCTACCTAGATTCCACGACATTTGTTGGTGATGATCGGGTCATCGCGTCGTCATCGCCGGCGAAAATCGTCAAGAACGTCGTCGCTGTGTAGGTAGGTTGTCTCCAAAGCCTCCAAGGGAATTCAGGGTTATGGAAAATTGTAACCCTGATCCCCTGCAAAATCTCCATTTAAAAGATATGAATTTTCAATATAACAAGGATTTAAATAAAATATTTTAATTAAATATTTTATTATGATTGCGTCCTAAAACCAGATTTCACCACCGACTTGCACCAACCAATTTTAGGCATCGCCTAAGGTAAAATCGCTATTCCAAATTAAATGGTTCCCTCAGATTTCTAATCCGAGCACCCGTTCTGTAGTTATTCAACTTTTTCAGGAAAACCGCACGCGCACGTAATTTGATTATTAAATTAAATTAAAACATTTTTTCTGGGATCACTAGGCCTCGGAACTACACGCCGTCTCAGATCCTGGTCTCGAATCAATTCCCATATAATATTAAAATAATACATGGAAACATCTGGGAAATTACATTGATGTTTTGTTTGGTTTTTATTTTGGGTAAGCATTGTGATGGTTTTTTTGGCTATGTTATGGGGGTGGTGGATTGACAGTTTTTTTCCATGCTTATGGGGCGATGGGGTGATGGTTTGATGGGGATGATGATCTACTTATAAGAATGTTTTTTTTGTGATAGAATCTTGTAGAGTAAGGGAATAATTATTTAATAATGTTTTAACTGGTTGGTGTTTAGTTTAGTTAATGGGATGTGAATGACTAATTAAAAAATAAATGATTGGTTGTGGGGTGAAGTTTTTTATGATTAATAATGAAATATATAGGACAGATAATAGAAATTCTTAGAAATGTGAAATGTGTCTTCCGTCTTGTGTGGTTCTATGTATTTTGAGGTTCTAGTGAAGATGGAAGTGTTGTTATTTTTTTAGTGTTTTGTTGTGAACCCATAGATTGGGATTGTGTGTGACTTATATATATAATTTTATATTCCTTTTCATTTCTATATGCACCCCCACCATTTTGATTAACTATGTGTCGATACCCATATTTTCCTAAGGGGATGCTTTTACCAATGTCTTGATGATGAGGATGGATGGATAGATACCATCTCATTCCATCTCTTTATTCCATGTGATCATATATGCACATGATGTTATGTTTGATGGTCTGTTAGTGATCCAAGGGATGAAACATGTTTCCTTGGGGGAGATGGGATATTATCCTGTGGTGGAGAAGTGGGACATATGTTTTTTGGTGATATGTGATATGTCTATGTTTTGGGGTGTCTTATGGTGAGGGTCATGCATGGTAGGAGGATGGAACAACATTTATACCCTTCATGTTCCCTACTACTCCAGTTGTGGTGGTGGTTGTTATGTGATGGACTCGGTTTATGTGGTCATGAAGTGATGTGTCCATATTGTGGGGAGGTGGTATATGTTATTCGGAAGATATGGAAGTGTCAAGAAGATTGAAATTGGGGTGTGAGAGCATAAAATCAGTTGGAAATATGTTCTAGGTACAATTTATCGATGTTTTTATTGTTATGTTATTATATATGTCTTTTATTATTTGGTGATAATTCCTTGATGAGGTTGGAATAGATAGTTGACCTATTTAATAATTTATGGTTCTGCTATTTTCTCAATGGTACCTTAATATGACGCTTTCACATGTGCACGAGATATTTTTTTTCCCTATTGAGTATACTTTTTTTCTAAACCTACATTTAAAAACTGATTTTAAGGTTTTGAATTGGAATTTGTTGATCGTGTGGGAAATTACCATCTTGTACCTTTAGATAGATGCTTCATCTCCACTTTAGATTTACTTTTTCTTATTTACGTTTAACGACTTTTATCTGTATCCTTTTAATTTCTACGTGGATTGAAGGATGGTTTTTGTTTTTTTATATTATTTCATGGATTTTTGTGTGGATTATTAATCTTATCTATTAATCATATATTATTTTCGAGGTTAACACCTATAATTTCGTTATATTTTTATACCCATGATGCTAGTATTCAACCCGAGGTCTAGTGGAGTAGGAACTCAGGGGGGTCATTATCTATCTCTCTTCATTGTGGTATCATTAGTGGGAGGGGGTCATGAAAGACTAGTATCTGAGGATGATGGTTGAGAGATAGGATATAGTTTGGGAGTTATGCATAATGAGTATTGTGTGGGTTGGTATGGAAATAGTTCAATTTGACATTGGTGCATGACATAGGAAAGGGATCCCAACATGGACACATGATTTTAGAGTCCCCCATGGTGTAGATCAGAGACTCTTATCTTATTCCACGATCAACTAAGGGGGCCTATTTTTTGGGATGATACCTATGAGAGGTAAATTCATCATGATAACTTTTGTTTCTGTTTGGTTTGGGTTTTCTTTGGACGTATAAAATGAATAAAGTTAATTAAAATGAATCTATATAAAATTATTTATTACCAGACTTACGAAATTATTTTTTCTATTTTTTGTCAATGGATTTTGGATTTCATCAATGTGTGACGCAAGAAATTTATGTTCAGTAGGAATATCCATTTGATTATTGTAGAGGATGATGATACTTGGTTGAGGGAGTTGTTTAATTTTTAGTGGAAGGATTTGGGGAAGAATAAAGTAATTGTTTCATATGTGGAGATAGAGAGATAGTTAGAGGATCTCGATATCAATTTAATTTTATCTGGGACCCAGTTGGATATCGTGTCCCATTGGAAGTTAGTAGAATGAAAGGTGTTACAGTTTAATGGTGGATGTTGTATCCAGGAGAGTTGACGAAGGAATATTTTTAGTGATTCAACATTGAGAAATAGATCTGAGAAGGGTTCCCTTCATCAACCATAAAATCAATTAAGAGGAAGAAACTTATTTTTCGTCAACATGAGAGTATGTCAGTTCGGGAGTTGAGAATCTTGTTTAAGTACCTTCTGTGTTTTCCCTAGATATTTTTTCAAATGAGTCTCATGTGAGATGTCATTATGAGGCAATCCATCCTTCTATCTCGTATACAATTACATCTTTTTTGTTTCCAAAATATCTAGATGTTTTGAAGAAAGCGGAGGTGATCAAGTAGATGAAATGATGAGGAGGTTTACCATAAGAGGGGGATTAGTAGGATTTCATAAGGATCAAGGTTTTTAGAGTTAGGTCTCAAGCACAAAGACCTTTTAGGATTTGAATATTGAGGAGTCAAACATACCAGCCTCCCTTCTAGTATTATGCATCCAATGGTTTTAATGATTTTCATAGTGATACTATGAAAGTGGTTTTGTGTGTGGTGTTTTTTCCCATATAAAAAATTAGATCTCAGGGGTACTTTGACATCATTTTGATAGAAGTGGACTGGTTTTTTACCATCCAAATATGTATCTTCCGGTGAAATTGTTTTGGCAATATGGGAAGCAGGCTGATGCTCCCCCGAGAAGACATAGAGTAGGTAGTGGATGAAACCATGATGTTCCTCGAGTCTAGGGACCTATACTAAATCAAGGTCATAGAGGTGGATATCATTAGGGAGTTATAGTAGATGGGTATGGTTAATTTCATGCAGTGGATGAAGAAGTACCAGAGAGACCACATATAATTCAAGGTATGCTTAGTTTTTTGTCCAATCTTGTTTTTACCTTATTTGATTGAGGATCATTACACTCATTTAGTTCAATAACTCTACATGTTCTTTGAGATAGTATGTAGAGAGGCCTCTCATTCCCACATTGTTCACTATGCTAGTTGGAGGCTATAGTTTCTTGTTTTATGTGTGTTGAGGTTGTAGACTAATGATGAGGCCACATTATCCCTATGGGGATCTTTTACTTTAATACATTCATCAATATGATGACATCCTAGAAATAAATTTGGTTATATTCCATATTTATTGTTATAAAATAATTTTAAAGGAGTGAAATGTTCTCAAATGTGGAAGTTCGGTGTGTGGTATTCATTGGTGATCATGGTTTTTAGGAGGGTCATCGGCATATGGTGCCCCTTCTTTCTTTGAGGGTTGATTTGTCTAGCAAATCAATATGGATTGGGATGGAGGAGGTTCCCATTGTTGTTGGGTATTTTTTGGGTGTTTTTCCTGAGGAGGTTATGACTATACCCCCTCAACATGATTTTTATTTTAAGATAGACTTAAAGCATGGTTCTTCTCTAATTTTGATGGATAAGATTGAAATTTCTATGTTGTGAGGGTTTTAGATTCATATATATGATCTAATGAAAAATGGTTTTATCTAGCCTAGTGTGTCATCATGGGGTACTCTAGTGATTTTCTTCAAGAAGGAAGATAGTAGTCTAAGGTTGTGCATAAACTACCAGAGGTTGAATCTGGTAACATTCAAGAACTATTACCCTCTTACGAGGATATATGATATTATAAACATTTTGAAAGGGGTGAGTTGGTTTCCTAAGATCAATATGTGTACTAGATATCACCATTTTTATGTGAATGAGGGTGAGATCTCAAATACATCCTTTAGGTGTAGGTATGGGAACTTTATGTTTCTAGTTAGACCGTTTGCTGTCACAAACACACCGAATTTGTTCATGGGACTCATGAAATCCATTTTTTATTAATTCCTATAATAATTCATAGTCTTGTTAATTAATGAAATATTGATCTACTCGATGTTAGAGGAGGATCATAACAATCGTCTCATATCTATCTTGTAGGTTCTCTGACACTACCAGCTCTATAGAAAGTTGTCTAGGTGTATGTTTTAGACACAAGAGGAACATTTACTTCGTCTTGTGATTCATTATTATGGTTTGGAATTATACTCATCAAAGGTAAATAATTTTTTTCATAGTAATAACCCAATAATGTTTTCTATGATTGTAGTTTTATTGGTCTTCAAGGATATTATTAGAGAATTGTGCCTGATTTATCTCGAGTTACAGCCACATTGAAATTGTGGATGAGGAACTGTCAGGTTTTTTATAGAGTTTTCAATGATAGGAAGTGTTTGGTTACCTGATGGGGAAGTTGTTCAGTTCTCTAGTGCTTCATTTTCCTATGGTTGTGATATTTGAGATTTTTTGTAACACTTTGCATTTGGTTTTGTGATTCGTGTTGATAGAACATAGGGTAGTTATCTCTTATGAATATATGAAGTTTCATTCCCATGATCTTAACAATTCAACCCATGATCTAGATAATTTAGCAGTTGTAATTACAATAAATTTTTGTCATAATTAACTCATTAAGGGGGGATATTTGTGGTCTTCAGGCATCATAAATGTTGGAGCTATGTGTTTTCTTAGCATGATTTAAATTTGAGATAGTGGATATGGATGGAGTTCCATTGGTATTATGATTATGAGATATTTATAACCTTTATAAAATTGAATATTTTGGATGATGCTTTGAGTAGAATGTCATGGAAGGATATTTTTCTGGTGTATAGGGATTCATGGAAAGAAATGTAGGAGTTGGAAGACTAACACTTATAGACAATGGTGGATGATAATAGAGTATGTTTATTTTAGATGATTGTGTTGTATTATCTGATGTGGTAGGTGGAGTAATCTTAATGGGGAGACTCAGAAGTAGATGTGATATAGGATTGTGTTGTCTATGGTGAACCTCTAGAGGGTTGTTTAGAGGATGGTTGCAACAAAATGATGTCTTAGGGGAGACTATTTGTTATGGTTGTGATGTGTAAGTGAGTCCTTTATTAGCTTCAAAGATCACCTTTGGTAGTACACCTAAGAGTATCCAAGATGTATCATGGGTTGAGGATCCAGTTTTGGTGGCATGGGTTGAATGGGTCAGTGGTAGAGTTTGTGGAAATGTGTTTTGATTTTCATCAATTAATGGCTAGAAAATGTGTTCTAGGTGGTTTGTATATCCTTTAGATGTTCCCAATTGGAAATTGGATGAAATATAGGTGGACTGTATTTCATATTGTTTCCTCATGATTTGGGAGGTTTTGATGTAATAATGGGGATTTTTGATTGATTGAAAAAATTGGCCCACCTCCTCATGATGGTTGATGCTTTGTGGGTTATAATGGATATGATCCTAGGTCAAGGTATATATGGCGGTTATTAGAATTTGGATCTTGAAATTTTAATGTTGTTATTTGAAATTTTTAATGTGGTGTGGTGTTGTTTATGTGGATGCGGGGTATGTGTGAATATGTATCTCTTTTTTATGGATCCCACTTACCCAAAAGTGGTTTTTTAAAAATTAAATAAAATGGTTTGTTTCCAACAACAACTATCACTCATCCGTCATTATATCCCTATTTGAGGCTCTGTATGGGAGTTCATGTTGTTCTCTATTGTGTTGGAAGATGGGTGGGGAGGTAGTACTACTTGGACCCAATGTGGTGAAGATCATGATGGAAAATGATTAGTTGCTTATAGAGAAGATGAAAAATAATAGGACTGAAAAAATTCTTGTGATGATTTTTCTAGGAGGTCCTTATAGTGAAAGTTTGGGTACCACATGTTTTTGAAGGTTTCCCCTTGAGGTTGGAGGTAATGGTTTGGTAGGGAGGGTATTCTTTCTCCTAGTTTTTGTGGGGCCTTTGAGGTGATGGTTGAGTTGGTGAGGTGGTTTATTAGTTCACATTTCCACTATGGTTAGGGATGATCCATAATGTCATCCATGTCTCTCAGCAACATCCATATAGTTATGATGAATATCTTGTCATTGAATTGTGATATTTGGATATCAAGGATGACACAAAATTCATGGAGAAAATAGTAGATATATGATATCTCCAAGATAAGGTGCTACAAAGATGGACCATTCCCTTGGTTCGTGTGTTATCATGGTATAGTGGCATGAAAGAGAGTACTCGGGAGTGAGAGATGCAAATTTTTTACTAGTACCCAAATTAATTATGAGATTATTATGTTTTTTATTGGGTTTTCTTCTGGTTGATGTGATGTTTGGACCTTGATGTGTTATGAGATGTATTGTTTCCCTTAATATGTGATGTGTAATAAAACCCTCAACATATGAAAAGGGGAGTCCCTAAATCCTAATTGAGACTCATTATACAATGACATTATTAAACCAATTCAAGCAAGTCAATACCACCCAGAGTGGATAGTATCTTTACATGAGGTATGGAATTCCCTAATTTATGTGCTTCTTGTGGTTTTGTGTGCGGGTTTTAGCAGTGGTTGGTTTGAGTTGTGAAAAGGTTGGTGTGTTATGTGGAAATGTGTGTTGTGGATGGTACCAGATGATATAGTGTAGTACCCGATGAGAGGTGGTGATGTAGCTATGAGGTGTGTTTCATGGGTGTTTTTTTTCTTGTTTGGTTAGTCACATTGATTAGGATTAATGATATCCATGAGAGGTTTCTATCGGGGTGGTTGTATAGACCCATTTCCTTTTGGGTTTTCTTTTCGATTATAAAGGATGAGAATCGATTGAGAGATATCTAATGTAATAGTTTATTCATTCTAGGCCTATTACATTGACATTTGGATAGTTTGAGGAATTCAGAGGAGGTCTAGAGGGATCAGTGGACCTGAAGCTGGAGGAGTACTACAGGTGGTGGTTCATGACATGAACCTGATTCACGTCATGAATTGAAGGTTCATGGTTTATGTAGCTAGCATGTTTCATGGAATATATGCCTCTGAAGTGGAACCCATGAAATTTATTGACATTATAAAATTAATTCATAACATGAAATTAAATAATTAATGATGAAATACTAATTTAAGTTGAATTTTTATTTTTAGGAAAAACCCATTGATTTCACATCATGAAAGGGTTACACAACATAAAAGTGTCGAGTTTTAGGTTTTAAATAAGTATTTTAGAAAAACCTCTCTTAATTTGAGCTCTATTATTCCTATAATTAATTGAAAATACCTTGAAAATTTTGATAGATCTTCCAACCTTCCTCCCCTCCCCATGATCTATTGTTTCTGGTGGATACATGTTAGAAGTCTAAGGTAAGCCCTTCCCTTCTTCTTGGTTTTTTTCTTTCATTATTATCTTAGGTATCTACTATAGGCATGAATTTTTTATGGGTTGTGAGATGGGATTCATTTTTATAACCCTTGATGCAATGTAGGTTTATTTATGGTTTTTGCGATCGGTTTTGGTTTTTGGTAGTTTCTACTTCGGCCTACGGTACACAACGAGTTGACAAAGCTTCTTTGATGTATGGAATCCCTCTTTTTTCAATTTTTCATATCATGAAGGATATATTTTCTCTTTTTTATCTATTGAGGATGGTTATTCACTCCTAATTAATGATAAATAATATTTCAGTTGAAATTTTAGTGTAAATGTTAATGATTATATTCTTTTATAGCTTTGATATTATAAAGATATTGTGATAGTACGAGATAAATTATCCACAAAAAGTGTGGTCATTAGTGGATTTTTTTTTTTGGTTTCATATGTGTTCTGAAACCCATGTTCAATGGTTTTTGTGACATCACACAAAAATGAAAATTGTTTAACCACATATATTTGGTTAATAAAATGTTTTCCCCTAGATTTATGGCTTGTATGATAACACCCCTAAAATAAAGTTAAATTTGATAAAATCCCCTTTGTTAAATTTTTAAAATGATCTTTTATGTGTTTTGATGCATGGACATGATGTGGGTGTTGATGTGTGGTAGAGATCTAGTGTGGGGTGACATGGTGATGGTTTTTTGGATGTGTTTTTGGGCGATGAGGTGATATTTTTTCATTATGATTTTGTGGTAGCGGGGTGATAGTTTTTTTCACTATACTTTAGGGGTGGAAATGTGATGCCTTTTAGACATGAATTTTTTGTGGTGATGTGATCTTTATATAGGGATTATGAGATGCTTGTGAGAATGGTCAAATTATTCAAGAAGCCTATGTAGTGATGGAATAGTAATTTAATAATATTTGAAATGGCTAGTGTTTGGTTTGGTTAATGGGATGGAAATGACTAATGAAAAAATCAATGATGGATTCTATTGTTAAAAATGGTGGATTATTTATAATGAAAAAAATGGGCTGGATAAAGGTGATTTTTTATATGTAAAATGTTTCTTATGGCTCATGTGGTTTTATTCATTTATAGGTGGGAACAAAAGTGGTAGTGTTGTGAGTTAGTTAGTGTTTTTAACCTATAGGTTATGAATATGTTTAGATTATATATATACATATATATTTCATGTGATTTCTATACACACCCCACCTATGTTGAGCACCATTTTCCAACACCAGTATTTTCACATAGGGGTGTTTTTTCCAACATCTAGACGATGAGGATGGATGGATGGATACCCTCACTTTCCTACTCTCTCTTCTAGGTGAGTAGATATGCACAGGGTGTGATGGTCAGATGTATGTTAGTGCACTAAGTGATATCACATCTGTCTTAAGGTGTGAAGTGATATGACTACACTATGGGATAGTAACCTAGGTGTTTTTGGGTGATAAGTGATATGTACATTTTCTATTCAGTCTTATGGTGGGGTTCATGAATTGTTGGAGGAAGTAATATGTTTTATGTTGTTCAAGTTCATTATACCCTACTACTCTATGTTATTCGAAAGACATGAGAGTGTTGGAATGTATGACATTGTGGTGTGAGAACAGAAAATCTATAGGAAAGATGTATGGGGTACCATTTATCGAAATTATTCTTAATATGTTATTATATTTGTATTTCTTTATTTTTTGAGTATACATTTCTGATTTGGGGTGGATAGTTTAATTTTTTAGGTGTAGTTGGTTCTGTTGTTTTCTCATGGGTGCATTATTATGCTTCATTCACATGTGCATGAGAGACTATGGTTATTCTCTTGAGTATAATCTTATTCTTATGTTACATATAGAAACTGATTATAAGGCTTTTAGTAAGACTATGTGGGTCATGGGGGGCATTACTATATCAGACCGTTGGAAAGTTGTTGTGTCAGTACTTTAGATTTTCTTTTAGGTATTTACATTTAGAGACTTTAATATATACCTATTATATGTATCCATACCTTGGAGGATGGTTTTAATTTTTTTTATTATGTAATAGTGTTTACTATGGTTAATTCATCTTATCTCTCAATCCTATATTATTATAGAGGTTATTTCCTCCCATTTCATGATATTTTTATACCCTCGGTGATAGTTTCCAACCTGGGGCCTACTGGAGGTAGGACTTGTGGATTATTATCTCTCTCCCTTCATTACGGTATCATTTGTGGGAGGGGATCATGATAATGAAAACTTAATTACTGATGATATGTGATGTAAATTAGTAAATAAATATTTTTTTATGTCTATAATGGAAAAATTAATTTTAAACTCATCAATTAAGCTATCATCACTCATTTGTTAATGATCACCAAAACATTCTTGTCATCAATTTGGTCGACCATAATTAAAAATAAAAATTATGATGGATGAAACTATAACTTTATAAACTATAATTAAAAATAATTTAAAATGGCTTTTATGATCTTGTAATGATGAAATTTGGGATAATAACTAATAAAATCCCCTCTATTGCAAAACTAGTTCAAAATGACTAGGATTAATCACACCCAATATAAGAAATAGAAAATAACTAACTAATATTCATGTACATAATAATTACATATAACATTTATAAAATTAAATATATATTAATAAGGTTATGAAATAGGTTATTATGATAGTTATTTTTGTTATTCATGATATTGAAGTGCTTCAGTGGATGTTAGAAATTAAGGTATGGTGGATCATTGTCTCAAATGTCATTTCATGATACATATTTCTTATTCTTCACCATGACGTATTTGATATAGTTTTATTACTTAATAGTGAATTTATTTTACTATATTTGTTTAATTTATGAGGTTTTAAAGTCTATATCATGTTCTTTATTTAAATGGGGTATTATTTAAATAACATCATGGTTGTAAGGCTCTATGTAAACTCAATGTCCTTTATTATGTTATAATTATTCTTCTTGAACTTATTTCTTCCAATTTTAGTTTCAACCTACCTAATATTTTATCTTATGGTACTTTATATTTTTTTCTAGGTAAAATGAAACATTTTATTCAAAACTTCCTCCTTGGAAATTTTCGTCCTCATAAGAAGTATATCATTGTTGAGAATAATTTGCATCCTCTTTAGTGATTGTTTCACCTACATTTCAATATTTTTCATTTCTTACAAAAAATTTCTTTATATTAGAAAAAATAATTATTTTTAATCTCTATTTACCCTCATATTTATCTTCTCATCTTTTCAAAATTAATTTTTTTTACTATTTTTATGATGTGAGTTTTCATTAAATGTATTTAAAAAATATTTTTCTATCCTTTCAAAATTAAATGATTTATATTCAGCTCCACATTTCTTTTTTTAACCTTTATATCATTTCAAAGATAAATTATTGATTTTTTTTTCCAAAATTTGGTGTTTTCTAAATATTTCACTTCACATTTTAAACCCTTATATGTTTTTCAAGGCACATTTATTAAAGATTATTTTTTAAATTTAAATGTTTACAAAAAACAATTAACATATTTAATAACAATTTTTATTTTAAAGTATTTATTATTGAAAATTATGTCAATGTATTTAATTTTAAATACCTTATTTTCAATTTCTCAAAAGTGACATTTTGAAAAATTACTTTTCAAAATTATTATAACTTTATCTTCTATTCGAAATATATATTCATTTTCTAAACACTCTTTCATGACTTCAATACCATTTTCACTTTATATCTAAAGTATGTATTTACATGGAAGTTATTATTCATTAATGACCCTATAACTATTCTTATAAAATACTCTTTTGAGGTGATTGAGTTACAGTTACCCACCATCTAAATTCTTCAGGTCATATTTGGTGATACCATCTAGAAATTTTGTGAAACCCATTTTTCTCTATATGGGTTCTTTACGATGTGGTGAATAAAACCCATTTTCTTCCATGTATTTTCATTATTTTTAGAATTACTGATATCTTATGGAACACATATCTATGGTTTTCCATTATGTTAAGGTCGTTACCTATATAAGTTTCCAATACATTATGTAAACCTTTATATCTCATGATATAATGGAAAACATGTTTTGATACTTGATATACCCTAGGAAACAAGTGGTTGAAGCCTAATCCATTAAGGATAATAGGTGAGTCAATCCTAATACAGTAAGGAAAATAGGTTACGATGCATGATCCACTCGGTTATGATTCATATGCTCATATTGTTTTTCTATATTCCTTTATTTTAAAATTTACTTTTGTTATGATTTTTCATGTATTATAATCCATGTTTAATCTAGGTATGTTTTCATAATTTTATGTTCATTAATATTCATTATTATCTCATGCCCATATACTTATATTTCTCTCGCTTATGATCATCATTTTTTGCATCTTATGTATCCCTTACAGATAATATGAGCTTAACACTTTCTTATGTTATATTTTCCCCATATATGATGATCAATATTAATTATGAGATGTTTATAAGGGGGTTTAGAGTTGAGTGATTATATATAACTGTTGACAACTGTAGTAAAATTTGTTTTTTAATACAACTAACCCTCTAGGAAACTAAACCTTTAATTATCCAGTTTGAAAAACAATTTATGATGTTAAATAATTATTCATATAATTTATTGAAATAAATGTGTTTATTTTTCGTTGGATTCCTTCTTTCTCATTGATAATATTTATTTATTATAATCAATTCCGAATAGTTTAAATGAATAAATTATTACTATTTTTTCACATGTGACACCCTTGGAACTTGTTCTATCATAGTGAAATTACGAATGCACATTAGGTTTAACTCTTTCTAATCCGGGTACTGATCAGTTTAATTCATATCAATGTTTTTGTTATTAAATTCATTTTAGTAATTTATATACATGTTAAATTATATTTATTCCATCCATATTATTATTATAAAATAATTAATTTTAGTTTTAGTAATTCTAGAATAATTCTGCCAAAAAACAATAACTTTTGACTAAGTGAAGAAAGAACAAGAAACGTAAGCCGACCTACTAAACAATCCCACATGAGAGAAAGCCAAGATATCAAATTATCACCATACGTGGAGTGAAAATAGGGGAATCAATTGGAATAATCCCTATATATTTCAATGTATGAGCATAATCTTATCTGTGTGCATTAATAAAGGAAGGTCTGATGTGGTTTATCACTGGAATGGATGATTGGCACATGGAGTCCCTGGTACTGCTTATCGAGTCACCTATCCCCGTGTCCTAGGTAATTAAGCAGAATAATTCACATAAAATATTCAATATGGGAAATATTCATATAGGAAACTATTAATATTAAGTTAAAAAAGTTCTATACAGACCAAAATGTGTCCATATCAAGCTTACGTCAGACCATTTCCCTTAGATTGAGCCACAATAAAATAGTTGTTCACTCATTTTTTATGATTCACAATCTTTGTTAAGGGACCTTAATGATCACATACATATTATAAATATGAAAATTCCATGAGACATAGTTTAAATAATATTAATTTTATTATGATCATATAAGTATATCATGTGTGTCATGGGCTATGGAGTTTCACTACATATTTCCTATGAATGAGGTGGTCATGGTGTCAACCAGTTCCCTTATGCCCTATAATGAATAAGAAATCCATGAGTATGAAGGCTTGACCATGTTCATGGAATGATACATAATGTAAAACTAGTTCACTTCATGGTTGGAATATTTTAAGGGTTATAATTAAGTATGTAAGGGTTGTAGGTTTAGTTTATAAAGGAAACACTAAAGGCCAAAAGATTTTTTAATGGTAACCTGAGGCTTCAACAAGGTCTCACCCTATATTGGTTCATGATGTTATTCACATAAGGGTCAATCCTAATATATTTAAATGTCATATTAAAATTATTATACCTATCTATGTGTTATTTTTACCTATATAATGGGAATTTATATATTTACAGAACTGTGCCTGTCTCAGAGCCTTTATAGAGAACGTTGTTTCATGGATGTGTGTTCATGCATCATAAGAGTGTATTGTGATAAGAATTGTAAGTAGATGTTTTCATATAATGATTGTCCATGACACGATTAATCTATTAAAATTTGTATAACCTATAATAAGAATAATCTTAGTTTAGTTGGCATGTGAGTGTTGTGGAATTTTATTTTCAATCGCATCATATGAGGAAGATGAAGATATGGTTTATAAGGGGTATGGATGGTTGCATCCTAGGGGGTGTTTACATCATGGAGGTCCTTGATTAATAAGTGTATGATAATGGTAGTTATAAGATCCTATATAATAGTCTATTCATATACACCATATCCTAGTTCAAATAAGCTAGGAAGATTAAGTTGCAACATTGATCAGTGGAAGGGAAGTATTTCACACACGATTTTAAAAGGTTCTTTTCTAAAAATGTTCATCTATGGTGTGATTTTAACTGTGATAATTTATATTTTTTAGTATTATTTATCACATATTTAGTTTCAAATTGGGGTTTGTATTTATATGATGATGGATACACCATAGTGGTTCTTCTTACACAATATAAATAGATTAGTCATCAGTTTTAAATGAAAATGTTCATATATTTTTGGCATCTTTAGAGGATATATTATAAGTGGATATGAATTGGTTTATAATATATTTAATCAAATAATTTTGCACATAAAAAATAAAATTAATTAATTCACATCAATATGAATGTTTAACAACATATGGGTGAGAGAAACGGGAGTGGATTGACACTATAGAAGTAGTGTATATAGGTTCTATTTTTATTTTAAATCACATTCCTTAATATCCTAGTGAGACTAATGACACTTAGAGGATGAAACCTGGTGTGATATAATATAGTAGAGGGTGATATCCAATATAACTCTACCACTCACTTTTTATATACGGTATAATGTGTCTAAGATTGGTATGTTACCTTAACTAAAGAAAGTTGTGCACTTAGATAGTTTCAGTTTATGCTGAGAGATAGATATAAATACATCAATAATCTCATGAATATTGATTTGGATTAATTCCATGACTGAACTTGAACTATTCTAAATATTGAAAAAACAATCATGTGATATTAGTTACCCTATATGTATCCTTATTGACCAAGTTTGTGTATAGGTATGTATAGTTTATACCTATTTTAATTTAGTTAATCTACTTTTGAAACATTCTTTTAGTTATTAGGTTATGAATAATTACAAATTAATTTAGATATTATAAAAATGACTCCTTATTTCTCATGGTATCGATCCCACACATTCTCATTACTGTGATTTATTGATTAGTGATTGTAGGGAAAATGAAAAATATAAACATTAGCAGCCATGGGGAATTAATGAAACCCTAATACCTATCACATTTTGGTATGCCTTTTCAGGGACCAATTTAAACTTAAAGATATTGAAAAAAAATGTTTCTTAGGTCAATACCCTTTATACCTCATTATTTTTTTATATTAATTTAGGATATGGTTTTTTTCAATTTTTTCACATTTTACAAGCTTCTGAATTTTTTAGTTTTGTGGTTTCAAATTAAAATATTAAGGTATATGTCCACATGTAAATATAGTGAGATCTCCTAAAAATATAACTCAGTACACCAAAAGGAGTATAGAACAACAATGTTTCATGAAACATTCATACCTCATTGTAACTTATAAACACTACCCAAGTATGGAAGATAAATACATCATGTTCATGGAGGAATAATTTAAATATGGGTGTTTAATCTTTAAATAATAAATAAAATATTTATCCAAATCAAGGGGATCCCATGAATAGGAATCTATGTTTGAATAATGACTAAATGAAAGATCTAACTGTGTTGCTAAGATTGAAGAAATATTCAAAGGGACTTCAAATGATGATGAGTAAAATGAAATAGAACTTGAGGAGAATAATACAACCATATTTTTAGGATGGGTATATAGGACTTGGTAAGGATGAATCCAAAAATATTGTGAATAATATTGTTGAATTGGTGTATGATGAGTACTTGGAATTTACTAAGTATTTTAATGAAGAAGATCATATAACTCTCAAGGAAGAGGAGAACACCTTTGTCCATGAAGAACACACCAATAAAAATTAAAAAGTTAAATAATAGGTGTTAAATGAGGGTGATTTTTTTTGGAACACTTTAATTAATTGAGAAATTATAATATATAACACTTATAGAATTAGAGGAAGTTATTGGAATTCACATCTCTCTCAAAGAGTTTGAATACAAGAAAAAGGAAGAAATGGTAGAGGAGTACTATAATGTCTGGTCATATTTTTATTTCAACAGTCTTTATTTGAATCTTTCTACAATCTAGAGTCACAAGATGGTTTAGAAATAATAAAATAAAAAACAAGAATAATAATCACACAATCTAAGAAGAATTTCAAATTAGTTTGTCAACTAGACTAGGTATCATTATCTCATGCTCTAATTATGTAAAACTCAAGGTAAATATATTTCCTTGAACTAATCCCTCCAAAAGTACCCCTCCTGTACTAAAAAATATTTAATAGAGATAATGACCCATGAGTCCCAACTCTAGTATGCCACAGGTGGTTGACTAGCACCAAGGGTAAAAAAAGATCACATATGGATGACATTTCCCACAATAAATATAATCGTATTAGGAGATACAATATCAACCATAAATAAAATAAAATACACTTTATAAAAGAAAAATTTAAAAATGATCCCTTTAATAATGTGAAAAGTAAAAAAATATAGAGATTATGTAAAATAAATACTGAATAAAAATCGATGGAAGAAACTCATCAACAACTCCAAAATATGGGATAATTGTGTCCCTCACGGTCCTCGTAGTCCACCTAGAAATGTGAAAACCAATTTTTATATATATGGGTTGATCATAACATGTGCACTTGTTATTATCATATCCAAGGTATCTCATGAATATATGAAAATAAAACACTAATACACCAGTGAATAAACAACATAACTGAGAGTACCTAAACAGAACATCTATGAAATCACATCCTCACCATGGCACTCTCACCATATAACGCATCCAAGTATAGTTGCATAATATAAATCACATCTATAATTTGTACCCCATTACTCTTTCCATGCTGATTTTCTTGTCTCATACCCCAATATAGATTATCTCTGTGCTCCCATCCCTTCCTTAGAGTATCTCCCAAAACCACTTGGGCAACGACATCTTACGGAGATCCCCATGCTAAAATGGTTATCAAATCCTTCCCAAAGAAACCATGGAAAACTCGACATTCTAATCACCCAATGTGAAACTATTCATCACATCCATATCCTCACATAACCACTACCACATATATAGGATTTGAAGATACCTTGAACCTGAATGTACGTTAACCTTCTTCCCTCATCCTATCAAGAATGACCCCTAATATAAACCACTTCTTCAATATTTTCAACCCAATCATATGTTAACTATGTATAAAATCCATAATATCCCATGCATAAGAACCTCACTTGGAAGGGAGAGTGGAAAAGAGGGGGTATTCATCCATCTAACCTCACTATCATGGATGTTGGGAGAAACTATCCCTAGAAAACTTGTGTGTTGGCACTTGGTTCACAACACAAGTGTGGTGTGAATATAAATCGAAATGAAAATACAATATAATAGTAACACAAAATCTCTACTTATATGTCCATAATAATAGTACCGTGAGAAAAAAAAAATTTAAACATGTATTCACAACCTCTACAACTTTAACTGCAATCATTCAATGTATTACACCACATAGATAATCCATAACCACAAGCAAAATTCCATATCCATTTTCTAGTTAATCTATTTAGATATTTACAAATTATCAACCATTTGCTTTTACAAATTCATTAATTTCATGCTTATAAATATTCATTTTAACCTCATTTTCTATTTAATTCAAGAGTTTAATGGCCATTTCAGATCACACCATTTTGGTTTTGTCATTAATATTCCATTTCATTACTATAGAGAAACCAGAACGGCACCAACATTACATATTCACCATGTTATAAGGCCTTACTTCTTAGAAACCACACACCACAACCAAAACATATCTCTACCACTAAAAATCACAATTTAGTTTTTAACAACGGTATATCATCATATTTTTATTTCAATATTTTTAGAGAAATTAAAATAAAAAATTGTAGATTCCATGGGAAACTAATTTATTATTCAGATATACTTTTGTATCCATTTTAATGTGTGGTGAATCAAATAAAAAATCACAATAAGGTTCAATAATTCAATATCCCTATAATATATCAACAATCAAAATATAATCAAATTATAGTAATAATATAGAGAATGCTCAATCATATAGTAAAAATCACATGAATAAGTTAAAGTCATGTGATTTATTCCCATACCATTTAATTTAAATTTAACTAATTAAATATCTTCATTATATTGGTGTATATTATCTCCTCAATGGAAAATAATCATTACATTGCCAATTGTACATCTATATGTGAGATACGATGGATTTTCTACCTTAAATGGAGCTTTTCATTTTTCTATTCATGGTTTGAATAAGAGGAAGATGATCCTGAAACATCAAAATGAATAGAAACCCCTTGATTAACCTAGAACACAAAATCATCATAAATATCCCTATATAACACTACCCAAACCATCCATCTACCAAATAAATCCCTTCTTTATAATATGTAATAGTGGATAAATTAAGAAGAAATATAGGTGGAATCACCTAATAATTTTCAATTATTGATCCCTAGATTCCAAGATTCAAATACCATAAGGAGAGGGTGAAGGGTGACCCATAATATCTTAGGATTAACCTAAGGGTTTATAGGATAGAGTAAAATAATGTAAGGTTCATAGGGGAATGGTAAATTTTAGGAAACCTAAGAAATAGAATGAAATAGTGTTACAACCCTAAATATGTTGTTGTGGTTCTAACATGGGCTAAAAATAAGGTGAAAAGGAAGGGTCCATGCCATAGTGGTTCTGGTCAAAGTCACAAAAAAGGAAATACAATGAGTTCCACAGCACTGATCTAATAATCTAGGGAATAAATATAACACAATTGAAATTACCGCACTGCAAATTCTAAACACCAAGAAGAAGTCCATGCCACCACCCCGCTCTATGGAATAGCGACCAAAAAAATGAATAAACCCTTTGAATAAATCCTATTAGAATCCATCATGAAGTCTATATCTGCATGCCTCGATTATGACAAAAATATAAGAAACATTAAAAAAACACTTACAAGGGCTCTACGCTATAGTGGATTACTCCATGACGTAGATACCCACTTTACAGTGAAACCAACCTCGATTCCATAAAATATTTCTTTTTAAATCACATATATAACTCCACCATCCACCCCTCAGCCTCCTTATAATTTCCTACAAACACTACCATCGCCTAAATTATCATGATGTAACTAGTCAAAAATATAACACCCCAAGATTTTATGAGATATATTATTTTTTTAATTTCTTTGATGTCTTATATTAAACACTATATCAAGATTAGCTTATACTATACGCAACACCGTATTAGCTTGCAGTATACACAACACTATTCTTGGCGCGTGTTACACATAATTTCAAGTTCGTTTTGAGGATATTATTTTACACAACATTAAGTATAGATTTTGTTTAATGTATAAATGAAATAAGTTTTGATTATGTTATACGAAACACGAAACACAGATTTCACTACACTTAGCCCTGACTTGGCTTTCATTACATGAAATCAAGACCTTCTTTGATAGCGTGTGTAGTACTCAATACCAAGTTTCACTAAACGAGATATTATTATAATATTATTATGAATTAGCCATTATGAATAGTAATACCCACTTTTTGAAATTTTATAAATTTTATCTTTCAAAATGGACTTCATTTTTGGATTCATAATATCTAAATTAGCCTAGGGTGAATTTTTGGTATTTTTCTAAAAACTATCAATTTTTTATGAATAGTGAAAACACTGGGTTACTATTTAAAAAATCGACTTTTTATTTAAATAATTATGTATTTTATTTAAATTTATTTTCACCCAAAATTGATACATAATACTTATATAACTTCAATATAATTCATTGGAGTCATTTTAAAATAATTTTAGATATATAAAAATTTTATTGAACTTTTCACTGTTTTTTACCCACCTCTTGGGAGAATTTAAAAATTTACATAAAATATAATTTTACCGCTTCTGTGAGTGGAATTTTGAAAATCCAAGAGACATGGTTAATATCAAGGAGTAAAATGTGGTTCAATAAGATAAAAATATTTTTTGGTGAATAGTAACTTTTTACTTTTATTTACCACGATTAAAAGTAAATAGCGTAATTAAGGGTAAAAATGATATTATTATTACCCTAACACATGTTCTAATTCTATTGGATAAGTATAGTTCGACCAAAAACAACCTTATTAATATAATATTACCCTTTAGGGCAACTTGGATTGGATTAGGATATTTATTATTATTTTATTTAAAGAAGAGTTAATATGGTTAAAATCAAAGTTTAATAACTAAAACATTTTTAATATAGTCTTATACATAAGATAAATTAGACTATAAATATTATTTAAAAATATAAAACGATTTCCTACCTAATGGTATTTTATTTATAATTTTCAGACATTAAATAATTTAATTTATTTATGACACAATGGTGATGCGGTAATTACCTAAATAATGAAATATTAAAATAATTGATATTATAAATTCCCAAATAAATGTAATTTGGGACTTTTTATGAATTCATATAATTTTATAGGTTAATAAGACATGTTATTGTTTATTTAATTAAACTTTTTAGAACTAATCATTATGTTATGATTTTCACAAAAATCAATTACCAAATAGTGTCAAAATTAACATAAAATAGTTTTTAAAATAAATATTATATTATTAATTGTTATTATATTCATAAAAATTTAAGGTTAGGCCAAATGACTTAGATAAGGTTATATATTTTAATAATGAACAACTTTTGGTTCGTTTGGCTCGTTATAGTAAGTTTATTAACCATATAGTGTAAGAAAATAAGAAGACACGGTAAAGGTAAAATTATTTAACTTAGAGATAAATCTAAATGATAAGGTTAAAATAATAACCTAAACATGTATAAAAACTATTGGTTGAGATTATTTCGACCCATCCCCGCTTTATATTCTAAATAAATAAATTTTGAGCTATGATAAACCGAATATGACATTATTATAAAATAATATTTTAAGTTTTTCTTAAAGTGCCCCTCTCCTCCCTTATAAAAAGGGCACTCATTCCCTATTCTCTCCACACTCTTTCGAGACTTGAAGCTAGGCCAAACCCAGACCATTTCACTTCTAATATTCCGTAGAAACATTATAGAGGTTCTTGTCCCCTAAAAAGTCCAACCCTAGTGCCTTAAGATGAGGTTAAGAAGAGGCGCGTCAAAGAAGAGGTAATATACTTTACCGATTCATTCCTATTTATTTTTTCTTATACTTATTCTTATCTATTTGTTTCATGATAAAATAATAAAATCAGTATCACTCATATACTTATATTTTATTATAAATATGAAAAAACCCAATTTAATCTTCTATCCATCCTACGGAAAATGAAATCACCGCGCGTGCGTACGTACGGAATACTGTCTCCACGCCGTGGTGTAATCTGTTTTCCACCACCACCTTACTTGGATGGGTATAATGGTGTAAATAAATAACTATATATAATTAATGTAAAGTGATAATGATTCTTAAATATTATACAAACACTTCAATACAATTCCATGATCATGGGAATGATATCATCATTCGTGCGTACGTACGGACTACTGTCTCCAAGAACGCGATGTGATTCATTTTCCATGATTAACCATTCACATATGATTATAAAGTATATATAATAAATAATCATGAAAGATATTACATAATAATGATACTGTATTTATGAACATATATGTTTCATTTACTTAATTCCATTTAATTCAATAAGGAAACGAAAACATCGTTCATGCGTACGCATGACCTACCGTCTCCATGATCGGTGTATTTCATTCCATTTATCGATCTATCATATATATTTATATACTGAATATATATTATATATAAATCATGTTTTAAATTCTATAATTAATTAAATATTTATATAAGTAATAATATCAAGAACAACATGTCGAAACACGTACGATAAATGAAATGATTTTACCCAAAACGCTGCTTTAACATGGAATTTACAAAAGAAGGGGTAATATAAAGTCATAAGTGAACCATATATGATATCATAACAATTAATATGATTATTTAATAAGTAAATGACATTATTTAAATCATTATACGGGAGTTTTGGATAGGTATGAAGGATATCGGACCTAAGTTAAGGGATAAATTTTCCAGTCTCGTTTTTATCCGAGATTGTTTATTCGTAAGTATTTATTGGGGTTATATTTATTATCCATGTACATATTTTCTAAAAATGGATTCATGTATGTTTAAAGTATTTTTTACCCATTTTTTACTTTTACTACATGGTATGTAAGTAATCTTTTTTTTGATTACCATTCAAGGTACTTTTTTACTTTTCCGACAAAAGTACGAGAAGAGTGTTCTTTTTAACTTATACAGCATGAATAGATTTTTACGGTTTCATAACAACTTATTTAAATGATGTTTCCTATAAAAAATTTCATAACTATTTTCAACAAGATCATTTTCTTTTAAAATTTCATGGCATTTTGTCAGAAGAAAATTATTTTGAAGAAGAATGGATATATTCCTCACGATTTCATTTCAAGTATTTTATCAAAACCATTTTCCATCTAAGATGACATTATTTCATATGTGTATGTTTCAAGTATAATTTCTCTATGATTTACATGGTTTCACTTTTCTTATGATGAAATATCGATTTGTATTATATGGATTATTTGATGATGGAATTATGTTTATGAAACCCATTTTATTCTTTCGGTTATGATGAATGTTTTAAGTTTATTTTGTGGCATAAGTAATAATGATTTCATTATGAGATGGGTGAGACCTATATCTCCCTCCAATTAATTGGGTAAATATTTATATCTCATGAGATAGACATGGCTGAAACTGTAAGTTAATCCGGTTCAGTGTTACAGGACTGAAACGAGGAGTGAACTTGATTCAGAAAGGGACTGTGTCCACTAAGATGGTCTTGGAAACAATGTCATAGATACTATGTAAATCATAACATGTGATTAATGTTTTCCACAATTATATGTTTTATTCCCATGTTATTTTATCATGATTGATGTCCAATTATGATCTATGCCTTACGTACTAACATATTGTATGTCATTTCTCAAGATCTTGATGTTTAAACATTATATTCATGTTTTTATGTTCAAATGTATATTATTTATTTTATTTTCTCCATGCTTACCCTTAATGAGAATTTGAGCTCACCCCTTTTTATGTTTTCTTTTCCCTGGGATTTAAAGAAAAGTTTTAGGTAAGAAAACAAAAAGGGGAAGATCTTTATGGGAGATGTTGAAATTATTTCACCACAATTAGAAGATTATGTTCCGAGTTTCCAAAGACACTAAACTATTACGAACCTTGAGTGTTTTTTATTAGTATGTATTAAGTATTCCGAAAAAGTAATGTAATTTTCATGTACGTCAAGCTTTGGGTCTCTATAGTTGGTATCAAAGGAAAGGTTTAGTTAACCTTTGGAAACTAGGATACGAAAACTTTAGTGAGATCCCTAGAGATATTTCTAAGGTATGTCTAGGGATGTCCCTAAGGTTTTGAATACATATAGGTTATAGTCCTAGAATTGTGCTAAAAATCTTATAATTAAACCTAAGATGTTAGATATTGAAGGTACTCCCCCTTTATTATGATGTTTTCCCTAGCATGATTTTTTCCTCACACTATTCTTTTTGGGTTTTAGATGATGGTTGGAACCCGAAAGAACTGTATTGATCAATGTAATGGACAATGTAATGATTTTCCTCTTAAACAAACCAATGTTATGGGAGATGGAGTTCAAAATCTTATTGTTATACTTACACAAGCTATGAATCATTCTGGACTTCCAAATGAGCCGAGAAGGGAACAATATTCTATTGAGTCCTTCATGAGGAAAAGTCCAGATTCTTTCAGTGGGTCTTCTGATCCACTTGTTGCTGAACAATGGATCAGTACCATTGAAAAGCTATTTTCCATACTTAGATGTTTGGAAAATGAAAAATTCATTCATGCTATTTATAGTTTAGAAGTTGAAGTAGATCAATGGTGGACTCTAATTAAGAATACGAGGCCCCGAGATGAAATAGAATCCATGGAATGGGATGAGTTAAAGAACTTATTTTTTCAATAAGTACTTCCCTCGTATTCTTCGAACAAAAATGGAAAATGAGTTCCTTGAGATTAAGCAGAAGGATAATTAATATGTTGCTATATACGAAGTGAATTTTAAAAGACTTTCATGGTATGAATCCGACTTTATCATCCATCCTGAAAGTAAAGTTGATCGATTCTTCATTGGCTTAAAACCAAGTCTTCGAAGGGCATTAGCTATAAGAGACTTCTGTATCTATGAATAAATTGTCTGTTGTGCTATCAAGGTAGAACTAGAAGTCGGTGTAACATATCCATATCATGGTTTTGACAAGAAACGAAAGATGGAGTTCAAGAATAAATCTCAGAATAATGGTGAAAAGAATTTTAATGTTTCTTTATGCTGAAAGTGTGGAAAGAATCATGGTGGAGATTGCCTTAAAGGGACTAATTTTTTTTAAAGTGTGGAAAAGAGGGCCATCGATCAGTTGAGTGTCAAAGTAATGGAAAAAGGGTTTCTAATGATGTGAATAAATAAAATACTATAGAGAATGCACCACTGACACTTCAATGCTTCAAGTGCAAGGAAATGGGGAATTATGCTAATCAATGCCCTAATCCAAGGGTTAATGATGATCAACATGAGAAACCTATTAAGGCAAAGGATAAAGGGAAGTGACATGCGATCACTATTTGTGATGTTGAGTATGAAAATGATTTTGTGTAATGATTAAGTGTTTATGTAATAGGATTTAAAAATAGTATCATGGAATCTCATTTATGGTATCGTGGAATTTTGGAATATCTATGTATTAGTTTTCAATAATTATATAGTACTAGTAAACATAAAAAGTGATTGAAATATTTTTGGAAAGAAGATGATATGCACATAATGAAGGGATAAAGAGAAAATAAAATTATCTCATGACTAATATCATGGTTGGAGTATATAGAAATTTTGGGATTTTGGTATGTGGAAAGAGAGAACTTTTGACAGCATTCATGTTTTCACTAAGGTTCAATGGGTATTTATTTTTAAATAGAATACATGATTAAGATATTCAAATGTTAGGAATGTGACCAACAAGATATATCGTATGATATATGGGGGATAAATGATGGTATTCACATGCTTGTTTGATGAAATTTCTAGTAATCGTTCTCTTTATAATATAAGATTGGATAGAAATATTTTAGATAATCCTAAAGATTGGAATGGATTATGTTGGACATAAGTTAGTATTGTTTAAGGATAGAACATTTTTTCATTATTATTGATGGAATATTATAATAATGTAGTTTTAGAAAAAGGACAACCTGCAGGATGGGCGATAACCCGTCGCGTCGGACAAGGTTGCGGGAATTGAACCCACAACTAAAGTGCGGCAGGACTTTATCACCTACCACTGACCTACAGGAAATCCCTGGTTAGTAGAAACAAGTTTTATTTTAATAAGCGCTATGATAGATGAAGTATAAGTCCATTTTAGCAACCATATACGATTAATCTCATCATAGATGGACTTATGTATATTTAATAAATTGTGCTAAACTTTTTGTGATAGAAACAGATGGAATGACCTATCATTATATCGCATGATCTGCTAACACTTCACGAATGACAAATTCAAATTCATTTCATTATGATATGAAGTGGAAATTGTTCAAGGCATGAACAATGGTGAGATTGTACCAAAATCAAGTAAGTATTTATTTTAATTTAACAATTCTTCAATATTAGGGAAATGATCTTGAGAACTAAAAACGTTGCCCTAGTACTCTCATATCCGATGAATCAGATGGTACCTTAGATCATCACAAATTTATGGCTTTGCGATTGTTGGATTTTTCATAGAAATGTTCTCTACCACTCTCCATCAGAACTTGACAGTTAGATTTCTCTTCCATATCCATATTTTCACCTATATACTCATATGTGGGAACCCAAGTGATGAGTTACTTTGGGTATCCATTTTGTTTCTAACTTTCCTTTTTATAACGATGACTTAGTATTCCTTTTACGATGTGGGTTTCTATGAATTAAACATTCAAGTAGTAAACGATTTATAACCCCTATGAATTTTGAGGGAGAAATTCATTTTAAGGGGGGTAGAATGTAACACCCTGAGATTTTATGAGATATATTATTTTTTAATTTCTTTGATGTCTTCTATTATACACTACACCAAGACTATCTTGTACTATATGCAACACCGTATTATTTTGCAGTATACGCAACACTATTCTTGGCTCGTGTTACACACAATTTCAAGTTCATTTTGTGGACATTAGTTTACGCAACATTAAGTATAGATTTTGTTTAATGTGTAAATGAAATAATTTTTGATTATGTTATACGCAACACCCAACAGAGCTTTCACTACACGCAGCCCTGACTTGGCATGCATTACACGCAATCAAGACCTTCTTTGATAGCGTGTGTAGTACGCAATACCAAGTTTCATTAAACAAGATATTATTATAATATTATTATTAACTATACCTTATGAATAGTAATACCCACTTTTTGAAATTTTATAAATTTTATCTTTTAAAATGGACTTCATTTTTGGATTTATAATATCAAAATTTTTCTAGGGTGAATTTTTGGTATTTTTCTAAAAACTTTCAATTTTTGATGAATAGTGAAAACACTGGGTTACTATTTAAAAAATCGACTTTTTATTTAAATAATTATTTATTTTATTTAAATTTATTTTAGGTCAAAATTGATACATAATACCTACATAAGTTCAATGTAATTAATTGGAGTCATTTTATAATAATTTTAGATATATAAAAATTTTATTGAACTTTTCACTGTCTTTTACCCACGTCCTGGGAGAATTAGAAAATTTACATAAAACATAATTTTACCACTTCTGTGAGTGGAATTTCAATAATCCTAGATACATGGTTAATATCAGAGTAAAATTTGGTTCAATAAGATAAAAATAATTTTTGGTTAATAGTATCTTTTTACTTTTATTTACCACGGTTAAAAGTAAATAGGGTAATTAAGGGTAAAAATGGTAATATTATTACCCTAACACATGGTATAATTCTATTTGATAAGTATAAATCGACAAAAAACAACCTTAGTAATAAAATATTACCCTTTAGGTCCACTTCGATTGGATTAGGAGATTTATTTTATTTTATTTAAAGAAGAGTTAAAATGGTTAAAATCAAAGTTTAATAACTAATAACTTTTTAATATAGGGTTATACATAAGATAAATTATACTATAAATATTAATTATAAATATAAAAATATTTCCTACCTAATGGTATTTTATTTAAAAAATTTAGACATTACATAATTTAATTTATATTTGACACAATGGTGATGCAGTAATTACCTAAATAATGAAATATTAAAATAATTGATATTATAAATACCCAAATACATTTAATTTGAGACTTTTTATGAATTACACTAATTTTATAGTTTAATATGACATGTTATTATTGATTTAATTAACATTGTTCTAACTAATCATTCTTTTATTATTATCACAAAAATCAATTACCAAATAGTGTCAAAATTGATATGAAATGGTTTATAAAACAAATATTATATTATTAATTGTTATTATATTCATAAAAAACTAATGTTAGGAAAAATGACTTAGATAAAGTTATATATATTAATAATGAACCACTTGGGGTTCTTTTGTCTTGTTATAGTAAGTTTATTAACCATATAGTGTAAGAAAATGAGAAGACACGGTAAAGGTTAAATTATTTAACATAGAGTTAAGTCTAAATGATAAGGTTAAAATAGTAACCTAAACTTGTCTAAAACCTATTGGTTGAAATTATTTCGACCCATACACACTTTATATTCTAAATAAATCAATTTGGAGCTATTATAAACTGAATATGACTTTATTATAAAATAATATTTTAAGTTTTTCTTAAAGTTCCCCTCTCCTCCCTTATAAAAAGGGCACCCCTTCCCTATTTTCTCCACACCCTTTTGAGCCTTGATGATCGGAAAACCCCTGCCCATTTCCCTTATAATCTTCCCAAGAAACATTATAGAGGTTATGGTCTCCTCATAAGGCCAAACCTAGTGCCTTAAGAGGAGGTTTAGAAGACACGCGTCAAAGAAGAGGTAAAATCCTTTACCGATTCTTTCCAATTTATTTATTCTTATACTTCTTCTTATCTATTTGTTTCTACATAAATTAATAACATCAGTATCACTCATGTACTGATATGTTATTATAAATATGAAACAACCCAATTTTATCTTCTATCCATCCTACGGAAAACGAAATCACCGTGTGTGCGTACGTACGGAATATCGTCTCCACACCGTGGTGTAATATTTTTTCCACAACCTCCTTACTTGTATGGGTATAATGGTGTAAATAAATAACTATATATGATTATTTTAAAGTTATAATGATTCTTAAATATTATAAAAACACTTAAATTCAATTCCATGATCATGGGAATGATATCGTCGTTCGTGCGTACGTACGGACTACCGTCTCCACGAATGCGATGAGATTAATTTCCCATGATTAACCATTGAAGTATGATTATAAAGTATATATAATAAATAATAATGAATCATATTACATAATAATGATACTTTATTTATGAACATATATGTTTCATTTACTTAATTCCATTTAATTCAATAAGGAAACGAAAACAGTGTTCATGCGTACGCACAGCCTACCGTCTCCATGAACGGTGTATTTCTTTCCATTTATTGATCTATCATATATATTTATAATATGAATATATATTATATATAAATCATGTTTTACATTCTTGAATAAATTAAATAAGTATATAAGTAATAATATCAAGAACAACATGTCGAAACACGTAAGATAAATGAAACGATTTTACCCAAAATGCTGCTTTAACATGGAATTAACAAAAGAACGGGTAATATAAAGTCATAAGTGAACCGTATATGATGTCATAACAATGCATATGATTCTTTAATAATTCGATGACATTATATAAATCATTATAGAGTAGTTTCTGATATTTATGAAGGATATCGGACCTAAGGTAAGGGATAACTTTTCCAATCTCGTTTTTATCCGAGATTGTTTATTCGTAAGTATTTACTAGGGTTATATTTATTATCCATGTACCTATTTTCTAAAAATGTTTTCATGTATGTTTAAAGTCTTTTTTACCCATTTTTCAATTTTACTACTTGGTAAGTAAGGAATCTTTCTTTTTATTACCATACGAGGTACTTTTTGACTTTTCCAACAAAAGTACGAGAAAAATGTTATTTTTAACTTATACGGCCTGATTGGATTCTTACGGTTTCATAAAGACTTATTTCAATGAAGTTTCCTCTACAAAATTTCATGACTATTTTCAAAAAGTTCCTTTTATTTTAATATTGCATGGAATTTTGTGAAAAGAATATGATTTTGAAAAATAATGGATATTTTCCTCAAGAATTCATTTCAAGTGTTTTATCAAAACCATTTTCTATCTAAGATGACATTATTTCATATGTGAATGTTTCAAGTATAATTTCTCTATGATTTACATGGTTTGACTTTTATTATGATGAAATATCCATTTTTTATATGGATTATGTGATGATGGGATGATGTTTATGAAACCCATTTTATTCTTTGGGTTATGATGAATGTTTTATGTTTATTTTTTGGAACAAGTAAGAATGATTTCATTATGTGATGGGTGGGACCTATATCTCCCTCCAATGCATTGGTTAAAGATTTATATATCATGAGATAGACATGGATGGAATGGTAAGTTAATCTATTTCAGTGTTATAGGACTAAAACGAGCAGTGAACTCGATTCAGAATGGGACTTTGTCCGCTAAGATGGTCTTGGCAGCAATGCGTTGGCTACTATGGAAATCATAACATGTGCTTAATGGTTGCCACAATTACATGTTTTATTCCCATTCTATTTTATCAGGATTGATGTCCCATTATGATCTATGCCTTACGTACTGACATGTTTTATATCATTTCTCAAGATCTTGATGTTTAAACATTATGTTCATGTTTTTAAGTTCAAATGTATATGATTTGTTTTATTTTATCCATGCTTACCCTTACTGATCATTTGAGCTCACCCCTTTTTATGTTTTATTTTCCCCATGATTTAAAGAAAGTTTTTAGGTAAGAAAAAAAGGGGATGATCTTTAGGGAGATGTTGACGATCTTTCACCACGATTAGAAGATTATGTTCTGAGTTTCCAAAGTCACTAAACTATTACGGTCCTTGAGTGTTGGTTCTTGTTATGTATTCAGTATTCTGAAAAGGTAATGTAATGTCCTTGTACTTCAAGATTTGGGCCTCTATAATAAATTTTGAATGATTTATTTTCATACCTTTCAAACAATTCTTGACCTCAAGAATCAAACCTGATCCTACAAAATGGTAAAGATGGGGGGTCTGAAGAACCACTTCTAGAGATACCACTCTTGGATATCATTATAACCAAAACAAATCCACTATCCCATAATAACCATAATCTACCTCACTTCCAAAAAACTATTAAAACCTCCATTTTAACATTTATACACAAAAAGAAAAAAAACAACCTCAACCATCATATAACACTACTCTAAACACACAAATTACTGAAACTAACCCTCTATATCTAGATACTTCCCACTTTTAGAAATAATGAATCAAAAATGTGATTTTAAAAAATGTGGTAATATAGAATTTATTGATTATAATGTTGGTTTATTCTCTTCAAATGCTTGAATATTTAATGCACATCATCAAAAAAGGAAAAAAATTATAATTAATAAACTATCAAGATTTAGACATCACATTATCAATGTAAATAAAGAAAGAAAAATCTCAACACAAATCATGGTAATAAGAATGTATCTAAATTTCTTTCTCCCATGTACTCTACTTCATTCTACCATGCCACCAAAACACTTGAACCAAGAGAATTTCTCATCCACACATTGTCGTCTACCAACGACCCTTGATATATACTAGAGTATCCCTGAAAATAATCTCATAATAAATATCAAATTCCATGTATTCAATCAAAATTGATTTATCATGAAGATATTAATAGATCAGAGACACATGGAAGATGTCATGATTCATTTCCATCTGTGGTGGGAGTGAAAAATGTTACGACACTATGCTAACATGCTCCAACACCTTAAAAGGCCCAGTGAACTTGGGAAATTATTACTACCCCTACCAAACCTCTACTACCCCTGATGAGGGGAAACATTTAAGAATATGTGATCTACAACATCGAACTACTTAGCCCTCCTATAATTGGAATAATATCTATTTTATTCATTTCAACTTTCATCTTATCATGAACTACTTGAACCTTCTCAACTATTCTTTTCACCGCATTGGGACTGAGAACTAATGACTCTCCAACCTCATCCAAGTACAACAGATAATGACATGGTCATGAATACAACAGCTCAAATGGTTCCATGTCGATGAATTAGTGGTGAAAATATATATAATAAAACGAAACCAAAGTAATGTTATTTGTGAAAGATTCACTGAAGGCTTTACTGTACTCCCACAACACGTCCTTCGTGATTTGGATGGTCTAGTCTATCTGGCTATCAGTATGAGGGTGGAATGAATTTTTAAGTAATTATTGAGTGTCAAAAGAATTTTGAAATCCTTTACAGATGCATGAGGTTAAATGGAAGTATTGATTCAATAAAATGGACATCGGAATTCCATATAGATTCATAACCTCATCTACATACCTCCTTGTTAAGACCTATCTCCTAGATTTCTAGGAATTGAGATGACTTCGTCAGTCAATCTATGATTTCGTAGATATAATTATATCCTCCATAAGCCTAGGGAAATATTTTAATTAAATTTTTAATGATATAACCCCACTTATATTTGGGAACATCCAAGGGATATAAAAAACTACCTAGAACATGATGTTCTACCATTACTTAATGGAAGACCAGGAACAAATCCACAAACTATTTTTCTACTCATTCATCCCAATACACCAAAACTATGCCCTAAAACCATGGAATATTTTTGATACTCTTGGGTGATCCACCAAAGGTGGGATGTGATACTCATGAATGTATACCTCATGCATCCCCAATAGGATAAAAACCCTCCATGAAACAATATTTGTTTATGATCATCCCTCTAGTGCATCACTATGGATAACATGGTAATGTATCACCTCTACCTCTAAATCTCCCCACTAAGTCTCTTCCACATACTAAGTTAGAGAAGATTTAACTATCATATAAAACAATAAAACTCTTTCACAAACCACCATTGAACCTATGAGAAGGGAATCCCAATCCCCCATATCCCTCCAATAATCTATATACACTTGAAAAACATCCTTCTGAAACATACTTCTATGTGTTTCAGACATGAATTTTTATTTAATGAGGTATATGAGATCTATGAGTCATATCCCTAGAGAAACTCCATCCACCTCCATTTTTTGAGATTCAGGTCCTACTAAGAAAATATATATATCAAGATATAATGATTAGTAAAAACCAAAAAGAGTTCTTAGAAGATGTGTTTTCTCCAAATTTTCAACACATATGTAATTTTTTCAACTCCAGGTCATGGGTTGAATAGTTACCATTATAAGGAAATTGCTACCATGACCCATAAAAGATCACCTCATTCTCATACATCAATATTAATCACAAACCCATATCAAAAGAGACATAGAAAACATCCAACATTACCACTTCTTTTAGAAATGTATGGATTGGATCACTGATCAACCACCCCATTGGGCAGTCAAATGGTACCTGACATTGATTAGTCTAGATAAAATCCTGATCATTCTTGGAAATATATACAATTATATCTTTAATTCATAAAAAATCAAGCATGAACCTATGGTAATACCCCCATTATACCATGTAAATAGAAATCATCCCTTATATTCTTCAGTGTTTCCCATGAAAAAACTACCTCAATCATTAAAAGGTCCATGAACACACCCTTATGGGATACCAAATTTTCATTTAAATGCATATATCATGTCATAAACTTTCACTTGGATTTATATCTATAGAGATAATAGCATCAAAAGACCTATAATATTTCTTCAATATGATCAGCATGTACCTCCTATAACATAATGTAGTTAAACCATTAATCGACGGATAGGACTACAAATTGTAATGTGGATTCTTCAAACACCAAGTTCATGGGTTCCATGAAAACATCTGGTGTGTTCATGACACTAAATGATATAAACAAAAATTCAAGGATTCTATACCTGAACTGTATTCATGTCCTTGAAATATCTTCCTCCTTCACCCTCAAATAATGACACAGATACCAAAATCCATTCTTAGAAAACCAATAAGCTCCTCTAAACTAGTCAAAAAGACCACCAATCCTTGGAACAGGGTCATGATTCTTGATCATCACATGATTAAATATTTCATATTCTATAAACAACCTCATAATATTATCCCCCTTCTTGGTGAATAACACAAGGTAACCCCATAGAAACACATTAGGCCAGATAATACCCTTGTATACCTAATCATCTATCTAATCCTAAACTCTTGTGACTTACAGGGTTTCATCCTAAAAGTATCCATTGAAATTATATCAGTTTCTAGATGAAAATTTATCCCAAACTCAATGTCGTGTATAGGGGGTAGTTTATAAACCTCTTTAGAAAATACATCCAAAAATTCCTAAAAAATTAGGGGCTTCCACCATCCAATTACCCACCGATTTCATCAAAAAATACACCATCATGTTGGGAATGGGATCCACAAGTATACTTATACTCCAACATCCTAGTTCAATAATGAAAACTATAAAATGAACATCCACATATGAGAATTTAACGTTATTATGGAATAAGTTTTCAACAGAACAAATGAAAAACATCCAATTAGTTTTAAGGATGCCATCTTATGGTTTTATCTATAAAAAGATAAAATGTAACACCCCGACCCCAGAAACCTAGAGTCAGTGTATTAAATTATTACATTTTCATGATTACAAGTAATGAAATCCCAAAGTAATGATCAGTTTAGTAGTCTTCAAGAAACTAGATACAAACATGAAACCCATATTACAATGAGAATGGTAACAAAATACAATACATAACCAAAACTAATAAACGTCATCCATGGAAACTCAATAAATGGTCTCCTCTTCATAACCTGTTGAAGGTAAAAAAATGAAAGGGTTTATCCCAAATGCTCTGTAAGGGTTAAAAATAGTATAATCCAGAATTAAAATAATTGAATCACAATAAAATTGGCATTGTCAATATCACATGTTGAATTAATGAAAAGCACATTCCCTTAGTAAACTGATAATAAAACTGCATCCATAGATTATGTCATAGTGAAAACTTCACGAATAGTAATAAATGGAAATGAATAAATAATATTATTAATAATTTTATATCATTTATCTGGCATATGATACCATTATACTATCAAAACGGTTGATGTCTGTGGGTAAAAACCCATCTGATTTTTGGAAACAAACGCGAAGGGCTTCTCACCAACTAATTAGTCTCATGAGACCTATCGATGCATTGAGGGGATATAGCGGGCCCTAAACATAACTAAAATTCAAAATCATTATTTATAAATAGATTTAATACAAGTAAAATATTCCTTATCAATATCCGTATTGAGTAGAGGATACTGATTCATCAATATTTCCATAGTTAAAGCAACATTCTATATAAAAACCATATATAAAAGGGTATAAAACATAATACAATAATCATATCCGTGAAACCATAATATGGATATATAATATATTTACAACTTAAAATGAAAAATTATTTCAAATGGTTAGTGGATACACCACATAAGATATATTGGGTGCACAATACCAAGGAAAGGACAATGAAATGTAAATTCAGATAAAGTTCCTTACCACGTTGTAATCAATCGATCCATAAGACCAAAAATTAATAACCACCCAATGAATCAAATAATAACATGAATATAATTATAATCATGATAATATATATCAAATTTCAGTACAAAATTAAACCACATGAAAGAAATAAGTGGTGAACAATGGAAATCTCATAGAATTAAAATTGTTATAAGAAACCCCTTACAAACATTTCAGCATGGTAACATGTGTTCTTGTGAGGGAATAATTAGATGTAAATGGGTATACCATCATTTATATATCACAATGGTATTATGGGGGAGGTTATAAAACATAATCTTCTATTATGAATTAAGAATAAAATGACACAACATAGGGGGGATTCTTGAATAAAATTGAGAGACAGGATCCCTTGCCTTATGCCTGAAGGTGTTCTCCATTGATCTTAATGATCTGAATAATCACATTTATAATTATTAATTAATAATTAAATAATCTCATCAAGATTTAATTAATTTATTATAACTTTATCATGTTCTTTAGTTCCCTTTTTGATGGGTTTAATAGGTTCAATTTTATTGGAAGCATTTTCTTCCTTGCTTTTCATGATCAGTTTACTTGTATTCATGAATGGAAATTTGTTTGAAATGTAGTTAAACATACATAATTGTCAATATATATTATTACTGAAATTATAAATGATATTATAATTATTTTGGGTTATATACATTGTGGATGACTCATTAGTTAAAAGTTACTAATAAACGCTTGGATTAACTTGGCGGTTTTGTGCATAATGAACTTGTTCTGTATTATTATATTATATTATCAGTTTGAAAGGATTCAAAAACATTGAATAAGTTAAAATAAATATATTAGGATTTGGTTTAACCATTATAAAGGTTTTACGACCATTATTTAATATAGAAATAGAAATTTAAAACTCGACATCCTTGAATGTGATAAATTAACACATCTCGGATAGTATTATCATTTTTAGTGTAAGAGGTGGGGGAAAAGAGAGGTTGTGATGAAATATCACATTAGAATAATAAAATTATAGTCTATTTAATGTACATGAATTATCATAGAATTTGTATGTGGTTAGGTGAGGAGAGAGAACAAAATATGGAACTTGTAAAATAATTTGAAAGAGAATGGAAGAGAGGATCACCTCTTGAGTACTCCTCCTTGAGAATCTTTTTAAGGCCTTTGTTTATGGCCTTTTGGGGATACCAAAATTTCTTGGATGTGAGGGATGAGATTTGGAAGATATTTATGTATAATTTAGGAAAATCTTGAAGCTTATGTGGTGTGGGAGGAAGAGGGGGTGAGGGTGGTTTATATAGTGGAGTGGCGGAGGGTTTCCATAATATTATATTCATTAATTTATTATTTCTCCATAAGACAAGATACAGTTAGGATCCCAAGAACTAGAAAAGTAATAAGTGAATGTGTGTTTGATATTTGGGTTCTTACATCACTAATGATGCTGGGAATAGTGAATTTAAATTATAATGTATTTTTACGGTAAATTAATGTATTTTATTATTAACTAAAAATTCTAGTATTTCAGAAAAATCAAAAAAAATCACCCTAATCATTTTTCGATGTGTAGAATCCAAAAATAAAATCCATTTTTCAAACATATTTTTCTACATATGGGATATTTAATTTTTAATTAAAATCATTATTTAATTGAAAAATGTCTACTTGTAAAATATTCTTCTCCATTTTTTGAGGTGCCAAAATTTACTTATAATTTCATGGGTAAGGTTACCATTGATAAGGTTCATATTACTATTCATATGAGTAATTTACTATTCATAAGGGTAAGTTACTATTTATAATGGTAAGTTAACATTCACCTAAAATTAAATTGATTCTATTAGACTCAAAATATCACCCTGATCACAACTATGTATGTTCATTTTTCGAAATTCAAACCACAGAAGTTGAGAATTTAATTTTAATGCCTAGGTTATGACTATCTCCTAAATAACCATGTGTTTTTTCAGAGAAATTAAATGCTTTATGAAATATAGGATATCTAATTAATAGAATGTATTTAAGAGAACCATACCTTAAAATGTTTGGCATGTTTTATTATTCCCACATTCAGAAATTTCTTCCTCAAAATTTTTCATGTATAAATCCCTTCAAAAATATGTGGGTGATTATTCTCCATAACATTATTTGGTTCCCACATTTATTCCTCCATTTTATGGTTTCTCCAAAAAAACCTTTACTAGTTTATTTGTACAATTTTTCAATACATTCTCCCTGGTGCCAAGAATCTTGATAATCTCTTCACAGTATGAAAATTTAGGTTTCATTTCTATTTCTTCATAAGTAAGTACATGCATTGGGTCTGGCAGGTATTTCTTTAAAAATGACACATGGAACACATTATAAAGTTTGGAGAGACTTGGTGGAATTGAAAAATGGTAAGATACAACTATGATCCTTTCCTTAATTTCAAACGGTCTGATGTACCTAGGGCTCAATTTCCCTTTATTATCGAACCTTAAGACACCATTCCACAAAGATACTTTTAGAAAGACTTGATCTCCTTCTTGAAATTACAAATCGTTTCTACATTTGTAAACATATTGATTTTTCCTACATTGGGTTGCTTTAATATGGTCCTTAAGTTTCTTTACCTTTACAATTGTCTCTTTGATAAGTTATGGGCCTATAAGTTTCCCCTCACAAACTTTATCTCAAATAGTTAAATTTTAACAACTCTTACCATATAATGCTTCATATGGTGTCATTTTAATGTGATAATGGAAACTATTATTGTAGGAAAATTCCACCAAGGGCATGTATTAATCACAAATACCATGAAATTCAAGATATCACGATCTCAATATGTCTTTTAGTATTTGAATAGTTTTTTCAAACATTACATCATTCTAGGGGTGATAAGTAATACTCAAACGAAGCTCTGTATCCAAATCATTCTGGATACTTTTCCATACTTTTGATGTAAACCATGGTTCTTAGTCGGACATAATTGATATAGGTTCACCATGAAGTCTTACAACTTCATTAATATAAAGTCTTTCAAGATTCTCTAGTGGTAAATCCTCTCTTATACCAATGAAATGTGCTGATTTTTTGAGATGATCAACAATTACCCATACTACACCAATCCTTCTAGGTGTCCTTGGTAGTACTATGAATAAATCCATCATAATTCCATCCCAATTTCACATAGTAAGAGGAAGAGGTTTCCCCACCACTTTAGGACGTTTTCTCTCTACATTAACCTGTTGACAAACTAGACAACTTGACACATAGTCAGCAATTTTTTGCTTCATCTTATCCCATGAAAAATGTTCCTTCAGATCTCTATATATCTTAGTGCTACTAGTGTGTATAGATAAATGTGAGCTTTGTGCATCATCTAATAGTTCCCATTTTAGCTCAGGTATTGATGGAAAGCATAACCTCTGCCCAAATTTTAGAACTCCTACCTTATACATAAAGTCTGCAAATCTCCCATATTTAACAACATTAATTTTCTTGTGTAGATTCTCATCACCAGATTGAAAAATTCTTATCTTCTCTAGTAAATATGGTTCAGTAATCATTTTAAAGAGGAAATATTTTTCCCCTTACATAAAAATTAAAATTTTTATCTTTAGTATATCCATGAATATAGGATCTCTCTCAATCCTTATTTTGGTAAAAAGTCCATGATCTTTCCTAGTTAATGCATCTTCCACCTTAGTTTCCTTCCCTTGGTGGCAGTGTATTGAACATTCAAAATCATTGAGTAAGTCGAGCCTTCTCATTTTCCTCATGTTGAGTTATTTCTGTGTAAAAATGTATTTCAAACTCTTATGATCTTTATATATCTCACATCTTTCACTATATAGATAATGTCTCCATATTTTCAGAGAAAATCTTACCGCTGGTAACTCAAGATCATGAGTCTGGAAATTCTACTCATGAGTCTTCATTTTCCTTGATGCATACTCAATAAATTTATCATTTTTTATAAGGACTCAACCCAATCCATTCATTGATGCATCATTATATATCACAAATCCATCATTTACATATGGAAGATTCAAAATTGGAGAATTGACCAATCTTATTTTAAATTATTCAAAGAGTTTTGTACATTCATTCATCCATAAACATTAACCCCTTTATCTGTGAGTTTGGTTTTTGGGTTAGCTAGTCAGGAAAAATTCTGAACGAAATGACGATAGTAACCTGCTAATCCAATAAAATTGCGTACCTCAGTTATGTTCATTGGCATGGGATATTCTTTTATAGCCTTTCTATTCACAACATCAACTAAGATTCCATCCTTATATATAATATAGAAAAAAGAAAGAAACTGGTTGAAGCCAAAATTCACAATTTCTAAACTTCCCATATAATTCATTTCTTCTAGGAGTTTTCATAATAATCCACAAGTGATTCTCATGGTCTTCGTAGATTTTGTAGTATACCAGGATATAATTGTTAAATACTAAAAAAATCATCAATATATACGTTGAAAACTCTATTCATTAGGTTGATGAAAACATAGGGTGCATTATTCAGTCTAAAAGGAATTATTGTAAACTTGTAATGCCCATACCTGGTTCAAAATGATGTCTTTGGAATATCTTCATTATTTACATATAGATGATGATATCTAGATCGAAGTTCAATCTTCGAAAAATATTGGGCTCCATGAATTTGATCAAATAAATCATCAATTTCTAGTAGAGGATACTTTTTCTTTATTATAATAGCATTTATTTACATGTAATCAATACATATCCTCATGGATCCATCTTTCTTATTGACATAGAGGATAGGGGATCCTCGTGGAGAAACACTAGGTTGAATAAATCCTTTACCACTCAATTCCTTTAATTGTTTCTTTAACTCCACTAATAACAAAATGTCTATTATATAGGGAGTCTTTGATATAGGTCTTTCACCAAGAATAAAATTAATAAAGAACTCAACTTCTTGCTTTGGAGGATGTCTAGGTAAATCCTCTGGAAATACATCAATGTATTCTTGCACAGTATGCCCGTCTTCAATTTGAAGATTTCTTTCCTCATCCATATATATTGTGTTCTCTTTCTCTACAAGAATTTAATTCATTAGATATACTAGGGGTGGATCTAGATAATAACTAGATAGTGAGGTTTCTGCTCTAAATATAAGGGATTCTACTCCATTTTCAAAATTTGTAACTTCCTTCTTCTTTCAATAGATCTTCACATCATAATTTGACAGCCAATTTCTACTGAGATTTATATCAAAGTCAATCATTGGTTTGATGATAAGTCTAGCAACTAAATCACATTTATGTGTCATGATGGAGACTGATCGACACATCTTTGTTGCAAGGATGCATCCCCTAGAAGTTTTGACTGACAGCTCCATTATTAAATCTATTTGGACATGTCTAATTTTATTGGCAAATCAATAAGATATAAATGAATAAAATGATACAGAATCAAATAAATAATTGGATAAATTTGAGGAAACAACTAAAGTATCCACCACCACATCATTAGGAACTTGAACCACATTAGTTGTAATCACATATGATTTCCATTACCCTCATGTCCTTTTATGAGGCAAGTTTCTGTTTCTCTTAGGACACTCATTTTTATAGTGTCCCATCTATCTACAATTTTAGCATTGAATGTCATTGACTTGTCTCTTCCCATTGTATTCATTAGATCGATGACCTTTTCTCCACAATAATAGTAAACTCCCATGCCTTTTAAGAATTTCCCAGGATGATTCCATCCACAGTTCTCACACAACAGAAATCTTTTCATTCCCTTCTTTTTTTGGTTCTACAACTTTTCCATGGTTATAATAATTCCTCTTCTTATCTTTTTTTCTCTTGAGAAAATTTGTTCTAGAAAATTCACTCTATGTTTTTATGGAACTTAATAAAATTTCATCATATGATGAAAATGTTTGAGAAGCTCGTTCCCTTTGAAAACATGTCTTAAAACCATCAATGAAATAATCAATATTGCCTTCCGAATCATGTATGTAATCTATAACATAGTTAGCTAATCTTGTGCAGATAACCTCATACTCTGCAATACTCTCTTCTTCCCTTTGCTTTTGGCTAAGTAATTTCCACTTCATCTCAGTAAGTTGTTCAGGAGAGAAATATTTTTCGAATAATATTTCCATAAAATTTCTCAATTACATATCATATATTTATTCTTCCTCCGTGCTATTCTGGATCAAGCACCACCATTGATCAGCATCACCCTTGAGGCAATATACTGCTAGTACTACCTTTTCATTTTCATTGAATCTTAATGCCATAAATATCTTTTCAAGAGACTTGATCCACTACTTAGCTATCATCTGATTAGTAGTCCCAATAAAAGATGGGGGATTCTACTACATGAAATGATCCTATACAGGTGTATCATGGTTATTTGTCACATCCAGTGTAATTTTTCACAATATAGTAATCATCTGATCTACTCCAACATTGACAGTATTGACTTTAATTGTTGGTAAATCCATACATTGTCGGTGGGTATTGATTCCCCTTCTTCTATTAGGATACATCACTAAACAATGTCATTCACCAATGTATTTCATTTTTCATAACTATAAAACTCTTATGATAATCCAAAAATTTATGCACAAATAATATCATAATCATAAACATTGTTTATATTTACTTTTATATCCTCTATAATGGTTTTTAAATAAAATTTGAATTATCATAAGCATATTCCCTGGGAGTTTCAAACCAAGATTTCAGTAAGGCCCATTGTTATGTAGGAGGATACCCCAGGTCAATCCCAAAACTCCTTGTCAGAGTCTTCACTCCAAGGTACATTTGTACCCAAGCCACCTATACTTGTTTGTATCCACGCAGGGATGTATTTTCTAGAAATATCCATATAATCTATTCCTTACCAAAATTCTAGTACATTCTTGTATGTTTATCATCAAATACTGCATCAGGGATTTATTCCCTAATCTATATTTCCTAATCTAGTTTCCAAGATTGCTACTAAACTTCCACTGATACCAACTGTAATGCCCCAACCCCAGAAACCTGGAGCTGTTGCATTGCTTTATTGCATTTTTATGATTATAAGGAAAGAATTCATGAAGGAATGATCAGTTTAGTAGTCTTTAAGAAAAAATATACATAAAATAAAGTCATATTACAATGATAAAGGTAACAAAATACAATACATAACAAAAACTAATAAACTGCATCCATGGAAACTCAATAAACGGTTCCCTCTTCATAACCTACTGAAGCTAAAACATTAAGGGGGTGATATCAAATTCTCATTAAGGGTTACAAATAGAAGACTTATGAATCAACATTAATTTAATCATAATCAAATTTTCATAGTTAATATGGTATAGTGAATAAATGAAAAACACATGCCATTAGTAAAGTGATAATAAAACTGTATCCATTGATTTTTATCATTTGGAAAACCTCATGGATAGTAATAATATAAAATGAATAAATATAATTATTATTAATTATAAATCATATATCTATCACATGATACCACTATACCATTGAACCGGTTTAAGTCTGTGAAATAAGAGCCACTTGATTGGAAACAAACTCGAAGGGTTTGTCGCCAACTAATTTTTCTCATGAGACACATCGATGCATCGAGGGGATATAGAGGGACCCACTCATAACTGCAAGTCAAAAAAATTCTTTATTAATAGATTTAATACAATTATAATATTCCATCTCAATATCCCAATAGAGTAGAGGATACATATTCATCAATATTTCTATAGTTAAAACAACATTCCAAATAAACACCATATATAAAAGGGTGTACAACATGAGAAAATAGTAATATCCACTATACCATAATATGTATATATAATATATTTAAAATTTCAAATTAAAAATTATCTCAAATGGTTAGTCGATACACCACATAAGAAGGACTAGGTTCGCAATAACAAGGAGATAAAAATTAAATGGAAATTGAGACAAAGTCCCTTACCACATTGTAATCAATCGAGTTGTATGACCAAATATTAATAACAACCAAATGAATCATAGAATACCATAATTATAAATATAATCATGATAATATATATCTAATGTTAGTAAAAAATACACCACATGAATGAAATAAGTGGTGAACAATGGAAATCTCACAGAATTAAAAGTGAGATATGAAACCCCTTACAAACATTTTGGCTTGGTAATGGTTGTTCTTGTTGGAGATTAATGATAGTTAAATGTGTATAACATCATTTATATATCATAAGGTCAGTATAGAGGAGGTGTTAAAGCATACCCCATCATTATGAATTACAAATAAAAGGACACAACATTGGGGGGATTCTTGGAAAAAAGTGGGATAGAGGATCCCTTACCTTATGCCTGAAGGTATTCTCAATTGATCTTAATGACATGAATAACAAAAGTTAGCTTTATTAATTAATAATTATAAAACCTCATCAACATTTTATTTATTTATTATAACCTTATTAGGTTCATTCATTCCCTTTTTGATGGGTTTAAGAGGCTCAATTTTATTGTTTCGGAAGAATTTTCTTCCTCGGTTTTCATGATCGGTTTACTTGTATTCGTGAATGGAAGTTTGTTTGAAATGTGGTTAAACATACAGAATTGTTAATATAAATTAGTAGTGAAATTTTAAATTATCATATAATGATTTTGGGTTATATACCATGAGGATTACTCATTAGTTAAAAGTTATTGACAAATACTTGGATTAACTAAACGGTTTTGTGCATAATGAACTTGTTTTGTATTATTATTTTATATTATGAGTGTGTAAGGATTCCATAACATTTCCTAAGGTAAAATACATATATTATGGTCCGGTTAAACCATTAAAAAGGTTTCATGACCTGTATTGAAGATAGTAATAGAAATTGAAAACTCTTCGTCCTTAAATGTGATAAATTAAGACATCTTAAATGGTATTTTTATTTTTAGTTTAATGGGTGGGGGAAAACAGATGATGATGAAATATTCCATTAGAATAATAAAATTATATTCCATGTAATTTATTGGAATTATCATAGTATTTGGATGTGGGTAGGTGAGGATAGAGGGATAAAACAGTGGAACTTGTAAAAGAATTTGAAATAAAAGGAAAGAGAGGTTCACCTCTTGAGTACTCCTCCTTGAGAATCTCCTTAAGGCCTTTTTTCCTTTTGGTCCGAAAAAAAGGTCTTGGATGTGGGGGAGGATCTTAGGGAGATATTTCAGTAGAATTTAGGCAATTCATAAAGCTTGAGTGGTGTGGGAGGAAGATGGTTTGAAGGGTGGTTTATATAGTGGAGGGGAGGAGGGTTTTCTTAATATTATATTCATTAATTTATTATTTCTCCACAAGACAAGAAATTGTGAGGATTCAATGACCTAAAATAGTAATAAGTTCATGTGAGTTCGAGATTTGGGTGATTACATCACTCATGATGCTAGGAATAGTGAATTTAAATTATAATGTATTTATATGGTAAATTAATGTATCTTACTATTCACTAAAAATGAAAGTATTTTAGAAAAATACCAAAAACACACCTTGCCTATTTCTCAACATGTAGAATCCAAAAATGAACTCCATTTTTCAAAAATAATTTTTTGACTATGAGAAATTTAATTTTTAATTAAAATCATTATTTAACAGAAAAATACCAACACTTAAAATATTCATCATCATTTTTAAGGTGCCTAAATTTATTTATACTTTCATGGGAAAGGTTACCATTAATAAGGTTCGTATTACTATTCATAAGGGTAAGTTACTATTCACAACGGTAAGTTACTATTCATAAGTGTAAGATACTATTTACCAAAAATTAAGTTGATTCTATCCGACTCCAAATATCACCCTGGTCGTAACCGTGTATGTCCGTTTTTTGAAATTCAAACCACAGAAGTGGAAAATTTAAGTTTAATGGATAAGTTATGACTACCTCCGAAATAACCTAGTGTTTTTTCAAAGAAACTCAGTTCTTTATTAAATATAGGATATCTAATTAATAGAATTTATTTAAGAGAAACATACCATAAAATGTTTTGGTTGTTATAGAAAATCACCATTTGACTGTTATTTCCCCATATTCAGTCTACACTCCCAACACACATCAAAAATGTTGTTCTAGACTCCGACTAGAATAGTAAAAATGTAGGGAATGATAATCCTCTCCACACCTAGTTCCAATGAATGGAATAAGGTGGGTGCAATAAAGGAGTGTCAAGATCATGAATTAAACAAGGAAGAAACAACTATAAACAACAAGATGATTGTACCTATGACAATCTTTGGTTCCTCTGGTGCTGGAACCTCCATAGAATTAATCCATCTACTCTTGGATCCCCTGCATCACTAATAATTACCACCTCAATGGACACAATTAGTTAATAGTCCCTAATGTCTGGGAACATCCCGAGTTCATCCCATTCCTTTACTGCATCCTCTTGGAAGATCATTGGCTCATTTCCCCTACTGCTGAAATGGCCTCCCCGATGGATTCTACCAATGGTGGTGCTAAACATGTCTAAATCTACAATGATGAAATCTAAAAACCATTTCACACTAATACTAATGATATAAATATACCATACTCAATATAACACTAGTTCAATTCCCCCAAGAAAACCATGGAATATACTATCCCCAAATGTCCAAAAAGGAATCCACTAGGGTAAAATCACCAATGGTTAAAGCCTCAAAATCCCTACTACACGAGATCTATTTCTAGCCACTCTACTCCTAGAGAAACATTACATGATCCCCTATTTTGGAAACCCTCCTCATGAGTGGATACACACGATAACCTTTACCATATTTTGTACCTAAAAATACATTATTAATGTAAAAGTATTAACTGTATACTGTATAGAAGGATGGAGTGCCTCATCAAGAAATCATGCATTAAAATCTTCATAAGGGAAAATACCAGGGTAGAAACATAAAATATATTTGAATTTAATCTCAATCTATCACAGATATATAGTCCCCTGCTGGAGAAAAAGTATATCCTACTTCATCATTTCCTTCAGTGTAGAAGGTGGTAACTCTGTTTAAAAATTCTTCTAGAAGTCTTTGAAAGAAACATCCATCTCCTTCCAATCCCTAAGACACAACATCCAACTCTGAAGTTCTACACCCCTCATCTGTATGACTGATAATAGGGCCTAGTAATCTACCCAGGCCCGAATCAGAAGGAAGTCCATCTTGAGCTCCTCCAACCAATGATTTTTTTCCAGATCAGAGAAAAAACCATAATACATCATAAATTATTTATGTTGAAAGGAACACAACATACTATTCTACTGATCATTCACCTCAGGTAGACCAACACTCTAGTGGTAAACTAGGTTATCCACCTGAACATCACCATCTTGAACCACATGTAGATGGAATCCAAGATCCATAACTATAATATAAAATAATTATTCCATAATCCAGATTGCATTGAATTATATTGAGATTAATTTAATTCATTTAAATTTTCTAAGATCTCCCAATTTTGACAAGAAAACAAAAAATCATGATTCTTGTACCTTTCCTAGGTCTCTACCCTACAAGTGTTATCACCTCACTGCTTCATTTTGTGGACTCTAGGTCCTCACTTTGGATTTCTGTGGGTCCTAAAATCTCATGTCTAAGCTAGTATCCCTAGACTAAGTCATGAACCAAGATCAACTGGAATCATTGGCCTATAAACCCAAGAAATCCTTAGAGTTCTTAACTCCAAACACCATCCAATATCTCAACCTAATCACTAATACAACTCTATCATGGACCTATCCCTCCAAAGGTACCCATCCATGGATAGATTTTAAGGAAGAGAGATAACATCCCCTCTGAGTCTCATCTTTAGTAGGCCTTGAGTTTGAAAATAGAAACAAGGGTATAAAAATATCGCATATGTAAAGAATTACCCTCAATATATAAAGTATGATAAGGTGATAATATATCAAACATAAAAAAACTCCATAAAATTATATAAAACAAATAAGGAAAAATCATCCCAATATGCGTGTATTATGTAAACAATTAAAATGATTCTATGAAATTAATACCAAAATAAAACCTATGGTAGTGATATAGGAACTACTTCAAAATATAGGCTATTAAGGTCCATAACAGCCCCTGTATTCCTCCACGAAACCTAAAAATAGTTTTTATATATGTGGTGTGAGAATAACATTTATACTCAGTATGAAAAAAATCAAGATCTCTCATTTCACATGGTAATATATAAAAAAATCATCAGTAGATAAATAAAAGAAACAACAACACCTAAACTAATCAACTAACAAATATTAACCTCACTATGGAATTCTCACCGAATAACACATCCAAGTATAGAAAGATAATATTAATCTTATATATAAGTGATACCCTACCTCACATTACCTATTTATTTGATTATCTAATTCCCCATTATCAAAAATCATGGTTATCCCATCCCTTTTGTATAATATCACCCATAAACTCCGAGTTAACCATATGGTACCATGCACTCTGCATGAAACTAGTCATAACATCATGCCTAAAATTTTTTAGGATACCTAATCATACCAAGAACCCTATATTAAACTAATAATCCCATATATATCCTTGAATAACCACTTATAGATATCTAGGATGGTATAGTATCATGAAAATTAAAGAAATCAACCTTATGTCCTCCTCCTACCATGCATAACCCCCACTTTAAACCACCCCGTCAATATCATTCGACCAACCATAAGTTCAATATGCCTTTAATCGATCAAGAACCACACATAATAACCTCGCCTCGATCAGATAGCATGGAAGAGGGTGTATCAATCCATGTATCCTCACCATAATGGATGTTGAAAAAAAACACCCAAAATATTTTTTTGTCAACACATAGTGCTCAATATTTGTGGGGTATTTATAGATATCACAATGGTGATACAATATAAAAATTTCACACAATACCAAACTATGGTTTCATAGTAATGGTACCATAAAAACCCAAAATATCACCACAAGGCCACACTGCCTTTCCCACTTTACTACCACCACTAAATTTATTACACCATAGAAGTAATCCATAACCACAATCCATATTCAATTTCAATTTTTATGTTAATCCTTTTCTATATCTCACAATTATCAATCATTCAATTCTTTCAAGACCATTAGTTACGTAATTATCAATAACCACTTTATCCAAACTTCCCAATAAATTCAAGAGTTCATTATCCATTCGAAAAAACATCACTTCAGTTTTTTCATTAATATTTCATTCCATAACTATCAGAAAACTATAAAAACAAAACCCATTACCAATAGTCCATATTCTACATATGAACAAGCCCCATGAATCAACATCCACACACCATGACCATCGCACATCACAACCACCACAAAACTCAACCACAAAAAATGATATTTTAGTTTTTCACAACTGTATTTTGACATATATATTTCAATATTTTCAAGGAAATTCTCACCCAAAATTCAAGATTCAATGGAAAACTAATTTATTAGAGAAATATATGCTCTTATCCATTTTCATGTGTAGTGGGTAAATTAAAAAAACCAAAATGGTATACAAATACAATACCCAGAATAATATAACCAAAGTATCAACACAATCCTATTCTAGAAAGAACATCAAGCATGCCCAATAATATAGGTAAAATTACCAGAATAAGTAAAAATCATGCAATTTCTTCCCCAACACGTCAATTTGAATTTTAAATATTAAGTATATTAATTAATATGATTCATAATATCTCTAAAATAGAAAACAAAAGTCATGATATTACAACATGTACATCTAAATAGGATAGAAGAAGGGTTGACTACATCAGTAGATATTTTCAATTTGATAAAAAAGGTTGGAATAAGAGTAAGGAAACTTCCAAGAACTATAATTATAGTAAACACCTTGATTAACCAAGAACCATGTATCCCCATCAACATTATTTATAACACTACCCAAACCAGCAATCTCCTAATGGAAAACCTTCTCTGGAATAAAAAACAAGTGATAAACATAGAAGAAAAATAGAAGAAATTACCTTATAATTTTCAAGTCATGATCCCTTGAAAATAAGACTAAGATCCCATAGGTAGAGATTGATGGGCCTCTCAATGTCTCCTAGGAGTCTCTCAAAGGAGAAGAGAAAAGACTAGAAGAAGTTACGGTTTTTGAGAGTCTAGGGAATTTATAATAAAACTAGGAAATAGAAGACAATGACATAAAACCCATCACTATGGTGAATAGGTGTCAACATGGGTTAAATATATGCCATAAAGGAAGGGACCACACTGGATAGGGATTGGTCAAAGTTGTATCTGAGAAATATAGTGAGGTATACACTATAGATCTAAGAAATTAATAAAGGGACTATTTCATAACTAAAACCACCTTGTTGTAGATTTTAACCACAAAGAAAAAGGTTATTCCATATCCAAGATTTATGGAATAGATTTCCAAAAGTTGGTATAAAAAAATAATTCATCATATTTGACTACACATCATATCCTATCACTCTATGGTGTAACTAAGATGAAATTGGAAAACCATCAAAACTCCACCACCCAGGATTTTATCCATAGTTAATGTCTCTAGGTAACAGGCACTGAATTTACAATGCAGAAAAAAACCAATATGTCGAAAAATCCTTCTCCAACTGAAATCTCAGTTAAAACTCCACCATCAACCTATCAACCTCCTAGGAAATTCACCCAAACAAAACTATAATCTTAATCCTCAGAAGTTAATGGTTTTTAAAGTTATGTTAGTTATAGTTCTAGCTTACATACCTTAAATAATCTGAGTCCGATAGGAAAACCCTATTTTTACTACTTTCTTAGGAATTATATTGATTTTTAATTTGAATTTTACTTTACTATTTATTTTGGTGGTTGATATTTACTCTTATATTTTTTAAATTTAATGTATGGTTACCAATAATTTTACATTAATAATATTTTTTAGGCTCAAATATTATAATTACATAAAGAAAGAAATTAATATGTCTAGGGAGGAAAGTGGAATAATCAAAATTAAAATAATTTCCCAGTCAATCAGCTCATATAAGGATCAATAATTTAATAATACTTTAATAATGGAGAATTTTTATTTATCTTATTTAATGTTTTCTTATTATTATACTGCACATAATTTCAAAATTTTCATGCACGCCCTCACCTTGTTTGAAAATTATAGATAATTTTCATTTCTAGTTTGGCGAATGAATAATTGGATCCCCCTTCCCTTTGTATTTTTTCAATTAAGGTGACCTGTGAAACATCCTTGCATTGGAGATATATTTTTTAAAGTTGGAACATTTTTATTTATCATTCCCATAAATGAAGAATATATTGGTGAACATTTTTAAATGTTGCATACGTATCCCAATTTTGAGTTTTCTAAAGTGGTTGATGATATTATTTATTTTCTTGACTTTGATTAATAGAAATTTCCATTTTTTAGGTAAACTATTAGTGTTCATGCCAAGACTTGAGACCTGCCCTATATTTTATATTTTCTAAAACTTTTAGAAACCATGGAATTCCTTGATATGAATCCGCATTACATGCCAATATATCCTTCCTACACTTATTTCATTGAGTATAAATGGATATCCATTCATTTGAGATTAAAAGGGGTAATTTTTTATTTTTATAGTGATAATAAAATTATTTTTCTAAAATAAATATTATTATTAGTTTTTCTTGATAAATTGGAGATAATGTCTAAAACATTTCAGTGATATAACATACATTGACTCCTCTACATTTCAAAAAACTGTAATGGTAAAATAAAAAATAAAAGATGAAAAGAAGAAAAAGTGATCATTTGGCATACATATCATTTAATAATATATAGAAAATGATTCCCCTTAATATAATAACTACTCCAATTAGTTTTAGTAGGATATTGATGGGGATGATTATAGTTCTAATTTTTTTTATATCCAGGGGTACGTGACATTGTCCGTGAACATATTCTACTAAAAATAGATGAAAAATTCTAATAGAAAATGAGGATTATTATCAATATTTTTTATTTGTACATTCTAACCTTACTTGAGAAGAGAAATATATTTTGGTAATGTATTATTTTCATGAGTATTACAAGGATAAATTTATTTCATTAAGCGTTAATTTAATGTAAATCATTATACTTGAAGAATTTTTTAATCCTTTTATAGACTGTTATTTTAATTTTTCACATCATTATCCACCCACCTTTATCCTCAAACACATTTAAAACTATAAAAAATTCTTTTTTATTTTTTTGTTTCTATTTCTAATGGTATATGTAGAGAAATTTAAAGCCTATGGATAGAGAAAAAATCCTGAGATTGAGAAAAAATCCATTAAATTTGAAATTGTAAATGAATTATTATTTGAAACTTAATTTTATTTATGTCTTGTGCTATTAAAATATTTAGTTATAACTTCATTGTTTCAGCAATAATATTTTGATAATTTCTCTTAGAAATTTATAGAATCCTTTTTGAATTTAATGTTGAAATTTTTTGTAAGTATAAGAAAATATTTAAATGTTGGGGAGTTGGATGTGATAAATTTATATCAATATTTTCCATATAAATTTTTTTTTACTTTCCCTTCTTTCTTAATTATATACCATTGATCCTATTTATAGTAGGAATATCATTAATTTATGTTTTAGTGATTATTTAATAATTATAACAAAAAATAAAATATTAAAAATGTAATGAAATAAAAAAATATACCATCCTAGTAGGCCAACCAACAGGAGATCTACCCAAGATGGCCAATCATAACCATATTCTAGACATATAGAGAATTCAAAGATAGGAGTAAATAGAGATAATCCTTGCATGGGTCAGATCATAGGAATGAGTGTGTGTGTGTGTGTGTGTGTTTGTCTGTTTGTGTTTTTCTAACCATAAGATGGATCGATGTGTGTCGGTGCAGGTTAGGAGGACTGGAATGGAGAGGGGTCGTTGGTGTTCGTCTAGTTGCCTCCACCCACATCCTGTGTAATAAAGGAGTGCCCATGCCATCTAATTTTCAACGTGTTATGACTTAATATAGGGAACTATTCATCTTAAGTGAAATAAGTGCCTCACATCCAGAAACAATGTTGTATCACGAAAAATCATGGACATCTGCATTACACAGAATGAATATGTCATTGGTGATCATTCGTGTTCCATGACTAAAGGAATCTATGGGATTATATAATTTTAGTTTATTTCAAGAGGTATATAGAGATACCCAGAGAAGTATCGTAACTATTTATTTAGAGTAATTTCATGACTAATGTTGTATTATTCCAAATAATAAATAAACTATCATTTGATACCAATTCCCTTTTCTCCATCCTTCTTAAACAAGATTAAGTGCAGTTGGGTTTATTTTATGCTTATTTAAGTTAGTTAATCATGTTTATTTTTATAATTTTAGTAAAACGTTTATGAAGACCTAAAAATTAGTTCACATATAATAATTAGGCTTTATTGTTACTCATTGGATCAACCTGAAACCTTATCATTTCTATGATTTTATGGTTATGTATTGGGAAGAAAATAAGAATCCCAAGTATTTCCCACCACAGGGAATTAAAAATTCCTTAAGGCCTATTAGGTTTTATTGACAAGTATTCAGGCTGGTATGTTAAAAATGTTATAAGAGAACACATGAGAATTTTCTTTTGTAGTGGGTCTAGGTAGGTGTAATGAATACAGTTTTCTTAGATTCGACCTCTAAATATTTCTACGTATGTAGCTAAATTTTAAATTAGATTTGGTGTGGTGTTTGTTAGTCACATGACCCTGAAATTAATATATTACAAATATTAATATATATTAAATCAAACACATGCATATTTTTTAATCGATGGTTTTACCATTTATTTGGGATATTATATGATAAATTTGAGCCCACTATTGAGGGCATAATGTAGGATATATCCTATGAATGACATAAAATTGGTCTGCAACATGAATTTTTTATAGGTGACTGATGGTTGGTGGATTAAATAAATTAAATGATTAATTTATTTAACAACATAATACCTAGTTATCTTTTATACATACATATTTATGATGAGGTTCCAAGGTTATCCACAAAGCCCTTAAAAATTTAGAGGATTCAAGGAGGATAGTTATTGATGAATGTCAACAGATCGTGGAGTGTAAATAATTCTTTAATGGATTAAATTCACCAATGAAACTCTAGGATCTCATCATCAAAAGTGGCGCAGATCAGTTATCCTACAATGGTTAATCCAAACATTATGTTGGGAACAATATTTCATGGATTCCCACCCTTGATTAATTTTATAATCATGGATTATTATCTACTTTTCTTCTAGAGATTATCGTTCTTCTAATGAGTTTGATTTTAAATTTATTTCTAAAACTCTTTTATGTATATCATCTGTTCCCTTTATATAACCTTGTACCATATTATTTAATCATTAGACCAAAGTGATCCATCCAAAATTGTAATTTAACTTAATTTATATTAATTTCCTCCACTTATCATCTCTTTTTCATTATTGTCCCATCAGGTCATGGTTCTATAGTTTCCGGTCAGATTCAAGTCTGATTGAACCTATAAATGCAGGGAAGATGCATAAAAAAGTTTTAAATTGGTCTTTTCACTTGGACCAAGATGTCATGTGGGATGTGGGTGTTGTGAACACTGATCAAAAATTGGATAATGGGTCTTCTAACCATGGGTGATGTGACATGATGGCATGGGGTCGCAGGGGGAACTGGATGAGGTTAGAGTGTTTTGAATCAGGTTGTCGGTGATGGACCGGGCATGGTCATCCATAGATATGATTTTCCCAGTATGAATAGAGGTTGAAAAAGTGGTGATGAATTGTGGGAGATATGCATGAATACATCTTCAAATTATTTAAAATCTTGACATACATGGTCTTTTTTCTAGGAACACATGTCGTATAGTCATCTAGTAGTGGTTTCTAGGATTTCATGAGAAGTTAAATATCATATTCCATGGATTTCCCATACACACTATTTGAAGTGGTGCTGGAAATATGGCATGTAATTTGGGATTAAATGCATATGGACATAGTTAGACACATAGTCATGGTCGAAGTACATGGGCATGGATAAGTACTTGGACATGTATCAGGTACCTATAAAGGGCCAATGTACACAGGATAAACTAGTGTTCATGGGCATGACCATGGTATATGGGCATAGAACTAAGTACACAGGCATGGTCTGGGATGATATAGTTGACCCTGGGAATTCAATACACATGGTTCACAACATGTAAAATTTTTTAGTTTTATATGGCTGAATTAGTTGTGTATAGGTGAGTATAATCTCATGTTTCTTCAAAAGGTCGCAGGTTATATAACCCCAGGTAAACATCATGTGGCCCTAGGTATACACTATGTCCTCTTAAATGTATCTTCCAACTTATTCATATCCTTCCACATGAAATTGATTTGGTCCCATGATTATCTAATCTTGGTATGTCTTCTACATAAAATATGATGGTGTCCTTTGTTTTGGAATCATATATATGTCATGAGGTGTTACGAGTGGGACTCTTATTTCAACAAAACTTAGTCTACGACTGCGATCGGGTGTGATCATCAGAGTGTTACCTGGATCGGCACCCCCTGTATCACTTGAGAATGGGTCCCCATACTCTTTATACTTATAGAGTCAATACCCCCACCCAATAATACTAAGGGAACATTTCACCCCTATTTTTCTAGATCTTATGGGGAGTGAGTTCTCCATTGGAGATAGTTCCCCCCTCTGCTATGGAGTATAATGGAGATGTGGGGGCCCTCCACACAGATTCTTGTGTGGTTATGAATGGTGTTGGGAATTGAATATGGATCTTTGGAGTTGTTGGGGAAGTCATAATTCTTAGTTGGGTTATGAAGATAGAGATACTTTTTCTCTCTTGCTTGGGTTTTTGTATGAGCATATGTTTTGAGTTGTGTTTCCCCTTTGTTTGTGGGTTGAGTTGACTGTTGTATCTTTATATTGATCCCTTATTGGTTTTTTAGAATCTTAATGGGTATGTACATAGTCACCCTTGTGTGGTATTTTCCTAAACATTTACTATATTATGAAGAAAACATGATGATTGGAGGTGATATTGGTGGACTAGGCTTCAAAGGAGAATAGTTTTACCTAGCAGTATTGGCTATGTTCAGTGGTCTTTCATAGATATTATGAGTTAGTCTCTCTATGACCTCCCTTTTTCTAGTTTTAGTCATGTTGGGAACTCAATTTTTATTGGGAATGTATTTTTCCACTTTATACTTTTGAACAATTTTTTGTACTTTGATGGTTTCTTGGAGGTTGTTTTATTCATGGTTAACACACTAGAAGTTCATTATTTTATTATATATCTACACTGATAAATAGAGATAGTTTTGTGTGTGAGTATAGGTACCTTAGGATATGGACTCCCATTTCAGTGATACTCCATATTGATGTTTGTCTCCATCCCTAAGAATATTGGTGGTGGGAATAGGGCTATCTCACCTAGCATACCATTGTCCAAGACAACCCTTATGCATCAGGTAATGATAGAGTGGTATAAGAGATGGTATTTCCCCTAAGTAATTGTTTTTATTTAGTCCATGTTGTGAATATTTGTTTTAAAACAATGGAAAATAGTGTTGCAGTGTCTTGAGTGCATATTTTTTTCTAGGTGACCCATTTCTAGTGCATTGACTGACGTATCCACACAATAATACAATAATTACCTACTTTTGAACTCAGTATACTGATATATTTCTTACTAAGATAAAATGGTACATATATCATATGGGACTAGAGTTGTTGACTTTCATATCCTTCTTAAGTTAGCTCCCCATATATTCTCATCTAAAAATGGCATGTCTTGATAACATTCAGGATGCCTCTATGATTAAAAATGGATAGGATTCCAATATTGGATTATAAAAATGATCTATTGAGTGATAAGGCCTCTGTTTAGGGACATTCTCATTTGGTGTTTCCACCAGGACTCCATAGATAAGATCCACCATTTATAAATTAGAAGATAGTTCCATTAATTGAGAACAACTTTGTACATAGGCTTAGGATGTTAGGAATGTTCCAGTGATAGAGACCACTAAGATTTTGTGGGTATTCAGACCCTCTAGTACCATATGTCTATCTCTTATTAGATCGTTCTTCTTTTATATAGCTTTCTTTGAGGACCAGTAGAACACTGGTGGAGTCTTCTTAATGAAACTCAAGATGAAGACACACTTATGTGGTTATATATCCAATATCTATTCTATAAAGAGTATTAACCTTTAATATAGAACTCTATATGGAAACATGAGATTCTTGATATGTAGTAGGGTGACATGTTAGTTTTGGATTATGTGAGGAGGTTTATTGAACTTATATGTTATTCCCTTGATATGGTATGCAATGAAAAAGTCTAGGAATATAAGTTTGATAAGGGACTTCGAATAGATATATATTCTTATGTGGTGTTCTTATGAATTCTCACTTATACTGGAGTGCTGTAGTATGATCTAGTTATAGAGATATTCCTAGTAGAGGAATTCCTAGTGTCTAGAGTTGGTATTGCTCATCGTGGGGTTGATTCATCTGTAGTAGCAAGCATGTGTTTTTCTTCAAGGTATTTGTGAAAGATACCTCCCCATGACCAAAATCAGAAACATAGATCTAGATTATAGGTTTTGGGTAAAGGATCCAAAAATATATGAGTGGGGTGATGTTATGCATGTGATTGGATTGGTCACATAGTTCATTATTTCCTGACTCGATGTGCTGAAGAAGGTTGACAGGAAGTGGATGGATTGCAATGACTAAGGAAGGGTCATGATTATAGATCTTCTAGGTGTATTCAGGGTCTCCTTAAATGAGGAAGCTCTAATAGAGGAGTAGGTGGAGCTCTAGATGGAGGATTTGGTGGTATATGATAATGTTATGAGATGATTCCACCACCACCAGGGTGTCCATACTAGGCTCAACGGACTAGTTGTTGAGGAAATATATAGTGATAGGCTATGGAGGGATATGCCCATACTACTCATTAAATAATTCTAGGCATGATAACTGTCTTTTATATTATTTCTCTATTACTTTTTCGGTATAAGGGTGACTCATTCCGTTATCTTTGTATCCCTTTTGTGAGTGATATAGCTTCTGGTTCAGTCTAAATCCAAGTAGTTATCACTACAAGTAACCATAGTGAGTGAATCATCTATATCACATATATACCAATAGTGTGATTTGATTCTTAGTGGTGATATTATCCCATGAAACTTCTTGGTCATCATAAAAAGACTTATAAAATTACCTAGGGTATAGAAATGTTGTCCACAGAGCATTCCCAAATAGAATATCATCATAGCATAGTTAGATGTATTCATATACATGGGACGAGATTCTTCTATTTGGGTAAGATAGATATTATAGATGAATTGGTAGAGCTCAAAAGTAAAAATCCACAACCTGTGACCCATCAGTTGGGGGATTTATCCCTTATTACGAAGGGTTCTTCTAGTATATGGATTTTAGTGGTAGTGGATGAAATTATGGATGCCTTTCCAAAAGAAGTTCTAGGACTACCTCCATGGAGGGATATAGACTTATACATTTAATTACACCTTGGGACCACACTATTATCTTATAAAGAATGTCATAGGTCCCTATTGAGATCTGTAAGTTCAGGGTGTAGTTGGAAGACCTTTGAAAGAATGGTTTTATGAAACCTAGTGTATTCTCTTGGGAAGCTCTAGTTTTGTTTGTTAAAAATGAATATGGGATTTTGAGGCTTTTGTTGATTATTATCAGCTAAATCATGTTATAATAAAGAAAATATACCAATTTCTGGGTAATGATGACATTTTTTACCAATTGAAAGGTGTGACTTGGTTCTCTAAGATCAATCTTACGCCCGGCTTCCATCAATTTAGGGTTTGTGAGGATGATATTCCAAAGAATACATTATGATATCTCCATGGTCACTATGAGTTCATGGTGATTTATTTTGGTGTGGATAATTACACCACCCTTTTCATGGATCTTATGAACATGATCCTCCATCCTTACTTAAACTAATACATAGTTGTCTTCATTGATGACATTATCATATAATTTATGTCAATATAGAAGAATATATATCATTTTAGGATGGTCTTAGACTTACTCTGAGGGAACTAGTTACATGGTAATCTCTCAATGTGTCAGTTTTAGATCAATGAGTTTCAATTTCTTGGGAATTTCATCTCTACTCATGGTTTAGTTATGGATCTAGTGAAGATTGATATTGTGAATTCTTGGGAGACACCTAAGAGACTGTTAGAGGACTGGATTTTTCCAAATTTTTGTGTTACTACATGTATTTTAGGATAGTATTTTCTAGTATAGAATCCCCTTTGACTAACATAACATATAAAGGGTTGTAATTTTTCTACATTGATCATTTTCATAGATCCTTCACGGAGTTTAGGTAGAGGTCGAATAGTGCTAATTTTGAGACTACAAGAGGAGGTAGTTGAGTACATGGTGTTTTTAAATGCCTATGGAGAACAGATTAGTTGTATTTTGATGTAGATGTAGTTATATATTTCATATGGGTTGAGGTAGTTGAGTCCCCTTGAGAATAATTATGCAATTTATAACATTAATTTGGAAATGGTAGTATTTTCTATGAATATGCATAGAAACAATCTTCTAGGAGATAATTTCATTGTTTAATCAGAACACCATAGTCTTAGGTACACCATAACTCAAAGATATCTTAACATGTTACAAAGTGATTTTTTTGGAGTTCCTAAAGGATGATGAATTATATATAGTCTATAATATAGGGAAATGCAACATGGATATAGATTCCCTTTGTAGGATGTCCCATTAACACTTGATGGAGGAAGAATCTGAGTATTTGGCTTCATTACAGATATCCCTGGTTGAGGATAGGGGTAAAACTTATCTTCAATCGATGGTTATGACTACACTACATAATCCACATGTGAAAGAGGCCAAGTTAAGAGACAATGACTATGATGTTTTATATGACTAGGTGTCCTTAGGAGATGCATTGGAAGGACTTTCTAAAGGAGGAGAGCATGAAATCCTTTTCCAAAGAAGGTGGTTCATGTCACGTGGTGTGAGGAGGAGTTGAGGGAGCCTCATACTCTCCCCTAGTTTGTATATCTAGGTGTGTAGAATATGTAAAAGGAACTTTGGTGGTAGTTTCGGTGGGTTCACATGAGGTGGAGCATAGCTGATTTTATCTCTCAGTGTCTCACATGTCATCAGGTAAAGGTTAAACATCAGCCTCCAATAGGTTTTACTCGACCTCTTAATACCCTATATTGGAAGTGGTATAAAATATAGATAGATTTTGGGACTGGAAATCCAAAAATAGTGATATGTTGTAACCTTATATGGTTTATTATTAACTGAATTGCCAAGACAGGACACTTTATTACCATCAAGGAGTAGAGTTCAGTTGAGAGTTCAGGGTGGTTTTATGTGTTGGAGATCATCCTACATCATGGGGTACCCATGATTATCCTAAAAATCCAAGATGAATGGTTGAAATCCATATTGGGGATTGTCCCACAGAAGGTTTTTTGGAATCACTTATGCATGATAATAATGTTTCATCCCTATATGGTTGGAAAGAATGAGTGGTCCATCCATATTTTTGAGGATATAATGAGAGCTTGTGTATTGGACTTCAACTGGAACTAATAGGATCACTTTCCATTTGTTTAGTTTTCTTATAATATTAAAAATCACCACATTATCATCATTGTACCTTTTGAGGTCCTGTATGGGAGACTGTGTTGGTCCCCCTTATGCTGAACAGAGATTGGTGACACATCACACATTGGGCAAGTTCTAGTGGAGACTATGGTAGATATAGTCCAATTGATCATCAAGAATATGAGGAAAAATCTAAGTTAACATAAATCTTACCTGAATTGGTGTCACAGGCCTTCGGATCTTGATCATAGAGTCCAATTTTTCCATAGATTCTCCCTACGATGAGGTTTTATGAGATTTTCCTATGGAAGCAAGTTATCCATGTGGTTTATCAAGCCATTTGAGATCCTATAGAGGGTTTAATGAGGACGCGTACCACTTGGTCTTATCCCCTTAGTTGTACCAGGTTCATGAAATATTCAATGTGTTGATCCTAAGGAGATATATGCAGAACCCTAAACATATTTTTGACTGGTGTGAGATGGGAATGAAGGAATGAGCCACCATTGTAGAGTACATAGTGATGATAAAGGACTGATATGAGAGGATGCCACACATATGGACCATCCCTTTTGTTCAAGTGCATTGGAAACATGGGAACATACATGCGATCTTATAATATAATGAGATCCAAATGGGGGATCAATACATCCATCATTTTGGGAAGATCAGTTTTTTCATAGAGAAACAAAAGCCTTAAAGTATGGTAGAATGTAATGAATCTAGATTTCTTGGTTTATCCCTTTGAAAATTTATATAATTATATATAGAATATACCTCTTATTTGGAATATTTTATGAGTATCAAAAGACACTAATATTAATATATTAAAAATATTAATATATATTAAAGTAAATTCATTAATTTTTCAGAATAAATGGTTTTCTTATTTATTGGGACATTAGGTGGGAAATATGAGCCCATGGTTGACTTTGTAATTTGGTTTCTACCATAGAAATTACCTAAAGATATTCTTTATTGGGTGGTCAGTTAGAGGTGGCTGATGTTTAGTACCATAAATAAATTAAATTATTAATTAGTTTAATTTATTAAATAATGAAAAACCTAGTCATCCTATATAAATACGTCATTATGATGAAACTCCAGGGTTAACCACATAATGCTGTGAGAATTATAGGAGTCAAGGAGGAGATCCATTGATGAATACAAATAGATCATGTAGTGGTGAACATTCTTCAAATGATTATTCAATGCCGGTGAAGTTCCTAGATCTCACCAATGACAATTTCATAGATCCATTCATCACCCGTGATCGATCAAAAAATGAGGTTGGGACATTATTTCATAGATTTACTCCCTAAATAATTTTTAATCAGAATGGATTATTGTCTAATTTATTCAGGTTTTTCTATTCATTGTATGAGAATAATTTTAAATTTATTTATTAAACCCATAGTTTTATATCATTTTCTCAATTGAATTCACCCCTGATCCATTTTATGTAATCATTGGATGGAACTTCACGATCCAAAATTTGGATATCACTTTGTTATTGTGTCCATACACCACATATCTTTTCATGCTTCCTTATTTTCCCATGAGTTCTTAAGTTGTCATTTTTGGGAAGAATTTGAGTGCGATCAAACCTCTAGATTCATAGAGGATGCATGAATGGGATGGAGATCAACATTTCCCTTGGATCAAAATGGGATATGGGATGAGGGTGTGGGAAACAAGGATCCGAAATTGGATCATGGGTCATTCATCCATGGGTGAGACAATGTATGTCACAATGCAATAATATGAATATAATAGGGTATGGGTGGCCAAAAATCTAGCCGCCAGTGATGGATCAGGTGCGATTAGACCTAGATCTATTTTCTCCAACATGAATCGAGGTAGAGAAGTTTGGAACCCATGTGTAGGAGAGACATGTGAAGAATTCCTCATATTTTGTAAAAGTGTATCATACATGGAATATAGTCTAGGAACACACATCATCCAGTCCTATAGATATAGTGGATACGGTTTTGGGTATAGTTAAATACCACATGTCATATATGACCCATACATGGCATGTGACTTGCTAATAGAGTCTTAGTGTGTATTGTAGGAGTACACGGGCATGGACATGACCAGGAACATGATCATGGCCAGATTACATGGGAATTACCATTTACTAGTACATAGCTAGGGTACCAGGACACAACCAGTGTACATGAGCATGGACAGCGTACATGGGCATGACCATCATATACAGACATGGTTATAAGTATACAAGCATGAGCTAGGAGGACATGGGTAGACCCCGAGTGTCGAGGAAACAAAGTGTATTTTAGGTACATGTCATATAGTTCTGCATTTATAGCCAATCCAAGTGATGGAGAGGACACAATGAGGGTTCGAGGTTTAGGTCACACATTATGTGACCCCAGGTACATGCTTTATACTTTTTTATGTGGTGTCAACATTATGTATCCCTTTACTCAAGACATGGATTTTTTTTTCTCTGAGTAGACTATCATGATAATTATTCAATATAGAATATGATGGTGGACTTCATTTTTGAATTAGATGTATGAAATGAGGTATTTCTAATATGAAACTTCTTTAAATTATGTGTATCTAGTAACTACAAATGGGTGTGGTCACCAGAGTTTTGCTGGGGTCGGATCCCCCATATCTTGCTAGGGTTTGGTTCCCTCATACTCCTTACACAAGTAGATACATCACCCATATACTACTAATGGTGTGGGTCCTCTATCTATAGAGTTTTAGCCCCCCCCCCCCCCCCCCCGCATTGGACTATGGAAAGTATGGGGCCTCCACTATAGATAGTTTCCCATCATCTATAGAGAGTAGTGGCAAGGTGTGAGGCTTTCATATGGATTTTTCAATGGTTACACGTGGTGCTAGGAATCCAAGATTGACCATTATAGCTAAAATTAGACTCATCATTCTTATTTGGGATGTGGAGATAGAGATCCTCTTTCTCTCTCACTTGGGATTCTTTATGATGATATATATTGGGTTTTGATTATATATTTCTTATGGGCCTAGCTGACTATTATGTCTTTATATGTCTCTACTCATTTAGGGGGTATCTAACTGACTATGTATTTACTCACCCATATATGGGATTTTCCCACATGTGTTGTTTCTTATGAAGATGACATGTGAATTAGTGGTGATATTGGTGGACTAGGCTTTAGAGTAGAGTAGTTATATCAAGCAGAGAAGGTCATAATTGGTGTTAAATCTTTGATATTGTGTGTTGGACTCTCTATGATCTCTATTTTTTATTTTTTTTCAGGTTGGGATCTCATTTAATGATGGGAATTTATTTCTACCTTTTATATTTTTATACTATGTTAATATATTTTTACACTTTCATAAAGAGTTTTCATGTATGGTTTAAACTATATATTTTCATCCTGTTATTATATATCTTCACAATTTCATGGATATGGTTTTTTTTGGAATATATGAACCTCAAACTAAGGCCTCTCATTTCACTGATATTCCCTCTCAGTGTTTTCTACCACCCCTAGCCTATTAGAGGTCGGATTCTAGTTGTCTCACTCATCATACCTCTATCCAAGTGGGCCCTGGTGGGTCATTTGGTTATAGAAGGATTGTTAGATATTTATAGTTAAATCATAAATAAATTTCATCATTATATTTATGATGGATGTTCAAATTTTCAGGAAGGATTAATATTTATTTTTATTCATTAACCATTCAATGGGATTTATTTATTTTTTCCATTGTTATTGAAGACATGCGGTTAGTATTTTGAGTTACATGAGTCATGAATTTTTTAAATATATTGGATGCATCATATATTTTTTTTCTATCAAATGGTTATTTTGGGCAATTTAATTCATTAAAAATATCCTTAATAATTCATGGAATGGTTTTTTATTCAACAAAAGGGTTATTGAATGATTAAGTGAGTGATATATATGTTTCAATTAGATGAAGGAAAATTTATAACATTTATTGTTAAAAACATCTGTATGGTAGTTATATTTAAAAAGAATCATAAGAAAGTGATTTTCCTTGTGTTAAATGAGACAAGGGAACTGAAAAATTATATTTTTTGAAATTTTGTGGTGTAAATAAATCTATTTTCATTATCTATAAATGTTTTATAATGAATAAAATGTTTTAAGATATGATTTTATATAAAATTTTTATAATATGTTATTTTCAAATGTAATAAGATGGATAGTTTTATTCATGTCATTTTATAGGGACCCAACCTTTTTACAAATATTATTACGTGATTTTTAACATAAATATAAAATAAGTACAACCCACAGATCCTGAGGCATAGTTTATTTAAAATACTAGGTTCATAATAAATAAAAATGAAACCAAAATAAATAATATTTATTTTAATCTCAATAATGAGTTCTTATATCCATATTCTCTCCTAAAAATGCATAAGATAACATGAGGAGATATATAAATAAAGGGGTGGGCTAGAAAACCCATAAAGGGAATAACCATGATGAAAAATCATAACATGTGAGTCAAATGGAATAACCTAATATAATAAAAGGGGAGGACCATGAATAATAACTTGGTATTAGACCATAATGTACATGTTGTCATAATATCATAGAAACATGATGAACATGAACAAAACATTAAACATGACATAATCATAATTCAAATCTAACCGCTAAGACAATATTGCATGGTGGACAGAGTCCCATCATGGATTAGGTTTACTTAATAATACCATAATTGAACTATCATTATAGTGAATATTACCCAATTCATTGTATCTCTATCTGAACATAACCTTCCCAAAAACCATATTCTTATGTGTGCCACAAAAATGGAATCAATATTAAGTCATAATCATAAGGAATAATCATAATGCATTTGAGAAATAAACTTATGGGATGTATTACCCCATAAATGGGATAATAAGATGTGAATATATGTAAGAGTCATATATATAATTTATAAGAATTTAATGAAATATAATAGAAATATAAAGTGATTTAATGATACAAAGGACATAACCCAATGAAAACGGTTGGTTCAGATAGATCCCTTAACTTATGTCTAGATATGTTCTTCACTTTCACTTAGCATCCTGTAAAATAAAACAAGATTCATTAATTAAGTAATTAATAAAATTATCCATATATATTTGTATATTATAATTTAATTACATTCATTTAAAACCTTTTTAATGGGGTATAATAATTTATTTTGTTTCCCGTAGAGAATTTGTTTCATGGTTGTATGGTCGGGTCATTCATAGATAATTAATGATGTTCATGTAAAATGGGACCAAAACACTAGAATTAGAAGGAAATGGAATTCATATACTTATATAAATTATAATCCAACCAAATAACCATATGTTTTTTGAAATAATGATGCTTTACTTAGTGAAAATGTTATTGTTAAGCGATTAGTTTATTTAGGTAGTTTTAACGACCATCACACACTAGTTTCATTTTATTTAATTTTATGTATTTATATTCATTAAAGAGCATGAAATAAGATATAATATAATTATTATCATATTATTTAACCATAGTAATATTTTTATAACCATCTTAGAAGGAAATAATGGGAAATAAAAACTCTTGATCCATAGAGGTAGTTAATCGACAATGTATGGATAATGGTTTCATTTTTTGGAACAAAATTGGGAAGAGAAGGGGATTTATAAAAACACAATTATTTTTATTACATTATTACATGATTTAATTACATAAAATTAAACATAATAAAACCAAAAATATCGATAATTCTAGTGTATTTCTGAATTACGTACATTGTATTATAGCTTTAAAAATGAAAAACAACATCTTTGTTAAAACATTTTTTAACAAGATCAAGTTTAAAACTGCATGGGATATCCCACAGAAAATAAATAAGAAAGGTGTGAGATATAAATTTTATTAAGGGATTAAACATGGAATAACATGAAGATAATAATACATTTTTGTAAAGGCATATCAATTAGGCATAAATAAACCTGAATCATAAATCATGATATAACATTATATTATTAACATGGAAATGTGGAAACAACTTAAAAGACTTCATCATAGGTCAAGGTTAAACTACCATGAAATCATAGTGTACAAATTCCAATAATGTAACCAGGTAAAAAAATTTACAAACATGATGTATCAGTATTCTTAACAATACCCAATGCGTTGGAGTTCTTTATAATTCTAGACGCACATGTCACTTTCATTTCACTCTAATGATTAAGTGTTCCACATAGATTATAATACATGGATTCATTCATAATCATAATTTATTCCAAGATCAAGGAGTGTGGAATAAATATATTTAATTACTCAATAAAAATGTATATGTTTATAAGAGTGAACGCCCTATATAGGTAATGGGTTTGGTATTCAATACAGAATATTTTTGGAATGGAAATTCATAGTGTAAAATCAGCAGCCTAACAATGTGGCATAAAAAATCATAAAAAATTTTGATGAGAGTGAAAGGGATATATAATCATATATACATGAAATTTAAATTAATAGTTTAATATAAATACATTTCCCAACATAGTTAGTTTTGAAATATTAGGCGTAATATAATAAATATACTTGAAGAAAGATGAATAATGGAATAACTCTTCTGAAATTTTGACATGGTAGCTGGTGTACAAGAGATGGTTTAATGAGAGAGAAAGGGGATTATAATCATTAAAAAATCTGAATGGTAGTGTTGTGGGTGTTAAAACATACCCCATAATGTGTGAATTAAAATAAAAGGATGTGACAATATAAAGAAACTTCAAAAAAATGAGAAAGGAGGGAACCCTTACTTGAGTGTGTGACTTCAAATGCTTAGAGAGGGGATTTATGAGAATTTGGGGAACCTTGGGAGGAATCAATAGAATTGAGGAAATATTAAGAATGTGATCCAAGTATTTTGAGTGAATATAAGTGAGATATTCTGTTGGTTTATATAGGAAATGAGAGGGAAATTATTTAATATTTCACAAACATAGGATTTGGAATCTATATAATTAAATATTAAAATCTAGAAACCTTACCACTGGTTTTTTCCATGGTTTCCTAAAAATAGAGGAGATTTTAATTTTTTTAGGAAAAGGGAATAAGTTATTAAAATATTAGTCTTTATTATATAGAGGTGAAACACATTATTACAGAAATGAATTTAAAATCATAAAATATATTATACCTTTTTTAGGATTCATAAGTTCATTATAAAAACAATAAATTTATCTTAAAATAAATTATTTGAATGGTAAATTTTTATATTGGGCATATAATACCCATTATAGTATTTATTACATCATTTTTGGTTCATTATGATGTCATAAAACACAAATTATATTTATATGGTATTTAATTTTTACCCAAAAATTTGACTGTCATAGAAAATTTTCAAAAATTAGATGTTGGATAAATTCAATTTTATGATTCCAAAAAATAATGTTCATTTTATCTAAATAATTTTCTAAATATGTGAAATTTTACTTTTAAAAAATATTTGACATTTATTGAAGAATTATGGGTTGTTTTTATAATAATAGTTTTTGAACCCTTATAAAAAAGTATATTTCACTTAATAAAATTTACATAAGAATTTAAAATTAATGATAATTTCATAATAATAATATTTTATTAAAAAAATTATTTTAAAAATACATTAATTCTTCAAAATAAACCCCTCAATTGAATTTGAATATTCCCAAACATACAACTTCTGTTTAATTGAATCAAAACCCAAATAATTTAAAAGAAACAATTAAAATTAAAATATATAAATTATTATATAAAATAAATATTCAAATTATTGAGATCTTGACACATATCCATTTATTATACCAGCATATTCCCAAGGAGTCAGGTGTGCAGTAGTGAGATTATCATGGGGTATTTCGGTGAACATGGTTTGAGTCATGATCTCAATGAGCTTGAAATTCTCTTGTAAATTGTTTTGATCGTACCTAAACAACGGGATCTCATCATGGGATTGGTCAAGGGTATTTCCCATAGAATATATTCTCCTTGGATGCTCCAATAAATGGACTTTATAGGGAACGATTCTACTTGTTGAGGCCATCACTTTGTCTGATTCAATTGGATTTTTTAAAGCCCTATATTTATACTAATCATGTGATCACATCTCATGGATATATTATCAATGGTAAACATTTTTAGAGGTATTTTAATTCAAAAAACATAAAATTAAATTTGTGAAATTGTTTTATATAAGCACTTTACATAATAATACATTTAATTAAATCTAAAGGGAAATTTTACTTATAACAGTTCAGGTCATTACAGTCTTCTCCCCTTAAGAAATTTCACCCTCAAAATTTCTATTTCCCACATTAAAATAGTTGACAACAACTTTTTATCATCACCTCCTCCAGTTCCCATGTTTCTTCATTGAACTTTTTATTTCTCCATAACACTTTGACCAGGTTAATTGTATTCTTTCATTGAACATTGTCTCTATGATCTATGATCTTCACTTGTTTCTCTTCATAAGATAGGTCATTCTTCAATGGTAACATATCTGTATTGAGTACATGTGATGGTTTTGGTATGCCCTTTCACAATAAGGATACATGGAATACATCATGTATTTGAGATAGGTTAGGTGGGTGTGCTAGTCGATAGGCCACCGCTCCGATGTGATCAAGGATCTCAAAGGAGAAATGTATCTTTGATTAATTATTCCGTTCATCCCAAATTTCATAACATTCTTCCATGGAGATATATAGAGGAATAACATGTCCCCAACATCAAACTCTAGTGATTTTAAATGATTTTCATCATAGCTCTTTTGTTGACTCTAATCAACCTTGATGTGATATTGAATGCTCTTAACCCTCTCCACTGTTTTCTCGACCATTTGAGGAATAATTATTTTTCATTCCCCAAATTCATCCCAACATGTAGGTGTTATAATCCTCTTCCCATAAATGAATTTATAGTGAGGCATTTGTATGCATGGATGGAAGTTTTTGTTGTAGAAGACTCAACCAAAGGAATATGTTGATACCATCCTCCTTTGAAGTCCATTGACTATGTTCTCTACATTTCCTCAAGTGTCTAGACAGTTCGCTCATATCTTCTACCAGTTTGAGGGTGATAGGTTGTGATAAAGTTAAAATAAGTATTCAGAGCATGGTGGATACTCTTCCAAAACATAGAGGTGAATCTTGGATCTCAATCGAAAACAATAAATAGTGGTACACTATGTAGCCTCACCACTTATCTTATGTATATCTATAGAATTTTATCCAATGAGAAATAATCTATAATTGAAATGATGTGTATAGTCTTTGTAAGATGATCAACCATAGCCCAGATAGAATTTTTTCCTATAGATGTCTTAGGAAGCCCGGTGACAAAGTCCATGGTGTTGTTTTCCCATTTCTAGGTAGGTTTGGGTAATGGTTTAATCATCCCCTTGTATCTTTTCCTTTCCTACTTCACATTATGTAATACAAAGAATATTCGTGTATATTCTATTATCTCCATATTCATATAGTCCCACCATGTATGTTCTTAGATATCTTGATACATCTTTGTACTTCCAGGATGAATAGAGAATATTGAGCTATGTGCATCATCCAGCATATCCTTCTTTAACTCAATATTTGATGGTACATATAGTATTGAACCAAATATTAAAAAATCTTACTCATTAAAATTTGACTCTGAGGATTTAACTTTTCTAATAGTTTCAACTTTCTTCTGAATTCCCATGTCATCTCATTGATAATCCATTAACCTCTCTAGAGTAGACAGTTGAGCAATCATATGTGAAAATATTGATGATGTTCCATCATTTATTATTCCCATGTCAATCATATTCATGTCTAAGAAGATCATATCCTTCTCAATTCTCAAAAATGAAAGTGTTTTTGGATCCTTTCTACTTAGTGAGTCTACCACTTTATTCACTTTCCCTGGATGGTAGTGAATTTATAAGTCATAGTCTTTGATCATCTCTAACCATTTCATTGGAACATATTAAACTCTTTCTATGTGAATATATACTTGAGGCTTTGTGATCTATATATATTTTACAATTCTCCGCAAATAGGTAATGTCGCCCTATTTTCAAAGATAATATCACTGCAACCCACTCTAGATCATGTGTTGGATAGTTATTATCATGTACTTTCAACTGCCTTGAAGAATAGGCAATGGCTTTTTCAACTTGCATTAAAGCACAGCCCTGGCCCTACTTTGAAGCATCACTTAATACCATGAAAATATATCTACTTGTAAGTAGTGTAAGGATGTGTGTAGTGGTAAGCCTAATTTTTAACTCATTGAATCTCTCTTCGCATTCCTCATTCTATTAAAACATGACTCCCTTCTAAGTTAGCTTGGTTAGAGGGTTTGACAATCACGATAAGTTTCTCACAAATCGATGATAATACCCAACTAATCCAAAGAAACTATGTTTTTCAATCATATATTTTGGCCTCAACCATCCCCCAATTTCCTTAGTCTTTAAAGGGTCCATAGATATCCCATTGCTTATGATGATATGCCCCAAGAAAGATACATCCTTTAACCAAAACTCACATTTTTTGTACTTTTCATAAAGCTTTTTCTTTCACAAGGAATTTAGTATAGTACATAAATGCTCCTCATACTTCTTTATTAATTTTTAAGTATATTATAATATCATAAATAAGTACTACTGAAAAATTTTGAGGTAATCTCTAAATACCCTATTCATAAAGTCCATGAATATTACAGAATAATTAGTGGGTTTGAAAGGCATTACTATAAATTAATAGTTCCTTAACATGTACAAAATGTATTCGTGTGGAAATCCTCCTTCTTCACCCTAACTTGGTAATACCCCAAATGCAGATCCACCTTGGAAAATTATTTTTCTCTGTGTATCTGATCTAACAAGTCATTAATTTGTGCTAGAGGATTCTTGTTTTTTATCATGATCTTGTTGAGCTCATGATAATCAATGAAAAGGAGCATTGACCGGTCATTTTTCTTAACAAAGAGGACTGGTGAACCCCAAGGTGAAGCACATGGTCATATGAAACCTTTATATAGATTCTATTATAGTTGTTTATTCAGCTCCTCATGTTCAAAAACATCCATTATATATGAATTCTTGGATAATGGTTACTCCCCAGGCATGAGCTTGATTGAAAATTAGTCTTCTCTACTAGGGGGAAGAATAGTAAATTCCTTGGGAAACACATCAATGTATTCCCTCACAATGAGAGTGTATTTGAGGATTATTCTTTCCTTATAATCAATAATTTTAGCTAGATGCTATTTATAACAGGGAAATAATATCCATGCTTGAGATGATAGATCTAAAAAAGATTCGTCTATCCCTTTGCATTTGTACTAAATCGGTGGACGATACACAATATGAAGAGTGATTTCCTACTCGTAGTAATTTATATTGACTATATATAGGGAAATTCAATCCATTCCTATAATTACATCAAATTCCACCAATGCGAGTATAATAAGGTTCATTGGAAAGTTCATCCCACAAATTGTGATAGGAGAGGAGCTATATACTAGGGATCCAATAATTTTCCCATTTTCTATTTACACCAATAACCCCACTTCCAATAATTATGATGGTGATTCAATAGTTCCACTAAAATTTTGTTACATCAAAGAATTTGTAGAACTAGAATTAAAAAGTACATTATCTATTCTTGAATGAATAACTAGCATACATATCACCACTTTATTATCAGGTTTCACTTTGCCAATTGTGACAGAAAAAAGATATCCCTTAATACCTTGGAGGTTAGTCGTTTCCTCTATAAACCCTTGGCATAATGCATTTTTTATAAATTCCATGTTTCCTTGTAGTTATAGCAATAAACAATGCACTATGGTGTTACCATATCATTTATTTCTTCTATTTTAGTAGCGGGTTTTTCTTTTCATAAATCACTAGCTAGGTTCCCTTCTTTCCCACACCTAAATCATTTCCTCATCCCCTTCAGGTAATTTCCAGGGTGCTCTATTCTGCACATGTGGTATGTGGGATGTTGAAATATCATAGTAATATTAGATCTCTCTATTGGACCACCAAGATTTCACTCCACCTTTCTCTTTTTTATCCCCGTGATACCCTTGGTATTTTTCAATATCCATTTCGACTTTGATGGAAAATCAGAAAATTTCCTCAAAGATATGAATGTCACATATCACCTAGGATTTCCCTATGCATGGTTTTAGCACACCAAAGAAGTAGTCATCATTGCATTCGGGGGTCACCACAATGCCAATGGTATATCATGAAATCCTTGTGAGGTTTTCCTCATACACTCTAATAGATTAATCATCTTTTTTCTTGAGGGATTGTAAATCCCTTTCCATCTTAAGTCGAATGGTGCGGGTTAAATACTTATCGAAAAACATTTTCTGGAAATCCTTCCAAATCATCACCTTGAACTCTTCCTCAGGCTTTGTATTTTTTATCAATGTCCACCATTGATTAGCTTCACCCTCCATATGATAAAAATCTAGATAAACCTTCTCTGTTTTAGAGAACTAAATGATGGAGAAGAACTTCTCAATGGATTTGATTCATTTTTCAGTGATTGAGGGATCAGATGATCCATCGAATTTAGGAGTTATTTGTCTCGTGAATCTCTCGATTGTGAGTGGTCATTTATTATAATGGGTTATAAATTCCACTTGATCCATGTAACTATTCAATACATGAGTTAATTGAGATAGTATCATGAAAAACTTTTTGTTCTCGCTCCCATCGGATTGGGCATCTCATTAGGGTAGTCATTACATTAATCATTACATCAGTTGTGAACTTGATTCCTCTTATTTCCAGCCATTGGTTAGAATGAAAAATGTTAGGGGTAAGTATTTTATACTATTAAACACAAAAGGGGGAATCTAAAGATATTAAAGGGATAACTTATAAATTACATTTATTTCCTTAACTTATGAATTTCTAGGATTCAATCTAAATTATCCATGATCTACTTCTTAACTTATATTGTTATGGTATTTTTTATATTAACTTAATAATGGTTCATACTAATATTATGAATTAATCAAAGCATATATCCTGGGAGTGTCAAACCAGGAGTGCAGTAAGGTTCATTTTCATGCACCAGTTCTTGTTCCAGTCAAACTCAAAGCGGTTCTTTTAGGATTTACACCTAGATACATTTGTAACAGAGCCACATCGACTTGTTAATTTCCAGAAAGGGATGTATTTTCTTGATAAACCACATACTCCATACTCACCAAAATGAAGGGATGTTTTTCTTATACTTTTTCTTATCCCTAAGGATTACACTAGGGTTTTCTATACTTTATCACAAAAATAACTAAACTTTCCTCTGATACCAATTATAACTACCCTTTTCCTTCTTAAAATTCATACATAATTTACTTAAATAAAATTTCTCTCTATAAAACCCAAAATATCTATAAGTATATTGTCTTTGGGAACTATTAATATTGCATTAAAAATTTAAATAGGAAAAATAACATCTTTATTGAAAACATCTTTAACAAGATAGAGCTTAAAACTGTATGGGATATCCCGAAGAAAATACATAAGAAAGGGGTGAGATATAAAGCCTAGTAAGATAGTAAAAATGTCACAACATGAAGATAATAATACATGTTAGTCATGTAATATCAATAAGGTATAAAGGAACGTGAATCATAATTCTTGATATAGCATGATATTCTTAACATGGAAATGTGGCAGCAACTTAAAACAATGCATCATAGGTCAAGGAAAAACTGCCAACACATCATAGTGGAAAAATTTCCCTAAAAGAATAAAGTAAAACTCTATCCCAACATGATGTTTCATGGTACTAAACATTTCCCAATGTATTGTAGCACTATAAAATTTTGGGTTCACCCATCACATTCATCTCATTTTCATGCTTAAGTATGCCACATAGATCATAAAACATGGATTCATTTATCATAATAATTTATTACATGATCATGGAATGTAGAATCCATACACGTAATACCTCAATAAAATGGTATATTTTCAAAAAGTTACCACCCTTGATAGGTAATGGGTATGGTATTCACTACATAATTATTTTGGAATATAAATTCACAATGCAATTTCGACAGCCTAACGGCGTGCCATAAAAATTAATAAAAAATGGGTGATGATAGAAAAAAGGTCTCTAATAATATATAAATGAAATAGGAATTAATATTTTCATATAAATACATGTCCCAACATAATTAATTTGGAAATATATGGTGTACCATAATAAGTAAACTTGAAGAAATATGAGGAATGGAATAACTCTTACGAAATTTTGGCATGGTAATAGGTCTACATGGGAGGGATTAATGAGAGAGAAAGGTGTATAAAATCATTCAAAAATAATAAGAGAATTGATGGGGAGGTGAAAAAACATACCCCATTATTTTTATCTAAAAATAATATGGTGTAAAAATATAAGGAAAATTGGATAAACATGAGAAAGGAGGGAACCCTCACATGTGTGTGTGACTTTAAATGATGAAGAGGGGACTCTTGAGATCTTGGGGTACATTAGGAGGATTCATGAGGGTTTAAAATAGAGTAGAGACATTATACAAGTATTTTTAGTGAATATAAGTGAGATCTTGGTGGGTTTATATAGGAAATGAGTGGGGAATTCTTTAATAATTTGCAAACTAAGGTTCTGGAATCTATAAAAGTAAATATTCAAATATAAAAACCATTAAATGGGTTTTGACCATGTTATTTTCTAAATATAAGAGGTTTTAATTAATTTATTAGTCAATGGGATGATGATATTAAAATATTATCATTACTTATGTGGAGGTGAGTCACTTTATTAAATAAATGAATTTAAAATCAAAAATTATATTATACATTTTAAAGGATTCATAAGGGCATTATAAAAATAATAAAATTATCTTAAAATTACAAATTTTTAATGGAAAAAATATATTGGGCCTATAATAAACATTATAGTATTTATTACATCATTTTTGGGTCATTATGATGTCATAAAACACACAATATATTTATATGATGTTTAATTTTTACCTGAAAATTCAAATATCTCAGAAAAAAATGAAAAATTCACCATCGGATAATTTAAATAATTTGATTCCAAAAATTAAAATTCATTTTATATGAATAATTTTCTAAATATGTTAATTTTCACTTTTAAAATAATATTTGACATTTATTGAATAAGGATGAGTTTTTTACAATAATAGTTCTTGAACCCTTATAAAAAGTAAATTTTACTTCATAAAAATTACAAAACCATTTATAATTAATAATCCTTACTTAATAATAACATTTTATTAGAATTCTATTTATTTCGAAAATCCATTAATTCCTCAGAATAAACCCCTTAATTGAATTGGAATATTAGTCAAAAATACAATTTCTCTTTAATTGAATCAAAACCAAAATCATTTAAAATAAATAATGAAAATAAAAATATATACATTATTATATAATATAAATATTCAAATTATTACCGTCTTGATACCTATCCCTTTATTACACCAGCATATTCCCTAAGAGTAAGGTGTGTGGTGGTGACATTATTATGGGATCGTTCCGCAAACATGATTGGGGTCGTGTTCTTGATGAGATTGAACTTCTCTTGTAAACAGTTTTTCTCATGCTTAAGTTACTAGATCCCATCATGTTCTTGGTCACAGGAAAATCCCAGAGACCCTATCTACCTCTAAATCTTTGATAAATGAACATTATAGGGCAGTATTCTACTTGTTGAGGCCATCACATACTTTTCTTGAGTCAGTAGAATATGTTAAATCCCTATATTTATATTAATCATGTGATCATTTCTCAATGAAAATATTAATAATGGTAAACATTATTAACAGTATTTTAAATCCAAAAACATAAAACCATGTAACTTCAAGTGTTTTATATGTCCATTTTTCAGAACAAGACATTTAATTTAATCAAAAGGTAAATTTCACTTATAACAGTTCAGGTGGTTACATGATTTATGTTTGGTATTACTTTAGAACTGTAAAACTATAGTATAAATATGATAATAAATATATTTTTCTATGTTTGATGAAATTCTTTTTTTAGGATTATGAGGAATGAAAATAAAAATATTTTGTTGAGGGAATTACCTTTTCTTTTGGATGTCTCCTCTTAGGATTCCACTTAAGGAACCTTGGATTGTTGTTTGGATGAGACCATATACTAGGATGTGGGGGAGAGGTTTGGGAAGATATTTTTATATATATTTCTAAATATTCAAGGCTTATAATGTGTGGGGAGAACGGGTAATGAAATGAGGTGTTTATAAGGGGAGGAAAGGGGTGTTTTTTTGAATATTATATTCCTTAGTTTATTATTTTATATCTATATATATTAAATTTTTAATGTGAATTTTAATTATAGGTTATTAAATCATCCATGACTCAAAAAATTATTTATTTTTCTTATAATGTTAAATGCCCTAATTTCCAATATTTGACTGTTCAATAAAAATATAATTATTTTAGAAAATTAACAAAAAATACACCATAACATTTTTTACGTATAAAATCCAAAAATGAAATCAATTTTAATAACATTATTTTCTAAAAATAAAAATTATAATATTTTATTAAAATCCATTTTTGTTTCAGACATGCCAATTTTAATATTATCATCAATTGTATGACACATTGAAAAATTAATTAAGGACTCATAAAATTATCTTATCATTATAATAAAACATAATATTAATTTATAAACACATTTTAATAAAATAAACATTCCTTTAAATATTTATATAGTTTTAAAAAATAAAAATAGATCATATTTTTTTTACAAAATTAAAAATACATTTTTTATCATTTTTAAAGAATTTATATACTTGTATGACGGTATAAAAATTCTATAATTTCATTTTAAAAGATATATAAATATTATTTTACACATCCATAGGTGAGGTAACTATTTTTATGGTTAGTTTACAATTCATAATGGTTATATTACTATTCTATTGTTTATGTTATTATTCTAATGGTTACATTACTATTCCAATAGTGAGCTTTTTAATGGTCACATGGGTTCCCTGATTTTATAAATACCTCCCATTTAATTTATATTTCATTAACATTGATTTTATTTCAATTTTGTTAATTTTTTAAAAATTAATATTTTATTAATAATATTCTACTTTATTTCTATAGAATTGTTCATGAGTATAATTATTCTGGTGGATCAAGCATATCAAAAGTTTCATATTTTAGATATCTTATTATCTATTTTTATCCCATTATAATATTTTCAATTCTTATAAACATTTTGATTCTCTAAAATTAATGTTTAAATTAATAAAAAATGTTTTTTGATTTATCATGTGGTCCATGTGAATTATATAATGTTATATTATTTAATAAGAGACACAATTATAAAGTCATATGTAAAAAAAATCAATTTATAAAATCTATGGTTGTTAAATTCTCCCCCCTTAAGAAATATCACTGTTAATATTTTTTTTTACAAACTATATTGAAAATAAGGGATGGTACATATGATTCATGTCTTCCTCGAGTTCCCATGTTTCCTCCTTATACTTATTATCTCACCATAAGACCTTGACTAGGTGAGTTGTCTTGTTGGGTAGAACTTCATATCTATTATCCAGGATATTCATTGGATGCTCCTCATAAGAGAGATTTTTTTCCATATATACCAATTATGAATTAATTACATGTGAGGGATTTTTTATGTACCTAGTTAAGAGGGACTAGAGGAACACATAATGTACTTGAGATAAGGTTTCTGGGAGTTTTAGTCAATAGGTCACAACTTTGATGTGATCTAGAATATTGAATTGGAAAATGTAGTTAGGACTTAGATTTTCCTTCATCCCAAATTTTAGGATTATATTTCTTGGGGATATGGGGAGTAATTGATTATATGTAACATCAAACTCTAGGTTTTATTGATAATTTTTAGCAATGATATTCTATAATCTTTTAGGAAGCTTTTCATGATGCGGAATAGTCTTGACATTCTCTATAATTTCTATAACCATTTTAGTTCCCAACATCTTTTGTTCACTAACTTCATCCTAGAATTGTGGTGTTCTAAATATTTTCCCATGAATGGGTTCATATTTTTCCACTTTAATGCTTGAGTAGAAACTATTATTTTACAATAAATCCACTATATGAATATTTTGATAACATCCCCAATTGACGTCCATCAAGTTTTCTCCAAACAAGTCCTTAGACATATGGATAGATAGATCAACTTTACTATCTATTTGAGGATGATAAGGTGAGCTAAATTTCCACTTAATGTTTAGATATTGTTGGAGACTTTTCCAAAACATAGTGGTAAATCTCAAATCTCGGTCATATCTAATTAATAGTGGGGTTACATGTATCCTCAACACCTCTCTAATGTATATTATTACAAGATGATCAAGCGATAATTCTACTCATATTACAATGAAGTTAGCAGACTTCGTATGAAAATCCACCAGAAAAAATATAGCGTTATACCCCCATGATGTCTTTGTAATACCAGTGAAAAATTAAATAGTGATCTTTTCCCATTTCCATATGGGTATGGGAAATTTTTCCATCCATCCCTAGGCTTTTTTCCTTTCATAATTCACATGATAGCATCCCTAGAACATTGATGTATATTCTATGATCTATTTCTCCATATATTCACACTGATAGTGCTCTTGGAGACCTTAATACATATTATTTCTCTTTGGGTGTGTAGAGAATTTTGAGTAATGTGTTTCATTAAATAGATCCTTCTTTATCTTAGGATTTTATGATACAAATAGTCACATCTAAAATCATACAAACTCATTCCTCAAAAATTTTGAACTTTGTGGAATTTCGGTTTCCTATAGATTCCACGTTCTTCTATATGTCTACATCACCTCTCTGAGAATACATTAGCTACTTCATAAGGAATAGTTGAGATATAATTTTTTAAAATAATGATGATGTTCCTTCCTTCATAAATATCTTGTCCATCCTTCCAATTTTTAAGAATATTTCATCATTCTTAATTCTCATAATTGATAATTTTACATACCCTTCCTATATCATCTACCAATTTAATTTTTTTCGTATGATAGTAGTGCATTGACTTGTCATATTCCTTGATCAGATCTATCCATATTTACCTGTGCATATTAATCTTTATCTATGTGAATATATGCATAAGGATCTTATGATCAACATATATTTCACAGTTATCCCCATAGTGATAATTAGAAACATTGTTTAATGTGAAGATCAATGTATCCAACTCAAGATCATGTTTTGAATTGTTCTATTCATGAAATTTAAACTTCATTGAGGCATAGGCTATCAATTTATAATTATACATTCTTTTTCATCCCAATTCGCTTCTTTTAATAATTGATGTATACCATGAAAAATTCCCCACATCAGGATTAGTACAGTGATAAGACTATTTTCAATTCATTGATGTTATATTAGAATTCATCAGTCCAGAAAAACTTTATTCCATTTTATGATATCTTGGTTAGTGGGTGTGACAATTATGATACATTCCTCAAAATCATCTGTATTATCATAATAGGCTAAGGAAACCACATATCTATATTATAAATGATGGTATTTTCCGCTCCTAAATTTCATTTTTCTTAATAGGGTCTATAGATATCCCATTTATAGTGATAACATTCCACATGAATAATACTTCTTCTATACATAACACACATTTTCTATACATTCCATATATACTCTCCTTTCGAAAATTATTTTTTAAGGTATTCAAAGCTCATAATGTTTCTTCTTTCTTTTAGAGTATAAAATAAAATCGTTTATAAAGACTTCCACAAAGTTGTTGAAGTTATATTTAAAGACATTATTCATTAAGTATATAAATATATCTAGAGGATTAGTTAGTCTAAAGGGAATCACTATGAACTCATAGTGTCTATACCCTATTCAAAAGGTAGTCTTGGAAATATATTCATTATTTAATTTTAATTGTTGATGCCTGGACGGAAGGTCTGTCTTAGCGAAATACTAGGACACACGTAGTGGATCGAACAAGTCATCTATATATGTTTGGGGATGCATGATCTTTATTGTGATTTTTTACATCTACTGATAATCATTATAAAGTTTCATCGACCAATCCATCATATTGATGAAGAGGACCAGTTCACCCTGTAGTGAATCACTTGAACATATAAAAGCATTGTCCATATTCTTTAATAATTGTTTCCATAGTTTTTATAACTCAATGGTGGACATTATATAGTGATTAATGGATATAAGAATTGTTTTGGGTATATGTTCAATTGATATTTCAACCTATTTTTTAGGAGGAAAACTAGGTAATTCTTCAAATAATAGATCATTATAATCCATTACAATAGTAATATCTTCATGAATGAGTTTCTCCTTTGTCTCAATAGTTTTGGATAGACATGTTTTCACCTTATGAAGTAATATCTAAACTCTATTAGAAGATTCCAAAGGAGATTCATCCTCCTCCTAACACACGTACAAAATTGGGGGATGACATGGGGTGTCAAAGGTGATATTTCTCTCCTTAAAGTTGATGTTATATATATATAAGTCAATACATACCCAATATATAATCAAAAATTAATAAAGGAAGTAAGACAAGATTTTTTTGAATGATTAGTCCACAAAAATTTACTATATGGGAGTTATAAAATTAGAATACAATAATATTTCCAATTTTTTCTCATAGATATCTCAACCCCCATGTTTTGAGTTTGTGTTGGAATAGTTCTACTAAACATGAAATATATTGAAAAATTCATAAAAAGAATAAAAAAGTGCATTCTCTATTAATGAATAAATAATATGAATACCTATCTCCACATCATTATCCAGATCCACCTATCTAGATTTGATATCTTATTTGATTTGTTGATCTCTAAGCCTTGTATTTTGATTGTCTCCAACAACCCTCTTCTTGGGTAACTGGCTTTCATAATGCCCATGTTCCTTTCCAGTCAAACATTGTACCATAACCTAAGTGTGGATATAAAACTTATTTTCTTTTTTTCATTAGGGTGTTTCATCATTTACATTTGTAACTAATTAACATGATATATATATATTCTACATTCAAAACATCTCCAAGTTCCCTTTAGATAGTTTTTTACATACATATTCCCACAATTTGGACATGCATGATGCTGGGATTTCATTCCTCCATGGTATTTATCAGTAGATTATACAAGATTAAAATCTATTTCCCTATTTTATATCTATCCCCATGATACCATTGAGATTTTACAATCTCTATATCATCCATTAGGGTAAAATATACAATCTCTTCATAGCTATTAAATTCTTAAATCATGATGTCTTTTTTGAACTCATCTTTATTCCACTAAAGAAGAAATCTAAATTTATTTCAATGTTTGTGAAAAAGTTAGAGGTATAACATGAAATTATTTTGAATTTTTCCTCACACACACTGATAGACTCATTTTCCTTTTTCTTTATTTTGAGGAAACACCCTCTTTATTTTAATATGTTGAGTTTGGGGAAAATATTTATTGATAAATATTTTCTTGAATCTTTCTCATTCCATAGAATAAATTCCCCCTTTAGACGTCATGTTCTTAATTAGAATCTTATATTGACCAGTTTACCCTTTTAGGGGATAGTCATCCAATATGACATTCTATTTTTCCAGAAATTGGAGTACAATTAATTTATTCTCAATGGAATTAAGAAATCATTCCATGATGAGTGGACTATAAGATCCAATAAAGGCATAAGGCCTTTATCATAGAAAGGACTCGACCAAAACATAATATTTCTTAGGGGAATGAGGGTGTTCCTTGTGATTCAAGTTATTACTCATAACATGAGTCTACTAATCCAGTACTTCAATTATTCTCCCTTATCCCACTCCCATAATCTTAGTATTGTCATTAGGAAAATAATCACATTACCTATTATGTTGGTTGTTGGAACGGTTCCTCCAATTTCCCTCCATTAACCAGAATAAAGGAAAATGGTATGAGAATACATTAACTAATAAACATATAAAAGTGAAACTATAAACATAAAAGGGAATTCTTATAAATTAAAATTATATCCTATCATATGGGTCTCTAGGATGAAATATAAGTTATCCATGGTAATATTCTTTTTAAGTTTTTTAACCTAATAATTTCCTAAAATCCTTCATAATGATTCCTAAAGAGTTTGTAAAATTTCAAAGAACACCCCCCAAGACTTCCAAACATATTGTTTAGTAAGTAATATTTTTTTAACACTATGGGATGATAGAGTGAAATCCCAATGTACCATTTTTAGGGTTTTTACCCCTGGGTAAAACTCACCAGAGCCACATCCACTTATAGTTTCTAGACTAGGATTTAATTTCATAGAAACCACTCACTCTATACTTCACCAAAATCCCAGTATATTCTCATTTAAATAGAAATATCCTTAGGTTTCTCACTAATGTATTGGTGTTATAATCCCCAAAAATAACTAGTACTTTTTATGATACCAAATATAGCAACCCAAACCCTTTAAACATGTTTTTTAAAATAAATATCAAATAAATAAAACTCAAATATCATGAGGCTTAGTTTGATTTGAAGAATATGTTCACAATACATAAAAATGAAACCATAATAAATAATAATTATTTTATTCTCTATAATGGTCTATTATATACCACTGAGTTATTAAAACTTCATAGTAAAACCTAAGGAAATAAATTAACAAAGGGGTGATCTAAATGGCCTAGTAAGGGAATAAACATGTTAATAAAGCATAAAATGTTCGTAAAATGGAATAACATGATATAATATAAGAAAAGTATCATGAATAATTACATGGAAGAATAATATACAGTACATGGTATCATAAGATCATGGAAACATGGAAAAGTGGTTTCAATATTAAAGATAACATAAGTATAAGTCAAGGCTAACTTCCAAGATAACATCACATGGTAGACAGAATGCCATCATGAATTAGGTTCACTCCCTGATATCATAAATTACATATCATGTGAAAAAACATTACCCAGTGAATTGGAGTGATATGTGGGTGATCATATCATTAAAATCACATGCTCATTGTCCCATTAAAAGGGAATTAATCAAAAGGAAAAACCATCAGACATTTGAGAAATAAACTTAAGGCATGTATTAATCCATCCAAGGAAGGGAGAATAATATATGTATATATGTAAAATACAAATATACAGAATTTAGTATCACTTTATAAAATAAAATAAATATATAATGTGATTTAAAGAGTGAAAGGTAATAACCCAAATAATAATATTTGTTCAGACAGATCCCTTACCTTAGGTCTGGATCCATTCTCCACTTTCCCATAACATCCTGGGTAAAAAAAATTCCTTAATTACTTAATTAAAAAAATTCTATCTATATTGGTTTTTTTATAATTTTATTATGATAATTTATAACCATATAAATTATTTATAATGTTTTATTATTATGTTTTGGGAGAGTTTATTTTATAGTTCTATGGTCATATCATTTATGGATAATTATTGATGTTCTTGTAAAATCAGACTATAAAACTGTATGTAAAATAAAATGGTATTAATAAAATTCCAGAAATTATAATCTTCATAAATACCCATATGTTTTCTGACATAGGGATGATTCCCTTAGTGAAAATTTTATCGTTATGCAGTTAGTACATTTAGGAAGTTTTACTGAACATCACGAACTAGTGGTATTTTATATAAAAATATGCCTTTAAATTTGTTCCTAAAAATTAAATTACTTTTAATATACTTATTTTTATATTCTTTGATAACAATTTTTTTATTACAATCCTTTAAGTATTTAATGAAAAAAATAAAACTTTTTTTCCATGGAGGCGGTGAGTCGACATAGTGTGGACAACTATTTCTTTTTTAGAATAAACAGAGAAGAGAAGAGGATTTGTGGTTGATATTCCATTACAAATATTATATTATAGTATATATATAAAAATTGAGTTTTTATACCATGTTTTATGGACTTTTGTTTATTGAGGATGATGAGTAAGGAAATTCAAGAGTCGGTTGAGGGAATTATCACATACTTCACATATCTCTTCTTCGAATTCCACTTAAGGAACCTTGAATTGATATTTGGAAGGTACCAAAAGCCTTGGGACATGTGGGATAGGTTTGGGAAGATATTTAGGTAGAAATTTAGAAATATACATTTTTTATATGGTTTGAGGATAAGGGGTAGTCTGGGGGTATTTATAAGGGGAGAAGAGCATTATTTTGAATATTATATTCATTAGTTTAATATTTTTGGTTCAAAAAAATAAATAGTTTTCATTATTAAAACAATATAAAGTAAATGGTTAATTTTACTTCTAAAGAATGGGTTCTTATGTCATCAATGACTCAAAAAGTCATGTATTTATCTAATAATGTTAAATACTATGATTTACCATATTTCACTATTCACCAACATTTCAAATCTTTTAGAAAAATACCAAAAATAACCCTATAATTATTTTATGTGTTGAATCCAAAAATTAAATCCGTTTATGGAAATTTTATTATAAATATGATAAATATAGTTTCTAAATAAAATCCAAATTTATTTTAATAATAAAAATTTTAATATTATGATCAATTTTCTAACCCTCTGAAAATTACTTAGGGTATAATAAAATTATCTGCCATTACAATAAAGCTTAATATTTATTTATAAACCCATTTTATGAATATAAAATTTCTTTTAAATCATTATATTTTTTATAAAAAATAAAATGAATCATATTTTTTTACAAAAATACAAAAAACATACATTATGATTTTTGAAACATATAGTTACTTGTATCATGATATAAATATGACATATATTCATTTGATAAGTTATATTAATATTATTTTATAGTTCCATAGGTGATGAAACTATTCTAGTGTAAGGTGACTTTTCTTAATGGTCGTAATATTATTTCAATGATCAGGTAATTGTTCTGATGGTCAGATTACTATTCCAATAGTCATATTTATAATGGTATTATTGGTTCCCTACTTTCTATAAATACCACTAATTTCATTAATTTTTCTTTCACTTATAATTTCCCTCAAGGATAAATATATATTATTTTTCAAAATTAATATTTCATTAAAAATATTATACTTTTTTTCATCAATGTTGTTCTCAAGTGCGGTTGTTTTGGTGGATTGAGTAGATTCTGATTTTCATATTTTAGTTATCATATTTTAAATTTTTTAATCCCTTGTAATATTTTTATTTCTTAAGGTGATTTTTATTCTCTAAATTTAGTATGTAAATTGATAACAAAATATAGTGGGTTGTATCATGTGGTGCCCTTGAATTATATAATATTATTTTACATAATATGACAAAACTATATAATCATAGGGAAAATTTCTATTGATAAATTTATAGGCTGTCAAAAGTTTTGTGATTTTATGATATTTCATTGTGTGTGTTTTGATTAATGGATATATGGTTTCTAATTTTTTATTATCTCATTAATGTTTTATTGTATTAGGATTCTATAAGATGTGGTAAATCTTACCTCAATGTAAAATTCATTAAGTAATTTTCAATGATATAGATAATATTATTATTTCAGTAGTGACCTAATTAAAAATTGTTTTCATATTAATTTTATTTATTAGTGTGTCTCACTTATAATTAAATGTTATTCACTATTCTTTCATATTTTTGTTACTAATGATGAGTAGGTCATTCATGAATCATTCAAATTTTTATTCAAATTATATCATATTGAATAAATGAATATGTATTTTTTTTATGAAATATTACTTTCAAATTGTTTTTTTCTAAAAATTATGGTTTTATTTGGATGTATTTATATCCACCAATGGTTTTGGAAAAAAAATTAGAGGGAAGAATTTCTAATTTTAGTTATCAATTTATTTATCTTTGTGTTTTAAAATGAGAATATTTTGATAATTCTCTAATAATTCAGTTTTATAAATTCAATTATTCAAAATAAGTGATTATTTCCCATTTTAACATTATTTGGTAATGGGTTTATATAATTTATAGTAATATTTTATTTAATTGAAAATTTATGTTTGATTTTTTTTCATTTGACATGTATATTTAAAGATCTATCTTTTATAATTAATTTATTAGAATTAGTTTTCATTTATGCCGTTAAAAACTATATAATATAATATTTTATGTAATTTTGATGTTTTTTATTCCATATTAAATTTTTTAATTGGTTTTATATGTGATGGTTTATAGTTATGTATATACACACCTAAATTTCGTGTTATTTAACTAGTTTGCTTTTTAAACTCTTATATTTCAAGGTACAATGTTTTTAAAATTATTTAATGATATATTTCTAAATAAGTAGGTAATATTTTTAAGAAGTTGTTGAAGTTGATTATTGATTTAGTTAAATCAAAATTTTATTTATAAAAGTCATATAATGTCATTTTTTGATAAATAATTTCCTATTTTTATGTGTATAAATTCATTTATTTTAGTTACATGAATTTGAATGTTTTGAATATTTTGTTATCTAAAAAATTAGTGGGTTATTTATAAATATAACTTATAGGTTATTTTTTTTATTTGGGTTTTATTAGGAAGGTTTTTATTAGAATAAAAATTCTTCCATGGTTTTGTAGAAAGTAGAATGTTTTTTTTATTACAAAATAATTAATTTATAATTTATTTTAAGTTCTAACCAATGAAAATATTTCATTGGTTTTTAAAATATTCTTGAAATGGATATTTTATCACTGTTTACCCACTTAAGGTATAAGGCCTGGTTTGGGTGAGTTGATATTTTAAAAAAACAATTTTTCTATTTTTATTGATTTAAAACCCATTTTATTTTGAGTATGTATAGTCGGATTTAATGGTTTTATGATATAAAAATGGTTTTGGGTGATGATATCAATAATTATTATGATGGTGTTTATATTTTTATATTGAATCAACTACTTATGGTAAATAATTGTCCATAAGATGTGTTTTATTTGTTGATTTTTACTTAAATGTGTATATTTTTTAAATTGATACCAGAAATTTTATGGGTATATGTTGGTTTGAGGTTTATATGGATTAAAAATTGATAATTAAAATTTTAATTAGGTGTAATATGCTTGAATAATAATATATTATATGAATTTATTGTATTTTTCTCATGATTTGTGAATTTGGGTTATTGAGTTATTGTATGTCCATGAATTTTTGAGATTTTATAAATAATTGAGTTATGAATTGATGAAAAATCATTGGAACTTTATTCCAAAAGCTAAAACAAATCTTTAATTAGTGGTTTTTACTATTATAAGTATTTTTTGAATGTTTAGAGTAGAAATTAAAAAAAAAATCATCAACCTTAAATTCTAAATAGATGTAAAATTTTGAGGGTAAAAATTTATAATCATTGCATAGTCCCTGGGGTCATGGAACTAAAAAATTTCATTTCATTTGGAGACACATGATGATGTGTGTGGTCAAGAATAAGGACAAAACAAGCACATTTGTTTTGTATAAATTGTTTCATAGTCTATGAATCAACATAGGTATAGTAAAAAAGTGAAATGTGTCTATATATATTCTTTTTTACCTTCATATGTCCAAAAAAACTCTTCTATATCTTTTTTGTGGTACTTATACATGTTTCATGTACAAATACAAATTAAAAATATGAATTTGATTTCCAATGGATGTAAAATTTTATAAGGTTGTCCTTTTGGAATCTAAGATTTATGAAATAAAATTTTAAAAATATATAAATGACATTTACTACATTTTTGGACCACTAGATAAGTATCTCTTAGAAAAAAAATTATGTAAGGCCTCTAAAATGAGTTTGAAGTTGTCTTAACCATTGTTTAGTGTTCAGTGGAAATTCTTTTGTATTGAAATGGGACCTTTAGTTTTGATATAGTAAGTTTTTTATTAATGGGCAGGCTTTGATATCCTTATTTTATAAATAAACGTAATATTTTCAGTGATTTTTTTATAAAAAAAGTTTATTTTATCAAATTGTATATATTATTTTTAGAAAAATTATTTTCAATTTTTATCATTTGGTTTATATTTTAATGAATGTGTATAACATGGAAAATACATGGGATTTAAATGATAAGTTATATTATAATACCACATGGTAGGAAGTTCCCACATGAGAATGAAAGAATAATGTTTATATTTTTAGTTAAGATGTTTTTTATAAATGAAATTAATTCTTAAAATGATTTAAATTTTTATAATTAATGTTTATTTTTTATATAAATTGAATTTTGATTTTAGATAAAAAGACATATGGTGAAATTTTGAGTTTAAAAAGATTTATGGTGGGGATAATTATAACAACCCATTTTTTTAATTTTAAATATATATTATTATAATATTATTTTGAGATTAAAATAATAGGTTATTTAGAAATTTTCAAAAAACCTAAGAGATGTATGGTGTGTAGACTATCATGAGGTAAATGCATAGTGAATATGTGGTGTCATGTTTTTGAGGTTGTGTATGTTTCATGATCTATTGTAAGGTCACAAAGACCCCATAATGAAACAATAAATTCTTTAATACTTAACATGAAACTCTATTTTTTTAATATCCCAAAATCGTGTGACTCTCTGTAATTAATTTTTGGATTTAAAGAATAATATAATTAATTTTTTATTATATATAATATATTTCTTTTTCTTTCAATATTTTAGTTCCTGATTTTATAAACTAAATATCTAATTGATATATTTTTTTAATTATAATGATTTAATATTATATATAATTATTATAAAATATTTCATATAGATGTAATGTTGTAAATTGATATTTACATGGAAGATTTGAGTTAGAGATTATTATTGATAGATAATTATGAAAGGGGGTTGGTTCATTATAAAATTTTTATCATATTATTATTATCATTAAAGTATTATTAGATATTAAAATGGGTAATCCCTTTTCTAGCCTTTAATATAGCCGAATTGTTCAACTCCAAGGGGAAAGGGACTCATCCCCTCTTTTCCTCTTAAATCCCTAAGGGAGATTTTCTATTTCAAGCATTATAAATGTTGTTCTCCCTCTTTATTCTTTTTCTACTTGTCTTCCTTATATTATTCTCTTCTCAAATCTTGATTCATAACTTAGGGTTCATGTATATTTTGGATTTTTTCATATTAAGGAATACACCCTGAAATACATTGTGAATTAAATGTTATAGGGATTAAAACTCATTTTATAACCCAAATATAAACTTGTTTATTGATGGATTCAGGGTTCCATACAATTTCCATAGCTGTATTTATAACATTGGATTTATTTGATAAATATATATATGTTATTTTTAATTTCAAATTGATTCTATACTTAAAAAATGTTTCTATGAATTATATTTTATTGCTTTCTGAAAAGAATTCCAGATTTACTCTCATTTCATAGGTTATGTTAAAATAGTTTTCAAATAATATTTATATAAAATTATGCTCAAATTTTTTTATTCAAACTATGTGTTTGATGAAATGAATAATATTTCTTCATTGTCAAATAAATGGATTTGATTTAATAGAATTTATTATTATAAATTCTAAAAGTAGGTTCTCATTATTTTATGAAATTATTCAAATAAATACAGTAACAACCCAGGTAATGATCGAATAAATCATTTTTACATTTATTATTGTTCAAGAATAAAATTTTATATTCATTATGAGAATATTAAGTAATTTTTTTAAACAAAAAATAAAAATATTTTTATTAAACTCTTTTCTTATAAGGTTATATTTAAAAATAATATTTTTAATTTAAAATTTGTTAATTTTACAAAATAATTTACCTTTTTTAATTCATCATAACAAAAATATCTTATGATATTTTTTTTAATTTTATGAAAACATTTCTTTTCTAATAAACAGTGAAAAATAATCATTTTTATTGAAAATATTATTTTTTAATCAATTATTTACAAATTAAAATTATATTTTTTAGTACTTTTAAAATTAATTAGTTCATTTTTATTTAAAATAATATAATTATGTTTTCATAAATGAAATTTATACTTTAATTTAGTATATAAACATTTTATATTTAAATTTATCATTTTTCTAGAAAACTGTTTTTCATCATATTTTTTCAGTTCAATTTTAAATTAAATTATAAACAATATACATTTTTTATTTTGAAAAATGGATTCCATATTTAGAATCAGTGGGTCTAAATTTTTTATATATTTCCCATTTATTTTTCGCCTATATAAATAGTGAACTTTTTAAATTTTTTATCATGGAAAAGAAGAAATGGGGTAATTAAGATAAAAATAAATAGATAAAGACTATTGAATGACCTTAAAACTGGATTTAATTTTATTTTATTGGTTTTTCTCATCCATAATAATCCAAAAGTAAAATGTATGGACTTATTTCCATTTGTACTTGATTTTGGCCATTATATTATTTAACTCATTAAAAAGTCAAAAATGTCGCACTCTTTCTCTTAATAACTATAATGTTTTTAACCTAGGGACAAATAAAGGATATTTTTATAAATCTTATTTGAAAATCCAAATGAATTTCTTTTCAAATTAATGTATTTAAAAAATAGTGATTAAATAATTAACCTGAAATCTTACACAACACTGACACAATAATAATCCAATTAAAAGAAAAAAAATGAATTTGAAAATATTAAAATTAATATAATTGGAATGAATTATTATCTTCAATGATTTTATAGATAAAAATTATATATTATAGATTTTTGGATGCGTTGTATTCAATTTACATTGATGTGTTGTAGTTTTGAATGTCAAAATAAGTAAATAGTTCCAGAATTGACATGAAAGTTATTTTACAATAAATAATATTTAATACAATAATTTAAAATTCCTAGACATATTATATTAAGCTAAGTGATTTAGATAAGTTATAAACTATAAAACATGGTCTATTTATTTCTCATTTTCTATTTTATAGTAACTATATTAACCATTTAATATTAAAAACATTGATATCACTGTAATTGTCAAAAGAGTTAACAAAGGGTTAAAACAAAAAAGATAACGGTAAAAAGTCATATATAATTGTAAAATTTTAATTTATAAAATTATTTCAACTCATAAGAATATTATACATTAATACTATAAATTTTTATTGATTAGGACATAAAAATTAATTTATATTAATTTAATATTTTAGAAATTCTAAAAATGCCTCTCATATCCCTTATAAAAGGGAACCTCTTATTATCATTTTACCACACATAAAAAGCCTTTTTCTCAAAAAATTCCAAAAAAATAGATTACTTAAATCCCACTCAACATCCTATAAGCATTATTTAGGAAATAATACCTACCTTATAGGTCTAAAGTTGTAAATAAAAGGAGGTTTCCAATGGAAGTGGTATAGTTCTATCTAATAATTTTGTTTTATTTCTTATTGTACCATAAAAAAATATTATTAAACCATGATGAAATAATAAATGAAGTATCATACATATATTTGTTTCTTTTAATTTTAATGGAACTGCCTGTATCCATATCATCATTCATCAAATGGGAAAGGTATTCATCATTCGTGTGTACGGTAGACTACCTCCTTGTGAATTGATGTCATGAGTTTTCCATCACTGCCTCACATGGATAGTTATAATGATGAAATTAATTTTTATATATGATATTAATGAGATATTTACCATTCTTAAAATATAATATATCATCTACTTTCTTACATTTATATTTGATGGAAAATGATAACGTCATTCGTGCGTACGTGTGGACTACCACATCCATGAAGTGATGTAATTATTTTTTCATCACCGACATCACATTCATGATAAATATAAGTATATTTAAAGAAATAATATGTTATTTATGATATAAATATCATTATATAAATATAAAATAAAACCTTCCTTCTTTTCATAATCATAATTGAATAATGGAAACGTCACTCATGTGCATGTATGGCCTGTTATCTCCATGATTGTAACATAGTTCATATTTTATAACCATATATCATGATTGGTTTTAAAAGTATAATTTATGTATAAAAAATATAATTATTACATTATTATTATTATGTACGTGATTTTATAATGACCTATTTGGCCATAATCGGCCTGCCAGTTACATTTTGGACATACGAGTTGAATATCATCAAAACATCTGATGTAAAATTATATAAAGTAATTGTATATAACATGGTATTAAATAAAATAAAAGGAATACTCAAATTGAAACAGTTTATTAATAAAGTTAATAATTAATATAATTTTATAATTAAGTAATATAAAGAACATACGTGATGAGTTGGGAACAAGGAAAGAGACTTTATTTCAAAAATTCTATTTTAAAGTTGTTGGTTGGAGTGAGTATCTAAAGAGGGAGGTGAATTAAGTACCCCAAAAAAATGTTAAAATATGGTTCAATAAAATCCCCTATTTAAATGAAAAAAATCCACATTAATCAAAACAACATAATCAGTATAAATCTTAGAAAAAAAAATAAAACACACAACGGAATTAAAACAAGAGGTTTAGTCTCAAGCTGAGGCCTAATCCACTCCACTTGGAAACCACCTAATGCCAAGTAGATTATATAAATATAATATTGATTCAAAATGTGGATCATTTATACACAATAGATAAATGGATGTTTAAGCCACGCACAGACCTCTTCCAGGATAACTGTGGGAAATAAAATAATCACATGCCACCAAAGGAACTCTTCCAAAACATGATGGGTAAAAAAGTTATAAAGAGAGTAGAGAAGATATCGTATATATTCTAGTTAAAGAACATGATTCAGTGTTTGCATGATAAATATGGACTACCAAACACTAATTGAAATGTAAAGGAAAAAATAGAAAGAGAAAGTATAAATAAGTAGATAATATAGTTCTTCTCGATCTCATGTGAACCAAAACATGAGTCTCCTCACATGCATCTTGAAGAAGAGCTCGAGTCATTTTAAAAAACAACATAAAATAGAACGTTTTAATCTCTCATACTCTATCTATATGGAAGAATGTGGATGATCACTATGACCAAAAATTTCATAGTCAGTCATATGAAAGATGCATCATGTAAAGTGATTCACTGAATGGAACACATAATCATATGTTTGCACTCAGATAGTATTCATACATTCATTCGAGCATCTCACATGACTATAAATTATTTGGATATATAGTACAGTAGAATGGGGAGATCCATGAAAAAAAATCAATTAGGTATCATGCTTCCTTATTCTATGTTATAACAAAAAAATTAATATTCCCTACTATAGTTTAAGAACAATTATTTAAATAATCCTTAGTATTAAATTCAAAAATATAACCCTTAGAATAATTTTAATTTAAATATCCCATAACATTGATGATGAATCATTATGGTGGTGAGATAACTTTGGATGTGATTCATCTTGGCGGTGACATAGTCAAGTGGTAATTCAGTCCAATGACGAGTCTTTTCAATGGTGAGTCATCTCATTACTTTGCCAAATTTATTGATGGTAGGTAAAGTATAATGGTATTTCATCTAGGTGTTAATTAATTATAGTGGGTATTCTTCCTCAACAATGAATCCCTTCTTAAGGTAGGTCTTTTTCCATACGTTGGAAAAATTTTATCCTAATGGTCAATAGTCTCTAACATCAGGTCTTTGCATTATTATCTAAAATTCAATTCTAATAGTGGGTCTTTACTATAAGTTTCCAAGATTTAGTTTTGGTGGTTGTTATTTTTTGGTGGTTACTCATATTCAATGGTGTAGTTAGATAAAATTTCACTAAAATATATTCTATTACAAAATTCTATCATAAAATATAAATCTCAATAATAACATAATAAACATGATTTTTTGATAATTAAAATAGGGGTTCTAAAAATATCTTACTTTTTCTGATAAAAAATCATGGAATTTTACAAATGATGTATATAATAATCATTTGTTTAAAATAGACGAGTTTAACACTTCAAAAACCTATAGTCTATTAAAACATAACGTAATATAATTAAAATAGTATTAAATATGTTAAATTAAAAAGATGGTATGAGAAAATAACATAATCATATAAGTAAATACCCAAAAATAATGAACATGGTTTAAATGGATGAAACTAAAATACATATCATATCATGGACATTTAGAATCAAATATTATCATAGGTAGATAATAAATACGGCATCACAAAGTTAAGATAAATATATACAGTATCAAATGTGTGGTACCAAGAAATAACATGAATGATGGTATTAAAGGATAACGATAGTATTAAAAGGATATCATCACTCTAAAAAAGTAAATTAATTTAATATTCATTATAAATTCCATATTCATTATCCCCCATTAGAGAATATCAAAAAGAATATTTGGAAATTCAATGAGAAAAAATAATAATAAAGATAGAATTTCTCGTTAAGGAAAAAATTACATGAAGTACATCCAAAATTAGATGCAATTAAAAGTCATAAAAAACTCCTATCAATTAATTAAATACTAATTTAAAAACTTCATATGATGGTTTGAAGGATCAAGCAGTTCCTTGCCGTTTTTCTCGGTAGAGGCAGAGGGAATAATATTAGAATAAGAGGCAACTGTAGTGGGATTCATAGGGAAAACAGGTAGATAGAGAGGTTGTCTTATAATAGTTGGCCAAATATGTTGGAAAACTTCTCTAATAGTTAGGATGAAATTCTGAAATTGGGTAGGTAAAGGTTAATTAGGATCTTAAGAAACACCTAGTCTGAAAAAAATTGGATCAAAAGCTAAAGTAGAGAGATGGGAACTGACTGGAATGGCATATTAATCCACTACTATAGTGTCAATAACATGAATAAATAGATTCATCATATCAATTAATTTCATGATGATATTTCAAGCTCTTACCGTAGTGCTAAAAAATTTCATTTTCTCCTCCATAAACAACTTAATAATTGTGGCTATAACTTTCAAATGATTGACATATTCTTTGAAGGCTTGAGTCATTGGATGCATCCTAAAGTTCTTAGCGTGGAACATGAAATGATAGTGGATGTCATGCTTAGAATAGATCCTCAAAAAAATTATTTCCTTTGTTATTGTATCTCTATATTCTTTTATATCCTTTATACATTCTCTAACCATCATATTCACTTGATCACTATTATGTTGGATTTATCTCAAACTTTCATGAGGGATGTTGGGAACATATCCTAAAACATATCGAGGTTACTATCTAACCATTGACTAGATCAACTCAATATCAAGATAAGGAGGTGTATAACTCGAATTCGAAGCCATAGAAGATATTTCCTCTACCCTCTATAAAAAATAATATACAGAATCTGAAAAATAATATCCCATCTCATCCACTTTAGTCCTCGACGTCTCCACCTAATTTTCTAACCACTTGTTCTCTATCTCCACTTCTTGAATTTGATGCATCATTTTTCACTAGATGTGATGTATAATAATATTAATCATATATCTTGAATATTTCTCATTAATATTACTGACCTAGGGTGGTGGAATCTTTAGAATCCTATGAAAATCATAAATAAGACCTTCCCTGACGGACTATAATTCACCCTTAAATAAAATACCAATGGGCACATATATAATAGATGGTGAATGAAAGGGTGAAAAAACTATCTCAATGGAAGGTGCCTATGCTGGATCAGGTCTGGTAATCATATCAGAAGAAAAACTATGTGTCTCTCAAGTAACATTTATCTATTCGACCAATGATCCCTTAACATCCATGTCTACAGTAATAAAAGGTCTCTCGTCATTAGAGTTAGTGTATTCCAAACCAAGTATGACATAACCAGGGTACCTCTTCCATTACTCAGAGGATGTGACATCCAACCTGGATGAAGAAATAATTGGAGGCTCAAAAACTAATACCTTAGGTACTATAGGATCATCAACCATATGATCAAAAACATTATTTTCAACAGATTCATCCTCAGTATGCTAAGAAAGATATCTATCTTCTAGGTCAACCTGTTAACTAGAAAGACATAGAGATTAATCCCCCTCAACATATGATTTCATCTCATCTCTAGTTTTTTATCTATATCTTGAACTAATATTGTTCTTTCCTTATACATATAATCAATAGATACAATTGGAGAAGAAACAACTTCCTGAGGTATCTCATGATCATTAGTCCTATCATGATCTTAACCATCATTACTTTTATCTCAATTTCCATTTCCATCTTCCTCATATTTTTTATCCCTGTTTTATTCATCATCTTCTCCTTTATCAACTTTTTCGTCTTCACCATTATCATCATAACATCCATTTTTAGAACAATCTTATTCATAAGCATTAGATGTGATCTTATATTATTCCTCCCCAAAAACCTTAGTTTCATCCTCTTAACTTTCTTTTTTAAAGAGTATCTTAGACTGGGAGATATTTAGGTGGACTAGGTCCTCCAAAATAATTATAAGAAGGACTCCTATGAATATCTAGGTCACTACCCTCATCAACTAAAACCACTTCCTCCTCATATTATGATGTAAAAAATTCAACTTCTTCTAAATTAGATTACTCAACCACCTCATCCGGATCCAATCCAAGATCCATAATATTATTCATCCTAGTTGTAATAATAACTTGACTGAAATCCTTACAAACTACGTTAGCATCATAAACCCATTATCTATTACAGGGGTTCCAACTTATTTTTATCCTCTTAAAAATTACTCTTGTAAGGAAAAAACTCCAAATTTTACCATGGTTTCTTCTTCCCCATTATCCTATATGATGGCCTCCAACATGGTTGAAATGAACAAGGGATAAATAAAGGAGTTTTATCTAGAAGATTACTTTCACATCTCCATCATATGAGTCCTTAGGCATCTACAGAAATTAATATTTTCTTCTATCTTCATAATAAAAGATATATATACATATTGGTACCTCATTTTAGTGAAATCACATTTTCTCAAACACATTATATGATGAATAAACATGAAAAGTAAATGAAATTATGCACCAAGCACAGTTGAATATGGCCTTCTTAGAATTCCATCCCCAGTTAATTCATCTAAAGCTTCCTAATACACAATGTTATCACTGTCACTTGGAATAGATCCTTAATAGACATTTGAAACACATTCATGGGGTACTCTTTACATCTATACCATTTTATTGAAGATAAAACTACTTTTCTTCAATTTATTCTAATTCTAACCCAGTATTCTTATTACTCAAAGTTAAACTCAGTATACTAAATGAATTAGTTCTCTAACCACATGTATAAGGGCATATCGTTATTAGAGAACCACTCTACCCATCCATGTTCTTTAATTAATATAACAAATAACATACTTTATTGATATAAACTATTCATCATCAACATCATTTTCAAGTAAAACAATATGATTTGAGAGATGTGGGTACACTGTCTTGATGGATATATTGCTCCACTTTTCTTTCTTATTATTTAAAGGATGTGACTCATCTGGAGAGGATTCTATTGTTCGCTTCACTTTAACCATGGAAAAAAATTCAGATGTTTTAGATGAGTTCAAAGAAAGGATAACCGTTGGGAGAGAAATGGTTGAGTGAGATTTAATGGAAAATGTGTGTGGGAGAGAGCATTGAAATTTATAAAAGTTTCCAATTTATATCATTTATGGATTTAGGGATTTATAAATTGAAAAAAAAATATCATTTTAATCATATAGAAATTAAATATATAAATAAATTGTAAATAAGAATTAGGAATGGAATCTCAAAAACCAATGATGGGTTATTCCAAAGGTGGGTAAAACCCCAATAGTGGGTAAACGAAGATGTTGGGTAAACTTAAACGGTGGGTAAAATCCAATGGAGGGTAAAATCTAATGATCATTAAACTCCAATGGTGTGTAAACTATAACAGTTGGTAAACTCCAATGGTTAGAAAACTCCAATGGTGGGTAAAATCCAATGGTGGGTCTAAAAATATTTTTTTAACCAAAATCAATCATACCTAATTCACGTTTGATTCAGTTAATTCTCTTAGATTTCAATGTCTTATTTAAAATATCACCAATTAGATATCCAATTCCAATGTATTCAGGAGTTATATCACCCTTTTTAAAATTTTCTCTCAAAATGAGATGTCTTAAATCAATGTTTTTTGATCTAGATTTAAATATAGGATTCTTAGAAATATTTATAGCTCTTTAGTTGTCACAATTTATAGGGACATGTTAGAATTGGTATCCATAGCCTAGAAAAGTGTGCTTCATCCACAAAATTTGGGAAAAAAACTAACTGCTACTATGCATTTGTCTTTAGAAGTATACAGTGCAACAGATGTTTGTTTCTCACTACAACATAAAACTATAAACATTCCCAAAAGATGACATGTTCCATAAGAACTTTTTCTTGCTACCACTAAAATCTTCATCTGAATGACAAACTAGTTCAAATATTATCTCTCTAAGGTAGAACAATCCAAAATTGGTTTTATATTTGAGGTACTTAAAAATACTTTTTTATAGAAATTAAGTGTGAGCATTTGGAGTTTTTTTTGAAAATGATCACACAAACACACACTAAATATAATTTCTATTCATGTTGTAGTTAAGTAGAGAAGAAATATAATCATACCTCTATAACTAATTTGATCCACTAATTTCTGAACTCCATCAAGATCCAATTCATTGGTGGTACTCATAAGAGTGTCAATAATTTTATTTTTATCCAAGAAAAAATGTATTAAAAGGTATTTAGTATATTTACGTGGATTTAAAATAGTTTCTTATTTATTTTGAAAAATATGAATACTTGGAAAATATTTCAGTTCACCCATTAAACTCATTTCAAATTAATTTTTCATCATTTTTGAAAATTTATTACATAATGAATTGTTAGAAGATCAAAAACTAATTCCTTCTACTTAGATTTGAAAAACTAAAATAACTTTTGAAATTATTTTTAAAAAAAATTTAGGATCATAGATCACTTTTGAAAATAATTTTAAAATAATAAAAGTGCTAATCATATCACACCAAGCCCTATGATCCTATTTTAAACCATATAAATCTTTTTTTAATTTGAAAAAATGATTTGGAAAATGAGGATTTTTAAATCTTGTGGGTTGTTCAACAAAAACATTCAGAAATATATACCCATTCAAGAATTAACTTTTGACGTACATTTGGTATAGTTTTAAATCTAGATGTGTTTCATAAGAAATAAGTATTATAATTTCTTTATGTCTAGATATAGGTGAAAACGTTTAATCATATTCTAAACCCTCTTCTTAACATAACCCTTGTGCAACATGTCTATCCTTATTTATTACTATTTTTCGAGTTTCCTCAACCTTTTTCCTAAACAAACATTTACTGCCTAATGTCAAGGGATATTTGGGTCTTTCAATTAGTTTCTAACATTATTTCATTAAAATAAATTCTGTTCTTATTGCATTTCAATTACCCAAACATCATTATTTGTTTCATAATATATTCTCATAGGTTCAAGTTGTGATAATAAATCTTGATGTTCAACCTAGTTTCTTAAAGAAGCTCTTGTTTTCTACCTCTATCTAACTCTCTAACTATAGCATCCATAGAGTGGTATTTAAGAGTCCAAATAGTTCTAAGTGAGTGTATTTTACAGATTCCTTGTATCTTATGTCAAATCCAAGATTCTGTGTGAAAGTTACTTAAACAAGAAACATTTAGTGAAATTACAGAATCGTTATTAACAACATACACATTTCCTTTCTCAATAAACTAATTACTAAATTATTTTTAGAACTAAAAAAATTATTATTATTATTTTCAAAAATTTCATGAAAATAATCATCACATGGTTGTGAGATGTTAATAATATTGAATTTTAAATCATTAACAAAAAGTACTTTAGAATTTAAAAATGATTTAGAGTTACCAATTTGGTCAAGGCCAATTATTTTTCCTTTAGATTTTTCACCAAAGGTAACATATACACCCTCTAATTTTATCAATTTCTTGAAGCTAGAGTAATATCTTATCATATTTCTATAATATCCTCTTTTCAAGTATAATAGATTTCATTGAGATCATTTCAAGATGTTTCCATATGAAACAAAGTTTATAACAATAATAATTTTGGTACCAATATTTTCTTTGGTCCGATATGTTAGTGATTAGAACTTTAGAAACATATATTTTCTTGATAGGTTTACTATATTCATATTTTAATCTCTATGAGATGAAAACATAATTAGGTCCACTTTAATGATAACAAGCATTAGAATTTTTATAATTTGATTGAGGAACAAAATTTTTCTTTTTAATTTTTCTTTATCCAGGTTGGTAATCTAGAATAGTATTATATTTAGGATAAATAAATTCCTAGTATTTGAGTGATATTTTCTAATCCATTTGTAAATATCTCTAATACATTATTTAATTTCTCAAAATAAAAAAATCAGTTCAATATTCTCTTCCAATAGTCAAGTATTCTTATTTTTCTCTACAGGAATATTAGATTTAATATTAACATATAAATCATGTCATTTCTAAAAAAAGTTTATTTGTATTTGAGATCATTAAAAGTATCTTAAAGAAATTTAAAATATTGAAAAATTTACTCTTTTGAAATTTCATAATCATTTTTTTCATCTTCTTAATAATCAGAATTATGTATAGGAGAAAAATTAGGTACCTCAGATATATTTTTGATGAAGCACACATTTTATATGTTAGTATTTTATTCATGTGTTGAGTCTGATTCACTGGAGTTTTCCACAGATGTACTCCAAGTGGAATTCATTTCTTTCTTATATTTTCTATCATTATTATCATACTTTTTTTATACTTTAACTCTGGAAGGTTGGCTATAACATTTCATTTTCATCTAAACATGTAATAGGTAATGTCATTTGAAGTGTCACCCCTTTTCCTATATTTATTCAAATTCTAGATATTATCATACTTTCATTTTTAGATGGGTTTCCTAAGGAATTCCTTACTATAAAATTTCATAAACCTTTTGGATAGATGGTCCATTTTCTCATCATTTTCGGCTATTGATTCCTCATACCTAGATATTTGAGCTTGAACTTTCTATTTTAGTTTCTATTTTGATGTAGTAGTCTTGAAGTCTAAATATTTCCTCTTTGGTTCATCATACTTTTCTCAGTTAAATTTTAGATATTCTTTATACATCATCAAATTCCCAATAATTTCCTTAACATGAAATTTATGGATGTCACAAGATTCTCTTATTGAAATTGATGTTCCTCTCCATCTCTCTGGAAGACATCTCAGCAATCACATGATTTGATCTTTTTCTGATACTAGATTCCCCAAGGAACTAATTTTGTTCATTATCTCATTAAATCTAAGATAATTATCATAAATTGTCTCATCAGGTTTCATCATAAATGTATCATATTTAATTTTAAAAGTGTTTAATCTAATTTCTTTAACTTTAGTAGTTCCTTCATGAGAAATAGCTAATGTATCTCATATTTCACAATCCATTTTAATAGTAGATATCCTATTAAATTATTCATCTCCTAATACAAGTAAATATAATCATGGATTTTAAATTATTTTTATAAAAAGGTTTAGTATCATCATCCAATGTATTCCTAGCAGTCATAGTTAATCTGTATATATCTTTTATAGAATCTCGTATTTCAAAAACCATGATTTTAATATGAATTTTCATTTTTATTTTCCATTGAGAATAGTTATTTTCATTAAATAAAAGAAGGTATATTAGTATCAGAACCTTCCTACCTATTATTAATATAATGAAATAAATTTATAATTGACATAAATTTAATATCTTTAAAACACAACTAAAATCATAGTTGAAAACATTTTGAAAATAGTCTCATACCAAATTTTTGTAGGAGTGAGTATGTCAAGAGCGGGTTAAATTGTGTACCAAATAATAATTCCAATAAAAATTGGTTTAAATAAAATATCCCATTTCAATTAAAATTATCCCAATTAATCAAAATAGTAGATCGATGTAAGTTCGTATCTTTTAAATGTTTTTCAAAGAGTGATTATATATCAATGAAAATAATATAAAAAATAATTTAATTTTTGAAATAAATTTACTAAATCAATACCCTATATAAATTCTCATCATGAATAGTTATCAAAGTAGTGGTTTTCATTACAGTTTGAATCATATTCATATTAGATCTTTGGAAAGAAAAAAACAAAACACACAACGGAATTAAAACAGGAGGTTCGATATCAAGATGAGACCTAATACTATACACTTGGAAATAATCTACTTCCAAGATGTTTATATAAATAAAATATTGTTCCACAACATAGATTTGGAATACACAATAGTTAACCCACTATCTAGGACAGGTAGGGACCTCTTCCACAATAAACATGGGAAATAAAACAAGAACAGGCCAAACACAGACCTCTTCCAAAACACCTTGGGTAATTAGATATAAATGGAGTATAAAAGATATATTTTATCTTCATGATAAATTAAATGAGATAGTGTAATTTCATAGGTTTTTATAGCAGGTTGAATTCCTATCCCATTTTGAATTTTTGGAGTTTAGCTGGTATGAAAACTCTTTTATTATTTATAATAACATAATTCCAATATTTTCCTTAACCCAAGTCCTTTTTTATGTGTGTAGAATATTGGGAAATTACTAATGAGTTAAAATGTGTTTTGGGTGCATTGGAGTCCTGAATTCCCTGCTTTGGTTAAATGTAGGATGAGGAGCATGGTTAGATTTAACTATGTAACCTCCTAGTAAAAATCATGAATCCTCTTTATATACTATTCATAGTTATAGAAACCATGCATGATGGGGATAATGGCCATATAGGACCTCTATTGTCTTTACTAGAGGATTTTTGCATAGTCTATGCATGATTAGAAAAATAGTGTGTTTGGTCCCTTTCTTAGAGCCAAATGGGAAGCACCCTAGCACTACAGAATGCATAGTCAGTGCTTGGTTTGGCCTAATCGTGAATGATAACCAAGAGTCTTGTCTCTTAAGTATCATGAGCCACCCAGTTTCCACACAATTTGGAAAACCATGAGTGCTAGCTTTGTGGCCAATTAAAATGGTGAAAATAAGATTTCACCCTCTCTCATGTGTTCTTTCTTCTTCTTTTATCCTCCCTTGGTCATGCAAAACTACATGGTTTCCACTTTTCTCTTTCCAGATAGGGATTTAACTATATCCTCCATATGAAATCCATTATTCAATTCATTTGTAGCATCAGATCCATCTTGGTAAGGATTTCAATCCTATTTCTTCTATTTTATTTTACTCTTTCCTCATGGACCACTAAATCCATGCAAGAAGTTTTTCTCTATTTTTTGGGTGTTCACCAGAAATGTTTTTTTGTCTAAATTAGATCAAGTTAGAGGATAATATTAGACATGTATATATATACAACTATGAGGTAGGTGGTTCTTTCCTTTCATTTTGTTTTCATGAGTGTTTTGGTGGTGTGGATTTTTGTGTGTCATTGTGTTGACTGGGGTGAGGCTATTTCAATTTGAAGGTTTCCATTAAAAAATAACATAAGCCCTTGTGAGATGATTATGAGCATACCAACCTAATTATATAAATGTTTTGAGTCATGTGATGGGATTCGGACCATGGGTAACTAAGCCAGGTGTGTTTATTTAATTAAATTGAGTTGTTTTTATTTATGTCAATTGATATATATATATATATATATATATATATTTATGAATTTCTTCTGATATGATCCTTGGTATCACAGAGGGGTTGACCCAAGGATTGATATTTCATCGTCCATCTAGATTGAGGTGATGTGATCACTAGGATAGGCTTGGCCCAAGGCATTTGGGTGGTGATGGCCATCAGTTGGTAAACTTGTTCATCGATTGAGGTTGTGAGTTCATCAGGTTATAGGCATGGCCCCGGAGATATTGGATGGAATGGCCATCGATCTTAATTGACATGGTAATGGGGGAATTAGGTTCTGGTTGATGTGTCTTAGGTTATAAATTGGTGATTTGTGCTCACTTGTATTATTCAATGAACCATTTAGTGTCGTGTTCACATAGGTTGACTTAGATGAGGAGGTGGTATTGACCACTCATGTTTGTAGATGCCCTAAGTAGTTTTGGGTTATGTAATTGGATTGGGGTTATTTCTATAGAAATAAATGGTGGTGGTGAGGGTCCATCAGATGATAATTTTGAGGCTCTTGGTTGGGACTAAGTCTTATAATGCTTGATGCCATTGGTCAAGGATTCCTTCATAAGGATAGACATCACCATTTTTTGAGACATCATCTACTGAGATGATGATGATATTACCTAGAAGATATATATCATTATGCCACTATACATTAGAATTTAATTCAATGGGTGATTTTTAATAGGGTTCTGAGGGACCAGAGTTGTGTTGATTGGGTGTGCATTCGGGACATCAGTGACTTGACATGGACACAAGGTATTAGGAGGATTTTGGTTCCAGGTGACTTATTTAGAGGTTTAACTTCAGGGTTCACCAATATTATTCTATATGAGTAGTTTTCTAGGGCTTAGGCTAAATAACCTCTAAACTATGGAATCTAGAATTGGCTGAGGCAAGTGATTGTTTCCTAGTGGATGTTACACACCAGGGAATATTGTGTTCATTTTATGCATGAGCTATTATTTATTTATTTTTATCATACATCTACTTAATCGCAAATTTAATGTAGGAACACATTGGTGGTTACCTATAGTGACTCGTTCTCACACCCTACATGGGCCTTTTGAGATGCATGTAGATTTCATTGTTTTGTGTTTAGGTAAGGGTCCAGGCTTTGTAGTTGGACCAGAGTTTTAGGCTATTTAGCTTGGGATGGAAGGAAAGGGATTGTTGATTCTTTACATAGATGGAGTTCTTTTCTATTTTGTTTCTTTTTTAGCAACACGTTATATATATATGTGTGTGTGTGTGTGTGTGTGTGTGTGGATTGAGGTCAACCATTGGTGATCATTTTCTTCTTATTGTACTGTATCACCTGATATATATGGATGTTCTATTTTAGTTTCTACAAATGGTATATATGGATTGTTTATTATATTTTTTTTTCTCTTGTGGTTTATGATTTCACTATTGTTTGATATTATTATGGTTCTTCCAAGGGCGGGTTAATGGTTCAATTATTTCATTATATCCTTTCTATTATATGTTATATATTTATATGTACCATTATTATATCATCACCAGAGGGTATTTCCTCCCCACTATCACTCAATTACACCCTCACTACTAGTTGAAAACCTTTTCTATTTATAAAGGCACACTTAATTCCCATTGGCACTTTAAACATAGCACTTTTTGGGTGGGTAATCTGGTCAGGGTGCTACAATAGTGTGTGTATGATAAATAGTGTAAAACACACACTACAAAAAAAATGTATAGAAAAAAAAGAGTCACTATAATGTACTTTAAAACATAGTGATGCCTGATCTGATGTTCTCTCAAACATGAGTCTCCTCAGATATAGGTTGAAGATGATCTCTAGTTATTTCTTAGAATGAAACTGTAAAATAGAGTATTCTAAAATCTATTTTTCAATCTATATAGATGGATATGTATGTTCATTATGCTCCACTTTTTCCGATTTGGTCATAGGAAAGATGAACTATATAAGGATCTTCGCTAAATAGAACACATGATCATCTGTTAGCACTCGTAAAGTATGCATGCATTAATTCCATCATCACACATGACTGTGACCTCTTTGGATTTATTTTACAACAGAATAGAGATATCCTTGATGGAATAATCATTTAGGTATTATAATTATTTGTAATAAGATCTGACACAACTTTAATGATCCTTATAATATTTTAAGAATAATCATTAAAATAATCCTCAACATTAAATTCGATAATATAGCCATTAGAAACACTTTAATTTCAATATCCCAGGATAGAGATACTGACTTGTTCTATAAATGAGGAAACTTTGGTTGTGATTCATACTACCGGTGATTTAGGTTGGTGGTCTATCAAGATAATGGTGACACTTTTCAATGGTGACTCATTCTCGAACTTTTCCAAATTTCTAGATGGTTGGAAAATCTTAAAGTTTGCTCATCTGATGGTTACTTAATTCCAATTGTGATTTATCCTCAATGGTGAATCCTTTATGGAAGTAGGTTTTTCCATACATATCTGAATTTTCATCATGATGGGGGATTGATTCTGACAATGGCTCTTCCCAATACATTTCAAAAATTCCATTCTGACAATGGTTCTTTCCTATAATTTTCCAAAATTCCATTCTAATGGTGGGTCTTTCCTGGAAATGACTCAGCTTCAACAGTGTAATTATCCAAAAATTTTCCAAAACATCTTGTAGTATAAAATGCTATCATAAAACATAAAACTCATTAATAAAATAATTAACATGATTATGTGATCATTAATACAAGGGTTCCAAAAAATATTTCCATCCAACTCTTTTTCATCCATGTCCATAATTTCAAAATTATTTAATGGATGTATTTATATGAACATAAAATAATTATAAAGTACATTTTAATTCTCTTTTGACATTATTTCATAGGTTTTCAAAATAAATATTTTTATGGAATGTTTTGACTTTCTTTACAAAAATATCAAAAAAATGCCATGTTTTAACATACATGACGACAATGAATTTTCCCACTATAATAACTATAATATGAATTTTGGAATCATTTATAATATTTCAGGTTTCATTCAAAGAAAAATAATATTTCACTTTTTCTGGTTATTTTATTACTAAAATGGGTTCTGAAAAGAAAAGGGTATTTTTATATTAGTAAGTATTTTTATATGGTTTTAAAGGTGATATTCAAGGTTTTTATGATGAAAAGGTGAAAGAATAAAAATTATTATTCGTGATATGGTAATTAAGAATTATATATGTGAAATGGTTGGTCTTTATATAGACTATATTATGGGTTGATCTCTATTATATATCATGAAAATGGTTGATCATGATATGTCTTATATGATGGGTTCACCTAGATAGCACTCCAATGCATCAGGTCATGTTCCTTATCTTAAAAGGAATAAAGGGGGAGTTATGAAAGAGGTTTTCATATGGATTTTAATGGTCTCTAGTTATTTCTAGTAGAGGTTATGAATATGACTCTATAAGTGGCATAAAAGGGTTATTATTCCATTTTTATGTGTTTTAGAGGTTTTATTTGGGAAAAAAGTGTCTTTGTTTCACGTGGAAATGATTTTTTTCATTCACACAATGAAAATTGAGATAAAAGTAAAAAAATTATTTGTTTTCATGCTTTTCACTGAACTAATGGGTTTATTCTTTTTATGTTCCTTATTGATATTTCAGTTCTCATACCATGTTTTTAAAATGTTTTTCATAAGTTATAAAGATTAGTAAGTGAAAACAAGTAAAGTTGAAAGTCTACAAAAAAATCATGAAGAATACCATATTTTCTTTTAAAAGATTTATATTATGGGAAAATGGATACAGTGTAGAAGTGTCCATTTTTTAATATATGGTATTTTTATGTAAGATTTATAACCAAATTCTATAAAACTATAAACCTGAAATGCCGTTAGAAATGAATGCATGTGAATTCTAGTATAATGACACTAGATTATGTGGTATTTATGGTTGGGTCCTTATAGTTGGTATTAGAGTAGGGTTTAGATAATTTTAGATGATAGGATAATGAATGTAAATACCCATAATATATTCTAAATTTATGGTTATCATATCATTTTAATATTACCATATTTATTCTTCTAAACTATGTTTTGAATGGTTTTTTAGAGGAAAAAGGGAATATGTAGTAGGAAATAATCAATAAGGAATTTTACTTCCAAATCAATAGCCTGAAATGGTTAGAACTATAACATAGTAGTTTTTTTGTAGTGGATCAATTAACATAGGCTTTAAAAGGTGGTGTGATTCATGCTAGTGGGAAGATAGATCTACCATAAATTAACATGATTATAGTGGATAATTTTATGATAAAACATCCTCTATCTTTTAGTGGACCTTCTGACCTAATGGTAGATGACAGATGGATTAATGCCCTGGAAATGATATTTTAAGTCATAGGATATTCAAAAGGTTAAAAGCTAACTGTTTTCCTTTGTTATTATAATGGTTAATCTTATTGAAATTGGTATTTGGAAAAGAATACCAGAGAAATAGATTCCCCTGATTCTATGGAATGGGAAAATTTTAAAAAACTTCTCCTTGAGAAATATTTCCTTAAGGTTGTTTTAGATCGGAATGGAGAAAAAATCATGGAATTAAGGAAAAAAGATGATAATTATATAGATAAGTATGAATAAAATTTTACAATATTGTCCATGTACATATTCAATTTTATTCAGGATATTTTTAGTAAAATTAAAATATTTTACTCAGTATTGAAACCATGTTTATAAATATCTTTAGTCATATGAGAATTTAAATGATATGATAATTTTTTTCATTATGATAAGAATGTTGAGATGGAGTTTTACTACACATATGTTCCTTGAGATAATAAGAGTGTGAAATGGTCAAGGTGGTAGGAAACTAAGAAGCATCCATCTAAGAAGTTTGGAGGTAATCCCATAAGATGTTCCAAGTGTCATAAATGATATTTCAAGGAATTTTTAATAGGATCTGTAAAGTTTTAGTGGTGTTTTATGATTGTTTATATGGAATGTGACTATAAATAAAATATTCCTCAATAATCAAAGAATAGGGGGATATATATCCATCCAATAGTGGTATATTTTTGTTTCATTGAGTTGGGTTATTATGCTAACATGTGTCTGAAGTTAGTTAAATACGATGGAAATCATCAATATCAAAAAAATAAATATGTGCAAAAATCATTTTGTATTACTACATCTAATGATGAGATATAAAATGAAGTTGTTATAGATATGATATTTTAATATAAAAATTATGTCAGTACCATGTTTGACTCTTGATCTTCAAATTCCTTAATTTCTAAGTAATTTTCAATTCAATTGGGAATATCACCTCATGAATATATGAAATAAATTTTGGTAAAAACTACAATTGGAAATATTTAATCAACCAAGATTATGGGAATATTCATATTTTTATTAATGTGATGGTATTCTTGAAAATATTTTTTAACTTCCTATTTGAGAGTTTGATATTATTTTGTTATGGATTGGATTTCATTTTAACATTCTAAGATACATTATAGAGCCTAAATTTAAATAAATATATTATACCATTTATAACCTACCAAGAATTTGGGAAATTGATTAGGAATAATAGTGAATTTACCTTTTTCATGTTTTTGAAAATAAATAAATATTTCAATTTAGTGATTTACCAGTAGTAAATGAATATATGTATTTTTTGAAGATGATTTTCCTACTGTTATTCCAGATTGGGAGTTTGAGTTTATTATTGACTTATTGCCATGCTTCTAAACATATTTCTAACCCCCTTATCGAATGGCTGAAGTATAACTTTTTCATTTTAAAATGTAATTAAAATAATTTATAGAGAAATGATTCATTCATCTTATACATTACCTTGGGGTTCTCTATTTTTTTTAAAAAAATAAAGATGGTTCAATGAGACTTTTCATCGATTATTGATCCTTAAATAACATCACTGTTAAGAACAAGTATCATTTTCCTCAAATTGATTATTTTTTATCAACTTTAGGGAGAAATGAATTTTTTTTAAGATTGATCTTAGGTCGGGGTACCATAAGTTGAATTTGAAAGAGGCAGATATCCTAAACACAAAATTTCATAATATATATGTGAATTATGAATTTGTAGTTATTCTGTTCTGTTTGTCTAATGGTTGAACCATCTAAATCTAATGTTTTTGAAGAATATATAGGACCAAAAATATTCATTGAGATTCCTAGTTTTCTTATTTTTTAAGGTTACTAAGATAGGTTTTTTTGATGAAAAAAAAATCGATTGTCTGGCACATTGAATAAGTTAACTTGTGAATGGGTTAAATTCACCTAGACAAAAATATGTGATTATTATTTTTAGGAACTAAAAAGAATATTGTAGAATGCTCCAGTTTTGGAATTTTCTTCTAGAAATAGTGAATTGTTCTTATAAAATGATGCTTTTGTAAGGTAATTGGTTGTGTTGTAATGCAAAATGATCAATTAATTAATTATGCTTCAAGAAAACTGAAACCTAAAAAGTTAAATTGTCTTACACATGATATGGAATTAAAAATTGGGGTTTTTTCATTATAAATTTTATAGCATCATTTATATGGATTAAATGGTTAAATATATACTGATAATAAATTCATTTAGTATATATTCACTTAGAATGATTTGAACATGAGCTAGATAAGATGGGTGGAACTGATTATAGAATATTAATGCACGAATCATTACTATCCTATGAAATAAAAACAAAGTAGTTGATGCTTCAAATCAAAAAAAAATTAATTCATTAACCATGTTACAATTTGAATATAACCCTTTGGTTAATTATTTTATGAATTTTTTTCTATAATTTATGGATGTCAAAACATCCTTAATTTTTTAGGTGAAATTCAAATCATCTCCATCCGAATAAATTTATAAAGCTCACTATAAAGACCATGATTTATAGGAAAATATTGAATTGGTTAGAAAAGGTAATTTACCATAATTTAATATTGGTAAAGAATATGTTTTGATATTTGGAAAGATAATATTTCTATCTTTTGAATCATATCTAGAGAGTGAATTATTGGGTGAAGCTCATAGTTCCTTATTTTCCTTTCATCCAAGTAGTACTAAGATGTACAGAGACCTTCTGGAGTATTAATTGTCGGATGAAATGAAAAGATATGTTTCTTAGTTTACTATAAACTGTTTTATTTTTCAATAGGTTAAAATATAATATAAATTTATGATAAGGATGCTTAAACCTTTTCTAGTAGTATAGGGGAAGAGAAAAAATGGGAAAATATATCCATTGTTTTCTTAGTGAGATTTTGAAAGACTTCTTGGGTTAATAATGTGATTTGGGTTATTTTTTATTGATTAATTAAATATTCTCACTTCCTTTACATTCAAGATACAATGTATTATGTTTAGATTTCTTGACTATACCTCAAGAAGATAGTCAGGTTACATGGAATTCATCTCTCTATTATATCTGACTATTTTGAAGAACTTACCTAAAGACCCTCTCAAATTGGTACCCAACTCAATATTTAACATACCCAAAGGGAGTTATCAATCCCCAAGTGCTAGAGACTAGAACCCTATAATCAAACGAAAAACATTGGGAATGATTTCTCCCAATATAATACAACAACACGTCCCATAAAAAATACTATAGATAAAAAGATAATATATAACATAAATGAATGAAAATAGAAAAAACCAAACAACTCGAGATTAGGAAAGAAACTCTATGCTTATGTCTAACTATAAATCACTATCAAAATAGTAAAACAACTAATCCATGGGATAGTGTGGGAAATATCCCACCCGCTACAATCCAAGCTAATAGAAAAACTTGCCTCCTTATAGCAGTGGCTTTTCTATCCCTGTATTAAAATACATAACCAGGTCTACGCATCATTGAATAGGTACACAGGTAGTGAGATAACAAGATAAGTATGTTCTCACTAACATGTTCCATATCAATTTTCTATAAAATAATTCGATCACACAAATATTTAAAGAAAATTATTCTTGATTGCAGTTTAATATTTTGTATAGAAAAATCCTAGAAAAAATATTAATTTTCAATTTTTTCACACTTCCCAATAAATAAGTAAAATAAATTTCATAGAATTTTATATCAACATATATAAGCCGATATATCATTTCAATACAAAAAACATGAATCATTACTCATAATATTTTTGTGGAAGTACAAAAAAATAGTATAAACCAAAATTAGAAGCACAAGTAACATCATGATAGGGATCACACTAGGTCAGAATATCTTGGAAACTCAAACCTAATATAGAAAATAAAATATGAATCAATCTACTAGACATATGCATCAAATATTGAGATAAGAGAAACACCCTATCAAGTGAACCCCCCCCCCCAATAGTTCTAAAAAATCCCTAGAAAAATAGTCCTAGGAATGAGAGGAAATCCCCATAAGAAAACCCCCTGATAATAGATGGAACTAATTACTATACCATCCACCTAAGTACTCAAGTCTTCCCATGTGATCCTTTTTACAAATAAATTCATCAAGGAATTTCATCATTTTATTCTTTTAAAAAAATTTAACATGATTTGGAAACCCTTTTCCATTTACCAAAACTAATGGAATACCATCTTTTATAAAAAAAGAAGTCATAAAAACATAAAGAAAATCAATCATATCATTCCATTTCATGAAATAAAATAATTTATCAAAAAAAGAGCAATGCAGTTCACCAGCACAGTTTAGAGGTGGAACCACCTACCTCAGAACTTGGGGTCGTGCATGCTCGCAACGAAACCCACTACAAAAGGATTCAAAAATTACAACCGAGTCCTTGGAACCAATATACACATATTAGAATTGATTAAATTAATTATAAGTAATAGCAGAAAATAGAAATGAACACATAACACCAAAATTCAAACCTATCGCACCACAAGCAGTAATGGAATGGCCCCCCAAAAAAGATCACACAACATCTCTATAAGGAAAAGAAAAGAAACATCACCATGGGCCAATGGATCTGATAACGCAATGCAACTTCATTTCCATGATCAAAGCAACAAAGAATAAGAAAGGCTCAGACACCCAAAGAGATGCCAACAAACTTAAATGGTGATCAATCATTGAACAGATCAATCCATATTGAATGGATACTCCCAAAATAATCAAATAATCCATCTAGGTTGATATCTATAGGAGCTGTGAAAGAATGAAAAAAACATATCACTCGCACACTGCCCTAAAATCATTTTTCAAGACATTTACATCTTTATGACTTAGATACACTGAAAATACTAATTATTTTTAATTAAAAATAAATATTTTATTATTACAAATCATCTAATATTTACACAGTGTGTACTCTCTTCATATTATGTACCTAATTCACGACAACTTTCCTATAGAATATACACAGCGTGTACTCTTATTATGCGGTGTGTATTTGTCCTACAGTCTGAAAAGGCTCTATATTATTAAAAAACCTCCAAAACACCTCAGGTGTTCATCTAACTTGGGGATAACCTTACAAATATATTAAAACATTTTTACTAGGACTCCATTAATTCGACAAACATACATTTGTGAACTTAATTTTGTTTTCCCCAATAAATTCTCATCATCATTGGGAGTCCTAATATGCACCCAATTTAAGAGTAAAACAAGTAAGGGGAAGTAAATTACCTGAAACTAGGTAATAGGATATTACAAACTCCCCACCATAGGAATTTACACCCTCAAGAATTCATGTGGTTGAATGAAGTCTGGTAAAAAGGAGATATCATTACTCCTTCAATCAATGACTCACACTCCCAAGTATCATGAGAATCTGATCTTTGCAACCTTGAAACTATGAAAAAAAATTGTCTTCCCACACAAGACATTCACTTCAGATTCAACGATATTAACTAGCTTCTTAGAAATGGAAAAATATATCTCTAACTCAATATATTCCCACCTCAGAATGTGAGAGGGATCAGGATGATATTTACAAATATGTGATATGTGGAAAACATCATGAATTCATGTCAACTAAACCCATGATGATAACTGATAAAAAAATCATCCCATACTATTAAGTAACATTAAATGGTCCCACATATCTATTAGATAATTTTATATATTAACGAAGTTGACAGTGACCCAACCAATAAGAAACCTTCAAGAAAACCCAATAACCTGTGGAAAACTCCAAAGGATAGCATCATTGATCCATGTAATATTTTTTCCAGCTCTATACTGACTCCATATGCATATATATATATATATATATATATATCCTAAATATCTATAGATGTCTTCTAAACCAAACTTGATCCCACAAAAGATGCTTTTCCCACCTCTATCCAATAAAGCGGTGACCTACATGTGTGACCATAAAAATCCTCAAAAGGATCCATTCTAATTATCAAAAGATAAATTTTTTTACAAGAAAACTCAATCAATCATAGATGGATATCCCAATATCCACCAAAATCCAAGACATACACACAAATAAAATCCTCCAAAACCTAAATAACATGCATCATCTAACCATCTATCCATGGATGATAAGTTTTACTCATTCTAACTTGGATCTACATTGCCTCTTGGAGTATTCTATAGAACCTCAATGTAAACCTAATACACTTTTTTGAATCAAAATCTAAAGGAACCCCATATAACCTCATAATTTATTACACATACATATTATCAAGATCTTCAAATTTTATGGTATCTTTGATCAGAATGAAATGAGATGAATTTTTCAATCATTTAATCACCACACATATAGAATTCCTCCCTCATGGATTCCATGGTAATCCAAAAACAAAGACCATAGATAACTCATCCCATATTAAAACTGAAACTGGAAGAGGTTGAAGAATTCCAGAAGGTTTTAGAAGGTCTTCCCTAATCTGTTTGAAACTATAACATCGAATCATAAAACAATCAATGTCATGCTTCATACTCAACGAAAAAATATGCATATCATTTATTAATCCATATTTGTAGTGATCATATGAAAGACCCATGTTGAACTATGAAAATTAGAAAAAACTAAGCTCCTCATAGATGTTGGGATCACAAAATGGTCTACAAGATTGAGAATAACATCTGAATATAGAGACGAACCCAAAATTGTCTACCCACTATATAGGGTTACTCAAATTCCTCTGAACATTTCATCGTACTGTTGACTCTGAAGAATAGACTCAAGGAGAGATGAATATAGTTGAATACTAGTCAAAACCACGCCTGAAACATTCTTCTAAGCAACTAGATGCAACTAAGAAAAAAACTCCATATGGTTTTACTTTTCCTTTTATTCTAGAATATCTTATGATGACACTTTACTAATAAAATCTTCTGCAACAACATTACCCATCTCCAAGGTATAGCTGAAATTGAAGTCAAAAATATGAATTTTTTCTACCCATAATCTCAATATAAGAATCAAATATTTCTAAATATATATATATCATAAAATATTATGGTTATAAAATAAAATGAACCTTTTCCCAAAAAGATAACACCTCCAACAACTAAGTGCATGCATAAATATGACATGATCAAAATCATGAGTGGGGTAATTAATCTCATTCATTTTATATTAATGAGAACTATAAGCCACCACTTAATCATTATACAAAAGAACACAATCCAAACCAATTCTAGAAGAATCACAAAACACCAAATACCCCTTATCAAGTGTAGGTAAGATAAAAATAGAAGATGATGACATTAGTATTTTTAGTTCATTGGAAGAAGACTAACACTTTTCATCCCATGTGAATTTCACACCTTTTCTAGTAAGATCAAACAAAGGCAACACCAACATTTGTAAATCCTTGATGAACCAAAAATATTAACCAACAAGACCTATGAACCGCCAAATCTTAAAGACATTCTAAGGTTGAACCCACAATGAGACAGCCTTTACCTTCTTAGGATCAAATGATAAGTTGTGATCATAAATTATATTCCCAATAATTTCACATCTTGAATGTTGAAGATTCACATCAAAATAATTCCATACAAATGGTGACTTCACAAGATTTCCTAAACCAAACTCTGATAGTGATCATTATTACTCGGAAATATTGAATAAACCAAAAAGTCATCCATGAACACTACAAAAATTGTTAGGATACTTATGGAATATACGGTTTATCACATCCATAAAAACATCACTATATTTAATCATACCAAACAACATCATAAGATATTTGTAATGGCTATACCTTCTCCTGAAATCCATCTTTGGTTTATCACACTCTTGAACATAGAGAAGATGATAATGTGACCAAAGTTCAATATTCAAAAACCACTTTTCCCTCTATAAATGTTAAGAAAAATCATCCACATGAGGAAAAGGATAATTATTCTTAATCTTTACCAAGTTTAAATTCTAATAGTCCACACATAATCCGAGTGATATATAAAATTTCATGGAAAATAACACTAGGGTTATCCAAGGTAAAACACTAGGGAGAACAAACCCATTTATCATCTAGTCATCCAACAGAATCATGAGCTATTTACCTCTAATGGTTTTATATAATAAGAATTTAATTATATCGGTTATGTCCCTGTAACCAGTTCAATCATAAACTATACCTCCCTCACTAGAGGAAGCCCCGATAAATAATCTGGGAAAACATCAGGAAAACATAAAACATTGATTGGAAGATCAAAAATAGAAGAAATGTAATCGATCTGAAATGAAATAGTAGATAATAAACTCTTATACTCTGGGCGGGAAGGTCCTAAACAGTCATACCTCAGATCCCACTCTACTTGAAAAACCTATGATCTCCAATTGGACATAATAAAAGAGACATGTCAATGATAAAAATAAACCTCATCATGGTGAGAAACAAGAAAATACATCCTGATTATGATGTCAAAAAATCTAGATCAAGAATAAGAAAACCCTCGACTAACTCGACATAAACTATTGATAACACATAATAAGGGCACTAAATCCATGCCCTTTCTTCTTCCCAATAGGTGTTTCTAACTCCATAATAAATGACATGAGTTCTATTAGAAGGTTAATTATACCAAAAAAACAGAAATATATAAATGAGTCGAAATTACTAGTATCATATAAAGAAACCACTACTAAAGATAAAATAAAGGTGGTACCTCCCACTATCATTGGACCCATGTCTACCTCTACTAGAAAATCATCTACTACATTATGTTTCTTCAAACCCGAGGCATTTATGTGGAGCCTTGTAGTCTTTGAAGAATCTAGTTGTGTCATAGTAGCCTTTGGAGCCAAATATCCCTGAATTTATCAAGTAGTAAACATTTCCACATAGAAACACTCTATATGACCATAATCTCCACAATTGTTACACATCTTGGAAGGTGAAGGAAAATAACATCATTTGTATCTGACCTCTCTGAACAAATATCAATTAAGAGGCACACCACTAGCTATAATTAGAGGTGTTGAAGAGGCCTGTAGTTGAGAACCACCTCTACCACTCTTGTAATTATCTACCCAAATAATCGTTTCCCCTAGTGTCCACTGATGTTTTCAGTGGGTATAGGAGAAGGGGAATAATATCTAACATATCCTTCCACATTCAATTATTCCATCATGTCCATTTTTTTAGACTTTTTATAGGTTAATAGATTCAACATAAATACTGGTGATTTGATATACAGTCACAAACCCTACTGGTACTTATGATCATTAAACTGGTCATTCTTTATAAGCATTGGCGTAAAATGAACTAGCTTAAAAAACTAATTTTTGTATGCCAACACAAAGCACTCTCCCTACGGAAAAGAGAAGAAATATATATAATTTTCCATCATTATATACTTTGGAAAAAACTAATGTAAAAGGATATTATTAAAAATCGTCCAATATAATCCCACATTCATATCTATTTGTACCTTAGAATACCACCAACACTTGTTGGGACCCTCAAGCCTAAATATTTCTCACTATACTTTGATAATATCTGGTGTATACAAGAATTAAAAGATATGATCAACCTTGTAAATCCACTCCTCTACCTCTTGATATTCATTTTTACCTTTAAAAAACATTGGTTTCTCATTAAAGAGCTCTCGTGATCGATCTTTATCCCCCACATCTCCTAGTTGTACCTCAACAACCATGTTCTGGAATAGTGTCACATTATGGTCAATAGAACAGACTTCTAACACAATAGCCATGATAAAGTTATGATCTATATGTGCATTTCATTTTGGATCATCATTTTCACCCACTTGAGGAACATAAAAAACACATCTCAGAGTTATAATGCTACACACTAAAACAAAATAAATGATCAAAAAATAGAAAAATATTAGTTCAAACTAGCAAAACTCATAAGAAAAAAATGGTCAACAAAAATAACTCGAAGAAGGAGACACACATCCAAACATCCCATAGTAAATTTTGACTCGTCACAACAAGTGATGTTCAAGAAAACACATAAATATACCTATTAAGTCCTGAAAACCTTATATACAATCTACCAAACATCCCAAGATAATGAATATTGAGGACATACAACCTCTAAAACCAAAATATGATAAACCAAACCTAATACCCTCTCAAAAATGTACCTAACCCAATATGTCACATAATTGAAGGGCGTTCCCAATCCACATGTGCTAGATACTAGCACTCAGGAAGTAAACAACATCAAGAGGGAATGATTTTTCCCATCCTGAAGAAAAAACATGGCATATAAAAATAGAAAATCGTGGAAAAGATAATATATTTGATAACTAAAATAAAATAGTGGAAACCAAACAACTCAAGAGTATAAATAATCCCCAATTGCAATTCCAACCATATAGGACTACCAATATTGGAAAATAACTACCCCATGTGTTAGTGTGGGAAAACTCCCACCTTCACCCCAATAGTTACTCATCTCAACTAGTAGAAAACCCTGTCACCTCACTGCAGCACCTTTCCTTTACCTGCATCGAAAGACATAACCACGTTTATGCACCACCATAGAGGTATGAAGAGTGTGATATAACAATCTTAGTAGGGTATCGCCTAGATTCTCTATATGAAGTCTCTAAATGATAATCTAGTAATTCTCCACATTAATGAAAATAAATGAATAATAAAAATTTAAGAGTTTTTTTATCAATATTGTGGAAAAATATTTTAATTTCCCCATTTCCCACATTTACAAATAAATCTGGTGATTCAGTTTCAATGAATTACTTATCCATATATATTAGTATATATATCAAGTCAAAATAAAAAAACCATGCATCATTTATAATATCATGTCTATGGAAGTACAAAAAAATAGTACAAACCAAAATCATAAACACATATAACATCACAACAGGGATCACACAAGGTCAGGATATCTATAAAACTAATACCTAATTGAGAAAATTCTATACACATCAAGAAACTAGAAATATATATTGAGTCTAGAGAGTATAGGAACACCCCAACAGGTCTTACAAGTCTATAGAATGACTGGCCTAGAGAGAAGAGTAAAGTTCAATAAGAAAACCCCTAAAAATGGATGAGACCTATTACTATAACTTTCATATAAGTACCCAAGGATTACCATGTGCTCTATTTTCCAAATCAATTCATCATACCATTTTTTATTTCATGATTCAAAAACCAGTTCACAATGCTTTAAAAACCCTTTTCAATTTACCAAAACTAGTGGGAAACCATATTTTATAAAAACCCAGTTCCACATATGTAATAAAAAACAATAATATCGTTTCATTTCATTAAATGAAACAATTTATCCAATACTGAGAAATAAAGTTCACTAACACAAGCTAGAGATAGAACCCCCTACCTCAAAACTTGGGTCCGCACATACAGACAATGGAACCCTCAATAAATGGATTATTCAATGAAAAAAGGCCCTATAACCAATATACACATTGTATAATTTATTCAATTGATTAAAATGAATAGTCGATAAGGGGAATCAACACATAAATCTAGAACACACACCCTCATCTCCATAACCAACAATGGAATGGCCCTTATATCAAGATCTCACAACATATCATGAAGAAAACAAGAAGAAACATCACCATGGGTCAACAGATCTAATAACACAATGCAATTCAGTCACCGTAATCAAATAAACTAAGATGTACAACGGATCACTCACCTTGAGATACGAAAACCAACTAAAATGGTGAACAATTTCCAAAGGGGTCAATCTAGATCAAAATTAAATTCATAAAAATCACAATAGAATCATTTTAGGTCGAGAACTAAATGATTTTTGGAAGAATAAAATAAAATATCACTCACACTTTTCCCTAAAGGTCGTGTTTTCAAAATTTACATGACATGTCATCCCTTTACATGTCATAAAAATTTTAGAACCCAGATACAACAAAATAACCATCACTTTTTTAGTAAAAATTGGTCTTTTATTATTATGTGATGTATAATATTTACATGGATTATACTCACTTAACATTGTGGACCACATTCACAATATCTTCCTTGCCGAACATACATGGTGTATACTTATTTTATATGGCATTTATTTCTTCTAAAGTCTAAAAACGATTCATATTATTACATGAAACTCCAAAAGGTCTTTGGTATCCTTTGAACTTGGTAGAACCCTAGAGACATATTATCACATTTATACCTAGACTCCATTAATCCAATAATTATAGATCTTCAAACATTAATTCATTTTCACCATAAAATGATCATCATACTTGAGAGTCCCAATATGCACCCAATTAATGGGGGAAATAAATAATGGGAATGGAATTACCTAAAATAAGGTAATGGTATGTTACAACCAAGATCCGGATTCACTTAAAGTTTTTGTTAATAACATCAAAATTTGTTGGGTAATAAAATAAAATTCAATACATATTTTTATTCTCAATATAAGGGAGATTAAAAGTGAAAGATTAATACCTTGGAAGATATGATTTTTTTTCTTTTTTAATGGATTACTAGGGATGTTGGTATTAGAAACTTTCCTTGTTTCTATTTTATTATAATAATATTTTTCATTCTAATATACAGAAGGATCCTTTTGAAGATTTATATAGAAAGAGGTGTCAGACTATATCTTGCTAAGATTAAGTAAAAGAAATTATGTTTATGGGACTATATTTGGTCAAATAAATTTTTGAGAAGGTGAATATGAATTAGTATTATATACATATAGCTCAATGTTGGTAGGAAGGTATTGTAGATAATTAGGGGAAAGATCTTTCTTTTGATGTTTGTGATCATTTTTTTCTTAAATTATCTTGGAAAAATGTGATGGGTTTTGGTAAGAATGGGAATATAGTCCCATGTTTCATTAGACCAAATGAAATCCTACATTAAGTTGGATTATTTTATTACTATGTAATTATTCATATGATTTTATCCTAGCTAGATAACGTATTTCATGTTTTGACGTTAATGAAATATGTGCCAGCTTTATCTCATGTTTTAATACCTGAAGTAGTTAATATGGAAGAGAGCCTTACTTATGAGGAATAACTTTTTTTATTATTAACCATAGATCAAATTATTTTGAATAAGGTAATTTTATAGGTTAAAATTTTGGGGAGAAACCATATTGGTGATAAAGTAACATGGGAAAATGAAAATGTTATGAGGTAAATATATCCCCACTTGTTTGTTGAGTGAATAAAATTACAAGGATTCAATTTCCAAAAGGGGGAAGAATGTAAAAACTTGGGTAATGATTGAATAAACCATTTTCACGTTTATTATTATTCTAGAATTATATAATTATATTCATTATGAGAATATTAATTAAATATTGTAAATAAAAAATGGAATATTTTTTAAACTATTTTATTATAATTTATTATTTAAAAATATAATTTTAAAATTAAATAATTATAATTTTAAAAAATGGATTTAATTTTTTAATTAAACATGTCATAATTATATTGGGATGATTATTTTGAGAATATTTTGAAAATATTGATTCAATAAATAGTGAAAAATAGTGTTTTTAATTGAAAATTATATTTTATTTTTTGATTATTTAGAAATTAAGATTTTATATTATATTTTTTCTAAATTTATTTACTTCCTTTTGATTAAAAATAATTTTAAATTAACATTATACTTGAATTTGGTATACAAACATTTTATACTTAAAATATGAATTTTTATATAAAACCAATTTTTTCATGATTTTTAATTAAAATTTTTGTTAAATTATTCCACTAATATTTTTAAATTTTTAAAAATGGATTCCATATTTGGAATCATTGGGTCCATATTTGGTAAATAGTTCCCTTTTATTTGGTTTCAATAAGAATATTAACCGTAGAAATTTTATTACCATGATAAAGGGTAAATGGGGTAACTAAGGCTAAAAATAAAATAATAAGAACTAAATAATTACCCTAACACATGAATTAATTTTATGGTATGAGTATATCTCGTCCATAATCATCCAAATGTTGAATATATTTCCTTTTTTAATTTAGATTTTATTTAGACCATTATAGTATTTAAGTGAATATACGCCAAAAATTTTAGTATCTTTCTTTTAATAACTATAAAATTTTTAACATAGGTATTAATAGAGTATATGTTCAGTTAAAAATATTATTTTCAAGGATAATTTCTCTTATCATGATAATTTATTTTTAATTTTTAGTGGTGAAATGATTACCTTAAAATCTTATGTAACTAAAATGAAATAATTAGTCAATAAAAAGAAAACAATAAATGATTTTGAAACTATTAAAATTATTATAATTTTAATTCTTTTTGAATTATATGATTTATATAGATAAAAATGACTAATTTGACAGTTTTTTATTCATTTTATTATATTTCTATTTTTGTCTTGTATTTTTAAATGTCAAATTAAATGAATAGATCCAAAATTGACATTGATGTTATTTTATAACAAATAATATTTTATTAAATGATTTAAAATTCCTAAAAAATTATATTTATTCAATTTATTGGAATAAGGTTTGATGTATAAATCATGTCATATTTATGGTGTTTTCTTCTTTTTATAGTAAATATATAAACAACTTAAGTGAAAAAACACATTGACATCAGGGTAACTATCAAAAGGGTTGTTGAATGGTTAAAACAAAGTGATAAATGTAAAAATGTGATCTAAACATAAAAAAAATTGTTTTATGAGATTATTTTGAATATTCCACCATCAAAAGTTAAATTTTTGTATTGAAGAAGAAAAATATAGAAACAAGAAAACCGAAGGGATACAAGCAAAGGAGATTAGAAACAAAACAAGGGACAAGCAAAGAGCCACAAGAAACATACACGAGAAACTTTCACGAGTACCACGAGACTAGGGGCCGGGTGTAATGTAGACCAAGAGCATCTCCTCTAATCAAGTTAACTCTCTCAGGTTTCAAGAGGTTGATCGAAGTAATGAAAGTGATTTTGGGCCTCGAGTTCGTAATAGACACAAGATGATCTGCAACATTATTCCCCTCACGCCAGGTATGAGTCACCATGATATTATGGAGAAGGGAAAGGTAGTTCCTAACTATGTATGGAATCAATCAGGGTATGTGACCCTTTTCATTGATAGAGTTATGTAGAATCAGGGAATCGGTCTCAGCTTGGGTAATCACGATGTTCCACTGCTTGAAAATAGATAGCCCTGTAAGCAATGCTTTGGCCTATGCCTGGAGTGGGGAACCCTTCACATAGGGTATGGTGAAAGCCATCATAACACTAACCCAAATGTCCTTAACAACACCCCCACCTTTCATTTCCCCCAGCTGATATGAGACATCTGAATTGAGATTATATCCCGAAACTGGAGGTCCCCATTGTATCCATTTTCCTTGTGGCATGTTTTGTGAGGAGTTATCCAGGAGTTCACTCACCCAATGCAATTTCAACAAAGGACCCTCCCACCATCTGGGAACAAGTGTAACCAGGTCCGCCAGTGTGACCGTGCCATGATGGCCCTTGTAGTAGGCATAACCCCTTCAAACCGAGCCTGGTTCCTAGCGTTCCATATGCACCAGCACCCAGCGTTGAAAATCATAGAATGCTCCTCCCTCTCCATGTACGTAATATACAGTTCATGATACCATCTATCTAGAAAAGAGTCAGTCCCATGCGAACTGGAGGAGAAATCCTTGAGGCTTCCCAAAATAGACTAAACGGATTGGGACCAATCGCTGTCAAAAAATAAGTGAGAAATGATCTCCTCCCACGGACAACAGTAGCAATGGAATCTGGAAACTAGAGTGATGCCCACCTTCTTAACCTGCTCATCCGCGGCTAGAGAATTCTTCATAATCCTCCATGTCAGAAAATTATATTTCGAGGGAATCTGTTTATGCCAAACTGTGGTATTCCAAGTGTCATTACGTCCTGGAGAAAACAAGAGCTTGTGATAATCCTTGGTAGAGAATCACTACGAGGAAAATGCGGTGAAGACACATGTTTCGGGATCCGAGTTAATAGAAATGGACTCGAAAATCTCCTACTATTCTGTATCCAAAATTTCCTTGATAAGTCGAGGGTGTAGGCTGGTTTCTTAAAGGAGAGAAAGGGGCGGGAAACCCGAAATTCCAATAACATATCTAGACCAATTTTCCTTCCAAAACAAAATGTTACCTTCCCCCACAATCAAGCGTGATTATTGACGAATGATGCTAATGAAGGGATATATCCTGGACCAGAAGGGGGATTTAGTACATCTAGTGTGATACTCATCACCCACCCAGTTGTGAGACATAGACTTCCCCCAAAGGGTATTCCCTTCAAATACTTCCCATGCAAGCTTGGAATAAATATAGTGAAGTGTGGATTCTAAACTCCTTACATCAACTCCCCCTACCTGTATGGGCCTTGCCATTCTTTCCCATGCTACCCAGTGACGCTTTTCGGCGCAAAGAGCATCGCACAAAAAACCATTTAGAAGCCTATCAATAGTTATAATGATTCCTTTAGGAACAACAGTGGAGGCCAAATCATGGATGGGGATAGCTGACGACACACTATTAACCAATGTAATTCTCCCCCCAAAGGAAAGAAAGCGGTTCTTCCAGTTGAGAACCCTACTTGTGATCCTTCTTACAATATGATCAATGTTGCGAATTTTGAGCCTCTATGGAGATATATGAGCTTCGAGGTAATACATGGGAAATGACCCACGTTTCCTGTCTAGCCTTGTGCAAAGGGAAGAGGCCCTTCTAGGTGGGCCCTTGTTCGCGATGTAAAGATTGCTTTTGGGATTATTAATAACCTATCCACTCTAAAAGCAATAGTCCCCAAGAATTATATTTATTCCATTTACTGATCCCCTATCACCATTAATGAAGATAAAATTATCATCTGTGAGAATCAAGTGGGATATAGGATGGGGTTCAATATCATACAATACGGTAGTAAGTCACCATTAGATGGGCCCCTTCTAATGAGGTGGCTAAGCATGTCCTGTGCAAGAATGAAAATAGTAGGAGAGATAGGATCCCCCTACCGAAGCCCTCGGGTATCCTTGAAAAAACCCATATGTCTTTCCCATGAATGAAATACCCATACAAGAGGAGCTAAAACATCTGAAGATGACGTCCAAAGCCTTATGAGATAAACCCATTGTTGTAAGCACTCTATTAAAGAAGACCCACTCCATCCTATCATTGGCCTTATTCATGTCCAATTTGATATCCAAGTTCGATCCATGGGTTTTTGTGTTAATATCTCTCAAAATATCCTGATCCATTCTAATATCCCCTTGGATGGATTAGTCTTTGAGAATCCCATGTTGTTCAAGGGAATTCCAATGAGAAGTAATTTGGACATCCTCAAGTTGATGATATTAGCCAGGATCTTATAGGGGATGTTGCACATACTCACCGGTCTGTAGTGCGTGAGAGAAGAGGGCTCTCTAACCTTTCGAATGAGCACTAAGGTAGAGGCACCGGCAACCCTTGGAATCCCCCCCCAAAAGAAATCATGAACAGCAGCAGTGATGTCACCCTTCACCACCTCCCAATAATCCTTATAAAAAGAAACAGGGAAGCCGTTAGGTCCTAGGCACTCTCTGGGTTGATATTCATCATAGTCGAGTGGATTTCATCCTCATATGGAGTCATTTTTATACATTCATTGTCCATATTAGAAACATAGGTGGCCACTACCTCCCAAATGGCTGCATTCCCATTGGGGTATCCCATGGCCATCCTTGGATTAGGGTCGGCCAAGATATCCCTGAAAAACATGTTCTCCATGCTCCCCACCACATCTCTATCATCCGTATATGAATAATTGTCAAGAAGAATGTTTGATTACATGGGATACCATTTTTCCTTCAAGAAAGCATGAAAATGGCTGAGTTCCTATCACCCTCTTACAGCCACTTAATCATGGACCTTTCGCGTGCCACACATTAACACTTAAGAATCATCTCTGCCCAGGAGTTCTTCCTTTCTAAGAGATCCTCAAACATCAAGTCACTTCAGTTCTCTTCCAGACTAGACTCCAGACTTTCAATTATTCACTTCATCTCCTCCATGATCTGATCAAGGGTCGGAAGGTCCTTGTCCCACACCTTTGATCCCAATTTTAGCCACTGTAGATTTTTGTGAACTACAACCCATGAGTTCCCTTGCGTCGGCTCACCCCACGAATCACTAATGATCTGTTTGTATCGGGGTATGTGAGTCAAGTAGTGATAGAACCTAAAGCCCTCTGAGGTCTCTGGTCTTAGAGAAATGGTGATCAGTAGGGGTGAGTGATCTGAGATCCCTCGAGTGAGGTTCTTAACCTATGCATTGGGAAACGTGGAGGCGGCATTGATGTTTGCAAGGAAATGGTCAATCCATCTCCAGCACCTCCTACTGCCTTTTTGATTATTACACCACATGAAAGGATCTCCTAAGTATCCTAGGTCAAGAAAGCCATTATCATCCATGAAATGAACAAATCTCAGGATATCCCTCCTATGAAATTCCCCTCGGCCCTTCTTCTCCTCCAGATCAGCAATGACATTGAAATCCCCCCACGAGCCAAGGAGAATCTCTCGGGTCAAACAAACAGAGATCTTTCCACAACCATTTATGACACTGGGTGTTGCAGATTCCATACACAAAAGACACCATCACACAATCCCCATCCTTTATTACCTTTTCAATACTAAAATGGTCACCCGAATAGAGGATATCAACCATAATTTCCTTCGACCAGAATAACCATATGTGCCTGTTCATTGGGTCCGATTACATGGCACCATGCATCTTTATCCTGCGAAAAAACTCTTAAATCATAGAAGTCTTCTGCTTGTGCTCAAAAATAGCAACCAGATCCTCTTGATTCTTTCTTAGCTTTGTAGAAATGAAATCAATTTTTACCCGAGCTCCGAGGCCCTGGGAGTTCCAGATTATAAAGGATAATATTTAAACAAAATGTTGTATGGATTTGGCCACAGGCCCTTCGGTCTCTCTCGATCAGGATATCAGTTTCTACCTCATCTACTTCAATTTCAGGTGGATACAAACCCCAGGACTAGAATCAGGGTGATATGGTGAAGGCTGATCCATTGCGAAATCCATTGTGATGGTTTTCCCCCTCACTGAGCTAAGGGGAGATGGACTGATGATCTGGAATCGCAGGGGCCAAGGGAACTAGAACAGACAGCTAGAAGTCATGAGGCACTGACTTATAGCTGACAACAGCTAGGGGAGGAAGGCACAGTATAGGTTTGGCACCCTTCATCCGTCTGGTAACACTAGGAGAGACCGTGTCCCTGATGAGGTACTCCTCCTATGACACGGGTAGCCTAAAATGACCCAGAATTCATTCAATTAGACACCCACCCAAGAACAATTGGCTGGGGTTGAAGAAGTAGTCGTCGAAAGACTGAGCCAGTAGGGATGAGGCCACTATTGTAGGATACACTGACTCCGGGCAGACCGTTCCAGACATTGCTGGGGGAGTAAGGGAAACAACCAGGTCCTCAGGAATAGAGGAAGCTGGAAAAACCTTAACCAAAGCTCGATGAGCAAACCGGGTTGGACCACTCCCACTATCATCTGAATCCCAAGGAGCATACTAGGAAGGACCAGGCGTAGAAGTAGCTGAAATAAAGGGAGAATCACTTGGAGATGGCCTCCACCCGTTGTTCCTTCTATTCCTACACAACTGAACTGAATGACCTTGGAGAGAGCAAGAATGACAGTACATGGGGAACACCAGGAAGACTAGGTCCTACTGCCAGTCCACTGAACCTTTCACTTTTAGGGATAAGCTATCTGAGAGGGGGATATATATTTCCATCTCCACACAGATCTGAGATTCCAACAAATCCTCACCACCACAGGTACGAGCATCCGAGTAGAGGAAACCCTCGAGCGTGTACCCAATTTCCTTGAGAAGAACTTCGTTCGGGAAGGGTAGGGGTAGACCAGGGAGGCATACCCAAACCGCATCACGGGGGATCTCCTTCCCATGGTGGGCCTCCATCGACCACCTTGAATGGTTGAAACGCCAACTACCGAATTACTGAGGCACAATACACTACACACGAACACAGTCCTGCTCCGAGGCCATGACCAAGTAGAATGAATTTCGTTGGAGTGAAGTGATTCTCGCTCGATCCTTCAAACCCCAAGAGTCTACGAAGCGCCTGAAGAACGGGAGTGATAGCTTCGCAGCTCTGAAGTGGTCCACAAGGGTCCATCGAAGGAACCCCACTACATTAGATAATGCCACCAATGGGACCTCCAGGGAGATGCAAGAACCATCCCGTGACACCGCTGTAGAGAACGGACGGATCTCGGGGAAGTAGGCCTGCTGGGTATGGGATGATCCATAAAACACATCCTTGAACGAGAAATATAGACAGGAAACTTTAGCAGGAACAAGATCGGGTCCAGGATCAGAGATCCTCAAGGTAGGAAGATCCATCAGAGCGATTTCATTCGCCGCTACAATGGGTGGGAAATTTGAAAAGCTGGAGGCATGTGGGGTGCATTCTTTCATGAAGATCGGTCCATTTGAAGTTTGAATATTCCACATATTGTATTTTGATATTATAAATTTGGATCCATTTATGCATAAAAATTATATTTTATTTATTTAATATGATAATAAATTCCAAGAGGTCCCCCCACTCTTACAAAATTGTATCTCTTCTTCTCATTTCATCAAACTTAAAAAACATTTTAATGGGGAAAATACCTACCCAAATCCCTTAATTCCATTTATACACCCATCCTATATCCATTTTTTATGAAATAATATCATCCTTAGATGTATTAAAGTTTAAATAAAGTGAGGTTGTTTGATTAAGAGATATAGTTTTTAACTCAAAATTTTTGTTTTATTTCTTCTTCTATCACCTTAAAATCATACTCAACCATAATAAAATATTAAATCCAACATATTAAATACACTAATGTTATTTTATTTTACCTAAAAACCTATATATGTCTCATCATCCCTCAAATGGTAATTGAATACATCGTTCATGTCTATGGAAGGCTTTCGCCTCACAAATAAATGTCATTCATTTTCCATCACCGCCTCTCACGGCTAGTTATAATAATGTAATTTATGTTTATATATAATATTCATGATATATTTATCATTATTTAAAGATAATATATCATCTAATTTCTTAACATTATATTCATTTTAAAATGATAATGTTGTTTTTTCATACGTGTGGACTACCACCTCCATGAAATAATGTGATTCATTTTTCATCACCAAATCAGAAGGAAGATACATATAAGTATATTAAAAAATTAATATGGAATTTATGATATAAATATAATTATATAAATATAAAATAATAATTAAATTATTTTCTTAATGATCATTGAAAAATATAAATGTTACTCATGCATACGTACAAGCTACCATCTCTGTCATTGTAACATTGTTAATTTTTTATAAACATGTTTAAAAATAGATTTAAAGAGTAAAATTGATGTATAAAAATCATAATTGTGTAGTTATTATTATTATTATTACTATTATTTAGAATATTTTATAAAGACACATTGAATATAGTCAACCTACCAAATTCATTTTGGACATACAAGACGAATATCATCAAAACGTTTGACATAATATTACTTGATTAATTAATTATACATATCATTGTATTAAATAAAATAATATGAATAATGGAATTTAAATATGTTATTAATAAATTTTGTAACTAAAATACATTTTTTTATTCAGGAGGATAAAAAACTTATGTGACAAGTTGAACTCAAGGTAAGGGACTTTCTTTTAAAAAACCTCTGTTAAAGTCTCCTTTCAAATCTTTTTTTTACATGTCCATATTTTAAAAATTAATTTATGGATGTAATTATATGAAAATAAAATAAATATAAATTAACTTTTATGTCTATTCCTACTTTATTTCATATTTTATAAAAGTAATTTTATTATAAATGTTTTTTAATTTCTTTACAAAAAAAGTAATGATTTGTTTTAACGTATATGGTGACAAAAAAAATTTCCAACCAATGTAATTATTATTTGAAGCTTGGAATCTGTTAAAAAATTTAATGTTTAATTTAAAGAAAAAAAAATATTTCCCTTTTTTTATTTTTTATTGAAAATTCATTTTTTAAAGAAATTGTTATTTTGATATCTGAAAGTGTTTTACATATGGGTTTAAAAGAATTTTTCAAAGGTTTTATGATGAAAAGGGGAAATAATAAAAAAATTTCGTCATGATATGATACTAGATAACTATATATTGGAAACAGATGATCACTATACAACTTATATGATAGGATGATCCCCGTTATAGCATATGAAAAATATGTGAGCTTGATATAGAATATATGATGGGTGCACTAATATAGTGCTCTAATACGTTCCGTAATCTTCCTTTTATTAATAGGAAATAAGGAGGGAGCTACTGAAGGATTTATCCTATGTATATAACTAATATATAGTTATTTCTAACATTGGGTTATGAATATGATCCTCTATGTGGTGTAAAATGGGTTTTATTATATTCCTATGGGTTTTAAAGGTTTTTATTGATAAAAATGTGTGCATGTTTTCATGTAGAAATGATTTATTAAATTCACTTAAAGAACATTTAAATAAATGGGTTTTAATGCTTTATACTATAATAACATATTTATTCTATGTATGTACATTACTAAGATTTTTTGTGCTCATCCGATGTTTTTTAAAAAAATAACAAGGTTTAAGGATGGGTAAGGGAAAAGAATATGTTGAGCTGAAGTTTATAAATATTTTTTATTAAAAGATAACATATTGTATTTTAAAAAAATATATATAATGGGAAATTTTATACTACATAGATGTGTATACTTTTAAATATATGGGATTATTGTGTAATATTTATGATCTAATTCCCTAAAACACTAAACCTAAAAGATACTTAGTAATAAAATGAAGTGAATTATAAACTAAAGATACTAGATTATGTGATTTTTAAGGTCACTAACTTACAAAAATGACTTATTGCATATGAGATAATGTTTTTTATTTCTTAAAATCCAATATTTTATATTCCATTATTATATTTTATATTATTAATTAATTTTGAGTTATGGAATAATGTTGTATGGATATTGAAAGAGGTTTTTTCATAAAGGGTTAATGTGATGTGAGATGTGAGATGTGAGTTGATATGATTGTTTTAAATTTATTCCTTTGTTTCTGGATGATGGTTTGTTTATATTTAAATATTTGAATTATTCTTAATTCAAAAAAAATCATGAGATATATTTGGTAACTAAGTGTAACTATGAGGGATGAGTATTATACTATACTAGTATTAATCTCTAGTTAGAATCCCCTAGTTTAGTATACACCCAAATGAGGTGGGTTTTCCTGATAATTCAAGTGAGAGAAATTTTAGGTCAGTATCATAAGATTTTATCATATTCTGAAAAATAGGCCCATCCAATCAATTAATACATTGTTTCCTTGGGACCTACAAAATTTTATCATGATGTATGATCAATAGATATTCATACATGATGATTATTTACATTTATAGTCCTTTAAATTACATGATTTGTGTAATCATTGTGATAGTTTATTTTTATGATGATTTCCATATTATGTTAGTTTGGATTAATTTTTTCAAATTTTTCATTAGTAAAAGAAAATGGGGAAAGGTATTTTGAAACTTGGAAAAAATTATTTCAAAGTGGTGTTTTATAAAGCCTTGATTTGTTATCTTTATTCACTAAAAAGTAATAAATATATTTTCATTTTTTATTTTCAAACTATTATTTTAGATTTTTTTATAAAAGGAAGTGGATATAATCATGGAAGAATATTACTGGGAATTATTCTCACACCTTACATGCACACCATTGTTGTACATAAAGGGTATCTCCTCTTATGTTTTCTTGAAGGTATTTATGGTGATTCTATTCTTATAGAGATGGACATGGGATTATATATTACATTATAGAGGTGGTGTAATAAAAATATGTTCATGTTCCATGTGGAGATATTTAGTCTAATATATATATTTGTGTTAAATTTTTTATATCAACTGAATAAGTTCACATTTTTATTTGTTTACTTTTTTCATTTCATTATGTATGAAATCTTGTATGATATTACAATTGACATGTGTATTTTGGTATTATTTATTATTTATAGTTTATAATGTTTAAATCATTCTCATTTTTCATGTATGATACAATAAGAACATGGTACAGCCTATCACTACTAGAATTTAAGGATACTTCGATGGTTTTTTACATGATTTTAAATTTGTAAAATTGTGGTGGTGAAGCCCTCATTTCCATAGTTCTAAGAATTATGGAAATAGGGGTCACTACAGTACCCATATTTTTATGATTATTAATAATTATAGAACTAAGAATTCATATTACCATAGTTTATATAAACTATTTAAATATGGGAATCATATTTCCCATGACTCTATGGTTTCAAGGATCATAGAAATAGTGGTACCCCCAGTGAAAACTATTAACATGGTTTCTAAAACTGTGGCCATATGGAATACATATTTTATTTATTTATTAAAATTTATAATAATAAAAATAATTATGTTTTAGAATTTAAAAATTAATATATATTAATAATTAAATGAAAAATGTTCCTTATTTCATTAGTTTGATCACCGCCATATTTCAATGAATATAGGGGTTCTATTCTATTTGGGATTTTCTTTTATTATAGACCTTTTTGTGTGGTTCTAAATAATGTAAATATACCTAAAAACTATAGAAATATCCACCTATATCCATAGTTTAAAAATGAAGGCCATAGAGATTGAATATAAAGAACATATTACCATAATTTGAAAAAATTTCCAATATGTGGATATATACTTGGATTTTTAATCAAGATAGAATGTTTTTACATTGATGAAAATTTTATTCATGTCCATAAAAACTATTGAAGTAGGTAAAATAAACTTATTGTCACAGTTTTCGGGGTTAATTTCAGGGTTTTGAACCATGTCACAAGTTAAAATTTGTAATTGTGTTAGGAGATAAGGAATAACCTTATGTTTAAATCATGTCAATTAGGGTTTTATGTACAGGTATTTGGGCTGTTATGTTATAGGTTATTACCAATGAGTTATCAATTTATTAACTATAATCCTACTTGAGAAATCTCAATGTAATAAATAGTATTGTTCAATTAATCTATCAATTTAGTTCATAACAAAAACAAACTACTCAATGTCATTTCATAAACCATTGAATCATAAATTTCTTACCATCTAATTTGGAATTAATTATTTTGAAAGAATGATAGAAAATCTGAAATTCATACTTTAAAAATGAGATTTTCATATTTTTTTTAATAATTTGTGGAAGATTCTAAACTTTTACTCAATATATTACTATATTCATTTCTTAATCACGGATGATACTACTTGATCCTTTTTAATTAATATAAAGTGAATCCTATTAGAATAATTTTTTCATCAACGTCACTAAAAATCTATTAAGAATATATTCAACCCTAATATAAATTATGATGTTTATAAAAGAAAAATAGTGGATTCAATCAAATAAATCCATGAAATATTAAAGATTTAAAATTATTTTATTTCTCCCCCTGAGTACATAATATTCAATTCCCTGCATAGAATAAAAATCATACAAATATTAGGAATAAATATAATTCAGCATTTTATTAGTAGTGAGAGTAACATGGTGGATATTTGTCTAAAAACATGAAACAACTTTATTTTTAGATTTCATTTTGAAAGAAAAATTCATTCTTAGTCATTTTATCTTTTGAACTATAATTTCCTAAGGAACCATAGTATTGTTTCTCCCTTAAACATTCTCCTGGAATAGAATTTTCTCTTTCACCTCACCTGGCATAACACATTTATTTTGTATTTTATTATTCATGGTTTTCAAAAAAACTAACTATATAGTTAGTAAGATGATACAATAATTAGTTATATTCATATCATGATTATATATTTCACATAGCTTCTAAAAATTATTTAAGTTACCTTCTTCAGGAAACTTACTAGGAAACTCAATTACATTATACTGATACTTCTCATAGTTTTCTCTCACCCAATTAGCCAACTCATTTTCTTCTTGAACTAATATTATCTTTTCTATCCCATTTAATTCATAAATTAACTACATTTATATCTTATTTATAATATTCTAGGATGTATCCTTCTATTCCTGAGTATAAGAACCTTTTTGTTGACTTTATTGAATCATCATATTTGTTCTTATAGTTTAATTTTTATCAAACTTTTCTTTCAACATATGTCTTAAGGTAAACATATCTTCATTTTGATGTTTATTATTATTAATAGGTGGTATAATTTATTTATGATATTTTAGGACCTACTTGATTGATTTAAAAGATAAATATATATTACAATTAAAACATCTATTACATTTTCCACATACATTTTTTAATAATTCAAATATATCTATGATGTACAAATTCATATTATTTTTATTCAATGTATTATAATTTAACATAATGAAACAATCTTTTATCTCATAGTTGATCCCACATAATGTATTCCTTCTATAACTTCTAGGGATTTACATATTATTTGAATAGTTAATTTATTTATACCAAGAATTTCCATATCACTAACAATAGCCATAGAGTTTTAATTTTTTACTCTGAATTTAATCATTAAATGTATTATCATCTTATTATTACTAAGACAAAAAATAAATCATATTAATATCATATAGAGTGTAATTTTTTTGTGATTTATTCTAATATCATTTGATATAGAGTTGGTTTTTCATAATTGTTTTTAATCTATGTTTTACCAAAATTTATCTGGAAAACTAAAATATTAATGAAAATTTATTTAATGAAATTTAAATTTTTTGACCAAATCATATCACATAATATTGACCACGTAGCATATGTATCTCTACATGTTTTAAATAAATAATTTTCCATAAATTTATGTCTCTTGAAGTTTTTACGCCATAGATTTATTTATGGATGCAACACTTTTATCAATTATTCATAAAGCTTCAACTTGAACTTCATCTAAATTTTGTTAATTTACATCTAAATCATGTCACATAAAATTAATTATTTTCTTACCATACTTAATCAATTAAATTATATCTTAAAATTCAATTTTGATTATATCAGTATGTATTTAAGTTAATTCATGCATTTAATCCTTCTTCTATAATTAATTTTCGATCACTTTTTTATTAGACCCCAAGTTGAGAATTTCATTAGAAATATTATAATTTTATAATTTTATAATACTTGGATATTTTAATAAAGGAATATGGTAACATAAAGTTTCTTATTAATCAATTACTTTAATTATTTCTCAATCTTGGAGTATTTTTCTTCAAGATATAATGAAAGAATCTCCATAACATAAAATGTTTTGGTGAGATTTTTCCATACCAAGACAAAGCATTATCCACTTCATTTGTGTCCATATCTGGCTATTTTTTATCATCTAGTAGATTCTTAATAAACTCAAATATCTAAATTATAACTTATTTTGGAATTTTTTATAAATTCATTATTTTCATAATAAAAATAACTAGGTGATTCTATAAGAACATAAACATTAGAACTTTTATTTTCTCCATAAATAGAATAACTTTGAACATATGATTCATTTACTTCTCCAATTTTATTACATTTATTATGTGTTCTACAATATTCTTCTTTTCTTGGGGATGTAATTTTCTTCAACATCTTTACATCATTAATCTTCTTTCTTCTCAATGTATTAGTAGAAAAAATTTCCATATTTATTTGAATTGATACAATATCAATATTATATTTTTGAGGTTTTTTAGGAATTTATCCAAATATACACATCATATATCACAAATGTAAATAATCTATAAAATCAATATATATATATTTAATAGTTTAACATCAACTCAAATTCTAATTGAGATTCTCAATGAACATTTTTAACCACACTAAGAGGGAGTGAATAGGTATGGATAGATTTTACAAAATCCTTTTATATTAAACCTATACAACTGTTAGGATGAATGAAAATTATTGATTTAAATAACAATCAAGTACAGTAAAAATAAATAAAAAAAATATCACATGATATTTTTACAGTGTTAATCCTTAATATGGGTATCTATGTCCTTATTGTGCTTGATGAAAATCAAGACACAAATATCAAAAAATATAATAAGGTGGAAATGAGAGAAGGTATCATCCTTAACCCTATTACTATTTATTAATAGTGTATACCCCTGATAGATTTTTTTAATATATTTCACAGGATTGATAATGTCATCAAGCATATCAAAAATGAATTAAATTCACTAAATCTTAAAGTATCATGTAATATAGGTAGTTTCCCAATTATTAAAGAGATTATTCAATTAGATTTGATCATATCTTATTAAAAATTGAAAGGGTGGAATAAGATAGGGGATTATGATTTGGAAAAAAAACAAAAAACTAATTTGATAATTAAAAGAAACTCATTGGATAAATTCTAATCAACCATGTGTTTGTCTCTCATGATTCACATTCATCATCACTCTCAAGTAATTTGGGTTATATCTATGATTCCATGATTCATACCACCTAAAACTAGAATTGAATATGAGTTCATATTAGGTGTACATATAGTATTCTATTAATCACATGTTATTGATTATCGGTGATCACCCAAATTTAATAAGATTGTATTGATGTATGACTTGATCTTATTAAGGATTTATAGAAACATTGTGATGTGATGACCAAATTTGCATCCTATTTAATACTGTAATCAAGAAATAAGAATTCATATTCATCAGTTTTTACATAAATAATTTATCAAATTAGAAAATACACAACATAACTCACAAATAATAAAATGTGAAATAAGAGAAAACTATGCTAAAATCATGAAATTATCATGTTTATGAATTAAATAATGAGGATTCATGTTCCCCTAATTCATAGTTTTTAATAACAGTATAACCACAAAATACTAGCAGAAATTAAATAAAAATAGATCAAAACACTATAAATTCAATTATCTTACTATGAATTACTTGTAATAAGATCAGTAATAATCCAAGAATACACCCCTTATTGATTAGTATGGGGTTTAGAAGTATATAATATATAATAATAATAAAAATTATGAATAAATATATAGACCTCTATAAAATCATACCCTTCTACATGTAAAACGCACTATTAAGTCTTGGGACATATTTAATAATAAATTCATCATGTTTTATCCAATAAAAGTTAATAATTATTGGGTATGGGTGAGTTCCCAAGAACACAATTCACCTAATTAATCAACCTTCGTGATTGTATTATCCACCATATAATAACTTGAAATTAAGTTCATATGATTTTATTCATAGAATATTTCTAATTATAATATAATTATACCAACTATAGTTCCACATGTAAATATTCCATGAATAAACTCAATTCAAGCATACAACAACTTGGAAATAATTGATCTAATCATATATATCCAATTTTATCATTAATTAAATCTTTCACATCCAGTTTAAATTTCAAATAAATGTTATATTTTTAGATACAATCATATTGAATAATAAATGACTTTTTTAACTTCTAAAAATCACTAATTTTGTCCTTATAAAATCTACTTCAATCAACCATGGCCTTTATAAAATCTATGTTGATATTTTTGACCACTTTAGATTTGTTGTTTCACTAATCTAGTAACTCTATACTTCTCCAAACATCAGTAAAATTCGTATGATCTTCATAAAAATCACTTTATAAGTAATTATAAATAATTCTTACTAATAAATAACTTATTTATTAGTATTCAAATTTTTTAACTATAAATAATAACTATAAAAATTTATTTTCTTTATCAAACTCAATTACCTTTCGCCAAATCTTTCAAAACCTTTAGTAAAGTTCTTTAATAATTTATTAGTTTACACATCACTAGACTTACCTAAGAACATGTTCATATCTCAATCATTTTCATAATTAAGGTTTATTATGAAAATTATATTGAATATATAATGTTAAATATCATGATGAATTATCTCAAACAAATCATCGATAACTCAAGCTAAATGTTCATGCCACCAAATTATCATATTGGATAATGATTTTGAGTAATCTATATCCCTTTTTGAACAAGTATTCTTATATATAATAAAAAACATTTATCCTTTATAGAGTCAAAATAATTTACAGGATATTTATAATCCATGTTTACTAACTTAAAATATAACAATAAGTGTCTTCGTTAATTAGTTATGTGATCCATTATATCAATTAATTTGATTCATATCTAACCTAGAATACATACAACCCATAGTAACATTATGTTTCATATTATAATTTTCTTGATATTTATTCACATATCCCTATATAATCAATTAATCAAAATATTTTTTCTAACTTTATTCATCAAATTATTCTAGATCATTTTTTAGAATCCTTATATACTTCAATTAATAGCTTCTCATTCTGCCATTCATTAATAACTTCAACATATTTTGACAATAATTATACCATGATTCATCTCAAAACATTTGGTTTTTTAGTCTCTTTATCCACCGGTTTCATTATCATTAATAAATAATATTGAGATAATTATATATATTTAATATAAATAAAAATTTCTTGAAATTCAATGGCTTTTATTACAAGACATTTCTTACAAAAGATTAAATAATTTTCTAAAATAAATTCTTTTATAATAAAAATTTCATGAAACAATATAACTATTTATATTAATCCTTGTTCAAAAATCAATAAATACCTAATAAATTCAACATCTAAAATCCATTTTAAACCTATTGTGGAGGTTTTTGAGAATTTTAAGAAAATAATTTTTCATCATAAATAAAAAATTGATATTTTTTTCATGAACAATGACATGGTTTCTCCTACAAGGAAATGCATTTCATGTAAATCATGACCATTTTTATTAGGTGAATCCATTTTGGGAAGAATTTTGAAAATTAAAAATCTTGATACTATGATTTTGTTTGACTTGGATATGTTAAAGTTCTCCAAAAGAAGGTATATTTCAATTTTAACCATGAGCACTTTATGGGTAAACCACAACGTAATATTATCATCGGTGATACTATATTATTCAAGAAAATTTTTTATGCCCATTTTCCTTATCCATGACAAAGTTTTATAAATTTTTTAAAAACACGTTAATTTTATTTTAAATATATATTATGGTTTTATAAAAACAACGATAACTCTAAATATTGTTCAAAAAATATATCATTGTTATAGAAAAATACATTTTCTTCTTCAATCTAAATCATAAATATATAAAATATATAAGTGTATATGATACCATTGAATGGTTTTTTATGGGACAAAAACATACCCAAAGATAGTGGAAACAATCATCAAAAACTTATTTCTTTCCCAAAATTCATTCATATGTTTTTACTAATTAAAATAAATGGGGAACATACAATTTTTCTATGATAATGTGATCTGTCCCTAATTATTGGATGTGGTCTTGATATGTATCATTGATAAGTTTCCAACAAATTCCTTCCACCTAGTGTATCCATGTGCTGAATAAATCTCCCAACACTTGGAAAGGTTCTTTCCATCCCCATATTCTATTAAAATCATTGTTTTATTGAGGGAGTTAGTGATTCATATTTGATTAATTTTTACAATATGAATCTCATATTAAAATTAATAATATTTCACTAGTATTATATCACATTTTATTTCTATCCAAGTACTCTCCTTAGAACTCAAAACATTAAACTATTAAATTAAATGATTCAAATGTTAAAACTCATTATAACCTTTATTTTAATCTTATTAGTATTTTTTAACATTTAAATAATCTATTAGAACATTAAAACTTATAATATAATCATATCATTATGATCAAACAATAAAATATTTCTTATGTGGGAGAATACATGAAAATTTGAGTTTTATCACACAATGTGTGCATTTTTGGGCACTAAACCAGGATGCAGTGAAACTAATTATGACAAGGTTTGATGATTAGATACAATTTTTAATAATATATAAGAAATATAAATTATTAAATTAACATACATAGTAGGCTACTACCTTGCAATTATTATATGTCCAATGTGAGAGGGGCATACTAATTGATGCTTGAGTGTAAAAATAACAAATAAAAAAATCCATTATTTATTAAAAACAAAAAAAACTACTATATAATTTACCCCATATCCATCATCATTTTCCATAATAAAATAAAATTTATTTACATTAATAACAAAAAAATTTACTTATTTACTTCATAAAACACTCCTCGAATGATTCAATTGTACTAATTAGGAAAATTATCTCAAGGTCAAATGTCCTTCCTCTACAACCTATCAAGGGAGAAGATGGCTACCCGCAACACACTATATATTCCCCAAAACTAGAATCACTTTCCTAATAGCATAAATATTTCCTCCTCTACCCATGGGGGGGAAATAATTTTCTACTTCATAAAATAATTTACTTACATATAATAATTAGACACCCATGATCTAGCATCACACAAGCCACATTCATAACCAAGAGATATATGATAGAGTTCACTAAACCATATCGGGTCATATGAAATCATCATAACCAATAAGCCATTATATATCATAAATAATTCATTCCTCATAAACCCAACCCTTTCACCACACTTTTCTATATAATCCCCATAATCCTCACATAGTTTAAAAATTAACAATTCATTTTATATATAATTTCTTGTATAAAAAGTATATAAAGTTATCATATCCTTCACAAAATACTTATAAATCATTTTATACAACTTCTTATCACCATATAAATATATAGTTACCCACTCTACTCCAAACATTATCATCCTAGCACAACTCTTCCTTGCAATATCTCAAGGAACACCAATTTTTAACCAATAGAGATAAATAAATTATCACACAAAAAATGTTTCCCAACTATTTTTCTACCACAACACAATAAAAATATAGTAGAGGGAAAAAAAATTATGGAATTCATATTTTGGAATGACTTAATTCATGTTTCGTATTAACCCCTATTAATTTGGAATAACATATGGGTGATTGTAATATCCCTCATTGGGATGACCATGCCACCAAGTTGAGACATCACATGGACTTAAGTATGGATCCCAATCACCAAAGGTTGAATACAAGTGTTGGGTTACTATAAGTATCACCTGGGGAGTAATTTATCCTTTAATTAATCAACTTAAAAAACATACATAATCAATGTAAAACAGAAGGATTGGAAATTTATACCATAAGACATCAATAAACGGCTAAAATAATCCAAAAAATATGTTAAATTCAAATAAAAAAATAAAAAAATAATCATATCCCAATTAATTAATTATAAATGGATATAAATAGCATAATTAATGACTATTGGAGTGAAAAAAATTATTTTAACTCCTCAAAACACTAGTGGAATCAGCATAATGATCCTAAACTCTAAATATTAACTACTCACATTCAATACACAAACCTATATAAAACATGTATTCTGAAAATTCATGAGAAGTGAATGTAAATTTTGTGATAAAGCAATCTTATAAGGATACCATCATATAATTAAAACATATCTTAGTTCATGACATAATCATATTTGTATAATTAAATTCATACTAGAATTTAAAGTAAGTAATTTCCTTAATAAAAACAAAATCAAATGATTACCAAAAAACTTTATATTATAATATACCTACATAGACTAATGTTGATGAAATCATTGGATTTCTTCCAAAAACTATCATACCCAAACACATATATCATGTAGTAACCCTACCAAACACATAGAATAATCCCCCTACTGTTGAAATCATCACATTTTTAAACCCATGGATAATCTCAAAATACCATATCAAAATGAAAAACCTATATTATAAAAAAATCAGGGTTATATAATATCCTAATTAAAATACTATATATATATAAAAAATAGACCAATATATTTCAGAAAAATGAATATATCACAATATTTCAAAAAAACAAAATGAACATATAAAAATATTTCAAAATCACCAATTTCTTTTCAGCACAACACAAAATTATTAATTAATAATTGTATCATTAGATTATGTCAAAAAATGAATTAGATAATCACCCAATTTTTATTTTAGTCTTTTATAACTCAAACAACTCAATATACTCTTATATTCTTAATTTCACCTTATTCCCATATATTTGTCGCACTAATTTCCCAAATAAAATTCCCTTTTAATCACCTTAAGAAATGTTACACTAATTTCATCATATATCATAATTGTGACATTATTCCCAATGATTATATAAAATAAATTATACAAAATTCATCACTTTATGCTATGTCAAATAACCCCCTTATTTTCTTCATAATCATTATTATTACTTATTAATAAAAAATATTGATAATTTTAAAAACAACCCCTCAATTTTACATATAAAATATAATAATTTAGTGCACAATATCTCTATAATATTTACCCAATCAGTGTTTTCTCTCATTTCATTCACCCTAAAATGGTGTAACATAATATAAATATCTTACCATTAACTTATGAATCATAAATATGTTTTCAAACATTTAAATAATATTTTACATCATATGATTCCCAAAATGATTAATTTTAGGCCTCAAATTCACAAGTATCATATTTATGTAAAAAATTATCAATTAAACATACAAACATATCATATGAAAATAAATCATTTAATATAATATAGTAAACAATTCTGATTACAAAACATATCCTAACATTTATTTAATTAAATTCCAACCATATATAAAAATTAAACTAATACATTAAAGTTCTCAACCTAATACAATGATAAATAATCTCAAGACTCATCCCTATGAGTTCATTTTTTAGGTATTATCATAATAATTTTGAACTTATATTAAGCTCATAAATTAATAACCCAAATGGATTTAAAGATATGGTGTGGTATTTTTTTCAACAGTTTTTTTTAAATATAGTTATTTAAAGTAAATTCAAGTTATGTTGGTGTTGGGTGTTTTAAAAAATCTCAATAAATAAGAATAAGGATTTCTTTATCAAATAGTTATTAGTAAAGAATAGATAAGATACTTAGTGAGAAACTAATAAAACTACTGATTTTTGAGCTGATATTCATGAAAAAGGCAATGGTAGATGCTTGTGAGAATTACTATATGAAACTATGTTTTGGATTTGAAATATCAGGATACTTAACATCTTGGGGGATTTAAATAAAATTTAGTTTTATTCTGAACACCCTATCCAGGTATTTATTATGTGTTATAGTAGTTGTGTTCAGTTTGGAATATCTCTTGGATGAAGGTTTAAAAAGGCTAATGTGAAGCTAGAAATGATAATGTAATGAATTACTCAAAATGAATAATCACCTAATGCTGGTGCACATTGAAAATTCACTAAAGTGAATTGTAAATATTCTTATATTTTCAAAATTAATTTGAATTTACTGAGAATTTCTAGTTATATAGGAGGAGCACTTTTTACAATATATAATGAAGAAGTATTAGGATTTCTATGGAAAATATCATGTACATTTGTGGTTAATGAAGTGAACTTTTTCTTGAATTTTGGGAAACCATCCAATGATCAATATATATAAATATTTATTTATCATTTAAATGAGATCTTTTAGGCTATTTTTGAGTTTATTTTAAGTGTTTGTGATTTATATGAAATGAGTTTGAGTTGATTTGAATAAATTTTTCAAGTTAAGAGTTCTGGTGGATTCAATAAGGTCATTAAATCTAATAGAATTAAGAAGTTCAATCATGTGACTTAAAATGGTTGGATGTGTACAATAGTATGAGAAAATGAAAATGGAATGAATTTTAAAATTTCATCTTTGAATTATAAAGGTTATATTTTATATTATATGGTTAACACATAAGTGAAATATGGGAAATTAATACTTCATAATGTTTATTTTTTAATATTCTTAGGGTTCCTTCAAATGAAAATGGAAATAACATAAGTTTATTTCCTAAAAATTGTAAGGTTGAATATTGACTTTATATGGTTAACACTAAGAATGAATTTCCATAAATTGGAAAAGGCATGGACTTTATAAGGGTTATTTATAATTCCATATGGTTTACTATAGAAGTTCATAAGGTTCTCTTAAAGAACACAATTTTTTATTATAACTTCATAAGGCTTATTTTACTTAATGAAATGGATGTTAAGAAACAATAAAAAATGAAGGCCTTCGGGCCATTTGGGCTAATAATTAAAGTTAAATCTGAAGCTCATTATAAAATCTGAGGTTATAATTCCCTATTCCATGCAACAATTTATATTTTTTTATATTTTTATACAATCATGAAGATTTATTTAATTTTGGATATATGAGGAAATTTTTTTATAAGCTTTTTATAGATTCTTATTATATAATAATGTGGATAATTATTTAGTGGAGATAAATTCATATGAAATAATAAGAAGGGTATTTCATAAAATAAATTGTAGATAATCATTTAAGGAAAAAATTAATATTCATGATCATAGGAGAACACAAACATGATATTGATGAGGAAAATATTCATAGATCATGGTGTCATGATTGTTGGTTTTTCATTAATCAAAAGATAGAAAATTTATTATTTTGATCCGAATAATAAAAAATATGGGAAGAAGTGATAAAAAAATATCTCATAAAAATAAATGAAAATATATAAAGAGAGATAGTTGAGAACAACCTGATATAGTGTTTTAAAAGAAAAAATAATGGTTTTTTAGGAATAAGAGTAAGTTAGTGATAATATGAAAATAAATATTTTTCATTTAATTTCATTTAATAAGAATAATAAAACTATAAGATCATGTGATGAATAGTATTACAAAAGTCTGAGATAGTGAAGAAGAATAAAGAAGGAAGAAGATATGAGGATAGATCAATAGGTATTGTCACTGATCCCTTTTTTTGAATAAACTCAATGCTTGATGAGATATAAGATTATTGAAGATCATATGGGCTAAATTGTGAAATAATCCTACAATTTTATTCTAAAACTATCTAAATTTTTTATATCTACAGATACTGAGTTCAACACAATATACAACAATAACTATGGGAATTTGAATACTCTCTATGATGAAGGATATCATTTCATATTGACATAGTTAAATCCTATAAATAATTAAGATCTATATTAATAGGTTGGAAGGAATTGTTATAAACTAGTGTAAGGCTTGAAATCTAGTGGAATATTGGGTGAAATAGTGGGTTATTGTGTATGTTCCAAATGCATTGATGGTTAAAGTAAATAACTTTCTATGACACTTATAATATATAATAATATTATTGGCGTACAATCTATCATTTAGATGCCCTGGTCAAATAAAGGAGTAAGTTTCCCACATTGGGGAAAACTATGTAAAAATAATGTGTGTTCCTCTTTACTTTACATTCTATATTACATGTGGATCATGAATATTTGTTAAGAGATAAATGGATTAATTTATGTACCAATAGGTAAAACAGGGTTGAATATTTAGTGCGGTCATTAAAAATGGTATAACTGGTTAATATTTACTAAAATTTAGACACACTTGATTCACTCCCCCCCCCCCAACTTAGGTGGATGTAGATAACACTTGGGCACAACTCATGTGGTATTAGAACACAATGTTCCCACTTCTTTGATCTATTTTGAGACCAAGTTTATTTTTATTATATTTATATGAAGTGAATAATTTAAGTGATTTTAGAATATCCTCAAATAGATAATTTAGTTTCTATCCCTATCAATGATGATATTGAGGTTTTTTCCTAGTCTCTAAAAAATTATAAGAATATAGAGTTAGTTAAGTTGAGAAAATTTTTAAAAGATAAATATGAAAGACCTCCGCTTTAAGGTAGTTAATGTTTTTTATCAAATTCTATTGGAAATTATTCTCATTATAACTCAAGTACATGTGAATATGAAGATATATTTAATGAATCACTAAGTGGGTTTTATTATAATGTTATGGATTACTTGAAGAAAGTTTCTACTAATGTTTTAACACAAATATTTTCATTTATCAAGAGACTAAAAGATAGAAAATCCTAGTAAGGGGTGGAAGATAACATAACAGAAGATTCACTTGTTAAAACTTTAAGCAGGTGAAACACAGTTAAAAAACTTAATAAATATAAGGAAGAATCTATACAACATTTAAATGGTATATTTTCTCAATTTGGTGAATAATTTCAAAATTATGTTTATGATAAATTTTTTTCTGAATTTTTTTTACATAATTGATCAATGTATTAAAAAATAACTCAATGTCTCTATGAATTTCAATGATGTTCATTTGGAATTTAATATAATGAAAATGATATTTCTTGTCAAATCGTTACAAGATACATATAAGATTCATGAGGATAGAATGAATATGATAAAAATAAAATATCAATAAAAGGTTACATTACATGAAGTCCTGAAGAATTCTATAAATATAAAATGTATTTAGTTAGAAGTAAATTTAATAAATTTGGAAAACACAAAAGCATAATCTTTACAATTTATGGAAAAGAGAGGTTCCACCATCAGTGTTTCTCTTTTTATAACTATCACTAAATGGGGTCATATTGATGGAAAAAAGAAGATAGAATCCCCTCTTAATCAAACTAAAAAAATCTCTTGGAATAAGGTAAACCAAGATCTTGTTAATTTTTTTTACTAATTCATATATATCTACTAGTGTATGACTAAATTCAAAATCATAAAAAATATGCGTGAAAAACAATATTGAGAAACCCACCAATATTTCAAGGGTGTATTTTAGCATATACATGAATATTAAATCCATAAATCAACTTCAAAATAAGATCAATGTTGTCTAATTATTCCATGGTTTAAAATCTATCAAAATTGATATATAAAATTAAACATATATATTTTTGGATACCCATGATTATTTTGGATATTTTTACAAAATTCTATAGGTTTTTTTTGAAACATATAATCTTGGGAAAACAATATAAGTCTTCAATTAAAGGGCATAAACCTAAAATTTAAGTAAAACCTGTTGTGAAAAAGAAGATTTAAAAAACAAAGTTTAAATATTTCAACTAAGAAAAAATGTGAATCTATTTATAACTTATGTGATTTTTGACACAACGGTGGTCATTAGAAAAAATATTGAGGGTATATATCTACAATTCATAATTCATATACTTATTTTAAAGTAATTTTATAGGATAAAAGGATTTGGGTGATAAAAGTATGTTAATCTTCTATATGGAGGTAAGAAAGAAGACTTTTTAAAAAACTACACCTAAAATGAAATTGAAAAATAAAATTGAAAAGAAAGTTTTTTTATTGTGATAGTAAAGGCCACATAAGGGACTATTTAAATTTTTCAGGGAACATCAATGTTTAAGGAAGAAAGATGGATTCAAAAAAGAATCAATCCAATAGAGGGATAATATTATTCATCGAGTGGTTGATATCCCTTGTAAAGAGCTTGACAGCCTACCTAATAAGGGTAACCCAAACATTAGTGAATAGTTGTTTGTAAGGTGAAATTTTCTAGACATACAGATACAATGTACATCACATGGCTTCCAGAACAAGATAAACTATTAAAGAACAAAGGGAATGAACTACTGACATTTAATGATAAAATTTCGATTATGAAAACGAAGCTACATATAATAAGAAATGAAAACATGTGCTAAAATAATATAAAAAACTATATCGTAGATGAAATTAAGTGGGAGTATGGAGAAATCTAAAAACACTGATTTTTTTTGTTAAATATGAGTATAAGTTATGAATTTCTTGGAAAATTTATTTGTGCACTCTATGAGAAGTGAAGTTGAAATTGGTATCATGTGATGTATTATATATGTATACATTTACTATCTAGATTGGTCATTCTTGTTTTCTACATAATTAAGGGCTCGTGTAAAATTAGAGTTTGTTGATTTAGGGCACATTGTTAATAAAATATTGGTTCCACCTTTATCTCATTTGAAATTTACTTATTCTATCAATAGAGGGGAGAAAAATGGGGGAGAATATTTTACTTTGAGATATGGGAGATAATACTTTTACCCTAACATTCACATTTACATTTATTTTCAATAACGGGTAGAATAATTAAATTTACTTTTGGATTGAATTGGGTATTGATATGTGAAGGGAATTTAGTATTGACAGTTTTAATGAATTGGGTATTGATAATAAATATAAATGGGTATTAAAGAACCCAAATGGATTTGTATTTGTTTTCAACATAGTTTTTTTACAAAATAGTTATGTAAAGGAAAGTAAATTTTCTTTAAAAATGGGTGATGGAAAAAAGAACATATTAATGAAAATTATAGAGATGTTTCCCATATAGTGATGAGTAAATAATATTGAAGCTACTTGATTATAATCTCATAGTTCTAACAATTTTTGATCTAGTATTCATATGAAAGACAAGTGTTAATTTTTGTGAGAACTATTTTCTACAAAAATGTTATGGAGTTGGAATAGATAGCTACTGAAGACCGTGGGAGATATAACTAAAGTTATTTCTGTTGTGTAGAAACCATCCAAGGATTTATTAATAATGGTTTTCGATGCTTTAAGGGTTTAATATTTCTTTTATAATGGTTTGAATAAGCTAAAGTGATATTTAAATGAAAATTTATAAAGTTATAATGATTTACATAGAATGGGTAATCATATGTTTCTAGATAACATGGGAATTGAATTGAATTATATTTTAAATATTAGTATATTTTTTAAATTCATTTAAATTTATTGAGAATGCTTGATTATATGATAAGATCACTGTCCTCTATAGCTTATAATGAAAATTAAATAAGGATATGAAAACTAGCTTGAAAACTATGATTAAGGAAGTGAAATATTTATTGAAGTTGGAAAATCCATATAAGGAGAAATGACTAAAAAGTTTAATGTATCACATGAAGGAGATCCTGTATATAATGTTTTGAGTAGGATTAAAGTGGTTGAGAAGTCTCTGAAATGAGTTTCATTTCAGATGAATCAATTCTAGAAGTTATATTTTTTTTGAGTTTGACAAAGACCCAAACTATGTTATACTTTGAATGGTTGATCCTATCATTTCACAAGGTTGGATCTAAGGAGTATAAGAAAATGAAAAGTAATGAACTTTTTACTTTTTATCTCTATCTTCAAAAGGTTAAATATTTCTTTTTAAGGATAACTCAAATGAAAAATATGGAAAATGAAGATATTATACAATTCAATTTGAATATTCATAAGGTATATTGCAAAAAAATTGAGTGTCATAAGGTTGTTTCTTGAACATCATAGGGTTGACTGTTTATTTTTTTAGGTTTATTCTAAGAATAAATTATGAGATATTATAATAGGAATGAACTTTGTAAGGTTGATTTTTAATTCTCTAAGGTTCACTATGGAACCTCATATGGTTCCCTCGACACATCCATAGTTTATTTATAAAATCATAAATTTCATTTATCCTTGTGAAATGAAAGTACACAAAAAAAATAAGGATAATGCATAGATAATCCCTGAATAATGTAAGGTTCATCTAACCTTATTAAATGATTGCTAATTCAAAATTGACAAAGGAATTCCCTTACTCTAAGAAAATAGGTTAACTTATAAGGATCATACACAGTTTAAAATTTTTAAATATAGATATTTTTAGAATTATACATTTGAAAAAATTAAAATTAAGATAATGATAATATTAATGTTCACTTATTTAAATATAACTAATGAATTTTGGATTCTAGCTGAATTATTATGAAAAATTATCTTCATTATTGTTAAAAATAATATCAAGTTGAGATAAAGTATAAGATTTAAAACACAAGGTGAAGCTCATTATAAAATATCCCATTTTCATGTCACTAGAGGAAGTGCCATGGTACAAAATATAATTTTTATTAATTTTTATATATTTATTGAGATCTACTTATTTATAGATATTTGAAGAAATATCTTAGTGATCTTGATAAAAAAATATTATGAGATAGATAGATAAGTACATATGAAGATGATAAAATATCTTGAAAGTTTGATCGTTGAGAATAACTTGATGTTGTGATTTAGAAGAAGAACCTTGTGTGTATAAATAAATAAGAGGAAGTTAATGGTAATCTAAAACTTGACCATGTGCATCAAAGTATATTGAATAATAATAATAATAATAATAATAATAATATATGATCTTGTTATTAATAATATTATTGAATCCTGAGATAATGAATAAGAGAGAAAAATAAAGAAAAGATAAAGAGATTTCGATAGGAATTTATGATAGTCAATTATATTGAATAATCTTAGTGATTGAGGAGATACTAGATTGTTACTAATCATATGATCTCAAGTGTGAGATAATCTTATTATCATATTCAAAGATTTCTTATGTTGGGTTGTATATAAGGACTGAGTTTCAAGCAATATAGAAGATTAACTATATGAATTCAAAGACTCCATGGGATGAAGGATGATATATCATATTGAGGTATTGGAATCTTTATAGACTATAAATATAATTCAAGAGTATGGAAGGAAGTGTTATAAATTAAAATGAGGTTATAATTCTAGTGATATTTGGGGTGACATAGTTCTATATTGTGTAATTTATAAATACACTATGGACTCAAAATTATAACTTCCCACAACACTTATAGTTGAAAAAAAAAATTATTAGTATAGAATATGTGACCCGAAGACCTCAATCACAATAAGGAGTAGGTTTCCCAAAATATGGATGAATATTATAGAAACACTATATGTTGTTATTTAATTTACATTCTACATTTAATGTTCTTGTTACAACATGGGTTAGAGATAAATATATTCATCGATATACTAATAGATAATATAGGTTTAAATATTTAGTAGGGAATTTTAAAAGGGTAAATGTTGTTAAGATTTTGTAAAATATTGTCATGCCTGATTCACCCCACACACCCAAGTGACTTCAAAATATTATTTGGGTAATCTCAATTATTTTTATCAATTTCAATTAATTACCTTCCCATTAAAGTGATAAAATAATTACATGATTTAGAAAAACACATTTGAAACACATTTGTGAATTTGAGGATTATAAAAGAGATTATGGAATTTGAATCCAAGAATTCAAGTTCATAACAAAGAAGTAATTGTAATACTCCATGCTGAAAAAGTTCTAAATTTTAGTGGAGATTTGAGTTTTCCATTTGGTGGATTGTTTTTTAGATAACTAAGAAACATAATGGTATTTTAGATGTTTTAATATCTAGAATAATGTTTTTGGACCTGTTTTATGTTTTAGGGGAAGGATAGAGGTTTTGGGTGAGAGCCAGAGAAGGAATAGGTGGATCTGACTGCGAAAAATAGTTGTAGTAGGCCATTAAAGTTTTGGATAGTGATTCATAATGTGGATTAGATTCATGGGGTTGGTTCAAGATTTGTACATTGGATGGTCACGATCCTAGTAAAAAAATTAGAAAATTCGTGATGGTATTGTATGTTTCATGTTGTGAAACATATTTGTAATATTTTTTATAATGATAAAAGTGGCCTTAGCCCCATTTTTCCTTTGAATGACCAATAATGAAATTGAGGTCTTTGGAAAGAGCATCTGATCCCTCTTTTATCTACCATTCTTTTTGTGATTCGATGAAATCAATGTTTAGGTTCTTGATCTTCTATTATTCTCATTCATTTTTTTCTTGTTGTCTATTAATTTGGGAATGTTTATTTTTGGTTGAAAATGGTTATTTAATAGGAGAATGGTTAAATTTATAGATTTTTTTAGAGTTTTCATACATCCTAGATAGTGGGGAACCTGAGATGATCTCTTCCAATTGTCATGTTTGGTTACATTAAGGTACATTGTTATTTATAATTTTCTAAGCGATACTCCCTAAATTAATTATTGAAATTTTAAATGAGTTACATGATTTGGGGCTTTATAATAGCATAGTTTTAAGATAGTATTGGGAGTAGATTATACCTCATTTCTAGTGGTTCTGGAATGATGTGGTGATTCAGTGATTATTTTCCAAATATAATGAGTTTAAGTTGAATTGATTGTATAATTATAAATTTTATGTTCATTAATTTTTTATTTTTAGACTGATTTTGGAACCTGGGTCATTGATACGATCTTTATTGATCATAGATGAGGATTAAAGAGATTAGACGATCCATTGCAACTTTTGTCGACCCTTGTAATTTAAATTAGGGATCTTCGAAAATGGTATATGGTCATTCATCCTAGCAATATAGACGATGTTCTTTTTTTATGCATTTTTATTCTCAAGATTTCCACTAATGGTGATTCCCTAGGATAATTAATTAACTAGAATATTTTAAAATAAATTGAAATGTATAATTAAAAGAATTGATTGTTAGGGCACACAAAAAAACCATTGTACTCTATCCTGTCACCTCGATCACTAATGGTTGAGTTAAGGAATTTTGAGACATTAGTTGTCCTTAATACACCATGAGAGGTGGGATTAGACCTAATGAGACTGATTATCTCATACATAGGGGCTTGAGACACCTCCATTCCAAGGTTGAGTGTGGTCTTAGAATACATTTAAATAGTAGATATTAGAAATCTTTTTCGTATTTGAGTTATTCTGGCTCAGTGAGAGGAGGTTAGGATGAGATACCATTCCTCATACAATGTCACTAGACCTAGGTGGACTGACCATAGGAAAACTAGGATTAGGATTGGTAATTAGACCAACCTTAATGATCGAGATAGGGTGTGGTCCATCTCTTAGTTATTTCCTTTATCTCTATTCCTTGTGTATTTGGTGACGTCATGCTACCTTATTGATGATATCAGAGTACATGTTGTCCCTAGAGCATTGGGGGTCGACTCATGATCAAAATTGAGACTGAGGACCCATGTGAGGGTTCCTTTAATATACATAGACCAGGGGAACTCAATGGGTGATCATTGATTAGGAGAACCAAATAGGGCATGTATGGATAGAGTTGATATGGTTGTGGGTTAAACATAGAACCTAAGTCGACATGTGATCCTTAAAAGCTTTGGACAATGGTGTTAGGTGTGGGAATCTATACAGACCTCATTTTTTCTATTATTTATAGCTAGATGTGTGATTCTCTCTCAGGGATGGTGTGACATGGTTGGGGTTACCATGTTTTGGAGTCAGTTTTATGTTTTGGAGATAAAATGGAGTTGGATCTCTATATCTGAGATTCCAAGGATTTAGACTTTGTATATGTTATAGAAAAAATGTATTTTGAGTTTTATTTACATAATACCATGGGATGGGTCATTAGGTAAGTCAGATATGTTATGAATATCATGTATTTTGATTTGGATGTATAGACTATCATGGGATGGATCCCCGAAGCCATCAGGTATATTATGGATACCATATATTTGGATCCATACAAAAACATTACCCTGAGATGGGTCCTTGGATCCATTGGATATGTTATGGGTGCTATATATTTTGATTCATATGGATGGATTGTCTTAGGATGGGTCCCTTGACCAAACTAATATGTTATGTTTGTTATGGATTTGGATTTGAATACATATACTATCATGGGATGGCTCCCCAGAGCTTTTAGATATGTTATGGATGCCATGGATTTAGATACACATTCACAGACTCCAGTAGGATGGGTCCCTAGAACAGTCAGATATGGATTGAGTTGCCAAAGATTTGGATCTCAGATATTTAGAATATCAAGGGATGGGTCCCAAAATTCAAAATAATTATTTAGGTCTCCCATCGACATTGATCATTTTTGTTACTTGTGAGGAAATTTCATCTTGGTGTTCTCAGAGACACCCTGACATTTTTTGAAGTAGGTATAGTTGATTGGGATCATAGACCTATGTTTTGATGATGGTTTTTTTAATTTATTATTAGTGTGTATATTTTTTTATTTTTATCATACCACATACATACATCACTACATATATTGGTTAGTGTGATACCAAATTGTTGGTTCCCTATGGAGTATTTTACACACACCTTACTCAAGTTTCCATTTTATTTCGGTAACCAAGAAAAATTTTACCTTTTTGTAGGTACTGGTTGGGTTGAGGGTTATGTTTGATCAAGTGGGATGTATTAGATGATCACATGGATCTCGATATGAAAAAGGTTTAAATATTTAATGGAGACCTTTTTATTTCTTTTACTTTTGGTTTGTATATATAACTATCCTAGTGGGCAGTCAGTATATATAGTCATGTTTGTTCATTCCTTTAATTCATTTCATTTAATATTGATCCTTATTTATATTTATCAACTCCTATTTTTCATCTATTTTTTGGTGTGTGATACTTGGTTACTTTTCCATTACTACACACTCTGATATAGGGGAGGTATAGTCCAAACATGGTACCATTTTAGACCTTATTTTCTAGTCAACAATGTATGGTGTATGAGGAGGCATTCCTGAGGTATGGTGGTTACATTAAATCCACCATTGGTCAATGGTATGGGGTGGAGGAATATTAAAAAGTGTTATTAGGTCTTGATTTTCATTTTTCTTACTATTTCAGTATTTGGTGTAAAACAAACATATGAATGTTTTAGATCCTATGGTGGATATCATACTGGTACATCATGAAAAATTATTCTGATAATATGATTTGGTTTCTAGAGGATAGGATTGATATTCTTGGTGTTCTACATTTTGTTTGTATTTGTTTTCACCTTGATTAATTCACATGTTGTTTGGATTTTTTTATTTGTCCTAAATTTCATTCCCTTTTTCCATTAGCAAGAGGATAATGACTTGATTTTTACTCTTATCCTACATAGGAACGAAGAATATCATGCATCATATTAGGTACATAGGATTCAATTCACATTCATTCCTTTTAGTGTTAGATTTCACTAAAAGTATATACTCAATTTTTTAAATTGTGAAAAACATATCATAGAACATTTTCCCATATAAGTACTTTGTGTCATTCCACTCTGATAGGATGACTTGTATATGTAACTCCTTTGGATTGTAGTAAATTTGGATTTAATGTGATATCCTAATTGATGATTATGATGATATGGACCAATGTGCATGGGAGGTTCAATTACCCTTGTAAGTTACTAAGGCATGGGATGCCTCGGTGGAAAACCTCTTGGGGGTGTTTTTGTTTATGTTCAGTATTTAAAGTGTCAGTAACAACCTATATGGTATTTTGATGCATACCTTGGAATGTAATTATACTTAAACAAGCCATATGTTTTCATTCCACTTGTATAGATCATCTAGGATGATGATGTTGTTTGTGAAAAGAGTCGGTTGACAAGACATGATCAGTGAGGGAGCAGTATGATGTGAAATGATGGGAGAGAATGGGTTTCCTTATGGGTAGGTGATGTGGCTAGATATGTATGTAATATGTTGAGACCTTTTATATGGTGTTTTTAATTTGTGTTTACATGGGTTGAGATAGGGGCATGGATGAAGTCTTCTGAACTGTGACCTAAGTGTGAAGTATTGATCTAAGGGCTAGGTTGTTCGACCTACTGACCCCGATGTGATACCTAACTTTTTAGGCTAGGTGGGTGGTCCTAGAGAAATTGGGAAACTACTTAATGTTTTGTGTGACTTCAAGTTATAGTTGATGTGAGGGTTCCCCATATGATGTTTTAGCATGAGATGGTGGTTCTATTATATGTGGAAGAACTGATAGGTGCTCCATGGTACAAGACTAATGTACAGGAGGTGCTCTGGGTTTTTTTAATGATGATCACTTTGTGTGTTAGTGATTTAGGTATCAAAGTGTGGTTTTGAGACAAGGACCCGTTTGATCCATGAACCTATGTGTTTTAAATTATTTTTAGCATTGTGGTTATAACATGAGTGGATGCTCATGAGTATAGTGACACTCGTGTAAGGGGTGATCGTCAGATGGGTCATCGCATGGTTAAGGTGCATGATTTTCAAGATGAGTTCAAAGATATATCCTAGTGTGATGAGACTGATATTTTTTGAAACACGATATTTCATTTATTAATGAAGTATGAATCATAGGAGCATGATTCGGGTGACATATTGGGTGGTATGTGATTGAAAAACCACTGTATTGGATGAGATGGGAATGGTACACACCATTTACACATGGTACCCATTTAAATTATAAATTTGTGAGATGCCATGTGTAGTCTGAGGAACTGTCTAATTGATGGAATTACTATGGGCATCCCAACATATTATTTTGATGATATCGGAAGTCTCCCTCTATGGTGTAAGAGACACTGGAATTGGATAGATTTTGGTGGCATGAACGATCTAGCCGAATCCAAATCAGGTATAAATTGAAGAGATGAGTTTGGATCTTGTTGAGTTGAAGGAATGGTTCACAATATAACTTACTATGTTTTTTTTGAGGAGTTGTAAATATAAATTCATCTGGGGGGGAGTGAACCATAGATAAATAGTGGGAATGGCCCTCATTAAGGTTGAATTTTTGGTGGAGGTTGAGGTTGACATTCCAGTGATTTTGGAATAATTAGTAATTGAAGGTTGTGTTGATACTCTTTTATGGGAAGGACATCCACATCCCATCATCACAAGTGATAATAGACAAAGCGTGGGATATTGAATCATGAACCATATATTAGAAGGTTGGTTGGCATGGTGAGACCAGTTGGAGGATAGTTCTGATGGAAGTAGAATTCCAATGAACAATCCAATTCTTGAGATGAATTTGGATGCTTTATAGGATGGAGATAATGTGTTGGAATTGGGATCAGGATGTTATTTGGTGTGATCTAAAGGTGTTTCATAAGGTGAAACATTGTTTTTGAAATGGTTTGGGGTGAACTTGTATATTAGAATAGTTCAATGGGTGAACCAGTGGTTCGTGACATAATTCAAAGGGTGAATCTCTATTTCATGACATGTTTTAGGGGGGACCAGTTTGGTCCCTTATTTTATAGACTGAATCAATAATTCATCACATGATTCAGGAGTTAATTATGAGAAACAATTTAGTAAAGATTCCATTTTGGGAAAAAAACACTTGGAAAGAGTGGGAAGTGGGTACCATGATCTAGGTACATAGTTTTTTATATGATGGGAGTATTTTGAGGTTTAGTTAATTCCTTTAGATAAGATATCAGTGTATAAAAACGCTATTTATGGGTGGTTGATAATCATTTTATTCATTCAAGAATAAAAAATGAGAGGTAGTATTAGCTTCTAATGGGCGTTATTACATGATTTTTGGTGTGGTGAAATGGATACCACATTGAGTGGGTTGTTGGACCACTATGAATGTGTTGGGATAAACAATTTTGATGGTGGGGAGATGACATGGGTAGGAATTAGTCGTGGTACGTTGAGTTCTATGGTGGGGATTATTATGAACCTGATGTTGAGGTTGATGACACAGTGGTGTCTCAGAAAATATGGGCATCATGGGGAATCATCTTGGGGTTTTAGTGATAGTTACAAGTAGTGGATTGTTTTTACAAGTGAAATCAGGGAGTACCTAGTGATTAATGATAGGTCATTCAATCTTATTTGGAATTATAAAGTAGAACATGGGGGATCAAGAATGTGTTAGATTCCTGTGTAGGCCAGGTTTATTGGTTGAATTATTGGAGGGAATTATTAGGGAAGTGAACCTATATAGTGTGGAGATTATAAAACCCCATGTCTGGAAGGGTTATAAATTTTATTACGAATGTGAATTTTCCATTTGGAGGATGGTTTTTTTTCAAAAAAGCAATTTATAATATGGTTATAGAGGTTAAAATTCCCAAAAATTATTTTTTTGGGTGTGTTTTATACTTTAGTGTAAGTCTCGGGGGTTTAAGAGAGCACCAGAGTAGGAACATATGCCTTGGGATGATAAAAAAAACTTAATCATTCCATTCACATTTGGAATAGTGATTCATGATTGAAATGGGATTTATAGGGTAGGTTAAGGATGTGGGTGGGGGTTAGTCAGGAGCCTGGGAGGAAATCCTGAAAAGACATGGCATGGAGGTTTTTTTATTTCCATTAAAAATTATTGTAGAATTAATTTAAATGATAAAAGGGGTATTTTCCACCCTTATTCCTTTGGATGACTAGAAACATATTGTAGGGATTCATCTTGGACCTCCCCTCTCCCCATTATTCACCATTCTTGGTTTTCTGAGGTTTGATTTGATGGAATCAAGAAAAATTTCATAATCTCCTCCACTCATTTATATCTCTCTCATTATTTTGGATTTGGGGGATTTTTTTTAGGTCGAAAATGTTTATTTCAATATATATTGGTGAAATTTGTTCATTTCATCAATGTTTTTATGTAGCCTAACTATAGTAGAACTTGAAACAATGTTCACATTATATGACACGTAGTTCTTTTAAGGTAAATCATATTTTTCAATTTTATAATGGTTTCACCATAAATTGAATTATTAGGTTTGGTAATCGATGAAATGATTTGGGTTTTTTCATAGGGTAGGTTTGTGTGCATGTTTGGAGTATACTTCCCCTCGTTATCGAAGGTTTTGGTGTATTATAGAGACTCCGTTAGTTTTCTCAAAACATTCCACATTTAATTTTGTTAAATTAATTAATTATAAATCTTATGATTAATTGATTATTGGTATTTGGGTTGAGTTAGGGTCTCAGGTCCTTGATATGAGATCAGTTGAGCATGGAAGAGAGAGGATAGGCTTGGACGGGCCTTGGAATCTTCGATTGGACATTGTAATTTAAATTTTAAATCTTAAAAATTGGTATGTGGTCATGTAAACTAGACATAAAATATATGTTATATAATTTTTATGCATGTCAATCATCAGACATTCCATTGAGGGTGATTCCACTACTTAATTAATTAACTATAATTTTGTTGGATAAATTAACATATATAATTAAAATGAATGAGATTCAAGGGTCATGAAGAACTCTTATATGATTTCTTGTCACCCTGACCTTCAATGACTGAGGTCAATACTGTTGAGTCATTGGTTTCCCTATGGACCTCCTAAGAGGTGGGTTCGGATCTAATGAGATCTATTAGCCAATTATTAGGGTCTTGTGGAACCTTCATTCAAGGTGTGAGTGTGAACTTAGAATATATTTATCAAGTGGGACTTTGGAATCAATTTTGAGATTTGAGCTATAAGAGATCATATAGATAAGAGTGGGATGAGTGGACCTCACCCATCCGTGGTGACAAATCCTAGGTGGACAAAACAAAAGCTTACCGAGATCGGGTTGGGTGTGTGGACCGACCAAGAATATCCTTGAGGATTGATATGGGTCATGGTTGATATATTAGTTCTTCCCTTTGTAGTGAGTTCATTTGTATTCAGTGGGGTCATGCTACCCTATTAACGATGTCATTGTATGTATGATCCATAGATCATCAGGTGTTGACCCATGAATAAAATTGAGACTGAGGATCCATGTGAAGATGTATCTACTATGCGAATACTAAGGGAACCTAGTGGGTGTCCCATTAATATACTATCTCGGAGAGTTCTTTTATGGATATGGGTTCGGATAATTATAGGTGTCACCTAGAACTAATCCAACATTTAATCTCTAGTGGATGTGGACAATGGTATAATCCATGAACATTTAAATTTCCCTCTCCTTTTATTTTATTTATTATAGATTCTAGGATACACCCTTTGGGATGATGTAACTTGGTTGGGGATTCCATGTCTTGGATTTGGGTTCAAGGTTTGGAGATTCCAAAGATTTAGATCTTAATATTACATGTGCCATAGATTTGGAGTTCAGATATGTTATGGCTTCCATGTATTTGGATTCTAATGCATGGACTATATTTTGGATGGAACCCTCAAGCCGTAAAATATGATATGGATTCCTTGGATTTGGATACATACATATGGATTACCACGGGATGGGTCCCTAGAGCTATTGGATATGGTATGTTTTCCATGGATTTGGATCCAATTGTATAGATTATCATGGGATGGGTCCTCAGAGTCATTGAGTAAGTTATGTTTGTAATGAATTTGGAGTTGGATGCATGGAATACAATGGGTTGAGTCCTTTAATCCATTAGATATGTTATTGTTTCCATGTTTCTAGAGTTCTACCAATATAATATGAGGGAATGGGTCCCCAAATACATCAGATATGGATTGAGATGCCATAGATTTGGGGCTCAGATGTCTGGAACTTCATGTGATAGTCCCTAGAGTATTGAGGATACTTTTGGACTATAATATACTTTTATCTGAAATGATACTTGGGAGGTATTGCCATTGTGACATGCTCATTGACACCCCATAATTGGCTGAATAATGTATTGTTAATAAGGGTCATGGACCTAAGAAAGGAAAATAATTTGTTTAATTTATTGTTCAACATTTATTTATTTCTTGTTTTTCTTATCACATGCACATATCATTGCATATGTTTCTTCATATAGGACTGTTTTGGTGCTTTTATATTGAGTTTTATACTCACACCCTACTTGGCCTTTTATTTCACATGGGTACCCATGATGATCTTCAATTGGATACTTGTTCTAGTTGGGATAAGGCCCAGGTTCGATCAAGTGGGATGGATCATATGAGCACATGGATCTTGAGTTTAGAGGTTGATCAGAGATGCAGTGTAGACCGTTTTTTATTTCTTTTACTTCTAATATGTATATGTAACTTTCCTAGTAGTAGATTAGTGTATGTATGTCATGGTTGTTTGAGCCTTTAAATTATTTTATTTATTATTCATACTTATTTATATTTCTCAACTCCAATTTTCTATCTATTTAGTAACGTATGATAGTTTTTTAATATTTTTATTATTTTAAACTCTAATATATAGGTTACAGACTCCCCAATGTACCATCTTAGAACCCCATTACTAGTCTATAGCCTCTAGTGTAGATAGAGGTGTGCCTATGGTATAACGGTGATTGTCGGTATAACATTGGTCAGTGGCTCAGGATGACAATACATTACAATATTTTTTATATAAAAATCTATAAAACCCTTATTTTATATTCCATTAATTATCCACTTCCCCTATTTTAACCAAATGTATGATTTAATCATTTAAAATATACTTAACCAACAAATATTTACAAATTCTAGTATCATAAGAAGAATTATTCAACCCAAAAAAATAGAATTCATCTTGTAAAATCCCATAAACAAATTACCATGAAATTTAAAAATTTTATCAAACTTTTATAAATCAAATATGATTAATTTTATCTTGAACAGTGCATTTTATGATAAAATTCTTATACAACTAGAAAAATTTTAATATGTTAATTCAATGATTAATAATATCTATAACTCTAATTGTTATTTCCTCACTTATCTTATTTAAAATCAATAGTTTATTTTCAAACAAATAATAATAAAATTTTCATTGTCTAATTTCAATAGAATAATTTTTTTTTAATTTATATCTGATTTAATAAAAACATTAGTTGTTATGTAATCTATTTTTTCTTTGTGGCATACACAACACCTACTAAGTTGAACATAAAATCACAATAAATTTTAACATCAAAATTAACTCCTTCAATTCCCTTTAACTCATATTATTATATTATTCTTGAATTAATAATCAATTTCATGTAAAACAATCATAATATATTTTAATTCAAGTATCAAATTGACTAAAATGCACTTGATTTTGGAATTAAAACCCCAAAGAAAGTCAGAACCACCTACATGATGATGTGTCAGTAGTCCACACAAGAACTAGAAAATTAATTCTTATTATAACCACCATATGTTAACAATTATATATTATTTAGTCACCAAGTAAAAAAGTATAAATCATCAAATGAAGTTTTATAGATATTTAGAGTGAATTAAAGAATAAATTCTAAGGATAATCATTTATATAAAAGGTATGATCATCCTAAATCCCAAAATCCAGGACAATGAATTTAAGGATCTTCCATTTTAAAAAAATATACAAGAAAATCATCAGGTATATGGTGCCTATCCACCAACCACATGGTGGTCATCGACCACCCGATATAACTCGAATGGGTACACGATTATTTGACATAGGAAAACCCATCTTTTGGATCGTACAAAAGGAACCAATTGATTATATACCAATTATAAAGTTATTTCTTTTATTGTCTTCCAACATACACCAATTCTATATTAATCCTATTTTACCTCATTCACCAAAAAACAACAAGCTTCATTGGATTTAAAATCACTTAAAATCCAAAAAACACTAAATTCATATTTTAAAATTTATAAAAGGAAAATGGGGCAACTAAAAACTTCCAAAAAAATTCTTCATTTCCTTATGAAGAAACATTTATTTTATCTAATGAATAAATACATCATTGGGATCCAAATTAACATACTATTCTTAAAAACTGTCATAAACCTAAACAAAAAATACATAAGGATCCTATATGTTATATTATTCAAAAAAATATAAATACTAAAACATATTCACTTTTCATATGATGTGAAATAAATATTGGTGATCCATGAAAAAACTTATTTTCTAATGATAAAACAATAAAAATTTAATGGAAAATTATAATAAATTAATTATATTACCAATTAATAAGAATTGAACTTAACCATTTTAACAGTATTATGGTTTCATGTGCCAGATACATGACATCCAATTAATAAGAATTTTCTTTTTTCATTATCATTTATTACTATCCATGAGTTTTTCACTATGACAGAATATATGGATGCAGTTTCATTCTCAGTTTATATATGGTGTGAGTTATTCATTTATTCACCATGCAATGTTGATTATGTCAAATTCATTATGATTCACTTATTATTTTATTCATTATTCCGCTATTTGTAACCCTTGCTGAGTGTTTAAGCTCACCCCTTTCATTGTTCACTTTCAACAAGTGATAAAGAGGAGATCATTTATTGAGTTATTATGGATATAGTTTTTAGTTTTGTTATGTATTATATTCTATAACCTTTTCCAATATAATTTCAGTTACATCTATGTATCTAGTTTCTTCAAGACTACTAAACTGATCATTCCTTCGAGATTTTAATTTCTTCTAACCATACCAATATCACAACTAATGCACCGACTCCAGCATAGAGGGGTCGGGGTGTTACAGTTGGTATCAGAGGAAGTTTAGTAGAAAACATGGAAACTAGAGTAGGAAATTTATAGTAGGGAACAAATCCCTAAGGTATTATTTGAGGATAAATGTACAAGAATATCTTGGTATTGTGGTAAGGAATAGATTATGTGAATACTTCTAGAAAATACATCCTTGTCTGGATATGAGCAGGTAGAGGTGGCTCTAGCACAGAGGTACCTAGGAGTGAAATATCTGACAAGGAGTTTTGGGCTTGACCCGAGGTATCCTGGTACATGACAACAGGCCTTGTTGCACTCTAGGTTACGACACTCCAAAGGGAAATGCTTAGGATAATTCACATTTTCTTTAAAAGACATTATGAAGAAGTTTAAAGTAATTTTTTCTCAGAGGTTTCTGTTTGGATAACTCTGGAAAAACAGAACTGAACAATGAAAAACCTACTTAAGCAATACTAAGGACGATGTTTTCTTAATTTTTAGATGGAAAATGAAGGTACTAATTTTTTTCTGTTCCCAATAAGGCCCTAGAAACCATAATTTCAATAGACATACATGAGAATTATATAAACTATTCCCATATCCTTATGTCATGAAAACATCTCTATGACATATCCAATTCTCCTCGAGTACTTCAACTCCACCGAAGCGTGGTCCTGGATTACATCTTTATGATGCAAGCCTAGTTTCCATCCTATGCATGATAGGAAAAATATTATGAGGGAATTTTTAGATGCTTCACCACAGCGGAAGGAATCCAATCCCTCGTGGCCTTCCAAGAAGCTGCAGTAGTGGGAGAACTCAGTGCGGTATATATGTTTCATTTCTTGTCCTATGGCCATTTTGGTCAGGTAATAGACCTCGAAATCCTTAATTATGAAGCCTCCCATTCAGTATATAAACCACATGAGCATACAGACATCTCACAATTGTACACCCCACATGTCAGAATCTGGAGAGAGCATAAGTGTACCCACAATATCGAACTAGATTTCTCGGGTTGTATATGGTTCTGGGAGATTGAAAGCTTTGAACTAGTTTTGGGGATTCGTGTATTAGGGGACTGGGGAAACCATTATCCCTATTTTACTTTTTGAACTAGTGGTTATATAAGAATATAACTTACTGTCTCTTCTTTTTGTTATACTTTCATCGATTATAATTTTGAATGAGTATCACTATGTGAAATTTTATAATAAATTTCTAGATGGAAGGACTAACCCATATGTTATCTCTTCCTGTTGAGGTATTGGAGATTATTGCGATCAAAACCTATGAAAAGGAGTACCTACCTCTCACAAACTTGCAAAAAATGCGTAAACATCTATATGAAGTGACAAATAGTCTGGACATTCTCCGCACCTGTTAAGGGAATGATTCCATTTACTACCACATATCCATGACACAATCGGTCGAGTATAGGCGATGAGTAAAATACCACGAATGTCTTTTCTTATGTTTCACCCTAGGACCAAACTACACGGCCAGGTTAGGTTTTCAAGAGGCTTATTTGGAGGGGAACCTTTGTGCATCCTACATGTAACAACTCCTCATTTTCAACCTATACAACAACGTCTATAACTTAGATGTCCTCAGTCGAGACATAGTTCGCCGAGTTCTTCATGTATTGGTCCCTTCATACATTTCCAAACTTTCTACCGTTTGAGCCTCCCTCTGGAAGCCCGAGTGTACGATGTAATAGTTCAACCCCTTCTGTTCGAGGTGTGTATGGGTCAGAGAACTATATGATTTGAGCATCAATATGGGTTTTCCATGGAACGCACCTGAGGATCCTCTATGATGGGCGATGTGGTAAGAACATCAGAGAGATTTCTTTTGTGGTTATGAAATGAATTTCAAGGACGCAATTCTTCGAAAGAGGGAATAAGGTAACACCCTAAACATTTTATGGTATGTTTCTCATAAATACATTTTATTCATTAGATATCCCATATTGCATGATGCACTAATTCTTTTGTGAAACAAAACATTACAGGAGAAAGTTATATGATATCCATTAAACATAAATTTTCCACTTCTATGTTTTGAATTTCAAAAAATAGTCATCTAGAGCTGTGACCAGTAAGTCGTTTGGAGTCTGATAGAACCAACTCCATTTTTTGATTAATAGTAACATAACTTATGAATAGTAATATAAATAGTAATATGACCCTTATAAATAGTAAATAATGATATTATTTTATTTTCTTGTGGTAATAAAATAATGAGAAGTTAATTAAATTTTCAATGTAATACAAAACTAATTGTACATTTAAATTATTATTTTTTCAAATTAACTTTTATTTTATTTAAAAATTAAATTAAAAATACATAAAAAATTATTTTCCAAAAATGGAGTTCATTTCTAAATTCTACATGTTGAAAAATGGTTAGGGTGAATTTTTTGGTTTTTTCTAAAATACTTGAATTTTTTGTGAATAGTAAAAATATGTCACGACCCGACCCTACCCGGGCTCGAGCCGCAACTACCCCAGGCCCGCCTCCATAGGCCAGAGGATGGCGACTAGCGCCGAAGGCACAACAACTCAGGGAGGCCTTTGCCTAAGTACCTATACACACCCATGCAGCAAACTCAATGCAAAAGTGTAGAGTAAAATAAAGAACAAGCAGAGTAAAAAGAACAACTGCTATATATATAAACCACAGATATGCATCGACCTCTAACCAATACAAAGTACAAGATGAAAAGAAAAGGGGAAAAACATGCGCCCAACCAAAAGTGCAACAACCCGGCAACAGGTAAAAAAAAGAAACAGCTGACGGGTCTCCCACCTGGAACCCGGCCACGACCACCGCATGCGGTCCAAGCTCCCAAGTTCCTACGCTCCACTGAAGTCACGCTCCACCTGTCCGTCGTCTGCAAGGGCACGCCAAGTGTGGGCAAAGACCAGGCTGGGGTGAGTATAAAAATACTCAGTAGGATACCCCGAAGGCTCGAGGGAGCAACAAAAGGAGGTACCGAAGGGTGAGCAGTAGAGCAAACAGAGAGTAGAACAGAAGTACAACAGAGTGAAGTAAAGAGTCCAGCTCAACCAATCAAGAGAAATATAGGAGACTCGTCCTAACACAAGGAGATAGGAACGGTGAGAAGATGCACTTCTCGTCGAGCTTTCGCTACCTATAGCAGGAGATTAGACTCATCCAACCACGAGAAGCTGGACGCGAAAAGCACGTGGCATACCCCGCGCGTCTTCACCTCTCCTGAAGGAGAGCAGCCAAAACCCAAGGAGTGGGTACTTGAAACATGGTATATATGAATCCATATGCTCTATCGAGAAGCCCAAACAACTTCGTAAGGGGATCTCCGTCCTGTATCTCAGCCCAAGAAAGAGTATCCAACAGTCCCAGAAGTAAACTCCACCGATGCCCAGCATCCCGCACGTCTGCCTCAAACCGCAAGACAAGGGGCTCAATCACCGCACCTCGAAACTATTCGATTTGGGTGGAACTGACTCACATGCACGGTTTTAGATCGTGTCACAAGAATGCGTCTTGGTGGGGAAAGTGCCCCTCATACTTGAGAGTTCTAGGGAAAGTCAAACCACACCTAGTCACTGCCATGCAGTCGAGAGGTCTCCTCAAAGTCAATTCGATCAATCACTGACCCGTACAACCAAGGGTCCCGCTCCGGTGGTCATGGAGGAAAGCCTCAGACTATCCTAGTAGTAAAGACTGAGTCTGGAATGCCAACGAGTGTCCCCACTACCCAGTCATGCTGGAGGGTAACTCATAACTAGATATCGGGTGACCCACTGCCCAGCCCTGCTGGAGGGTAAACCCTAATACATCAACCGGCGACCCACTGCCCAGCCCCGCTGGAGGGTAGACCATAAGACGTCATCAGGTGGCCCACTGCCCAGCCCTGCTAGAGGGTAGACCATAACACATCATCCGGCGACCCACTTCCCAGCCCCGCTGGAGGGTAAACCTGCAATAAGTCGACAGGTGACCCACTGCCCAGCCTTGCTGGAGGGTAGACCTGGAACTAGACGACGGGTGACCCACTGCCTAGCCCTGCTGGAGGGTAGACCCTAAGAGGTCATCGGGTGACCCACTGCCCAGTCTCTGCTTGAAGGTAGACCCTAATAGCGTCGGGTGACCCACTGCCCAGTCTCTGCTGGAGGGTAGACCCTAATAGCATCGGGTGACCCACTGTCCAGTCTCTGCTGGAGGGTAGACCCTAGAAGCCAGTGAGAAACCCACTGCCCAGTCTCTGCTGGAGGGTAGACCCTAATAGCATCAGATGACCCACTGCCCAGTCTCTGCTGGAGGGTAGACCTTAGAAGTTAGTGAGCAACCCACAGCCCAGCCCTACTGGAGGGTAAGCCCGAGGAAGTCGATGAGTAACCCACTGCCCATCCCCGCTGGAGGGTAAAACTCAGAACCTCTCTGTCCATCTCTACAGGAGGGTACAACACCGGCCAACTGAACACGGAGTGGGTATCGCGCGACCACCCAACTCCAGCACAACTCACCCAAAGGGGTTTCAGTTACTGATCCATCACAGGGTGCCACCAGCACCGCTACTGGTCAATCCATCGAGAACAAAACCAGGGGGAGACCACTCAACCATACTGGTCAGACAAAAGAGCTCCAGGCTAGGGGAAACTCCACCCTTCTGGTCAAACAAACAAGCACAAAGCCAGGGGAAACCTCCACCCTACTGGTCAAACTAACAAGCACAGAGGGACCCTCTACGCCGCGAGAGGTCCAAGTACGCAAAGCAGAACATGACACGCACGTGGGCCCCACACGACGTGTGGCCCCATGTCAACCCCAACCAAGCGCACGAACGTCTCAGGTACGAACCACATGTACCTCCAAGCGCTCTCGTATACTCCCAGAGTATACCACGTCTCTAGCCCAAGGGCTATCGTGCACACGGTACCCTACGTCAACGCGAAGGCGTGACATAACAACTCCACCTCAATGGCCCAGGCACGGCCAACCACATCACCTCAAGCATTTACATCACTCACACGGGAGTGCACGTGATTACTCGCCAAAGGTCCGCTACAAGAAAAGTAGGGCGAACAACCACTGGAGCACCTTTTGTGCTTTCACATTTAATAGGATCGCGTATAAGGCTCCGCACAACCAAACAGATCGCACCGTTGTAAACCTCGCGGAAAAACATGCGAGATAGACTACTCACTCACCTAAAACGGTCAACCGGTGAAAAAGGCACTATTCACCATAGCCGGGTCGGGTGGGACCCACACGCCATCCCCGAAAAGGTCGGGCAAACTGCACCATCGCAATGCTCTCGAAAAAGCACGTCAAAAGAAATACTCACTTGAGTGCAACAGATATTCGGAGAAAAAGGTGCATCCCGACGCACCGCACACGAGCGGTGCCACGTGGGACCCGCATCCCGGTCCCGAAAATCAACGAACAGATCGCACCGTTGCGATCCTCTCGAAAAAGTACACGAAATGGACTATTCACTTGTCCAAAACAGTCGCCCGGTGATAAAGCTGGAAATCACCATCAACTCCCAAAACGGCCCTCGCGGGGCTCGCACCGTCGTGCGGAATTACAGCAGGCATACTACGCCAACGCATTGCCCTCGGAAAAACACCCAACATCGACTGCTCGCACGCCCCAAATGGACGTCCGAGGCAAAAGTCGTGAAACGCTGCCCGCAACTCAAAGGACGGGTCGTGGGGCCCGCACCTCAACATCGGCTTCAACACCCGGAACTGCCCTGGAAACCTCCGCCTCAGTTCCAGGGTCGCAACGCCGCTGACGGCGCTCAAAACGGATGTCGGACGCGTCCGCGCCGTCAAAAACAAGAAACTCAGGGAAAACGCTCGCCCACTTAAGGAAACGTCGCGCCTCCGCGACCCCTCGTTTCGGGAATTAAAATTTCCCGAAACAATCTCAAAACATTCCCCTTGACGCAAGCTCCGCGCTGCCGTAGACGGTGCGCAAAACGGACGCCCGTAGCCCGAAATACGGGTGTCCGAAGACTGAGGGGCAAAGCCCCTTGGGCCAGACCGGCCCGGACCGGCTGGTCCGCCCTGCTTGGGCCAGCCCACGTCGGCCGGCCCGCGGCTCAGCCGCGGGTCCGGTTCACCCCGCCACGGCCTGCTGGCCACGGCTCTCTTCAGCCGACCGGCTGCCTCGTGGCCGGTTGATTCCCCACAGCGACCCGCGATTCGCGGGTCGCGGTCGTGCACGGGGGTCGCGCGCTTCGCGGCCCCCCTCTCCTCCGTCTGCCGGCGCCCGCGGCCGGATTCCGACAGCCGTCGCCGAAGGCCGCCGCTGCCTCCCAGAAGCGCCGCCGCCACCTTCGAAGCCCTGGCCGACCGCCCTGCTGCGCCGCGCTCCGCCCCGCGTCGCCGCCGTCCGCCGCCTTCGACCCTCGACGGAAACCGGCCGTGGCTGGAAAATTTCCAAGGACCACCGGGAACGATCCGGTGGTCGAAATTTCGATCCGGATAGCTTTCCGGAAATCTCGGGATGAGATCTACGCAACCACGGGATTTTTTTGAGGATCCAATGGTGCGATTGAGCATAAAAGAGGATTAAAACAGAGAAGGGGAGGAAAACTCAAATTCGCCTACCTCGTTGGGCTTCGCCCGGCGCTTCCCGCGCGATCCGCCCCGCGCCGTTGCCTCGTCGGAGTTGGCTCGCCGGAGCTCGCCGGAATTGAGGAGGGAAGGGGAGAGGGTTTGAGGGAGGAGAAGAGGAAGAGAAGAGGAAGAGAAGAGGGAGGGGGTGCGTTTAAGTAATAACCCTTAAACACCCCCGCCCGGCACGCCCCTGACCCCGTTCTCGAAGCAGACAAAAAGGAGGGCGTCCCTGGGGTAAACACGACACTTCAAGCACAACGGCAGTCTCGGAATTTTAATCCGAGACCCTGTTCAAAAGTTATTAAACTTAGCGCCCGAGGCCGCCAAATTACGAAAACGCCCCTGGGGACATTTTTCACAAACGGCCAGCGCCCGCGAAACTTATACCCCTCCTAGGGTAAAAGGCACGCTCCAAACTCAATGGTGCCCTTGGTTTTCCAATCCGATCCACCGTTTAAGATATACTAATATTTCTCCATTAAACGAATTAATTAATTAATAAATTAATCTGTTTAACGTTCCAGAAGCGGGCGAGGGGTCCAAACATCCCGCGCCGAAAAGTTTTATGTCGTTCCTAGGGTAAAAACCCCATTCCGGACCCATCCGTACACTCGGATCCCTGATTCGGAACTCTGTTTAGGAGTTATCTCATTTATTTAGCATTTCCAGTGTGAACACACTGAAAATTTAATTCTGGCCACTCCGGGGCTCGGAATCGCACGCCGTCTGAAGGCGCTGCTCTGGAATATCATCAAGAATACTCCAAAGTCTTTCACAGCAATAACTGGGTTCTTACATCATTACCTCCTTTAATCTTTTCGTCCTCGAAAAGAAAAACTAGGGAGCAACACAGGGTACTAGGCCCACACCTGTCTTTCCCATACCCAAAAGAACCCACGCACAACTCTGTGCCACCACACACAGACCAAAGGATTGATCTGTTCATGCGAGGTCGGCCCTTGCCGACGTCATGCACCCACTCCAGACTTTGGGGTTAGGGCCAGGCGGTAGGGAACCTCTCCATCCCTTTGCACGGGCTCAAACGGCCCGAAGGATCTCGGGGGTAGCTCACCTCCCCGACCGAACCCTTACGTCGCACGCCGCGACTAGAATCACCGCCCGCACCTGGAACAAGGCCTGGTGATTCCCCCCTTCAGAATATCCATATGGTGAAACACCCAAGGATATCAGGTCATGCAAGGTTCCACAGTCGATTCTCTCTTACACGCTCAAAAGGCGAAGGAATCAACACCATCGACTAAAGGAAAAGGTCTCACGCATTTTCCTCACCAACACAGGGTTACACCCAACGCCCTAATTCACCCTGGTAACACCTCAAACAAGGAGCAGGGTGAAACGCCTTTCACACGCAGAGCCCAACAATTCTACTGCAAAAGGTATAAGAGTCGCAAGGGGTACCTCTCACCATCCCATGCTCTGCAGGATCGTAGACATCCAAAGCTCTCAGCTACCTGTGGTCCCAACCGTCAGATCCCGGAGCCTGATGTGGACCGCCTAGTGGTGATGGGTAGATCGCATAACGTCATCCCCCACCTCCAGCTCCTCCCGCTCCTCTTCCAGCACCACCTCTCTGGGTACTACTCCGATCACGGCGCTTCCTCTACCGTGGTGGTGCGCCTGCTGCCTGCCCGAAGCTCTCAGCAACTCGGGTCGGGCAGTCTCGTGCCAAGTGACCTCACCCATCACAAGCATAGCACCGACGCTCTCTGGGATGCCCTGGTGCCCTCCGGCGCCACTGTGGTGTACGACCACGGCCCGGGATCCACTCACAGAAGGGCATCCTCAGCTGAGGCCCTGCGCCTTTTCGCCACAGTGGTATACGACCACGTCTCCGAAACCGGCAGTGGGAAGGCCACCTACATGGAGGTCCTTTCCTCTGGTGCCTTCTAGCTACGGCAGACGTCCCGGCTCCATCGCACCCACTGCCACTACCAACCGCAAAACATGATAGGAATCCCTCTGTCACCAATGACTGCTCTAGCACCCCGTCATATGTGGAAATGCCCAAGGGTACTATGACAGCACGAATCTCTCGGCGGAGACCCTGCTCAAACTTCCGCGCTCGGAGGTCGTCATCATGGACCAAGACCAGGTAAAATCGTGCATGGTCTGCAAAACTAGTCGCGTACTCGGCCACCGTCATCCCTCCCTGCTGAAACTGCAGGAGCTCCTGAATCCGAACGGAGTGCAAGAAGGAGGGGAAAAACTCCTCACGGAGCAACAACTGGATGTCGCCCCACGAAAGAGATGACTCTTCAAGAAGCTGAGTCACCAGACTCCACCAACGCCAAGCTGATCCACAGAAAAAGGTTGGCTGCCAAAGCCACTCTCTAATCTGTCGGCGTCTGCACAAGCCTGAAAAGGCGAACCACTGCCTCGAGCCAAACCTCTGCTGCTTGAGGGTCTGGATCACCACTGAACCTCAGCAGTCTCTGCCACTGGAACTCACGGAGCACGCTCAACCTACGCTCAAGCTCAGCCTGCTCTGCTGAAACTGCCTGCTGCTCAACAGGTGGGGGTGCTGCTACCGGCCCAGCCAGAGAAAGGGGCTCGCATGATGGGTCCTGGATTGTGGCCTCATAGCTCACTGGGTCATCGTCACGAACCAAAGCTGGTATCCTGGATGGCTGTCTTTGCGGAGACATCCTGAATATTATCAAGGAGTGCCGCGGTCAGATGAGAATATATGTATATACCAACAGCAACAATGGGGAGCTGACTCAAGAAGGACAGTCAAAGACTCAGTCCTATGTGATGCACAAACAACTTTCCCTACAACAATTGTCTCAGCATGCCGAGTCGACAAGCGGGTTATCAAGGTCCTGGTGAATGGATACGTTGGCTTCCACACCATCACTGGACTCCCTGGCCTGAGAGCCACTCTCGAGACACGTTAACACTGTTTCCCTAAATCCCAACTAATTCCTCTTTTAGGGACGTCCGCACAACGTCCCAAGGAATGAACCACCTCTGATACCACTTTGTCACGACCCGACCCTACCCGGGCTCGAGCTGAAACTACCCCAGGCCCGCCTCCATAGGCCAGGGGCTGGCGACCAGCGCCGAAGGCACAACAACTCGGGGAGGCCTTTGCCTAAGTACCTGTACACACCCACGCAGCAAACTCAATGCAAAAGTTCATAGTAAAAGAAATAAAAAGCAGAGTAAAAAAGAACAACTGCTGTATATATAAACCACAGATATGCATCGACCTCTAACCAGTACAAAGTACAAGCTGAAAAGAAAAGGGGCAAAACGCGCGCCCAACCAAAAGTTCCAAAACCCGGCAACAGGTAAACAAAAGAAACAGCTGACTGGTCTCCCACCTAGAACCCGGCCACAACCACCGCACGCGGTCCAAGATCCCAAGCTCCTACGCTCCACTGAAGTCACGCTACACCTTTCCGTCATCTGCAAGGGCACGCCAAGTGCGGGCAAAGCCCAGGCAGGGGTGAGTATAAAAATACTCAGTAGGATACCCCGAAGGCTCGAGGGAGCAACAAAAGGAGGTACCTAAGGGTGAGCAGTAGAGAAAACATAGATTAGAACAGAAGTACAATAGAGTGCAGTAAAGAGTCCAGCTCAACCCATCAAGAGGAATACATGAGACTCGTCCTAACACAAGGAGCTAGGAACGGTGAGAAGATGCCCTTCTCGTCGAGCTTTCACTGCCTATAGCAGGAGAGTAGACTCATCCAACCACGAGAAGCTGGACGTGGAAAGAACATGGCATACCCCGCGTGTCTTCGTCTCTCCTGAAGGAGAGCAGCCAAAACCCCAGGAGTGGGTACTCGAAACATGGTATATACGAATCCATATGCTCTGTCGAGAAGCCCGAACAACGTCGTAAGGGGATCTCCATCCCGTAGCTCAGCCCAAGAAAGAGTATACAACAGTCCCAGAAGTAAACTCCATCAATGCCCAGCATCCCGCACGTCAGCCCCAAACCGCAAGACAAGGGGCTCAATCACCGCACCTCGACACTATCCACTTTGGGCAGCACTGACTCGCCCACAAGGTTTTAGATCGCATCACAAGAACGCGTCTCGGTGGGGAAATCGCCCCTCATACTTGAGAGTTCTAGGGAAAGTCAAACCACACCTCGTCACTGCCCTGGAGTCGAGAGGTCTCCTCAAAGTCAAGTCGATCCATCACCGACCCGTACAACCAAGGGTCCCGCTCCGGTGGTCACGGAGGAAAGCCTCAGACTAGCCTAGTAGTAAGGACTGAGTCTGGAATGCCAACGAGTGTCCCCACTGCCCAGCCATGCTGGAGGGTAATTCATAACTAGATATCGGGTGACCCACTGCCCAGCCCTGCTGGAGGGTAAACCCTAATACATCAACCGGCGACCCACTGCCCAGCCCCACTGGAGGGTAGACCATAAGACGTCATTAGGCGACCCACTGCCCAGCCCTGCTGGAGGGTAGACCATAACACATCATCCGGCGACCCACTGCCCAGCCCCGCTGGATGGTAAACCTGGAATAAGTCAACAGGTGACCCACTGCCCAGCCTTGCTGAAGGGTAGACCTGGAACTAGACGACGGGTGACCCACTGCCCAGCCCTGCTGGAGGGTAGACCCTAAGAGGTCGTCGGGTGACCCACTGCCCAGTCTCTGCTGGAGGGTGGACCCAAATAGCGTCGGGTGACCCACTGCCCAGTCTCTGCTGGAGGGTGGACCCTAATAGCATCGGGTGACCCACTGCCCAGTCTCTGCTGGAGGGTAGACCCTAGAAGTCAGTGAGCAACCCACTGCCTAGTCTCTACTGGAGGGTAGACCCTAATAGCATCGGGTGACCCACTGCCTAGTCTCTGCTGGAGGGTAGACCCTAGAAGTCAGTGAGCAACCCACTGCCCAGCCCTACTGGAGGGTAAGCCCGAGGAAGTCGATGAGTAACCCACTGCCCAGCCCCGCTGGAGGGTAAAACTCAGAACCTCTCTACCAATCTCTACAAGAGGGTACAACACCGGCCAAATGAACACGGAGTGGGTATCGTGCGACCACCCAACTCTAGCACAACTCACCCAAAGGGGTTTCAGTGCATGTTCCATCACTGGTTTCCACCAGCAACGCTACCGACCGATCCATCGAGAACGAAAATAGAGGGAGACCACTCAACCCTACTGGTCAGACAAAAGAGCTCCAGTCCAGGGGAAACTCCACCCTGCTGGTAAAACAAACAAGCACAAAGCCAGGGGAAACCTCCACCCTGCTGGTCAAACTAACGAGCATAGAGGGACCCTCTACGCCGCGAGAGGTCCAAGTACGCAAAGCAGAACATGGCACGCACGTGGGGCCCACACGCCGTGTGGCCCCAAGTCAACCCCAACCAAGTGCACGAACGTCTCAGGTACGAACCACATGTACCTCCAAGCGCTCTCGTATACTCCCAGAGTATACCACGTCTCCAGCCCAAGGGCTATCGTGCACACGGCACCCTAAGTCAATGCAAAGGCGTGACGTATCAACTCCACCTCAATGGCCCAGGCACGGCCAACCACATCACCTCAAGAATTTACATCACTCACACAGGAGTGCACGCGATCACTCGCCAAAGTTCTGCTACAAGAAAAGTAGGGCAAACCACCACTGGAGCACCTTTTGTGCTTTCTCATTTAATATGATCGCGTATAAGGCTCCGCAAAACCAGACGGATCGCACCGTTGTAAACCTCGCAGAAAAACACGCGAGATAGACTACTCACTCTCCTGAAACGGTAACCCGGTGAAAAAGGAACTATTCACCATAGCCGGGTCGGGTGGGACCCACACACCGTCCCCGAAAAGGTTGGGAGAACTGCACCATCGCAATGCTCTCGAAAAATCACGTCAAAAGCACTACTCACTTGAGTGCAATGGATATCCTGAGAAAAAGGTGCATCCCGGCGCACTGCACACGATCGGTACCACATGGGACCCGCATCCCGGTCCCGAAACTCAACGAACGGATCGCACCGTTGCGATCCTCTCGAAAAATTACACGAAATAGACTATTCACTTGTCCAAAACGGTCGACTGGTGATAAAGCTGGAAATCACCATCAACTCCCAAAACGGCCCTCGCGGGGCCTGCACCATCTTGCGGAATTACAGCGGGCAGACTACGCCAACGCGTTGCCCTCGGAAAAACACTCAACATCGACTGCTCGCATGCCCCGAACGGACGTCCGAGGAAAAAGTCTTGAAATGCTGCCCGCAGCTCAAAGGACGGGTCGTGGGGTCCGCGCCTCAACTTCGGCTTCAACGCCCGGAACCTCCCTGGAAACCTCCGCCTCAGTGTCAGGGTCGCAAATCCGCTGACGGCGCTCAAAACGGATGTCGGACGCGTCTGCGCCGTCCAAGACAAGAAACTCAGGGAAAACGCTCGCCCACTTAAGGACATGTTGCGCCTCCGCGACCCCTCGTTTCGGGAATTAAAATTTCCCGAAACCATCTCAAAACATTTCCGTCGACGCAAGCTCCGCGCTACCGCAGACGGTGAGCAAAACAGACGCCTTTATCCGGAAATACGGGCGTCTGAAGACGGAGGGGCAAAGCCCCTTGGGCCAGACCGGCCCGGACCGGCCGGTCCGCCCTGCTTGGGCCGGCCCGCGCTGGCCGGCCCGGTCCGCACAGCCGGCCCGCGGCTCAGCCGCGGGTCCAGTTCACCCCGTCGTGGCCAGCTGGCCATGGCTCGCTTCAGCCGACCGGCCGCCTCGCGGCCGGTTGATTCCCCACAGCGACCCGCGATTCGCGGGTCGTGGTCGTGCACGGGGGTCGCGCGCTTCGCGGCCCCCCTCTCCTCCGCCTGCCGGCGCCCGCAGCCGGCACCGCGGCCGGCTTCCGACAGCCGCCGCCGAAGGCCGCCACCGCCTCCCGGAAGCGCCGCCGCCGCCTTTGAAGCCCCGGCCGACCGCCCTGCTGCGCCGCGCTCCGCCCCGCGCCGCCGCCGTCCGCCGCCTTCGACCCTCGCCGGGAACCGGTCGTGGCCGGAAAATTTCCAAGGACCACCGGGAAAGATCCAGTGGACGAAATTTCGATCCGGATAGCTTTCCGGAAATCTCGGGACGGGATCTACGCAACCACGAGATTTGTTCAAGGATCCAATGGTGCGATTGAGCATAAAATAGGATTAAAACGGGGAAGGGGAGGAAAACTCAAATCTGCCTACCTCGTTGGGCTTCGCCCGGCGCTTCCCGCGCGATCTGCCCCACGTCGTTGCCTCTCCGGAGTTGGCTCGCCAGAGCTCGCCTCGCCGGAGCTCGCCAGAATTGAGGAGGGAAGGGGAGAGGGTGTGAGGGAGGAGAAGAGGAAGAGAAGAGGGAGGGGGTGCATTTAAGTAATAACACTTAAACACCCCCGCCCGGCACGCCCCCGACCCCGCTCTCGAAGCAGACAAAAAGGAGGGCGTCCCTGGGGTAAACATGATGATTCGAGCACAACGGTGGTCTCGGAATTTTAATCTGAGACCCCATTCAAAAGTTATTAAACTTAGCGCCTGAGTCCGCCAAATTACGAAAACGCCCCTGGGGCCATTTTTCACAAACGGCCCGCACCCGCGAAACATATACCCCTCCTAGAGTAAACGGCATGCTCCAAACTCAACGATGCCCTTGGTTTTCTAATCCGAGCCACCGTTTAAGAGATACTAGCATTTCTCCATTAAATGAATTAATTAATTAATTAATTAATCCGTTTAACGTTCCAGAAGAGGGAAAGGGGTCCAAACATCCCGCGCCGACAAGTTTTATGTCGTTCCTAGGGTAAACACCCCATTCCGGACCCATCCATACACTCGGATCTCTGATCCGGAACTCCTTTTAGGAGTTATCACATTTATTTAGCGTTTCCAGTGTGAAGGCACTGAAAATTTAATTTCGGCCACTCCGGGGCTCGGAATCGCACGCCCTCTGAAGGCGCTGCTCTGGAACATCATCAAGAATATTCCAAAGTCTTTCATAGAAAAAACTAGGTTCTTAAAAAATACATATTTGAGTTTTCAGTAGTTTAATGACATCATAATGATGTAATTATTAATATAAAGGGTTAGTAGACTTGTGTACAGTATCTTATGACATGTTTTGTCCCAAGTGGATTAAACCATGGGTAAATACCATAGGAAAGCACATGGTTTTTCAAAAACCACCAACAAGGTGTCCCTTTTAATTAATAAAAAACTCTCTCTTAATTAGTATAAAAACCCACTCACCCCCCCCCCCTTGTTTTCTTTCATTCCAAACTCAATATCCTCGAATATCTGGATGTATTACCTCCCTAGGAGTCCTCCCAATGTGTCCTTAAGTCCCCAAGGTCCCATCCTTCATGATCTAGAAGTTACACTACAAGGTAATGAAATCCTTCATTCTCTTCTTTTAGGCAACACTTCCTTTATGTTATCTATTTGATTTTCTATTATCATATATTGGGGTTTGATTTTATGTGTTCTTATTACGGTCCTTTTAATTTCGATATGATGAGTTACCCTTTTTCTATAATAATTTCATTTCATGAAATTTTAAGCAACGTCATTAGGCTGACGAATTTTCACAATGGATCTCTCACCTTTTCTTTTATTTTCAAGTTTATCTCTTTTATTTTTTCTCTCCTCAACTCCTCTATCCAAATGACCATGATAAACTCTGGTATCATCTATATACTAGAATTATATCATGTGAATGGAATAACTATCAACAATATCCTTACTCCCACCCTTTTGTTTTTATAAACGAAATCAATGTCCATGAGGTTCCAATTTATAACCTTTGTGGACGACGGAGTATCATTCATCACTTTATCCCTCATTACTAGTCATAAAACCATTTTAATGGTTGAACCAGATAAGAATATTTTTATTTCATCTCATTGATGTTCTTTAATCTTTACACACTCATAATATGAAACAATAATTCAAAAAAAGTTCATTATGAACAAAACGGCCAAGTTAATCCAAATATTTGTAATAAACTTTAAACTAAAGAATCATCATCAGGGTATATAACCCAAAATAATTATAAGATTGTTTAAATATCCTTAATTTAATTTATAAGATATATTAACAATTCTGGATGTTAAACCACATTTTAAACGAACTTCCATTCATGAAAACAAGTAAACGAATCATAAAAACCAAGGAAGAAAATGCTTCCAAAACAAGAAAATTGAACCTCTTAAACCCATTAAAAGGGCCATGAAAGAACCTAATAAGATTATACTAAATCAAGTACGTGTATAGGAGGTTCTGGAGTTATTAATTAATGGATCTAAATTTTTTTATTCAGGTCATTAAAACAAATTAAGAACACACTTGAGCAAAAGGTATGGGATTGCTTAACTCAATTTTCATTCTTTAAGTTAAACATCTATTTCATTGGATACATTGTTCCAAGAATATGTGTGAATAACCTATGATTGTTTTATACTGTATATACACTTATATTTTCTGTATTTTTATTTTTCACACATAAATATTTAATTGATTTATCACCACTATAATGACACAATCTTTGTAAGGGATTGCTTAACTCAATTTTCATTATTTGAGTTAAACATGTATTTCATTGGTGACAGTATTCCAAGAATATGTGTGAATGACCTATGCTTGTTTTAAATTGTATATCCACTTATATTTTGTGGATTTTTATTTGTCACGCATTAATATTTCATTGATTTATCATCACACTAATGACACAATCTTTGTAAGGGATCCTCTCGCTCACTTTGTTCAAGAATATCTCCTATGTTGTGCCCTTTTAGTTTTAATTCCTAATTTTTTTTAAAGGTTGGGGTCGAAGCCTCAATTTATTATTAAATCAAAGACCTCTTTAGACTGGGTAGAGGGTGACCCATTACATAGCTTGAAGGCCCAAGGCCAAGTGGCCTACATACAGAGCTAGAAATCCCATTTTTGGCTCAAAGGACCCCTTGGTGAACAGTACTGCTACAGTACCCACGTAGCTACAGTACCTGCTACAGTAATGTTGCCGCTACAGTACCCTGCTACAGTCCCTCAGCCGCTACTGTACTACCGCTGCTACAGTCTTCCACTGCTACAGTGACCTGCTACAATGCTTCTACAGTACCCTGCTACAGTAGCTCAGGAATTCTCCCCTGCCCGGATTTGATCCTGGGTCTTTTGGGTGCCAAGCAGGAGCATGAACCACTAGGGTACATGCTCGTTGGCATAATGATGGGGTATGTTTTCGTACCTCACCCATACTTCCCTTGTGACATATAAATAATGTAATACCCCTTTAACTCTCATTAATCCCTCGCAATAACACTCTTTACCATGTCGAAATGCTTGTAAGGGGTTTCTCATCTCACTTTCAGTTGTGTGATATTTTAATTGTTCGCCACTTATTTCTTGTATTTGGTACATTTGTACTACCATTTGAAATATAATAACATTATTCTCTTCATATTCATGTTATTAAATGATTCATTTTATGTTCATTAAGTTCTATTCATATGATTCGATTGATTACATTGTGGTAAGGGACTTTGTCTCAACTTCCTTTTCGTTGTGACTAACTTTGTATTGTGCACCTAATAACTCTTATGTGGTGTACCTACTACCCATTTGAGATCACTTTTCATTTGAAATTATATTTATATTAAATAACCATAATCTCATATCATGGATATGTTTTTTGTCTAAACCGTATACCATTTTACATACGTTGTTTATTTGTAATGTTATTTTAATTATGGAAATATTGATGAATCGGTATACTCTACTCTATACGGATATTGAAAAGGAATACTGATCTTGTATTGAATCAATGTATAAATAATTATTTGGACATTCAGTGGTGGGTGGGCCCCTCTATATCCCCTTGATGCATCGGTAGGTCTCATGAGACAAATCAGTTTGGCGACAAAACCTTCGAGTTTGTTTCCAAAAATCAGATGGGTTTCTACCCATGGAACTAAACTGTTTTAACGGTATTATGGTTTCATGTGCTAGATACATGATGTCCAATTAATAATAATTTTATTTATTCATTATTAGTTATCTCTATCCATGAGGTTTTCACTATGAATAAAATCTATGGATGTGGTTTCATTCTCAGTTTATAGATGGTGTGAGTTTTTCATTTATTCACTATGACATGTAGATTATGTCAGATTGATTATAATTCACTTATTATTGTATTCATTATTCGACTATTTTTAAACTTTAATAATTGTTTTAGCTCAACCCTTTTATTTTTTACTTTCAACAAGTGACAAAGAAGAGGTCATTTATTTATTTCTTGTGGATGCAGTTTTTAGTTTTGTAATGTATTGTATTTTGTAACCTTTTCCAATATAATTTGAGTTACATTTATGTATCTATTTTCTTCAAGACTACTAATATGACCATTACTTTGGGATTTCCATTCCTTCTAACCATTCCAATATCACAAGTAATGCACCGGCTCTAGTATAGAGGGGTCGGGGTGTTACAATTGGTACCAGAGGAAGTTTAGTAGAAAACTTGGAAACTAGAGTAGGAAATTTATTGTAGGGAACAAAGCCCTAAGGTAGTATTTGAAGATAAATGTATAATAATATCATGTTATTTTGTTAAGGAATAGATTATGTGAATACTTTAAGCAAATACATCCCTATCTAGATACGAGCAGGTAGAGGTGGCTCTGGCACAGAGGTACCTAGGAGTAAAAGCACCGAAAAGGAGTTTTGGGCTTGACTCAGGGTATCCTAGTACACGACAACGAGACTTTCTACACTCTTAGTTACAACAATCCCAGGGGATATGCTTAGGATAATTCACATTTTCTTTACAAGCCATTATTAAAGAGTTTAATGTAAATTTTCCTCAGAGGTTTTGGTTTGGATAACTCTGGAAAACCAGAACCGAACAATTAAAAACTTACTTAAGAAAAACTAAGAAAAATTTTTTCTTAAATTTCATATGGAAAATGAAGGTACTAATTTTCTGTCTCTTCCAAATGAGGCCCTACAAACCATAATTTCAATAGTCATCCATGAAAATTATATAAAATATGCCCATATCCGTATGTCATGAAAACATCTCTATGTCATATCAAATTCTCCCCGAGTAATTCAACTCCACCGAAGAGCAGGTTTGGATTAAATCATTATGATGCAAGCCCAGTTTCCATCCTACACACGATGAGGAAAACAATACGAGGGACTTTTTAGATGCTTCACCATAGTAGAAGGCATACAATCCCTCACGGCCTTCCAAGAAGCTGCAGTAGTGGGAAACCTCCATGTGGTATATATTTGTCAAGTCCTGTCCTATGGCCATTTTGGTTAGGTAATGGAATTTGGCATCCTTAAGTATGAAGCTTCTCGTTTAGTATACAGACCACAGGTGCATATAGACATCTCAAAATTTCACACCCCACATGTCAGACTCTGGAGACAGCACAAGTGCACCCACGATATTGAACCAGATTTCTTGATTTGCATATGGTTCTGGGATATTGAAATATTTGAACTATTTTTCGGGATTCGTGTATTAGGGCACTAGGGAAACCATTAGCCCTATTTTAATTTTTGAACCAGTAGTTATATAAGAATATAACTTTTGGTCTCTTATTTTTGTTATCCTTTCATTGATTATACTTTTTAATGAGTTTGACTATGTGAAATTTTATAATATATTTTCAAATGGAAGGACAAACCCATATGTTATCTCTTCCTGTTGAGGTATTGGAGGATATTGCGATCAAAACCTATGAAGAGGAGTACCTACCTCTCACAAAATTGAAAAAAAACATGTAAACAAATATATGAAGTGACAAACAGTCCAACATTATCTATATCTATCAAGGTAATGCTTCCATTTACTACCACATAGCCACGACACAATTGGCCGAGTATAGGCGAAGAGGAATATACAAAGAAGGGATTTCCTATGTTTCACCCTAGGCCGGAACTATACGACCAAGTTATATTTTCTAGAGGTTGATTTGGAGGGAATCCTTTGTGCGACCTATATGTACCAACTCCTCAGTTTTCTCCTGTACAACAACGCCTATGACTTATATGTCCTCAGTCAAGACATAGTTCACCGAGTTCTTCTTGTGTTGTTCCATTCAGACATTTCCAAACTTTCTACCGTTCAAGACTCCCTCTTGAAGCCCGAGTGTTCGATGCAAGAGTTCAACCCCTTCTGTATGAGGTTTGTTTTGGTCATAGAACTAGAGGAGTTGAGCATCAATTTGGGTTTTTTGCTGAATGCACTTGATGATCCTCTACAATGAGGGATGTGGTAAGAACATCAGATATCTTTCTTTTGTGGTTATGAAATGAATTTCGAGGAAGCAATTATTCGAAGGAGGGAATAATGTTACACCCCAAAAATTTTATGGTATGTTTCTCTTAAATACTTTATATTCAATTGATAGCTCATATTGCATGAAGCACTAAGTATTTTGTGAAACAAAACATTATAGGAGAAAGTTATATGCTACCCATTAAACATAAATTTTACACTTCTATGTTTTGAATTTTGAAAAACAATCATCTAGAGTTATGACCAGTAAGTTGTTTGGAGTCTGATAGAACCAACTTGATTTTTTGATGAATAGTAACATAACTTATGAATAGTAATATGAATAGTAATATGACCCTTATAAATAGTAAATAATGATAATATTTTATTTTCTTAAGGTAATAAGATAATGAGAAGTTAATTAAATTTTCAATGTAATATAAATCTAATTATACCATTAAATTGTTATCTTTTCGAATTAACTTTGTTTTTATTTAAAAAATCAAATTAAAAATACTTAGAAAATTATTTATAAAAAATGGAGTTTGTTTTTGAATTCTACACGTCGAAAAATGGTGATGATAATTTTTTGGTATTTTTATAAAATATTTGATTTTTTTAATAATAAAAGTATAAATTTGAGTTTTCAGTAGTTTAATGACATCATAATGATGTAATTATTAATATAAAGGGCTGGTTACTTTTGTATAGTATCTTATGACATGTGTTGTCCCAAGTGGCTTTAACCATGGGAAAATACCATGGGTAAGCCCATGGTTTTTTGAAAACCACCAATGAGGTGTCCCTTTTAATTAATAAAAAACTCTCTTTTAATTACTATAAATACCCACTCACCCCCTTCGTTTAAATTCATTACAAACTCAATATCCTAGAATTTCTGGTGTTATTACCTTCCTATGAGTCCTCCCAAGGTGTCCTTAAGCCCCCAAGGTCACATCCTTCAAGATCTAGGAGTGACTCTACAAGGTAAGGGAATCTTTCATTCTCTTCTTTTAGTCGACACTTGCTTTATGTTATCTATTTGATTTTATATTCTCATATGTTGGGGTTTGATTTTATTTTTTCTTATTACTATCCTTTTAATTTCTATGTGATGAGATACCCTTTTTCTCTCATCATTTCATTTTATGAAATTTTAAGCGACGTCGTTTGGCTGCTGAATTTTCACAAGGGATCTCTCACCTTTTCTTTTATTTTCAAGTTCATCTCTTTTATTTTTTCTCTACTCACCTTCTCTATCTAAATTACCATGATAAACTACAGTATCATCTATATAATATAATTATATCATGTGAATGTAAGAACTATCATCAACATCCTTACTCCCTCCCTTTTATTTTTATAAACAAAATCAATGTCCATGAGGTTCCAATTTATAACCTTTGTGGACGATGGAGTTTCATTCATCACATTCTCCATCATTACTGGTCATAAAACCATTTTAATGGTTGAAAAAGATAAGAATATATTTATTTAATCTTGTTAATGTTTGAATCTTTACACACTCATAATATGAAATAATAATACAAAACAAGTTCATTATGAACAAAACGGCCTAGTTAATCCAAATATTTGTAATAAACGTTTAACTAAAGAATCATCATCATGGTATATAACCCAAATTAATTATAAGATCATTTATATCTCATTAATTTCATTTATAAGATATATTAACAATTCTGTATGTTAAACTACATTTGAAATGAACTTCCATTCATGAAAACAAGTAAACGAATCATGAAAACCAAGGAAGAAAATGCTTCCCAAACAATAAAATTGAACCTCTTAAACCCATTAAAAGGGCCATGAATGAACCTAATAAGGTTATACTAAATCAATTACATGTATAGGAGTTTTTGGAGTTATTAATTAATGGATCTAAATTTTGTTATTCAGGTCATTAAAACAAACGAAGAACACACTCGAGCAAAAGGTAAGGGATTGATTAACTCAATTTTCATTCTTTGAGTTAAACATCTATTTCATTGGATATATTGTTCCAATAATATGTGTGAATGAAATATGATTTTTTTATGATTTATATAAAATTATATTTTTTGGATTTTTATTTGTCACACCTAAATATTTCATTGATTTATCGTCACTCTAATGACACAATCTTTGCAAGGGATTTCCTAACTCAATTTTCATTATTTGAGTTAAGCATCTATTTCATTGGATAAATTATTCCAAGAATATGTGTGAATGACCAATGATTGATTTATACTGTATATACACTTATATTTTGTGTATTTTTATTTTTCACACATAAATATTTCTTTGATTTATCATCACTCTAATGACACAATATTTGTAAGGGATTATCTCTCTCACTTTTGTTCAAGAATCTCCCCTATGTTGTGCTCTTTTAGTTTTAATTCCAAATGATGGGGTATGTTTCTAAACCTACACCAAACTTCCCTTGTGACATATAAATAATGTAATACCACTTTACATCTCATTAATCCCTCTCAATAACACTCGTTATCATGCCAAAATGTTTGTAAGGAGTTTCTCATCTCACTTTCATTTCTTTGAGATTTTAATTGTTTTCCACTTATTTCTTGTATGTGGTATATGTGTAATGCCATTTGATATATAATAACATGATTCTATTTATATTCTTTTTATTAAATTATTAATTTTATTTTCATTAAGTTCTAGTCATATGATTCGATTGATTACATTGTGGTAAGGGACTTTGTCTCAACTACCTTTTCGTTGTGACTAACTTTGTATTGTGCACCTAATAATTCTTATGTGGTGTACCTACTTCCCTTTTGAGATAAATTTTAATTTGAAATTATATTTATATTAAATATACATAATCTCATATCCTGGATATGTTTTTTTTCTAAACCGTATACCATTTTACATATGGTGTTTCATTGTAATGTTATTTTAATTATGGAAATATTGGTGAATATGTATACTCTACTCTATACGGATATTAAAAAGTAATATTTCACTTTTATTGAATCAATTTATAAATAATTATTTGGACATTCAGTGGTGGGTGGGGCCCTCTATAGCCCCTCGATGCATTAGTAGGTCTCATGAGACAAATCAGTTTGGCGACAAACCCTTCGAGTTAGTTTCCAAAAATCCGATGGGTTTCAACCCATAGAACTAAACCGATTTAATGGTATTATGGTTTCATGTGCCAGATACATGGTTTCCAATTAATAATAATTTTCTTTATTCATTATCATTTATTACTATCCATGAGGTTTTCACTATGACAAAATCTATGGATGCAGTTTCATTCTCAGTTTATAAATGGCATGAGTTTTTCATTTATTCACCATGCCATGTTAATTATGTTAGATTGATTATGGTTCAATTATTATTGTATTCATGCTTCTACTATTTGTAACCCTTACTGAGCATTTGAGATCACCCATTTCATTGTTTACTTTCAACAGGTGACAAAGATGATATCATTTATTGAGTTCTTGTGGATGCATTTTTTAGTTTTGTTATGTATTGTATTTTGTAACCTTTTCCAATATAATTTGAGTTACATCTATGTATCTAGTTTATTCAAGACTACTAAATTGATCGTTCCTTTCAGATTTTAATTCCTTCTAACCGTACCAATATCACAAGTAATGCACCGGCTCCAGCATATAGGGGTCGGTGTGTTACAATTAAAATCAATCATAATAACATAAAAATATTTTATTAAACTTATAAAATTATTTATTTTATCATTATCATCATTATAATAAACAAAAAAACATTATGTTAAATTTCATCTTTAAAATTTCAATTGAACATGATCTTTATAAGAATTAAATAAATTTATTTCCATGTTATTTTTACATTCAAAAACTATATTTAATATGCTTTTTAATAAGAAAATACATAATGAAAATCAAATTTTTTTAACAAAGTATCCACAAACTAGACACATTATATGATAAAGCATTAAAAATATCATGTTCACATTTTAAACATACGTTAACATGCTTTACCCTAATGAACAAAAAAATGATTTATTAAAAAAAATTAAAAAAATCAACAGTCATCCCTTTTAATAATCATTCTCAAAACAATCATTATATAAGTTAATCTTTTAACATAAGTCATAATATCCTTTTATACCCCTTTATCATTCCCAAATCAAATAAAAATTTATAATGATTATCATTTAATTTTTTAAAGCCAATATTCACACACATTTTCTTCTTTACATAAACCTTTTATCACAATCAATATCCTTATACATACTAAAAATATATTATCATGATTTAATAATTTATCAAAATTATAAACCAAGAAACAAAAATTTTATCCCAAACAAAATATTATTTGATTCACTCAAATTCTAATTTAAGCATACACTATTAGAAAATAATTCTCTTTCCATTGACCAAAACATTGGTAAAAGGTTGCTTGATCATGAACATAGGTTACTACCAAGGTCATGGGGCCCATGATTGATTTTAGTGAGATGGTAAGTATATAGAAACATTAAAACCATGACTATTGTTATAGGAACCAATGACCAAAGTCATTAGATGTGTTTATATCCCAACTATCATATTTCATGACTATGGAAATAGTGTTATGACCATGGTTGACGAATATGGTCATAGGTGCCCATGAAGAATAATTTTTTAAAATATAAATTAATTGTTATAATGTTTTAATTATTTATTATTTATAAATCATTATAAAATAATTAGTATTTTGTTAAAATGTATATTTATTTGTTTACTGTTTATTATAGATTTTTTATGTGTTTCAATTTGTTCATATATTACACAATACTTCCTATAATGTCACTCATCCTTCCACAACTCTCAAATAATCTCTCTAAATTCTCTATCCACTGATAAGTCTACCAAATGAATTATTATGTAATAATATTTCAATATGTTTTACTTAACTTATTTAATAAAAAATTTATTTCATAAATTATAATGAAAAATTATAAATATGTAATTAATTATTAATTATTAATTATTATTAATAATTAATAATTAGGTTATATTTTTTAATTATTAATGAATATCACTTGTTACATAGTAATAAATATTGAATAATTATTATTTAATAATTCAAAATAAATAATAATTAAATAATAATAGTTAAAAATATTAATAATTAATATTAATTCATTAATAATTTATAATTTATAATTATTAATGAATTAATAATTATTATTTCTTGTTTAAGAATTAATTATCATAAAATTTTAATTCATTAATAATTAGTGATTATTAATAAAGAATCCATGAAAATTAATATTTAACAATTATCCAAAAATAATTAAAAATTTAATTTTTAATTCATAAATAATATTTAAATATTATTAAATTATAATTTTATATTTTAAAATGTTAACTGATAAAAATTAATAATTTATATATAATTATCAACTAAATATTAATTTTAGTAACTGTAATTTTATTTATCATTTATAACAAACAAGTAATGATTAATAATTAATAATTAATAATTATTTTATATTAAATAATAATTAATATTAATAAATAAAAATTATTAATTATTTATAGTAAATAATAAATAAGTAATATTAATAATTAATAATCGTACTTGAAACTAGTAATTAGTCATCAGTACTTGAAAACAAGTAATTATTTATAGTAAGTAATGGTCAATATAAATATATTTATATATTAATATATTATTTTTAGTTAAATATAATTTTTTTGAAGTATACTTTTATCAGCACTTGTAAAAAAGAGCTGATAATGGGGGGCCTTTTATCAATTCTTCTAAAAAAGATGATAACTCCCCCTGTCAGTGCTTTTTTACAAGTGCTGATAAAAGAACCCATTTATTATCGCTTATAAAAGACATATAAAGGCCCCCTTTAACAGTGTTTTTTGCACTGTGAAAGTCCCCCTTTAATAGAGTTTTTTTACACTGATGAAGGGGTCTTTAATAGCATTTTTATCTATCGTTGTTAATGCCTTAGTGCTGGATAAACCCTGTTTTTTAGTAGTGATCAAAGGTAGAGAAATATCACCTTGTATTAGTGAGATTAATATTATCCTTACCATTGTAATGAAATAGTAAACCCACTCTCAGGTGTGATAGGAGATTACTTACCTTGATATCTCTTTGATAGCATTAGGTACATGTGACGTAGTGTGATAGGGGGTCCAGTATCTATCTGATAGCATGGAGACCCCACACCCAGGTGTGAGATGGGAGTTCAGACTCCATCATCTATCTTATGATCCCACTTGATCACTTCCATCATCAAGCATCACATGAATAATAATCATGCTTATAAGATCTTGTATCATATCTTAAAATCCACTATAAAGGCCACCATTGTGTTCTATGTGTAAAAAACACTTATGATAGGATACTTGGAAGAAAAAAATGATTCAAAACAAAGAAGATATGAAAAGTATATGTTTATAAAAGGGATACGTAAAATGTAAGGGTGTCCACACAGCATGTATGGGGTATACATGGTGTGTAAAAGCTTCTTGGGGCCTATACATGGGATCTATAAAATTCTTGTGTTCTATATGTCATTCTCATGTACTTGTCCATGTAACTGGAATTGTTCAGGCATGATATTGTGCTTGTGTACTTCCAGAGTACATGGAGTCTCGCATGGGTTCATGGATGTATGCCATCTGGATACTAGTTTGGCCACCTAGGGAGGGTCACATTATGTGTGTACATTGCCACATGTCATGTGATCCTAATCTCAGCTGAAAACCCTAGCCACTACAGAAAATGAGGAAGATGGTGTGTGTTATTCTATAATTCAGATCATGTAATGTAGTTTTTATAAGAAAGTCCATAATTTTTACATGGATTGTCAATCCATCATTGAAACCTATAATCACCCCTAAATACAATCTAAAACTAATGGGATATACCTTTATCCATCAATTTCGGCCCTCTGGTGGCTAAAAATCAAGATCCTCTCATTCAGACGAAGCTCACACATCACCTGACGTCATCTGCTGCTTGATCCTATCACCACTTAGGATCACAAATCCATGAAGCATAACCTGAAACGTATAATCCATCCTGATTCATACTTTATTTTCCAATATATTCATCATATGTGTAATTATCATGAAACCTGGGGTTTCATCACGCTCAAAACTACCCCCAAAAAAATGATCTGCAACACCATAAGAAAATGTTGAAGATAATTAAGAACAAAGGACGATGAATCAAATAAAGAAGTCAATATATAATTTAGCAAGTTTTTTTAAAAATTATTAAAGATCTGTGACTAAAAGGGGTTATTACATGTGAAATAGTGGAATAATTATACTAGATAATTTAATCAATAATTTGTGGGGCTTAGGTGGAGAACAATTAGCACAGATCAAAAGAAAATAAAATTCATGTTCAATATTTTATTCAAAAAGGAGTACTTACACAATTGAAAATATATAAATTTATAAAGTATCAAATGACGGTGAATAACACATTCTCTAGAGATGTTGGGATCCCTTAAGGTTTGATTCTTGTTGATCCACTTCGATTTGATCTCTCACTATCCTCTGATGTGATTTGCCAATGAAGAATAACAAATCTCCTACTATGTGAGATATCAGGGTTATAGGGATAACCATAGGGAAACACTGTAAAAGTTTTTAAATAGAGTGAATTAGGTCTTTTGGTCATTAAATAATAAAATAAATTATTTAATTTATTAATTTCATTTAAACACACCACCAATGACTGCCATACCCGAACACCCAGCATCTATCAACTTTTGGTCATGCCTTGAGTAAACCCTGCATTCTGGATTCAACCATGGTCTCTTATTTGTACTATGATACACTTTTTTGGACTTATTCCACATTTTTAGTAAATCTATGTTCATGTGATGTTGATATTTTTAATATTTTTAATATATCAATTTTGGGCTCACAAGGCCTTGGAATCTTGCGTCCTCTCATTGCCTGGCTCCGAATATATTTCTTAATATATTTTGATGTCTTACAAGGAAAAAACATTCCACTACATATATCATTCATATTCATTAATTATGAAATTATTCCAAAATAAGAAACTATCATAACCATAATCCTCCATTAACTATGGGATGTTCATGTTTGGGGAAGTCTAACCCCCTACTTGAACAATGCTATAAAACCCTATCATAGATGAATATAAGAACATAAATACTAATCTTATTATATGTTAATAATAAAATAATAAATTTCTATTTCTATTTTTTAAGAAATTAAATATTAATCATGTATTATATTATTAAAATATAATCTTTGATCTCTAAAATTACCAAAATAAGCTGACAGATAATCAATTTTCATGAAAAATAATTGAAACACTTATGGAATGAGGTAAGAGATTTAAAAAATAATTATAAGTTATCTACTTCAGTTTATTTAATTATTTTTGGAATTGTTAACTTTTTATCAATTAGTGAGTTCCAAAAACAAGCATCATAAAGCATGCGTGAATCAATTCATGTTACTAGGACAAGATGGAAAAAATAAGATATAAATGACTAATATAGTCATAAACATAATCATAAAGGAAGTATATAAAAGGTAATTTATATGAATAAAGTTCTAAAATAAAATATTATGTTTTTTATTTTTTTTATAAGTGGTTATAGTGAATTTTATTAAGTTGGGAAACAAGGTATGCGTTTGTGCTTTCTCAATTTTATTCCCTTGAGTTATCGATTTTTATATTCAACTCTATTGATCAAAGATTTATTTAATATACCTAAAGAATAATTTGTATTATATTTCCTTCTTTTCTGTGATCCTACAATTATTTTTATAACTACTTTATCAAATTATTCTTACATAAAATATTATTTTACTTGAAAGGGTTTTCTTATCTCAATTTTTAACCCCTTAAGAAATATTTCTTATTATACACCATATTTTATTTTATTTTTGGTTTATATAATTTCCCTTTAATATTTATTTATCATGATCTTATCATAATTCATGTTATTTAATTTTTCATTTGAAAATTTATCCTTTAAGGGGTTTTTATTTAAAAAATTATAAATCCATAAGTGATATTTGTCTCTATTTTAAATTACATGGGACATGATTGATATTATTCACCATATTTTATTTTATATGGTGTATTCACTAATAAATTTACTTCATGTATAAATAATATATTTTATTTTAATATAATTTAATTCCACGATATCCCACTCATGTTCTTTTGAATCATATATTACTATTATTATAAGGGTGTTTGAATCTAAATTTGATTTCATTGATATATGATTCATATTTCACCATGTGTACCCTTTTTGTGATGTATATAATAGGAATATATTAATTTGTAAATCCTATCATATAATTTTTCTCTAAGATATTAAACTAATATAAATCCATAACTACCTTTGACTTTCTAAGTCATCCTCTATTATAGGGATGAGTTTTCATCTAATATATTTCTTATGTGAATACATTATTTTTAATTAAATTATTGAAGGAAATTTTCCTAGATTTAATATGTCTATTGATTGGTTAATGTATTGAATTAAAAATAAACCCCTTTATATATATGATGTTAGTTTGAGGTATGATTATATAGAAATATATTTCACTTATTGATTGGGAAAATATTTAAAATTTCATTATATATTTTATCACAATGCATATTTTTATTGATTACTATGGAATGTTGGTTATGTATCATATTGTTTATCCATTCCTTCATATGATGCAATAAATATAATTAATTAGTGATTTTTTCCCCTTAAATAGAACCTTTATTCATTAATAGGTCTCATGAGACAAACTATCATGGGTATTTTAATGTGTTCCTAGCAAAAAAACAATATTACCTACACATAGGGCCTTAACGGTAAGATCTTGAAGTCTAAGTCCATGGTGTATTTTATTAATTAATGTAATTATTTATCCAATATTATGCATTTTATCACTAAGGAAACATATATTTTTAATCATTCATTTATTAATGGATATTTCAAAAGTGAATATGTTATATTCATGGTTTCTTTTGATTATGGAATTATTTTTATTATCTCTTCATTCCATATTATTTTTTCACATGTTATACTCACTTAGGATCATGGATTGTTATTGATTGTTTTTACCCATACAAAGAATTTGATTTCACCCCTTATTATGTTTTCATTTCCCAAACATATAAAGACATTTATTAAACATGAAATATATAACATAATACATTGTGTAGATAATGTTGTAGGAGATACTAAAGACTTATTACATATTAATTAAATTCTTATAAAGTGGAAAAAAATCTCATTAGATTTGATATTCATGGGATTTTTTGTTAAAATTTTATTTAACTCTTTGAAACTCTAAACCTAAAATGTATTTCAAATGTATGTGACTTGATATTTTTTGTGGAATTGTAATTATTGGAGTTCAAAATTGAGTAACTTTGATTCATTTAAAATATTTTATGTAAATTATGTGTTTATTAAAACTTGATTCTGGGAGTGTGGGTCTACGGTTTCACAGTTGGTATGGAGGGATGGTTAAGATATACTTAGAGGTTTTGATGTTAGTTGATCATAACTCAAGAGTTGATAAATTAAAGATGATAATAATATCAAACGTATATATAAACATTTTGGATTGGTTTGAAATGATTATTTTATGATTTTTATGGATTTCTATAAGATAAATTTAGTAAAAACCTTGGTATAATTCTAAAAGATAATCCTAAATATAATATCCTGCAATTTTTGTGAGGTATATATTGTGTGGTTTTTCACAAAATAACATCCATGTCTGGATTAAATAAGTGGATTCAACCTCTAAAAAATATGTTCCTAGGGGTAACCATCCTAAAAAAGGGGTTTTGGGTATTAACTCAATCATCACATTGTGAAAGATAAAGACTCCTAACAATATACCTGGTTTAAAACTCCTAAGGGTTAAACATTAGTTTGTAAAATTCTATTTACAGACAATTATAAAGATTTATTTCCTAATTACTTTAAGGGATTATTTTAATATGTATGAGAAAACAAAATTCAAAGTAACCTAGGTTAAACTAATAATGATATAGGTTAAACTGATAGTGATTTAGGTTAAATATAATGAAAATGTGATGGTTTCAAAGATTAAGCCAATTTGAGTTTGAATTTTTCACATAATTACCATAAAAAACTTCTCTTATGGTGTTAATTTTTTATCCTTAAATATTAACTCATTATGGATTTAATGATCGTAGAAGCCTAAAGGATCTATGTTAACAATGGATTCCATGTACAATACAGATATTTCTCTAATTAGAAACCTAACAGGATAAGATCTGGGGGTAGAAATCTTGTGATTATGTCAAACCATCTATCAAGAATTATGATTAAAAATGTTAACATAGTTGAGTTTCAAATACACCAAAAAAGATAAGGACGGGGTATCATGTATGTCCCAGTGATGAAGATGAGGATAAAAAGATTATTAAATTTCCATTGTGTCAAAAATTTATTAAGAATCACCAAGGGGATTGTCTCAATGGAACTAGAATATGCTTCATGTATGGAAAAGAATGGAATATAGTGAAATTTTCAAAGAAAAGATGAATCAATTAGTAACATGATGAGGGTAAAATAAGTGTTCCATATTAATACCTATGATATTAATTTATAAATCTCATTTAATATTGTTTCTTGAGTTATTCCAATATTTTAGATACCCTAAACTAATCTTATTATATAGTGATAATTAAAATTTTATGGAGACAATTTTTTCCAGGTGATGTAACACCCATAGATTTTAGATTATATATTCCATTGATACCTAATACATCTGATAACATGTGATATAAGAAACATTGAACCATATAAATTCATAGAATAATATATGACCATTAAAATGTAGTCATATAATTGGAAGGTAAAAATAAATGGAAAAAAATTTATCAAATATATGTATAAATAAATATAAATTTCATTGTCAATTTTAAGTCATTTATAAATTAAATTAGTCTAGATAAATAAAAAAATGATATATTTTTTTCTTTAAATTTTAAACTTAGTAAAAATTTATTTTTTTGGGATTTTTAGGAAACTAAATATATTTTTGATAAAATATATTTATTATATTAATAACATATTAACACTAATTTTATTATTAATTTAAAATAAATAATAATAAGAATATTTTATATTTTAAAAAAAGTTTTTTTCTTATGAAATTTTTTTTTCATTATATTTGTATGCATTAATTTAAAAGTTAAATTCACGAATTTTTGAATATTAATTTTAAAAAATAAAATTAATTATTAAATTCATCATTTAAATATTATCTTATGTTTATTTTTTTGTATCTTTTTAAAATTATTGATATTTATGTGAATATTGAAAAAATACCAATTTTTTTAATACCATTTCTTTTATAAAATTATCTTAACACAACAATGTATTAAAATTTAATAAAAAAATTCTCAAATATATATATAAGTAAAATTAATTATTTAAAATTACTATGTGGTATTTATAAAACCCACTTTTATAGTTTTTGAAATTTAAGTAATATTTTACTCTAAAAAGATTTTTTATTTTTTATATAAAAAATTAGTTTTCATCAATTTTATATATCAATTCCAACTAATGTGTTTCAAATTTTAGATCAAAAAATATAATATTATGCATTATTTTTAATTTCATTTTTTGGATTAAAAGTTTGATTGCTAAGATTAAAGTTAATGGTCATGATAAAGGAAAAAATGTTATTCAGAACGAATTATTTTATTAATATTGTGTAATTTTTATGTAAAAAATAAATTATTATATATAAACAAATTAAATTAATATAATTTTTAAATAAATATGTATATATATATTATCACTCATTTTTTAACACCCCATGATTTCATAGTACATTATTTCTTCAAAGTAATTCAATAACTTGCACTACACGCAACACCGAGTTCAAGCACACCACGACATACCGAACTAGCCGTTCAAAAGCGTTTACGAATAGTATTAACTGAATTTTAAACATTATATCATCCTTATAATTTTAGAATCCATATTATGAGTTTCTTAGACATAATGTAAGATCAAATTCAATTTTTTTAGATAAAGGAAGTATTTTTCAGAAAATGCAATTTTACCGCCTTTTGAGGGCGAATCTTTTTTAAATTCAATATTTGACACTTTTATATATTCAATTTGTCTAAATAAACTTCTTCTTTAGAATCGGGTGATAAAAATTTAGTTTTGATAATTTTTTGGTATTTTTTTGATAACTTTCATATTTTGGTGAATAGTAAAAAATATTAAATTTTAATTAAAAACAAATTTTTTAATCGAAATAATTTATAGTGTGAAATTATACATTTTAATTTTTTATAAGTATAAATAGACTATATTTTTACCATTTAATCCAATTCTGGTCATTGTAAGTAATTTGACTTTAAAATTGGACATAAACAAGTGTCAATCTTTTGATAGTTATTATTTCTTAAAAATATGCCTTTTGGTTTTGACAATGGGAATTAATTTTAAATTAATAAATGTAACTTCTATGTTTTTAATTTGGTAAAATAGACTTCATTTTTTAATTCTGAATATGAAAATTATCTTAGGGTGAATTTTCTATATTTTTCTGAAAACTTTCAATTTTTGATGAATAGTGAAAACACTGAGTTGAAGTTTAAAACTGAATTTTTATTTAAATAATTATTTATTTTATTTTAATTAATTTATGTCAAAATAGATACATAATACTTATATAAGTTCATTGTAATTAATTGAAGTTAGTTTATAATAAATTATATATATTAAAATTTTATTGAACTTTTCACCGTCTTTTACCCACCTCCTAGGAGAATTTGAAAATTCACATAAAACATAATTTTACCGCTTCTGTGAGTGGAATTTTGAAAATACGAGAGACAAGGTTAATATCAAGGAGTAAAATTTGGTTCAATAAGATAAAAATAATTTTTTTTTATAGTAACTTTTTACTTTTATTTGCTGCAGTTAAAGGTAAACAGGTTATTTCAAGGTAAAAATAATATTGTAAAAATTCAAAATTACCTTAACACATGTTCTAACCTTATTGTATGCGTAATTTCCAACCATGGGCATCTTTGGGTCTATTTTGGGACCCCATGGATTCACTTATGAATGATAATGACACTTTAGATTAATTAATTTAATGTAAAGGCAAAATTGACATAAACAAAAACCTTTTAGTAATTAAATTTTATTTTCTGTTATATAACCAATCCTTTTAACTATAAATATTCATTTGAAAGATAAAAATATTTCCTACATCATGGTATTTTTTTATAGTTTTTAAAAATCGAATAAATTAAATTATTTAGGACAATATAATGATGCAGTATTTACCTCATTAATAAATAATTTAAATAAATTAGAGTATAAATATTAAAATAATATGAAAAACATGTCCAATTATTATTGGATTATTTTATTTATACCATGAGTCATCTTATCTTCTACTCTAATAATTTTTGTACCTTTAGAAACCGAATATCATTATATAATAAAATAATATTTTCACACTTCTCTAAAGAGCCCCTCCTCCCCCTTATAAAATAGACCACTTCTAACCAATTTCTCACACCTCTCAAGCATTTAGGATCGACCAAAATCTACCTAATTAATCTCTCTACATCCCTCTCCTCATCCTAGAAGCCTTACCTTAGGCAAAAGGCACTTCAAGGAGTCCTTTTGGTTCAAACCAAAGGAAGTTACCCAAATTAAAGGTAACAATTTCTCTTAACTTCTTTTCTTTTATTTTACTCCTCCAACCCCTAAAATATTTTTATTCCTTTATTTTATAACAACACTAGTACCCTCAATATACTAGGATGTTTTTATGATAATTATTGGAATTAAACTTACACACACCTCCATCTAATGAGTGAAGAACCTAATGTTTCTTTGGATGGAAAACTAACGCCTCACGAAACGATGATTGTTCAATTACCTCCTACTGCCTCTCATTGTGGTCATTATGATGGAACAATATTTATATATGATATATATTATGTTTTTGTTTTCTTAGTGATTTTGTATTTTTCTTTTATATCATACCTTAATGGTTTCCATTATGGGTAAACACGATAATTTCATTTGAGGAAGTGCGGACTACCACCCCCTCAAAGTGATATGACTCATTAATACCATATGTGGGACATATAAAGGATTGATTTAATGATATTATATATGATATTATACTGGAATTATAATATACCTATGTATCATTATGTTTTTTGTCCATTAAAATAATAAATAGAAATGAATGTGGTGTTCATGCGTATGTACGACTTACCGTCGCCATTAATGGTGCATTTCATTCTTACCCCAAAATGATATGTACTATTATAAATACATTTATATACTAGATATATATGATATATATGATATCTAAATCATTAATATCATTCTGGATATAATGATCTTCTGACCATGTGAACAACTTGTAACTATAAGGTGCTCATTTTTTACTCAAGTGCCAAATATCGACAAAACGAACGTTATTAACTTAAATGATTACTTAATGTATATAACATGGTAATAAGTGATATAAAAGGAATAATAAACTTTAAAAGGGTTCTTAAGAAAGTATAAATTAACTTTAGTTTATTATTTAGGATATTAAAGAATGAACGGGTCAAGTCGGACATGAGGTAAGGGGTTTCCATCTCACTCCTTATTCCCGTGAGATTTGTGACATATTGTCACTATTACCTTTTTTTGGGGTATGTACTGCCCATAATTGTATTATTTGTGTAATACACTTTAATTTATGTTTATTTACATATTCATTGTATGATACCTCTTTCATAGTGTGTATGTTTCGTAAGTTACCAAATTTGTAAGGGTTAATTTCATAATCTCTTTATTATCCAAGGTTGTTTTTACGTAAGTATCTAATGGGACATATTTATTATCCATGTCCATGTTTCATGAAAGAGTTTTCAAAGGGATTATTTTATGGCACTTTATTTACAAAACCATCATTTTAAATGTTTTAAATATTTATTCTTCTAAATATTTCTCATTAATTTCCATGTCTTCAAAATGGTTTTTAAGTATTTATTTATATGGACATTAATGTTTTTAAAATGTTAATTCCTTTAAAAAGTTTCAAAGTGGTATGGGACACTTTGATTAAAAAATGTATTTAAATGTATTACTGTAAAGACCTGTAAATTCCAAGGAAATTTTTTTCTTAATTTTCTTTGGAATTTTATAAGAACGCAGTTTCTAACGGCGCCTGATTCCGAGGCCCGGTGTGCCCGGAATGAATTTCCGAAGTTTGGCTGGGGTACGTTCAGTGAACGGACGAGCGGGTTTTTCTAACTTTTGAACTGGTGCTCGGAATCGAATTCTGAGGGCACCGATGAAATCGCAGCGCCGGTATTTTCTTAGAAACGCCTCTTCCGGAGTTGGGTTTGCTCGGGTGTGGTTTTTAATTTTCGGGCTTAAAGTTAAGAAATAAAATAATTTTTCGACAAATTTATTTTATTTCACTTAAGCCACTTGGAAGCCACTTGAAGCCACTTAAAAGTGGCTTAAACTGAGTTGAACCGGATAGGGTACTATCCAGAAATATCCTACCCTCTTGGTAGGATATTTGTGAGGTGGGGCCCGCACGAGCCCCTCCGTTTCTTTCCGCTAAGTAACGTACCCGCAAAAACCCGTCATTATTAAAGTCAACTGACGCGTTTTCTTAAATTCTTAACAGACCATTTAATTGGGCGGTTTATTTCATAAATTAAATGAGCTGTTTCTTTCGTTGAATTAATACAACGAATTAATGGTTCGTTTCTTATCTTTTGAAATTAAAATGTTTAGTTGTGTAAATAAAATAAGGCTTAAGCTTATTTTATTTTGGGTTGGTCCCCTTTTCCACCTTGAGATATTTTGAGAAGCTCTCTCCATCTTCTTCAACCTTGACGAAGAACACGAAGAACACTTAAGCTCCGACGAAGAACGTTGTTTCTCTTCTTTGTAGCCGGTGTGTTTTCGAAGATCGACGACACCGCTTCTTCGATCTTCTTCCCGTGTCAACGAAAGGAGACGTCGTTTCCTCCTCGGACTATCTCTGTCAGCTTACGAAGCTTCTCCAGCGACATACCTCTTCGGACGCACCTCGACGTCAATGGAAACGATGTTCGATTTCCGCGACCCCCGACCTCCGCGACGCTAGTCTTCCGCGGCTTGATTGGCGTGCTCCGCTCTTGAAACAAAGGTAGGGGTTTTGTCTTTTTTTCAAATTACGTGTTTCTTTCCCTCAAACATGAAAGAATAATCTGTTGAAGGTTGTTCCAAATTTTATTAAAAATTGTGAAAAGTTCATCGTTGTGTTTTTACGATTGGACGACTGTTATCGTTATAACGGGAGGAGACCAGACCGCACGAACACGGCCGATTCTCCTCCCCCTTTTAATCTTTGGTGTTGATTTAGCGAAGATATCGCGGTGTCGTCGTACCGCGCAGGAACAAAAGAAAACACGGCCGGAGCGGGCTGCGACGAAGGAACGCGGCGCCATCGTGTCGCACCGTAGGTTTCAAACGAGGCCGCGGCCGGAGTCGGACCGCGGCGGAAGGACGCGGCATCGTCACGCCGCGTCGAACGGATTCACGTTCATCTTGGAAGTGGCGGCCGGAAAAACCGGCCGCCAGAGAACTCGAAGGAGGCGGCTGGAAATCCGGCCGCTGGCGCCGGAAGGAGCGGGACCGCGGGGTCCCGCGGTGAGAACCCGGCCGGCCCCGCGCTGGCCGGCCGTTACAGGGGGGAGCCCGGGGGTGTAACCCCCCCGGCAATACACATGGCACGGCCCCTTAAAGGGGCCGCCGTTTTAAAAATTAAAGGGGGGGCAATGCCCCCTCCCTTTAGCGCGCCGCGCTGGCCGAGCCGTCATGCCGTCGAGCCGCCGCGCCGCCGAGCCGTCGCGCCACCGCGCCGCCGCGCCGCTGGCCCAGACGAGCCGCTGGCCGGGCCGAGCCGCCGGGTCGGGCCGCCACTCGGTCCGGGTCGACCCGGTTTGGTCCGGCCCAGGGGGTACTGGGCCGGGTCGGACCGGGGCCAGACCCCCCCCCCCCCCGTCTTCGGACAGGATTGGTTCAAATGCCCATAACTTTGGCTGCAGACATTCGATCGACGAACCGTCAGTTGCGTAGCGATCCTTGGATCGAGACGGTCATTTCGGTATACGATACTCAAGATGAACCTTCCTTTTCGGGAGCCTACGTGGTTAAAACTCCATAGATAAGCGTGCTTGGCCTAGAGTAGTGGTCAGGATGGGTGACCTCCTGGGAAGTTTCCCAGGGTGGGTGTGAGACGGAAAGGCCAATAACTAACAGACCGGGCGTCCGATTGACGCGCCGCCTGTTTCGTTGAATTCCTCTTGATGAGGCGGTTCTTTTGGCATACTCCGCCCGAGGTTTGGACGTAGGTGGAGTACGGTCGGGTTGGTTTTGCCTTAAAAACCAACCGGGCCCCTGGAACGAAAAAGCCAATAACTCACAGACCGGGCATCCGATTGACGCGCCGTCTGTTGCGTTGAGTTCCTGTTGACGATACAGAACTTTTGGCATCCTCCGCCCGAGAATTGGATGTAGATGGATAGTGGCCGGGTTGGATCGCACCGAAATCCAACCGGGCCCCTGGAACGGAAAAGCTGATACCTTTCTGACAGAACGTCTGTTTGACGAACCGTCAGCGGTGTTGTTGATCTCGTCGAGAAACGGTCTCTATGAGTATACCCTATGAGAGTTCGGGGTACAGTTGAGATATGGCCGAGTTGGTTCGCTTACGAAACCAACCGGGCCTCGGGGACGAAAAGGCTAGTAACTCACAGACCGAGCGTCTGATTGACGCGCCGTCTGTTGCGTTGAGACCCCTATCACGAGGCGGTCCTTTGAGTTACTTCATCATGGGACTTTGAGATACTTGGAGTATCGACTTGTAGCTCGTGGAGCGGAACCTTCTGGAGACGAGCGTACAGAGTACGGAGACCGTGTAGCCGGAAGAGACCTGAAGACTGCTTGTCCGATTCGATTCGGAGTGACTTACGTAGCCCAGTGGGGAGCACTACTTTGTGAGGTGGCAGACCCACATCGGAGGAGCACTACTATGTGAGGTGGCAGACCCGCGGTACTCGATAGGAGGAGTACCTCAGTAGGCTATGAGGGGGGAGCACTACTATGTTTGAGTGGCAGACCCCGGCGGGAAGCACTACTGTGTGATGTGGCAGGCCCGCGGTACTCGACAGGAGGAGTACCTCAGTAGTCTTAGGTTAGTGAGCAGTACCTCGGAGTCGTGACAGGACCACTGTACACTCCAGAGACGGAGCTCTTTAGCAGTTACGGTTTCGATAATGAAAATCCTGGTTTGAGCTGAGACTTTTGACCTTCGTGTTTACCTCATGATTGAGATGGGTTACTTGATAACTTAGGTATATGTATGGGTACATACCTGGGTAGTGGATATCCGTTGATTTCACAATCCTTGTGTTTCCTCATGATTGAGATGGGTTACTTGATAACTTAGGTATATGTATGGGCATATATCTAAGTAGAGGTTATCTTTTGAGATCTTCTTGTGGTTATCCTTGTTGGTTTAGTGAGTCATTGAGGGTTTCAGGGTCCTTACTGAGTATCGTTATACTCACCCCTGCACGGGCTATGCCGGCACCTCGTTGTGTTGGTTGCAGACGACGGGCAGTGCTGACGGAGGCCGAGTGTTCGAGGACTGGACGATACCCGGAGGTGGACTACACGACGAGTCGGTACCCGAAGGTGGACTACACGACGAGTCTGTACCCGGAGGTGGACTACACGACGAGTCAGTACCAGGAGGTGGACTATGCGAAGAGATGACTCACAGAGGAGGTTGACGGACGAGAGCGTGGAGGAGGCTATCTGTACCTACCCTTCAGGTAGGATCTGTGGTGGATGACCAGGAGCTGCGCTATCTGTACCTACCCTTCAGGTAGGACCTGAGGAGGACGACCCAGGAGCTGCTTCCCTCTACCAGCTGTTTGTCTTTTTGTTGTTGTACCTTGTTCAGTTGTAGTTGTACTTTCTTTTGGGTTTGTATTATGGCCCATTTACCTTTCAGCTTTTCTTTTGTACTTAGTTTTTTGTTTCCTCTTGTACTCTGTGGTGCGTGTTTTCTTTTATAAAGGCAATGCCTTCCCAGTTATCGGGATTTTACTCCTTTGGTGCGAGTCGCCATCCCCTGGCCTATGGAAGGCAAGCTTGGGGTAGTCACGGCACGGGCCCCGAGGACGGGTCATGAAAAATTGGTATCAGAGGAGTTCGGTTCTACCGCAGAACTTATAACTCTGATGTTTCTTTCTGTGAAGCAATAGTGTTAAGAGTACCAAGTGTGGTTTTCAGTTCAGGGAGTCCAGTGTTGGTGCGGGCGGCTGACGTATCCATACACCAGGACCCTGACAACTGATTTTCGACTTTGTGCATGAAAACACTGATTGCGTGTGTGTTTCCATAAGTTTTTAAATGTCAGCTCAAACCAGGTTAGCTCACCAGGTATAATCGTTTGACCGTGTTACGTTGTTTCTTTCAGGATGCCTTTTCACGAACGACCAGCTAGAGCCCAGAGGGATGCGCGTACTGACAGCCTGTCGAGTGACGAGGCTTCGGTACAGGGCCCTCTTGCAGTTGAGGCACCAGCGGAGGCACCAGCGATACTACCATACGTTGGTCCACCGATGCCACCAGACCCAGCAGTAGGCGATGCACGCCACTTGAGTGCACTGCACGAGTTCCAGCACCAGAGGCCACCCAGGTTCCGGGGATAGACGGACCCGCAGGCAGCTGAGGATTAGCTGGAGGCTGTGGTGGGAGTCTTCAGGCTAGTGGGGACGCCGACAAACTTCATGGTGATCTTTGCTACCAGCCTTCTTCAGGAAGCAGTAGGCAGGTGGTGGATCCACTTGTTCCAGTTTTGCGATGGGATGACCTTCACATGGGAAGACTTCGAGACCTTCTTCAGGGTGGAGTGTGTGCTAGTAGCTCTACACCCCGAGCGTGTACAAGAGCTTCTGCCTTTTCCGCAGGGTTTTCGATCAGTTGCCGAGTCATCTGTGGGCAGTAGACAGATGATGCAGAGGTCCAGGAGGACCAGACCAGCAGTTGGACGATCTCGGGTTTTAGGATCAGTGGTGCGGGGCACCCGGGGTGGGGTCAGAGCCAGGCGTTCCATAAACGGAGAGTGTTTCTCCTGCGGCAGAAAGGGTCACCTGGAAGGTGATTGTCCGACTCCTCGTGCAGTTGATCCGCAGGCTTTGGAGGAGCCACTGAGGTAGAAGCAGTGGCGGGTGCTTGAGCAACAACCGAGCAATGGACAAGGCAGTAGAGCTCCTAGATCAGACGGACAGGAGAGGAACTAGTGGATACTTCCTTTTTACTTCTAGTTCCATGTTGTTTTTGTATTCGTGTCTTGTACTATGAGCTGCAATAATAAAAAGACACTTATCTTGTGATGTTTTCTTTCCTGCCCTTTTTGTTTGGTTGATACTGAGTGGTCCTGGTTAAGACTATTGACTTGACCCTCACTTTCGAGATTTCTACTGGAGGAGACCCAGTGACCTCACACTGATGCCGACAGTGTGACTCGACCCTTGGAGGCGAGAGTGACAGTTGGATCTCTTAGTAGTTATTTCGAGGCCTTAGGACGTCATCCATGGCATGAATGCATCATTCATGTTGGTATCGACTGTATTAGGAAACGAATGTGGTTCATCCATGGGATGAGACCATATTTCTCTTATCGGAAAAGAAGAAATCATAGAAGCTCTTGTGAGACTAAAGGAGGTGCAGTTCATCCAGGAGCAGATGAAGACTGCATAGTGCAGTAAGAAACAGGGAACCGGTTCCAGTCTTAGAGACTCGGGCGTGTTAAATGTTTCAAGAAGAGGAAGCTTTAAATAGAGATGAGTCTGCGAAGCGGCAGACGTGGAGGCAGAGCTATGAGAGCATCATGAGGTGGTGTACATCCTAACATGGTACAACCACCCGCCTTAGTTATTCACACCAGGCTCAGGGAGCTGGAGGGAGGAGGAAGAGTGCGGCTGTATGCGGTCAAGGAGTGTGACCCAATGGCTCTATAAATGATTCAAGGGACAGTCTGTGTCCACTACTAGATTCTGTAGTAACAGATGTCGATATGAATCATTCCTCTCTTTCACAAATCTTATTCCAGGCCTAGAGTTTCCGGTAAGCCGTGGACTTAACCCTCACATCTGGAGATACCTTGGGAGGAGACTCGATAATCACACTTTTGCCGACGGTGTGGTCAGACCCTCGAGGCGAGAGTTCTGGTTGGAATCTCTTGGGGGCAGCATTGAGGCCTTACGCCGTGAGTTTGAGTATGGAATGGGCAATAACTTTTCATACTCAAATTGACGGTTTTCGGCAAACTTCGGGATGGGTTTTCCTTGGTCGACGGAAAAGGAAACCCCAGGCAGCGCAGGGTAACTCTTACACAGGAGGGTGAGACCGATCACTCTTGAGTCGGTCAACCATACCCTTGTAGCAGCAGTCGTTTTGAGTTTCCGTTCTAACATAAAATGGAGACCTATGGAGTTCGAGGATGACGACCACGTCTTCTTACGGGTCTCACCTCGACGAGGTTTACGGAGATGTGTCCAGGGAGGCAAGTTATCTCAGAGGTTCAACGGACCTTTCTAGGTCCTCAGCTGGGTAGGCGAGGTGGTTTACCGCTTGGCCCATCCACTTCAGTTGCACTAGGTGCACGACGTTTTCCACGTATCCCAACTGAGGAGATACGTGCTCGACCCCTTCGCATATATCATCGACCATGAGGAGCTGGACGGTGGCGATGAGGTGACTTCTACGGGGGTTCCTGTGGGGATCGAGGATTGACAGGAGCGGATCCTAGGAGGACAGTCGATTCCTCTGGTGCACTTTCTTTGGCAACACGGGAACCTCCAGGTGAGCACATGGGAGCGGAAGGCTCAGATGCGTGCTCAGTACCTCTTTGTTTCCCTAAGTTTGTGGTGAAGCTTTACGGGGACGTAAAGCCCTGTGGTGGGAGTAATGTAAAGACCCATAAATTCCAAGGAAATTGTTTTCTTAATTTTCTTTGGAATTTTACAAGAATGCAGTTTCTGACGGCGCCTGATTCCGAGGCCCGGTGTGCCCGGAATCAATTTCCGAAGTTTGGATCGGGTACGTTCAGTGAACGGACAAGCGGGTTTTTCTAACTTTTGAACTGGTGCTCGGAATCGAATTCTGAGGGCACCGATAAAATCGCAGTGCCGGTATTTGCTTAGAAACGCCTCTTCCGGAGTTGTGTTTGCTCGGGTGTGGTTTTTAATTTTCGGGCTTAAAGTTAAGAAATAAAATAATTTTTTGACAACTTTATTTTATTTCACTTAAGCCACTTGGAAGCCACTTGAAGCCACTTAAAAGCGACTTAAACTGAGTTGAACCGGATAGGGTACTATCCAGAAATATCCTACCCTCTTGGTAGGATATTTGTGAGGTGGGGCCCGCACGAGCCCCGCCGTTTCTTTCCTCTAAGTAACGCACCCGCGAAAACCCATCATTATGAAAGTCAACTGACGCGTTTTCTTAAATTCTTAACAGACCATTTAATTGGGCGGTTTATTTCATAAATTAAATGAGTTGTTTCTTTCGTTGAATTAATACAACGAATTAATGGTTCGTTTCTTATCTTTTGAAATTCAAATGTTTAGTTGTGTAAATAAAATAAGGCTTAAGCTTATTTTATTTTGGGTTGGTCTCCTTTGCCACCTTGAGATATTTTGAGAATCTCTCTCCATCTTCTTCAACCTTGACGAAGAACACGAAGAACACTTAAGCTCCGACGAAGAACGCAGTTTCTCTTCTTCGTAGTCAGTGTGTTTCCGAAGATCGACGACGCCGCTTCTTCGATCTTATTCCTGTGTCAACGAAAGGAGACGTCGTTTCCTCCTCGGACTATCTCCGTCAGCTTACGAAACTTTTCCAGTGACGTAGCTCTTCAGACGCACCTCGACGTCAACGGAAACGACGTTCGATTTCCGCGACGCTCGACCTCCGCGACGCTAGTCTTCTGCGGCTTGATTGGCGTGCTCCGCTCTTGAAACCGAGGTAGGGGTTTTGTATTTTTTTCAAATTACGTGTTTCTTTCCCTCGAACATGAAAGAATAATCTGTTGGACGTTGTTACAAATTTTATTAAAAATTGTGAAAAGTTCATCGTTGTGTTTTCACGATTGGCCGACTATTATCGTTATAACGGGAGGAGACCGGACCGCACGAACACGGCCGATTCTCCTCCCCCTTTTAATCTTTGGTGTTGATTTAGCGAAGACAGCGCGGTGTCGTCGCACCGCGCAGGAACAAAAGAAAACACGGCCGGAGCGGGCTGCGACGAAGGAACACGGCGCCATCGTGTCGCGCTGTAGGTTTCAAACGAGGCCGCGGCCGGAGTCGGACCGCGGTGGAAGGACGCGGCGTCGTCACGCCGCGTCGAACGGATTCACATTCATCTTGGAAGTGGCTACCGGAAAAACCGGCCGCTGGAGAACTCAAAGGAGGCGGCTGGAAATCCGGCCGCCGACGCCGGAAGGAGCGGGACCGCGGGGTCCTGCGGCGAGAACCCGGCTGGCCCCGCGCTGGCTGGCCGTTACAGGGGGGGAGCCCGGGGGTGTAACCCCCCCCCCCCCGGCAATACACATGGCGCGGCCCCTTAAAGGGGTCGCCGTTTTAAAAATTAAAGGGGGGGGGGCAATGCCCCCTCCCTTTAGCGCGCCGCGCTGGCCGAGCCGCCGTGTCGTTGAGCCGCCGTGCCGCCGAGCCGTCGCGCCACCGCGCCGCCGCGCCGCTGGCCCGGACGAGCCGCTGGCCGGGCCGAGCCACCGGGTCGGGCCGCCACTCGGGTCGGGTCGACTCGGTTCGGGCCGGCCCAGGGGGTACTGGGCCGGGTCGGACCAGGCCCAGACCCCCCCCCCCCCCCCCCCCCGTCTTTGGACAGGATTGGTTCAAATGCCCATAACTTTGGCTGCACACATCCGATCGACGAACCGTCAGTTGCGTAGCGATCCTTGGATCGAGACGCTCATTTCGGTATACTATACTCAAGGTGCACCTTCCTTTTCGGGAGCCTACGTGGTTAAAACTCCATAGTTAAGCGTGCTTGGCCTAGAGTAGTGATCAGGATGGGTGACTTCCTGGGAAGTTTCCCAAGGTGGGTGTGAGACGGAAAGGCCAATAACTAACAGACCGGGCGCCCGATTGACGCGCCGTCTGTTTCGTTGAATTCCTCTTGATGAGACGGATCTTTTGGCATACTCCTCCCGAGGTTTTGACGCAGGTGGATTATGGTCGGGTTGGTTTTGCCTTAAAAATCAACCGGGCCCCTGGAACGAAAAAGCCAATAACTCACAGACCGGGCGTCTGATTGACGCGCCGTCTGTTGCGTTGAGTTCCTGTTGACGATACGGAACTTTTGGCATCCTCCGCCCAAGAATTGGATGCAGATGGATAGTGGCCGGGTTGGATCGCACCGAAATCCAACCGGGCCCCTGGAACGGAAAAGCTGATACCTTTCTGACAGAACGTCCGTTTGACGAACCGTCAGCGGCATTGTTGATCTCGTCGAGAAACGGTCCCTATGAGTATACCCTATGAGAGTTCGGGGTACAGTTGAGATACGGCCGAGTTGGTTCGCTTACGAAACCAACCGGGCCCCGGGGACGAAAAGGCTAGTAACTCACAGACCGAGCGTCCGATTGATGCGCCGTCTATTGCGTTGAGACCCCTATGACGAGGTGGTCCTTTGAGTTACTTATTCGTGGGACTTTGAGATACTTGGAGTATCGACTTGTAGCTCGTGGAGCGGACCCTCCCGGAGACGAGCGTACGGAGTACGGAGACCGTGTAGCCGGCAGAGACCTGAAGACTGCTTGTCCAATTCGATTCGGAGTGACTTACGTAGCCCAGTGGGGAGCACTACTTTGTGAGGTGGAAGACCCACAGCGGAGGAGCACTACTATGTGAGGTGGCAGACTCGCGGTACTCGACAGGAGGAGTACCTCAGTAGGCTATGAGGGGGGAGCACTATTGTGTTTGAGTGGTAGACCCCGGTGGGAAGCACTACTGTGTGAGGTGGCAGGCCCGCGGTACTCGATAGGAGGAGTACCTCAGCAGTCTTAGGTTAGTGAGCAGTACCTTGGAGTCGTGACAGGACCACTGTACACTCCAGAGACGGAGCTCTTCAGCAGTTACGGTTTCGATAATGAAAATCCTGGTTTGACCTGAGACTTTTGACCTTCGTGTTTACCTCATGATTGAGATGGGTTACTTGATAACTTAGGTATATGTATGGGCAGATACCTGGGTAGTGGTTATCCGTTGATTTCACAATCCTTGTGTTTCCTCATGATTGAGATGGGTTACTTGATAACTTAGGTATATGTATGGGCATATATCTGAGTAGAGGTTATCTGTTGAGATCTTCTTGTGGTTATCCTTGTTGGTTTAGTGAGACCTTGAGGGTCTCGGGGTCCCTAATGAGTATCGTTATACTCACCCCTGCACGGGCTATGCCTTCACCTCGTTGTGTTGGTTGCAGACGACGGGCAGTGCTGACGGAGGCCGAGTGTTAGAGGACTGGACGATACCCGGAGGTGGACTACACGACGAGTCGGTACCCGGAGGTGGACTACACGACGAGTCGGTACCCGGAGGTGGACTACACGATGAGTCAGTACCCGGAGGTGGACTACGCGAAGAGAAGACTCACAGAGGAGGTTGACGGACGAGAGCGTGGAGGAGGCTATCTGTACCTACCCTTCAGGTAGGATCCGTGGTGGACGACCAGGAGCTGTGCTATCTGTACCTACCCTTCAGGTAGGACCCAAGGAGGACGACCCAGGAGCTGCTTCCCTCTTCCAGTTGTTTGTCTTTTTGTTGTTTTACCTTGTTCAGTTGTAGTTGTACTTTATTTTGGGTTTGTATTCTGGCCCATTTACCTTTCAGATTTTCTTTTGTACTTAGTTTTTTGTTTCCTCTTGTACTCTGTGGTGCTTGTTTTCTTTTATAAAGGCAATGCATTCCCATTTATCGGGATTTTACGCCTTTGGTGCTAGTCGCCAGCCCCTGGCCTATGGAAGGCGGGCTTGGGGTAGTCACGGCACGGGCCCCGAGGACAGGTCGTGACAATTACTTTCTAAATCATGAGACAAACTAGTGTCTTGGAACAAGGCCTTGAAAAAATCTTATTTGTAGTCTTGGCACAAGGCCTTGACTATGTGGTTATGATAGTCTGGCATTATGAATTCCATCATTATGAAAGCAGTTATTGATATTGCATTGATTATTCGACTAGTAGAATATCCATGTGAATAAGTAAATGGAAACACTTCATTTTATTTTTTCCATATTATAATGAAGTTCAAGTTTAAAAGGCTTCTGTTTTAGTTATACATTGCCTTAAATTTTTATGCTTATTTATGAAAGTTTGTGTTGTATTGTTATCCTTACTGAGCATCTGAGCTCACCCCTTTCTATGTTTTATTTTTCCTAGGATTCCAAGAAGTGTATTGTGATTGATACGTAGGGTTAAGAAAAGGGAATAATAGCATTCATAAAGGATTATTTATGTTGTTTTGTATGTTATAGAGTGTAATGTAACATTCATGTATGTAATATATTTTCCAAGACTCCTAAACTGATCGGTCCTTCGTGACTTGATTGCTTGTAATCATTAAAATGTATTAAAATAATTCACCGACTCTGGGTAACTGGGGTCATGGAATAACAGTTGGTATCAGAGGAAGTTTAACAATAACCTTGGAAGCTAGATTTAGATAATCTCTGATTAGAGCACATAGTCCTAAGATAGACTTTGGGGAGTAGTATAGAAGAAATTCATAGAATTTTGGTAATGTAGAGATTTTGTGAGTTTTCCAAGCAAATACATCCATGTATAGATATGATTAGGTAGAGGCAGCTCTGGTATAAATGTACCTAGGGGTAAACCCTGAAAACACCGCTTTGAGCTAGACTAGAACGGGAACTGGTGCATGACAATGGTCCTTGCTTCACTCTTGGTTACGACACTCCCAGAGGATATTCTTGGGATAATTCTCATTTTCTTTACGAACCAATATGAAGGGTTTATGAGTATATACCTCCTCAAAGGAAACCTTTTTGTGATTATGGATTATATCCATAAACTATTCAATTTATGTTAGGTATTTTACATGTTTGGAATTATGAATTGTGATTCATAAACTGACCTAGTGTATGCCATTGTATGGAAATGACACCCAATCGAAGGAATGTGAACTCCAGCAATACGTATGATCCAAAGAGTAAGAAGGTACATATCATTCATGGTATTAATCCAACATTTAGAAGGGAAATTTTCTCCCATGTATTCTCAACATATGAATAAATAGTATCATGTGTTAATAAGATAAGTAAAGAATTCTCAGAGTCCTATGGCTTTGAAGGGAAGCAAGAGAAGAAAAGGATGGACGAGAGAAAGATGGATAAAGGGAAGAAGGTAAAGAAGTATTTTCCCATATGTGATAACTATGGAAAGAAACACCTTGTAACTTGCCTGAAGGTAATGGGAGTTTGTTATAAGTGTGGAGAAAAAGGACACCATGTATGTGACTTCAAGGGTAAGAGAAATGTTTCAAATGTACAATGCTTAATCTTCAAGGAGTGGGGGCACTACATGAACCAATGTCCAAATCATAAGAGTATACCACAAATGATGTTATTGGATAATAATCAAGTTATGATACAACCTCAGATGAAGAAGAATGACTAGTGTTCTTATGTTTTTATTAAAGAATTATGTCATTTGAGTATTGTATAAATGTTGTACTGGTTATAATAATTATGGAGTATATAAGGATTGTTTTTCAGTACTATTTCATTAAAGACATGAGATTGTGTGGAACCAAGAAAAGTGACACAATAGCAGGTTAAATTTTTGGAAAATATATAGTTAAGAGAAAGATAAACCATAATATGGTTCTGATACCGAGGTAGTTATTTTGTAATAATACGTGATTTATTTGGATAAATTATATTGGATATTCTTGACTACCTTTAATCTGATTAATGATTTGTATATTCCATCATTGTTGGAGTTTACAAAATTTTTGGATAGAAGGAGTATATCCAGTATTATATAAGGAATAAGGGATCATGAATGTAATCAATAATGTTTTATGGTAATTCTGGATGTTGGAGTGTTTTAAAAGAATACACGATGAAGGTATTCACAGGTTATTATGTGGCAGAAAGAATCTTCATTGTGTTTACCTTCCTTATAAATTTTGGACTATGAGTTTGGACAGAAGTATTTTGGATAATTCTAATGGTTGGTATGGATTAAGTTTGAAATTGGATACTATTGTTAATTTTATTTTTGGATTTTTATAAAATGGACTACACACAGACCATGGGACAACCCGTCACGTAGGACAAAGATGCGGGAATCAAACCCCCAACCATAGTGCAATTGGGATTTATCACCTACCACTAGACTACGTGAAGTCCCTGGATTGGATAATGTAGTTTCTTTTTTTAGGTCCTGATAGATGAATTGTAAATTCATTTTTTTGGAACCTTATACGAATCAAAAAAAATTGAATATTTTTTAGTTCTACTATATTTTAGAGTGAAAGATTTATTTTTGGTAGAAATTAGTTAAAGGATGGTACTCTACTTGTGAATTATATTTTTTTTTCTTATCTTATTCTATGAATAAATTAATTATTAAACATTATGTAAGGGATCTTAAAACTAAAAATGTGTTATCCAAATACCTTATGTTTTGTTGAATTGATGATATTTTAAATCATCATAGATTGACGGCTTTGAGGGCCTGAATTCTACAATTGTTTGTGACTGATGACCTCAAACACTCTCTATAAGTATTTATGTTTTTCCTCCAATTATGTGTCTCTAATTTCCACCAATGTTCTCCTAATTGAGATCATAATTTGGTGGTGACTTTTTCATTCCCCATTTTACTCTTATTATGACTAAATCTTATTAACCCAATTTCCGATGTGTGTTTTCCCACGAAGGTATTTTCTAATTTCAACCTTTTTTTTCAAAGAAAAATTTCAAATTGTGAGGATGCAATTTATTGAAGGAGGGAATAATTTAACAATTAATGATTTCATAGTACGTTATTTTTTCAAAGTAATTCAATAACTTGCAATACACGCAACACCGAGTTCAAGCACACCACGACTTACCAAACTAGCCGTTCAAAAGTGGTTATGAATAGTATTAATTGAATTTTAAACTTTATATCATCCATATAATTTTTTAATCCATATTATGAGTTTCTTAGAAATAATTTAAGATCAACTTCAATTTTTTTTATATAAAGGAAGTATTTTTCAGAAAATGAAATTTTACCGCCTTTAAGGGAGAAAATTTTTAAATCCAATATTTGACACTTTTATATATTCAATTCAACTAAATAAACTTCTTCTTTATAATCGGGAGATTAAAATTTAGTTTTAAAAATTTTTTGGTATTTTTCTGATAACTTTCATATTTTGGTGAATAGTAAAAATACTATATTTTAATTAGAAACAACTTTTTGTAATCGAAATACTTTTTAGTGTTAAATTATAAATTTTAATGGTTTTGAAGTATAAATAGATTATATTTTTATCATTTAATTCAACGCTGGTCATTGTAAGTAATTTCACTTTGAAATTGGATATAAACAAATGTCAACCTTTTGATAGTTACTATTTCTTAAAAATACACCTTTGGTTTTGACAACGGGAATTAATTTGAAATTAATAATTGAAACTTATATGTTCTTAATTTGGTAAAATATACTTCATTTTTGAATTCGGAATATCAAAATTAGCTTAGGGTGAATTTTCTGTATTATTTAAAAACATTCAATTTTTTATGAATAGTGAAAAACTGAGTTATAGTTTAAAACCGAATTTTTATTTAAACAATTATTTATTTTATTTAAATTAATTTATTTCAAAATATATACATAATACTTATATAATTTCATTGTACTTCATTGGAGTTATTTTATAATAATTTTAGATATATAAAAATTTTATTGAACTTTTCACCGTCTTTTACCCACCTCCTAGGAGAATTTGCAATTTCACATAAAACTTAATTTTACCACTTCTTTGAGTTGAATTTAGAAAATCCAAGAGAAACGGTTAATATGAAGGAGTAAAATTTGGTTCAATAAGATAAAAATAATTTTTGGTGAATAGTAACATGTTACTTTTATTTACCGCAGTTAAAGGTAAATAGGGTAGTTTAAGGTAAAACGAATATTTTAAAATTTTAAAATTACCTTAACACATGTCCTAACTTTATTGGATGAGTAATTACCGACCATGGTCATCTTTGGGTCGATTTTGGGACCCCATGGAGCCACTGATGAATGATAATGACACTTTAGATTAATTAATTTAATGTAAAGGCAAAATTGACATAAACAAAAACCTTTTAGTAATTAATTTTTATATGTTGTTATATAAGTAATAATTTTGACTATAAATATTAATTGGAAATATAAAATAATTTCCTACATCAAGGTATTTTTTTATAATTTTTATACCTAGAATTAATTAAATTATTTAGGGAAATATATTGATAAACTATTTAACTCATTAATAAATGATTAAAATAAATTAGATTATAAATATTAAAATAATATCCAAAACATGTCCAATTATTATTGGATGATTTTATTTCGACCATGAGTCATCTTATATTCGACTCTAATGATTTTTGGACCTTTATAAACCGAATATCATTATATAATAAAATAATATTTTCACATTTTCCTAAAGATCCCCTCCTCCCCATTATAAAAGGATACCACTTCTAATCAATTCCTCACACCTCTCAGGCCTATAGGATCAAACAAACTCTACCCAGTTAACCTACCTAAATCTCTATACTCCTCCTTGAATCCTTACCTTAGGCAGAGGGAACTTCAAGGAGTCCTTTTGGTTCAAACCAAAGGAAGTTACCCAAATTAAAGGTAATAATTTCTCTTAACTTCTTTTATTTTATTTTACTCCTACAACCCCTAAACTCTTTTTATTAATTTATTTTATAGAAACACCAGTAGACCAAATATACTAGGATATTTTTATGAGAAGTATTTGAATTAAACTTATACACACCTCCATCTAATAGGTGAAGGACATAATGTTTCTGTGGATGGAAAACTAACGCCTCAAGAAACGATGATTGTTCAATTACCTCCTACCGCCTCTCATGGTGGCCATTATGATGCCACTGTATTTATATATGATATATATTATGTTTTTTTCTTCATTCTTCTGTATTTTTCTTTTATATCATACCTTAATGGTTTCCATTATGGGTAAACACGATAATTTCATTTGAGGAAGTGCGGACTACCGCCCCCTCAAAGTGATATGACTCGTTAATACCATATGTGGGACATATAAAGGATAGAGTTAATGATATTATATATGATATTATACTGTAATTATAATATACCTATGTATCATTATGTTTTAATTCCATTAAAATAAGAAATAGAAATTAATGTACCGATCATGCGTACGTACGGCTTACCGTCTCCATGAATGGTGCATTTCATTCTTACCCCAAAATGATATGTACAATTATAAATAGATGTATATACTGGAAATATATGATATATATGATATATAAATAATGAATATCATTCTGGATATAGTGATCTTTTGACCATTTGAACAACTTTTAACTATAAGGTGTTCATTTTTGACTCAAGTGCCAAATATCGACAAAATGAATGTTATTAACTTAAATGATTACATAATGTTTATAACATGGTAATAAGTGATATAAAAGGTATAATAAAGTTGTAAAAGGTTCTTAATCAAGTATAAATTAACTTTAGTTTACTATTCATGATATTAAAGAACGAATGGGTCAAGTCGGACATGAGGTAAGGGGTTTTCATCTCACTCCTTATTCCTGTGAGATTCGTGCCATATTGCCACTATTACCTTTTTTGTGGTGTATGTACTGCCCATAATTGTATTCTTTGTGTAATACACTTTAATTTATGTGTATTTACATATTCGTTGTATGATACCTCTTTCATGGAGTGTATGTCTCTTAAGTTACCAAATTGGTAAGGGTTAATTTCACAATCTCTTTATTATCCGAGTTTGTTTTTACATAAGTATCTAATAGGAAATATTTATTTTCTATTTCCATGTTTCATGAAAGATTTTTAAAGGGATTATTTTAAGTCACTTTTTTTACAAAAACATCATTACAAATGTTTTAAATATTTATTCTTCTAAATATTTCTCATTAATGTCTATGTCTTTAAAATGGTTTTTAAGGATTTATTTATATGGACATGAATTTTTTTTAAATGTTAATTCCTTTCAAAAGTTTCAAAGTGGTATGGGAAACTTTGATTAAAAATTGTATTTAAATTTATTCCTTTCTAAATTGTGTGAATTTTAAATGTTTTCATTAAAAAGGGATATTTCTCTCAAAGAGTTTTACAAATCATTTTCATCTATGTCAATATCCTTTTATGGATTTTAAACTTGTTTGAAGATGATTTATTATGATTCAAACCTTCCATATTTTATTGAAGGTTTTGTGATATGTTTGACTATGGATGTGTTATTTTTATACCATTCATGGTTTAAGGATAAAGTATTGACATTTTGTATTCTAGTTTTAATATGAATGTTTATGTTATGTTTAAACCTTTTCATATGAGGAATACATTGGACTTGTTAAGTGATAGGTGGAGCCCGCTATAGCTCCTCGATGCATCGGTAGGTATCATGAGAAAAACCAGTGTCTTGGCACAAGGCCTTGAAAAAATCATATTTGTAGTCTTGGCACAAGGCCTTGACTATGTGGTTATGATATTCTAGCATTATGAATTCCATCATTATGAAAGTGGATATTGATATTGCATGTGATTATTCGACTAGTAGAATATCCATTTGAATAAGTAAATGGAATTACTTCATTTTATTTTTTCCATATTATGTTGAAGTTCAAGTTTAAAAGGCTTTTGTTTTAGTTATACATTTCCTTAAATTTTTATGCTTATTTTTGAAAGTTTCGGTTGTATTTTTATCCTTACTAAGCATCTGAGCTCACCCCTTTCTATGTTTTATTTTCCCCAGGATTCCAAGAAGTGTATTGTGATTGATATACAGGGTTAATCCAAGGGAATAATAGTGTTCATAAAGGATTATTTATGTTGTTTTTTATGTTATAATGTGTAATGTAACATTCATGTATGTAATCTATTTTCCAAGATTGCTAAACCGATCAGTCCTTTGGGACTTGATTCCTTGTAATCATGCCAATGTATTAAAATAATTCACCGACTCTGTGTAACTGGGGTCGGGGTGTTACAAATCCAATTGGTAATAAATACTAAATAATATTAAAAACACTTAATGGTAGAAACAAATTATGTTCCTAAAAACTATTATTATATATATTAAATGTTTTGATTTAATAGTTAATTACATATTATTAAGAAATATAATTCTATTAATTTTAGATTAAATTAATTTTTGAAACATCAAATTTTTTTAATAGTGGTTATTTTATATGTTTAGTAAAACATAAATTACATGGGTAAAAACTAGTTACCATAGTAAATACAAAAATAAAGTGAAAGGAAAAAAAATATAAGCATAAATTACTTCAAAAATGTTTAAAAAATATGTGAAAATACGTTTATGATGATTTTTAGACATAATATCACACCACACTCTATTATTTCACAATTTTGGAACCTTTTACCTGTGAATAGTTTCATTCCATTTTTGAAAAACAATGGGTCTTCACAAAAGTTCCCTTTTCTTCACATATAAAAGGGGACACGCCCACCCATTAATTCCATACCCATTACATAGAATTTGATCCTAAAAATATTAAATTTTATCCTCCTATAATCCCATATCATATTTATATTCTTATTTTCTCAATTATCTAGCATAATACCTTTATTTACAAGGAGATTTCAAAGAGAAAGTTCAAGGTCACAAAGTCGGTATTACTTAATCCTTATCATTTTCTTCTAATTATTTCCCTTAAAAAACTTTATAAAACATAGTTCTTTAATTAATTTTTAATTGTTATTTTATTTAATTTCAATTATATTAATTTAACAACCCTTATTTATTCCTTCCTACCTACTTATAAAAACAAAAGAACATTGCTCATGTATTGTGTGAACTATCATCTCCACAAAACACCATCATCTGTTTTTCACCACCACCCCTATTAAATGGTTATAAGGTTTGAGTTTAATAATAAATTCTATATATATAATAAAATTATGAATATTAAGGTAAAATATATAATCCACGTTCATTTCATCTCATTAATATAAAAATGGAAACATTAAACATGTGTTGTGCGCACTACCACCTCCATGAAGTAACGTATCTCAATTTTAATTTAGGTTATTTATTATTTTTTAAAATATAATAAAATGTGATTTATCACCTTAAAAATATATAAATAATATCAGTATTATTTTTTAATAAATATATTATTCCAAAAGAAACCATTTTCTTAACCATGATCATATGTTAATTATGGTATGTTCATATTTGGGTCAGCCTAACCGCCAACTTGAACAATGATATAAAACTCTATATTTGTTGACTATAGGAACCTAAATACTAATTTTTAAATATTTTAATGAAAAAATAATTATAGGTTTCTGTTTCCAGAAAGGTTAGACTATGTATTTAAATTTTTATTAAAATATCATATTTGATCGTTAAAATTACAAAAATAAGTTGACAATAATTCAATTTTCATGTAAAATAACTAAAAAACTTATAAAATGAGGTGACCAATATATAAATAAATATAATTAAACAATTATAATACCTTTAATGATCTTGAATTAAGGTAAGTGTTTTTGGAATCTCAATTTTCTTCCATTGAGTTTCAAATTTTATTATTGAACTCTATTGTTCCATGTTTTAGTTTTTCTACATAATGAATAAATCATATTTTATTTACTCATAATTGTATGGGGTTCTACAATTCATCCTTATAATAAAATTATCAAATGTTTATTAATTAAATTATGATGTTACTTTAGAGTGATTTCTAATCTCTATTTTTACACCATTGAGATATATTTCTTATTGTACACCATGTTTTATTTTTTTTAATATCTAATTACCCTTTAATATTTTATATCATGTTACTATCATTATTATTTAAATTTAATGTTTAATTTGAAATTTTATCCTTAAAGGGACTTTGATTTGAAAATTACTAAAGAAGTGAGTGTTATTTCTCCATTTTCAATTCAATGGGATGTGTTTGATACTATCCACCATATGTTTCTTTATATAGTGAATTAACTACCCTATTTACTTTATTTATAATAAATATAATTCATTTTATTATATTTCAATTTCATTATATCCATATCATATTATTATTATTATTACATTTCCATTATTTTGAGGGTGTTTTCATCTCAATTTGGTTTCATTGAGATATGTTTCGTATTTCACCACTTGGTTTTTTTTGTATATATTGTACATGGATTAATTTATAAATACTCTCATACTTGTTTACTTCGGGGGTTAAACATTTGTAAATCCATCTCTTCCTTTTTCATTCCAAATCATCATTTTTTATAGGCATGGTTTTTCATTTGATTTCTTTCCACTATGACTACCATAATTTTCATTACATTGGTGCAGGGAATTCACTAATATTTTATACATTTATTGATTAAGAAATTAATTAATTAATTATTTACACATTTCTTTATCTGGTGTTAGTTTGAGGGGTTTTCATATCAAAAGCTAATCATTTTTTTATTTGGGATATATATAAAATATGTATACTTGTTATTAAAATTTTGAGCTTATTGATTACTATGAAAATTGGTAATGTATTGTATATTTTATTCATTATTTCATGTGATGAATTTATTAGACTAAATTAGTGATAGGTGGGGGCCAAAATATCCCCTTAATGCATTGATAGTTCCAATGAGACAAACTATATTAAATATTTTAGTGTATGAATACCTATAAAATAACTTTCCTAAACATAGAACCTTGACAGAAAGATTGTGTTTTCTAGGATCATGATGACCTGGCTTATGGCATGGAATTATCTTTCTAACATTATTCATTTCATTTCTAATGAACCATTTATTATTATCTATGTGCTTATTTATTGGCATTATAATCTTTGATATGTTATTCTTATAGTTTCTTCTGATTATAGAATTATTTTGATTTTATATGCATGTAATATTATTTATTATCATATTATTATAACTTATGATATTTGGATGTTATCCCTTATGTTTACCCTTGATGATAATTCAAGATCACCCCTTCTGATGTTTCTATTTAACAAGTTAATGATGACATTTATTACACATGGTATGTCTAACAGAATAGATTGTGAGGAGAATTTTTTTAGAGATGATGAATACATATTATGGATTAATTAGTTTCATATATAGTTGAAAATATGTCCATTTGATGAGATATATTTTGAATTTTTTAGTTAAAATTTTTTCTAACTCTCTAAAATTAGAATCCTAAAAGGTTATTTGAATGTTTGTTACTCAATATTTATTGGTGATATTGAAATTATTGGTGGTTTAATTTTGGTTCCTTCAGTTCATTTAAAATATAGTATGTAAATATAGTGTTTATTCACACTAGATTATAGGATCATAGGTTTGGGGAACCATAATATTTTTCTTTGAACCTTTTTAAATATCATGTGTATTACTTATTATCTTTTCGTTATTTTTTATTCTTATCCTATTGAAAATATTTGGACAAGTTTGAACCAATTTTTGGAGGGCTATTAATATTAGCCTAAAACTTTTAGGAACTCAATTCACCACCACCCCCTCATGAGTATTTATGTAACTCTAATTGAGAAAAAATAAATTCGAAGAATATATAAAATAGGTACCTCATAAACACTTCCCCGCATTTTTTCCCTCACTCCCAAGGTAAAAACAATATGGAAGTATAACCCCTTCCATATCATCATAACCATATCAACATATCCACAACCACATACTCGTGTATTCAAAGCCTCATATCACATATCCAAATCTCAATAAAACATCATATTTTCATCATAGTAGGGTATCATGAACATGAAGGAGATTAACCATGTGTTATCCTCCTTCCATACATGCCCCCTACTATATAATACATTATGATCCCATTCTCATTACATCAATCTTACATTTGAATTTTTGTCATTAATTCCCATGTATATAAATATTAGTGCATTTCAATAATTCCATATAAAAAAGTGATAATGAGGAAGAGGTAGTACTCAATCATTTATACCCTCTCCAGCCTATATGCTTGGTGAAAATGACTAGAAATTAATGAATCTTGAATACGGTAATCTTATCTGGTTCAGGTGGGGTATGTATGAAATAAAAAAGGGAAATAAAATAAATATATCATATCCACACAAACAAGTCCATCCTAATGTTTTATTGTCAAATTGTATTACCATAACCTATAATCATGAATATGCCTCCATAAATGTTATCTAAAAACTGATTCCACTTTTACAACATCAACCAGTCCCTTTAATCCCAAAAAATCATACACAACCACAATCATAAATTCACATTAACCATAAAATTAATAATTTATGGATTTATCATTTTCCATCTATATTATATTCAATATTCCAATCATTACCCATATTTAATGACAAACTATTCATTATTCATCCCACATTTTTTATCATATCCACTAACTATCGTTCAATTATTAACTACTTTAGAAAAACCCATAATTATTCAATTTAATCCCAATGATCATTTTTATATAATTTATTTCTCATAATATTCCATCGTGATACATACCACCAACAATATATAAGAATAATCCCATATCAAAAAACCATCCACCATAACCACCTTTATGCAAACCATGCCTAAAACAACCAAAATTTCCAAAAATAGGATCCCTTTCCCTAGAACCAGCATTACCAACAACACCACAAAGGTAATCACATTATCCCTTCTCAAAACCATTTCATTCATATAAAAATTTCAAAAACCTTCATGGTACCATAGTAGGCTAGTGGAAAACACATTAATCAAACATCAACTTTTAAGTCATTCTTTCCAGCTAGATTATTTAGGGTCATCATGAGCATCATCGCAGTTTCGAGATTATCCATGAAACCTATTATTTACTAGATTAATATTATTATTCCTTTATGAGAGGATATTGTAAAAAATCATCCCATATATCCTAGTACCCTACTATTTGTGCTGATCCTAACATACCCCGAAGGTAATTCCTGATCCCCATGGGTTAGAGACTACCACCTTGAACCATATAATATAAAAGTGGGAACAAGTTTTCCACAAAACAGAATAAGAAATAGATATATAGCAGTATACTCAAAAAAACTCCTAAAGGAGACAATACAAGAAACCAAATAGGTATATCAAAATGCAAACAGTACATAATCAATGTCCCAAATATTGACAAGACAAAATCAACATCCCAAAGTACACGTCACGACAAGCTCCAAGGGATCAAGAGCATCCACCTCCTCCAAGAGGCTCCTTCCCATTACTCAGACCTGGTATAATAAAATCTACAAACACCTGATGGAAAATATTATAGTGTGATATAATAATCCCAGTAGGGGCTCACCAATTGTTCCATAATAAGATTCTATAATCATAAAAAAACGTTCTTTCATTTATAATCAAAATATTCATATTAGTACATTTTTATATTTAAAATAAAACATCCTCTTTTTTAGATTGATGGAAAACATTCCAACCATGGATTAAATGAACACTTTATATAAAATACTTTTTTACATCAATAGATATGAGTAAATCAGTTTTATAATCAATAGAATATGTAATCAAAATAGTCACAACAAGAACCATTATCATCTACCTTTTAATACAATAGTTTCTAGTTAATGGATTCTCAAACATCTCATATCAGGGATTATGGAAAGTATATGTACACATGTACCTTATAATTGGTCCAAATAGGACCCATCAACATCCCATCATGGATAAGATTCACCGAACTATATTTTTGATAGAGTTTTCATCATCAATTCATTTCTAGGGAATCACCATCTAAGCGTGCATGTACATAATAACTCACTAACTAAAGAGGCTCACATGTTCTTTATAAATCAATCAATAATGGGGAAATAATTTCAAATCAATTCAAAATACAATTTTCAAATTTTCCATTTCAATATTACAAATTAAATTCAAAATAAAAAACATGGGGTTTTCATCATTTAATTCCTTTTCAAACCAAATTCAATAATATGTTTTTTTATTTAATTTAACCCATTTTCTAAAATCAATTCTCAAATCATTTTACCATTTCCATCAGTTTACAAATATTCCCCAACCTCTAATTCCATTATAATTTGGGGAGTTCCCAAAATCTATACCATATTAATTTAAATCCCAATTGACATAAAATTTGGGTTTTTATAAATAAATTTAATGCAATTTCTAACAACAATCTATTAGAGTTTTAATAAATTAGAAAATATTAAATAGAACAACCTACTTTTTTAAGGAATCAAAATTCCCACAACAGGACTCACCAATGAAGGAAGAAGGAACATAACATCTACCAAACTCAACCTAGAACCAAGATTCAAAGACATGGAGTTTAGATCCATCAATTAAAATATTATCCATAAAAATACAATAAATAAAGAGAGAGATGGAATATATAGGAAGACCACATACCCTGAGAGATGCACCACAACCAAAATGATTATCTATTCCCGAATAGATGATCCAAAGGGATTTGAGACCTGTAAAACCTCCTAGGAAGAGCCTCTAGGTCAAGAGAAAGAAATTATATAGTATGAAAATAATAATTTAAGCTGGGATTCCTTCTTAAAACTACCAATATTTATTTTACATGTCATGTAACCTAATTACACATCATATAATTATCGAGTCCCACATATGCTGAAAAACCGATCACCTTTTATTAAAAATGTATTTTTTAAAAATTACAGGATGTGTGATATTTACACAACATGTAACCTTTTACATTGTTTACTCACTTCATAGCATATTACAGGTGATAATTACACATTTTTAACCCCATTTCACATTGTGTAAATCCCCAATAGAATGCAGAGATGTAGGTTTTATGAAGAAAAATCAATCAAATATCTAACTTCACTATTATAGGTAATGTCTTAATTCCTTCTTGGTATTACTCAACCAAAGAAAGTGTAAAACCAAAACAAAGGTTATAACATACCTGAAATAACGGTATAGGTATGTTACAGATATTCTAAAAAATAATTAAAATCAGGAGTTCATAAATCATATCATTAATAAATCTTTAAATAATAATATCATTAGAAAACTATCTCATGATGTAACATAAAACATATAAATAGTAGGTGATACACTTTCACTTTAATTTTCATTTCATTTTTTTAATATTTATTAGGCTAATTCAAATAAATTATTTAGTTGAAAAAGGTAACATGATAATTCAAAAATTCATAAAAAATGATGACTAGAGTTCCCAAATACCATAACTTAACACAAAGATTCAATGGTTCAATGCATAGGTATAGGGAGGTGAAAAGATGATCTCATGCTAGAACTCATGAGGAAAACACAAGATAATCATGGGTTAGATTAAAATCAAAGTGAAATATTGTGATCCTCAATCTCAAAATAACAAAAAGGATCAAATAGGGATAAACTTCCAAATTTATAAGAAAATAAAAAAGCTAGAATCATAGGGATATTATCTCCAAAATTCCTTCCTAACAACCCAGTCAATCCCCCCCAATCACATTCAACCAGAAGTGAATATTTTTATAATATCATACCATTAAAATTTCCTGAAATCATGCCATGGATCATGAAAGGATGAAGAAATTTCTATTTTGACAAAAAAAACATAAATTACATGTGTTTTTAGTTAATATTATATATTTTTCAATATTAAAAACATATTTTAGGTCAATATTTTAAAAATGGAAAATCCCACTAAGGAATGAATCTTATGAAGGTCTATTAAAATTTATGAAAGGATCAACAATTTCATAACAGTCTTTAATGAAAATGTAAGTTTCATTTCTATAGTAAAGTAAATTACTCTTATGATTTTATAAATTTACTCTTTAGTTTTATAAAATAATTTTACATCTCCATCTGACTACTACATTTTCATAAAATACGCTTATGGTAATAGAAATGTCTCTTATGTTTTTAGAAAAGAATCTTGTTTTTTGAAGATTATAAAGGTAAACACTCTTAAGAATTCTCATATTACTCTTAAATTTCACAACTGACTCATATGTTTTGATAATATTTATAAACTCCCCAAAACATAAGGGTGCATTCTAATAAGTTATTCAAATGAAAGGGTTATTTATAATGGGGATATCAAATTGTAGGGTTCATCCTAAACATGGATTAATATTCAAACTAAAACATAAAAATAGAGATAAAGATCAATAAATAAAGAATAAATATTTTTAATGGAAAATATTGAATGAATAAACATTAATTTCATTAAAATTTCAAAACTTCTATGAAATATACTTGAACCCCCACAACACCACAGAAATAAAAAACTAATGGGTTCAGGTTAAACCATGTCATTACATCATAAATATCATTAAAAATTCTTATCCTCAAATATCAAAATTAAATAGGGAAGGAAAATAATAAAAATGGAATATTTAAAAAAAACATCAACAGATACCTATAAAATAGAGATCTTTCTAATCATGAGCACATTAAAATTAACACTAAGAGAAAGAAAAAAATCACACTACATTAAAAATAACCTTATCAATAAATCAAGGTGATATATTCTATTGAAAATTGATTAATCAAAAAACAACCAGGGATATTGAGAATGAATTTTTGACTCGTATTCACATGTATATTCTGTTAGTCCACCATGACTCCATAAAACCAAAACTAAGAAAAAAATATTCCTACCCAATACATTTTCCTAATGATCATGAATCTCAATCAGTCACTCCAAAATAATATTATCATCCCTTACATCTAACTCCCCCTAATAAATGACACAAGATTCATTATGAAGATATCATTAAAGCTATGACATGTAGAAAATTTCATGAACCCAATCGAGCAATGGAAGAAGCCCTAACTAATACGCCTCCTCATCGACGCACCCCAACACCTCAAAAGGGATAATAAATCAATAAGAAAGATTACCCTTTTCCAAATATTCATTTCTCATGATAAGGATAATAATTAAATAAAAAATGACATCTAAACTCAAAATACTAAGATATCTTCCTATGATAAATATAAGACTCTTGGTAGTCTTATTCCTCCTTTATCTAATCCTTTTTCACCTGATGCATCTCTGTCATTCTCTACACCACATATGGTCTAAGGACTGATAACCCCCTTACCTCAATATATCACAAAAAGGATCCAAAAAACCCCACATCCAAACTGATAATGTATAGATTCCAATGGAAGGGAGATAGATATTATTATATGTAATCTCAACCAAAGTCAGGTTCTTCAACCACAACCCAACAAAATACATTATTCATGGACAAAATACAACTTCCAAAATCTAACTAGTCCACTTCGTTTGACCATAACTATGTAGGTGTAATGTTGTGGTATGGTGTATCTGACCACCAATATCATGATAAGTTCCCCAGTACTCATGAGGTTAAATAAGGATCTGTATGGGAGATAATGTTACTTGATACCCTAAGAAGTCATGTTGTCTCATCCATAAACTACCTCACCAAAACTTCTTCAACACCCTACTCCCTAATCACTAAAAATGATCTTACTTATACAAAAGATCATCAATCACTAAAATAAGATCATAAATCCTTCGTATTGGTTTAATATAGTGATAAAATCTGTTGATATTTCCTCTCACATCCACTTAGGGACATCTAATGTCTACAATAACACACTAAGGTCATGATGCTCTACATTCAATTGATAACAAACCAAATATTAGGAAAACAATTTCCACACAATTCTTTATCCATAGATATAAAAATAGATTACATATGGAATGATACATCTTGTATATACTAGGATTCACTAATAAGGGTGAACAATGAAACTCATTAAGAATCCCCTCATGCATCAACAATAGAACAAACAATCTCCCTTTGAGTAACACTCAATAAAAATAATCCTCCAACCATCCCTCAGAAATGTCATTGTGGAAGATGTAGTCTCTAATGACCCATATCCATATAGTCTTAACCATCTCATATTTCTAAATCTTGTGGTTCTCATAGGAGTCCTAGAGTGGGTCTTGAGGTTTTTTCCTACTAAAAACAATAATCATGGAGTGTTCATAATGTTTAAGGGTTTCACATCATGAATGTGTATTTTACAACTTGGGTGAGAGGCTGATTCATGGACTGAAATCCATTCAAGTCTTGTGTGATGCTGGTTCATGGGGTGCCTCACAATGTGAATAAATTCAATGTTGAGTCGTCTGATGAATCACATTTTTCAATGATACATAAAATCAGACACTTTAATAATGTGACAGGGTTTCACACTATAAAAATACACTGGATAGTGCACTGATATAAATTTAAATGCATAAAATTTTCATAAAATCTATCTCCTTTCTCCCAAACCATAGAAATCCAGAGGCTCTCTCTCTATATTTCAGGGAATCTGATTGATAAGGATCAATTATTGGATTCTTGTATTCAATCTGTGGTGATATGTGGTATGTTATTCCTTTTTCTCTCATGGTTCTTTGATCTGGATTCTCCTGTTTCTTCTTTCCAATTCATGGATATCTCTCTCCATTATTTAAATGTAGTTTTATTTGTTTTTTTCTGTTAGTTTGATTGTGGCATGGAATCCTTTTAGGGGTGCAACTCTTGTTGGAGGGGTGATCAAGATCTACTGCATGGGTTTGTTCTCATGCAAAGAATGTTGACACTTTAAGGTAGGGGATTCATTGATTCTCATATTTATTTACATGAAAAAGTAAATTTATCATGGTTAATAACTTTGTATGGAAAAATTATTACCCTAATATATATTTCCCCAGATTAATAATGAATTGGATTGATATCACTGGTCGATGTTTGATATTGGGATAATGATTTTACACTTGATTTACTAGAGAGTGTGTTATCTATGTTATGATTTTTATAATGTATTATAATGATATGGATTGTCATATTTTTATTGATAAAAAATTGTAAATAATTTAAAATAAAAATTAATTAATTAATTAGATTAAGAAGTCTAGAATAGTCATGTTCTGGTGAATTCAGTGTTTCTTATAATTTGATGAAAATTTAAATTCAAGAAATGAGAATGCTTTATTAAATTTTTTATTACATGGTAATAAAATTGATAAATAATTTGAAGCATGATAATTCTTTTGTAGATGTTAAAATTAATAAGAATGTTAATTATTAGGGTAATTCTCTAAGTTTGATGAAACTGATATTAATGCTAAGAGCATGTTTAACTTTTGATATCTTTTTATAACTTGATAACTTAGGTTTCCCATAGTTGAAACCTATAAATCAATTAATTGGTTCATTAAATATGTAATAAAAAGTGGTTTTTTGATGAATATAATTGTTAGGTCTTGAGTTTCCCATCTACATGAGAAGGCCGAGTTCTTTGATACTAGAGTCATGATATGTCGTTTTGTGTGAAGGATAGATTATTTTTTTGGGCATAGTTTTCCTAGTTGACTATGTTTATTTCCTTCAAACATGTGATGATCTCTAGATGTGAGATTTTTTATGTGATGTTATATGATCCTAGGATGTGTAATCTAGGGATGATGATGTGATGTTTGAGGGTAGAGCTGAATGATGTGGTAGTAGTTGACACCAATGATGGTGGGATGAATCAAGATATTCATGTGGGTGTCGAGGATGACACCCGAGATGATGGAACGGGTTAAATCTATAATTTACCATTTATATTTTTCTAATAGTGGAGAAACTCATTAATAAATATATTTAATTGCTAATGTTAGGGTTTCTTGTTTTATCTACATTCCTTTCCCCACTTCTTGAATAAGTTGAGTGTGCTTAGTTGCATGTTTCCTCTTGGTGGAAGCTAAGGATGGTCGTACTAGAGTACCTAGAATATGGAATGTTTCTAATAATTAATAAATATTTATTAACCCATGGGATTTTTATTTTTTGAATGAAAATACTGAAGATATGTTAAACTCGAGAAACCATGAACTCAGATTGGATTATTCTTGGAGGGCATGGACCTCACACTGGTGGCCAATAAATGTATCTTGAAATAGTGATAATGGTTAATTTAACATATAATAAATTAATTAATGGAAGTAAATGATAAAAATAAAATAATTAATTAATGTAACACTTGAAATGATTGATTGCTTATAGGATATCTAGTCCCTAGTAATGGCAGTCGGGTGTCAAACTGATAATAGTTGCAGTTGATATTAGGATTAGTTTATGACCACAGTGTGGGTATGAGATATTTATTATGTTTCATATTATTTGAGTTAATAAACTACCCCACAAATGTTGGTTATACTTAATGAACCCCAGTGGACTCTAGGAGGGTGTTTTCTCTAACATCCTGGTGGGAGGGTGGATGGCTAACTACACACTAAGGGCCCTCTCTCTTCTCTTGGAAGTTACTTGTGCTAGTATTAATGGTGGTTAGTTTCCCCATAGATGATTTTAGACAACTACAATTACTTGTGTTCATTCCACACACATGTATCTCCAGATATAATATCCAAAGGATTATTATAGGTATGACCTGTATGGGTTGTGATGGATTGAGGTACTTATTCGGTGTATGGGTTTTGATGGATTGAAGTATAATACCTGATTTTTGATACACATCGTATGGTATATAGTGGCTCCTAGAAACTACTTATATATTATATACAGATATATGGATAGGATGATGTGATTAGGTGGTACACGAGGTGCATGTTTTGATACTAATCCCATGTGTCTATGGGTTGGCTTATTTTGGAGAGATATGGATTAGGACATGCAACATCGGGGCAGAGCGGTAATCTAGTGGGGAAGCTAGAGTGGGGTACCCTTGATGTTTCATTATTATATTATATAATATCTTTTATAAAATAATTGGTGAGAGTTTTCCATGATTATTCTATGAACATAGTATACATGTTTAGGTGATGAGTTTTTTCACTATTGTTCATTATGCTTTAATAAGATTTCATTAAAAAATTTATAAGATGCACCAGAGAGGATCATAATGAGTATACTATTATGATCACCCTATATATATATAAATTTTTTTGATGTTAGATATGAAAATTTGGAGATCAGGCTGGATATTATTAGTATGTGGTTTCGAATGAGTTGTTTGGGCTTCATGGTCTTCGGTGTATTTACCTTTATTTTACTTATGGTTTTCCTTTTAGTAGTTTAGTACTGTATGAAATTTTATGTTTTCACTTGGTATTTAATTATATATATTTTTGAGTAGGTATTTATACGTATATTCATATTATATCTCTCTTCCATATCTTTTTTATAGGGTAATGCCTCCCATTGTATGATTATTATACCTTTGGTGATAGTCACTCAACTGAGCCCAACTAGAGGTAGGGCTCAGGTAGTCACCATATCACTTCTCTCATTGCCTTCCAATGAGGGTTACACCTTCAAGGTGAGGGGGTCATGATATAGTGGTATCATAATTTCATATTTGAGGGATAGGATAGAGTTTGGAGTTAGGAATAGGTGAGATTACATGGGTTGGTAGAGAAATGGTGTCATCCAAGTTAAGTAAGTAATGTAAATATGAGAGATTGGTTGAGACATGGGTTTTTAGGTCCCCTATGATCTAATACATGGAAAATTAATTTTACTAGGCCAATTAAATGAAGTGATATTGCTTGTTTGGTAGAAACATTGGAAAGTATCCTGCATCATTCTTCTTTCTGTATGTGTTTGAAATGGGTAGATCTTAGGTTAGAATAAAACTGTAATAAGATAAAAAATAATTAATTAATGCTAAATATTCCATATTTTAGGTTTAGGATCTCTAAATGTTTTTTCATTTTCCCATATTGTCTCTAGGAAAATTTCCTCATCAGGTTTTTCCCTAATATGTTCAGCTATATGTGCCAGTAGATCGTTGTAGAGTGGAGGAAATGATGAAGACACATGCAGGATTACTCTCATAGAGATATAGTTCCTGATTCTATAAATGTAAGAGGGGTTAGTTTTAGATATTATCATATAATATGGGTTTTAGGAGGTTGATATTGCTTTTATTTTGATCCGTGATCAGAAAGAAAACTTTCTTTAATTGTATATGAAGATATTAAATGGAGTAGTGGGTGGTGTTGTTTTTCTTACTCAAGGATCATAAGGAATTTTCATCCATTTGGGATAAGGTTTGAGACCAATTCTGAGAAGAGTTCCTTTATTTTACTATAAACGTAGCCAATCACCAGAATATTTTTACCCTTCTATAGGGTAGTTTCATCATGTGAGAGTTTGGGATCTATTTCCATACCCTTCAGTGATATGATTAAGACATGTTTCCAGATGATGAGGTTAGGGTAAGGCATTTATTGGAATCTTTTCATCTAGATATATTTCTCTAAATCACCCCATTTATGAAAAATATGTATCTTGAGGTTTTGGTGAGAGAATATGTTATGAAGATGATTCTAACAAAAACCGTATAGTCACGAGAGGGGAGTCATCATGATTCCTTGTGAAGTAGATTTCTGGTCTGGGGTTCCCAGTTACCTAGAATGAAGATTTTTATGTCATCCATTACTAGGTATCAGACTTCATCATATCATTTATTTGGGGGGATTTTTTATCATACCTATGTAAATGAATAAAACATGTGGTTTTTTATGGAGGTCTTGGTCATCAACAGTGATAACACCTAGCCTTTCTGAGAAATCATCATGCACTAGTTCTTCTACTTCATCTTCCTCCATTGATGCAGTTTCATTTGAGGCAGCAGCAATAGGGTGTTCTAGTCTGGTATCATCATAGAAAATATGGGGTAGGATTATGGAATCCCCAAGATTCTTCTCATCCTTAGATATCAGAGTGCGTCCATGGAGGTGGCCTTCAGCAAGGTTAGAGAGGCCATGGAGGAGGTTGTGTTGAGATTCATACTTTAGCGTTGCTAGTGTTGGGTGATCCAAAAATAGATTGAGATACCCTTTTCTTTTTTTCTACATGGGTTCATGCATTTTTATATTCAAGAGTGAATCAATAATTTACATCACCTACCCTCATCCATGGTTTGGGGCTTGAGGTAGAAATGATTCCAATTCCCTTGGCACTGTGTATGTCAATTGGAGGTCAAGATCACTTGTATGAGTTATTTCGATATTATGATCTCGTTTTGGGGAAACATCCCACTTGGGGAGATTTTCTATGTTTACTAATACAGTAATAAGACATTATCATTAGCATGTATTGATTGTATTAGGTGAAGGATATAATGTATTTCTTCAGGTGGTAGGTTTTGTTCTATTATGTTAATAGAGATCCAGTAATGTTTGTTAATTACAAAGACCCTCACATGGGTCAGAGGCATGTTCCATCCTTATCTTATTTGATGAATGAGCTGATTTCATGTTCATAGGAATTTCACCAGTCAGTGTTTAGTGGGGTTGTAGAAAAGTACACTTATTTCTTTCTAGAGGAGGTTGTAGTGTTAACCCCTCGATGGGAGATCAGTTTTGGGATTGTGCTAATGAAAATAATGTCTCCTATATCAATGCATCCAAATAGGAACCATATGATTTGTGAGAATTTTGAGTCTAGTTTGATGATCTATTGTAGCGAGGTTTTGTTTGGATGGGTGTATCAACTTGGGGTACAACAATTTTTTTTGTAAAAAAATACAATGGTGGTTTGTGACTTCGAATAAATTATCATCACTTGAACTAATTTACAGTGAATAATTTCTATCATATTTTGTAGATTAATGATTTATTCAATCATCTTAAGGGAGTAAGATAGTTCTTGATGATCGATCTTCGGTCGGGGTATCATCATATGCTAGTGAAGGATGAGGATATTCAGAAGAATATTTTCTATTTTCATCATTGGCATTATGAGTTTGTTGAATTTCATTCTATTTGATGACTACTCTAGATATTTTCATGGGGTTGATAAACACATTTTTTAGATAGTTCTTGTATATGTTTTTGGTGGTTTTCATTGATGACATATTGTATACTCCACATCTAATGAGGAGAATACAAGGAATTTTTGGTCCATTTTTTTAGTTCTTCATCATGAGAAGATGTTTGGGAAGTTTATGAAGTGTAAATTATGGGATCTTGAATCCTGTTTCTTGGTGAATTTCAGGTCCGAGTAGGTATTATTTACAGATCCATCGAAGATAGAGGTGGTTGTTTGTTGGGAATCCCCCAAGATAGTGTTAGTGGTGCAGAGATTCCTTGGTATTGTAGGATATTACTGAAGGTTAATATACTATTTATCATTTTTTGACTCATTTTACATCCTTGACCTGGAAGGATTAGGAATCCTTATGGATAAACCAATGTTGGATAGCTTTTGAGTACTTAGAGGAGAGGTCAGTCAGCACTTTGGTCCTTCTTTTTCTAGAAGAAGGAGTTCAGTATGACATTTTTTTAAGATTTTCATATTTTATAGGTATCTATTTTTATGAATAAAAAATAATTTGTTTTTATGGTTCTCAAAAACTACATCCCCATGATCATAACTATTCCACCCACGATCATGAGTTGGTGGAAGTTGTGTTTTCATTGAATTTTTGGCAATATTAACTCATCAACAAGCATTTTTTGGTTTTTTAACAACCATAAGAGCCTAAGTTATACCCTATCCTAGTGTCAATTTAACTTGACATAGATATGGTGGATGTAATAATTTCATGATTAAGACTTTAATATATCTTATATACCAAGAAATTGAACTATTGTAGCTAATAAACTGATCAGGAAGTCAAGTAGTGATACCTTGTGTGAGTTAGGAGATTCTTAGAGAGTGATGGAAGAACTCTCAATGATGCATCTAGATATGGGAGAAGTTATAGGTAAATGTTAACTTTATAGATTATGGTGTAGTCTTATTTGGTACATAAGGTATAGGAGTCCCATCTAGGGGGCTCTGAGGTAGAGTTCATGAGGGATCGAGTTGTTTTTGGTGAATGCCCTTATTATTGGTCTGAGGATGGATAGAACTATGTTTTATTCTAAGGAATGATTTATATTCCTTCATTTATTCATGATAATTTACTCTATGAGTTCAATTGCTCACCCTTGGTGGTACATCATGATGTGGTGAAGATGTTCCAAGTTTGAGAGGATAGTTTTTGTGGCCTAGGTTAAATCATGCAGTTGCGAAATTTGTGTATCAATGTATGGTCTGGTAGAAGATGAAGGCTAAGCATCGTGTTCCTGATGGTTTACTCTAGACATTATATGATTACCACTGTAAGTGTGAGGACATATTTATGCAATTCGTTATCATTTTACCTCTATCTTAGGGAATATTTGATGTTATATTGATGATAGTGGATAATTTTATGAAATTACACTACTATATAGTGTTCAGGTAGTCAAGCTCATTAGAGGTTCTATCAAGGAAGTATCTGGATGAGGGGTGAGAATCCATAGAGTCATGAGGAAAATTATATCTAATTAGGATTTCTATTTTACATCCAAGGGTTGAAGAGGTCTCCAACAATCTTTTGGATCTTAGTTATTCCCCAGAACTACTTTTCAACTATATAAGGAAGGTCAGATAAAGTAGCCATCCATACTCTTGAAGACATGTTGTACTCTTATGTCCTATATTTTAGAGGTTCGGGGATGAGGAACCTTCCCTTTGTAATGTTTTTTTAAAATAACAGTTTCCACTCCACTATTGTTATATCATCATTTGAAGCTCTGTACATCCAACCATGTTGTTCTTATTTCTACTGGATTGGGGTAGTAGAGTTAACATATCATGGAAGAAACTAGTACCAAATATGACAAAGATCGTACTGGTAATTTAAGAGAGGATTAAATAAGCATAGGTTTTTCATAAATCTCATGTAGATCATATGAACAGACCTCTAGAGTTTGATGTTAGAGATCACATGTTACTAAAGTTTACTCCTCGTTGAGGGAAGTGAAGGCTTGGTTAAGGGAGTAAGCATTCTCCCATGTTTTTTGTGTCTTTCAAGGTGTTTTATCTTGTTATATTCATGGAATATTGAAAAAAAATCCCCTAAAGATGACTAGAATACACAATGATTTCATGTATTGCAACTCCTTTTTTATCTTCATGATGAATCTCATGTCATCAATTGGGGTGAGATCAATTCTAACAATGATAAAGGCTTTAAGGAGCAACCTGTGGCAATATAGAATCTCTTGAAGAAGGTGTTGTGTGGGTGTACTATTCCCGTTGTGTCTTGTGGTTTCATGGTGTCATGGAGGAGAGTACTTGGGAATGTGATTCATAAATTTTCACTCATCACCACAAGTTGTTTGACGTTTTATTGTTCTCCTGTAACATTTTTCACCATTTTATATGTTGACTATTATGGTTTACTAGATGGTTTCATCTAATTTATTTTTTAATCCTTGATATTGTTTGAGAGGTATCTCTCCTCTGAGAGTTATTAGGAGTAGGTTATTATTGAATTGTGGTTTTACATTATTCCTCTCACGAGGTTGTTAAGCTCCAATGATAATTAGGACCTTGAAAGGTATCTCATAGGGTGGATGTTTGGATAACCCACTTTAGTTTTCAATATAGGTTTGGTTTGGGATTCTATAGGGTGATATTATTTTGAGCGGTATATTATGTAAGGGTATGAATCAATCTAGTTTGTCCCTTTGCCTGTTTTCAAGGCCCATGGTTCTCAGAGGAGGCCTAGAGTGGTTCTTGAAGTGTTTGCATACTAAAAGCTGGAAGCAGGGAAAATTCACAACATTTAAGCATTTCACATTGTGAATGTAAGGTTCATGGCTTGTTTTAAATCCTGATTCACTGCCTAAAATCCATTTATGACTTTTTTGAGGCTGGTTAATGGGGTACCTTATGACATGAATTAATTCAAGGTTAAACACTGCGAGGCCATGTATTTTTCATTGGTACTTAAAATCTGGTAATTCTATAATGTTAAAGGGTTTCACACAATTAAAATCTCTTGAAAAGTAAGAAAATATAAATTGAATCACCTTTGGTTTTTCTCAAACCTACAAACTTTCTCCCAAACCCTAGGCAGCTAGTGGATCTCCCTCATGGAATCATAGATTCCATTTGATAGGGATTGATTGCCTTCTTCCAGTGATCGATATGTGGTGATCCATGTTATGTTACACATTTTTCTCTTGTGTTTATTCCATTTTCAGGCTCCCACTTATTCATTCCATGTGATTTAAGTTTATCGTCATCATTTTAATGGAATTTTCTTGGTTGTTTTTTGGTTTGGTTGTGTCACGGTGTCCTTGGAGAAATGATTCTCTTATGGGAGGGGTGATCGGGATCTATGATTTGGGTCCATTCTCATGCTAGGAATGTCGATGCCTTGAAGGTATGGTATTTTTTTCTCCTATATATTTACTTATAATCGTAATGTTGGCATGGTTTATCCCTTTATATGGTGTCACGACCCATCCCCCAATGCATGTGTCGTGACTACCCCAAGTCCGCCTTCCATAGGCTAGGGGCTGGCAACTAGCACTGAAGGCATATTCCCTAAAACTGGGAATGCATTGCCTTTAAAACCTATAACACACACAACCAAGCACACAACAAGATACGAACTCAAGTAAGCTGAATAGTAAATAGAGTGAGTACAGTAAGTAAAAAGGGGTCAAAATACAAGTCCAACTGGAAAGTACAGGGAAAACTGGAAAGTACAGGACAGCCGAAAGTACAAGTAATTGAAACAACTCCTGTGATCACCTGCCAAGGATCCTACCTGAAGGGTAGGTATAGATCTCGTTCGGTCGTCTCTATGGTACACATTGTCTAGGTCCACCTCCGATCTACCTCCAGTCCAGGTGCCCTCATCCCCAGTCAGTATGGTTCGTCGCCTACATCCAACACAACAAGGTGTGGGCATAGCCCGTACAGGGGTGAGTATAACGATAGTCAGTAGGGACCCCAATACCCTCAAGGTCTCACAAAATTCACCAAGTATAAACCACAAAGTATGAAATCAACAGCTTTCCCTACTTAGGTATATGCCCATATATATACCTAATTTATCAAGTAATCCATCTCATTCATGAAGGAACACAAGGGTTCTGACTCAGCTCACACCAGGTATATCTTTAGGTATAGAAGAAGAGATGATTATATGTAACTATTAAATCATCTTAATATGTTATGAGGATCGACTACTATCCTCTATAGGATTACTAGGAGATGACCTGCACAGGATCGTTGGGAGCTGACCCACACAGGATCACTAGGATCTGACCCCCATAGGATCACTCGGAGCTGACCCACACAGGATTGCTAAGATCTGACCAACACAGGATAGCTCGGAGCACTCTTATTATCACATCCAGCTACTGGGTCTCCGCACTAAGCTTTCTCATCTCTGGGAGAGTCCGCTCCCCAAGCCACTAGTAGATTCTCCTATTTTCTCTATTTCCTACGAAGAAGTATCTCAAAGGTTCACCATGTAATAGGGGTATCAACGCAACAGACGGCGCGTTAATCGGATGCCTGGTCTGTGAGTTATTAGGCTTTTAGTCCCGGGGGCCTAGTTGGATTCGTGCTTGATCCAACCTGACTATAACCCATCATAACCCAAAACTCTGGTGTGGTATAATCAAAGGGACCGTCTCGCTCAAAGATTTCCAGCGCCACTGACGGTTAGTCAAACGGATGTATGGCACCAAAGTTATGGAAAAAAGAATGTAAATGGGTCGTAGTGGGCTCAGGTTCGGTCTGACCCGACCCTTTGGGTTCGGCCTGGCCCACTGGGTCCATCCCAGTAGGCCACGGGTGGCCGCAGAGGACCGTGGGTGACCGCGAGAGAATGAGGTCATAGAGTGGCTCAGTCGGGGCGGTTTGGCCAGAAGGGTGGTGGCGGCTTGGACGACGGCTCGGCCAGGACGGCGGCGGCTTCTTAGCCTAGACGGTGAAGGTGGCTTGGCCCAGATGGTGGCAGCGGCTCGGACGACGGTGGCTCGGCCCGGATGGCGGTAGTGCCTTGGACGACGGTGGTGGCTCAGACGGCGGTGGTGGCTCGGCCCGGACGGCAGTAGCGGCTCGAACGGCGGTGGAATCTCAACCCGAACGGTGGAAGCGGCTCGGACGGCTTCAGCGGCTCGACTCAGACGGTGGTAGCGGCTCGGCCCGGACAGCGGCGATGGGCCATGGGCGGTGCGGCGGGGCTGCGGTGGCGGTGCTTCGGGGTTGCGGCAGGGGCGCTGCAGGTCCGTGGGGGTGGTGGCAGGACCGTGGGGTGGCGCGACGGGCCGCGGGCGGTGAGGCAAGTCTGAGGGTGGTGGAACGTCGTGGGGCGCGGAGGTCATGGGTGGAAGTTCCATTGCCTTCGTCACCTTCGTCCATTGCGAAGAACACACCAAAGAAGCATATTAGCGGAGGGGTCGGGCCATATTTGTTTGGCCCACACCCTTCCGTGTTAGAGTGTTAGAAAGCAACTTAACAAAAAAAAGAATGTGTATGGAAGATATTTAAGAACTTCAATCCCCACAACCTTTGTCAATCACTAATCACATTCCCGCAAAAGAAACCTAGAAGGGAAGATCATGGGAACAAAACCCCTACCTCGTTTGATTCATCGATGGAGATTGTGAGGGAGAAGATGACATCGTTGGGGGGGGATACGATCATTGTTTGAAGATGTCCCACATTAGAGGATGTCCTGAGGAAGAAAGTCGAAGTCGATGTCGGAATTCTTCATTGGTGTTCTTCGTTGGAGAGCTTTCTCCCAAGTTCTCCAACGCTCTCTCCTTTGCCAAGACTTTTCCCCAATTCCACCAAAATGAAAAGGTAGCCCAAGATAATAGATTATGATATCAATTATTTTGTTTGTAGGAACCAATTCAAAATAGCCTAATTAATTAAATTGAGTTGGTATAATAAATGTTGAAGGAGTTGAAGAGGCTCCCCCACATTTAATGGGAAGTTTGAGGGTTTATCCATTAAAGGGGAGTTCAAGGGGGTTTATACGTCAGGTGGTCCCCACCACCATAACCTCTCATGGGTGGTTAGTTTTGGTGGTCCCCACCATCATAATCTCTCATTGGATATTTAGGTCTGGTAGTCCCCACTTCTCAATATCCACATGTGGGAGGTTTTAACAAATAAAATAAAATGTTACACTAATTTTATTTTATTTTATTCTTTTCACAGAAAACCCAATTTCTATCTTTCACTCTCAACCCATTGTGGTTGATGTGAAGGTATCATTAAGTGAATACTAATGCTGCAAGTTCAATGGTGCCCTCATATTTCAATTCTGAGCACCAGTTCAAAAGTTAGAAAAAAACCCGCTCGCACAATTACTGATCGTACCCAAAATAAAGTTTAGAAATTCATTTCGGGCACTCCGGGACTCAGAATCATGCACCGTCAATTTTATAGGACTCTTAAAATTCCCATTTATTTAAAAACAATACATGTAAATTTTGGTTCTTTACATTCTACCCACCTAAGGTCTTTACGTCCATGTATGCCATAACTCATCACTAGGTAAACTAGTGGGGGTGCTGAGCATGCATCTGAGCCTCCCGCTCCCATGTGTTCTCCTAGAGGTTCTTGTGCTTCCAGTGAATGTGCACCAGATGTATTGACCATCCATGAAGGACCAACTCATGTTGATCCTCAATCTCTACTGGAACCTCTGTAAAAGTCGCCTCATCGTCGATGTCTTGATTGCCATGGTCAATGATGTGAGAAGGGTCATGCATGTATCTCCTAAGCTGGGATACATGGAAGATATAATGCACCCAGTGCAACTAAGGTGGAGGATCTAAGTAGTATGCCACCTCACCAAATCTGTTGAGGACCTGAAAAGGTCCGATGAACCTCGTAGATAACTTGTCGCCTCAGCCAAATCTCCGTAAACCTCATCGGGGTGAGACCCGTAGAAAGACATGGTCTCCATCCTCAAACTCCAGAGGTCTCCATCTCCTGTATGCATATGACTTCTTCCTACTCTGTGCTGTCTTCATCTACTCCTGGATGATCTTCACTTTCTCTATGGTAGCCCGTACCATCTCAGGTCCCATGAGTGCTGACTTCCCTGGGTCAGTCCAGCACAAAGGTGATCTGCAAGGTCGCCTGTACAATGCCTCAAAAGGTGTCATCCCAATGGTGGAGTGATAGCTGTTGTTTTATGAAAACTCCACCAAGGGAAAGTGATCCTCCTAGGTACAACCAAAGTCGAGGACACAAGCACACATCATGTCCTCGAGGGTCTGAATAGTCAACTCAATCTGGCCATCCATCTGAGGATGGAAGGCGGTGCTCAAACGAAGCTAAGTCCTGAAAGCCTCCTGTAACCCCTTCCATAGCCGGGAAGTAAAATGTGCATCTCGATCGGAGACAATCGTCAAGGGTACTCCATGAAGATACACAATATCCTGCACATAGAGGCGTCCCTAGCTCTCTACTGAACCCTGCTCTCTGATCAGTAGGAAGTGGGCTGACTTGGTGAGTCGGTTGATAATCTCCAAAATCCATTAATGTCCTCTGGATTTACATGTAAGTCTTATCATGAAGTCCATAGATATCCCATCCCACTTCCACTCTATGACCTCTAAATTCTGAACCAAGTCTGTTGGTACCAGATGCTCTGTCTTCACTTGCTGACAAGTGAGGCACCAAGAAACAAACTCTGCTACTGCTTTCTTCACTCCCAGCCACCAGTGTTGTTTTCGGAGATCTTGGTACATCTTCGCCACTCCTAGATGTACCTCTAGAGATGATGTGTGAAACTCCCTCAACATTTCCTCCTGAGGTGACATTGGTACCATGGTACGCCCTATGAAGAGGATGATGTGCTCCCCACCTTCAGAAAATACATCAGGTGCTTGTCCTGTGGATATCTGAGCACGTCGTGTCTCTTAGTCAGCGTCCCCACACTACGCCTCACTGACTCACTGAAGAAGTGGGGGAGTGATTGTAAGAGACTAAAGAAAAGTTACCCCATCTCTATCCATAAAGGATATTCGTAAAGAAGCCAGCTGCTCTGTCACCTCACCTAGCAGTTGTATACCAAACCTCCTGCTGGGCGCATCTAGAACAATAGTCCTCTTCCCAAGAGTATAGACTATCTCGAAGTCAAATTCCTAGAGGAACTCAATCCAATATCGTTATCTCAGGTTCAGGTCCTTCTGAGAGAAGATATACCTGAGACTCTTTTGATCAGATTGCACTATAAAACATTCTCCCATCAGATAGTGATGCCACATCTTCAAGACGAATACCACTACTACTAACTCCATGTCATGGGTAGCGTAGTTCTGCACATGTTGTCTCATCTTCCGAGAACCATATGTGATCACTACTCACTCCTTCATCAGAACACATCCGAGTCTGGTCCCTGATGCGTCATAGTAGACTACATACCCTACGCCCTCATCTAGAAGCCTCCAGATGGGGGCACTAGTTAGCCTCTGCCTCATCTCATAACAACTCTTCTAGAATCTCTTAGACCACATGAATGGTTTCCCCTTATTTGTCAAGGCTGATAGTGGTGTTGCAACTTTGGAGAAGTCTGGCACAAACCTCTAGTAATATCCAGCCAAACCCAGGAAACTTTGTACCTCTGTCACACTCCTGGTTGGATCCCAATAAAGTACCACCTCAATCTTTACTGGATCCACTGCCACTCTAGCCTTTGATATGACATGTCCCAGAAAGTGAACCTCTCGGATCCAAAACTGGTACTTTGAGAGATTACCATAAATTTGGTTCTCTTGGAGTGTGTCCAGTACTACCTGGAAATGATTGGCATGATCCTCCTTAGTAGTCAAGTATATCAGAATTTCGTCGATGAAGACCACTAAAAAGTGATCAAGGTATGGAAAACATATCCTTTTCATGATTCCCATGAAAAATACTGGAGCGTTGGTCACTCTGAATGGCATAACCAAGAACTCATAATGGTCATACTGACACCTTAAATTCATCTTCTGCACATCCTAGTCTTGTACTCTGAGCTGGTGATAGCCTGATCTGAGGTCTATCTTCGAGAACCACTGTGCTCCCTTTAGCAGATCAAAGAGTTCATCAATCCCCAAGAGTGTGTACTTGTTCTTCATGGTCACCTGGTTCAGGCACCGATAGTTAACACAAAGCCTAAATCTCCCATCCACCTTCTTAGAAAGCAGAATCAGGACTACCCAGGGAGAAACACTGGTCCAAATGAATCCCTTCCCCTACAATTCCTTTAGCTGTACTCGTAGCTCACAAAGCTCTGTGGGAGACATCTGATATGCTGGTGTAGATATCGGTTCCATCCCGGGGAAAAAGTCAATGTAAAAGTCCACCTCTCTGCGAGGAGGTAGACCTGGGTCATCATCAGGGAAAACATTAGCGTACTGGTCCACCACTACAGGATATATCATACTCTCCACATTAATAGATCTGAGGGTAACGCAAGCCAACTGATGAGTGATCACCTGCACTCTCCTTCGGGTAAGTCCATCCTGCACTGCAAAGGCTCCCTTCTCGTCGGTGCAGGTAAACCTGTTCCCATCCGTGTGGACACACCGCACCTTGCACCTAATACAGTCAATTTGAGCATGGAATATAGATAAATGGTTCATACCAAATATGATGTAGTAAATCCTTGACGCCGCTACTAGGAGATCCCAGCCGAAGCTCTTGCCTCCTAGAGTAAGCTCACACTGCCTGCACTGGTGCGTAATCGTCGAATCCACTACTGTAAGAGTATCTAGCCGTAAGGATTGAGCCAACGGCTCCGTCAGAATCTCTGAGCTCCAAAAGAGGGCAGCGGCAGTAAAATAATGACCGACACCTGTGCCTATAAGAACTACATCTAAGGTAGAGTAGACACAGATTGTTCCTTGTATTATCTCCAGAGTGCCATGATCATAAGACTCAGCTACTTGGATCCAAGCTCTCCCCTATCCACCTACTTCTTACGGTCGGGGTGGACCTCCTGGTGGTGGTGGTAGTAATATCTCGATTCGTCGCCCTCCACCAGCTGCATGACCAGCTCCTCTGACATGTCTTCCTTCTCCCTAAAAACCTCCTCGATTGAACCTTTCTCTCTACCTGGGTGGTCCCTCGACCGTCTTCTGATCATTTTTATTGGAGGTCGGACAGTCACGGGCTATGTGAACTTACCCACCACATGAATAACACTTCATGTTCCTCACATGACTGGCTTTGTCTCAGGTGCCCCACACAACCAACCCTGAATCATGCAGTCATCCACCTGTAGGTCTGGTCTTCTTAGACCTATGCGACATCACTCTGCTGCCAGCTGTAGATGACTCTGCTACGTGATGACTGGTGGTGGATCTCGCTGTTGGAGACTACTTATCAAGGAAACTCTCCACTAGGAGGGCTCTCACTAACACCTCCACTTGCGTCGGGATACTGAGTGAGATCATCGAAGCCCTGATCTCCCACCTGATCCCCTGCTCAAAGGTTTGGGCCTTGAAGAATGGGTCATGAACCATATCTATGGAGTAGCGTGAGAGACCAGTGAAACTCATTGAGTATTGTGCTACAGTCATACTTCCCTGATCTAGATGAAGAAGCTCCTATATGCACACTACATGAAAAGTAACTAGGACAAACTCTGCCCAAAATAAGCTCTCGAAGTCTTCCCAGAGAAGTTTCACCTCGTCGTGGACCTAGAGCATCAAGCTACACCATCTGCCTACTACTACCTATAGAAGGATAGTGGAAAGGATCCCTATGATATCATCTGGTGTCCTTACCAATCAGAAGACTCTCACCACAGCCTCCAGCCAATCCTCAGCTGCATGTGGGTCCATCTCTCCCCTGAACCTGGGTGGCCCCTGGCACTAAAACTCATGAAACGCGCTCAAGCGGCGTGCACCGTCTGCCGCTAGGGCTGGTGGCATCGGTGGACCAATGGGGAACAACACTGCTAGTGCCTCTGTGGGGGCCTCTGCTAATAAAGGGCCCTGCATCGAGGCCTCGTCACTCGGTGGGCTATCAGTGCATATAACTCTTGGAACCCTGGCTAGCTGTCTGCATGGAGGCATCCTGAAAATTAACAGGTGATCCACAGACAATAAGTTATACCTGGTGAGATGACTCAAAAGATCACAAATAAAACTTTTTAAAACATACAGACAATCATTTTTTTCATGCACTAAGTCGAAAATCAGAAGTCAGGGTCCTGTTGTATGGATACGTCGGCTGCCGCACCAACACTGGATTTCCTAAACTGATAAAAAAACTCACTACACTTAATATTATTGTCGTTAAAAAGAAAGATCAAAGTCCTATGTTCTACGGTAGAACTGATTCCTATGATACTAATTTGTCATGACCCGTCCCCCGTGGCCCGTGTCGTGACTACCCCAAGCCCGACTTCCATTGGCCAGGGGCTGGCGACTAGCACAGAAGGCGTATTCTCTAAAACTAGGAAGGCAGTGCCTTTAAAACCTATAACACACACAACCAAGCACACAGCAAGATACGAACTCTCAAGTAAACTAAATAGTAAATAGAGTGAGTATAGTAAGAAAAAAGGGGCCAGAATACAAGACCAACTAGAAAGTACAAGGAAAATTGGAAAGTACAAGACACCTGAAAGTACAAGTAACTGGAACAGCTCCGGTGATCACCCGCCAAGGATCCTACCTGAAGTGTTGGTACAACTCTCGATCTGTCATCTCTTTTGTACACCTCTTCTAGGTCCACCTCCGAGCTACCTCCAGTCATGGTACCCTCATCCTTAGTCAGCATTGTCTGTCATCTACATCCAACACAACAAGGTGCGGGCATAGCCCATGTAGGGGTGAGTATAACGATACTGATTAGGGACCCCGATACCCTCAAGGTCTCACAAAATCCACCAAGGATAAACCACAAAGTATGAAATCAATAGATTACCCTACTTAGGTATATGCCCATACATATACCTAAGTTATCAAGTAATGTATCTCATTCATGAAGGAACACAGAGGTTCTGACTCATCTCACACCAGGTATATCTTTAGGTACAGAAGTAGAGATGATTAGATATAACTACTAAATCATCTTACTCCGTTAAGAGGCTCTACTGCTAACCTATACAGGATCGCTAGAATCAGACCCACACAGGATCGTTGGGAGCTGACCCACACAGGAACGCTAGGAGTAGATCCACATCCGATTTCTAGGAGTTGACCCACACAGGATTGCTTGGAGCACTCTTCTCATCACAGCCAGCTACTGGGTTTTTGCACGAAGCTCGATCTCTTTGGGAGAGTCCGCTCCCCAAGCCACTGGTCGATTTTCCAACTTCCATGATGTCCCAAGAAGAAGTAACTCAAAGGTTCTCTAAGTCATAGGGGTCCCAACGCAACAGACGGCGTGTCAATCGGACGTCCGGTCTGTGAGTTATTATACTTTTAGTCCCGGGGCCCGGTTGGATTCATGCTTGATTCAACCCGGCCATACCCAATCTTAATCCAAAATTTCAGTGGGGTATACTCAAAGGGACCATATCACTCCAAGATTTCTAGCACCACTGACCGTTCTTCAAAAAGATGTTTGTTACCAAAGTTATGTCCAAAAGAATGTAAATGGGTTGTAGTGGGCCCGCGTCTGGTCCGACCTGGTTGGACCGACCCGGCCTGACCAGGCCTGGGATGACTTGGTTCGGGTCAACCCATCCTGACCCGCTGGGTCCAGCCCGGTAGGCCGCCAGGGTCCATGGAGGGCCTCGGGTGGCCGCAAGGGCGCGAGGTCGTAGAGCGGCTCGGCCAGGGTGGTTCATCCTGAATGGCGGTGGCGACTCGGATGGTGGCTCAGCCCGGACGGTGGCAGTGGATTGGAAGGCGGCTAATTGGCCCAAACGGTAGTGGTGACTCAGCTCGGACGGAAGCTATGGCTCAGACGGCAGTGGCTCGACCCAGACGGTGGTAGTGACTCGGACGGCGGCGGCGGCTCGGACGGCGGTGGCAGCTCGGCCCGGATGGCAGCAGCGGCTCGGACAGTGGTGAAGGCTCGGCCCGGACGGCAGTAGAGTCTTGGACGATGGCATCAGCACGGCCTAGATGGCAGTGTTGGCTCGGCCTGGATGGCAGCGGCGGCTCGGATAGCGGCGGTGGGCCACGGGTGGCGCGGTGGGGACGCAGCGACGGTGCGGAGGTGGCACTGCAGCGGCGCCGCAGCGGCGGTGCTACAGGGAGGTGTGTTGGGCCATGAGGTGGCATAGCCGCGGGCGGCAGAGCGCCGCGGGGCACAGAGGCCATGGGTGGCGGGGCCGTTTCCTTCGTCTCCTTCTTCAATTGCGAAGAACACACCAAAGAATCAGATCGGCATAGGGGTCTAGCCATGTTTTTTTGGCCTGCACCATTCCATGTTAGAGTGGTAGCAAGAAGCTTAACAAAAACAAGAACGTGTATGGAAGATATTTAAGAACATTAATCGCCACAACCTTCGCCAATCACTAATCCCATTCTGGAAAAAAGAAACGTAGTAGGGAAGAACATGGGAACAAAACCCCAAATTAGTTTGATTCGTCGATGGAGATTATGAGGGAGAATATGACATTGTTAGGGGGAGACGATCGACGTTTGAAGACGTCCCACGTTGGAGGATGTCCCAAGGAAGAAATTATAAGTCGAGGTCGGCATTCTTTGTTGGTGTTCTTCATTGGAGAGCTTTATCCCAAGTTCTACAACACTCTCTCCTTTGCCAAGACTTTTCCCTAATTCCACCAAAATGAAAAGGTATCCCAAGATAATAGATTATGATATCTATTATTTAGTTTGTTGGAACAAATTAAAAATATCCTATTTAATAAAATTGAGTTGGCATAATAAATGGTGGAGGAGTTGAAGAGGCTCACCCATGTTTAATAAAAATAATGAGGGTTTCTCCATTGAAGGGGAGTTCAAGGTGGTTTATACCTCGGGTGGTCCCCACCACCATAACCTCTCATGGGAGGTTAGTTCGGGTGGTCCCCACCATCATAACCTCTCATGGGAGATTTAAGTCTGCTGGTCCCCACTTCTCAAAATCCACATGTGGGAAGTTTTAACAAATAAAATAAAATGTTACACTAATTTTATTTTATTTTATTCTTTTCATAAAAACCCCAATTTCTATCTTTCACTCTCGATCCACTATGATCAAGGCAAAGGTCTACTAAAGCGAATACCGGCACTGTGAATTCAACAATGCCCTCATATTTCAATTCCGAGCACTAGTTCAAAAGTTAGAAAAACCCACTCTCATGTTTACTGAACCTACCCAAAATAAAGTTCAAAAATTCATTCCGGGCACTCCTGGACTCGAAATCACGCGCCATCAACTTTTGCGAACTCATAAAATTACCATTTATTTAAAAAAAAATTACATGTAAATTCTAGGTCCTTACAGATGGAAATGGAATTAACCAAATAAATAATTAACTGGATTGATAAAAAAGTAGATTATGATCATAGGTTGATGTTTGATATCATGATAATATTTTTCCTCTTGATTGTTTAAATAGTATGTTATCTATGTGATTCTTATTAGTTGGTATTTTTATTCTATGGATTCACATGTTGATCTTGATGGAAAATTTTGAATAATTTAAAGATAGAATTTATTAATTAATTAACTTAATACTTAAATAAGTTTCATATTATAGTGAATCTGGGGTTTTTTATAATTTAAGGTTAATTCAAATTGATGGAATTCACATGATTAATTTAATTTCTTCTTCCATGATAATGGAATTAATAAATAATTTGAAGCATGATAATGATTGTGGATATTTTGAAATTAAAATGCATGTTAATAATAATGGTAATTCTCTTAGACTGTTGAAACTAATTTTAATACTAAGAGCATGTTTAAATTTTGACATCTCTCTATATCTTGATGAATTAGGTTTCCTACAGTTGTAACCTAATAATGAATCAATTAATTCAAGATGGTATAAAAACCTATTTTTTGATGGAGATAATTTCTATGGTCTGAGTTTCCCATCTTATTGAGAAGGTTTAGTGCCTTGATATTAGAGTCGCGAGAGATCGTTTTGTGTAAAGGATTGATTCCTTTTTTAGGTCCAAGATTTCCATATTGACTATCTTTTTTTTTCTTACTACCTTGTGATGTGCTTTGGATGTGATCTTCATTATGTGATGTGATATGATCATAGTATGGCTGAGCCTAGGATAGATGGTGTGATATGGTAATGGAAGCCCAAATTACTTGGTAGGTGTTGATTCCTTTGATGGAGAGATGCATCAAGATGTGCATGAGGATTTCAGGGATGTCATTTTAGATGATGAGATGATTTGAAGTTGAGATTACCCATTGATATATTTTTGGTCTCTTGTGAATATGTTTAATGGTCAATAACCTAGTTTATTTTTTTATCTTCATTACATTCCTTTCTGCCTAAGGTGGCTAGATGTTCATAGTTTCATGTTGCCTCTTGGTGGTATATTAAGATGGTTTTCTTAGAGTACCCAGATTATGGAATGATCCTAATAATTAATAAATAATTCTTAACCCATGGGGTTTGTGTTTTTGGAATGAAAATTCTGAAAAAAATTTAATCTTGAGAAACAGTGGACTCGGTTTGGATTATGTCTGTAGCGAGTCAAATTCACACTAGAGGTTGATGAATATATATTTAAATAATGTTAATGGTTAATTAAATATATAATAATTTTATTAACATAAGAAAATGATAGAAAAAATATAAGTTTTAATTAATATAACCCTTTAAATGTGTATATACCTATAGGATATCTAGCCCCAATAGTGGTAAACGGGTGTCTGAGAGATGATAGTTGCAGTTGATCTTAGGAATAGGTTATTCCCATAGTTTGGTTTTGATCTAGATATTATCTTTTATATTTTCTGATTTCATATACTACCCCACCCATGTTGGTTAGGGTTACTTACACCCAGTGATCTTCGGGAGGGTTGTTTCCCCAACATCATTGTGGGGGGATAGATGGATGACTACCCCACTTTGTCCACTCTCTTCTCTTAGTAGATAATTGTGTAGTTATTCATTGTGGTTAGTTTCCCCATATATGTGTGAAGAGTTTTTTTAATGGGTTGTGGTTATTTCAAACACATGTATCTTTATATATAGTATTCAAAGGAATATTGTAGGTATGAAGTGTATGTGTTGTGATGTATTGAGGTACTTACTTGGCATATAGGGTATTATAGATTGAATTATAATTCCTGATGTATGATTCGTGAAATACGAGCAATGTTGTTTCCTAGAAACTACATGGTTATATATACAGATATGTGTATTGGATGATGTGATGAGGTGATGCATGAGGTGAATGTTGTGATACTTAGCTTAGGTGTCTATGGGTGTTCTTGTTTTGGATAGAGATGGATCAGGGCGTGCGATGTTGGGGAAGAGTTGAAAAGTTTTGGGGAAGCAGGAGAGGGGTACCCTTGATGTTTTAGTATTATATTATGTACTCTCTTGTTTGTGATACTTGGTGAGAGTTATACATGGTGAGGTTGGGAACATAGTATACGTGTTTAGGTAACAAGTTAGTGTCATTTTTTCATTGTGATTTAGCATGATTTCTTTATATTTGAATGAGATTCTCCATGGATGACCCTTTTAAGTATTCTATTATACTCACCCTATGGATATATAAACTATTTTTCAGGTTATCCAAATCAGGTTTGAAAATGGGGTAGATATTACTAGCATGTGGTTTTGGAGGAGCTATTTGGGATTCATGGTCACTACCATCTTTACCTTTTTTTCTGCATGTATTTTAACTTTCTATTACTCAGTACGATATGAAATTTTCTTTCTTTACTTGGAATGTATTTATATATATGTCTGATTATGTTTTCAATGGTGTATCTATATTATCTCTCTCTTCTGCATGTTTTTATAAAGGGTAATACCACACATTGTATGATTATTATACCTTTGGTTCTAGTTGCTAACCTAAGGACTACTGGATGATAGACATGAGAAGTCACAATCTATCTTATCTCATTATAGTCTTAAGAGGGGTACACTTTGTGGGAAGGGGGTCATGACATGATCCAACATCTTCTATACAATTGATTCTCCTCATTGAGACATATCCACCCCTTTAATAAAGGATGGTTTCACTATTATATGTTATAGTAAACCTCTACCACCTATCATACCTCACTCTATTATGTAGTTTTAAAGATCAAAAAACTCAATTGTGTTTCTAAAATTTTTATTTTTATGGATTTCAGAGTCTGTATTTTATACAATTTACTGTAATGTTCCTGGACCAAATAGAGGTCTAAAGAGGTTCATGGGTGATATTTTATAATTCCTCCACAAAAAAGAAAGAGTGGAAACCTAGTGGGACACATCATATGGATGGTGGGACTTAGATAGATCACCAGTTCTATCTAGGTTCCACCGACTATCTAGTGGCATCCATACAAGCTCAAAAACTATCCATTTATGAAGCACTCCACATGCTTTAGTTTGAACTCCAGTGGCTCTCTATAGAACTCGGAGGCTCTAAAATGTTTCTATAACTATTAGAGGCTATAAATACACCCAAAATGGTCCTTAGATGGTACTTGTTACTTTGAAGATCTTTTTAGAAATCCATTGTGTCATTTCTGCTTCATTCTCTTGTGATATCTTACACTTGTCTCTCTTCCACCATAACTTATTTTTGTATTATTACTAAAGGATTGAGAGTGTTATTTAAATGGATTTCATATAGAAAGTCTCTTATTTTTATTTTCTTGGGTTATCAATACTATTGAGCCTGAGGGGTTTTGGTACTAATAAAACTTTTTGAGGGAAATTGGGTTCTCACTACCATTGAGTGTGAGGGAGTTGGTGCACACAACTATTAAAAGTGTGGGGATTGGGTTTATATAAATAACCACAAAAATTTTCATCAGTTTCTTACTACATACACAAAAAATAAAGGTTTTTAATTCTTATAAATGGGCTTCATTGCTACTATTTAATCCATGGTGCATTGGTAACTATCAAGAAATTTAGAACACAATACATAGGGATCCCTTAGTCGATTATTGTTTAAATCCTTCATCATGTCTTATTTCATTATATTTTAATTTTTATTTCTATAGTGATTTAACTATTTTAATTTTAGATATTAATTTTAGTTATTTAGTTTTTTATTTTCATAATGTTTTGATTTAATTTCTTAAATGATTTAAATGTAAATTCACCCCCCTCCCCCCCTCGTTCCAATTTACTCATACCGACTATTGGTATCATAGAAAACACTTATTTAAAAACCATAAATGGTTTCAAGGAATGATCACTTAAATATGGACTCTAAATCAAATACCCAAGGTTATCTTAATTGAAACTCAACGGGTAGAGATCCATACATTGATAATTAGAACTATCGTTATGGAAAAACCTGAATGATTAATTTTCATGGAATCATTGGATATCTGGAATGGAGAATAATTCTGCATGGATATAACCCCACTCAATAAAACAAATAAAAATGGAACCTCTATGATATAGAACCTTTTAATCATTATGGAAAATCCATGAAAGCTCTACATTTTAGGTTAGAAGAAATGAATTTGATATAGTTTCCTTGTGAAAAACTACTCATGAAATATAGAAAATTCTTGAAGATACGCATCAGAGTTCGAATACATTAAAATATATCTGGCTTGATATGTGTCGTTAATATTTTGAAATATTTATTATCCATCATTCCAATTCTATACCAAAAAACATTTACCTTTTTACAGATATTTTTAATATAATGAAGCCTTTGGGTGATGGTATTTCAATATATATACATGTTAATAAGATCCATTGGGTCTTACCTAGTTATTGGGAACCCAATGTGATGATAATTCAAGAAGAAAATGAAAAAAAATAATATGTCAGTTAAAAAGATTATTAGGTATCTTGTGACCTATGATATTACAATCAAAAAGAAAGTATATATGGAATCCAAAGTGGTTAAGGAGAAGAAGGCCATTTACTTAAAGTAAAAAATGATAAATATTATAATATAAAGTACGGTATTTCCCATCATTTCAATGATATTAAAAAAAATAAGAGGAATACATACCATAATGGAGAGAAGGAAAGGCAAAAAAAGTAAAATAGAGTTAAGATTCTATGAGCGCAACAAAAAGGGTCACATAAATCCAATGTTACCCATACAAAAAAGAAGAAAAAGGAGAGAAATGAAATCAATAAAGCTTTCAACGTGTCAATATGGAATGAATTTGATAACTATTTCACTTCATTAGACACAGGTGATGGAAGTTCTGAGTGTGTCATGGATGATATTTAGGAAAATCAAGAGGTAAATTATTCCACTTCTTCTTTTAGTTCTATCCATTTAAAATATGAATATCTAATATATTCTGCAGATAAAATACAAGAAGGTTCTTATGAACATACCTAAAAACTCAAATATAGTAAAAAATTAAAGTCATGTTATTTTTTAAAATGATCAAATTAACAAATAAAATGACAAAATAAAGGATGAAATTAAAAATAAAAAGATTTTATTTTAAAAATGAAGAAAATAAATAATGAAGATTCGATTTTTTATTATAGGAAAATTAAATGTTAAAAAAAATATTATGTAAAGTTAAAAATAAAAGGATTATTTTGAAAGACCTACCCAATGGTGAAAATTTTAAAAATATAATTAAAATGCATAATGAGTCACTTTCCCTGTTCACCTAAGGTGATTATAATTTTATTTTGATCTTGGGTTCCCAATACTATATGAAAGGTATATATGATCTTGATTTATCTAATAAAGAAAAATCATATATAAATCCAAAAAATATCAATTTTTTAATGTTATATATCAATATAAATTTTTTAATTATAGAATAAAATATGGTAACTCTATTTATGAATGTTATTGAAAAAAAATATTGCTAGGGAAGGCTGATATCTATTCACCTTTCATCAAATGTTTATTCTAGAAAAGATTTTTCATTGAAATTATGTGTTACAAAATATTTTTAATAACATTTGTGGACCCAATTTTTGTGCAAAAAAATATTTAGTCTCTTAATTATTTAGTAGAAAAAATTTATCAAGATAATTTCTTGAGGTGATATATGGTACATAGATAATGGTTTTTTGAGGGATATGTGTTGTTACAACACTAAGTTAAACCACATTGAGGAGCTGGATGGTGGGAATGTCACCTTTGGTGAAAACTAAATGAGGAAGATAGTTGTTATAGGTACCATTTTCTTTTCAAAATACAATATTATTAAATATATTGTATATGTTAAAAGTTTGAGGAATAATTTTCTTATCATTATTCAATTGTGTGATAGTGGTCTTAAATTTTAATTTGAAAATGATGTTTTTAAGGACTTTTTATTCCCATGGAAAACTTTTATTTTAGGCTTACATAATTTAAAATGATTATGTTATTTATTTGAAATAGATTAAAATGAAAAATGTTTAATGTTTGAGGGTACAAGATATATTCATAAATATGGAATTGATGCCTTAGTCATTGTATCACACACTCACTTTTAAAACAAAATTGGAAACATTTAGTCTGATATTTATATATGTAACATTTTCAGAATGATATTTTTTGTAAACCTTGACAACTAAATAAACAATATAAGTCATTCATTAATCATAAAAACAAATTTTTTACCGACAAGTCCCTTATTCTTATACAATTATATAATTTTGTAGCAACTCGTGTTTCCAGTATAAGAGGTAAATCTTAGACATTTGTAATTTTTGATGACTATACAAGAATTACTTTGGTTTATTTCTTGCCACATGAAATTGAGTCTTGTAAATCCTTCATTATATATACCAAGAAGTTAAAAAATGAAAATATGTATAAGATCATTTCTATTTATAGTGATAATGAGAGAGATATTAATAATAAGAATTTTAAAGATTTTTTTGTCTCATAAAGTTATCTCCATTATATTTCCAATCCTACAACCCACAAAAAATAGGGTTGTTAAAAGATGAAATAAAACATAGCATAAAATTTATCAAACTATTCTTAATGAATTCAATCTCCTGTAATATTTTTGGGTCAAGGCGATCAATATCACATGATATAACATTAACCATGTACTTGTAATCCCCATTATTAAAAATACCTCTTATGATATTTATAATGGTAAATTACCTAAAATTTGGTATTTTAAGGTGTTTGGTTATAGATTTTTTATTCTTAAAAACCAAGTTAATATAGGTAAATTTGACCATAAATTATATAAGATGTATTTCTTTGGGTGTTCCAACTCAAGTAATAATTATCGGGTTTTTAATAAAAGGACCAAGACCATTGAAGGGTCAATTCAATTCATATTTGATGAAAATGTTTCCATACCTTATCCTCAAAATGATGATTTTGAGGTAGACATAGATAATATTTCCTTAAATGAACCACAACCTACTAAATAAACTGATGTAGAGAAATAACCTTACCCCCTAACCAAGGCATGGGTTAAATCTAAATATCATGCTTAGGAAAATTTCACACTACTACAAAAATGGGTTTTTCTAGTGCTAGGGATTTAACCCCACTAACTAAAAATGTTGTTGAAGACCTCCTTTTTAAATTCTAAAAAATTCAGTGTTAAAGGGGGTCTTTAACAGCGCTTTTTTAATCACTGTAAAATGGGGTCTTTAGAAGTGCTATAAAAAAGTGATTTTAAAGGGGGGGACCTTTATCAGCGATTTTTTAGAAGCCCTGATAAAAGACCTTCATTTATAAATGATTTTTTACAAGCGCTGATAAAATAATACTTCAAAAAATAAATATTTCATTAAAAATAATATATTAATATATAAATATAATATATATTTTTTAAAATATGTTTTAGATAAGAAAAATTGGCATTTACACTTAATAAATAAATATTTAGTGGGAATAACATAAAAAATAATTAAAATAAGTTTTTTAATTAATAATTTTTTTATTATTAGAAAATATTAATCATTTAATATCAATTTGAGGATAAAAAATCAAAAAAAATTAATAAAATTTCTAAAATAAGTTGAAAATGTAACTCTAACTGCAAATGGCCATAACTTTTTACCTGAGTTCCCGTTTGGGCTCTACTACATATCAAATTGAAGCCTGCAATGAGATATAAAACATAGATAGTCTTAGACTGAGGTTAGAGATCTCCGTCCGGTTTTTAAACCCTAGAAGGCCACTAAAAATGAGTTTTTTCGTAGGACCACAGTTTCCTAAAATTCAAATGGCTATAAATTTTGATTCGGGTGCCCGTTCGACCTGTACCTCATTTAATATCAAAGATAATTTCATGATATTCAATTTCGTTGGTTTTGGAGCTCAAATAGACTATAGGATCAGATATTAGGGTTGTTTAATGGTTTTTAGGGGTTTAGTATTTTCATATTTTTTGACATATTAATGCATTTTAAAGGTTTTTAGAGATAATATCCATTTTAGAAAAAATATATAAATAAATATTTATTTAAATAAATATATATATATATAAACACCCACATATATATATATAGAAAAAAATATAATTAAATATATATTAATATATAGATATATCATAAAATGTAAAACAAAATAGTATAGTGTAGTGATAAATGCATTGGTTTATAATCTGTAGGTATCTGGTTTGAAACTCACTAGAGTCTGGGGAACATTATTTTGGTTTTATTGTATAAAAATCTGATAAATTTGTGGCAAAAACGTGGATAAAGGGGGTAGGGGATGAAAAAATATTATACTCTTTCTCAGCAGTGCTTTTATCAGTGATTTTTTAGCACTAATAAAGATAGCCATTAACAAGGTTAAAAAATAACTGATAAAGGTGACCTTTAACAGTTCTAAAAAATCATTGATAATGGTGTACTTTAACAGTGCTAAAAAATTACTGATAAAGTCCCCCTTTATCAGCACTAAAAAACACTGATAAATTCTCCCATTATTAGTGCTTTTTTAGCGCTGTTAAAGGGGGATTTCTCAGTGCTTTTTACAAGAACTATTAATGTCAACCCTTTAGTATCACTTACATTATCAAAACTTCTATAGTGATGATAAATTACTTTTAATATCACTATTAAAGGATTGATTTGTAGTAGTGTTATCGGTGATTTTCAATCTTATAGGCATACTACGAGTTCTATTTTTTATGAAGTAGAATATAACAATTTGTTGTCACACCTAGAGACCCAAAATATTTATGATGTAATTAATGATAAAAATTTTGTTCCTACCATTCAAGGAAATTAAATCAATTTATCTAGTAAAATGTTTATAATATTGTGGAAAGGACAAATAATCATCTCATTATTAGCAAGAAATGGATATTTAGAGATAAATTAGATGAGTAAGGTAATATAACGAGTAACAAGGCTAAACCTATAGATAAAGGATATAATAAAGATGAAGGGGTCGATTATGGTGTGAAATTTTATCCAACCACTAGGACAGAATCCATTATAAAATTTTTGGTATTTTCCACTCATTTAAATTTAATTCTTTTTCAAATGGATATTAAAAGTGAATGTTTAAATGATTTTATTTTCAGAAAGGTTTTTGTGGAATAAGAACATGTTTTTAGAATTTTAAATCATTTAATTGGGATTTTAATTAGACCAAATAAATTTATGGATTGAAATAATACCCTTAGGCTTGGTATGGACAGTTTAAAAATTTACTTTTAGAATATAATTTTAACATGGGTAAACTTGATTCATGCTCATTTTTAAAGGGTATTTCAAATTATATATTGATTTTTAAAATTTATGTTAATGATGTCTTTTTTCAACTATATAATATCTTTTTAATAAATTTTCATATTTAATGGGTAAATAATTTGAAATGAGTTCTATGGGAGAACACAAATTTTCCCTTGGTTTTAAAATTTCTCAAAATTTGGATGGATATTTTCTTAGCCAGAAAAAATAAACTAATGATATTTTCCATATATTTTCTAAATGGATCATGTTAATAATATTTTTACTCCAATGATTACTTTTTTTAATCATACAATTGATGAATCCTAAAAACTATTGGATAATGAGCTTTATAGTTGTATGATTGGGAGACTTTAGTATCTATTCGTGACCCATCCGGACATCATGTTTCGTGTATGCCTTTGTGCCTATTTTCAAGTCATTCCAAAGGAATTACATTTAAAATCTCTCAAATGAATTTTTATGTATTCAAAAGGAACTAAAAATCATTGTTTTATTTATCAAACCGACAACTCTTTTGAACTTATTAGTATTTCTGATGTATATTTTGGTGGTTTACAACTTGATAAGAAAAGTATAAGTGGTACTTTCCACCTACTTGGAAAATAAATTGTCTCATAGAGTAGTGGGAAACAAAATTTTATTTATCTTTATATTTAAAAAGTGGAATACATTTTCATGAGGATTTATTTCTCCCAAAAAAATTGATGAAACATTCTCTCCAAGAATATGTTTTAAATTAAAATCATGTACCAATTAATTATGACAACACTAGTGAAATTTATATTTATAAAAATACAATTAAACACTTTAACACAATGAACATTGACCTTAGGTGATGTTTTCTTATAAAACATAACCAAAAAGTTGATATTATCTTAGATTAGTTTTACATTAGTTTTCAATTAACTCATATCATCAATAAACCCCTTGTGGTTGACCATTTTTATGTTACTAAGGTAGAGTTAGGAATTGAAGGCAAGTAAATATTTAAGTTTATTTTGGAAAGAATAAGGATTTTACTCTCTATTCAAACCTTTCACATTGTTTTTTGTTGAATGATATTATTTTTTAAAATCTTGAGTTATATTGATATAATTTTTTAAATTTAAATATTGAATTAATTGATTTATTTCATTTAACTCTCTTATGTGTGTTTTTATGTACTTAAATCTTGATGTACATGATTTTGGTGGAAACTTATAATTTTAAAATTATGAATCAAGCTAATTGTAGGAAATACTTTTAAAATATGAAATGTTCCATAATATAGACTTGTTTCAAAATTAGATTTTATCCTTTTGAAGATTCAAAGATAGATCTTTATGAGAAAGATCATATGGAGTGCGGTTTTGGTTTTCAAAAAAGTCTATTTTAAAATGTTTACATATTTTTTATTTTTTTCCAAATTTTATTTTATGGAAATATTTATTTTATATTTCTAAATAAATGTTTGTTTTTTCTCTAAAAAAGAGCATTAATGATACTATTAATAAAACTCAAAAGATATTTGGTTTCTCATGAAAATTTTTATGGAATTCATTGAACTTAATTATTTATACCTTGTCTATGATATTGTTAATAATATAAAAGGAGGATAAGAATTTGATGCTATTAAAGGTGTGGTAAAAGATCCTATAACTTTTTTATAGTCACAAAGGGGAGAAGAAATTGGTAATGGAATTGAATGCCCAATTATTTTGTTTTTAAAGAAAATGGGGAAGAATGATTTTAAATTAGGTAAATATTTTAAAATTGGTTTAAATTTAAATCATTATTACCTTGCAAATTTAAAAGTTTCATAAAATCTTGGATAAATTTAATTATGAAATATTTAATTTACTTTTATTAAAATTCATCAAAAACTCACCATTCTTATATTTTTATTAATAATTTTTTATGTATTTATGATCATCCAAAAGGGGGATAATGTTGTTCCTCACTCTCTTTGGTGGATTTAATGATAAAAAACACAAAATTGTGTTTCTATAATTTTTAATTATATGAATTTCAATTTTTATATTTTTGATAATTTTATAATAGGTTACTGGCCTAAATATAGGGAGAGAGATATTAATGGAGGAAATTTTTGAAGTACTCCACCTGTAATAACTCATGGATACCTATTAGACCACACGAGATGTTTTATGGGACATGTATAGAACAATTATTCTATCTAGGTTCCATTGGATGATCAATGACACCCACCTGTTATCTAGTGGACTCCATATAAACTTAAAAACTAATCATTTTTAGAAGGCCCCGCATTCCATATTTTAACCACCAGAAAATTTCTATGACCCTAAGAGGATATAGAACATTCCTAAAGCTATTAAATACTATAAAAGAGACCCCCAGGGTTCCTTGGATGGTACCAGTTACCTTGAAGATATTTTTAGAAATCAATTTTGTTATTTTTTATCCATTATCATGTTCCCTCTTATAATTATCTCTCTCCCTCCATATATTCTTGGTGTGTTCTTTCTATATGATTGAGAGTGTGCATTAAAGGGATTGCAAATAGAAAGTAACTTTTTTTTAATTTTATTGGGTTCTCATAACCATTATGTGTGATAGGTTATGGTGCTCATATCCTTAAGTTAGGGATATTAGGTTCTTACTAACATTGTGTGGGGGGAATAGTACCATTAAAAGTGTGGGGATTAGGTTTCTTCCATAGACACCAAAAGTATAGTGGTTTTACGTCTAAAAATGATAAAAATCAAGGTTCTTACATATTGTAAATGTGTTTATTTGATACCATTAAATCCAAGTTCTAATTATAAATATCTTGAAATTTATAGGAGGAGATATTGGGACCCCTTAATAGACTATTGTCAAACTCTTAAATTAATGTCTTGTTTTATTATCATTTATTTTTTATTTCCGCATTTATTTAACTCTTTTAATTATAATTATTTAATTTATTTTTTTAATTTTTTTAACTTAATCTATTTTAGTTTTAATTTCTAAAATGTTTTTAAAATTCAATTCACCACTTATATTTCTATCATTACTTGAACCAACACAACCCTCCCCCCCCCCCACACACACAGACACAAATCAACAAGCTTAAATAAAATAACCTTTATCACTCAATAAAAATCTATGAAATCCTAAAAATAATATCCTCTTGAATTCCTACTCAGTTCATCAGTAAATATATTCCCTTTTCCTGGGGTATAAGAGATTTTAAAGACATATTCTAGCAAGAACTCAACCCACCTCCAATAACATAGGTTCAAATCCTACTGAGAGAAGATATTCCTCAACCTCTAATTATCTATAAGGATTATAAATAATTCCTAGATGAGGTAGTTCCACCAAAGATTCAAGGAAAATACCATTATCACTAACTCGAGATCATGGTTGGGATAGTTATGCTCATGTGGACATAAATTTCTAGACCCATATGATATCACCACCCTTTATTATATCAAGATTCCATCCAAGATGATATGGAAAGCATCACAAAAAAGCAATAAACATAAACCCTTCTATTAGAATATATAGAATAAAATCATTGATTTACCCCTGCTTAATGTGTTAAAATCCACTTAAAACTAATAATTCTATATAAAATCTTTTTTCTTCTTGGAAAAAACTCTCAATAGTGTTAAAATATAAGAGAATTCACAAAAAACTATGATAGTGGCCTATGAAAATAAAGAGACTATATTCCTCTCCAACATTATTGGGATATTCCTAAGAAATGATCACCCTGATATTTTATGGATCAAATATTACTCCTTGGTGAGACACCACTTGCTTGAAAAATTGCACAGCATGCATCCAAAATTTTCTACCGGAAACCATTAAATTTATTTAATGATGTTGAAATAATTGTAAAAAAATTCTATATGATTATGATTATCTTGTCTTGACTTTGAGTACAGAAGTATGTAATTATTGAACACTAACATAAACAAGTCTAGGAACTCATAATAATTATACTTTATCATTCCCATGGAAATAAATAGAGAATTTATGATACCTAATTTCATAATTATGCACTAGAAGTACCCACAAAGACACAAAGAATAAATCTTTAGCAAATAATCCCCCTTCACCCTCATATGATGATACCCAAATATAAAAAAAATATAAGAAAATAGGTTACATACCATAAATTGGTAAAAAAAATATTTTATCCTCATATGGAGACAAATTTTCTTGATCTTCACTTGATTCATCCACAATAATTCTATAAAAAACATAGAATACCATCCTCCTTCTTAGATAACAACACTGGATCACCCAAATATGATACACTAGGTTGTATGAAAACCTTATATATCTGGTCATAAATCTATATCCTCAACTCTTGTACCTAAAAAGGTTCCATATGATAAGGATTCATCAATATAAGAGAGCCATTAGACTATAACTCTATCCTAAACTCAATTACATGTCAAGGTTTTAGCATCAAAACCTATCCAGTAAAAACATTCTAGGACACCATAATAGCTCTTGAGAATACCACCAGCTACACCTTTATGAAGCCCAGTGATAAATCCATTAACATAGAAAAAAGTGTCACTGAATTCCTATAAACCAATTTATGGTCCCTCTTAACAATGAATAATACATCTCATCCACTCATATCATTGAATTAAACCCTCATACCAATGTAATCAGTGATCAAATGCATGGAATACAACCAATCCATGCTAAATATGACATTTTATGGTTGTATTTGATGTAGAAAGATATCCAAAAAAGACTAATGCTACCCCATGATCATCTAACAACACCGAAATACATAAAACAATTGGTATTCCCTCTAACTAGAATCATCATCACAAGTCTAACTGAACTCCTGGACACCATATGACAAAAGTCACAAACAAATGCAAGTGAAATAAAAGAATTTGATGATCTAGAGTCAAATAAGAATTATTAAACTTAAATGAAGAGAAAAAGGTTACCTTAAATAGAGATTATCCTTCTTGATTACATAATCTCTTTTTCATGAAACTCTCCACATCTAGATCCTCTGCATTGTTGGACAGACCAGTGACCACCTCTATGCCCACACTCATCCTTATGTCCCTGAGGGTGGGGTACATTATGAGGTTGAACTCTACTAGCTCCATATCCTCTTGGTGGGGAATATATTTTTCCCCTATGGCTAATATGTCCTCCAAGGTTATTGTTTCTAGGGTTGATATGAAATATAACCACCTACACCATTTTGGGACCATGAACAGTTGGACACTTATATTTCCAATTTCTATAACCCCTACAAATAAATATTATGGGTGAAAAACTCTCTGTAGATACACATAAAAATCTAGATCTAGGGATGGGACTAAATTCCCACCAGTCAGAACCTAAACCTACTCAATGTCTGATATCATCCATTAATAACTCTACTCCTGATTTTTTTGATGAATCACATCCTAAGATGACTCTGGATATGCATGTATCTTCTTAATGATCCATTCCTTCTTCTACACCTCTAGATATGTATACAATATAAATAAGGATAATCTATATTGAATAGATGGATGTAACATCTTCTAAATGTGCCTCACTCTACACTCCTCATCCAGGAAAAGGTCAAGGGTTATGCAAGAACATGGTTCTTTGACACCCTCATCATCAATGATAGGAACTTTTCATGAAACTTATGATAAACCAGATTTTTAACACACATTATTTACTGATTTATTATATAAAGATACATTTAATATAAATACAAATATCATAAGGTGTAGTTTCTTTGGATAATTAGATACATAGAATAATAATTTGAAACATGGGTATAATGAAATTATTTAAAAACATCAAAACATTCCACTATATTCCCTTGATCTTGTAATACTGCATGGGATAACATTGATATATACATAAGAATGGTGTGAGAAATAAATCCTAGTAAGGTAATAATAAAATAATGACAAGATGAAATTAATATAGGTTAGTAAATAGGGATATCTATGTGAAATAAAAGGGGTTAAAGTCATAAACATCAATATTGAATCATGATATAAGATGATAATATCAAGGAAATATATGAATGTGGAAACAATATAAAACATGGAATCGTAAGCATAAGTCAAGAATAATGTTTGATAAATCATAACATATTATTATTAGTATAACCTAACATGAACCATACATGTTATCTCAAGAGATGAAAACATTACCCAATTCATTGGAGGGATATATTATTTCAGGACCACACATTACATTCATATCATGTACATGCAGTAGTCGGCCATATAGACCATACAACTTAAAGAAGTATTCCATTAATTTTAATCCAATTATTAAATAATTTTGGAATATATACATGGTATTACCGAATAAATTAATTATAGGCACATATATATGAATAATCTTCAGTGTAAATGGGGATGGGTATACACAACATAGATGTTTTTCATGGAAAATCATGGTATAATTTCATTTGAACAATGAGGGTGTACATAATGGTTTATGTAAGGGTTTAATGAATGTTAAGTGTGCTATATCATTACATGGGAATCATAAGGACAATAATGGTATTTTTTAAAAACATTCCAATATGAAAACATTTCAAATAAAAAGGAATAACTTAAAGAAATTTCTTGAATAAAGTGAAGGATGGAAATATACCCTTACCATGAGAGGTTGCTTCTAAAAGATTGGTATAACCTTTTTAGGATCATGGGAACACATTGGGATGGATTTATAGTGTTTAATAGAGATTAAATTCATGTTAAATGGGATTTTAAGTAAATTGGACTGTGATATTGGGTGATTATTTATAGAAAAATAGAGGGGATTCTTTATGAATTTCAAAACATAGGATTTAGACTCTATAAAATAAAATAATCAAAACCAAAAACCAAAACATGATTAATTTTCTTGGTTTCATCCAAATAGGTGTTCTTTCAAATACTTTATAAGTAATGGAACTGATAATATTAAAATAATACAATTGGTGAAGTAGAAGTGAGTCATGTTCACATAGAATCGATTTTAAAACCTTAATATATAATATAGGTTTTGGAGGATTCATTAAGGGTATATAAAATTAATAAAACAACTTAAAAAAACATTATCTTAAATTTCAAACCTATATTTTTTTCATTTATTCTTCTTATATAATTTATTACATCACTTTTAGGTTATTATGTTTTCATAATACAGACAGTATATTTATACTGTATTTAATTTTTAATCCAAAACTTTGACTGTCTCATAAAATTATGAAAAAATTAGAATTAGATAATTTTGGAATACTAATTTAAAAAATAATATTTATTTTATCAAAATAATTCAATTAATATGATAATTTCAACTTTTAAATAAAAATACTCATTTACTAAAAAACCTAGTTCTTATGACACTATAAAATTTCTAACCCTTATAAAAAATAAAATGAATGTCATTAAATTATATTATCATTTATATTTAAACAAGTATTATTTATTAATAATGTTTTATTAGAATAACAATTTTTTCAAAAATTATTGAATTTATCAAAAGTGTGTCTTAATTAATTCCATATTTTCGAAAAATAAAATTTTGATTTCTTCATATAAAATTATAGTTTTTATCAAACTCATTATATATTCATTTATAAATAAATTAAAAAAATGTTTAAATATAATCATTATTTTCTAAAAAATATATATATAAATTCATAAAGTTATGGTCTAGATACATAACCCCTTGTTACACCAGCATACATCCTAAGGTTAAAGCGTGCGATGGTGGCACTTTCTTTGGGTGGTTTGTAAAACATGGTTTGGTTTGTGATTATGATAAACTTAAACTTCTTCTATAAATGGATTCTCTCAAGACTCAGTTGTTGAATCTAGGTTTATTATTTTTCAAGGGAAATTCATGGGGATTCCATCTCCCTATAAATATCCTATAAGTGTGATTTATAGGGTATGATCCTACGGTTTGAGGACATCACTTCTTCCATCTATATTAATTGGATTTCACCGTAGCCCTTAATTTATATCAATCATTACTATCACTATATATGGAATATATTATTAGTGGTTAATATTATTAATTTACTTTTAAACCCAACCATAAATATTTTATAACTACCAAAATAAACAATGTATTTAATGTGTTTTTTACAACAACATTACTTAATAAAGAATCAAATCATTTAAAAATAGAATTTAATTTATAAAATTTCAGGTTGTTATATTGTTCCCCTTATTAAATTTCGCCTTAAAATTTACATTTCATACACTAAAAAAAATAAGGGTACTTCTATTCCATTTCCTCTTCCGATTCCCATGTAGGTTCCTTAAACTTGCCTTTCCGCCACGGAACTTTGACCAGGTGAGTTGTCTTGTTTCATATAACTTTCTCTCAACGATCTAATATCTTACCTAAATAATCCATGTATGAAATTTCATTCCCCTATGGTACTACCTTTAGATGAAACACATGTCTTAGGTCTCGTATTTACTTCCTCAAGAGGGATACATGGAACACATAATGTACTTAAGATAGGTTAGGTTGTAGTGTTAGTCAGTAGTCCATAGATCTGATGAAATCAAAAATATCCAAGGGGATGATGTATTTTGGAAAAATAATTCCCTTATTCCCAAACCACATGAATTTATTCCATGTTGATATACAAAGGAAAACTTTATCACTAACCTCAAACTCAAGGTCTCATCGATGATTGTATGTAAAGATGTTATTTTTTAATTTCTGTGAATTTCATAAGATTTTGAATAGTATGATCCTTTTCTATCATCTCTTGGATGAGATCAGGTCCCATAATCTTCCAATCTCTAACTTCATCCCAATAAGTTGGAGTCTGACACCACTTCCCCTAAATATCCTCATAATGTGATATTTCAATACTATAATGGATATAGTTGTGAATTGATAACTCCAATAGGGAACGTTTTTTATCCCAATATCCCTATAAATCCATTGAACATGATTATAGTATATTCTATAGATATTAAATTGTTCTCTCAGATTTAACATCCATCTGAGCATGATAAGAAGTACTAAAAGTTAGTTTTCAATATGATTATTGTTGAAGGATTATCCAGAACCAGGAGTTAAACCTAAATTATTAATTAGATATAATTGAGTGTGGAACTACATGTATTATTACCACTTTACTTATATACATGTTGGGGAGTTTTTCAATAGATAAATCTTCCTTGATAGCGATGAAATGTGCTAATTTTATAAGGTGATTGACTAAAAACCATATAGAAATATTAAAATTGGATGTCCTATGGAGTCCTATGAAAAAATATATGGTTATGTATTCTTATTTCCATACTGGTATGGAAAATAATTGCATCATACCTTTATAATTATATCATTCATCCTTGACCTGTTAGAATACCAAACATCTAGATGCAAATTCTGCTATCTCCCTCTTCATATTATTTCACTAGATGTTTTGATTTATATTTCAATAACTCTTAGTAATTTCTAGATAAATATATAAGGATGATTTATTCTCATAATCCATGAGTTATTTTTTCAATTATAGTTTTTATGGGAGACATATCTGGGTTCCAAACCTTATAACTCCATCTTTAGAAAAGTTGAACTCTTCAATATTTGATACATTTCTCTATAGATGCTCATCATTTTTTTGGGAATCTTTGAACCTCTCAAAAATGGTTCGATAAAATTTTATTTGATTAAGGTATAATGAATATCACTTTTATTATTCCCATGTAAATCCTTTTATTTTCTATGAAAATAAGATCATTTTCAATACTTATCCAATATAAGTTTGCAGTATTCTTTCTACTTAGATCATTTACCACTTTTCATGTCTTCCTAGGATGGTAATGGATTTAAAAATAATAATCCTTGGTCAAATATAACCACCTTTATTATAACATATCGATCCCATTTTTTGTGAATACATACTTGAGGATTTTATTATATGTAGACATATCACACTTCTCTCTATAGAGATAATGTCACCAAACCATTAATGAAAATATTACTATAGCCAATTCCAAATCATGGGTTGGGTATTTCTTATCATGGATCTTTAATTGGTGGAAATAATATTATATCACCTTTTTACTTTTCATGTTTATAAAATTAAAGCACTTTTTACAGGAATCTCTGTAGATCATAAATCATTCCCCATTGGTGGTTAATGTGAGAAATAATGCAGTGATTGTCCGCTTCTTTAACCCATTAATGAACTCATTGGATTTATAAATACAAAAATATTTGACTCCCTTTCAAGTTATTTTTGTTATTAGGATTGAAAATCATGTTATTTTTCTCAAAAATTGATGACAGTGCCCAAAAAATACAAGGAAACTATGGATCTCTATCACAAATGTTGGTCTGGGCCATCCTTAAATTGCATTCATCTTTGAAAGATATACATATATTATTTTTCTAGTGATAACATGTGTAACAACCTAGGAAATGTTATGATAAATAATTTTCATGTCTTATTGATATTCATTAATTATATTTTATAAAGTAATATTTTTTATAATAATATTTGGAAAATTTTTAATCAAAATGAAAAAAACTCTATTTCTCAAAAAATGTGTTTTTCTTGCATTATTTGGTTTTATTGAAATGATTTATTTTTAAATTATATAATTTTAATGTGAAAAAATTAACTTTATTTTTGAATTCATCAAGTAAAAATTATCTTAAGTTGAATATTGGAAAATTTATGAGAAAATGTTTTTCCAATGAATAGTTTAAATACTGAATTTTTAAACTCTCTTTTCATTTAAAAAGTTTTTAAAGTTAATTTTTAAAAAATTGGTTTAAAATTAAAATCAGTTGAATTATAATTTTAATAATTCAATTAATTTAAATTTAATAAATATTATACTTGAATTTGTTATAAAAACATTTTTATACTAATAAGGATTTTTTCTGATAAAACTTTTTTTCATCACATTTAGCAGGTTCAATTATAAATTAAATTTTTTAAGTTATGTGATTTGAATTTGATAAAATGGATTCCATATTTGGAATAATAAAAATTTAAATTTGGTAATAACTAAAATTTAATTTTTTCATAATGAATAATAAAAATGGTAATAAAAATATGTTATTAAGGTTAAGGTTAAAATAGGTTTATCGGTGGGTTAAACTAAAAAGATTAGGGTAAAAATGACATAAAAAGTTTTTAAATAATATTATCTGGCCATATTTTGACCCTATACCATTTAATATTCATAAATGGTCTATTTTTTATTTATTTTGTGTGAATAATTAATTAATATAATTTACTCATTTTAAAAATTCCAAGTGTGTCATATCCCCCAGTTATAAAAGAACACTAACTCTTCTATATTATCCAAACTTAGAAAGACTTTGTTCAGCCAATACATACCCAAATACCTTCCTTATACCACCCCCACATCATATAGTCCCATTTTTATCATAAAACTAACCTAGGAATGATTTAGGTATGAATCTATAATCCTCATCTGAAGAAGAGGTATCATTCTTAATCGAGATTTTTATTTTTATTTCATCATCAACCTCATTAAAATAGTTATAAAATATTATGAAATAATAGAAATTGTGTCTTCCATAAACTAAGATGTTTTTATGTTAACAGAATATCCTATACCCATCTCCTCTTATATCAAATGGTTAATGAATCTATCGTTCGTGTGTACGGTGTACTACAACCTTGCAAATCGATGTAATTTATTTTCTATCATCGCTTATCACATATGCTTATAATTATGGATTTAATTTATATGTATCATTTTCATGGTATATTTATCATTTTATAAATATAATATTTTTTGGATCATAAGTGATGGAAATAAAGGCTAAAGGGTGTGAATGGTCATTTTACAATTTTAAAGAACAAATCAATCAGAGTTTTATTAATTAATGAAACTTCAGTGAGTATTGTTCTCAAGTATTGAAATTCTGTGGAAATTAAAGAGATGAATAGTGAGATTTTATACTAGTTTGTATCACGAAGATATTAGTTCACTCATCAACAATCTCTACTATGTGATAATATTTGTACCCACTATTAAACTCACTATTAGAGGTGTCAGAATCTATTACATACTCTACCTTTTAAAAATACTTGGTTCACAACCTAAATTTTTTATAGGAGTCTTAAACCTATTTTTTGAACTGAATTTTTTTCAAGATTCATAAGCAAAATTTTTTTTTATGTGGTTGAATAACCAAAACAAATATACCTACTTTTTGTAAGAAAATCATAAACCAAAGGCGAATAGATTATAGAAAAGAAAATACGAAGAAAACCAATCCAATGAAACCCATTAGAAATATATAATGATGAGGATGATGAATTTAAATAATACCAATAACCATATAAATATAGGATGGTATATTAACTCTTTATGATAACAGTAAGGAAACAAAATTTGTAGAGCTTCCTGATTGAATGTGCAATAAGAATGTGTGCCACATGTATTTTTAAAAGTTATATAAACAAATCTAAAATAAGTTTGTTTTAATACCTTGATCACATGTTAATGTACTAATCCCATGTCATTAAAATATATATCTTCTTGGAACATATATGTAGACAACAACTTCATGGCACGATTCAGTGTATAACAACATAATATTATTGGTACCCTTGTTTGGAAGAATTGCATTAAATATAAAGATGTTTTATACACTTTTATTTATGTGTTAAATAAAAATATAAAAAAAACAATAAATTTTATGTACAAAAATATATAATACACATTTATTTTAAAGTTAAAATATATGAATTAAATTTTGGTTTTTTGAAATATTAAAAATGTCATTAAATAGATCATCATAAACAATATTTAATGCATGTGTATTTGTGTATATAATATGCCCAACAATATTTTACACATATTTAAAATATATTTTTTGTAAAAATTTAATAAAATAATTATTAAAATAATTATTTCAATTATCTCATATAAAATAATAATAATAATAATATTTATTTATTTATTTATTTTTGAATTGATGGTATATAAAAGAAATACTTGGTGGTAGCGCGGCATTGATAACACTGAAAATATAGTTTTTTACTAACCAACCATTGTATGAGAGGAGTTTCCAAACCTTTTAATGTACTTTTGATTGAACATATACAATTTAATATGAGTGTCTACCATTGATATGAAATAGAGAAGATACTATCAGATGAACAGTGTGGATGGAGAAACTGTTGGATGGTCCTCCTACTATTGTTAGTGTCCAGTGAATATTTCTATTGAGAGGAATATAATCTATAGTAGGTGATAAAATCAAAGTGGTCAACCATTTTTTAATGAATAAAAAATCATCTATGAATAGTTCTTAGCAGTCAATTGTTTCTACTTCTATCCAAATGAGATTCCTTCGGTGAGGACTGGTGGTTCTCCTGTAGAGGAGGAGATACCACCATGTAGTAGGTTAAACATCCAAAACAGAATGGTTCCATCCCATGGTGAAGCTACCTTTTTTATAGAGTATTTTTAGAGGTGATGTGAGTCATTTTATTCTCATTATATTCAAACTTTACTTCTTCCATGGATCAAATGACCGAACAACCTCCTGAAATTATGTTTAAATGAATCCTAATCTTAATACTTAAACTCCTAGATGCTTGAAAATCATAGCATGAATGTATTAGTGTTCAAAAAATTTGTCTCTATTCTTGTGTAAGAAAATAGTATCTTTTGTTCTTCCTTGGAAACCTTTTCAACAACTACTTCAGGAAACTCTGGAAAATAGAAAACATAGAAGAATTCTTGAGGTAGAAGACGATCGCTCAATAGAAATCCAATGGCTCATGTATATCTAATCATGCATTCATTGAAGCGTCCATATTTTCTAAGGTGTTTGGAATAAAATAGTGTTCTCCTAAGTCCTGCTTCTTAAATGGCCTATGTTAACCCTCTGCTACATCAACAAAGGAATGACACACCACAATCGAGATGGTCACGAAGGATCAGAACCTATTACATAATGCACACACTTGGGCCTCATAGTTTTATGTGGACCCACACTTTTTCACTATCCCATGCTTATGGTCGGACTATGTGTCCATTCTAAATGGGCCCATACATGGCCCACCTTCTTTAGCAGGTCCCTTGGGATGCTCTCCCACGGGTTTGACCATCAGTCCCCTATGTGGTCGAGGTATGGCCATTAGAATTAGGAAATTGGTGGCTAATTTTTTACTCTAATCCACCAAATTAAGAGTTTAATAATAACAAAAAAACATAATATATGTTTAAAAAATTCTAATATAGAAAAATTAAAATTATAATTACAAATAATAATTAGACATTAATATATGAAAACAAAAAAATTATTACATTTTGAATAATTTGAATTTAATAAACATGGGTAAATAGTGAGTTATTAAATCAAGATTCAAACAATAACATATATCATATATTTTCTTATGTTTACATTCATTAAAAATGATAATGTTTTTTGTGAGAACGTGTGGACTACAACTGTAACACCCCAGGTAAATAAAGAATATGAAATTTTATATTTATCCTTTTTTGGGAATAAAATGTTGATATTAATTTGAAGGGAATGCTATGCTCGATGGGGTAGCCAATACGCAACAACGAGTTTCTTGGGAATCTTACGTTGCACTCTAATAATAAAATAATATTATTTTAAATGGTAGTTAACGCCTAGCCGTTGTAATGGCGGGAATGAACAAGACTAACTACAAAATAATTATATATGCTTGCCAAATATTTTTAATTTTATCCAATAAAGTTTAGAGGATTAAATTTTGAATGAATGCAATTTTAAGCGTAAATATTCTACTATTCATTAAAAGGTTGATTAACCGCCTTTTGATGGAGAACCCTTTTTAAATCCACTTTTTGACAATTTTATATGTTATATTGGACCAAATAAAATCCTTCTTTAGAATCAGGATATCAAAATTTACTTTGTGTAGTTTTTTGTTTTTTTTTTTGATAAAGTCCATTTTTAATGAATAAGTGAAAAATGTTGTATTTTAATTCAAAACCTCTTTTTAATCTAATTTATTTATATGATTATATAATCTTTTGAATTGGTTTTAAAGTGAAATTATAATATATTTTTACCATTTAATCCAATGGTGGTCATTGGAATTAATTTCACTTTGAAATTGGACTTAAACTAGTGTCAATCTTTTAATAGATATTGTTTCTTAAAAACACGCTATTTGTTTTGATAGCGGGAATTAATTGTTAAATTAGTTAATGCAACTTATATGTTTTGAATTTTTTAAAATAGATATAATTTTTGAATCCGGACTATCAAATATAGCTTAGGGTGAATTTTTGGTATTTTTCTGAAAAACTTCAATTTTTGATGAATAGTGAAACCACTAAGTGGTAGTTAAAAAAACTGATTTTCCGTTTAAATGAAATTTTACCATCTCTGTGATTTTAATTTCAAAAATACAACTTACATGGTTTTCATTAGGATGTAAAATTTGGTTCAATGGGATGAAAATATTTTTTTGGTGAATAGTAACTTTTAAGTTTTATTAATCAAAATTAGAGGTAATTAGTATAATTTAAGGTAAAGATAATGTTATAATAATATGAAATGACCTTGAAACATGTCCTACCCTTATTGGATGAGTCATGGCCGACCACGAAAATCCATGGGTCAACTTGGGGACCCCATGGAGCCACTTGGGTAAGAAAATGACTTTAATAACTTTTTATTTAAAGTTAAAATAAAAATGTCACAAACATGCATTGTTTTACTAAAAACAATTTACATGGGGTTATAAAAGTCATATTTTTTACTATAAATATTCATTAGAAATCTAAAAAATTTTCCTATATCATTATATTTTTTTATAATTTTTAGACATTAAATAAATAAATTTATTTATGACACCATGATGATGCAGTGATTGCCTCATTAATGAACGATTTAAATAAAATGAGAAGATAAGGTAAAATATAAGACATAAACTTGTCAAAAACCTATTTTATGGGTGGATTTAGAACCATTATCACATTAAACTCGAAATATATAATTTTGGGACCTTTAATATCCGAAAATCATTTTATAATAAAGTAACTTTTCAAGGCATTCCAATAGTGCCCCTCCTCCCTCTTATAAAAGGCCCCCACCTCTACCTCCTTACCCACAACTCTCAAGACTTTGGCTCAGCCAGACTCTACACATTTTATTTCTAAACATCCCTCTGTTCATCCTATAATCCTTACCTCAGGCAGAAATCTCTTCAAGACACCCTTTTGGTTCAAACCAAGAGGAGTTACCCGATTTAAAGGTAATGGATTCACTTGTGTTCTTTTATTTTATTTTGCTTCTCCAACCCCCTAAACTATTTTTATTCCTTTATTTGGTAAAAACAATGGTATCTTAAATATACTAGGATGTTTTTATGAGAAATATTCAAGCTACACTTACACACACCTCCGTCTAATGGTTAAAGAACATACTGTTTCTGTGGATGTCGAATTATTGCCTCACGAAATGATGATTGTTCAATCTTCTCTCAACACCTTTCATGGTGTCCATTATGATGTCACTGTATTTTATATATGATATATATGGTATTTATTTTCTCTATATGCTTCTGTATTTTATATTTAAAACATACCTTTATGTTTTTCATGTTGTGCAAATGCGATAATTTCATACGAGGAAGTGTGGACTACCTCCCTCTCAAGTGATGTGACTCGTTCATGCAATAAATGGAATGTATAAAGAATGAAATTAATCAACATATGTGACCTATATAACATATATATTATACTGTAATTATAATATATATATATATCTCATTTAGTTTTAATTCCCTTAATGTGACAAAGAAATGAAAGTAGCGTTCATGCGTACGTACGGCCTACCGTCTCCATGAACGGTGCATTTCATTTTCTTATCTACAAATGTAATGGAATAGTATAAAATGAATATATACTGGATATATATGATATTTAAATAATTAATACTATTTTGGAGATGGGTTAATTATAACTACATGGGAAATTCTTTTCTAACAAGTTCAATTTTGACTCATGTACCGAACATCGACAAAAACGTCTGATATGAACTCACATTATTAAACAATTATTATAAAATTATAATATGTGATATGAACTGAATAATAATATTTAAAGGATGTCCTTAAGAAATTATAAATTGACCAAATTTTATTATTCAGGAATATAAAGAAACGAACAAGACAAGTCAGACACGAGGTAAGGGATCCTACCTCTCTCTTCTTTTTAAGTACTCTCTTTTATGTCATTTCTTTTAAGCTCATATTTATTATGTTTGGGGATGTTATTTTATATTCATAATTCTTTAATTTTTATGTTCATATTATGAGAGACCCTATTTGATCTCATAAATCCATTTTTGGAAGTTTTATTTGGCGCTGTTAGGCTGCCGAGTTTTCATAAGGGATTTTTCATCTCACTTTTATTCCCATGAGATTTACGCTACATTTTCCACCATTTCCTTTGATTGGTGTATGTACTTACCATTATTCTACTCTTTTTGTAATATAATTTCGTTTATGAGTATTTACATCAATGTTTTATTGTCCTTCTTTCATGGGGTGTACGTTTCGAAAGTTACCCAAGTCAGTAAAGGGAACCTTTCACCCTCCTCTTTTTAAAAGACTTATTTTGTTATAAATTTTAATTTAAATCTTATTAAGTTATGATATGTTATTATATATCCTTATTGATGTAAAATTTATTTCCAAGTGATGAGATACCCTTTTTTCTCTTCAAATCATATTCTTAATTTTAAAGTGATGTCGTTAGGTTGTCGAATATTTACAAGGAAACTTCTTAAACCAATTTCATTTTCTTTGGGTTCAACTTTTAGTTATTGAATATGTAATCCTATGAATATGATTGAATGACCTATGATTGTTTTACACTTAATATCCACTTATATTGGGTGTATTTATATTTGTCACAGATGATTATGAGATTGACTTATCCTTAATTTTAGGATACCTTTTTTATAAGGGATTTCATCTCATTTTACATTTCTATTGAGACTTCATTGTTGTTATGAACCAATTAACTCTTATATGGTGTATATACTATCCTTTGGAATATTATAAAATGAATCCCTTTATTCTCATGATATTATAAAGTTCTGATTAAATGTTATTCCTCAATTATTTTTATTCAAGTGTCTCTCATTTTGTTAAAAACTCTTTAACTAAAATATCGTTTTAAATGTTTTAATGATTTATTCTTATAAATATTTCTCATTAATATCCATGTTTTAAAAATGGTTTTAAGTATTTATTTATATGGATATTAATGGTTTAAAATTTTAAAAGCTTCAAAGTTGTATGAGACACTTTGATTCAAAAATATCTTTATTAAATGTTTTAAATGGTTTTGAAAATGGTTTTTATAATGGATTTGTTATGTCAATATATTTAAGGGATATATTGTGAATTTAAATGTGAAAATTTTTTCGTTCCATTATATTTTTTATGTCTTATGATTTTATAATGGTACTTGGACATTTGACGGGTGGTTACGTGATAAACCATATGACGGGTGGTGCTGTGAATACCAGGACGGGTGGTTATGTTATAACCTCCAATGCATTGGGTATGGAAGTCGGCCGTATGGATATTCCATGTAGTGATATGTGTTTAAGTCGACCATATGGTTATTCCATTTAAGTATGTTTATGTCCCAAGTTACCAATATATGTTATGTGTTCGTTATATGAGTTTATGGTAATATTTTGGTTACACTGGATAAGTAGTGATCTTTCTTTCAGTGAAGAGTATTTTCTACTTCATAAAGGTGAAAAGTATTTCTTTAATAAATTATTCATGATTTACTTGTTTTTTGGAAAAACTAACAGTTTTCCTTCTTTGTGTATCCTTTACTAGGATTTTTATGCTCATCCCAAGTTTTTGAAATGTTCTCCACAGGACTTAAAGATGAATAGGGTCAAGGATGCGATCAAGGAAATAAATGCTATCTAAAACATGGAACTAGACATGTTTATTTTTAAGATTTTTTTATTTATTTTATAGAAACATAGTAGAAGTGTCTATTTTGTAATCTTTTGAGATGTAATAGTTATGTCCTAATTCTCTAAACTCTAAACCTAAAAAAGATCCTCTATGTGAATTATTCATTTAATTCATGATTATTTAATGTTTTAAGGCTAGGTACTTATAGTTGGTATCAAAGGGAGGTTTAGATAACTTTAGAGGTTAGAGTGTTGTTTAAGCATAAGTGAAAAGTTGTGTATAACCACAATGGGTAGTATATTAGACGGAGTAATTGTTTTTTTTTTGAAAGTTAGAATTAGTTTGAGATAACTTGGATAAATATATATTAGTGCTTATCTTCCTCATTATTATATGATGATTTTACTGATATGCTCACACTGACCTTTTTGGTTTTAGTAAATGGCTGGAACTTGCAGGCACCAAAGTAACAATGGATGTGAAGGAAACTATGAAAATGTTCTGAGCGAGAAACTGAATGATATGGGAGATGCAATGAGAACTCTTGTGTTTATCCTCAACTAACTATCTGGAGTCATGATTGACCACCTAAACCTTGGTGATTTTTATAAGGCAACATATATGTGAGAAACAAATCCCTATAGAAGTTCAGGTAATAATCATAAAGGTATGTGTGTTCAAAAACCTATGTGTCAAATATATGGAAAGAAACACCTAGTAAAATGTTTCAAAGGGACATAAAGATGCTATAGATGTGGAAATGAACGTCATAAAGCAAGAACCTTCCATGGAAAAAGGAAGCATCCAGTTGACTCGAGGAAAGGGAAAGAAGTTCTTTCTAAGGTATCAATTGAATGTTTTAAATGTGGTGTGCATGGTCATTATGGAAACACATGTCCTACGAAGAAGTTTTGGGAATGAGATCACCAAGATCATGCAAATATTTGTTTACCAATACCTAATGCCATTCCGATTGAGGAGGAAGAAACTGACAATGACCAATCAAAGGTATGGATTGTTTTTTAACATATGTTTTTCTATTTTGGAATCTTAGGATATGATTCATGATTTTTTTTGTAGGAAAGAATTATTTCTGAATAATATGGAAAGGAATGGTTAATGGATCATGAAGAATGTTGAATGAGTAAGAAGTCAACATATAAGGGATTCAAGAGTTATGGTAGATTGTAGGATGGTAAAATTCTTAAAAGTGTTAAGTCTTTTTTGATGATAGGGTTACATTAGAAGACTTTTTATAATATGGGTAACCCTGATATTTGATATATGAAAATTTTATTCAAGGTATAGTTATCTTTTCTTTTGTGGACATAGTTATAAAGTACCATTTGGGTTTATATGATCCTTACTTTTGAGGTAATTATGGGTTACTATATGTTATGATGGAAAATGAAAGGCCTGAGATAAAATTGAGGTTAAATTATGTAATGGTTATTTTTGATGATTTTATCTCTTTTGGGGAATGTTTGGAGAATTATATAGTTTTGGAAAAAGGACAACACGCAGACCGTGTGACAACCCGTCGCGCCGGACAAAGCTGTGGGAATCGAACCCACAACCAAAGCACGACTGGTATTTATCACCTACCACTGGACTACGTGAAGTCCCTAGTTAGTATGACAAATTATTTTTAGTTATATAATTTTATGAATCAAGAATAATTTGATTTTGGGTTATCTAGTAAATTATTGACCTATCATGGAGGATATATGATTAGGTTAATTACTTTTCAATATGAGACTTTAAGATAAAATGATGTTATTTGGAGATAAATGTTAATTTTTACCTTGGAAGACTACGTGATTAAATCCTTTAAATATTTGGGTTTCAATCTTAGTTTGGTTACTTTGAAGAATTTTATGGACCAATTTTTCATCGAATGGTCTTCGTTGGACTTTCGGTTGTGTTGGAAAAATTTTGGAGATTAAGAATAGATTTTCTTTTTATCAAGGATTATCCTTTTGTGTATCTTGTTCTAACAATTTTGGTTTTGGTTAAGGTATAAAGACATGGGAAATATATAGTTCTATTTTTTGTATTATTTGATTCTCTAGAAGTTGGTTATATCACTCTTAATGAGAACAAGTTATCCTAAATACTCGTATATTGGAGGAAAAAATGAGTTTGTGTAAGAAATCTAGAAAGAGATGAATGTCTAAAGGACAAGAAAGTATGTTTCCTTGTGATTTAGTTAAGATCATAAATAAATTCCTTAATGAAAAGTAATTTAAAACAAAAATGTTGTCTGTTAACTTTTCATACTGGGGAATCAAATACCGTTTAACCCATCACAAGTTTCTGATTTTCTGGTGGTTAACTTTCTCCTAAACATGTTTCTATCACTCTCTATCAGAACATGACCCTTTTTTTCTTCTATATACATGTTTTCATCGAATCCTAGTATGGTTTAACTCATGTGACCTTTTTTACTTCACTTTCTTTATTTTAAAGTGATATTTTTACCGACTCTTGGTCTGATGTGGGACTTTCAATGAAGTTTCTGAGCCCAATTTTAAAATTGGGAGGATGCAATTCCCAAAAGGGGGGAAGGATGTAACACCCCAGGTAAATAAAGAATATGACATTTTTATATTTATCCTTTTTTGTGAATAAAATGTTGATATTAATTTAGAGGGAATGTTATGCTCGATGGCGTACTCAATACGCAACAACGAGTTTCTTAGAAATCTTATGTTGCACTCTAATAATAAAATAATATTATTTTAAATGGTAGTTAACGCCTAGCCACTGTAATAGCAGGAATGAACAGAACTAACTACAAAATTATTATATATGCTTTCCAAATATTTTTACTTTTATCCAATAAATTTTAGAGGCTTCAAATATGAATGAATCCAATTTTAAGCATAAATATTCTAATATTCTTTAAAAGGTCGATTAACCGCCTTTTGATGGAGAACCCTTTTTAAATCCAATTTTGACAATTTTATATGTTATATTAGACCAAATAAAATCCTTCTTTATAATCCGGATATCAAAATTTACTTTGTGTTGGTTTTTGTTATTTTTTTTTGATAAAGTCCATTTTTAATGAATAAGTGAAAAATGTTGTATTTTAATTCAAAACCTCTTTTTAATATAATATATTTATATGATTATATCATATTTTGAATTGGTTTTATAGTTCAATTAGAATATATTTTTACCATTTAATCTAATGGTGGTCATTGAAATTAATTTCACTTTGAAATTGGACTTAAACTAGTGTCAGTCTTTTAATAGATATTGTTTCTTAAAAACACGCTATTTGTTTTGACAGCGGGAATTAATTATTAAATTATTTAATGCAACTTATATTTTTTTAATTTTGTAAAATAAACATCATTATTGAATTCGGACTATCTAATATAGCTTAGGGTGAATTTTTGGTATTTTTCTGAAAAACATCAATTTTTGATGAATAGTGAAACTACTAAGTGGTAGTTAAAAAAACTGATTTTCGTTTAAATGAAATTTTACCACCTCTTTGATTATAATTTCAAAAATCCAACATACATGTTTGTCATTAGTATGTAAAATTTGGTTCAATGGGATGAAAATATTTTTTTGGTGAATAGTAACTTTTAAGTTTTATTAATCGCGGTTAGAGGTAATTAGTGTAATTTAAGGTAAAGATAATGTTATAATAATATGAAATGTCATTGACACATGTCCTACCCTTATTGGATAAGTCATGGCCGACTAAGACAATCCACGGGTCAACTTGGGGAACCCATGGAGCCACTTGGGTAAAACAATGACATTAATAACTTTTTATTTAAAGTTAAAATAAAACTGTCACAAACATGAATTTTTTTACTAAATCAATTTTTACATGGGGTTATAAAAGTCATATTTTTTACTATAAAAATTCATTAGAAATATAAAAATATTTCCTACATCATGATATTTTTTTTATAATTTTTAGACATTAAATAAATAAATGTATTTATGACACCATGATGATGCATTGATTACCTCATTAATGAACGATTTAAAGAAAATGAGAAGATAAGGTAACATCTAAGACTTAAAATTTTCAAAGACCTATTGGATGGCTGTATTTCGAACCCTTATCACCTTAACATATAAATATATAATTTTTGGACCTTTAATATCCAAAAACCATTTTATAATAAAGTAACTTTTCAAGACATTCTAAGAGTGCCCCTCCTCCCTCTTATAAAAGGCCTCCACCTCTACATCCTTACCCACACCTCTCAAGCCTTTTTCTCGTCCAAATTATGCTCATTTTATCTCTCCACATCCCTCTATTAATGCTATATTCCTTACCTTAGGCATAAATCCCTTCAAGAAACCCTTTTGGTTCAAACTAAGAGGAGTTACCCGATTTAAAGGTAATGTCTTCACTTGTGTTATTTTTTTTATTTTTCTTATCCAACCCCCTAAACTATTGTTATTCCTTTATTTTGTAACAAAACCAGTATCTTCAATATACTAGGATGTTTTTATGAGAAATATTTGAGCTACACTTACGCACACCTCCATCTAATGGTTAAAGAACATACTGTTTCTGTGGATGGAGAATTACTGCCTCACGAAACTATGATTGTTCAATCTTCTCTTAACACCTTTCATGGTGGCCATTATGATGTCACTATATTTTATATATGATATATATGGTATTTATTTTTTCCATATGCTTCTGTATTTTATATTTAAAACATACCTTTATGCTTTTCATGTTGTGAAAATGCGATAATTTCATACGAGGAAGTGTGGAGTACCGCCCCCTCAAGTGATGTGACTCGTTCATGCAATACATGGAATGTATAAAGAATGAAATTAATGAACATATGTGACCTATATAACATATATATTATACTGTAATTATAATATATATATATCTCTCATTTATTTTTAATTCCATTAATGTGACAAAGAAATGGAAGTAGCGTTCATGCGTACGTACAGCATACCGTCTCCATGAACGGTTCATTTCATTTTCTTATATCTGAATGTTATGGAATAGTATAAAATTAATATATACTAGATATATATGATATTTTAATCATTAATACTATTCTGGGTATGGGTTAATTATAATTACATGGGCAATTGTTTTCTAACAAGTTCAATTTTGACTCATGTACCGAACATCGAAAAAAACGTCTGATATGAACTCACATTATTAAAAAATTATAATAACATTATAATATGGGGTATTAACTGAATAATAATCTTTAAAGGAGGTCATTAAGAAATTATAAATTGAACAAAGTTTATTATTTAGTAATATAAATAAACGAACAAGACAAGTCGGACACGAGGTAAGGGATCCTACCTCTCTCTTCTTTTTAAGTACTCTCTTTTATGTCATTTCTTTTAGGATAATATTTATTATGTTTGGGGATATTATTTTATATTCCTCATTCTTTACTTTTTATGTTAATATTATTATATACCCTATTTTATCTCATAAATCCATTTTTGGAAGTTTTATGTGGTGCCGTTAGGCTGCCGAGTTTTCGTAAGGGATTTTTCATCTCACTTTTATTCCTGTGAGATTTATGCTACATTTTCCACCATTTACTTTGAGTGGTGTATGTACTGCCCATTATTCTACTATTAATGTAATATAATTTTGTTTATGAGTATTTAAATCAATGTTTTATAGTCCTTCTTTCATGGGGTGTATGTTTCAAAAGTTACCCAAGTCGGTAAAGGGAACCTTTCACCCTCCTCTTTTTAAAATACTTATTTCATTATGTCTTTTAATTTAAATATTATTATTTTGGGATATGTTATTCTATATCCTTATTGATATAAAATTTATTTCCAAGTGATCGGATTCCATTTTTTTCTCATCAACTCATTTTCTGAATTTTAAAGTTACACCGTTAGGCTGTCGAATTTTTACAAGGGAACTTCTTAAACCAATTTTGTTTTCTTTGGGTTCATCTTGTAGTTATTGAATATGTCATCCTATGAATATGTGTGAATGAAATATGAATGTTTTACACATAATATTCACTTATATTTTGTGTATTTATATTTTTCACATATGATTATGAGATTGACTTATCCTTAATTTAAGGATACCTTCTTTATAAGGGATTTCATCTCATTTTACATTTCCATTGAGACTTCATTTTTGTTATGCACCAATTCACTTCTATATGGTGTATATACTATCCTTTGGCATATTATATCATGAATAAATTTATTCTCATGATATTATAAAGTTCTGATTAAATTTTATTCCTCAATTATTTGTATTCAAGTGTCTCTCATTTTGTTAAAAACTCTTTAACTAAAATATCGTTTTAAATGTTTTAATGATTTATTCTTACAAATATTTCTCATTAATATCCATGTTTTCAAAATGGTTTTAAGGATTTATTTATATTGATATTAATGTTTTAAAATGTTAAAACATTTAAACTGTTATGGGACACTTTGATTCAAAAATCTCTTTATTAAATGTTTTAAATGGTTTTGAAAATGGTTTTTAAAATGGATTTGTTATGTCCATATATTTAAGGGATATATTATGAATTGAAATGTGGAAATTTTTTCTTTCCATTATATTTGTTTTATGTATTATGATTTTATAATGGTACATGGACATTTTGTGGGTGGTTACGTGATAAACCATATGACGGGTGGTTCCATGAATACCAGGACGGGTGGTTACGTTATAACCTCCAATGCATTGGGTATGGAAGTCGTCTGTATGGCTATTCCATGTTGTGATATGTGTAGAAGTCGACCGTATGGTTATTCCATTTAAGTATGATTATGTCCCAAGTTACCAATATATGTTATTTGTTCATTATATGGGTTTATGGTAATCTTTTGGTTACAAAGGATAAGTAGTGATCTTTTTTTTAGTGAAGAGTATTTTATACTTAATAAAGGTGAAAAGTATTACTTTAATAAAGTATTCATGATTTACTTGTTGTTTGGAAAAACTAACAGTTTTCTTTCTTTGTGTATCCATTACAGGGATTTTTATGATCATCCCAAGTTTTTGAAATGTTCTCCACAGGACTTAAAGATGAATAGGGTCAAGGATGGGATCATGGAAATACATGTTATCTAAAACATGGAACTAGAAATGTTTCTTTTTAATATTTTTTTATTTTATGGAAACCTAGTATAAGTGTCTACTTTTTAATCTTTTGAGATGTAATAGTTATGTCCTAATTCTCAAAAACTCTAAACCTAAAAAGATCCTCTATGTGAATTATTCATTTAATTCATGATTATGTAATGTTTTAAGGTTGGGTCCTTATAACAACCTCCAAAAAGCAATGTGATTTATGTTTCATCACCACATAAGATGGATGATATATATATATAATTTTATTTAAATATATAATATGATATTTATGGTATAATCATCATTTTTAAAGATAAAATAATAATTTTCTTCTATCCATCATGATCGTTGAAAAATGAAAACATTACTCTTGTGTATGTATGGCTTACCGTCTCTACGATTGAAACTTAGTAGATTTTTCATAACCATATTTCATAGTTGGTTTTAAACTCTAATTGATGTATAAAACTAATAACATAATAAATATTATAATTGTAGAGATGATGTAATAATGATATTTTTTACCATAGTTAACCTATCAAAGTCATTTTGGACAAATGATCTGAATATCATCAAAATGACTGATGTGAACTTAACTAATTAATTAATTAAATATAATATAGTAATAAATAAAATAAAATGAATAATAAACTTGAAAATTTTAATAATAAATTAAATAATTAACAATTTTTTATTATTTATGATGACAAAGAACATGTGTGACGAGTCAGACTTAAGGTATGGGACACTTTAACCTAAAACCACATTTTAAATATTTTGAAGATTTATTTGAAAATGGAACATATTTTGATTATGGTATAAAAATATTTTTTTAGGGTTTTTATAATAAAAATATTCAAGAATAAAATTTTTTTATTCATGATGTGGTACTAGAGAATTTTAGATGATGATAGGTGAGGAACATATACCTTATATGATGATTGATCCTCATATATCTCTCCAATGCATTAAGTAATGTTCAAAATCTTGAAATAAAAGAATGAGGGAGTAAACTGAAGAGGTTTCTCAAAAGGATTTAACTATGATTTTTTAATTTTGAACTTGAGTTTAACATGGATTATGAATGTAATTATCTAACTTTCCTAAAAGTGTTTTTATTTTCTCTCTATGGTTTTTAAATGTTTTCATTAAGAAAAAATAAATTTTTTTCTTGAGATTATGATCTGTTTCATATGCTAAATTAATATTGTGATAAAGGTACATATTTTATTGGTTTTCATTTTTTTCACTAGACTAACAGATTTATTTTTTTTATGTTCCTTACTTATATTTTTTTTCTCATCCCATATTTTTAAATATTTTTCATAGTGTTTAAGGATGATTTATAAAATATAATAATTCAACTTTAAAATCAAAAACATTGGTTATAAATAGAAAACTTGTTACATTTTAAAAAAACTATATTATGGAAAAATAATGGATACTAAGTAGATGTGTCCACTTTGTAATATATCAGTTTTTTATGTAAGATTTGTGACCTTTTTCTCTAAAAATATAAACTTAAAAAATATTTTCAAATGAAATAATTTAAATTATATTCTAAAGACACTATTATATTGTTTTTAAGTTCTAGTCCTTATAGTCAATATCATAGCAATATTTTAGATAAATTTAGAGGTTATGATGATCACATGAGGATATTTTAAGATTTTTAGTTACTATTATAGGTTAAGAAGTATTTTATAGGATAATATCATAGTGACTAGTAAAAATAAATATTTTTTGGTTTTCCTAGCAATGAAATACATATTTGGATACTATGGAATGTATGCAGCTATAGAAAAAATGCAACTAGGGTAATAACCCTAAAAAGGGAATATCAGGTGTTAACTAGATCATCACCGAGTGCATAATGAGATTTCCTAATATTGAACACTTGGGTAGACACTCACGGGGGATATTCTTGGGGTAATTCACATGTTTTATTTGAACCATTATGAAATTTTTGAACATAAGGTTATTGAATTAAATTATGACCATGTATAACTTATGTTAAACCTAAGGTGTTTTAAATTTAAAGGAAAGGAATCAAAGAGTAAGACATTTAAAATTTATTTAGATATTAAATTTGGTTTCCAAAATTAAATTATTGGTTATTGAGTGACAAATTTATTTCATCAGGATAAAATCACTTCTAAAATTTAGAAGGATAGAAATCAAACACCAACCATCTTTCTCTACCAGAGGATTCACATGTAATGATAATTCCAAATGATGACTCTAGTCACCCAAATGTTTTTTCTAATATTCAAATTGAAATAAAAACACATCATAATATAAACCAACACTATTTTATTCTTTGATATCATGATGGAACATGACATATATTTGAAAACGTTTTGAAAAAACAACTTCCCAATATTAATTGTTTTGGGGAAATATCATATGTGACTTTATTGAGGTTTTACAAAGTACGATCCAGAAAAATGGATGTTATTCCTCTATTTAGCTACATAAGAGGGTGATATTTGAGCATCATGTGTCTTTATTTAATTATCATAATTTTTTATTATCATAGGCTCAATCCATTATTCAAAAAAATTATGTCAAACCATATCCTAAGGTATTTTTGAAAACTAGTTACAGAGGATGCTTCCAAACATTATATTCAAAACCTAGGATGGTTTAAAATTTTTGATCTCTGTCAATATCATTTTCAATTGAAATACAATAACTATTAATGGATAAAATAATTAAAGGAACTTAGAAAGTTTTTTAGGTATTCTAATAGCAAAGGGACTCCACCCAGTATATCATTGGACCACAGACTTCTAAATTGGGACAAGAATTAATGGTGAACAATATTTAAAAGTTATGAATTTTTGTAAAAGTTTTTTCATATATTTTAATATGGAATCTTGATTTAACTGATTCATATTCTAGAATTTATAAGAGAATTCATGAAGAATAAGATGGAAACCCATGGTTAGTTTTTTAAGAATCATGTTAAATAAAGGAAGTTTTTCTATAATGATTATTCATAATTATGATGTATTGGTATTTTATCAATGATATTCTAGTAGATTCTATATTTCATGAGGATCATAAAACACCTACGGATTATTCTGTTTTGGTTTTTTAGGTGCTTGGAAACATATTTTGGATGGAATTATAACATTGAATGTTTATTTAGTGAAAGATGATAATTTAAGAACATATGTATAAGGACCCATTCATAATGCCCATATAAATTACATCACTTTTGTGGAATACTTACAACACTACACACATAGATTCTCAAAGACAGTATTATTTTAGTGCCTTTGGAAACATGGAAACATAAATTTTGATACATGAGTGAGCTACATTATATCCCATTGAGATATTCATTAATAGAACCCTTCTTAGACACACCATAATTAATACATATCTTTATATCCTGGGGAAGGAAACATAAAATGGGGAGAGATCATATTATCATTAAGGGTAAGAAAGGGAGATATGTAAGCATAAATATGAGAATAAGGGTATGATAATGTGATGATGAAATTAGAATATCATACCCTGCATATCATAGATCATAAACAGAATCATGGAATAAATATGGGAAGTTCATAAGACATGAATCAAAATTAAATTAATAATATAATCCATGAAACCATAAAATAGGAATAAAACATGGAATTTTTGAGATACACATAAACATAGAAAATCATATGTCATGGATACCAATCAAGACTTTCATAACATGTTATGTTTGAGATAATAAGCCTTTTACCTACTGAAATCTTGGGATGACCTCCTATATACCCTCTTGTTTGAGGCTTAGGATTCCCTCCCATATACCCTCTTATTTTAGTCTTAGGATGTTCAATCATGTACCCTACTATTTTGGGATTAAGATTTCCTCTAGTTTTGGGCTTCAGATACCCTCCCATATACCCTCTTATATAGAGATTAGTTTTCCCTCTAGTTTAATCTCTCGATCTCAAAAAACATTTATCATTACCCAATGCATTTGAGGGAGATATAGGTCTCATCCATCACATGATAAAATCATTCATACATTTGTTGTAAGATAATAAAACATTCATCATACCGTAACCCATAAAAAGTGATGGGTTTCATAAACAATATAGCATAATCCATTAACTGAAATGGCTATCACAAAAAATTAATCATATAATAACCTATGTAAAATATATTGGTTTTATAATCATTTCATTCAAGAATAATATGTGAAAATGAGGTGGGTTTCATAATTTCTCGTCATGTTATAACCCAAAGAATAGAAATAGGTTTTATAAACATATAACAAATGGAATATGAACGGGTTTCATAGATATATTACTTATGAAAGAGAATCTAGTTTTCATAAACATCATATCATCAAAACATAAACCATTCATATAATGAATATGAATGAAACCTCTGGATAATTTCTCAAAAAGGAATAAGTTACACCAACAGATATCCTCTTCGTTGTGAAATAATTTTTTAGTAAATTTTATAAAAAAATTAGTAAAATATCTTTTCTTTTTTGGAAAATTATTTTTAAAATATAAAAAATTTTGAAAACCATTTTCATGAAATAAAACATCAAAACTTATAAAGAAACTGTGAAATCATTTTGAAAACCATTTTACAAGAAAATTTATAAAAAAAATGAAAAAAATTCAAAACTATTCTCCTTGAAAATACATTAAGAACTTATAAAATAATATTTTAAATAATTTAAATCCTTTTCTTTGAAAAAAAGCTTTTTAAATGTCTTAAAAGAAGAATTTAAAATCATTTAAATATCTTTTTAAAAAAAGAAAAACATTTAAAAAAACTTTCATTGAAAAAATAATTAAAATGATGAATTTACATAATACTAGGAAAAAATATTTTTTTTAAATAACTTTGTAGTATTTAAAAGGAATATTCAAGGGAAATATGGTCTTAACAGTGGTTAAATATGTACATGCCGAACATTCTTTTTGAACCGTAAAAAGTTTAGAAAAGTGTCTCGATAGGAAAATGAAAAGAATATTCCTTTTTAAGGAACCTTTTTATAAAGGTAAATAATGGGTAAAAATGTTTTTTAAATATCTTAAAATAGTAATATAATATTTTTTGGAAACTTTTTTAGAAAACATGGTTTTGATGGAATATAGATTTTTGACCGAAGAGAGAGGTAATGTTGGTTTTTCTGAAAAACTCTTTCTTAACTATCTTATGTTCCAAATAGTGTAAAATGGTAAAAATAAATGAATATATCATGAATAAAATAAGGATAATAAAGTTTATGAGATTTATTAAAAAAAATTTATAATATTTCATCAAAGGAATCATAAATATAAACAATCTCGAAAAACGATGAGATTTTTCCGACAAACTCTTACCAATTGGTAACTTTAAACCCTAATTCCCATGTAAGAAAAATAAATTACATGAAGCTAAAAATATAATTAAAATAGTTATATTAATGATATAACATTTCAAAGTAATTATATACACATCATGGAAAAATATAGGTTCATAACATGTCATGTGTCACAAAGAAAAGATATAGAGACAAAATTACTTTACCAATTTGGTAAAATTGGAAACATAAACCCCATAAATGAAATATCATCAAATGGATATGTAAATAACCATAAATTTATGTAAAATATTCATAGAATACATTCATGGTAATTATATGCACCATGAATAATAAAAGAGTGGTGAACATGGCTTGTATCTCTTAGATATAGAAAACTGAGATGAAAATAACATACCTTGTGTCTTGACTCTATTTATGCCCATAAGAAACTCATTTGTAATAAATATAAGTTTATCATTCATCATTTAAATAACCATATTCATATATAATGCTATATATGGTTTCATAATGACTTTATATTACCCACTTGTTAATAATTCAATGTTAATGTTACGCTTCGGGTAATACTCACTTTGTTTTTCGCATGTGTCTTAATTTTTTATATAATTAGTCCTTATAAATATATCATGATTTTAATAATGTAAAATAAGATATAAATATAATAAATATTCAGTATATAAGTATTATAATAATCTATATAATATATATTTATGAAATGGAATACACCATTCATAGAGACGGCAGGCCATACATACACATGAATGTTGCTTCTATTTAATTGATGTAATGAAAGAAAGTAAGTAACTGAAACACACAAATATATATATATATATATATCATTAAATTAGAATTATAATTTCATATATATAATATATTTTTACTGTAAATATCCTTAATACATTTCATGTAGTGTGTGAACGAATCACATCGCTTTGAGTGGGTGGTAGTCAACACTTCCTCAAATGAAATTATCATATTTACACAAGATAGAAATAATAATGGTATTCTATAAATAAAAATTACATAAGAATAAATAAATTATTAATATCATATATATCATATATAAATATATTTTCCATCATCATTTCCACCATGAGAGGTGGTAAATGAAAAATGAACAATCATAGTTTCGTGAGGCGGTAGCTCTCCATACACGTAAACAATATATTTATTACCCATTAAATGGATGTCTGTGTAATTATATTTAGAAAAAATAGCATAAAAACATAATAGTATATTTATTATTATATGTTTTTCATAAAATCATGCAATAATAATATTTTAGGGATTGGAAAATGTAAATAAAATAAAGGATCTTGAGGGAGGTTGTTACCTCTTAATCAGGTAACTCATTTTGGTTTTCACTAAAGGGATTCCTTGAAAGACTTTATTCCAAAAGGGAGTATTCAGGGATTAATGTAGGGATGTTTTTGAGTTTATTTGGTAGATATTTCCTGAACCTAATTGTTTTGATAGGTGATAATAAGAGGTAGAGGTGGTGGCCTTTTATAGGAAAGAAAAAGGACACACTTGGAATTTTTTAAAACAAGTTAGGTGTACCCACATTTTAACCTAAATAAAAGTCATAAAAAACCAGAAAAAACTAAATAACGAAATTTTTATGACCTAAATATGACCATACAATGGGTTTTTTACAAGTTTCCAGGTCATTGGTTCCCTTATGTTTAAATATTAATCCCTTGTTAAACTTAATTATACCTTAATCACTGTAATTAATTTTAACTGAATTCACAAATCCTTTTATTAAAAACTAATTTTAAATGATTAGAAATTAAATATTTATATTATTCAAAATATTTAATCAATTTTTCCAAATTCATATTACATAAATTCTAAAATTAATTTGAATTTAATCTCGATGACAAAAAGAACCTGCGGGTTTTTAAAGTTAAAACATTAAAACATTGATGTGTTTTCATACCCAGTTTCAATGTGATATTGATTATAATGGCCTAAATTGGATTAATTGATAAAAATATAATCTAATTAAACTTTTAAATAAATTTAAAATATAAATTATCCTTATCAATAAATTATATGAAAAAGTTGTTTTGAAAAAATTTGAGTATTTTTAACTATTCATTAAAAAATGAAACCATATAGAAAAATAACAAAACTTTATCCTAACAAAATTTTAATGTTTCTATTTAAAATATTAAGTTTATTTTTACATATTAAATCTATAAAAATTCCAAAAAAGGGATTTAAAATGGGTTCACCCTTAAAAGGTGGTAAAACTACGTATAAAAAAATATTGGTTTTTAAGCATAAAATTCGGTTTATTTTTATATTAAGCCTATAAAGTATATTTTATCAATATCCAAAATATTAGATTTAATATATAATATATATGTCATTAATATCACTTTATAGTTTTAATTGATTTAATTTATTAGGGTAAAACATATTTGTTGGTATAATAATATTTTACTTTATATTCAATCAAATTTCATATTGATTTCTTATTATTTTGTAACCAATGAATTTATTTTATGTTTATGTAAACCATATATTTTAATAATTTAGTTAACCCTTTTCATAACTACTAAATTAATAGTTATGTTATATTAAATAGTATATTGTTATTCAGAAAAACTCGGTCTTTTGGTTTACACAATCCACCAAGGAAAGTCATTGTTTCATGCAACACAAGCTAACATCGATGTTCTATATAGATAAAATAAAATTTATGTTGCGTGTAGTGCATGATTAACTTGGTATTTCATAAAAAACAAACCAAACATTTTTCTTTTTTATAAAATAAAATAAAAATTAGTGTTGGGTGATATGTAAAATATCAAAAATATTAAATTCATTTGAAAAATAAAAATTCAAAAAATCTTGGGCTGTTACATTCTACCCCCATTAAAATGAATTTTGACCTTGAAATTTTTCTTGTTTATAATGTTTTAATACTTGAAAATTCCTTTCATATAATCCCACATCATAAAAATGGACACTAAAACTCCATTAAAAAAATTGGTAGCCATAACGGTTACCCCATGTAACTCATAAATAGCTTCCCACATTGGAGAACATTGGTTGTAAGTGAAAAATTAGATATTGAAGATAAATACAACTATCAAGTTCTTAAGTAGACTAATAGGGATCTTGATCAGGAGAAATTTAATAATCACAGAGCCATAAATATTTGATTATATAAGGTAGAATTTTATTCATTAGAAAATAAGGTACTAGGATAACCTTTTTAGTTTCAAGATACTTTCACTAAGGTTGAAGGATTTAAATGAGAAGTTATACTTAATTGATTTAATACCCTTTTATAAGTAAAATCTCACCCTTTGGTCATGTCTTGATCAATTTCCACTTCACCTCTTTCTCCAAAAAGGAAGTTGAATGTTTCATTCCTGAAGCACTAACAAATCATTATATCCATGATATGTCATCCCATATCTCTTAAGTTACCATGAACATAAATTTTTAGAGTAAGTTATCCAATATAAATAAATCCTAATGTGGTGAGATAATATTTTTATCTCAGGAACATCCTTCAAATGTTAACCTAAATATCTAATAAATGGTTAACCTTATAACCTGTTTCAATGATCAAAATAAAAAAATTTAGAAAGAATGATGCTAAATCATCTTAACATGGATCCCCCATATATCACAAAGTATATCTTGATTTTCACATTCCAAAAATGTGAATACCCTCATAATATATTCTATTGAAACATGTTAATAACATGAATTACCTTAAATAATTTTGTAAAACATTCATGCTTCCTTATTATAAATATTAATGTATTTATTACTTATATTCAGGAAGTTTTATACTTCATCCATGATAACATAGGCTACTTTTTCAACAAATCAATAATCTGATCCAGGGTAATCAGTGGTATCTAATTTATGTTATCGAGATCAAATATCTCTATATCCAGGCTAAACACAATTTTCTCAACATCTTGATCATGTTTAGGGTTACCTTAATATAATCAAAATATCACTTTTCTATGTCTAAATAACCATTAAATATTTCTCATTAATTCACTAATTAATACCAATATTAAAATAATTATATATTTCATGATTCATATAATATAATATTTGAATTCCAAAACATAAAACATGCACTCATCCAGCTTTATTCTTAAACTATTACTCATGCTTTATCAAATTAAACCTTAACACCTCATTCCAATAATATAAAATGTGAATCTTGTATTAAGGTTACTCAACTTAAATATATTAATTCTTATTATGTTTTATGAAAACATTATTGGAAGAACATCACATACCTTTCATATGTCATTTTCAGTCTCATTGTCTTTATAAGTATAACCAATACTCATAGAACCTTCCTGATTATCTTTATAATATTTCCACTTTGGATATATATTTTTAGAATTACCATAATTTTAACATCTAAAATATTAAACATTAACCATATTTCTTCTAGTTCTCTCTATTCACTACAACCAGAAGGTACAGGGTGAGAAGCACATGTCATAGAATAAAACCACATAATCTAGAAAAAATACTTATAGGATGTCTAAATAATAATAAATTCCTTAATATTTGTAACCCTAGTTTTATAAAAGGTTATTAAAAGGAAACTTCCATTTAAATTATTCATTATGATCCATGAAGATTTTTTTGAATTTCCAAACCATATGCCCCGAGATTTCCAAACTAGGTGTTCAGAAAGGTCCATTGTTGTGTACCAAATTACCCCAATTTAAGTCTGGAACATCTTGTGGGATTTTTTACTCCTAGGTACATATATTTCAGATCCACATCCACTTATAATATCTAGACAGGGATGTATTTCTTGGAAACCACTTACTTTATCCTTTAAAAAAATTTCATGACATTTTCTTATATTTTTCCTTATCCTTAGACTTATACCTAGAAATTTCTTAAGGGTTCTCACAAAATTTTTATCATCCTAGATTCCAATGTTTAACTACAGATTTGTTGTAATACCAACTATAACGAAGCAGTATTGACTTACAAATAAATTAAATCACTTTTACAAAATACTTAAAACATTATATGTATATATTCCCAAAGACCATATTAGTTTAGTGCCTTTAGAAACATAGAAATGTAAACATTGATACATGAGTGAGCTAAATTATCTCCCAATAGGTTCTTCATGACTAGAACCTCTCTTAGAAACACCATAATTAATACATATCTTCATATCCTGGGGAAGTGAACATAAAAAGGGGGATCATAGTTGCTTAGTAAGGGTAAACAAGGGAGATATATAATCATAAACATCAGCATAAGGGTATGATAATGTGATCATGACATTATAAGATTATACACTACATGTCAAAGATCAAAAAAAGACCATGGCATAAAGTGTGGAAGTTCATAATATGGGAATCATAAGGAAATTAAGAACATAATCCATAAAACCATAACATAAGAATAAAACATAGAATTTTTGGCATACACATAAATATAAAAAATCATATTTCAAGGATAACTACCAAGAACTTCATAAAAAGTTAGGATTGGGTTAAGGACTCGTGTACCAGCTTCAGGCTTGGGATTACCTCCCGCATACCCTCTTGTTTCAGGCTTGTGATGCACTCCCATGTACCTTCTTGTTTTTATCTTGGTATGTTCACTCATGTACCCCCTTGTTTCAGGCATAAGATTCCCTCTTATTTTAGGCATGGGATTCATTCTTGTGTACCTTCTTGTTTCAGTCTTTGGATACCCTCCCATGTACCCTCTTGAGATCATCAGTCATTTATCATTACCTAATTCATTATAGTGAGATATAATTCTCAATCATTAAATGATAAAATCTTACATACATGTGCCACAAGATAATAAAAATTGCATCATACCATGACACATAAAGAGAGATGGGTTTCATAAAAAACAAATCATAACCCATGAAATGAAATGGTAATCCTAAAAATTTAATCCTATAATAACCTATGGAGAATATATCGGTTTCATAATCATTTCATCCTAGAATAACCCATTAAAGGTGGCAGCTTTCATAAGAATTCATCATGGTATAACTAATTGAACAGAAATGGGTTTCAAAATAATTTAACCCTTTTAAGAAGAACATATTTCATAAAAATATATCCCATTAAATAGAAATATTTTTCTACAAACATCATGCAATAAAAACAAAAACTATTCAGAGAAAGAATATGAATAGAACCTTTGGATTATTTCCAAGAAAGGCATGATTAACACCAATAGATTTCATCTTAGATGAAAAATAATTTTTAATTAACTTTTAAAAATATTTCTTAAGGAAAATAAATTTTCTTATTTGGAAAATTATTTTTAAAATATAAAACATTTTTAATACCATTTTCATGAAAATAAACTTGAAAGCTTATAAATAAAGCTTAAAATAGATTTAAAAACCATTTTTCTTAAAATTTTATAAAATAATCTTGAAATTCTTATGAAAAAAAATATCATTGAAAATGCTTTGAAAACTTATAAAAGAATATTTTAAATAATTTAAATCATTTTCTTTGAAAAAACCTTTTGAAAACATTCAAAAGGATCTTTTAAAATAATTTAAATCACTTTCAAAAAAAATATAACCCTTTTGAAAACCATTTTCATTAAAAAAAAATTTTAAAACAATGAATTTCCAAAATATTGGGAAATTTATTCTTTCTAAAAAATAAATTTGTAATCATTCAAATAAATCTTTAAGGGAATTAAATAATTGACAGCAGGTAAATCCTTATATGTCAAACATTCCTTCTGCGTTGTAAAATGCTTAGAAAAGTTCCTCGAACAGAAAATGACAGGAATATTCCTTTTTAATAACCTTTATTTTAAAGTTATAACGTGGATAAAAATGTATTTTAAGGATCATAGGATAATATTAGAATATTTTTTGAAACAGTTTTAGAAAACATGGTTTTGAAGGAATAATGATTTAGGACTAAAGCGAGGTAAATTCGGGATTTCTTAAAAACACTTTGTTAACTTTCTTATATAACAAAGAGTTAAAAATTTTATGAATAAATGAATATATAATGAATAAACTAAGTATAATAAAATTAATTAGAGTTATTAAGAGATGTTTCATACAACTTTATTGAAGGAAGAATAAACATAAACAATCTCGAAAAGTGATGAGATTATTTCAATAAACTCTTACCACTTGGTAACTTTGAACCATACTTCCCATGTAACAAGATAAAACTAAATTAAGCTTAAAATATCATTAAAATAAATGGATTCATGATATATAATTTCAATGGTATTATATACACCTCATTAAAAAAATACAGTTTCATAACATGGAATGCCTCTCAAAGAAGGAAAATTGAGATAAAATTACTTTTTTTGATTTTGAAATATTTGAAACATAAACCCCATAAAATAAATTTCATAAAATGGATATATAAATACCCATAAATTTATTTAAAATATTAATAAAATGCATTCATGGGTGTTATATTCACCATATAAAATAAAAGAGTGGGGAACTTGGAATGTATCTAACTGATATAAAAAAGTGAGAAGAAATTCTCTTACCTTTTTTCTTGACTCTCTTCATGCTTGTAAGAACCTCTTGTATAATAAATATAAGTTTATTATAAATATTTTTCAGAACCATATTAGTATATCTAGTTCCATATATGTTTTTATTATGACTTTATATTACCTTCTTGTTAACAATTATATGTTATGGTTGCACTATGAGTAAAATTCACTATGTTTTTTACATGTGTCTTAATTCGTTATATCATTAGTATTTATAATTATATCATGATTTCTAGAATGTAATACATGATATAAATATAATTAATATTCATTATATTTTTATTATAATAATCTATAGAATATACACGTTTGAAATGGAATACACCGTTCATGGAGACGGTAAGTCGTACGTACGCATGAATGATGCTTCCGCTTTATTGACGTAATGAAAGAAATAAAGTAAATTAAATATATTTATATGTTTATATATGTATATAATAACATTAAATTATAATTATTAAGTAATATAGAACATATAATTTCAAAAAACATATCCTTAATACCTTCCCTTATAATGTGTGAACGAATCACATCGCTTTGAGGGGGAGGTAGTCCATACTTCCTCAAGTGAAGTTATCGAATTTACACAAGATGGAAAGAATAAGGGTATGACATAAATAAAATTTTCAAAAGAATAAAGAAATTATAAATATTATATTTATCATATATAAATATTTTTTCCATCATAATGTCCACCATGAGAGACAGTAATGAAAAAATGAATAATCATCGTTTCGTGAGGCGGTAGTTCACCACACACGTAAACAATATGTTTGTTACCCATTAAATTGAAGTGTGTGTAAGTGTAGGAAAAAAATAATATCATAAAAAAACTATTAGAATATTTAGGATAATTTTATTTTTATAAAAACATTTAATAAGAAGAGTTTATGGAGTGTAAAATGGAAATAAAAGAAGGGAGCTTGAGGGAGGGTGTTACCTCTTAATCGGGTAACTCATTTTGGTTTCGACCAATGGGATTCCTTAGAAGTATGTATGACCAAATGGTGGATTTAGGGATTAATTTTGGGATATTGGGTATTTTATTGGTCAGTTATATTTTGAACATAAGTGGTTTCAGAGGTGTAAAGAAGATGGAGAGGTGGTGGCCTTTTATAGGAAAGGTGAAGGATACACTTGGAATTTTTGAAAACAAGTTTGGGGTACCAAGGATTTTACCTAAAAAAGACAAAAAAAACAACCAAAATCAATAATGTAAGGTTTATGGATTCAATATGCATATATAATGGGTTTTGGAAAAGTTTATAGGTTATTTTGGCCCTTATGTTTAAGGTTTATTCTCTTGTTAAGCTTAATTTTACTATAACCTCCGTGATTAATTTTAACTTCATTCACTAATATTTTTAGTAAAAACTAATTTAAAATTATTCGAAATTATAAATTATAATTATTCCAAATATGTAATAAATCTTTCTAAATTCCAATCATGTAATTATAATAAATTAATTTAAATTTCATCCCACTAATGGGATAACACTCTGGGGTCTTAAAGTAAAAACATCCAAAACATTTAAAGGATTTTATTCCCAATTTAAAATTGAAATTGATTATAATGAACTAAATTAGATTAAATGATAAAAATATTATCTAATTAAACTTTTAAATAAAATTAAAAATATAATTTATTATTATAAATAATTTAGATGATAAAGCAGTTTTTAATTAAAAATTAGTATTTTAACTATTCAAAAAAATGAAAACTCGTATAAAAATACAACAAATTTATCATAACCTAATTTTTATGTTTATTTTTCAAAGATAATTTTTATTTTGACATTTTAAATCTATAAATGTTCCTAAAAAGTTATTTAAAATGGGTTCTCTATTAAAAGGTGGTAAAACCATGCTTACAAAAATATCGGTTTTTAAGAATAAAATTAGGTTTGTTCTTATATTAAGCCTATAAAATATATTGGATGAAAATAAAAAATATTTGATTGAATATATTATATATATATAATTAATATCACTCACTAGTTTGAATTAATTTAATTTTTTAGGGTAAAACATATTTGTAGGTATAATAATATTTTCCTTTATATTCAATCATTTTTCATATTCATTTCTAATTAATTTATAACAAATTAATTCATTTTAAACTTTTATAAACCATATATTTTCATAAGTTAGTTAACCTTTTTCATAAATATTAATTTAACTACTAGTTTATATTAAATAATATGTCATTATTTGGTAACACTCGGTCTTGCGTGTTATACATGCCATCGAGGAAAGTTTTTATTGGGTAAAACACAAGCTATCCTCAGTGTTCCATGTAGAGAAAGCAAAAATTTATGTTTCATATATTTTATTATTAACTTGGTTTTTAATATGACACAATCCAAACATATTTCTTTTATATAAAAAAATTATTGTTTCATGAAATTAAAAATATCAAAAAGATTAAATTACTTCGATGAAAAATATTTTACAACATCTCGGGGTGTTGCAATATGATTATGGGATAATTAATAATTTGGGATAGTATATGATTTATGATAATTGTAAATTATTATTATTATTATTATTGAAAGAAATATGATGTATAGAAAACTTTATAGGTTAAAAACATATTTAATGATTAATGTTATTTTTTTGGATGTTCATTATATTTTTGGGGATTTTTTAGTATCAAGGTGAATTATGAATATAGTTACCATAAAATATTTTCCATTTATAATAGATTTATATTAATATAATATTATAAAAAGGGTAACTTGTAAGCTAGGAGAAACCCTATCTAATCTAGAAAGGATTTAGTGCTTAAACCCATGACTGAAGTGTAAAAAGGGTGCAACAGCTTCCACTGGACTATGTGAATTATTGGTTAGTATGGAATTTCTTTTACTTAAATTATTTTATTGATAAATATTAATTTTTTTTTTTGATTAATATTATGGGATCAAATATTTTTGGGATTTTGAGATGAATAATGATACTTTGGGATACATTCATTGAGTTTTTATAGATTTTCGAGGTATATGTATCCCTTAAGATTAACATGTAAAAAATTTATTTAACAAATAATGTTTGAATTATATTTTAGATGTATATATGAATTTAATGTGTCTTTATGGTGATTCATGTTATTTATGGAAATTATTATCATATTTTGGAGATTATACGAATAGGTAATATACATTTTTTGTATATGATTTTATGAGTGAATAATGTTGATTAGAGATAAATGTTAAATTAATCTTAGAAGAATAAGTGATCAAATCATTCTAATTTTCAGATTTCAAAACATGGTAGAGGAAATTTTTGATGAATTTTAAGTTTAGTTATTTATAAAATGATTTATGTTGAGATTTGGTTGTTGTTGTTGAGGATTTAGATATTAATGTTATATTTCAATATATAATGGTTTGTTTAGTTTGGGAATTATCTTACCTTGTACTAACAATTTTTGGTTTTAGTAAATTTATAAATATATGAGGAATATATTGTTATCCATTTATGGATTATGTAATCTATTTGAAGTTGATTTTAGTTCTTTATGTATGAGAACATCTCCTTTAATACTCATCATTTGGAAAAAAATATGTGATTTTTGTTGAAATTGAATAAAAAGTGAAATTATACTTTTCAATCAAGTATATTTCCTTATGTTCACAATCTAGATTGTAAATAAATTCCACAACTCTGGGTAAAGGATCTTGAAGAAAAAATATTATCCTATTACCATCATTTATAATGAATCTGTTTTCTTTTTCACATTTTTTTAGTTTATATTTTTGTGTTCATTAACTTTATCAGGATCATTCAGTTTCTTGTGATCAATGTTCATTGTCACTCTCTATCATTATTTGTACATTATGTTATTCCTCCATGTCCATATTTCCACATACCACTAATTTTATCTTATTTGGAGACCTAATAGGAATTATTCCATATGATCTTAATATTTCCCTTTCTCTCACATCAAAATTAATCTTTATTAACACTTTTTATGATGTATGATTTCAACCGAGGTATTTTCAAATGTCAAAACCTTGGTTAGAGAGAACAAGTTAAACTTGTGAGGATACAATTTTTAATAGGGAAGAGTGTAAAAATAAAAGTAATATTAATATAAATCATTTTCATTTATTATTAATATTCATTAATTTTATTTTATAGAGTCATATTCAATATTAGAATATATGCATTTTTTCACTCAAAAAGAAAAATACTATATTTCTCACTAAATTGGGTTTTCTTTCATTATATGTTTTTATTAAAAAAATTGATTTTGAAATTATATAATTTAAGTTTAATAAAATTAACTATATTTTTTAATTAATCATCTTAAAATTATCCTAGTATGAATTTTTGATAATTTTCAGAAAAGTTTGATTTTTCAATAAATAGTGAAAAATGCAAATTATTATTAAAAATTGACTTTTTGTTTCAATAAGTAAAAATATTTTTTTTTGAAATGTTTTATAAGTAAAATTAGATCATATATATTATTAATAAACCAATTGATTTTATTTGAATAAACATTTTACTTGAATTTTATATAAAAACATTTTTAAACTTAAAAGGGATTTTTTCTGAAAAAACAGTTTTCACCATGTTTTTCTGGATTAATTTTAAATCAACTTATCCCACTTCTTTGAATTAAATTTTATAAAATGGATTCCATGTTTTTAATAATCATAATCAATATTAGGTAATAAGTTCAACTTATTTTTTTTATCATCCCATTGGTCTTTCATCACTCTACTTTAAATTGTGTACATATCAGGAACCATAAGATGTACTCATCAATATCCTTCATCATGTTGTCTCACCCAATGTTTTCTCAAATATCACTATACAGCATGGTACTTCTAGGATTTATGGGGAAAGATAAGTTATGAACATTATTTTATAGGTACTTAATTATTTCTGGCGATGTAGGCACACAAATTCTAGTTCCAAATCGGATGATATCTTCCTCATCAATGTGTAACTCATGTAGGTTTCCTTACTTTAAAACTTTATATTAGTACATACTTTACCCTTTTCCATGTTAACATTATTATCAGGATTGAAAATCATGAGAAACATATCACAAAATGTCGGTGTACCATACTAAGACTAGAAAAGTATGGATTTTTGTTACACTAGTGTGTCTAATCTGTTCCTCAATTACCATGGTTTTTGAAGGGTCCATAGAAATTTCCTCACTTGTGATCACGTTTCACAAGAATGTGACCTACCTAATCTAAAATCCACACTTTATCAACTTGGCATAGAATTTCTTTTTCATTAATATCATCAGCATAATCGATATATGATCTTCATGTTCCTCTTTTCACTTAGTGTAGATAAGAATATCATAGATAAATACTACCTCAAATATTTCAGGGTATTCTATAAATACTATATTCAGAAAATATATTAATATTGAAGGGGGATTAGTACGTCCAAAGGGAATTAAAATGAACTCATTGTTCACTTAACTAGTATGGAAAGGAGTCTTCTAAATGTATTCTTTCTTCACCTTAAATTTATGATATCTAGAACACAGATCCACCATTGGGAAGTTCTAAGATCCTTGTATTTTATCAACCAAGTCACAAATCCTTTTAAGTGTTTGCTTGTTCTCTATGGTGGTTTTATTGATCTCTAAGTAATCGATACGTAGTCGCATTGATCCATCCATTTTTATTTATAAAGAACACTATCACACCCAAAGATAATGTACTAGGGTGTATGAACCCTTTTTACAAATTCTATTTTAATTTATTCTTTAACTCATCAAGATACATATGGTCCATCTTGTATCAAAATTTTAAGATAGGAGTGGCTCTGGGTATAACTTCTACTAAGAACTCAACCTCATGATCTAGGGGGAATTCTGGGTAACTGATTGGGAAATACGTTAGTGTATTCCCTCATAGTGTGAATTTCCTCGATATTTTTTCCTTCCTTCAACACAACCATTTGGGCCAGGTATTCTTATTCAAAGGGTATCAACACCCATAACACTGAGGGATTTTACGATGGAGATTCATGATCTTCCTAGAATTTGTATAGGATCATGAGATGGTTTCAAATATAAAAAGATATTTCTTTTTCCTGAAATTTGGTATGTTCTCTATATAATGAGAGTCAATCCATCCCAAGTATAACATTGAATTACACTAAGGGAAGTGTTATGAGATGCACTAGAAGAACCATACCACATATGCGAACATGAGAAGAGTCCAACACTTGGGTTGAAATGATCACACCACTAGGTTTTTTTATGGATATCTCTAGTTCAAGGTATTGGGGATTCAATTCAAAAGTTCTATAAAACATGAAAGATATAAAGGAATTCATATAAAGGGAATAAAATAATACTTTTTTACAATCTTTAGGGAATAGATTGTGTACCTTGTACAACTTAGTTTTCGTTCTCCGCTTAAGCAGTGGTAATGGCATAAGATTTCCCTTGATCATTTGGATTTAGTGGTTTTTGACATTGATTACCCTCAAGGAATCTATGTTTAGTGCACTATCTTTCATAGTGACCTTTATCCCTATAGTTGAATCATTTAAACATGGGTGGCGCTCTCCTTTCCTCCATCACATTGTCCAACTTCTTTATGTCTCTTCAACATTCATGATCTTAGTGGCATTTTCTCCTACACTTGAAGCATTTCCCTATTCCATTGATGTAGTCCCCATGATAATTATTCCCACCTTTTGAAACATGGGTGGTTGGATCCTCTTTCCTCCTTTTTCATTACACCCACCAGTAAGAAACTTCAATCTTCTCTTAATATCTCCATAACCATGGGACCCTTCTTCAAACTCCATCTCAACCTTGAGATCACATCAAACCACTTCTTCATAACTCTCAAATTATTGGATATATAGATACTTTCAAAGGTTTCCTTTTTAAACCACAAAATAGTATATCTATTTTTTTATCATTGTCAATAACACCATATGAGGAATGTCTTGAAAGCCTTTTGAAATTTTCTTCGTAAGCCATGAAAAATACAACTTCCTTTTACTTCAGCTCAATGAATTCTCTCTCTATATTTATTCTAAAATTTTGAGGAAAATATATATAAATAGAAATTTTATTAAATTATTATCACTCCATGTCTTCTATTTCATTCATCAAATTAGTGTTCTTTATCAATGTCCCCCATTGATAAACTTCTCTATCAAAATGATAGACAGTTAGAGTCACCTTATTCTTCTTAGAATAGTTGAGTATAGAAAATATATTCTTTATTTGGTTGACCCATAGTTTCATGACTAGTGTATCAGAAGATCCACTAAACGTCAGTGGTCATTGTCCCATAAAGGATTCAATGCATAGTTTCTATTTCCTTGGTGAATGAGGTTGTTCTATTTGGTTCAAGTTGTTGATCATATACTAAGATAGTATGGTAAGAATTACCTTAAAATTTTGAAATTCACCTCCCATGGCATTGAGGATATCATTTGGAAAATCATTGTAATATACCTCACATGGGTTGTTGGCCCAGTTTCTTATGGTTCCCACCATTTTCTATTTTAGAAATGGTTTGAACAAAACATAATTAAACATGTCATGAATAAATAATTTATTATTTTTTGTAATTGACTCTAAAAGCATATCTTAAGGGATCCCTATGTCTAGAATTATTTCTAAAACAAATATTATTGTATATTTAAATATACTTAGTCTTGTACTAAAGGTTTTCAATAATAATCTATGAACTTATTTCCTAAATTAACTAAACCTCAATTTGATACCAACTATAGTGACCCTACTTTTCTTACTTGACTGTTACATCATTTTAAATATGAACACAATAATTGCATTAAAATACAAGGATCCAAAGGTTTAGTGTATTGAGAAAATTAAGATCATACATAAATATTACATAATAAAACATAAACATTTATTTAAATCCTTATTCTTTTTATTTAAAAATATTTTGTTCTCCATTGTACATTTAATCACCTAAGGATATGCATCAAATTATTGGGTGAGATAAAATCCCAATAAGAGGATGAATAAGGGACATGAAAAAATATAACATGGGTGATCATAAAATGTTTTATAATATAATAATAATATGATCATCATCGTAATCATGAGGGGAAACATTAGATAAAGTAATGGAATGTGGAAATTCATAAAAATGAAACACCATGTCATAGTTTTCAAATACAACACATAGTTATGAACAAAACTATAATCATGTTTACTCATAACATATGTGAATAATTGTAAAATAATAGTTGTGAACAATGATAGAATCATGTTCACGCATAATACAAATTATCTCATCAGATACATCACATTACCCAATTAATTGGAGATATATATAATTCTTAACCCACCCATCACATCATAACATTTACATAATCATGCATGAAACATATAACATATATCAGTCAATGTCATGAAGTAACCCATGTAAAGGAATGAATTTCATAAGGATTTCATAAATCATGATTTAATGAATAAACTTGGATTTCCCAAAAGTAATATTGAAAAGAACATATTTTTTACAATAATCATCATTTTTTGAGTGAAGAATAAATAACTCAAGAGGAGTCAAGATATTTTTTTGGAAAAAAGAGTTCTTTTGGAAAACCCATGTATTTGTCATAAAATAATATTGGAAACATGTATATCTATAGAAATAAAATGTAAGTAGAAATAAATTATATTTTAAGAATATTCAATGAATATCCACACAAGAAAAATCCTAAAATAGGAATAACACACAAAAAAAGGAGTTGGGTTCGAGAATCCCCTTACATTATGTCTGAATGTTGTTTGCACTTGCACCTAATACATAGGATAATGAAATAAAATTCATTAATTTCTTAATTCATGACCTATTATATATTTATTTTTTTAAGATTATTTATGGCCATTTCAATGAGTTATAGAGCTCAATTTTATCGTTCCGAGAGTGTTTGTTTTCATGGTTTCATTGTCGGTTTAGTTATGTATAATTATGGAAGTTCTTTTAAAATGTGAATAATTATACAGAAGAGAAATTATTTGGTATTAATGAACTTTCATAATTTTAAATTTTCTCATATATCATTTTGTTTTATGCTATGATGATGATTGATTTGATTAAATATTAAGGACAAATGTTTAGTTTATTTTGGAGATTTTTTTACCATCATGAACTAGTTTGGTTTTATATATTATTATGTCTATAAATTAGTTTCATAACATTGAAAAAGTTATAATGTACATATTACAATATTTTTAACCATAATAATGGTTTTATGACCATAATTGAAGGCGGTTTATGGAAAATGAAAACTCTTCGTTCCAAAAGGTCGTGAATCGATATATCACGAATGATGTTTTCATTTTGAGAAGAAAAGAAGGTTAGAAGATACATGATGATGTATATTACATTAAAAATGTAAAATTAAATTATATATATTATACTTTATTTATAAAGACTCTTTTTATAGGGTAGGTTATGAGATTATAATAAAAAATAAATTAAAAGATAAGGATTTATGATTTTACATCTTGAATGTCGTCTCCTTGAGAACCTCCTTAAGGAACTTGGGTTTGGTATTTTAATGAGACCAGAATATATTATAAATGGCTAAGAGGCTTTGGAAGGGAATTGGAAAGAATTAAGACAAGCTGCAAGGATTAGAAAGTGTATGGAGAAGAGGTAGTGAGGGGTGTTATTTATAGGGGAGAAGATGGGTGTTTTTTAATGATTTTATTCATTAGTTTTTTATTTTTCTACAAGACTAACAATAGTGATGATTAATAAAACTAAATATATTAATTTTTTTACGAGTTTTCGAACCAATGTGTGATTATATCATCCATGACTCAAAAATTCATGTATTTGGCTTGTACTGTAAATTACCATATTTCACTATTCACCAAAAATTCAAATATTTTAGAAAAATAACAAAAAATCACCCTAACTATTTTTAAAAGTATAGATTTAAAAAATGGAATTTATTTTATGAAAATAATTTTATAAATATGAGAAATTTAACTTTTAAATAAAATCACCCTTTATTCAAAAAATACCGATTTTAATATTATAATCGCTTTAATGAGCCTTTGAAAATTTAATTAAAGTCTCATAAAATTATAATATATTTATAATAAATCATTATACGAATTTAATAATCTATTTTATGAAAATAAATTTTCCTTTACATCTTTATATTAATTATAAAATTGTAAACAGACATTTATGTTTTATAAAAATACCAACACTAAGTTCATCATTTTTAAAACATTTATTTACTTATACCATGATATAATTATATTATATTTTCATTATAGGATACCTAAATTTTATTTATACTTTCATAGGTGAGTTTTTTATTCTAAAGGTCAGATTACTATTCTGATGGTCATGTTACTATTTAGTCGGTATAGGTTCCTTAATTTCTATAAATACCACTTATTTTATTCTTCATTTATTAAAATGATGTTTATATTGGATTCTCTATGTTATGTATGTGTTTTATGAAATAATTTTAATAATTTTAATACCATTGATAAAATTTTGGATCATTACATCCCCCCCATTATGAAATTTTTTCTTTGAAATTTATTTTTACTTACTAGGGTGAAAATAGGTGAGGGTATTTATACTTCATTTCTTCCTCTGGTTTCCATGTTTCTTATTAATACTTATGGTTCCTCCATAGAACTTTGAAAAGGTGATTCTTCTTGTTTTATAGTAATTTGTCTCTATGGTCTAATATATTTACCAGTTGATCCTCATATGAGAGGTCATTCTCTAGTTGTACCACCTTTGGATTTAATACATGTTAGGGGTCATGTATGTACTTCCTCAGGAGAAGTAAATGGAACACATCATGAAATTGAGCCATATTTGGTGGAAGTGGAAACTAATTGGCCACTGCTCCAATGTGATAAAGGATCTCAAAGGGGGGAATGTACATACAGATAAGCTTCCCTTTCTTTACAAACTAAATGAACCTCTTCCATGGTAATGTTATAAGGAAAAAATTTGTCTCCAACATCAAACTCCAAATCCCATCTAAGGATGTCAGTGTAACTATTTTTCCATCTCTCATATTTTTTATGTGATGTTAGATGGCTTGAACATTCTCTATTATCTCCTTCATTAGGTCAGGTCCATGTAACTCTTTTTCCAACTTTATCCCAACGGGTTAGAGCTCTATATCTATTCCAATATGTAGCTTCATATGAATCCATTTGAATACTTGAGTGAAAATTATTGTTTTATTAGAACTAAACTAATGTGGGATACTGATCCCATCCTCCTTTGAATTCCATTGGGAAGTATCTTATAATTTACTCAAGAATCTGAATAGTCCTTTAATATTGGCCATTAGTTTGGGGGTGATATGTCATGCTAAAATACAACTAAGTACCGAAATCGTGTTGAAGACTTCTCCAGAATATAGATGTGAACTTGGGATCACGATCAAATAGGATTGAAAGTGGAACCCTATACAACCTCAACAATTCCATCACATATATATTGGTAAGTTTTTCAAGTGAGAAATATTCCTAAACAGAAATTAAGTGGGAAACCTTGGTGAGTCGATCCACTACTACCCATATTGATTTTTTCGTTTGGATGTGTTCTAAAGACTAGTGATAAAGACCATGGTGATGTTATCCCATTCTCATGTCGGTATAGTCAATGGTTGCATCATCCCATTAGACTTCTCTAACTCTTCTTTAACTTTATAACATATCAAGTACCTTGATGTGTACTCATAAATATTTGTATTCATGTTGTACCACCAGATGTTTTCTCAAATATTGTCATACATCTTGGTAATTCCAATATGGATGGAAAAAGTTGAGCCAGTCGCATTATTTAATAACTCCTCTTTTATCCTTAGTGATACAAGCACACAAAGATTAGTTCCAAATCATATGATACCATCCTCATCATAGTGGAACTATTGTATCTTCCCTTCCATTACTTCTTACACCTTATTTTGTTTCTCCAGATCACCACTTTGTGACTCCTTGATCTTCACTTGTATATATGGTTGAAATATAATTTGGGAAACGTAAGATTTATTCCCTATTCTTATGATTTCCAAATCCATCTATTATATATCTATGAAGATAGAGTCTTTATCAATCTGCATCATGGATAGAGTAGCAGGTTGTTTTCTACTAAGATCATCAGCTACCTTGTTCATATTTCCTAGATGGTAGTGAATAGAGAGATCAATTTCTTGGATTAACTATAATCATCTCTTTGATGCATGTTGAGATCCTTTAGTGTGAATATATACTTTAGAATATTTTAATTGATATATATGTCACACTTCTCACCATAGAGTTAGTAACTCAAAATATTAAAGGTGAAGATCATAGATGCTAACTCCGGATCATGAATCAAGTAGTTTTTCTCATGGATATTCAACAATCATGAGGAATAGGCTATCTCTTTATCATTCTGCATGAGTACACAACCCAAGCCTTTCTTTGAAGCTCCATTGCATATCACAAACCCTTCTCCATAAGTTGGTAGTTTTAGTACAGGTATAATGATTAGCCTCTTATTTATCTCCTTAAATATTTCCTCATGTTCTTCTATCAAAACACAATTTACCAGTTTCTATGTTAACTTTGTTAGTGAGCTATGCAATCAGGATAAATTTCTCATAAAACATTGGTAGTACCCTACTACAATATGAAAACTATAGATTTTATGACACTAGTGGGTCTGATCCAATTCTCAATTACCTTTTTTTAAGGGTCCATATAAATTCCCTAACTTTTGATCACATTCCTTAAGAATGTGACCTTTCATTGCCAATAGTCGCACTTTTTGAAGATTGAATACAATTTATCCTTCCTTAATGTAACCAAACACAATCCTTATGTGTTATTAAAGTTCCAAATTAAACTTTTATTATATGATAATATCATCAATAAAAAATACCACAAATTTTTCAAGTTAGTCTTTAAAGAATCTATCCATCAAATCCATTCATATTTCAAGGGAATTAGTAAGTCCAAATGTTGTCTATATGAACTCATAGTGCCTATACCTTGAATGGAAAGAAGTATTCTGAATATATTCATTCTTCACTTTAGGTTGATGATATCCAAAATGCAGATCAACCTTTGAGAAGTACTGAGCTTCTCATTGTTGATTAAACAAGTCATCAATCCTAGGAAGAGGGTCCTTGTTTTTTATGGTGATCTTATTTATCTATTGGTAACCGATACACAACTGTATTGATCCATCCCTTTTCTTTACAAAGTGAACTATCACACCCCAAGGAGATGCACTAGGGCGTCTGAACCCTTTTTCCAAATGATATTGTAGTAGTTTCTTTAACTCCAACAGTTCCATAGGGTCCATCTTATAGGGACATTTTGAGATATGAGTGGATCTGGGAATAAGTTATATTGATAAATTTACATAATGATTTGGGGGAAGTCCTAGTAACTCATTGGGAAATACATCACTATATTCCCTCACAATGGGAATTTCTTTTGGGTTGATACCTTCCTTCAACACAACGATTTGATCCAGGTATGCATCTTCATAAGGTATCAACACCCACATCGTGGAGGGATTTTTCAAAGGAGATTCATGATCTTCCATGCATTTTTAGAAAAAAAAATGGGATGATTTGTAATATGAAAAGATAATTAATTTTCTTTATAGTTGATGTGTTCTCTATATAATGACATCCAATCCATGCCCAGTATAGCATTATATTACAAAAAAAGGAAGTATTACAAGATTCACTAGAATAATCATCCCACATACATCAACATGAGAAGAGTCCAACACTTGGATTGCAATGATCACACCACTAGTGTTTTTATGGATATCACTTCTTCAAGGTATAGTGGTTTTGATTCAATGGTTCTATAAAACTTAGAGGATATAAGGTAATGTATATGATGAGAATTAAATAATACATTTTCCATTCTTGTGTGAATAGGAATTGTACCTTGTATGACTTTGTTTTCTTGATCCACTTTAGTAGTATTGATGGAATGAGATATCCCTTACTCCTTTGGATTTGGTGGATAATGATACTAATTATCATCAAGGACTTAAGTTTTATTACACTAGCTTGCATAGTTACGTTCCTCCCTATAGTTGAATCATTGAATAATGGGTGGTTCTCTCCTTTACTCCATCACATTGGCCAGCTTCTTCATGTCTCTTTGAAATTTATGAGCTTGGTAGCCTTCTCTCCCACACTTGAATCATTTCCACATTCCTTTGAGGTACTTCCCATGATTCTTCTACCCACATGTTTGGAACATGGGTTATTGGATCCTTTTAATTCATTTTTCATTTGACCCCCCAGTAAGAAACTATAATCTTCTATTCTTTTCTCCAAAACCATGGGATCATTATCCAAACTCCATATCGACAATGAGAGAACATCGATCCATTTATTAATAACTCCCAAATTCTAAAATATTTGATCCCTTTTAAAGTGTGGTTTTAAACCACTAAAAATCTATCTATTTTTCTATCATTCTTAATAATAAAACCCAAGGAGTGTCTTGAAATCCTCGTGAAATTAGCTTCATAATCCATGAAAAATTAACCTTCATTTTTCTTCTGCTCTATGAATTCAATCTTCATATTTATTCTAAGATTTCAAGGGAAATAAGTATTAATAAATATTTTCTTAAAGTATTCCCACTTTATCTCTTCTATTTTTTCCTTCGACATAGTTTCTTTTATCAATGCCCACCATTGATCAGCTTGTCGATCTATATGATAAATAGATAGAGTCATAATCTCTTTCTTAGAATAGTGGAGTATTGAAAATATCTTCTCCAATGATTTGACCCCTTATTCTGTGACTAGTAGATCGAAAGATTAAATATTTTTCGATGGTCATTTCCCCATAAAGGAATCAATGGTTTACTTCTCCTTCTTAGGTGAAAGAGGATTTTCCATTTGGTTCAAGATATTTATCATAGCTTGAGATAGTTGGGTAATCATTTCCATAAATTTTTGAACTCCAACTCCTATAGTATTGGAAATATCATTCAGACAATAATTTCATTGTCCCTCACATGGGTTTTTGGCCCAGTTTCTCCTAGTTCCCACCATTTTTTAAAATAGTAAAGGTTTAAACAAAACATAAGCCAACAATTAATTAATAAATAATTTATTATTCTGTGAAATTAAATCTAAAGGCATATATTATGGTTTCCTTATGTTTTTTATTTTTTCTAAAAAAATACTCTAGGATATTTACATATATATAGTTTTATCTTAAGGGTTATTATTAATTTTCTATGATCCTATTTCCCAAATTAACCTAATATTTCTTTGATACCAACTATAGTAACCCTAATTTTTCTGGAATTTCGATTACATCACTTTAAAGATAAACACAATAATATCATTACAAAACCAAGAGTCAAAGGATTAGTGTCTTAGGGAAATTAGGCTCATACAAAAAATTTACATATTAAAACATAAAAATTTATTTAAATCTTGCTTATTAATCCATATAAATCTTGTTTTCTATTTATTACATGTAATCATTTGTAGATATACATCAAAAAAATGGGTGATATAAAATCACGTTAAGAGGATAAATAAGGGACATGAATCAATATAACATGGGTGATCACAATATTCATAATCATATAATAATCATATGAACAACATTATAATAATGAGGAAAAACTTTAGATAACGTCATTGAATGTTAAAATGCATAAAAATGAAACATCATTTCATAGTGTTCAAATACAACACATAGTTGTGAACAAAGATTGCATTATGTTCACACATAACATATGTTTATAATAAAAAATCATCATTTTGGAAAAATATAGCACCATGTTCATGCATAATACATATTATCTCATGATATACATCACATTACCTGATTAATTGGAAGGATATACAATTATAGGTCCACCCGTCACATCATAACATTTACATAAACATGTATTCCATATAGAATGTCTATCAATCAAAGTAATCAATTAACCCATGTATAGGAATGGGTTTCATAAAGATTTCATCAATCATTATTTAATAAATAAACATGGTATTAAAAAATTTAAAAGTGAAACAAAACATATTTGGTATAAGAATCATTATTTTTTAGAGAATAATAAATAACTTAAGAGGATCCAATATATGTTTTGGAAAGAAGAGTTATTTTGGAAAATATTTGTATCTATTATAAAATCTTATCATAAAAAATTATATCACCAAAAATAAAAATAATGTACAATAAAATTATATTTGAGTGATTTTAAATAAATATCTACACTGAAATTTAGTTTGAAATAAGAATAGCCCCAAGAAAGGGAGTTCGGTTCGATAATTCACTCCCCTTATGTGTGAATGTGTTATGCACTTTCACTTAATACCCAGGATAATAAAATTAGCTTCATTAATTACTTAATTCAGAACCTAGTATACATATATTTTATTTATTAATTTTATTTATGTTTATTCATTTCCATTTTGATGAGTTGTAGTGTTCAATTTCATCATTCTAGGAGCATTTGTTTTCATGGTTTCATGGTCGGTTTAGTTATCTATAATTAGGGAAGATACTTTCAAATGTTAATAATTATAAAGAAGTAGAATTATTTGGTATTAATGAACTTATATAATTTAAAATGGTCCCATATATCATTTGGTTTTATGGTATGAGGACGATTCATTTGATAAAATATTAATGATAAATGTTTAGTTAATTTAGCGGTTTTCTGACCATCATGAACTAGTTTCATTTTAATTTAATATTACTTCTATAAATTAGTTCCTGAGAATTAAAAAATATATAATATACAAATTAAAATATGTTTTAACCATAAAATTGGTTTTATAATAATCATTGATAGTGGTTAATGGAAAACAAAAACTCATCATCCATTAAGGTGGTGAGACAACATATTATGGACGATGTTTTCATATTTAGAATAATATGAGGATTGAAGAGACATGATGATGGATATTCCATTAACAAAATAAAATAAAATTATATATATTATACTATAGTTATAATTCCTCTTTTAATAGTTGTGGTTAGTATAGGATAATAAAATAAATTAAATTAAAAGAGAAGGATTGAGGATTTTAACGCTTCAATGTCACCTCCTTGATAACTTCCTTGAGGAACATGGGTTTGGAGTTTTTTTAGACCAAAATATCATGGAAATGGGGAAATTTATTGGAAAGATAATAAGGTATAATTTATAAAATCTATAAGTCTTATAATTTGTGAAGAGAATAGTTGGAAAGGGGTGGTATTTATAGGGGAGAAGATGGGGTTTTTTATTATTTTATTCATTTGTTTACTATTTTGGCTCAAGACTATCAATAATGATGATTCATATGACTAATATAGTAATTTTTCAGGAGAGTTAAAACCAATGGGTTCTTACATCATCCATACATCATCTATGACTAAAACATTCATGTATTTAGCTTATATCGTAAATTCCTATATTTTACTATTAACCAAAAAAATAAACTATTTCAGAAAAATCCCATAAATTCACCCAATCCATTTTTCAACATGTAGATTTCAAAAATGGAATCTGTTTTATGAAAATAATATTATATATAAGAATAATATAATTTTTAATTAAATCATCATTTATTCAAAAAATACTGATTTTAATATTACAATTGATTTTATAACCCTTCAAAAAATTAGTTAAATTCACATAAAATTATCTTATAATTATAATAAAAAATATTAATATTTTATTAATATATTTTTTGAAAAAAATTATTTTCAATCATTATATTAATTATAATATTATAAATAATTATTTGCATTTTATAAAAAATACCAACACTTAGTTTATCATTTTTAAAACATTTATTTACTTATACAATGACATAATTATATCATATTTTCATTTATAAGATACCAAAATTTTATTTATACATTCATAGGTGTGGTTACTATTCTACTAGTAGGATTACTATTCCTAATGGTTAGGTTACTATTCAATCATTATAGGTTCCTTAATTTCAATAAACACCAATTATTTTATTCTTTATTGATGTGAATAATTTTTTATTGGGTTATATATGTTATATATGTATTTTATTACATAATTATAAAAAGTTAAATTCCATTTATAAAATTTTGGATCATTACAGGTGATCCTAATATATCTCTCTAATGCATTGGATAATGTTCAATGTCTTAAAATTCAAGGATGGAGTTAATCGGGAAGGTTTCCCCTAGGGATTTAACTAGGATCATATTATTTTTAACTTTAGCTTAACAATGGTAATGAATGTAATGTTATATGTTTCCTATATGGGTTTATATTTTATTACTATATATTTTAAAGTTTTTCTTTTAGAAAAAAGTTGTTTTTCATAGTATTATTATTTATTTCATATTCCCAATGAATTTTGTGATAATGGTAAATATTATATGGGTTTTCAGGATTTTCACTAGACTAATGGATTTATTTCTTTTATGTTCCTTATTGGGGTTTTTATGATCATCTCATATTTTTAAATGCTTTTCATATGGTTTAAGGATGATTAATAAAAAATTACTCAAGTTGAAATTCATTAATATTGGTCATAAAAAAGAAAACCTGTTTCATTTTAAAAGATTTATATTATTTGAAAAATAGATTCTGGGAATAAGTGTCTACTTTTTAATATATGTTATTTTTATGTTTATGAGCTAATTCTATAAAAATATAAACCTAAATGATCTATGATAATATAATAAATTGAATTTTAGTCCAAACACACTTGATTATGAAATGTTTAAATCTATTTCCTTTTAATATTCCCTAGTAAAGCTAATTTCACCATCCAAAACTCACATTTACTAAACTTCACATATAAATTTTCCTTTTTAATGTGTTTATTACAATATTAAAATGCTCCTCAAGTTCCTCTTTTATTTTGTAGTATATAAAAATGTCATCTATAAATATTAACATAAATATTTTAAGGTAATCCCTCATGACACTATTTAGTAAGTCTATGAAGATAGATGAAACATTAGTGAGTCCAAATGGAATGAAAATAAACTTTTAGTTCTCATACATTGTACAAAAATTGTCATAGGTAAATCCTCCTTATTTACCCTTACATGATAATATATTGATAAAAGATTCACCTTAGAGAAGCAATGGGATCCACATAGATGATTAAACAAGTTTTCAATATGTTTTGTAGGACACTTGTTCTTTATCATGATCTTATTAAGCTCACAATAGTCATTGAAAATGTGAACTGGACCATCCTTCTTGAAAATTAGGATCAGTGCACCCAATAGTGAATCACTTAGGTGTATAAACCCTTTATCCCGATTCTCATGTAGTTTCTTCTTTAACTCTTCAAGTTTAATAGTTTCCATTCTGTATGGAGTCTTGGATATTAGTAGAGATCCAGGTATAAGCTCGATTGATAACTCATCCCTGAGGGATGAAGAAATACCAATTAATTATTCAAGAATCACATTATCATATTACCTTATAATTGGGATTTTATCAAGTATGATATTTTCCTTAGTCTAAATTATTTGATTGAGATACACTTTCTCATAGGGAAATAATATCAACACTTGAGTTGATGATTCAAAAGGAGGTTCATCCTTCTCCTTTAACTTGTATAGAATAGAAGAGTGATTCTTGATATATATTGTGATTTCCTTCTCCCAACAATTTATTTTGAAAATATATAAGTAAATTCAATCCATGCCCAAAATTTCCTTAAAATCATATAAAGGGAGTATCACAATATTTCTGGGTAGTTCGGTCTACAAATATGGATAGGGGAGAAGTTATATAATTAGGATGAAATAATTTTCTCATTTCCCATTTTCACTGATATCTCCACTTCCAAGTTTTGAGGTTGTGTTTGAATCGTTATATTATAATTGTGTGACATGAAATAATTTGTAGAACTATAATCAAATTTTATACTCACTATCCTTTTAAATATCTAACATATCAATCACCATATTGTTTTTAGGACCACCCAAGCACTTTTTATGGCATAAGCTCACCCTTTATCTCTAGGTCTTGGAGGTTGTTATCATTGTTTATCATAAAAAACTATTAGAATAGTGCATTGATTCATATAAGTTACTTATTCATGGTAATTGAAACATTAGATAGTAGTATGAGGGTTGACATTATCATTTCTTTCTTCCATCACATTGGTGGGTTTCTCTCAACAGAATTCACTAGTCCGGTTTCCTTCCTTCCCACACCAAAATCATTTATGTTTACCCTTGATGAGATTACTAGGTTGTTTATTCATATAGTTTTTGTAAGTGGTTTTTTTTAATTTAATTCCCCCATGAGGTTTTAGTATCACTCAACCAAAATTTAAATACATTCTCCACTTCTTATCTCCTAACCCATGAGACCCTTGAGATTCACTGATCTCTATTTTGACTTTGAGGGAACATCAAACAATTTCCTTATAGCTATCAAAGTCTCGAGTCGCCAAATCTTTTCATAGATTCATATTTTTTCCACTAAATAATAATTCAACATTGCTTTTAGATTCAATGAAAAATTTTGGGGTATCATGATAATATTGTGAAGTCTTCCTCATATTCATTTATGGATCCATCCTCCATTTTCTTAGGGTCAATAAAACATTTATCCATTTTAATTCAAAGAGTGTGAGGAAAATATTTATCGAAAACCAATTTATAGAATCCTTTCTACTCCATCACTTCAATCTCCTCCTCAAAATTCATATTTTTTATTAACACCCATCATTAATCTTTTTCTACCTCCATGTGATAAACATACAGCACAACCTTCTCTTGTTTGGATCATTAATTGATAGAGAATATCATTTCACTGGAGTTGATCCACTGTTCCGTGATTAAGGGATCGAAATATCCACTAAAATTTGGATGACTTTGTAACATAAATGTCTCAATTGAAACTTTCTTCTTCTTATGGGGTGTAGGTTTTCCCCCAGATTCATATTTCTATTAAAAACATGATTTAATTGAGTAAGTGTTTTCATGATGTTCCCTAGTCATGGTCCCATCAGGTTATGAATCTCATTTGAAAAGTCATCACATTAGTTGTTAACTGAGTCCACCTAGTTTTTATCCATTTAGTAAAATTAAGGGAAAATTAGGTATAAGAATTTTCAAAAATATTACACACATAAAACGGAAACTTTTGAACATTAAAGGGATAACTCATAATTGAAATTAATTCCTTAACCTATGAATTTTAGGTTTCCATAAAATTTATCCATGGTCTATTTCCTAAAATAAAATCCCATATCCATTTTTGTTACATTCACAGTGGTTTATAAAGAGAATGTGAGTTTAACAAATCATATCCATCAGGAGTTTCAAACTAGGTTTGTAGTAAGGTGACTTTACTATGCCTCATGTGCTAATTGGGTTATTACCCAATGCACCTTTTTCAGGGTTATTACCCCTAGGTCTAACTTTTCCAAATCTATATCCACATATATTAATTAAAAATGGATTTTATTTCTTGGAAATCATATAATATATACCTTACCAAGAATTAGGGATTTTTTTCTTATGTTTATTACTATCCCTAAGGCATTAACAACGTTTTTATAATCATAATCCCAAAAAAAGACCTTTCTATGATATCAACTATGAAAACACGTATTTTTAACTCACTTTATTCCATTATTTATTAAATAAAAATAAAATTAATATAATCCCAAAAGATATTTAGGCCTAGTGTATTTGTTTAATTAGATACATAGAATAATAACATAAATCATGGTTATAATGATATTATTTAAAAACTTCAAAACATTCTGTTATATTCTATTGATCTTTGAATACTACACGGGGTAACCTAGAGACATATATAAAAAAGGGGTGATCTATAAATTCTAGTCAAGGAATAATCAAAGAAAAACATGGTTAAAGTAATACATTTTAGAAAAGAGGCCTATAAAGGTAACATAAATTTGGTGGGAATCATTAAAATGAACGTTGAATCATTATATAAGATGATAACATCAAGGAAACATAAGAATTTAGAAACAATAACAAACGTGACATCATAAGAAAAAGTCAAGGATAACGTCCAAGACATCATAACATAGTTTTATTAGTATAACCTCTTATACTCTATACATGGAATATCATGAGATAAAAACATTACCCAATTAATTGTGGGGATATATAATTCTAGGCACACCTATCACAGTGAAATCACGTGCTTTCTTTTTATTCCACATTGATCATACAACATAAAGAAATATATCATAACTTTTAATCCCATGAAAAAGGAGAGTGGGTTATATACATGGGTTTCACCAATAAATAAAGTATAGTTTTATATAGGTGAATACCCTTGAAATGATATGGGAAAGGGTATAGACAACCAAAATGTTTGGCATGGAAAATCATGGGATAATTTTAGAAGCATAACAGGTGTATATAAGGGATTATAGATGGGTTTAATGAGACTGAAAGGAAGTATCTCATTAATTTGGAATCATTAGGATAGTAAAGGTATGTTTTAAATCATATATAAATATTAAAAATTGGAAATAAAAAGGAATAAATCAATGAATGGGTAGCTTTAAAAGGGAAGGATGAGAGAATCTATTTACCTTGAAAAGGTGCTAATAAACGTTTGGGGTGAGATTATTATGAGATTGGGAACACCGTAGGAGGGATTTAGAGAGGGAGGGGATATTAAATTCATGCTAAATGGGTTTTTAATGAAGATGAGTGTGATGTTGGGTGTGTATTTATAGAAAAAGGGAGGGGGATTCTTTAATAATTTATAAACTGAGGTTTTTGACTCTATATGTTAATATATTCAAAACCACAAACCGTAACATGGGTTTTTCCAATGTTTTCTACCAAAGATGAGCTTTTTTTATAAGTCCATGAAATAAAAGTAATAAAATAATTCCATTGTTGATCTCGAAGTAGTTCATGTTCATAAAAAATGATTTTAAAACATTAAAATATAAATTAGGTTTTGGATGATTTATTAAGGGTTTATAAAATTAATCAAATAAATTAAAAATCACATTATGATAAAGGATAAACCTATATTTTTTCATGAATTAATTTTATATAATTTATTACATTACTTCTAGGATATTGTGAGGTCAGAGTACAGACTGTATTTTTATACCGTATTTAAATGTTTACCTAAAAATTCAAGTTTCTAAAAAAATATTGAAAAAAAATCACCATTGGGTAATTTTTATGTGATGATTTCAAAAATATTTTTTTTCAAATTAATTTTTTAAATAAGATAATATTTACTTTTAAATAAAAATCATTGTTTTTTGAAAGATACATTTTTTACGAAACTAAAAACTTACTGGCCCTTATAAAAATTATGATATACTTCATTAAATTATAATTCCATTTTTATTTAAATAAATATTATTTAATAATAATATCTTATTAAAATAACACTAATTTCAAAAATTCATGAATTTATCAAAAAGTGTCTTAATTGAGACAATTTTTTTCCAAACAAAAATTGATTTCTTCATATCAAAAAATAATTTTTATCAAACTCATTATATAATCATTTATAAATTAATAATAAAAAAGGATAAATATAATCATTATTTTTTTAAAAAGAAAATATAAAAAAAATCGTACTACTAGGTTTTTGAAACATAACCCCTTATTACACTAGTGTATGCCCTGAGGGTAAGGTGTGTGATGGTGGAAATTTCGTGGGGTGGTTTGGAAAACATGGTTTGGGTAATGATATTGATAATATTGAGCTTCTACCATAAATGGTTTCACTCATGATCAGTTATTAAATCTCAACATGGGCTTGTTTAGGGGAAAATCCTAATGATTATATCTCTCTCTAAAGATTGCATAAATGGGCTTCATAGGGTATGATCCTACTGGTCAAGGACATCTCTTATTCCATCTATGTCAATTGGATTTATCATAACCATTCATATATACTAATATTAATGATCATTATACAATGGATATATAATAAATGGTTAAGATGCTAAATTTACATCTAAATTTGACTGGAATTATTTTATAATAGTCCAAAATAACCGAATTAATTCATTTTTTCTATAACTACATTACTTAATAAGTAATTTATTCATTTAATTGGGGAATTTCATTTGAAATTGTTCAGTTCAATAAAAAAACTACCACTGTAAATCATTCCATGAAGCTTACTCTTCCTTTTCCTCATCGAGGTAGAACATGTAGTACTGGCACACTACTATGTGCTTATAAAAAATAGCCAAGGGGACACATATTATATCCTAGCATGAAAAAAGCTGAAATATATTTATAAATACTTTAGCTAGTTCTTTATCTCTAAATTAGATATTCCCCCATCATGCTTCATCTGTAACTAACATTGGAACTCATATATGCTCCCTCTCCATAACTCATCCTCTATAACTAGGTTGACCTTATGGAAGTCAACTAGATTATCCCACCACAATTATTTAAATTGATCCGTATGAAAATTATGATCAATATCCATCTATACAAAAAATAAAGGAAATTTCTAATCTTAGTATTATAGAATTCATTTAGGTTTAATTAATTAGATTCATTTTAATTTACAAATATCACCCCAATTCAAACACAATCACAAACAAGAAATATTCATGTACCAAACCTAGGCCTCTACCCTAAAATTATTATTATTCTCTCTTAGGATGTCCATTGAGATTAAGTTCCATATATTAGATCCCAAGGGCCCTAATCACTAATTTTCTATCATTTACCCATTGTTACATCACACACATTGTCTTATGAACACTGTTTTTATACCAAAATCATGCAATAATTACCAGTTCCTACCTCCAATATCCATCCTAACACTCATCAATAAATTAGAAACCACATTTTCATAACCTATCTATACTGGGAACCACTTTTAATCTTGTAGTAAAGATGAGACTAAACCTTGAAGACTAACTCCAATAGGTCATGAGTTAGTGACTCCATAGAGGGTATAAATCATACACATGGGAGTAATTTCCCTTATAAATACCTGGAACATATAAATAATCTATAAATAAACTCAATAAATATATAATAAATCCAATATCACTTTTTTGGCCTCATTGGGTTTAGTACACTAAGAGTGGGGGTGAATTAGGGTGTGTCAGATAAACCCAATTTCCCTTTTGGATCTTATTTCATTATCAAACAAAACACTCTTATCTCCCCTTCACATAGTAATGTATATGAAAACATACATGAGACGCTACAATTTTACTTGGTTCACCCAAACTAGGCTAGTCTAAGGATCATACAAAGGCAATTCACCAATATACTTGAATCCATTATAACGCTCTACTATTATAATGTTCAGAGTAGGATCACTCTCACCCTAGATTAAAACCAATCACACTTTAAATTATGTATGCTCTATCTATTGAATTAAAAACGTTATTTATCTAAAATTTTCTTAAAGTGATCTATATGAGCTATGATTTGGTTTACACAGAGATGGGTGTGACATGAAGCTCTTTTTTGAAGAGATGAAATCCACTTCAACAAATACTAGATTTCATGGAATACTATTCATCATGTACTTGAATTCATATAACATTGTTAAATTTATACTTCCTTTATAAAGAACCATTCACCTTGAAATCCCCTTCATGGACTATGGTTTTTTTACAAACTCACTTCATGGACCACCTTTTACATATTGACTTCTAAGTACTCTCCTCTGTAGAATATTTTCAAAAAAATATTCTCCAGTGATAATATTCTCTAATGAACATAAATTATCTTCTTAGTGAAGTGATTATGGGTCATTTATATAGGTAAACCCCTCAAGAAAACCTACTAACCAAGAAATTACAGTTCACCCCTTTCTCAATCTCAATCACATACTAAATCAACTTCATGGTATTGTGTATCACGAAATCCCAATGCAGTGCATGAACCAACATCCTGGTCTTCATACTCCCCTCACTATTACATAAAAATTAACATCTTGTTACTATGTAACCCCTTCAGGGTTGCCCAAAAATCACAATCTTATACCCTTAAACTTGCATTGGTGCCTCACAAACTTATTTCAGTGTCTACAAACTTGACCTTATAGTCCTCCAACCAAAAACATCTTTCACAGCTCTATGAACTTACTACCTAGCCCACAAACTTGAACTCGTAGTCCATATACTTTAACTCATATTTCTCATACTTAATTATTTTAAAACATCTTTTTCTCCTTATTTTTTCATATAACAAAATGGAAAACACCAGGAAAAGATCGCCACCTTCTTTAACTCATGTTCTAGAAAATAACTGGTATTTTTTCAATTAGAATTGTCAAAAAATACAATAACATAAAAATAATAAATAATCATCATGGTGTATTTTTACCCAACAATATCCCTTTGGGTTTTTTGAAAACTCTTTACTATTTTTTAGAATCATTTGGTGACATGTTGTTGGCAATTATTGAACACTTCCTTCTTCAACCACCATATGCACTCTGTGACTCTAGATAGTGATCAATGATTTACCTAACACATACTATAATAAAAAATTATTCAACCTCATTGTGGTAAAAAAAAGTGACATGAAAATATCATCAATGAATAATATTATTTTTTAATCTTTTTTTGAAACATTCCGCAATACTAATTTTTCTTATAAGTAGGAAACTTTTTTTTGAAAGATCTCTGATGTTGCATAGAAAATATCCCACTATAGAGCCACATGCTAGATTTACCATATAGAGGGGGGTGAATCGATGACTTTATTGTATAAATTATTTTCTCTTAATTTAGCCTCCTAAACTTGTTATGGTTATTGGTCCAATCAATGAAATCTAACACACTCACCTAGTATAAAAAATAATAATGGGGATATATAACATTATATTTACATGGTTCGGCATAAAATCATACTACTTACCATGTTAGTAAGATTCCCCAACATGGATTCTCCACTATATCTATAGGTCATTATAATATAATTTGATTAGATACCCAAACTACAATTCACCAACAATCAGTTATACACCATAACTGAAATCTTCTCTTCAGTGATTGGTGAGACACTCTAATTACAAGATCAATTTTTATCCCTGATATAATGATAGAAATATCTAGATTAGCTTTAGGCTTCTTCAACACCTCTTCTAAATTGATCTCCCTCTACTAGTAGGTTGGATCAATATGTTTTTCTCTTGTATAGTATAAATTAAATCAATAGCATTTTGAACATGTTTTTTGTTCTAAAACCTCACTCTTGATTCTAGATGATCTAGATATTTTTAGCTTATTGAATACTCGACCATTAAAGTATCCTTCTACAATGGTCATTCAGATTCAGTCTATTTTCTCTACTTAATATAGTGGTTTGTTTTTTTGCTTAGTGTTATTAAATTCTAATAACTCATATTATTCGTGTAATCATAATTATTATACAGATTTCACAATTTTGTGCTTTGTGATACTACTTTTATGACTCTAGTATAATATTCTTATATAGTATGTGGAATTATTCCCATGTACATCACATGATAATGAAATAAAATATATGTCTCATTGTGTACTATTTATTCAATTATTTAGTGCCTCACATATTTTTTCTTCACAAAAAAATCAAAGTAATTAATTATTATTAAAGTAACTGATGGTAAGAAAACTTTTCTTAATATACTAATATCAAATTTCATTTTTCATGATGAACCACTTGCCTAGAACATAAATTGAAAAATGCTCAGAACACATAAATTTCATAGCACATACATGCATCATGCAGTTCGTATAGGAAATATTTTCATTGTATGTTTGTTCTTTGTATATGACTAGTGATTTGTGAAGGAATAGTGGATCTAAAAATTGATGCTTCATGTATGATAACACCTGATTTCAAGAACTAAATAGGAAAAAACTCTTTCTCTCTCGATAATAATTTCTCCATAATTCTTTAGTACACATTAACAAATAGATAAATACATATTTATTGGAAACAGTAAATGAGATTAGATGATGAAAATCTTGAAAATAATGGTAAACCACTCATTTCAGGAAACATTGAAAAATATAATGCCTCTATTTCACATAATATATGATTGAAATCTCTCCCTATGTATAATAATTCACATGGAATCTTTATCGCATAACACATGCATCATAAATAGTAGCCACATTTTCATAGAATATACGTTTGAAAACAAAAACATCATCCACAGACAGTCTTCACATAGAATCTTCATTCATGAAGAATAATTTCATTCATAGGTAATCTTCACAAACTACATTAAGTGGTATTAATATCTATACATAATAAATTTTCATAATCATCTGATATCTACATCCACTTTGTATTGGATTATTGTATACAATCTTTGTGATTATAAATAAAGTAATGTCCCCAACCTGAAAACAATGGGGAGTATGCACATGTTCTAATATTTTTCTATCCTCACAAAGTAGCCTTACATATTGTTGTTAAAGGCTCTAGAAATTATTTATGTAGCTGATTTTAAATGTTCTATTGATCTTCAGATGATCTCGTGTGGTGTTTGATTTAATATGTAGTTGGTTTTAAAAAAACCCATATTCTATGGTTGAAGATGGCGATCATTATAATCAAATGGTGAAGATTAGATGAATCAGGAAGTTGATGTTATTTTCATAACATTTTAAGTAGAGTATCAATTCCCCAAAAAAATACTCATCCAACATTAGTTTTGTGTGTGATATTACTCTGCTTAATAATGATGGTTATTCCTCACACCCTCCATTCATAGCACCAGGTTCATCTCTCAGAAACATTCACACCCTCAACCCATGGGTCACCACTCCCCATTATTTCTGACTACCACACTTATATATGATCTCAAACTTATGAACCTACCTACATGTGCATAGGTCCATCTCTCTAAATATATCTCCATATCGATGGGCCTAACTAGGCTTTGAGCTAGGCCATCCTTCTTTGAGAGGGTTAGCTTGGCTTATGTTGATTATGATACTTTGGCCAATTTTTTTGAGAAACTTCATCTCTACACAGAGTAAAATAATTCTATGTTTAAAATATTTATAAGACAAGGACACCATATAAAATTTCTTCTCCAAAGGATTCTTAATTTTCCTAAATAATTCTTTATGTAAGATCATCAACAAATGATTTTTTTAGAAAACTCAATATATCTTCAGTAATGAACCTTCAACACGTTAATTTTTTCATTCTGTAAAGAATCTTATATTTAAAAACATTATTAACACATATTTAAAACATTAAGACCAGATTTCTATTCATCTGAATAAATGTGGATTTCTTATCAAAAATGATATCCAATGCCACATTATCTGGAATGTTCCACATAAGATTACTTCAAGCTATTATTCTTAAACAAGATATGGACTTTGATGTATTATCAAGTATGATATCCAATTCCAACTCATGAATCCATAAAAACCCATAAAACATCATCAAATCATTGTTTAAGTCTTCCTTATACATTGAATTTAAGGTAGACTTAAAACAAAAACAACATTCATTCTTCAACCATTCCCTTAGAAAATTCCATCTCCCCATGTGAATTTTTGGTCAATACTACTTCACTTTATAATGTCAATTTAGTAATCCTTCTTATTATAAATAAATGAAAATGCAAAAAAGTTCACTTACCATATAATCAATCTCTTTCATATTCCATCATGACACCATCTTCTCTTACAATCATTTAAATCCTTATCCTTAACCATTAGTGACAGAAGGATAACGTCGCAAATTTTTACATAGAAAAATACATTTTCTAGAAAACTCTATGTCTACAAGGGAAATCCCTTTGTATAAAATAAGTGTTTATAACCAAGGTGATCAATTTTTTCCATAAATTAAGCTACATGAGATACAAAACATAGACAACTCACTTCTTTATGTTTTTGGGCTGCTCAAAAACATCAAAACATGAAAGATATACTTCCTTCATTAATTTCAAAATTTACGTCAGAAGTTTCTAGTGAAAAAACATATAACTACACTTTATTAGTTCAATATAAACTCCCCCTTTATAATATTTTTAAAATTATTTAGATTAAGTATATGGGAATGATTTTCATACATCATATTTCAATTTTTACACTGTTTTTTAGAAATTCAAAATACACTATATAGTGAATAAATGATATCCTCAACTAATATTTTCTCCCACTCAAGGTATGCATCCACTTACATCAATTCACTATATATTAGTGAAAAATATAAATAAAGGAATAAGTAAAGACCTATTAGATTCCTCAGAAGTAGAACTGAGGTATACAGTTTTCTCTCAACCTAGACTTATCTTTTCTTATAAAATCATAAATTATTTTCTTGTCAATAATCTTAATATATTGCTTTATCATATTCTCTACATGAACTACTTATTTTTTTAAACAATTTTCTTTAACTCATGAGTCAAGGAAATTTTATTTCCCTTTTCCAGAATTATATTTTTCATTTTCTATTCATGGTATTGTATGATGGACATACAATTATTCATCCCATTCCATGTTTTTACAGCCTATTCACATGGATTCTTTGGAATATTTAAGTCACCATGTATTTAACGATTCATCATATATTTTCATGTCATAATTTTTTATAGCTTCTCATGACTTTCAACTTATTTATATGTTACAAATTGTTTCCCTCAAACTTTAGAACCGATGTATTATTTCTCCATTATCTTAATAATTTCCAACTAATTTGGTCAAATTTATAAAAATTATTTCTTGACTTTTTTTATCATCTTTGGGTTTCTCATATGTCCTTTTAAAAATCTTAATATTACATGACTCCTCAATTTTACATTTATATATTCTCTTCCCTTTCAAATAATAGGCAATATCTTATGGTATTGTTGTCCTAAATTATTCACCCTTGTGACCCTTGTATTCATATCTAATAAAAATATCCTCCAAATAGTTATACCTTTTTTATTAGTAGTTTAGGATAATTTTTTCCCAACTTTATTTCTTTGAGAACTTGTTCTCATATGACCACCATAGTTTCCCTTTGATTCATTCCTCATCTCTAGTAATGATATGTTATACTAGTAAGAGTATGATTTATTCCCATACCTTCCACAACATCATCAAAACCCCACCTTGATAAAAAATTTATCCAGACAATTTTTATTGATAAAAGCCTTCCCAATGAGATTTATTTTCCCTAGGGGGAGTGATTTTATTGATATATTTCTCTCTCACATTGACGGAAGAGAGGATATATCACTTTTATTTTTGGTCCAAATTGGTCTAAATTTATTTTTTCCACCTAAAATATTGGAAATAGAAATTTACATTGGGAAAAATAAGATGAATATTTAGCTTTAATGTTTAGACCCTTCATATCAATGGCTATAGAAGATTCTACTGTAACTTCAATAGACTTGATAACATGTTTTTTGACTTTGTTTAGCTCATTTTTAACAACAAGAAACATTGATTGTGTCTCACCCAGTTCTTTTTCCTTTTCATCTATCTTCTTTTTAAGATCATTGATAACATTTTCTTATTCATAATCTCTATGTTTTTACATATTGATCTCATCACCATGAGATTTTTCTTTCTTGATCATTTCATTCTTTTTTTACCAGACATATTCTACTCCTTTAGGAATTTTTTCTTTTATTTTTTTGATATTTATAATCTCCATAGTACATTATTCCAAATCCCATTTTAACTATCATTCTAACTCTATCCTTTATTCTCCATTACCATTATTACTTGATGAATCAAATCATTCTTCAGTATTAAAATGAAAATTAACCTCATCATCTAAATAGATACTTGATGAAGAATATTTTTTAGTATGATTTTTCATCAAATTTTTTTCTTTTTTTATAACACTTATTTTTATTATTATACTTTTTATTTTTGTAAAATTGCTCATATTCCTCATCAAATTCAAATTCATTAGCCTTCTTCTTTGAAAAATAATAGGAAAAATATCCAAATCCATCATAATTCCACTACTTTTATTACTGTTTGAATTTTCCTCTCATTTATCCTTTCGGAACCCCTTGATATAAGTTAAATGATTTTACTAATATATTCATCTCCCTCAACATTTGAATCACTTAGTTATACAACATTTTCTTACTTTACTTTTCCATTTCTCATAGCTTCAAACACCATTTAAACTCTTTTCTTTATTCTTGAAAGATAGTGCCTTTTTCATCTCATAAGAAACAATTACATTATATAACTTATTTACACTAAAATATCTATTTATTATAGGGATGATATTATTGGATAAAACCAATCCGGTAAGTTACTCATAATTTTGTTGATAATTATAGATTTATCTAGCTTCTCACCAAATCCTAAAATGTTACTAACTATATCATTCACCCAGGTGAAATAATCATTAATATTTTCATCATTATTAATTTTGATGTATTAAAACTTGATCCTACAAACATGAATTTTTTATTCTATGACTTTGATATTACCTTCGTAGTTATTTATCAATTTTTTCCACATATCCTAGGTGTTTTGGAGACCCATGACCTTTTTATAGACCTTCAGTGATAAAGACTTCAAGATAGAATTTTTTATCTTTCTATAGAAATATATATTTATATTATCATCATGACTCATAGAAGAATAATTATAAATGATTGTAAGATCCACTATTTTAGAATCTCTCACATTCATTCCAAGTAATAGGATTAAGGACAGTATCATATTCTTTTATCCATGATTATTATTCTCATTGAATATGGGAACACTTTGGAAGTTGACTAAGTTAATATTATCCATATATTTGAATTCATGTTAGATTTTTAAATTGTGTATATGCTATGATACCACTTATAGAGACCTATTCTAGATCATCCACTAAGAGGTTGTTATTAAGTTGTTCACTTTTACATATTTTTTCCTTTAAATTTAACATCTTAAACTATTTGAGGTTCCCAATCCACTAAATGATATCTCAAATTCTCAACTCATATGAAGAAATAGTAAGGGAGATCATAAGACACTGTATTTACAAGGTTCTCCATATAATCCTGCTCCTTTACATATTAGTTATATGTCTTAATATGTATTATCCCATATATTCACAAGTTATTACAACATTAGTCGGTTAAACACACCAACTATAATTCCCCATCAATAATTTATACACCTCAACTACAATCTCTACTTCTGTGAATGATTAAACACCTAAATAATAAGATACTTCTTCAACTTTGATCTAATGATAAAAATATCTCGATAAAATCTAGGTTTCTTCAGTAACTCGTGTATATTGATTTTCCTTTACAAGAATACCGGATAATCAAGTTTTTCTTTTATATAGTTTTTAAAAACATCAATAGTAGTTTGAATAAGTGTATCAATCATGAATCTCACTCCAAATTCTATATGATCTAGATCCTTTCAAAATACTGAATACTCAAACATGAAATTATCTTCATGCAAGGATCTTCTGACTTTTGTCTCTTTAATAACCTCAAAATAGTGTTCTATCAGTTTCTTCAGTGTTATTCAATTCTCACAACTCATATTCTTCATGTAATCATAATTATTGTATGGAATTCTAAACTATTTTATTTTTGAAACTGCTTTTATTTATAAACTATAAGTTTCTCATAATTTATGAAAAAATAACACCCATGCACAACACATGATCATCACATGACATAGAAGTCTCATCATGTGTTATTTCTTAAAAGATTTAATATTTTTCATATTTTTTCATCAAACAAATCAAAGAATTTAGTTCTTATTAAATAGATTGTAAGTGGAATTTACTTTAGGTAATAATATCACATTGAATTTTTCATTGTGAACCACTCATTTAGAACATACTCTCACACATTCACATCACATAACACATTACTTGTATATCGCATACATTCATCATGAACTTTGTATAGTAACTCTTTTCATAGTATGTTGTCACTTCACATAGGATTTTTTCTTTGAAATGGAATGGAGGTTCTCAACATTGATGCTTCATGTATGAAAATATTTTATTTTTGGAACTCAATAGGATATTAACTATTTCTATCTTTCTAATATCTTCTCAATAATTCTTAAATACATATTAATTGATTTTTAAACATGTATTTATAGGCAACATTACATGTTATTTGATCATGATAATCTTGAAAATAATATAATACCATCCATATAATGTGGCACTAAAAAATATATTTCCTGTATTTCATGTATTTCATGGATACAAGGTCTCACTATGTAAAAAACCTCCCATGGAAGCTTTATGAAATAGTACATGCATCATAAAAAAAACATAATTCATCGAACATATGGGTTTGAAAACTGAAACCTCATTCTCAAAAAATCTTTGCATGGTGGATTCATTAATTATTCACAATCTCATTCACATAAGATATTCTCAAACTGCTTTAAGTGGTATATAAAATACTATACATAAGTAATTTTCTTTATCATGTGAGTTATATATCTTCTTTAAATATATATATATATAATAACTTTCTAGATTTGATGAAAGTAACACCCCCATCCCATAAGAAACATGAAGCATGTGCATGTTTCCATATTGTTATCCCTACTCAAAGTGGCATCACCAACTATTGTTCATGGTTTGTGGAATTCATTACATTTCTTATTTGAAATATTCAATCCTGATTTAGATGATATCACATGGAATATGAGTTATTATGAGGTCAGCTGGATGAAATCCCATATGGAAAATATGAAAATGATTAGAATTATAATCAGACCTTGAAAATCTAGCGGATCAAGTGGCTGATGTTATTTGAGTAACATTTTTAGTGAATGAACAATTCCACACCTAGCAGTCACCTCAAATTAGTTTTGGTTGTGAGAGGCCTCTGCTTAATAAGTTTTTATTTTCTTCAAACCCTTCATTCATATAATTGGGGGTTTCCCCCAAACACACTCACACCCATGGAACACAGGCTTTTCCTCCCCATGCTTGCCAACTTCCACTCCAAAATACAAACACACACTTGCGTTCACCCGTCTACCTATGCAGAGTTTTAACTCTCACCATACATGTCTATATTGACAGGCCTAACTAGCCTTTGAGAGAGTTCAGTCTTCCTTGAGAGGGCTAGCTTGGCTGGGGCTGCTTGGGCTAGATTAGAATTTTTTTGAAAAACTCCAACTACACACTTAGTAATATAAATCTAAGTGTAAAATCCACATAATCCAAGGCCATCATATAAAATAACTTCTCACATATATTCTTAATAATACTCAATAATTTTTCATTTAAGATCATCAAAAAATTATTATTTTAACAAAACATAAAATATCTTCTGTAATTAAATTTCCACAATTTATTTTTTTTCATGTTATAAACAGTGTGCTCTTTCAAAACATCATTAAAACTTTTTTTAGAAATTAATACCAATTTTCCAATAAATTTAAAAAAAAAATTTGAATTATCAAACATGGAATCTAATTCCACATTTTATTGAATGTTCCAAACAATAACAGTTCAAGATAGTATCCTTAACAACTTATAGACTTCTATGAATTACCAATCATGATATCCAATTCCAACTCATAAATCCATAAAAATACACCAAGAATCATTATCTCCCTATTTATGTATTCCTTATACAATGAATTTATGATATAATAAAAAATGTGGAGTTAATTATTCAAACATTCACTTTGGCTCTTCTATCATAAGAATACCAATTCTATAACCATAGATGAAAAATGTTTTCATCACAGACCCAGATATATCTCCTTTCCTAATTTTCCTTTATTAATAAAAAAAATCATCATCACTTGATTTATAAACCCCCATATGTCTTCAATCCCCCGGATTCATCATGGAATAGTTCTCCCCTAGCCAATAAATTTTCCTTCTTCATCAACAAGATTTCTCCCCATTTATCAAAAAACACATAGATCACCACCATATGGTATTTAGTGGGGGAAATTACACAGATTAGTACAGAGAGAAATTAAAAAATATCTTGTAGGAGTAGGGGTCCCACATATACACTATTCAAGTGTGGGGAGTTGACTCAACTCAAAGTGGCATCTGATTCCTTAAAAAATATTCGTTGGGTAATGTCTTTATTAAAATATATGTCACATGACATCCATTTGGCACATTATCCAATCTCACTATTCCATTTTCCATTTTATTGATGATAAATTCATATTTCATTTCAATCTGCTTCATTCTTGAGTGATGGATAAGTTTTTTACTCATATTTATAGAAACTGATCTATCAATATTAATTTTGATTAGAGACTTCACTTCAACAACCATATATCAAAAATGTTTTCTTATCCATAGTAATTGCTTTAAAGCTTGATTTACTATAATATATTTAGAATATTCAATGATAAAAGAAATGAAATATTATTTATTTCTCAGTGAAAAATTAAAAATTGGTCATGATAGAATACACCAACTAATGTTGACTTATTTTAATCTATTTGACTATCCCAATCAGTGTCTTTATATCATAATAACTCATTTTATGATTATTAATTGTAAATAAAGATGAAATCCAATATCCTTAAATATAACATTATATTATTTTCACTACAAGATTGTGTATTTCTTTGAGAATACTTTGATAACATGGTGCATGGTATGTGAAAAACCAATATTGGGTCATGTATTTATTAATTATATGAGGTTTACAATGATCTTCTTATATTCTACGACATTTACCACTTTTTAATCTTTATCCCTTGAAAACTTTATCTAGGTAGAAACTAGTGTTTTTATCTCTATAGAACTCTCAAATACAAATATTTATAGAACCTCCTTATCATATTTATATTGATATATGAATATACCGGGCCTTCCTTTTTCCACCATAACACTAAGGAAAAACAACATTTCACTAATCCACAAAATTTTGAATTATCACATCATGAATTATGAAAACTTCTTGAACTTTACTTCATCAGATTAGCCAATTATTATGTTATCCTCGTAAACTAACACCATCATCCTTTAATATATCTCATTGTTTACATAGATATTATAATAAACTCCTCCACATTGCAAACCAAGATTCCTAAAATACTAATAAATTCATGAATATTATTTTCTTTGTGATTTATTCAATCCATACAAATCCTAATTCAATTGAAAAACATTATTCTTATATTAATGAATGAGAAAACCAGATGGTTTCATGATGTGCACCACATTATCCATAAATAAATTTATAAATTTTTACTTGAAATCCATATAGAAAACCGTGATTTTCATCTACACTATGATAACTAATAATATAAAAATTTTCTCCATACATTACATCAATGAAAAATATTATCTACATTGATACCCTTGATTTGAGAGTATCTATTTTACACCAGTCATGTTTTATTTGAAATTACATTGTCATATTCATTTAATTTATTAAAAAAGTTAAATTTGGCCTCGATGATTTTCTTATCGATCAACCACAAAATAATCTCCCATTTTTTATTCTTATTGATTTTTTCAATCTCTTCATTCATCTACTAAAACCAATTCTCATCCCTATCTGATTCTTTGAGAAATATAGAATCTACCTGAGATAAGAAAGATAGTTATTGTAGATGCTTCATTATCCTCATTTATAATTTCACTATTTGATCACCAATGATATTATTCTCAAAATTTTCATCTATTTATTTTTATTGTTGTATAGATTCTGGTCTCACTTCATCCTATTCATCATCAATATCTTCTTCTTAATATTCTTGAGGTCCTTATTTTACCCTAAAGTGGATCAAATATTTATCACTTTCATCATTAAACTTCTCATTGTATTCCTGAATATTTTACTCATTATTCATTATAATAACTTCATTAATTTAATCATCCTTTCTTAGAATCTTATGGAATCATTTATATGATTTTATTTTTTCTAATTAGCTAAGGAATATTCCTTTATCTCTATGGGATTCAAACATCTTGTATTCTACTTATTGAGAATGAAAATTTTTCTTCTAAAGACTCAAAGTTATTTTAACATAAAAATATTTACAAAACATAGATCTTATGGATAATTTTATTATATTGGACACAAAAAAGATATATTAGAAATGTAAACCAATGGAAATGATACTACTTTCTTAAACTTATCTAGTAGGTCCTCCTCAATAAGAATTTTTATGTACATATTGTTAATGATTCAGTTTCTCTTCTTAACTATGAAATTTTACTAAGGATTTCCCACTCATGAATCATTGTTCCCAATCACATGATTCTTGATATAATCCTCAAACTAACTATTTTAAAACTCTATGTTATTATTAGTTTCAAATTTTAGAATTTTATTTCAAATAATATTTTCAATCTCTCCTAAATACCAATTTATGTAACATATCCCCATGGAATTGTGGGTGATGAAAAAAATCCAATCCATCATACTATAGTTATCATTGAAAATAACAAAATATCTCTCCCCGTCAAAAACTCTTATTGATATTGTTCCACACATGTCAATATGAACAATCTCAAGTACACTTATTAACCTTTTCTCATTTTACTTGTATGAATTTTTACTAACCTTCCCTTTTTGGTAGGCATCACCCATGTGTACAAGATCATAAGATATATTAGTAATATATTGGGATCTATTAATTTTTTTAGTTCTTATATGGTTGGTTGGATCAAATATCCATGTTTTTTATGACACAACATATTTTCTTCTTCTTGGATAGAAAGCATGTATCTTATTCTCTAATGATAAGGTAGATATTACCCTTCAGGCACTTCCCTAATAAAACCAATTCACCCACTTTTTCTTTGATGATACATATCTTCTTGGTGAACATTATCACATGTAATGAGTCATATATTTGGATAACAATTATTAAATTTTGAATGTCGCCTCCTATAACCAAAATATCTCCACACTTATATCTTACCCTAAATATTGCAATTTTCCAATCCAATACTATTTAGGCCATCATCATTTACAAATATGAAGACACCATCTTTATAATACATAATTTCTATGATAAGATCCTTATTTACCATAATATGGGAAATTAATCCAGTATCAATGATCCATACACTAGTGTGATCTGATGCTTTAATGGTAATCTCTATTACCACATCATTCCCCACTCTTTTCTTCTTGATCCATGGTTTTGGATTCACACCCAATGTTAGTAAACATGTTTAATATTCTTCATTGTATTATGGAATAACTTCATCATGAAATGTTTCAAATATATTTTTCACTCTTACCTAATTTGATGATTTCATTAGTTGTTTTTAATGAAAATTTTGGTATTTAATTATAATATTACTTTTTTCTATTAATAAGAAATATCTGGCCATATATTCAAATCCTCTACAGCAAAAACAATGACCATAAAAAGCATGCATGGAAAATTTAACTGTATTTGGATGAATTTATTTCACTTATTCCCCTTGGTACCACTTTGATATGGAATATAAATTTTATGAATGTCCCATATTTCCCAAAAAAAATTAACATATGATATGAGGTTCACTCTTCTGTATTATTGTTGTAGCATTAGTTATCCCTTGGGTTATCTAAATATCATGATATTGATTCACACTGAAAGTAACCTTTAACATTGAAGTTGGTTATTTTTGTTTTTCATCAACCATTTCTTATTGTATTCATAAATAATCCTCATATAGAAATTATCATTCAAATATGAAAATTTCTTTTGTTGACGGATTTTTACTTATTTTTTTGACCTTCGTTCTCTACATTAAATTTTTCTATCACCTATTTTATCTACTTTCTCAATGTAGTACCTAGAATCAAAAATATCTCTTGATCATTAAATTTTCATTGCAAGCTGAAAATTTCCTCTTCAAGATCTTCAACATGTTTGAGCCGATCTTTGATTATCTTAGTTGAAACATTGATAACCATGTTTGTTCTTCAAGTTTATTCTTTTCTTCAATGATATTCTCTAAGTTTTATAGATTTTTATATTTCATTTTTTCAATTTCTACCTTTATTGTAAATTTATCATCTTCTTGTTGATTCATATAGAGTATAGAATCATAAACCACTTTAGCATATACCTTCATATTTTATTTCTAAACTTCTTTCTCCTTAAGTGAGGCTTCCAATTTATCTTGGAGATCAAATATTCCATCCACTTCACCTACATCATCATTTCTTTCTTAAATTGTTTGGAAAATTATCACAACTATAACCATAGCATTTTCTATGTGATCATTACACTCTTACACTTCATCTTCCTCACTCTGTCATTTTCGGGTGAATAAACATTCTTCTTCTTGAATAATTATTGTTTTAAAATTTTATTTCCATTCACATTAGCTAAATATTTCTTTACAAGAAATTCACAATTTATGTTATGTTCATGAAATTTCATGGGACTCTTGGTTTCAAGGTTCCAAACCTTTCCACATTGAAAACATGTTTGTTGAAGTTTCCCTTTAAAAAATCCTTTCCCCTTGGTATATTTAAGGAAAAAATGACATGAATTCATCCACCTATTCTTCTTCATGTCCATCTTCTATGGTGATATTCTTCTGTTATTTCAAGGATTGAATATTAAATTTTTAATGTTTAGGTTTTTCTATAATTTATGTATTAAATATAAAAAATATAAAAAATATTTTTTATTTTCTAAATAATTATTATTTCTCACAACATCATATACTTAATCTTTATTTTATATTTATGGTGGTCACTATATTTTTTTGTTAAAGGATTATGTAGTGACTGATTAAATCATTATTTATCATGTTTAAATTTTTCATTACATGAAGAATAAATGAATGAAAATAAACTTATTTATAATTTATTGATCAATTATTTATTTAATTTTTATTTTCTATTAAATTTTTAATTATTTATATATATTATTATTTATAATTTTTTTATATATTTCTTGAAGAATTAATTTTTTAAAGTTTTTGTTTTACACTTATATATTTTTTTGAAAATATTCTTTACCATTACATGAATATGAATTAACCTATATGTTACCATTTAGAATTCTCCATTACCTTTACATAGAAGTATGTGTACTTATACCTAGATTTTTTATTTTATTTTACCTTTACTAAATTATTTAACTTACCTTTATGTGGGTTCGTTAATTTCTGTCCCACCCTTATAGAGGAAAAAAAGTTCACTCATATGTAACATTAGTTGTATTACTCTTACATGGAATGTTTTCACTAACATTTACATGGGTATTAAATCACTACTTTACATATTTTATTTAATTTTGAACATTACCTCTATGTAATTATGTTTTACATTTATTCCAACTATATAATTCTTCTTATACCTTTACACATGTTTAATCATACCCCATCATAAGTCTTGAAAATATCAACTTAAGTTTACACAATTAGGAAATTTCTTATGATATAACTATATTTTCTTCTTGTGGTCACTTATAGATCACATTCACTCAACCTTTAACTTTCCATAAATTTTTTATCATCGTTGCTTCACTTGCCTCACCTTGTATCGACCAACCACATAACCACATGGTAGGTCCATCCATCATATGATATATAGATTGACTATGTTTTATACATTTTTATGGTAGGGAATTGTGGTAAGAAAATAGATCACAACAGTTATTTCTCACATATTCTACACTCATGGTAAGTAGATTGATTGTGTGACTAATATCTATGTATTTTTTAGTATGTAATATTTTTTATTCTTCTTGATATATTAATTTACTATATAATCTTAATATGTGATTTAAATGTATTTTTTGATTTTTTAAACTCTTATTAATTATATATAGGATGTGAAAAACGATTTTAGAGTGATTAAATCATATTGAAAAAGATAATAAAACTATTGTTCATTTTCGTGAAAACCTATAACATATTTTTTTAGAAATTTGAATTCATGAATTATGATTGATTTATTTGTTTTATTTATAAATTAATTAGTTATAATTACTATTTATTATATTTAAGACAACATAAAATTGTTTAGAATATTTTTTAATGCATTTTTGTATTTTTATATGTCTGCACTATGTTTTGTAAAGTTATTCAAATTTCAAATTTTGTAGTTTAAAACTGATCAGGATTTATGAGATAATTTTTTAACCAATTAATATGGAGATAATTTTTAATACATTCACAATATATTTAATGACTCTTTAAATTTCAAATAATGATATTATTGATGATAAATTTGGAAAAAAAACATTCTCTCTCTGTCATATTTCAAGTTATCAGTGCTATTTTTTTATTAATTATAATGGTTTGAATGAGTGTGTGGTGCATAAAAAACCTTTATAAGGGACTTGAGTATTAATGGAGAGTATGAGATAATGATATGGTATTCATTAAAATATCAAGTATTGTGTGATAATGTGAACATACAAGTGATCCTGTGTGGAAAAAAATGTGTTCATCTTCTAGATGATCTCTCAAGGGGATCCCAATCTACTTCAACTATTGTTACTGCATTAATGATATGAACTATTCATTTAATCAATTAACTAGATGTTGTTATTATTGAATATTCATTTTATTATTTTCCTTGATATTGTCTCAGCCTATTTTAATTATTTATACCTCTCTCACCTATACTCTATCATTGCTTAATGCTTCTCTAATCTAAAATAATTCTATCTCTTATGTTGTGACTCCCATATTCTAAATTCCATAAATCTGGGTTTTGACTCTTATTGTTAAAATTCAATAATATAAGGATGGTGACACCCCCCCAAAAAAAACACACACACATACAAATTCAGTGTGTCTAATTGTGTATACACTATAAAAAGAAGGTTGTGACAGGTTATGATTCCCAATAAAAAGTAAGGGCATTAGTGAATTTGTATCTCTCAAGTAGAAGATAAAAGTATGAGTAGATATAGGTCCACTTTGAACTAAAATACTATAAAATTTCCTTTATTAATTCTTTAATTTTATAATAATTATTAATCCTCGTTGATTTTGGTTTTTTTACTTATATTTTATTTTTCTAACCTAAATATCCTAGACATAATAGTCAAAGGAAAATAATAATTATAGGATAAAAAAATGAATGTATACAATGGTTGTATTTCTTATAATCCACCACCTTTTTATGACATATACTATGAATACCAACGCTCTCAATTAGAGGATTTCCGTAAACAACTCAGTATATAACACTAAAATACAATGGTAAACCTATAAAAGTTACCTAATTATATCCATTAATTACAAGAAATGATAATGATAAGTGTGTTTTGAATTAAAAAATTGTAAATATTTTATGTTTTTCTATTAATAGAACTATTCTTAGTCATGTAGAATCATTTAATATAGCTTATAAAATATAGAATATTTATTAATTTAATCAAATTGTATCAGATAAGATGATCATAACAAAACATGTAATTATTTGCGTTGAGTATCGAGATTTCAAAATAGGTGAAGACAAAACTACAAACCAAATCTTTAATGGATTCACTAGAATTATGAATAGAATGAATTCCCTTATTGAATATTAGAATAATATTTTACATGTTCAAAATTCCTTAAGATAACTACCTAATATGTGTAATGAAATGAAGGTTACAATTAATAAGAGTAATAATTTCAAATAATACACATTGAATTAACTAATCGGTTCACTTATTCAATATGAACATATGTTAAAGAATATTAAAAAATAAAATACTTTTAAGAATAAAGGTTTTGATTTCAAAACACATTTAATGTTTCTTCTAACTCTTATGAATATAAGTCCTGGAAAAGTGAAAAAGGAGAGAAAGTGAATATAAGCAATGGGATTTATAATCTGATGAAGAAGAATAGGAATTTCTAAAATAGAACTATAAAATATATGAAGGATAACATAAAAGAAAATATAGTACCACAAGTTAGTATACTTATGTTTCATGACTAATTTTTTATGAATGTAAGAAAATGGAACACATCATATCTGATTTCCCAAAAAACACAGTGAAAAATCTATGAAATTAAAAAGAGTTACTTGAATTTAATTCTTAGAGGAGCTATATTTAAGAATCATATCCACATTATAAATCTAGAAGTAAAGAATAGTTGGCTAACCTATGTTTTATAGTTTCAAATATAAGTGAGGTTAGTTATGATTTTTATTCTAGTTATGTTTATAGTTTTGATAATTATAGTTATAGGTTTGATGATCTAAAAAAATAAAATGAAAAACTTAAAAAAAATATTTTAAGAGTTACTCAATTTTATAATGAATTAAAATATCAAAATAATAATCCAATAAAAGGAAGTAAGAATATTAGTAATGAAAAATAAAATATAATAAATTCAATTTCTTATTTATATTAAAGTTAGTCTAACATAGTGAATGTTATTTAAAAATAAAGTGATAAAATTAAATAAGAGAATGGAAAATTTAGAACTTGTGTTTCATGAGAAAAAAGTAAGATTTATAATGATTTTGAGAGTATTCAAAAGGATAATGATAATATCAAAAATTATGTTTCTAGATTTATATAAATTTTATCTATATTTTCTAAGGAAAAGTAAAATATGATAAAATGATGTCTATGAATTAATTAAATATATATATAATTGGTTTTGGTTATAATACAGAAATTCCTAAAATATACACTTCTTATTTTGTTTAGATTTCTAAATAAAAAGTTTCTTTACTAACATGTTTCAAATGTAAAATGAAAGTTCATTATGATAATGAATTTTTTTTATGATTATTTAAGTGCTTTTTCTATACTAAAACATTAATTTATAAGAATTTATCATCTAGAGTACCTTATAATAAATTTATTAAATCTATTCTAGTGCTGAAAATTGTATTACTAAACTTATTGGACCCAAGATAGAATGGGTACCAAAACTATACTCTGATTAATTTATTTTTATTCAAAAAAACAACCTGAATAATATCAAGGACACATGGTATATGAATAGATGGTTCTAAAAACACATGAATGGGGACCCATCAAACCTTTTGACTTACATTAAATATGATGGAGGCTCTATCATAATTAGAGATAATTCTAAAGGCAAGGTCATGGGATTTGATAAAGTGGGTATATTGTTTTAATATCTAAAATATTATATGTTGAGGTATTAACCATAACACAATAAGTACATAAAAGATTGTAATGATGGAATGTATGTAAAGTTTTAATATAATAAATGTTTCGTTTTCATAAATGAAAATGTTTTATTTTATGAAATTTATTAAAGATAATATTTACTTAATTAATTTTTCTAAACAATATAATCAGAATGTTAAGTGTTTTATTGTTATTATAACATATGATAATCTTTGGTATAATAGGCTTGTATATTCCCTTTTTTTTAATTTTACATAATATTTTTGAGTAAGGATAGGTTTTATATTTACCTAAGTTAAAGGGAAGTAAAAAATTATTTTTGATTCTTTTTTAAAAGTTAAACAAAATAAATAAATTTCTAGACGTATCAATCATGTTTATATAACTAAACTATTAGAACTACTTCATATATTTTTATTTATTCCTATGAAAAATAATATTTTAACATGTAAATTTTTTTTATTTTGATGACTTTATTAGGTTTACATGAGTTTATTTATTCTATCATAAGCATGAAACCTTATCTTAATTTACTTAATTTTGTAATTTAATTACCAAAATGAAATATTATTTAATTATTTATATTAGAATTGATAATAGAGGTGAATTTTTTAACCTATAATTTGATAAATTCTACATGGATAATAGATATTTCCAAAAACAAATCTCCTAGAAACCCACAACAAAATGGTGTTATAAAAGGAAAAAAATAAACAATTCATGAAATGACTAAGATTATACTTAATAAATATAATTTACCTTTTACTGTTTGGATCAGTTAATTATTATTCTTATATTTAAAATAGAATTTCATTCAACCTTTGTTAATAAAACCCTTTTATGGCTTGTTCAATAGTATAAAACTGAAAGTTGGTAATTTTAGAGTTTCTGTGGGTGTATTGTTTTAATTTTAAATACTATTAATAATATAGAAAATTTTAATGTTAAAATTGATAATGTTATTATAATTGGTTATTAAAATTATTATAAATCTTATTAGTTTTATAAAAATATATATATGAATGTTGAAAAACCAATTCATGTTACGTTTGATGAAAATTTTTCTAAACCAAAATCTATTTCAAAAACTATTCAAGAATATTTTAGAGATTTTAATTTTGGTGAAGAAAAACATAAATATAATAATGTAATTGTTAATGGGGAGAATAATAATTATCCATATGATCTTAAATTATCAATAAATCATAAATATTACTCTATTTATAATGTTATTAATAATGTTGATTTAGAAATTAAAATTAAATATGTGTTTTCAATTTATTTTTTAATTCTATTTTTATTTCTAATCTTGTAACTAATGATGTTTTTGATGATTTGAATGGTGATAATTGAATCAATTATATGCATTATGAACTTATTCAGTTTACTATAAATAATATCTAAACTTTATTTAAACTTCTAAATATAATCATCTTATCAAAACTAAATGGATTTTTAGAAATAAAATGGATGAATCTAGAATAATTATTAAGAATAATGAAAAACTATTTTCTCAAGGTTATTTTTAATATGAAGGTTTAGGTTTTTATGAATCTTTTGTGAATGTTTCTATAATTTTATCTATTATAATTTTTCTAGATTTGGTTAATTTTACTGTTTTTAGAATTTATCAAATCAATGTTAAAATTTATTTTTTAAGTGGCTATATTTTGGAAGATGTTTATATAAATCAACCACTTGGTTTGGAAAATGATAAGTTATCTAATCATGTTCTTAGTTTATAAAAGATTTATATGGTATAAATCAATCACATCAAGGTTATTATGAAATATTATCTTTATTTTTTTAAATGGTTTTAATAAGGGTAAGGTAGATTAAAATTTGTGAATTAATTGGATTTAAAATGATATTTTAATTATAAATATTTATTTTGATCATATTGTTTTTATCTCTTCAAGTGAATTTATTTTTAAGGAATTTTATAATTTAATGGTTAACTAATATTTTATGAGTCTCATGGGAGAACTTAAATTCTTTTTAAGTCATCAAATTTTTGAATAAAATGATGGAATATTTTTTAATCAAAGTAATTATGCTAAAGATTTAGTTCAGTGTTTTGTTTTAGATTCTTGAAAAAAAATTACGTTATATATTTAAATCTGATCATAAGTAAATTCATTTAAATTATGTTAAAATAATTATTATATATGTTAAAGGTACTATTAATTTTGGTTTATTTTATTCTAAAAAAATGTTTTGATTTAAATTTTCATTCTCATTCTGATTTTGGAGGTTGTAGACTTGGTAGTGAATTTACTCATGGAATATTTCATTTTCTAGGTAAAATTTTAATTTCATTGTCTTTAAAGGAACAAATAACATTTTATTTATCAACAATTGACGTTTAATTTATATCCCCTGCAAGTTACAACATTCAAAGATTAGAGAATCAGAAAACTTTTTTTGATTTTGGTATTTATTTTGAAAAAATTACTTATTATAATGATAATTCTTATACTATATATATATTTGAAAAAAAAACTTCACAATAATAAAAAAACGTATTTATGTAATATTTCATTTTTTATAGTTCATGTTAATAAAGGAGATATTTATTTGGATTTTATTAATTTTGAAAACCAATTGGATAAAAGTTTTAGTCTATTTTTTTATGTTTTATTTTTTGAATATTATAAATACCTCAAATGATTTTTATTTTTTTGATAATTATAATTTCTCAAATTATCATATAATTAATTAGTAATTTATCTTTATTGTGGTTGTATATTTTTTTGATAAAGGATTCTACAGTCACTATTTAAATATTTATTTATCATGTTTAAAGTCTTAATTACTTGAAGAATAAGTTAATGAACTCAAATTATTTACTATATAATGATAAATTCTTTATTTAATTATTAATTTTTCTTTAATTTTTTATTATTTATTCATATTATTTAAAATTATTTTAGTTATATTTTATAATGAATTAATTTTCTAAAGTTTTTATACCCTGACATAATCATTTGAAAATATGCTTTACCCTTACAAAAATATGGATTGACCCTTATGTGAACATTTTGAATTTTCTTTTACCTTTACCTAGAATTTTATGTACTGACATGTTTCTTGTTTTATTTTTTTATATTTACAATGTCTCTAAACTTACCTTTACATGAGTTTTTATATTTTTTTATCACCCTTACAGGAGCCAAAAATGATCACTGTTATATAGAATATGATATATCACTCTTATGTGACATATTTTGTAACACCTCAAAGTTTTAAAAATAATTTGAAATGCATGAAACATTGTTTTAAGTATATATTTATAACTAGCCTTTAAAAATAATTTTTCCACTTCAATGTTTTGAATTTCAAAAAATGGTCATCTATAATTGTGTTGAGTAAGTTATTTGAAGATTAATAGAACCAACTTGATTTTTGGTGAATAGTAAAATACCCTTATGAATAGTAATATGAATAGTAATATGAACTTAATGAATATTAAATTGTACTATTATTTTATTTTCATAAGGCTTTAAGATAATGACATTTTGGTTAATTTTTCAATGTGATATAAAAGCAGTTATGGTTTTAAAATTATTAATTTTTGAATAAAGTATGATTTTATTTAAAAATTAAATTAATAATATTTAGAAAATTATTTTTAAAAAATAGAGTTAATTTTTTTATTCTACACGTCGAGAAATGGTTATGGTGAATTTTTGGGAATTTTATGAAATTATTGAATTTTCGATGAATAGTGAAATACGGTAAAGTACCGTATATTCAAATTATCAGTTAAATATATTATTTATGACATCATAAGTGATGTAATACCACATGTTTAGAACTCACATTTCATTATTACTATTTGGGGTCATATTAATTAAGACTATTCATAGTCTTGAGCAAAAACATTATAATAATGATTAAAATAATGTAAAATACTTTCTCTCCTCCACTATAAATACCACCCTCATTTCCCTCTTCCTCCCACACCTCTCAAGCCTTGATACTTACCTAATTTCTACCCAATAATCCTCCCAAGCCTCTTCCCCACGTCCTAGAGCTTCTTGTCTCACCAAAAGGCCAAAACCAAAGGCCATAAGAAGGATCTCAAGGAGAAGAGATCAAGAGGTAAACATCATCTTTTGTTTTCTTTCTTTTATTTCATTTTATGTTATTATTTTTAATTTCATTTGGATTATGTTGGGATATATCATTTAATATATCCCTTATTTACTATAATTTTTATGAATGATGAGATGCTCTTTTTCTATCATCAAAATATTTTATGAAATTATAAGCGACGTCATTAGGTTACCGAATTTTCGTAAGGGATTTCTCAACTTTTATTTTATTTCAAGATTCCCTTATTTTATTCTTATTTACCAACCTCACCTTATTCAAGAGGAATTAATGGTCTAGTATCTTAAATATTCTTGGTTTCATCATGTTTTTGTAATATTCACCATTACATTTCTTCTCTTCTCCCAATTATTTAAGAAATTAAAACATTGTCAGTGATGTGTCGATTTACCGACGTTGTGGATGATGTGATTTCAATTTTCATTAATTCCTTAAATACTGGTCATGAAACTATTTTTATGTTTAAACAATATTATAATTTATTTATTATATATTATATAATGTTCTAGAATCATTTTATACGCATTTTATTTATTTATAAAACAAATGAGTTCACTACGATTGAAGAATCGCCAAAATGAACTAAACAATTATAAATAATGTTTTAACTCATGAATCATCCTCATGATAGAACTCAAAATTATAAATGGTAAAATTTATGGTTATATAAAAATTTAAATACCACTCCATTCCAATTTTTTTGTTTCACTTCCAATTTATAAGAAAATCCATCATGAAGCGATCATGGAAAACATGTAAAGAACACACCCAAAACAATGCAAGGAACAAAATACTTACAATTAAAGGGTGAAATGATGTAATGTAATGATCTTATAATGTATTATAATGATTTATATATTTCTGTAAGATATTAGTAACACTCTTTTAACCATTATATAAGAGTTTTAAACATGTTTGAATTAATACAAACCCGAGGTAAGGGAATTCTTAACCCGGTTTCCATTCTTTGGGTTAACATTCTACTTCCTTATTTATGTGCTATTGAAATTGTTTGTGTGAAGAGTTTGGTTTATAATATGTTTAATTATGTGTATTTAAAGTATATATACATATTCCATCCACTCTATTAAGTATCACTTCAATTATATGATTTTTGTAAGGGGTTTTACTTTTGAAATCCTCTTTTAAAAATTCTATTTTACAGAATTCAAAAGTAATGTTTTTATGAAATTATTCATGTTGTATGATTATGTTCTGGTTCTTGGGAATTTTTTATTATGAACTATGGGACCTATATATCCCTCCAATTCATTTGGTATGTATAATTTGGAGGTCGGCTATATGGTTACTCCAAGTTTAACTACAATGGTTACACAAATTGTAAGGTAGTCATGAGGGTTACAAATGATAAGGTAGTCGAGAGGGTTACAAGATTGTGTAATTAATTCCCTAATATACTTTTTACTGTTATATTTATGTTCTTATGTTTTGTTTTAATATTTTGTAAATCTCATATTTCTCAAATTAAGTATATATGGGTGACAAGTATGTCTTTTGAAAATGATTTCATAGGTTACAAGTATTCATGGACTAATGTGTTCTTTTTTTATTTTTATTTCCTATACTAAGATTTTTGTGCACATCCCAAGTTTTTAAATGATTTTAACAAGCTATAAGGATTTTTAAGACAAATATGGAAGTCAAGATAAATTTTGAAGAATTTTCAATGAAATCGTGTTTTATTTGAAAGAGTTATATATTTGAAGAAATGAGTACTGTTTTTTATGATATCCACTCTGTAATAATGTGTAATGTTATGAATGTATTACATCCCAATTATCTAAATCTCTAAACATTAAAAGATTATCAATGTTAAAGTAAGCGATTTCTTGTCTAAATTCAATATTAAGTAATTTTTTAAGGTCAGTTTCTTATAGTTGGTATCCAAGGATGGTTTAAATAACCTTAGGGGTTAGGATAATGTTAATATAATACTATAAATGATTTTTTACTCTATGGTTAATTTGAAACTTTATAGTAATTAAATATTACCATGTTTCTTTGACTAAGATATGTTTGTTTAGAATGATTGTTTACAGAAGAAATAGGGAATTTGAAGAGGAGAGGCACTAGTAGAATGACATCCTTCTGAATATGAAGCCTGGAATGGTAGAGATTGGAACCGAGCAGTTTGTGATAGTAATGGACTAGCTAATGCAGGAAATAAGTGGTGGTGGAATCCATGAAAGAGAACAATAAGAGGTACCAAAACAGAACATGGCAATAGTGAAACATTTTATAAGACAACACCCTCCTGCTTTTAATGGATCTTCTAACCCAATAGATGTTGAAGGATGGATTAAATCCCTTGAAAATATATTCAATGTAATGGTTTTTTCATATAATCAAAAGGTATGTCATGCCATTAATCATTTTAATGGTGAAGCTGGTTAGTGGTGGTCAATGGTAAGGAATATCAGGGATAGAGAGGATATTGATGCCTTAGAGCGGTATGAATTTAAAAGTATTTTTCTTCAAAAATATTTTCCTAAGGTGGTGTGGCATAGAATGTAGAAGAAATTCCTTTAATTGAAGCAAAAGGATGGGGATTCAGTGGATGTTTATGAAGAAAAATTCACCCAACTAGTGAGGTATGCTCCAAATCTTATTCTGAATCTTGATAGAAAAATCAACCGCTTTTACTCAAGATTGAAGACAAGGTATTGAAGTGTGTTGGTCTCCCATGAATTCAAAAGTTATGAGAAACTTGTCTGATGTGCTGAGAGGGTAGAGATGGAGTTTTCTGATGATCACATTCATTTTGGAAACAAGTAGAAGAATAGGTCCAGATGGAAAGAGATGGGTAAGAATCAACCAAAGAAATCTGATAGTAAGACAATCAAGTTTCTAGTTTTGAAAAGTGTGGCAAGAAGTACCCTGGAGAATGTCTTAGCAAAACTGGGATGTTTTTTTGATGTGGTAAGTTTGTTCATATGGACCGATATTATAATAAAAATGATCCTAAGACTAATCCTAATATGAAACCTTTTAAGTGTTTTAAATGTTTTGATATGGGTCATTATGAAAATGAATGCCCAAAGAGGGAACCAAATGATGCAAAGAATCCAGACTATAAGTATAAAAGTGTAGTGAGATCTTTTTCAACTATGTTAGCAGATGTCAAGCCATCCAATGAGGTTGGATTAGGTACTTTTTTTGTTTACTCATATTATTCTATAGTTTTGTTTGATACTAGGTCTTCAAATTCCTTCATCTCTGAGAAATTTTCTGGTAAATGGGAAATATTACCTCAAAAAATGAGACTAGAACTTAAAACACCATGGGGGAAATATTATAGTAAAGAGGAATTATAAGAATCTTTTTATTATGGTTTGTGGAAAGAAATTACCTAAAAATCTTTTTTCTTTTACCTTAGTGTAGTATGATGTCATTCTGGGAATGGATTGGCTTTCTGTTTATCATGCTAAGATTGCCTGTAGAGATAAAGAATTTGTTTTTCAGAAATAGTTTCAGTTTGTATACAAGAACAAACCCATACAATTAATAACATATCAAGAAGATGAAACACTATTGAAATATGGAAATGATAGTTATTTTTCTCATATTATTTAAAAAAGGAACTATTTGGGTTAATGATGTTCCAGTGGTAAATGAATACCTTGATGTTTTTCCTGATGAGTTGCCTAGTTTCATACCTAATCGGGAAGTTGAATTCACAATTGATTTAGTTCCTGATGCTAAGCCAATTTCAAAACCCCCATATTATATGGATCAAATAGAACTTCTTAAATTGAAAAATTAGTTGCAGTATTTTCTTGATAAAGGATTCATTAGTCCTAGCACTTCTCCATGGGGTGCTCCTGTTTAGTTAGTTAAAAATAAATATGGTTCCATGATACTTTTCATTGATTATAGAGCATTGAATAACATCATTGTTAAAAACAAGTATATTTTTCCTCAAATCAATGACTTGTTTGATCATATCCAGGGATCTTGGTACTTTTCCAAGATTGACATGAGATCAAGATACCATCATATGAAGGTGAAGTAGGATGAAATCATGAAAACAGCCTTTCTTACTATATATGGGCATTATGAATTTTTTTTATGCTGTTTGGGTTAACTAATACACCTACTATATTCATGGATCTTAAGAATAGAATATTTCATGAGTTCTTGGATAAATTATTGTTTGTGTTTATCGATGAAATTTTGGTATTTTCTAAGAGTAAAGAAGGGAATGAAAAAAATATAAGGGTTGTTTTAAAAACCTTAAAAGAAAATAAACTGTATGGAAAATTCAGAAAGTGTGATTTCTGGTTACAAAAGATTTATTTTTTTTTTGGGACATTGTAAATAAGAATGGAATAGCAGTTGATCCTTCCAAAACAAGAGTGGTTGATGAATGGAAAAGACCCACAAATGTTACTAATATTTTTAGTTTTATTGTATTTGCAAGTTATTACTGACGGTTTTTTAAAAACATTGCATGTTTATCTAGGCCGCTAACCATGTTAATGCGAAAAGGGGTTAAATTTATTTGGACATAAGAATGTGATGTTTGTTTTCAGGAACTGAAGAAGAGATTTGTGAATGCTCCAATTTTGGCCTTGCCTTCACAAAATAGGTATTTTTTCATCTACATTGATGCTTCATTGAAGGGACTTAGTTGTGTTCTGATGAAGAACGATCAGGTAATTACTTATTCTTTAAGACAACTAAAACCACATGAGTTAAATTATCCCACACATGATTTTGATTTGGCAGCTGTGGTTTTTGCTTTAAAATTTTGGAGGCATCATTTATACGGAGCCAAATTTCAAATATATATTGACCATAAAAGTCTGAAGTATATATTCACTTAGAAGGAATTAAACATGAGGCAGATAAAATGGCTTGAACTGATAAAGGATTATGATTTCATGATCAATTACCATCTAGGAAAATCAAACCAAGTGGAAGATTCCTTGAGTTGAAAACAGCATGCATCATTAACCATGTTGTGTTTGGAACATGATCCCTTGATTAATGATTTGATGAATTTTGTCTTAGAAGTTGTTGGCGCAGGAAATACCTCTGTTTTGTTTCAGGTTTCAGTGTAGTCATCATTATCAAACAAAATTAAGCAAGCACAGAAGGAAGACCATGAGATACAGAAAAAGTTAGAATTGGTCAAAATGGGTAATTTTCTAGAATTTAACCTTGATAAATATTATGTTTTAATATTTGGAAAAAGGTTGTGTGTTCCTTGTGATTATCATTTGTAGAAATATTTGTTGTGTGAAGCTCATAGTTCTCCATTTTTAGTTCATCATGTAAGTACTAAGATGTACAGAGACCTTTGGGAGTGTTACTGGCAGGATGGAATGAAAAGGGATATTGTATGATTTACTGTGAAATGTTTGACTTGTCAACAGGTTAAGGAAGAGCTGTAGTTACTGAAGAAAATGATTTATCCTTTTCCAGTTCTAGAGTAGAAATGGTATAATGTATCCATGGACTTTGTGGTGGGACTACCAAAGAGTTCTCGAGGTAACAATGCGATTTGGGTAATTGTTGATTGGCTGAAAAAAATTTGCACATTTTCTTTCTATTCAAGATACAATGTCATTGGATCAACTTTATCAATTGTACCTCAAAGAGATTTTCATACTACATGGAGTTCCTCTTTCCATTGTATCTGACCAGGATCCCAGGTACACTTATAAATTTTGGAAGAGACTTCAGAAGTCATTGGGCACAGAATTAGATTTTAATACAGCTTTCCATCCTTAAAAATATGGGTAGTTAGAACGAATGATTTAGACTTTGGAGGATATGCTTCGAGCTTGTTCAATAGAATACTAGGGAAGTTGGGGTTAGCATATTTCTTTATTTGAGTTTTCTTATAATAACCTTTTTCATTATAGAATACAGATGTCACCTTTCGAGGCTTTGTATGGGAAGCGGTGTTAGACTCTAGAATTTTGGGATGAAGTCAGTGAAAGAAAGGTTTTGGGTCCAGAATTAGTAGAGGAAGTGACTGAGAAAGTAAATATGATTCAGCAGTACTGGAGGATAGCTCAGAGTAGGAAGAAAAGTTATACAGATAATAGAAGGAAAGACTTTTCTTTCAAGGTAGGTGGTCATGTTTTTCTTAAAATCTATCCTTAGAAAAGTGTGATGTGTTTTTGTAATAAAGGGTATCTAAGTACATAGTTCATTGGTCCTTTTGAAATCTTGGAGAAAGTTAGACCAGTTGCATACTGAGTAGCATTGCCCCTGATTTTTTCTCAGGTACACAATGTTTTTCATATTACGGTGTTGATGAAGTATGTACCATATTCAAATAATGTCTTGAGCCTAGAAGCAGTTAAGTTGGAAGAGAAACATTCCTATGAAGAGAAACTTTCCTATGAAGAGAAACCAGTTCAAATTCTTGATTGAAGGGAACATGTATTGTGGAATAAGGTAATCCACCAGGTAAAGGTTTTATGGAGAAACCACATGGTAGGAGATGCAACATGGGAGTTTGAAAATGCTGTGAGGGAAAGGTAACCTCACTTATTTAAATAGGTAAATAAAATTGTGATGACACAATTTATAGAAGGTGGGGATAATGTAACACCCCACAGTTTTAAAAATAATTTGAAATTCATGAAACATTATTTTAAGTAGATTTTTATAACTAGCCTTTAAAAATAATGTTTCCACTTCTATGTTTTCAATTTCGAAAAATGGTCCTCTACAATTATGTTCAGTATGTTATTTGGAGTCTAATTAAACCAACTTGATTTTTGGTAAATAGTAACATACCCTTATGAATAGTAATATGAATAGTAATATGACCCTAATGAATAGTGAATTGTTCTATTATTTTATTTTCTTAAGTATGTAAGATAATGACATTTTGGTTAATTTTTCAATGTGATATAAAAGTAGTTGTAGTTTTAAAATTGTTAATTTTTTAGTAAAGTATGATTTTATTTAAAAATTATATTAATAATATTTAGAAAATTATTTTAAAAAACTGGAGTTCATTTTTTAATTCTACAATTCAAGAAATGGTTAGGGTGATTTTTTTGGAATTTTCTAAAATTCTTGAATTTTTGATGAATAGTGAAATACAGTAAAGTACTGTATATTCAAATTATCAGTTAAATACACTATTTATGACCTCATAAGTGATGTAAGACCAATTTATTTGAACTCTCATGACATTATTAATACTTAGGGTCACATTAATTAAGACTATTCATAGTATTGAGAAAAAATATTATAATAATAATTAAAATAATGTAAAATACCTCCTCTCCTCCACTATAAATACCACCATCATTTTCCACTTCCTCCCACACCTCTCAAGCCTTGATCCTTAATTTCTTCCCAATACTCCTCCCAACACTCTTCCCCACGTCCTAGATCTTTTGGTCTCACCAAAAGGCTAAAACCAAAGGCCTTAAGAAGGATCTCATGGAGAAGATATTAAGAGGTAAACATCCTCTTTTGTTTTCTTTCTTTTATTTCATTTTATATTATTATTTTTAATTTAATTTAGATTATGTTGGGATATATCATTATATATCCCCCTTACTTCCCATATTGTGTATGAATGATGATATACCCATTTTCTCTCATCAAAATATTTTATGAAATTTTCAGCGGCGACGTTTGCCTACCGAATTTTTGTAAGGGATTTCTCAACTTTTCTTTCATTTCGAGATTCCATTCATTTATTTTTCTTTCCTCACCTCCCATTATCCAAGAGGCATGAATGATCTATTATATTATGTATTCATTATTTCATCATTTTTATGGAATATTCACCATTACATTTCTTCTCCTCTCCCACTTATTCAAGAAATTAAAACGTTGTCTTTGATGTGTCGATTTACCATCATTGTGGACGATGTGATTTCAATTTTCTTTACTTACTTAAAGACTATTCATTAAACCATATTTATGGTTAAACGAGATTATAATTTATGTATTATATTTTATATAAGGTTCTTGAATCATTTTATACACATCTTAATAATTTATAAAACAAATGAGTTCATTACGATTGAAGAATCACCAAAATGACCTAAACAAATATCAATAATGTTTTAACTCATTAATCATCCTCATGAAAGAACTAAAAATAATAAAGGGTATAATTTATTATTCTTTAAATATATAAATACAACTCCATTAAAATTATATATTTTCACATCCAATCGACAAGAACATCCATCACGAACTGATCATGGAAAACATGTAAAGAACACACCCAAAACAATGCAAAGAACAAAATACAAACAATTAAAGGGTGAAATGATGTAATGAAATGATCTTATAAGCTATTATAAAGATGTATATGTTTATTTAAGATATTATTAAAACTCTTTTAACCATTATGTAGTAGGTTTAAAACAAGTTTAAAGTAAGACAAACCCAGGGTAAGGGAATCCTTAACCCGATTTCAATTCTTTAGGTTAACATTTTACTTCATTATTTATGTGATATTGAAATTGTTTGTGTGATGAGTTGTGTTTATAATGTGTTTAATTATGTTTATTTATAGTCTATATACTTATTCCATCCACTCTATTAATTCTCACTTCAATTATATAATTTTTTTAAGGGGTTTTACTTATAAAATCCTCTATTAAATATTTTTTTTTACAAGATTCAAAAGAAATGTTATTATACAATTATTCATGTTGTAAGATTATGTTCTTGTTCTTGGTAATTGCTTATGATGAAGGGTGGGACCTTTATATCCCTCAAATTCATTAGGTATGTGTAAGTTGGAGGTCGGTTGTATGGTTACTTCAAGTGTAACTATAATGGTTACATAAATTGTAAGGTAGCTGTGAGGGTTACAAATGATAAGTTAGCAGAGAGGGTTACAAGATTATGTAATTAATGCCCCAATATACCTTTTATAGTTATATTTATGTTCTTACATTTTGTTGAAATCTTTTTAAAATCTCATATTTCTCAAAGTAAGTATATATGGGTGAAAAGTATGTCTTTTGAAAATGATTTCATACGGTACAATTATTCATGAACTAATGTGTTCTTTCCTTCTTTTTATATCCCTTACTAAGATTTTTGGGATCATCCCAAGTTTTTAAATGAATTTCACATGTTATAAGGATGTGTAAGACAAATATTGAAGTCAAGATAAATTTTTGAATAAGTTTCAATGAAATCGTGTTTTATTTGAATGTTTTATATTTAGAAAGAAATTAGTACTATTTTTTATGGTATCCACTCTGTAATAATGGGTAATTTTATGAATATATTATTTACCAATTCTCTAAATCTATAAACTTAAAAATATCCTAAATGTGAAAGTGATTTCTTATCTAAATTCAAGATTAAGTAATGTTTTAAGGCAGGGTCCTTATATGTTTCAACATATATATACATATGTATTAAAATTTATCATTAGGTACACTATTTAAATTAGAACTTTACTTTATATAGTTATCCTTTACATTTACATAGACTATATAATTCCTCTTGTACCTTTATTCATGTTTATACTTACCATTATGCAAGTCTTAAAACTCTCAACTTAATTTTAGTTAGCTTATTAAATTACGAATGGTTGATCCATACTTTTTATTATAGTCACGTATACCTCACAATCACTCAACAAGCTAGTTACTAAAAGGATATTAAAGAATTTAATTAATAAGAGGTAAAGATAAGTATGAATTTCACTTTGAAACTTATATAAAATACTTTCGATAGGTAAAACATGGACATGGAAGAAAAAGAGTTATGTCTTAGGTTAAAAATAATTCCTTTCAATGATGTATTTTAAAAGAGAATGTGACCCATAAATGAAGAACATTTTAATAAAAGGTATTATTTTCCTCAAAAGTATATTAAATCAAATTTTTTAAAAGTAAATGGTAGGATAAAGGAGACTTGTAAGATCAATTTCAAGAATAAAATTTATTACTCATGGAAAGAGAACTTGAGTCGAGGCTTGAGTAACTTGTTAAAAAAACTCTTAAAGGGTAAATATCTTTAAAATAAACCTAAAATACCATAAATAAAATATATTTCCTGATAACATAACAATTTTGTAGTATATATACCATATATAAGTAAATTTTTGTATAAAGTAAATCGTGTCTCAATGAATGAAGTTTGAGACAAAAATCCCTTACCTTATTTTTCCTCTTAGTTGGTCACACTCTAACTTCATGTAAAACAAAAAAAACTATAATAATAATATAATTTAGAAACTTATTCATCTCTATATCCCTTTTATATAGTTAATTTATAATTATTTAATATGAATATAGTCATTCATTATACCTTATTTTGGACATCTGGTGATAACACTTTTAATTGTCTTACAAAAGATTTTTAAATATAATGTTGAAACATAATAATTGATAAAAAATTAATAATTCCTAGATTACTTATGGTTGTTTAATATATATACCAAGATTATTTATAATTTTCCACTTTCATACCATGGTATTTTCAATTGCAACTGTTCAAGACGATGTCAGAGACAAACTTGTTTTGATAGTTTTTAATGAATGGATATCATATATATTATTAACATGTTTATATATTAATATAATGAATCTGTAATCATTAAAACATATTTAATAAATAATTATTACATTTAATAAACATTATATAACATTCCTAAATAATTAAATATATAAACAATAAAACATTTCTCGAGTAGGTGGTAAACTGACCAAAACAAAAGTGCGTTGTGATGATTGAATGAGTAAGAAATAACTATTAAATATAGTTAATATAACATTTGAAAAAGTTTATAAATGTAATATATATCATATAACTCCATAAAATAATTTATTAGAACCATTAATTTTTTGTGGTATTAACGAATAAAATTCATCATTCATAGAGGCGATAGTTCTCACGTAAGCAAGATTAATGAACCCATTTCTCGATTAAGGACGAAGTGAAAGTATATAAAAATTAATTATTTAAGAATAATTATAATTTTATAAAAAAAATTAGTTTACTAATTACACTTTTATCTTTATTCATGTTAGGTATTTAAGTGAAATAACACACATTGTTCATAGAGGTGGTAGTTCGCACATATTTATGATTGACGATCTCATTCTTTAATGAATAGATAGAATTGTGGTAAACGTAAAAGTAAATCCTTTAAGAATTTTATAATTTACATACATATTATAATTATTCATAAAACTAATACTTTATACCAACCCTAAGAGCTAGTGATGAAAAATGAAATGTATCATGTCATGAAGGTGATAGTCCGCACATACATATGATCGATGTGTTTGATTTTCTTGGTGGATGCTAGAGAATGAATGATTAGTTGATTTCAAATTAATATAATGAAATTTAAGTATTTATATGATAATTAATTTATTATATTAACAAATTAATATAATATTATGAAGAGGATAATTAAAATAATGACTTAGAGGAGAATAACACTCTTGTTAGGAACTTTGATTTTCCTTGTAATTGTCCCTAGAAATTAAGGGATAAGGATAATTAAGTGGGGGAAAAGGATATGGTTATTGGGATATAATTCTAGGATGTAAAAATTGGAATATATTAGAAATTCAATTTTAATATATGGGTTTGAAAATAACATGTGTATGTGTGTCCTTTCATAAGCTAAGGTAATGGTAGTTTTGGAATAACCTCTACTTATTAAATTATTTATGTACACTAATCAGGATCAAAGACCCACATACTTAAAAATTATGAAGTATGGGTCATCATATAACTGAAAATATTCCCATAAACTCAAATTGGAGACAATTTTGTGTGATTTAGGGGTTTTTACATTCACTTTTCAGTTTACCCATGTGTACTTTTTCCAAAGGTAACTTTTACTTTCACCCATGATAATTATTTAAAATGTACTCCTTTAATGTTGATATTATAACCAAATTTTAGAATTATAATACTAGGTATTATATTTATTTTATTAATTATAATTACTATGATTATAAAAAGTTAATTTTTAAAATAAATGCGCTTAACGCCAAAAAAATCTTTTTGAGATAATTAAGTACTTAAACATAAAATTTATATGTGAGTTAAAATTAGTAATGTCAATACAATTTTTATGACATGAATTAATTTATAATAAATTAAATTATGTTTATGTGACAATAAAATAAATTCATAATATAATTTTACAATAATATTAATTAATTAAAATAAAATACATAAAAGAGTTTTCTATACTAAAATAACATTTTACATAAGTTCTAAAGATGTTGGCCATGAGATTAACGAGTTCAAATAATATTTTAAAATAAATAATTTTATTTATTAACTTAATAATTAATTACTTAAATTTTTTATGACTTATTGGTCATTATTATATATTAATAAATTCATAAAAATTTTAATTTTCATAAAAACAGCATTTTCAAATAAAAATTGTTATTTTTTGAAATTACTAAAAAAATCCTAATAAGTAAAATTTGATATTCTAAAATTAAAATTAAAATTAATTCTATTTAATTATATTTATAAAAATTATACATTTAACATTTAAAACAAAATATAATGATAAACTTATTTTATTTAAAAAGACCTTCTTAAGAATTAAGTTTTTCTAATATTATTTCATACCAATTTTCTAATTTAAATAATTATAATATTTTATATCATATATAAATATATTATATGTTATCATAATTATATTTTAAATTTTATTTTTTTAATTTACCAATGCATCACATAATTTTTTTAGTTGTGTGATGAAATATATTGAACTTAATATAATTTAAAACAAAAATATATATACTGAAATATCAAGATGTTAAGTTATCCCCCATTAAATAAATTTCCTGCTTATAATTTTTTATAAATCCATTAATTAAGTATTTAAAAAATATAGACATGACTTAAGATAAAATTTCGGATAAAATTTCTACATCGATATCTTAAGTAAAAGTAGAAGATAAATCGTCTTCCTCTATCGAGTTAACTGAATGCTTCATTTTATCTCAGTAACTAGATTCTTTATGTCCTAATTTTCCATAGAAAAACCAATTTTGGGTTACATTAATACACATACTAGTGTGTTTATTCCCACATTTTTTACATGAATTAAATTTTATCTTCTTCCCTTTATCATCTATGTTGTAACACTCCAAAATTCTAAAGTAAGAACATTGTATTAGATAGCGTGTATGACATGAAACAACAAGCATATAAGGGAATATAAAATAGAGATACATTATAATATATTTAATATTTAAAATAATTCAATCTATTATATAGATTTCAAGGCATGTAACACTGATTTTATCTTTCATTTCATTCAACAATGAGTTTCTTTGAAAGCTTACGTTACACACAAGGATATGTTTTACAGGAAAATATATTATTAATATGATTATTCGATATGAAAATTATCATTTATCCATTATAATATTTCATATGAATATAATTAAATAAATTATAAAAATATATATTTTATGCTTTTTTTATTTATATATTTATTAGTAATAAAATAATCATCATTTGAAAGGAAAAAATATTTTACAAAAAATATTATATTTCTAAAAGTTTGTTTAATCAAACTTGGCACATAAAATTTAAAAAGAATTTTTATCAATTTTAGAAATTTTATATGATAAATTAAACTTATTTTTTAAAATATTAATATCAAAATTATCTTGATTTTAATTTTTTAGATTTTTCTAAGAAGTTTTATTTTTTGATAAATAGTGAAAAAATGAATTTTAATTAAAATCTACCTTTTCATTTAAATAACTTATAATGTTAAATTATATTTTGAATCAGTTTTAAAGTAAATTAGTTCAATGTATATCAATTAATTGAATTTAGTTCATTTTTTTCATTTTCAATATGAATTTAGATATAAAAACATTGTAAATTTTTAGCATTTAATCTATTAAAAAAATTTATTTCTCATTGCTTTTGTGGGATGAATTTTAAATTAAATTACGCCACTTCATGAAGATATGTAACATCCCAGTTTCGGGTGCCACCCAAAGGTGCCCCATACCTGGTTGGACACATTACCTAAAGCATGTTTTCCCAAATTCCAGAGGCTATTGACTAGTAATGAGGGGAAAGGTATGATAATAGGGAAACTATGCCCTCATTGGCAGAGTATACATAGTGGAATAACAAATTTTAAAGAAAAGAAGTAGTAATACCACACAACAAATGTAAAAAATGGAAGACTGATAGTAATATAACAACTAGAGAATATATAAATGATGCACATCACATGTGTCTAGGAAAGAAGCCAAAAAAGTCACAATGCTGGAAATACAATATAAAATCCAAAGTACAGAAAAGAAGTAAACTCCAACAGCATCGAAAGCCACAACTTGGTATTATACTCTCAATCTCCAACAACAATCAAGTACCAGATGAAGAAGGGTTTTTCCCTTATCTGTACATACAACCATATAATCTATTTGGGTCTAAAAGCATAACCCAAATTGGGTGTGAGATGAATACCAATAGGAAATCGCTAAAATATCTATGCCTAATTGTCATTAAACATATATATATATAAGGTAATATGCATAAATTAAGTAATAAACTTGGATTACTCCAAAGTAACAATCCTATAATTTTAAGTTACATTCATTTACATTTATTATTCATTATTTTAATCATGTCAACCTCAGGATCTAGCCTAAGATCTGTATCCCATGTGTAATCATAACAAATAGACATCTCATAAGACCATATAACAAACAAGTGAGACTAATTCCAAGCTTGTGCCTTGGCTTGGAAGACTCTCCACAATCATTCAATCATTTATAAAAAACCCTCAGGAAAATATCTCACGGTCTAAACCCTTTTCTTTAACATAACACTAATCATTTATAAACGACCACCTCATTAGCTCTCATGGTCAATACCTCTAGGTAAACATGGAATCAATAAATTATAATTGACCTCTGGATAGCTCTCACGGTCAATGCCCCCTGGGTAAATATAGCATAAATAATCATAAACGGCCTCCTGGGTACCTATCACGGTCAATACCCCTAGGTCAAAGTCTATACCAAGGATCTCACGGTCCTATGTAATAATCATGGAAACCCCCATAGTTTTCCCGTTGCAAGGCTCTCATTGTCCCTTAGAAAAGCAACAATCATATAATAACAAGGCAGCACAGGTAATCTATAACTACTATATCGGTAACATTCACAAGCATAACACATGAAATTCATATAACCAATCAAACTCCATCCTAAAAAATTAAAGGCATGGAAATAAAGGTACGCATCATAGGAAAATTAGGGAAAATGGCCATAAACAGTCAAACTAGTGAAATGCACCCATAGGGTGTCCCGTAAACAAGGAATCTTACCATATGCATATGAAACAACCCCTTTCTAAACCAAAAAAACCATATCAGGTATTAAACAGGGTTAAATTCAAAAACACGCAATACCCCAAACACAGGTATGTGGCACTTTAGCATATATAATCCAAAGATGAACAATGAAAGGCACAAATCACCTACCTTGATGTCGTATGATCAACACTCTTGAATATCACCCCTTGAATCATCCTATAATGATTTAGATCTACAAAAATGGTAAAAATGATCAACCTTGAATAAAAAATGAGATAAGAGGAATCAAGAAGAGAGGATCTAGAGTAATTGAGAACTCATTAGAGAGATTCCAATGCACCTAACAGTGTCTCAATTGGAGTTCATACGGAGAAACAGGAGGGGCTCAAATTTTTTGGTTGTTCTATCACTCTCATGTATGAATCGAGGGGAGAAGAAATGTTTTCTGGAGATGTGACATGACCCTACTCCGATTAATCAATTAAAAATAAAAGTACATGGTGTGTTCATTAAATGTGCATGTTGTGTATTAGCCTAAATCAGTCCATGCTTTAGGCGGTCTGCCAGGTCACCTACATAGCCATGTACTCTTCTATTACATGACCAGTATGTGGATGTATGTGGTACCTAGGTACACGGTGTGTGCTCTTAAGGACACGGTTTTTACTTAAAAAAATTACCATTTCTTGCTTTTTCTGAAAAAACAACCCAAAATCAAGATCCATACCTGATATAAAGATCTAGGTTCTTAAAAACTTCCCCCCTTAAAGTAATTCATCCTAGAATTTCCCTTACAAGTGTGGTGAAGAATAAAATTCAAACAAATCTGGACACTATGATCATACCTTGGACTCCCTCTCCCAAGTCTTGTCTTATACTTTCCTGTTCTTCCATAGCACCCGTACTAGAGGAACAGACCATCCACAGAGAACCTTCATGCTATGATCCACAATCTGAATTCGGTGCTCCTAGAAGGATGCATCCACCTCCAACACAACCTCCTCGGGTTGAAAAATGTGATATGGGTCAGAAAAGTAACAATGTAGCTGAGAAACAAGAAAGACACCATGCATAGACTAGTGCCTCTGAGGTAAGTGTAGCTAATAAGAAACCATCTCGACTCTCTCCAAAACCCCTAATGGCCCAATGTATCTCGGATAAAGCTTCACCTATCTCATAATCATCCTATGTCCCAAAATTGGTGTGACACATAAGAAAAGTTGATCTCCGACCTCGAAATCCAGAGGTTTTCTCCGTTGATTAGCATAAGATTTCTGATGAGATTGTGTAGTATTCATCCTCTTCTAGATCAACTCCACCAGCTCTCTGGTCTCCTGAACAAGATGAGGTCCTAGTATAGTTTCCTCTCCTACCTCCAGCCAATATAGGGGTGATTGATATATCCTACCGTACAAAGCCTCATAAAGTGTCATCTAAATCATTTCCTGAAAAATGTTATTATAGTAAAACTCTACTAGGGGTATGTTTTTCTCCTAAGAACCCCCAAAATCCAAGACACATGCTCGTATCATGTCCTCTAATATCTGAATTGTGTGCTCGGATTGGCCATCTATCTGTGGTTGGTAAGTTGTACTAAGAAGTATATGTATCCCCAAATCCCTATGTAGTCCCTTCCAGACCCAAGAAGTAAATCAGGAATCCCTATCTAAAATGATATAGTGTGTAACCCCATGAAAACGTATAATCTCTCGGATGTACAACCTTCCAAGATCATTAACACTGAAAATTTCCTTAATTGAAATAAAATATGCAACCTTCATGAGTTTGTCAACAATAACCCAAACCTCATCATTCCCTCGATGCGACCTCGGTAAACCTGTCACGAAATCCATTACGAAATCATTCTATTTCCACTCAGGAATGGTTAACTGTTGTAAAATCCCTACCAGTCGCTGATGCTTCACCTTCACCTGCTGATATGTGGAACATCTCATAACAAAAATAGCTACAACCCTCTTCATACCTGACCACCAATACTGATAGTGTAGATCTCGATACATCTTGGTGACATCGGGATAAACTTCCCAAACTGAGGAATGAAAATCCTGCATCAACTCCTCATTTATGTCTACTGACACCCATATGTGTCAAAGAAAAATCAAGGCCTCATCTTCGCCTATGGTCCACCCCAGAGTAGGGTCCTCGCCTGACACACTCTCCTATAGGACTAGGCCTTCAGAATCTAATAGTTTCCTCATTCGCACTTGATCCCGCAGAGTGAAGGTAACATCTATATAAGAAAGAAACATATGAATCTATCTATTGTTCACCTCCAAATACATCTCAAATAATAGAGCCATACGATGTCACTCACTGCTAGCCTTCTGAACTATCTGTATCTGAGTCCTCTTATTCAACGCATCATCCACTGTGTTACCTTTCCCAATATTTTAGGAAAGCTCAAAGTAAAAGGACTAAAGGTGCTCAACAAAACTTTATGGTATCAAATTTAGATCATGATTAATAAAGATATACTTGAGTATTTTTTGGTTAGTGTATACCAAAAAATTCTATCCCAAAAGATATTGTCTCTAACCGTATAAAGCATGCACAACTACAACCAACTAGAGATCGTGATTCAGGTAATTCCTCTTATGTGGCCTCAACTGCCAAGACCCATACGTAATGACTCCTTCCACCTGAATATTCACTACTCCCATCTAGAAACATGATGCATCATAGTATACAATGTAACTCTATCCTGACTCTAGAAAAACTTGTATCGGTGTGGAAGTCAATCTTCGTTTTAGTTCCTGAAAGGCTGAATCGAAGGAATATGACCACAAGTACTTCTCACCCTTCTTAGTCAGGACCATCAGTGGAGCTTCTAAGCATGAAAAGTCATGAATAAAATGCATGTGGTAACCAGATATCCCAAAAAACACCATACTTCAATGACATTCTTTGGCTTCTCCCAAGAAACTACTGCTCTCACCTTCTCTGGGTCTACTGATACTCTTGTCTCTGAGATGACATGACCCAAGAAGTGAATCTGGTCTATCCAAAAGTATCACTTTGGGAGCTTAGAATATAACTGATGCTCTCTCAGTGTACTCAATAAGATCTCAAGATGGGTGCATGGTCGTGTCGAGTGTGAGAGTACACCAAGATATCATCCATGAAGACTACCACAAAATAATCCAAGTAAGGATGGAATACTCATTTAATCAATTTCATGAAAACTTCTGATGCATTCATGAGACCAAACGGCATAACCAAATACTCTTATTGACCATACCTACTCCGAAAGGCTGTAAGAGGTATATTTGATAGTCTAACTTGCAACTGATGATAACCGTATCTCAAGTCAATCTTTGAGAACACCTAGGCTCCTTGAATCTAATCAAAGAGATCATCAATACTCAGAAAGGGATATCAATTATTTCCCATCAATCGGTTCATCTTCCGATAATCCACACAATGTATGAGGGTACCATCCAGCTTCTTCATAAAAGGGATAGGAAAACTCCAAGGATAAGTACTGGGTCGAATGAAGCCCTTCGACTACAAATCCTCTAACTATTTCTTGAGCTCCTTTAACTATAGTGTATCCATCCTATAAGGAGGAATGGACACTAGTGACGCTCTTGGAACAAGATCAATAGATAAATAAACCTCCCTATTCAGAGGTAAACCTGTTAATTCATCTAAAAATACATCCCTAAAATGATCCACCACTGTAGGAAAGTCCATCTGTGAAGTCCCCTAGTCATCCAGATATAAACTAGAAATCTAGGTTGTTATTCCTCCCAAAACATGATACTCAGGTCCATCTCTGCTTGCCTGGACATCCCATTCACCCTTTTGTATAAAGGACATGCCCTATGGTGATGTGAAACTCACCATGTAGTGATAGGATTCAACAAAAGTCTGGAAAGAGACCAACCATTCCATTCTAATAATGATATCGAATACTTTCATCTCTAAGACATTGAGTTCCCAGAATAAGTGACACCCACCAACATCAATAGGGCACTCCTTGAACTAACGTACAGTAGTAGTCCTAATCCCTAATAGAGTTTCTAACATCATAACATCATCATATATAAAGATATAGATCCCAAGGCTATCCACAAAGGAAACAGATATAATACAATGGGAATCCCCTGTATCAAAAAGAGAATAAGCTAAAACTAAGGAAACTATAATCCTACCTCTAACCGTAGAGGGTTTAGGATCTTGCTCCTATTGGGTCTGCTCCACTACAAAAGTATAACCTATACTACGGCCCTATGAACCTTCTTGTCTACCCTAAGCTGATCCACCCTATTGTCATTGAAAACCTATAGTCTGGCTACCACAACCATGATCACCTCCTCAGCTTGAATAGCCTAATGAACTCCAGTTTCTTAACTAAGGAGAAACTGGTGGTCTTACTCCTGAATTTTGATTCATAAATGATCCCATCTCACCAGTTTCTGGTGAGAAAAACCGGAAAAAAAACACTGAAGATGGCCCATCTTTCCATAAGATAGACACTCAAATGGGTCTCTCGGGCACTGAGGTCTTGTATTCCCACTCTTCCCACACTGATATCACCTCACCTAGATACCTGTAGATACATCCTTGCTAATGGAATCACCACGTTAAGGATCTATATGGCACTTCCTACTATCGGTCAAAAGAGTACCAACCCTGGATGTTGAACCACCCTAGCTTGTAGCTCTGAAATCCCTCAGATTATGCTCAGTAGTCAACACCTAGTTCACTGTAGCATTCACCAAAGTTAGCCTGAAAACATTCACCTACGATCAGATTTCATACCTGAGACCATCCTCAAATATCCTAGCCAAATATAACTCATTACCTCCCAGAACAGGTGCGACGCACTGAAGCTCTATAAAATGAGATGAGTAATCCATCACTGAAAGAGCTCCCTACTCCAAATGCATGAAATCTCACGGTTGATCATCCCTCAATATCTCAAGGTATAAATTTCATAAAAGGTCTTCTAAAACTCTTCCCAAGCCATATCTCGATAAAATCTTGCTTGTGAGACAACATCCCACCATGTCTTAGTAGAATCATGTAGAATGTATGTTGTGAGCTTCACCCTTCTATCTGAATGTGTCTCTATATGATCAAAGATAGAAATCATGGCCTCAAACCATGACTCTATAGCCTTTGGTCCTCTATCCCTTGAAAAAGTGGGGGGATGCTATAACTGGAACACATGCATCAACTCTTCCATAGTCAGGGTAAGATGTGGTGCTCCTGGAAAGTCTACATCATTCTCATAAAGCCTTCACGAAACTATGCATCAACACCTGTGTCTAGAATAACAGCTGGTTCTAATATGGGAATGACGGGAGAATCTATTGGTAGTATCTGATCTACCATTTCTGGTGTCTATTCATCGCCCTACACCTGGCGTACAATCGGAGGATGTCTTGATAGCATGAATCTGTAAGGTCAAGCGCACACCCCAGTTTAATATTATTAAGGACAATAACATAGAAGTGTAATAATGAATAGGAGAAGAAAGAATTCAAGTTTTACAAAAGATGGTTACACATAGTGTAGAACCAATACACGACATGTTCCCTTAATCTTTAAACATGGTGTGTACCTCTACCAACCTGTTCATGTAACACCCATACACACAGCGTGTTCCTCCTGAGACACAGTGTGTACTTGAATTTTCTCTCCTATCCATGTTCTTATACATGACAAGAACTACATGGTTCTCTCCAAGTGTAACACTACATGGTGTGTTCACCCTACACACGGCATGTTCACCATACACACGGCGTGTACCACTGAAGTCCCATCCACCCATGTCATTGGTCACACATCTAAATACACGGTTGATAACTACACAGCGTGTAAAACCTAAGTTCCATCCACCCATGTTATTGGTCACACGGCTAGAAACATGTTTGATAACCACATAGGGTTTACAAGATAGAAAAGGTGTTCATAACCTAAGTTTCATCCACCCGTTTTGTTGGTCACACAGTCAGATACACAGTTCTTTACAACACGATGTGTACAATCTAGACACAGCATGTTCTACTGAAAGATTCCCAACCTCATGTATCTGCTCACACAGTCAGTCAATGGTCAATCACTACACGGTGTGTACTCCTAGAACATGTCTTGTACTTAAAAAAAGTTGTTTCTTCCATAACATAAGAGCATTTGGTGTGTGTTCATAACAACACACATCATGTTGTCTGGGTTTCTATACAGTAGGCCTCTGAAATTTTTCTGGAACACTTAAAACTAAAAAATTTGTCCAAGGAATGAAAAATTCCAACCTGTGAGAGACCATACTCCCGCAAATCAAAATTTGGAATCCTTATTCACATCATAAAATGAAAAAAATCAATTAAATTTCAAACATGATCCACCAAATTCTGATCCAAGAGTGCCCATAACACCTCAGGGACCAAAGCTTGGTATCCATCCAAATGAAAATTTACATGTTCCAATACCCTATCAAAATAGCAGGTATTCTATCACAACATCTATTACAAAAACATGCATATCTAGCACAAAATCTATCACAACAGCATGCAATCAGTAATGCACCCTAAATGGCATGACAAGAATGCATGACATGTGATCTCTAGAAAGTGCCTATATGATGCATGACATGGAATACCCTCATATCATCAAGTTTCAACAGAAATAGAACCACAATGATATAAATTATAATAGTACAAAATAAGTGAATCACCCAACGGTGAAATCGAATCAACTGTAACAATTGAAAAACCAGAAAAATTGAAATATTCTAGGTAACTTGGCTTTTCCCTATACGCGAGTTAGCTACTTCCAGGTATATCTTATTAAAAACTACTTATTCCTTCCAATCCCAATTTATAGGCTCCAAATATTAAGATAAATTAGAAAATAACACCTTTTGATACCACTTTGTAACATCCCAGTTCTAGGTGTCGCCCAATTGTGCCCCGTACCCGATTGGTCAAATGACCTCAAGCGCATTTCCCCAAATGCCAGAGGTTTCCGAGTAGCATCGAGGGCCATGGTCTGATAATGGGAAAGCTATTACCTCATTGGTAGATTATACATAGTGTAATAATAAAAAGTAAACAACAGAGGAAGCATTAATACAACATAAAAAAAAGTAAACAGTGGAATACTGATAGTAATATAACAACTATAGCATATATAAATGATGCATGTCACGTGTGTTTAGGAAATCATCCAAACAAGTCACAATGCTGGAAATAAAATACTAAAACCAAAGTATAGAAAAGCAATAAACTCCAACAGCATCACAACCTGCAACATGGTCCCCAGCTCTCCAGCTCCAACAATAATCAAGTACCTGATGAAGAAGGGCACTTTACCTTATCAATACCTGAAATCATATAATCTGTTTGGGTCCAAAAGCATGACCCAAAGAGGGTGTGAGATGAATCCCAGTAGGTAATCACCAAAAGATATATGCCTAACTATCAGTGAACATATATATAGAAGGTAATATTCATAAATGAAGTAATAAACTAGGAATACTCAAAATTAACAATCCTATAGTTTTCAATTACATTAATTTACATTTATTATTCATAATTTGAATCATTTAAACCTCAGGATTTATCCTAATCTCTATATCCCATGTGTAATAGTAATAAAAAGACGTCTCATAAGACCATATAACAAACAAGTGAGACTGAGTCCAACCTTGTGCTTTGTCTTGGCAGACTCACCACAATCATTCAGTTATTTATAAACAACACTCTGGGAAAGCTCTCATAGTCTAACCCCTTTGGTTTAACATGACTCTAATCAGTCACAAACAACCACCTAGTAATCTGTCATGGTCAATACCCTTGGGTAAACATGGCAACAATAAATTATAAATGACCTTTAGGTAGCTCTCAAGATCAATACCCCCTCGGTAAACGTAGTATAAATAATCATAAATGACCTCCTGGGAAGATATCATGGTCAATACCCCTAGGTAAAAGTCTACACCATGTATCTCATGGTCCTATGTAATAATCCTGGAAACCCCCATATTTTTCTTGGTCCAAGGCTCTCATGGTGCTTTGGAAAAGTAGCATGCATATCATAACAAGGAAGAACATCTAATTTATAACTATTATATGGATAAAATTCACAAGAATAACACATTCAATTCATATAATAATTAAAACTCTATCCTAAAAAACTCATGGCATGGAAAAAAAGGTACGCCTCATAGGCATCCTAGGACAAATGGCCATTAACAGTCAATATAGGGAAACACAACCATAGGGTGTCGCATAAACGAGGCATCTAACCTTACACAAATACAAAAAACCGATTCCCAATCAAAAAAACCATAGCAGGTATTAAATAAGGATAAATTCTAAAACACGCAATACCCCAAACATGGGCATGAGGTACTTTAGCATATATAATCTAAATACAAACAACAAAAGGCACAAACCACCTACCTTGATGTCGTACGATTAACACTATTGAACGTCGGCCCTTGAATTGTCCTAGAACGATGTAGATCTACAAAAAAGGGTAAAAAAGATAAACCTTAAATAACCCAAAAAATAAGAGGAATCAGGAAGAGAGGCTCTATGGGAATTGAGAACTCACATGAGGGATTCCAACTCACCTGGTGGTGTCTCGATCGGAGCATGGATGGAGAAATGGGAGGGGATTTAAGTTAGCAGTTGTTTCGTTACATTCCTATATGAACTGAGGGGTGAAGAAATGTGTTCTGAAGATGAGATGTGACCCCACTCTGATTTATCAATTAAAAAATAAAAGTACATGATGTGTTTATTAAATATACACATCATGTATTGGCCTCAACTGATCCCTACTTTAGGTAGTCTGCTAGGTCCCCTACACGACCATGTACTCAGCTATTACACAGCCAGTACGTGGTTGTATGTGATACTTGGGTACATATTATGTACTCCAAAGTACATGGAATGTACTTAGAAAAATTCATATTTCTTCCTTTTTCCTCAAAAACAACCTGAAATGAAGATCTAGGTTCTTACAAGATTAATTTTTCAAAATGGTTTCCATATTTTGAATATTATTAATTAGTATTATCTAATTAGGTCAACTTAATATTTGACTAAAATATTTAGTGAAAATAGTTAAAATTAATTACAAATATTACGATAAAATGAGTTTACTTGGTGGTTAATGTAACATCCCAAGTAATTAATGAATAATATATATAGTTATCTATTTCTATTTATGAATTATATAGTGTTTTAGAGAATTAAAATGAGAATAAATCCAACCTAAAGCATGAAATACTCTAATATTTTTAAAAGATTGTTTTACCACCGTTTGATGGTGAACCATTTTTTAATCTATCTTTTGAAAATTTTATAAGCTTTATTTGTCAAAATAAACTTATTATTTATGATTGGGACATTGAAATTTACTTTGGATAAATTTTTGTTATTTTTCTGATAATGTTCATTTTTTTAATGAATAGTGAAAAATGATGTATTTTAATTCAAAACCTCTTTTTAATCTAATTTATTTATATGATTATATTATCTTTTTAATTGTTTTTAAAGTGAAATTAGAATATATTTTTACCATTTAATCCAATAGTGGTCATTGGAATTTATTTCACTTTGAAATTGGACTTAAACTAGTGTCAATCTTTTGATATATATTGTTTCATAAAAACACGCTATTTGTTCTGACAGCGGGAATTAATTATTAAATTAATTATTGTAACTTATATGTATTTAATTTTTTAAAATATACATCATTTTTTGATTCTAAATATCAAATATAGCTTAGGGTGATGTTTTGGTATTTTTCTGAAAAACTTCATTTTTTGATGAATAGTGTTACCACTAAGTGGTACTTAAAAACTGATTTTTCGTTTAAATGAAATTTTACCACCTCTGTGTTTTGAATTTCAAAAATCTGACATACATGGTTTTCATTATGAAGTAAAATTTGGTTCAATGGTATTAAAATAATTTTTTTGCGAATAGTAACTTTTAAGTTTTAATCGTGATTAGAGGTAATTAGTGTAGTTTAAGGTAAAAATAATGTTTTAATAATATTAAATGACCTTGACACATGTTCTACCCTTATTGGATGTGTCATGGCCGACCAAGACAATCCATGGGTCGATTTTTGGGACCCCATGGAGCCACTTGGGTAAGATAAAGACATTAATTCCTTTTATTTAAAGTAAAAGTAAAAATGACACAAACATGTATTGTTTTACTAAAACAATTTTTACATGGGGTTATACAAGTCAGATTTTTGTCTATAAATAGTAATTCGAAATCTAAAATGATTTCCTACAAAATAGTATTTTTTTATAATTTTTATACATTAAATAAATTAAATTATTTATGACATCATGATGATGCAGCGATTACCTCATTATTTAACGATTTAAATAAAATGAAAATATAATGTAAAATCTAAGACCTACACATGTAAAAAACCTATTGGATGAGTATATTTCGAACCCTTATCACCTTATCCTAAAAATACATCAGTGTGAGACCTTTAAAATCCGAAACTCATTTGAAAATAAAGTAACATTTTATACCTTTCCAAAAGTGTCCCTCATCTCCTCTTATAAAAGGCCCCCACCTCTACCTCCTTACCCACACCTTTCAAGCCTTTGGCTCGGCCAAGATCTAATCATTTTTTCTCTCCACATCACTCTCCTCATCCTAGAATCCTTACCTTAGGCAGTAAGCTCTTCAAGAAACCCTGAGTTACCCGATTTTAAAGTAATGTCTTCACTTGTGTTCCTTTGTTTTATTTTTCTTCTCCAACCCCCTAAACTCTTTTTATTCATTTATTTTGTAAAAACTCCAGTATCTTAAATATACTAGGATGTTTTTAAAAGAATTATTTGATCTAAACTTACACACACCTACATCTAATGGTTAAAGAACATACTGTTTCTGTGGATGGTGAATTTCTGCCTCACGAAACGATGATTGTTCAATATTCTTTTAACACCTTCAAAGGTGGCCATTAAGATGTCACTATATTTATATATGATATATAATATGTTTATGTTTTCCTTAAGCTTCTGTATTTTTCATTTACGGAATACCTTTATGGTTTCCATTATGGGTAAACGTGATATCTTAATTTTAGGAAGTGCGGACTACCGCCCCCTCAAAGTGATTTGATTCATTAATTCCATATGTGGGACATATAAAGGATGGAGTTAAGGATATTATATATGATATTATACTGGAATTATAATATACCTTTATATCATTATTATTCTATTCCATAAAATACGAAATAGAAATGAAAGTAGCGTTCATGCGTACATACGGCTTACCATCTCCATGAACGGTGCATTTCATTTCTTACCTCTAAATGTTATGTAATATTATAAATGCATGTATATAATGGATATATATTATATATATTATATCTACATAATGAATATAATTTTGGATATAATGGATATTTTACCACATGAACAAATTTTAAATACAAGAATTTTATTTTTGACTCAAGTGCCCAGGGTCGACAAAATGACCATTATTATCCTAAATAATTACATAGTGTTCATGACATAGTAATAAGTGATATAAAAGGAATAATGAACTTGAAAAATTTTCTTAAGAAAGTAGAAATTAACTCAATTTTATTATTCAAGAGGTTAAAGAATGATCGAGTCAAGTCGGGCGCGAGGTAAGGGAATCCCTCTCAATCTCCTTTCATTGAGGCATATTTTGTTTTATACACAACTTTCTTTTATACGATCTATAAAACCCTTTGACTTTTATGATTATTCAAAAGGAATCTTTTTATACGAAGTGTTTACTAAACGACAAAAGGGAATGTTTTTTTTGTCATACGTATGTGGCGACAACGACTTCTCCGCCGCCCTGACCATTATTTGAGTTTCGGCTTCCTCTACATGCCATAACTTTTTTTGAATGAAAAATAAATACCATGTTTTACTTTTATTTAATCTTGGTATTAAAAATGGTTTTCATAATTTTTTTATATCAGTGTGTTGTATTGATATCTTGTGATTGAAAAGTGGAAATGTTATGTTTTCTTTTTGCATGTTTTATGTGATACGATTATGTTATGGTTCTTGGGAATTGTTATGAAGACGGGTGGTTCTGTGATAAACTAAGGGCGGTTGAGACCGATATAGCTCTCTAATGCATTGGGTAATGCGAAGGAGTTAAATGTTAAGGTTTCTCCAATGAGATTTAGGTAATATACTATGATGGGTATTCCAAACGTAACTAAGAGGCTTACTCCCTACGTAAGAATGTTATGAATGCCTAAAGTTACTTTTATGTCTTATGATTTCTATGATTTATTCATGATTTAATGAGGTATGTTAAAGTGCTTATGTTTTATGGGTAAAGTATGATTTCATTCTTATGTATATATGAACTCATGTTTCCTTTCCATATTTTTATAACCCTTACTGAGCTTTTTATGCTCATCCCATGTTTTTGAAATGTTTTTCACAGGTCGAGGGAATGGTACATGATATGATGATAGTGTCAAGGAAGTGTCAAGAAAGAATCCATGTTTTATTTTAAATATTTTTCTGTCGATGGGAAAAATGAATACTATCTTTTATGTAACCACTTTGTTTAAATGTGGAATGTAATGCATGTTTTATGATATAATTCTCTAAAACTCTAAACCTGAAAAGATCCCTAGTGTGTAATCTTGTAATAACTCATGATTAAGTAATGTTTAAGGCTAGGTCCTTATAGTTGGTATTAGAGGTCTGTTTAGATAACTTTAGGAGTTAGAATTCTATTAAATTATTACTCAAAAATATTTTTTTTATGGTCAAATTGAAATGATATAGAACTTGAAGATTATCATGTTGCTTCATCTAAGACATGTTTGTTCATAATGGTTTTATGCAGAGGAAACAGGGAAGCAGTGCTGGGAAGGCATACATAAGGAAATGACCTTCCGAATCAGCATCCTGAGATGGTCGGAATTGGAACTGAACAGTTTTTTACAGTAATGGAACAGTTGACTCAAGCGATAAATGGTGGCGGTATCCATTCACGAGATCAGCCAGATCAACCGCAGAGGAACATGTTAGTGGTGGAACATTTCATGAGGCAACATCCCCCATCATTCATGGGATCATCTGACCCTTTTCTAGATGAAGGGTGGATTAAATCACTGGAGAAGATTTTCAATGTCATGGGGTGTTCAGACAATCAAAAGGTTAGTCTTTCTATTTACCATTTAGAGGGTGAAGCAGATCAGTGGTGGTTGATGGTTAAAAATATCAGGGACGCTGATGAGATTGATGCTCTCGACTAGGATGAATTCAAAGGTATGTTTCTTGAGCAGTATGTTCCTAAGGCTGTTCGACTTAGGATGGAAAAACAATTCCTGGAATTGAGGCAAGAGGAGGAGTCATTGGCTTCCTATGAAGAAAGGTTCACTCGATTGGCAAGGTATGCTCCAAATTTTATCCGAGACCTTGATAGTAAAATCAATCATTTTTACTTAGGATTAAAGACAAAATATCGAAGTGCATTAGCTTCTCGTGAGTTCAAAAGTTATGAAAAGCTTATTCGATGTGCTGAGAAGGTGTAAATGGAGTTTTCCAATGATCAAGTGTTCTATAACAACCAACATAAGAGGAGAACGAGGTGGCAGGAGAAAGGGAAAAATTCTTCAAAAAAGTCTGATGGTAAGAAAAATAAGTTTCTAGTTTGTGATAAATGTGGTAAAAGGCATGATGGGGAATGTCTTCTGAATTCTGGAAAGTGCTACTAATGTGGTAAGATGGGACATAAGGCTCGTGATTTCACTAAAAAAGATCAGGGTGATGGTAAGACCAAATTTGATTTACAGTTAGTGAAATGTTTTAAGTGAAATGAGATGGGTCACTATGCAAACGAGTGTTTGAAAAAGAGCTCGAGTGATGGGAAGAAGTTAGACTACAAGAAGAAAGGGGTGGTTAAATCCTTTGCAACTACTTCAGCAGATTTTGGGACATAAAATGAAGTGGTATCAGGTACTTTGTTTGTTTTTTCAGATTATGCCAGTGTGTTGTTTGATTTGGGTTCTACACATTCCTTCATCTCTGAAAACGTTTCTAGTAAAATGGGAATACCATCTCAAGAAATGACTCCTGAACTTGTGGTAAAAACACCTAGGGGAAATTTTGAGGCAAAAATAATTTATAATAATCTTCCTATCCTTATCCGTGGAATGAACCTACTTGCAAACCTTATTGTTTTACCTCTAGTAGAGTTTGATGTTATCCTGGGTATGGATTGGCTCTCTATTTACCATGATAAGATTTACTGTAGAGATAAAGAAGTTTATTTTTAGAAAGACTTTCAGTTTGTGTACAAGAATAAACCCTTATTGTTGATAACATATCAAGAGGCCGAGAAACTTGTAAAAGATAGAAATGAATTTTACCTTGCACATATCGTTGAAAACAAGGGAACTGTTCGGATTAATGATGTGCCAGTGGTAAATGAGTATCCTGATGTTTTTCCTAATGAGTTTCCTGGAATAATACCAGATCGGGAATTTGAGTTTACTATTGACTTAGTTACTGATGCTAATCCAATTTCAAAACCCCCTTATCGAATAGCTCAAACTGAACTTTTAGAGTTGAAGGAGAAATTTCAAGATTTATTAGATAAAGGTTTCATTCGACCTAGCACATCACCATAGGGTGATCCTATTTTATTTGTTAAAAATAAAGATGGTTCTATGAGACTTTGCATTGATTATAGAGCCTTGAATAACATCATTGTTAATAAAAAATATCCTTTGCCTCATATCAATGATTTGTTTGATCAGCTCCAGGGAGCTCAGTATTTTTCAAAGATTGACCTGAGATCGGGGTACCATCAGTTGAAGGTAAAGGAATAAGATGTTCCGAAGACTGCGTTTCGTACAAGATATGGCCATTATGAATTTGTAGTAATGCCTTTTGGGATAACCAATGCACCTGATGTATTCATGGACTTAATGAATAGAATTTTCCATGAGTTCTTGGATAAGTTTGTGGTGGTTTTCATTGATGATATTTTGGTGTTTTCTAAAAGTAAAGAGGATCATGAAAGACATTTAAGGGTTATTTTGAAAACCTTAAAAGAAAAGAACTTGTATGGGAAATTCAGAAAGTGTGAGTTCTAGTTGCAACAAATTTCTTTCCTTGGTCACATTGTTTCTAAAGATGGGATAACTGTTGATCCTGAAAAAAACAAAGGTTGTTGAAGAACGGCCAAGACCCACAAATGTAACTGAGATTCGTAGCTTCATTGGTTTTGCAGGCTATTACCAAAGGTTTGTTAGATATATTTCACGATTATCTATTCCAATGACTAAGCTAACTCGGAAGGGTGTTAAGTTTATCTGGACAAAATAATGTGATGATTGTTTTCAGGAATTGAAAAGAAGATTGGTGAATTCTCCAGTTTTGGCACTACCTTCCAGGAATGGTGAGTTTGTTATCTATAGTGATTCTTCATTGAAAGGACTTGGTTGTTTCCTAATGCAGAATGATAAGGTAATTTCATATGCTTCACGTCAGTTGAAAACTCATGAGGTAAATTACCCCACACATGATTTGGAATTAGCTGTTGTTGTTTTTGCTTTAAAATTTTGGAGGCATCATTTGTATGGAGTAAAGTGTGAAATGTATACCGATCACAAAACATTAAATTATATATTCACTCAGAAAGAATTGAACATGTGAAAGAGGATATGGCTAGAATTAATCAAGGATTATGATTGTACAATTCATTACCATCTGGGAAAAGCAAATAAAGTGGCTGATGCTTTGAGTTGAAAAAGTAATGCTTCATTAACAATTTTGCGTTTGGAACGTGATCCTTTGGTTAAGGATTTGATGAGCTTTGGCATAAAAGTTATTGGTGTAGGATGTCCTTCTATTTTGTTTCAGGTATCAGTGAAATCTTCTCTATCAGACAGAATCAAGCAAGCACAGAAGCAAGACAGTGAGTTGCAGAAAAAGGTAGAGCTGGTTCAGAAGGGTAAGTTTCCTAAATTCAACATTGATAATGATTGTGTTTTGAGATTTGGGAAGAGATTGTGTGTTCCTTGTGATTCACAATTGAAGAGAGAGTTGTTATGTGAAGCTCATAGTTCTCTGTTTTCAGTTCATCCAGGAATTACTAAGATGTATAGAGATCTTCGAGAGTATTACTGGTGGGACGGAATGAAAAGGGATATTGTTGATTTTACTATAAAGTGTTTGACTTGTCAAAAGGTAAAAGAATAACGGCAGTTACCGAAAGGGATACTTCAGCCTTTACCAGTACCAGAATGGAAATGGGAGAATATATCCATGGACTTCATTGTGGGATTGTCGAAGACACCACAAGGTAAAAATTCAATCTGGGTTATTGTTGATCGCTTGACTAAATCTGCTCATTTCCTTTCTATACGATATAAGTTTTCCCTAGATCAACTTTATCATTTGTATCTTAAAGAGATAGTCAGGTTACATGGATTTCCCCTCTCCATTTTATCTGATCTTGATCCCAGGTTTACTTCTAACTTTTGGAAAGGCCTTCAGAAGTCGTTGGGTACTGAATTAAATTTTAGTACAGCTTTTCATCCTCAATCAGATGGGAAGTCAGAACGAACAATCCAGACTTTGGAGGATATGCTAAGTTCTTGTTCGATGGATTATCAGGGAAGTTGGGACCAACATATTTCTTTGGTTGAGTTTTTTCATAATAACAGTTTTCATTCTAGTATACAGATGGCACCATTTGAGGCATTATATGGGAAGCGGTGTCGAACTCCATCTTTCTGGGATGAAGTGGGTGAAAGGAAGTTTTTGGGACCAAAATTGGTAGAATATTTGTCAGAAAAAGTTCAGCTGATAAAGAGACACATGAGAACAGCTCAGAGCAGGAAAAAGAGTTATGCAGACAACATGAGGAAGGATCTCTCTTTTGAGGCAGGTGATCATGACTTCCTCAAAATCTCACCATGGAAAAGTGTGATGTGATTTGGTAATAAAGATATGTTGAGTCTAAGGTTCATTGGACCATATGAAATTTTGGAGAGATTTGGATCAGTTGCATACCGAGTGGCTTTACCTCTGAGTTTATCTCAGGTACACAATGTTTTTCATGTTTCAATGTTGAGAAAGTATATGCCAGATCCATCTCATGTTTTGATCCCAGAGGTAGTTCAGTTGGAAGAGAATCTCTCTTATGAAGAACAGCCAGTCCAGATTCTTGACCGAAGGGAGAAAGTGTTGTAAAATAAGGTAATTCACGAGGTAAAGGTTTTGTGGAAAAACCATATGGTTGAAGAGGCAACGTGGGAATCTAAAAATGCTATGAGGGATAAATACCCCCACTTATTTGATAAGTAAATAAATTGTGGGGATGTAATTTTCTAAAGGGGGGAAGGATGTAACATCCCAAGTAAGTAATGAATAATAGATATAGTTATCTATGTCAATTTATGAATTATATAGTGTTTTAGAGGCCTAAAATGAGAATAAATCCAACCTAAAGCATGAAATACTCTAATATTTTTAAAAGATTGTTTTACCGCATTTTGATGGGGAACCATTTTTAAATCTATATTTTGACAATTTTATAATCTATATTTGTCAAAATAAACTTATTATTTATGATTGGGACATTAAAATTTACTTTTGATAGATTTCTGGTATTTTTCTGATAATCTTCATTTTTTTAATGAATAGTGAAAAATGTTGTATTTTAATTCAAAACCGATTTTTAATCTAATTTATTTATATGATTGGATTATCTTTTGAATTGGTTTTAAAGTTAAATTAGAATATATTTTTACCATTTAATCGAATAGTGGTCATTGTAATTAATTTCACTTTGAAATTGGACTTAAACTAGTGTCAATCTTTTGATATATATTATTTCATAAAAACACGCTATTTGTTCTGACAGCGGGAATTAATTATTAAATTAATTGTTGTAATTTATATGTTTTGAATTTTTTAAAATAGACATAATTTTTTAATTCATAATATCAAATATATCTTAGGGTGAAGTTTTGGTATTTTTCTGAAAAACTTCAATTTTTGATGAATAGTGAAACCACTAAGTGGTACTTAAAAAAACTGATTTTTCGTTTAAATTAAATTTTACCACCACTGTGTTTTGAATTTAAAAAATCATAAATACATGGTTTTCATTAGGAATTAAAATATGGTTTAATGGGATTAAAATAATTTTTTGGTGAATAGTAACTTTTAAGTTTTAATCGCGATTAGAAGTAATTAGTGTAGTTTAAGGTAAAAATAATGTTTTAATAATATTAAATGACCTTGACACATGTCCTACCCTTATTGGATGTGTCATGTATGACCAATAAAACCCATGGGTCTATTTTGGGGACCCCATGGGGCCACTTGGGTAAGATAATGACATTAATGCCTTTTATTTAAAGTAAAAGTAAAAATGACACAAACATGTATTGTTTTACTAAAACAATTTTTTCATGGGGTTATACAAGTCATATTTTTGACGATAAATAGTCATTGGAAATCTAAAAATATTTCCTACATCATAGTATTTTTTTTATATTTTTTAGACATTAAATAAATTAAATTATTTATGACATCATGATGATGTAGCGATTACCTCATTATTTAACGATTTAAATAAAATGAAAAGATAATGTAAACTATAAGGGCTAAACATGTAAAAAAACCTATTGGATGAGTATATTTCGAACCCTTATCACATTATCATCAAAATACATCAATTTGGGACCTTTAAAATCCTAAACACATTTGAAAATAAAGTAACATTTTATACCTTTCCAAGAGTGCCCCTCCTCTCCTCTTATAAAAGGCCCCCACCTCTACCTCCTTACCCACACCTCTAAAGCCTTTGGATCAGCCAATATCTGATCATTTTGTCTCTAAACATCTCTCTCATAATCCTGGAATCCTTACCTTAGCCAGGAAGCTCTTCAAGAAACCCTTTTGGTTCAAACCAAAGGGAGTTACCCAATTTTAAGGTAATGTCTTCACTTGAGTTCTTTTGTTTTATTTTGCTTCTCCAACCCCCTAAACTCTTTTTATTCATTTCTTTTGTAATAACTCCAGTATCTTAAATATACTAGGATGTTTTTATAAGAAGTATTTGAGCTACACTTACACACACCTACATCTAATGGTTAAAGAACATACTGTTTCTGTGGATGGTGAATTTATGCCTCACGAAACGATGATTGTTCAATATTCTTTTAACACCTTCAAAGGTGGTCATTAAGATGTAACTATATTTATATATGATATATAATATTTTTATTTTTCCCTCAATCTTCTGTATTTTTCATTTATGGAATACCTTTATGGTTTCCATTATGGGTAAACGCGATATCTTCATTTTAGGAAGTGTAGACTACCGCCCCCTCAAAGTGATTTGATTCGTTAATTCCATATGTGGGACATATAAAGGATGGATTTAATGATATTATATATGATATTATACTGTAATTTTAATATACCTTTATATAATTATGATTCCATTCCATAAAATATGAAATATAAATGAAAGTAGCGTTCATGCGTACGTACGGCTTATCGTCTCCATGAACTGTGCATTTCATTTCTTACCTCTAAATGTTATGTAATATTATAAATGCATGTATGTAATGGATATATATGATATATATGATATCTAAATAATGAATATAATTTTGGATATAATAGATATTTTACCACAAGAACAACTTGTAATTACAAGAAGTTTATTTTTGACTCAAGTGCCCAGGGTCGACAAAACGACCATTATTATCCTAAATAATTACATAGTGTTCATGAAATGGTAATAAGTGATATAAAAGGAATAATGAACTTGAAAAATGTTCTTAATAAAGTATAAATTAACTCAAGTTTATTATTCAGGAGGTTAAAGAACGATCGTGTGAAGTCGAACACGAGGTAAGGGAATCCGTCTCAATCTCCTTTCATTGAGGCATATTTTGTTTTATACACAACTTTCTTTTATACGGTGTATAAACCCCTTTGACTTTTACGATTATTGAAAAGGAATATTTTTATACAAAGCGTTTACTAAATGACAAAAGGGAATGTTTTTTTTTTCGTACGTATGCGGCGACAACGACTTCTCCACCGCTGTGACCATTATTTGAGTTTCGGCTTCCTATACAAGCCATAACTTTTTTTGAATGAAAAATAAATACCATGTTTTACTTTTCTTTTATTTTGGTATTGAAAATGGTTTTCATAATGTTTTTATATCAATGTGTTGTATTGATATCTTGTGATTGAAAATTAGAAATGTTATGTTTCCTTTATGCATGTTTTATGTGATACGATTATGTTATGGTTCTTGGGCATTGTTATGAAGACAGGTGGTTCCGTGATAAACTAAGGGCGGTTGAGCCCGATATAGCTCTCCAATGCATTGGGTAATGCGAAGGAGTTAAACGTTAAGGTTTCTTTGAAGAGATTTAAGGAATATACTGTGATGGGTATTCCAAACGTAACCAAGAGGGTTACTCCCTACGTAAGAATTTTATGAATGCCTCAAGTTACCTTTATGTCTTATGATTTCTATGATTTATTCATGATTTGATGAGGTATGTTAAAGTGCTTATGTTTTATGGGTAAAGTATGATTTCATTCTTATGTATATATGATCTCATGTTTCCTTTCCATATTTTTATAACCCTTACTGAGATTTTTATACTCATCCCAAGTTTTTGAATTGTTTTTCACAGGTCAAGGGAATGGTACATGATATGATGATAGTGTCAAGGAAGTGTCAAGAAAGAATCCATGTTTTATTTTAAATATTTTTCCGTTGATGGGAAAAATTAATACTATCTTTTATGTAACCACTTTGTTTAAATGTGGAATGTAATGCAAGTTTTATGATATAATTATCTAAAACTCTAAACCTGAAAAGATCCCCAATGTGTAATCTTGTAATAACTCAAGATTAAGTAATGTTTAAGGCTGGGGCCTTATAGTTAAACTTAAAATATAAAGTGTAAAATGACCAACCAACTTGCGAAATAACCCTTTTATGGACATATTTAGACCATGATCACCTTATTATCTATTTTTATGTTTTATTAGTATATTATTCCATGAAAGTGACATATATAATATGTTAAGTAAAGAAAAGGATAAAAATGAACCTTCCTTGACTTTGATATTTATAAAGATTTAGGATTGGAAAAAAACATCTTATGATAGGTTATAAATAATATTTTAAAAGTTAAATGAGTTTTTTATTAAAATAATCTATTTTCAATTTTAATAGAATAAATAATTACTTTAAATTTCTATGAAGTCCCATCATATAAATTATTTAGTTAATAATAAACTAAAATAAATGATACTAAAAATGTTAAAAGTGATGTAAATTAAATGAATTATTGACATTAATTATTATTGAAGAGGAATATATCATTTTACATAGGTTTTAACTAAAAATAATTAATTTCCTTCATTGTATTGATGTTTTTAAATTTAAATTAAATAAATAATGTCAAAATTGACATTAATGTTATTTTATAATAAATGATATTTTTAATAAATGTTTTAAATTTATAAAAAATCATATAATCTAGATTTTTTTTAAAATTTTAATAAATATCAAATATATTCCATTAATGGACCAATTTATCTTTTAAAATGAACATATTTCCCCCTAAATAGTAAAAAATTTGTAAAATCGGTTAGGGTTAAAGTAGTGTTTTTGCAGGTTACAAGAACTTCTTCTAAAATTTATTTCTATGACACATGAGATATTTATTTTATAAATTAGATATAATATTTATAATTAGTGGGTACAAATTTCCTAATAATTCTCACTTTAATTTAGCCTCAATGGATAAATTATCTAGGTTAGAAAAATAGTTACCTAAGTGAAAAACCAAATTCATAAAAAATAAGGAAACTTATATGCTATGGAAAAAATGATAAAAATTATTTTTGTTTGTGGAGGAGGTGTTTATATACCAAATAAACCCAAACCACCATTATTAATCAATTTATGAGTCACATGAGGTATGTTAGACCTCTCAATAGTGTCCTCTTCTATAAAAGTTCACTCACTCCACCCCCCCCCCCCACACACACACACACTACACACTTTCCAACCACTTTGGTTTAGAAAATACCTACTAAAATAACTCCAAAAATTCACTCTACTAATATTATAAGCCATATTTTGGTCATAAATCCAACTAAGGAAGGGTTTAATTGAAACCAAATGAGGATACCTGAAAAATAGGTAATGCTCCACAATGAGGGTCTTCATTTTATTTTCTTCTCCACCCCCTTCAATTTCTATTATACCATTCTTATATAATAACATCAGTATATTCCATATAAATATATTTTTTTTATTTAAGGGTAAAACCTAGAACCATAGACACTTCCATCAAATGAGTTATGAAATCATTGTGCATGTGTGCGGCGAAATACTGCCTTGCAAACTGATGTCGTTCATTTTTCCATTACCACCTCTCAAGGTTGGGAATAATGATGAATATAATCTTTATATTTTATATATATATATATATGATATTTATGATATTATTATGCTTTAATAATTATAATATCACACAAACCATCATGCTTTCTGTAACTCCCCAACCATAGTTACCCAGAGTCGGTGCATTTTTACATAACATTAGAATGATCACAAGAGATCGTGTCTCGAAAGATAGATTAGTTTAGTAGCCTTGGAAGTACTAGATTCATACATAAGTTTTACATTACATCATGAGATAAAAACAACAACAACATTTTGTCCCTTTTGAACACACTTATATCCCTTAGCCTATCCCTACAGGTCAGCCATAAAATACTTCTCCACATCCTAGGAAAAATAAAACATAGAAAGGGGCGAGATCAGATGCTCAATAAGGATAACAATATAGTGGAAACTTTCATAAATAAGAATAAACATTAAAGGCAATGTATAAGACTAAAACATAAGCGTTTTAAACTTAAAATTCAGCATAATATGGAAAATATAAATCGAATAATTCCATTTACTTATTCACATGGATATTCTACTAGTCGAATAATCACATGAAATATCAATATCCAATTTAATAATGATGGAATGCATAATTCCAGACTTCATAACCACATAGTCAAGGCCTTGTGCCAGGACTAAAAAAATATATTTTCAATGCCTTGTGCTGAGACATAAGTTTTTCTCATGAGACCTATCGATGCATCAAGGAGCTATAGCTGGCTCCACCCATCACTTAATAATTCCAATGCATTCCTCATATGAAAAGGTTGAAACTTAACATAAACATTAATATTAAAACTAGCATACGAAATTTTAATACTTTAACCATAAACCATGAATGGTATAAAAATAACACATCCACAATCAAACATATCACAAAACCTTCAATACAATATGGAAGATTGTATCATGATAAATCAACTTCAAAAAAGTGTAAAATCCATCAAAGGATGTTGACATAGATGAAATCAAAACTATTTGAGAGAAATATCTCTTTCTTTTTTTAAATCATTTAAAAGTCACATAATTATAAAAGAAAAAATTTATTTTTAAAATATTATTATAAGCTTGTAATGGAAGCATCAAAAGTGTTATAATGGCAGAAAATATCCACACCCACTGTATAAGTTAAAAAAACATTCTTACCTTAATTTGTCGAAAAGGTCATAAAGTACCTTGTTTGGAAAATGACAGAAATATTCCTTTATAAACATCTCATAAAAATTAAAAAAAAGGGTATAAATTACTTAAACCCGTAGTCTATGAAATAGTAAAAATGTTTTGAAATACATTTTTATGGAACATAGATGTGGATGATAAAGAGGTCTCAGTAGATACTCATGTATAAACAACCTCGGATAATAAAAAGATTGTAAAATTAACCCTTACCTTGTACTTTTCCTTGATCAAAGGTACATTAAACTCATATATAATAGTTAAATAATTGTTATTAAATTATGAAATAACTGCATACATAAATATGATATCATTTATGATCCTCTAATATTGCTTTTTTAATAATATTTCATTAGTATCATCATTTCGGGTGTTAACTGGTTCATTTTCCTTTATATGTTTTGTTATGTAAGTCATGTTTTTTATGGATAATATGTATTAGATTCATATCCAGAATTATATTAAGTTCTTAAACATTATTTTTTAATCATAAAATGATATTTATTCTTTAATTGTTATGATGGGGAATTAATCTCATCACGTTCATGGAGACGGTAATCTGTACGTACGCACGAGCGACAATACCATTCTATTGATGGTGGAATCGTATGTAATTGGATAGTATATCATATATAAAGAATCATTAACATGTTATATTTATTATTTACATCAATTATACTCATTATTATTCCCATCCAAATAATTAAGTGTTTGAATAACAAACTACACCACGATGTGGAGATGGTAATCCGTATGTACGCACGTATGGTGACTTGTCATTCATATGATGGATAGAATAATAAATATGGTTGTACCATATTTATAATAACATTACAGTATGTATAATGTATTGGAGTTATTATTTTGGTATGGAAAAAACAAAGAAAGAGGAAGTGGAAGAAGAAAAGATCTTTGAAAGAGGTGGTGAAAATATTACCTCTTCTTTGGGTGTTTCCTTTTGAGTTGATCAAAAGGGATACTTAGAATGTAATTATAATAAAATTAATGCCTCTAGGTATATTTGAGGGTATTTTGGAGGATATTTGAGCAGGTTTTGGCCGATCCAAATGGATTTGAGGTGTGAAATTAAGATAAGGGGAAGTACCCTTTTATAAGAGAGATGAGGGTAACTTTAGGAAAACCTTGAAATATTATTTTATTATACAATCATATTCGGTTTATAATGGCTCCAAAATGATTTATTTAAAGGTTAAGGTGGGTATGGATCTAGAAAATCTCAAATAATAGGTTTTATACAGGTTTAGGTCACCATATTAACCTTGTCTTTTATATTTAACTCTTAGTTAAATAGTTTAACATTTACCATGTCTCCATGTATTTTTATATTATATGGTTAATAAACATACTATAAAATTACAAGATAACCCAAAGTGTTTCATTAATGAAATTTAAATTATTATATAAGTCCTTTGGGTTAAACTTATATTTTTAGGACTATTATATCATTTAATAATATAGTATTTCTTTTAAAAACTCATTTATGTCAATTTTGACACTATTTAGTATCTGATATTTGTTAAAGTCCTAACAACTTTATTAATTTGAAAAAAATAATTTAACAACCCTAAAATGTCATATTAACCTATAAAATTATTTTAATTCATCAAAAGTCTCAATTTACATTTATTTGGATATTTAAAATATCAATTATTTTAATCTTTCATTAATAAGGTAATTACTGCGTCATGATTATGTCATAAATAAATATAATTATTTAATGTTTAAAAATTATAAATAAAATACCATTATGTATGAAATATTTTTATATTTCTAATGAATATTTATAATCAAATTTATCTTATGTTTAACCCTATATTAAAAAAAATTAGTTATGAAAGTTTGAATTTAACACTTTTAACTCTTCTTTAAATAAAATAATAATAAAATTCCTAATCTAATACATGTGGACTAAAAGGATCATATTTTATTCCTAAGGTTGTTTTTAGTGGAAATAAACTTATCCAATAGAATTAGGATATGTTTTAGGGTAATAATAATTTCATTTTTTCCTTTAATTACCCTAATTACTTTTAACCGTGGTAAATAAAAGTCAAAAGTTACTATTCACCAAAAATTATTTTCATCTTATTGAACCACATTTTAATTACTGATATCAATTGTGTCTCTCGGATTTTTCAAATTTAATTCACAGAAGTGGAATAATTACGTTTTATGCAAATTTTCTAACATGCCTAGAAGGTGGGTAAAAGACGGTAAAAAATTCGATAAAATTTTATATATCTAATATTATTATAAAATGACTCCAATGAATTATATTGAACATATATAGGTATTATGTATTTATTTTTAGCTAATATAAATTTATATAAAATAACTAATTATTTAAATAAAAATTCAGTTTTAAACAATAATACGGTGTTTTTCACTATTCATCAAAATTTGAAAGTTTTCAAAAAAATACCAAAAATTCATCCTAAGTTAATTTTGATATTATGAATCCAAAAATGAAGTACATTTTGAAAAATAAAATTTATAAAATTTCAAAAAGTGGGTATTACTATTTATAACGGCTAGTTTGATTGGTCGTGGTGTGTAAAAACTCCAAGTTGCGTACAACGAAAGCTATTTCATTATTCAAAGGGAAACATACCATGGAAGATTAGGGTGTTTCACTTTCCATTTTTTGGAATACGATAACATCGTTCGTGTGTACGGTGGACTACCACCTCAAGAAGAGATGTAATTCATTCATTCTTTACATGGTATGTATTAAGGATGGCTTCAATAAAAATATTTGATATATATGACACAAAAATTATACTATAACGATAATATATATGTATATATATATCATTATCTTTTATTTATTTTGATATGATAAGATAATGGAAAAAACATTCTGGTGTACGTACAATCTACCGTCTCCATGAACGGTGTATTTCATTTCCTATCTTTAAATATTTTAGATTACACTAAATAAATATATAATAAATATGTATGATATTTATGTTATTTTCAAAACCATCCCTAATTATTTTATTTCTCAAGACTATCATAGAAATTATTTCCCTTAATTAAAAAAAATTATAGTACAATGGTGGGGGGTTCCCCTTTCAATATATTTCTTGTCCATTGAAGCACGTTTCCCTCACCTAGGGGATTGTGGAGCTTGCACTAGGGATGTAAACAATCATTATTATTATTTTGTATATGATTGAACTAAATGATATGCACAATAACTAAAACGTTTGTGAAGAGAAAAAATGAGGAAACAAGGAAATTAACACCTAAATCAATGAAGATAATAAATGATTGTTAACAAAGGGGTTAAGAACATTCCTAAAACCATTATACAGTAGGTTCAATATAATTAAACCAAAAGGAAGCATAAGGTAAGTGATTTCATCTCAATTTACATTCCATTGAGACTTATTTTTTACATATAATAGCAATTCACTTTTATGTGGTGTATATACTATCCATTTGACATTTAATACCATTAATTATTCATTATTCCTGATATTTTATGTTTTAAATTGAATTATTTCATCCAAAAATAATTTACTTGAAAATTACCAAATGGTAAAAGTTTTTGTGTAATCTCACTTTCATTTTTGATTGTTAAATTTATCTTGAAACCATCACTTTCTTGTGAAGATTTTTAATTTAAATTGAATTTATATTAAATATCCATATAATTATTTAATGGATGTGATTATTCTCTAAATGTTATACCATTTTTACATATGGTGTTTACTTTAAAAGTTATTTGATTAATTGGGTAAATGTTGATAAATCCATATATATTACTCAATATGGATAATTTATGATATGAAATGTTTTTATAAATTAATTTTATTATTAGATATATTAGGAATTCTTTGGACATGTACTACAGAGGTTGGGAACCAATTAATAAAATCCCTTCGATGCATCGGTAATCTCATGAGATGAATCAGCTGGCCAAATTGGGTGGATTTCTATCTATAAACATAAACTGTCATGAGGATTGATCTTTACAATAACTATCTTGAGGATATATATTAATATTTCATACATCTGATATTATTCATTACATCATTATTGATATTACATGTGATTATTTAATTAGTTATAGTACCCATGGATAAGTATCAAGATCATGTGATTATTTATATCGCATTATTTGGTCATCATTTATTCTTGTCATATTATGCTCGAGTTATTGATTAATTGGCATGTGTTTTAGTCATTTACCTTTTCATGATGATTATTATTTATTTATTCATGATATATTCAAAAGTACTTAACCCTTACTAATCATTTTAGATCACCCTTATTTGTTTACCTTTCCACGAGTTATGAAGAAGATATCTTTGAATATGTTTTTAAGGATGCAGTTTTTTAGATTTTGTTATGTATTATGTTTTATTTTATATTACCAATGTAAAATGGGTATCATGTATGTATCAGGTTCTCTTAAACTACTAAATTGATCAGTCCTTCATGATTACATACCTTAAATCTATACCGGTGTAATAAAGTAAGACACTAACTCTGAGTAGCTAGGGTCGGGGTTGTTGCATTTATCACCAGAATTTTCATGAGACTCTAACCTTTTATTATTTGGTGGGTTTTGGAATTAGATTGAATTTTAATTTTTAATCATATTTATTGACAGTTTATTTGGAATAATAATAATATTTATAACCCTAGTTATTTTTCTAATAGATTGTAGGTTCATAAAATCAATGCTTTTCCCATTGAATCCATTCTTACCTTGATTAATTCTTGATCTAGATGTTAATTTAAAACAAATTTTACGGATAAGAATACTTAAATTATTAATTCCAAAAAGATAAAACTATTATCTTATAAGAAATAACTCATAAATGATGTGTATACCCTAACTTATGAGACATTATATTCAATCTAGGTTATCCATGGTCATTTTACTATAAGTTTCTCTAATATTGTTAGATTCCATAAAATTATATGTTCAAATAATTCATAATGGGTTGAAAAGACAATTTGAATCAACCCCAAGAATATTCATTGGGAGTGTCTGGCCAGGTGTGTAGTTAGGTCCCATTCACTATGCACCAAAAGTTTACCGAGATATATTCAACCAACTATTTTCTGGATTGTTACCCCTATATTCATATATTCCAAAATATACACCACTTTCCAATATCCACCAAATGATTTAATTTCTACAAAAACCACACAATATATAATTTAAAAAATTGAAGAGGTACTCCTATACTTATATTTATGCCTAGGTTTTTCACTAAAGTTCTCTTATCAAAATCCCTAAACAACATAAAATATTCAATACTAAAAACCTAATGGTTTTTCTATATATTTGAAACAATGATCATCCTTAATAAATAAAATATTTATGTCATTTATAGACCATAAATTATCCTCAATTGATAACATATTAACCATTAAAGTTATCTAAACACTTCTTAGATACCAACTATAATTCCCTTGGACCCACACTCTTGGATATGATGCTAAAAATACATAACATACAAAATTGGATTTGATACACATCTTTTATTATGATATCATTCACACATTTATAATTTCATGGCCTTTTATTTTATAGCTTTAGAGAATGAGGACAAATCACTAACTAATAAATCTCAAGTCTTCTAATCAAATGGGAACTTTTTTCCACTATATATGAAGCTAATAAATCCATAATGAGTGCTCAACATTTCCCATAAATTCTCCACAAAAGATAATCATATAGTCTTGTCATGATTAATACTTAATTTTATAACATAGGGAAAGGGAAACATAATAAGGGGTGAGCTCAAACACTCAATAATGGTAAACATATTAATATTTCATAACATGAGATAAATAAGTCATAACTTTATATCATGATGAGAATGATCATAATATTTGAATCTTAGAATAAAGAGATGATGAAATATATACCTATATTAAACAGTGATTATAACATAAGATCATAGAATAATTGGCATGTGGAGACAATATAAACATGACATCATAAGAATAATTCAAGGATCCTTGCCTCATTAACAAAACATGGTTGGTTAGGATAACTTCCCACTCCCATAGTAAGATAGGTTCACTACCCATGGAACATAATATATCATGAGATGAATAAATTACCCAATGTGTTGGAGGACTATATAAATCAAGTCCCACCTACCACATAATGAAAACCATATATATGTGTTCCACATGTTTTTAATCAACATATCATAAAAAATAGAATTAATAAAATGGGTTTTATATTCAATTCAATTTCTTCCCTATGGAAGTATTAATTATTTCATCAATAAACATGAAATTATAAACTCATGGAAAATAAATGGGTATCCAATGACATTAATCATCTTTCTAAGTAAAAATCACTTAGGAAATATGATTATACATATTGTATTTACATTATATAGAAAATGGATATATGGTTTAGATAATTATTTACCCAATCATTTTATGTATTGGGAATCTATGATAACACCCATCAATCTAATATTGGAACATATTCTATTTATATAGTAAAATAATTGTAAGTAAATAATGCCTATACAAGTGGATGATTAGGCAAGATAAAATCAGTTATGGGCCATACCATAGATATAAAAGAGAATTTCATAGTTCATCTAGAAAATAAGAATTCCCATTATCATTTGAAATCATTTAAAAGTGAATATTTTATTAAACCATGTGAATAATAATTTATTATTTTGAAAACTTGAATGTGTATAGAGTATGTATCTAAGAAAATGAAAAATGTGGTGGAATAATAAGTTTACATAAATAATCTGAAAAGTATATTCCTTTTTTATGACAATAACCCATACATAAACATTTAAAATATTTTCTTTTTTAAAAAAATCCATGTTAGTTGAAATTTCCCTTTTAAAACAATTTAAATAGATGGAATTTTGGAACATTATAAAAAAGATCATTAAAAGAAAAAAATTTGAAAACTAATCTTGTAGAAATGTTTAAAGTCCATTAAAATCATTCTGTGAAACCCATGTAACAAAAAATATGCTAAAACCATTCATTGATAATGTTTTAAGATACGTATAAAGGTAACTTTCAATATTATAGAAAAGAATTTTGATTGGTAAAACATGGATATGGAAGAAAAAGTGTCTTGTGCTTAGGTTGGGAATCATTCCTTTCATTGATTCATTTTTAAAGAGAATGTGATCCCTTAAAGAGAAAATTTTTAATGTAATGGATTAATTTCCTAAATGGTAAAGTAAATAAAACATATTTTAAATTAAAAATTCATAGAAATGTGACTTGTAATATTAATGTTAAGAAGAAAATTCAGGACTCATGGAAAGAGAACTTGAGTCAAAACCTAAGTATCTTTTTAAAAAAACATAAAGGGGAAATATATTTAAAATGATCCTCAAATACCAAAAATAAACTATATTTCATTATAACATAACAATTGGGTATAATATACACCATATAAATTAAATTGGTGCATGTAGTAAAACGTGTCTCAATGAAGGGAGTTTGAGAGAAAAAGTGCATACCTTATTTCCCTATATAGTTGATCACACTCTAGTTTCCTATTAAAGAACCATAATTATATTATTAAACTATTTAATAAACATATTTATATTTTTAACCCTTTTATATACTTAATTTATAATTATTTATTTTGAATATAGTGGTTCATTATAGATTATTTTTAACATCTGGTGTTAACACTTTGAATTATCTTGAACATGCTTTTTAATGATAATGTTTATCCTTGTTATTTGATACCAAGTTTATAATTCCAATATTTCCTATTGTTCTATAATATATATCCCATGATTATTTTTAATGTTCCACTTTCATCCCATAAGAGTTTTAATTACGACTCTTGAATATGGCGTTGGAGACAAACTTGTTTTGACAGTTTTTAATGAATTGAGATGATATATTTTTAAAATGATTAGACATTAATATAATAATTAAAAAAAATTAAGAAATATTTAATAAATTTTTATTACATTTCATTCATATTATATAACATTCACCATAAAAATAATATAACATCACTCAGGTAGGTGGTAAACTAAACTAAACAAAAGTGTGTCATAATGATAGAATGAGTAACAAAGTGTTATTTTATAGTGTTAATATAACATTTTAAAAATATTATACAAGTAATATAAATCATATACCTCCATTAAATTCATTCTTATAACCATTAATGATTGGTGGTGTTGAAAAATGAAATTCACCGTTTGCAGTTGTGGCAGTCCACATGTATGCATGATTAACAAACCCATTTCTCAAGGAATGGATGGAGTGATGGTATATAAAAATTCATAATTTAAAAATAATAACAATTTTATAAACATAATATTAGTTTACTAATTAAAATTTTAGGCCCATCCATGTTAAGTGGTTAAGTAAAATAAGACATGTTGTTTTTGGAGGTGGTTATTTTCATATATGCATGATAGATGATATTATACATTAACGAATTGATAAAATGAAACTAAATATAAAATGTGATAATTTAATAATTTTATAAGTGAAATAAACAAAATATTTAATCATAAAACCCATCCTTGATAACATATTTAAGAGGTGGTGATGAAAAATGAACTGCATTGTGTCATGAAGGTGGTAGTCCACACACGATCAATGTGTTTTTTCGTAGAAGATGGTATGAAATGAATGAATAATTGATGTTATATTAATATACTGAAATTTAAGTATATATATAATACTAAATTAATTATATTAAAAAAGTATGGAAGATTAGGAAGATGAAAATTAAAATAAAGAGTGAGATGAGAGTAACCCTCACCTTAGGAACTTTGATTTTCCTTGGAATTATCCTTATAAATTGAATTCATAAGATAATTGAGGTTGGGAAGAGGATATAGTTAATTATAAATGGTTCTAGGATAAAAATGGATATAGTGTCACCAATTAATTTTACTGTATGGGTGTGTGAATAAGGTGTGTAAGTGTGTCCTTTTATGAGTAAAGAGAAGGTTAGTTTTGTAAATACCTTAATTTGTTAAATTATTTATTTTCACTTTTCAATGTCAAAGACCCATATACTTAAAAATTATTGAGTTTGGTTGTAACATCCCCCAATATATCACTCTCCCATATGGTCAAATCAGGTTAGTCACTAGACCTCAAGCACACCTCCTTTTATGTTTGAGGCAACCGACTAGCAATGGAGGTGTTAAAAACATAATGGGAGACTACACCCCTTGTATAGAGTTATAATAATAGAAGAATAAATATCTCAGTAACATAAATATAGGAAATAGTGAAATAATAGTAGATAAACCAAATATTGAAGGGAACTAATCAATCCAAAAAAACAAAAAAAATGTAATGAAAGGCTGGAATGTAGCTAAATATCCAGCTAAATGAAAAATAGATAAATAACAAAACAAATCAAAGAAGAAATCAAATACCTCAATCTTAATCCCCACATTGGTAACATATCAAAGATTCAACCCACCCAGTAGGTAAAAATAAATAATAATTCCCTTTTACCTTATCCAAACTTTCATCCATATAATATGCTCAGGTGCCAAATAGTGTCTTGAATAGGTTGTGAGTAAAACTCAATAGATCGACACCACCATGTCTACAAAAAAACCAGTCTGATAGTAAGTGAATACAATAAAGAAATAAATAGTTGTATTAACTAATAAATTAATACAATATAATAATTAAAATACTTTATCACTATTCCATAATAACTATGAGTATGTAGAATCACCATGCCAACTGTAACTACAAGTCCATGGCATAATCTCATAATCAGAAAAATACCTCTGTGTAAGAATTTCAATATAACTAAGTAAATCCCTTTATATAATCCTTTTAACATAACCAATATAATTCATTTATATAATCATTTTCTCATAACCTGTCCAATCCCTTTATATACGCATTTCAGTATAACCAAGCCAATCCCATTATATAATAATTTTAGAATAATCGGGCCAAGCCCTTTATATATGAATTTTAGCAAAACAATGTCATATAAAAGTATCACCATACACTTCACTAAACAAGTAATCCAATTTATAAACTGATCTTATCACAAATGAAAAAAAAATAAAGGGCTTTTTTCTAGACCACCTACCTTTATCTGATGATCAAATAAACATTCTCAACAAGGAATTCTAATGATGAATGAAGGTGAATTAGATCACAAGGAAAACCAAGATCACAAAATAATCATGATTAGATACCAATTCAGTGATGGATAGGATATCACACCACGTTAACAAAGTATAACAGAAGGAGGTATAAAACCAAATTAAAGGAACTCATTGGAGATCAAATGTTAGACCATAATGTTCGGGAGGGAAGGAATTTCCCAAAAAGTGTCAGGATTCTCCATAGGGTTCAAGAGAGGAGGATGTTCATTGAACGAAAAAATTCATTCATGAAACTTGAATAAAAATCATTGGTACCAATGTATTCATTTACCCTTTCATAATGTGATTTCATCATATGCTATAAAACTCATTTCCATGGGTTAAAAATACATCGATCTTCATTTTAACGGGATGTAACAAATACATATCTTATATGAAATTCATGTCCTGAAACTATTTAATGCAATATTTTAGGAAACAGATTCATGTTTTGTATTTCTTACACAGCATGAATATTTTCTATAGGAAGTAGTCACTACAGATTCTTGTATAAATCCCAAAAATCCTTCAACTCTACCTGAGCCCAAGTATAATCCCTTTGTTTCCCTAGACACATTTATACCTGGAATACACTAATTCAAACAAACATGCATCCCTAATGTTTAAATCATTTTACCTAAAAAAATATCTCCATCCCCATGAAAATTATTTTCCCCCAAGGTTTAAAATAATAAGAAAACAACTAAAATATAGGTTCAACAAAAACATAAATAGGAATGTACCTATAAATTTCATGTTCTTGCAACCACTCCACCATATAACATATCACTCCCAAGACGCTCCATAAATCATTGTGGGTTATTAGAAAACATGTCTGACCACTGTGCTCTATAACCCCCATCCTTAAACATTACAATCTTGAGTTAATTCAATAATTCACATTGAGGGTCTTTTCATGTTTATAGATTTATAGAATTATTCCATAACTATTAAATAACAAAACCATAGAAATACAAAGTGGAAACTTCCACTAGTATTAATTTCATCCATAACACAAAATTTTTAAAAATAAACATGGTTTCCTTTCATGTTTAATCATCAAAACTTTTCCTTGATTCAATCCTTGACTCTATTCTCACCTTAAATCCTATAAAAACATTTAAAAAATTGGGATGAGCCCAAAAAGTTCATTAAGGGGCATAAAAATAAAGTTAAAAAATTTTAACCCATTAAATATTCATTTAGTATATAAAATAAAACATTTTCACATGAATAACACTAATAATTATTTTAACAAATAAAACACTAAAACTAATATCAAGCAATTAAAACTCTTTTAGGTGACTTAAAGCATCATATACATAAAACCCTTTCAAACCCCTTTCAATTGGATTAACCATATGGAAAACTTCAAATATTATTATTACCCAATAAATTGGAGATCTATAATGGGTATCACCCATTGTATAAGATATATCAAGCTCATCTGTGATCTATAATTGGGTGCATCCCTTCGTATAAGCTATAACTGGCTCACCCACGGGCTAAATCGAGGCGTAACCATTCATATAAGTTGTTTTGGGCTCACTCATGAGCTATAAAAGGTAACTATTTAAATTATTTTGTAACTTCTGATTGCAAAAATGGAATCCATTTTTTCAAATAAAAAAAATAATATTTTTTGTAACTAATTAAAAATTAATCCACATTGTTAAAATGTGGAAATAGGTTTTCAAAATTAAAAACCATCAAAAGATTGATAAGGGTTTATATTTAATTTCAATGTGAAACTACTTCTAATGAATAAAATTGAATTAAATGATAAAAACTTAATATAATTTTACTTGAAAACTAATTAAAATATAATCTAACAATATAAATAATTTAGATGAAATGGCAGTATGAATTAAAAATGCAGTATTTTTCACTATTGATTAAAATGTTAATTTATTTATAAAATTATGGAAAATTAAACCAAAGTAAATTTTGATGTCACAATTTAAATGAATAAGTTTATTTTTTCAAATTTAACATATAAAACTGACAAAAATAGATTTAAAAGTGGTTCTCTATCAAAAGGCTATAAAACTGTATTTTTGAAAAATACTTCTTTTATTTAAAAAATTGAGTTTGTTATTATATCATGTCTATAAAATATATAAGATGAATTTTAAACAATACAATGAATATATTACATATATATTTCACTAATAAAATCCATCAAGATTGATTTTATTATTTTATGAACTCACTTATTTTCATTTAAATAGTTTTTTAGAAAAAACACATCCTTTATATTCAATTGGATTTTATTTTTATTTTTAATTAATTTTCTAACCAAGGAATCATGTGTAAGAACTATTTTTAAAATTTAGTTAATATCATTCATTTATAACATTCTAACGAATATTTGATAACTAAAACATAAAATAATAATATTAATAATATATTATTTTTTGGTATAACTCAATATTGTGTGCAGCATAAGATTTTGGAGAAACCCATTATTGCATGCCAGGTACGCTATCGAACAAAGAGTCCCTTTAAGGCAAAATATAATTCATAAATATTAATAAATATGAAAAATTATTATTCTAAAATTACATGGGATGTTTCATCCTTCCCCCTTTTGGAAATTGTGTCCTCGTAAATTTAAATTGGGTCTTGGAAACTAAGGTTATAGTTTTCAAAATTACTTCTTTCAAATCCAACATTTGAAAGAGATACAATAAAACTTCTAATTTAAAAGAATGAAAGTGAAGTAAAAAGGTCACCCAAGATATCATATAATAGGGTTACATGTAACAAAACGTGGACATGGATGATAAAAATAACTCTTAAAGACTAATAGAGAGTGATAGAGAACATATTCATAGGAAATTTTTTCATAAAAACCCACAAATATGTGATGGGTAAAAAGAACATTGAGAAATGTAAATGAATAAAAAAAATTAATATTATTTTGGTATATTTGAGGGATTCATTTACTCCCTAGAATAAAAACATATATAAACACACTTACTTGATGTATTTCTATTTCATAAGCACAATTTCATCCTCATAATAATCCCATAATTATTATGTGTATCCTTAATAATAACATTAAGAATAAAAGATCACACAAACCATAAACAATATCAATATCTTAAAACTGAGTTCCAAAATTAAAGGCATACTTCCACATTAAACAAAATCCTTATATAAACATAACCCCACAAAACATCTCCCGTAAATGTCCTTAATAAATCATTATCATGTCACATAAAACCTCATATGGTGCATCTAAAATCTTGAACTTATGGTTATCTTTCAAAACTTATCAGGCTCTCATGAGCTTCCATCACTTCACCAGATTTATCAACATCAACTATAGTAGTAGAAAAATATTTTCCTAAACTTTTTTCACCATTCATAACGATTAAATCCCTTTATAATTAACTTTAAACACTTGTTTTCATAATGTCCTAACTCATTATAGCTAAAGAATATCACTATAGACTGGATATCTATTATCTCATTATTGGACTGTTAAGGAACCTTTTCCTTATAGTCATGAACCTTGTGACCAAACTTACCACACCCGTAACACTTTATATATCCTGAAATACATTTCCCAAAATGTATTTTACCACACTTAGAACATGGTTTAGGCTTACCTCTGTAATTATTAGTTGGTTTCTTATCTTGTTCCTCTAACCTTGATAATTTATTACTCTTATCATCTCATGTAATGTAAGTGTTGGAAAACTACATTTTAACTTTCTCATCATAATGAACCACTTTTTCATAACTTTTAAATTCTAAGGAGGCCAGAGCTCTTCGTATCCCTAGTTTCAATCCTGAGTTAAATATATTAATTTTACTATCAATGTATCGAATAAAAACTAGAATATTCCTAGCCAATCATGTGATTTTATCTTCATATACAGAAATTGAATCAACATCATTTTTCTTCAATTCCAAAAAATATTTCTCCATCCTGATCCAAACAACCTTAGGGAAATATTTCTCAAGGAAAATATCCCTAAATAATTCCTATTTGAAGGAATAAATATCATTTTTCTCTATATTATTCTTAACCAATGACAACCATAGATTAACTTCCCCTTCAAAATGATAGATGGAAAGAGTTACCTTTAGAAATTTTGAATGTCTCATGACTTTAAATATATTCTCTAGGGTATTAATTCATCCTTTAGCTACTACTAGGTTAGATAATCCATTGAATGATGGGGTATGTTGCCTCATAAAATGTTCCACTACTGACATATTCCTATGTGGTTGATCTAGATTATATCATTCATGGATTCCACAACCACTTATATCCTGATTCAACTAATCCATCACTGGAACCAATTCTTCAGTTCGGATTCTGACCACCTCATGATGTTGATTTGAAATTTTATTTTCCTCTCAATTCCTTACCATTAAATCTTTCCTATTTCCTTTGCAAAAAATTATTCTAAATAGACATAGTTTATATAAAGTAGCAAGGTAATTTTAAAAATGCTACATCATTTCAACTTAACCATAAAGTAAAATCTTCTAAAGGAAAACATTTAACACCATCATATCCTATAAAGTTATCTAAATTGACCTCTGAAACCAACTATAAAGACCCATAGTTAATCATTACATAATCTTGAGTTAATTAAAGATTTTACATTGTGGATCTTTTAAGGTTTAGAGTTTTAGATAATTAGTCCATAACTATTACATAAAAAAACCATTGAAATACAAAGTGGAAACTTCCAACAGTATCCATTTCATCCATGACAAAAATACTTTTCAAAAAACATTATTTATATTTATTTTTAATCATCATAACTTTTCATTGATTCAATACTTGAATTTATTTCCCTTTAAATCCTCTGAAAACATTTAAAAACATGGGATGAGCACAAAAATATCAGTAAGGGGGATAAAAAGAGAAAGAGTTAAAAAATGGTAACCCATTTAATGTTCTCTGAGTAGATGAAACAAACCATTTTCACATGAATAACAATCATACTTTTTTCTAAAATAAAAACACTAAAACTAAAAGAAATAAATTAAAACTCCTTTTGTGACTTAGAGAATCATATACATAAAACCATTTCAAACCCCATCCAATTAGAATAACCATATGGATGACTTCTAATATAATAATTTCCTAAAAAATTAGATATCTATAATGGGGATCACCCTTCGAATAAGTTATATCAGGTACAATTGTGTGCTATAATGGATCTCATCCCTTCATATAAGCTAAAATGGGCTCACCCGTGAGCTACAGTGGGGATCAACCCTTCGTATAAGCTTTGTTGGGCCCACCCATCAGCTATAATAGGGATCAACCCTTCATATAATCTATATTTGTCTCGCCCATTTCATATAATTATCAAGTACCATTTTATGAATAAAACATGTTAATCACAAAACCCTTTTGAGAACTTCTTCTAATCCCATATGAAAAACATTTCTGTATAAAAATACCATTTTCATTTAAGAACCCATTTTCAATACCGAGATACCCAAAAAAATAATAAGGGATTTATTTTCCTTTTAAAAACATTAAGGATTATAGAGGAAGCTAAGTATAAAATAACTGTTATGGCGGTGGAGAAGTCGTTTTCTCAAAATACAAGAAAAACATTCCTTTTTTCATTTTGTAATGAAAGAAAAATGATTATTACAAAAATATTCCTTTTTAAAACATTGAATGAAACTCATGATAGACATATAATTTCCTATATAATCCTTTTATATACATATAAAAAAATTTGTAGGTTAATATCATGATGAAAATATTTGATGATTAAATCTTTAAACATTCAAGGTGTCCCATACCACTTTGAGCATTTAAATCCTAATATCTATAAATTAATACATCTAAAAAAACAATAAATAACATTAGTATAGAAAAAATATTGATAATAAATTTCATAGTGGTTGTATATACACCTTATAAAATAATAAAGATGCATATTATCAAGAAATTCCTCAATGAAAGGAGATTGAGATGAAATCTCTTACCCTGGGCCTAAATTGTCTTGTACATTCTTTATCTTCCTCTTCTTTATTTGATCACCTTTGAATAAAAATGTAACACCTCTAAGGAAGGTGTTCTGCCTAAACTAGGGCCTAAAGAATGTGGGGAGTGGTTTTAGGAAGGGGTTTGTGTAGAGCTTGGCTGAACCAAAAGGTTTTGTAAGTGTTAGTAAAATAAAGGAATGGATGCGTTTTTATAGGAGAGGGTAGGGGCACCATTGGAATTATTAAAAGTATTGAATTAATATAAACACAATTTCAATTCCAAATGGTCCCAAACTAATTTATTTCAAATATAATATGATTTTGGGTCGAATCCCCATCATCTAATTAAAATTATACATTTTTTGAATATTTTTTAATCCTTATCTTTTTGTTTTAACCATTATTTTACCCTTTTTAATCTTACTTTGATATCATGTTATTTATAGTTTTTGGGTTAATTTAATTAACATAAAATAACAAACATCCAAAAAATGTGTCATTTATGACATATTAGGACTTATCCTAACCATTTGGTTAAATATTCGATTTTTATAAATTTTATAGCATTTAATAAAATATTTTATATTTTAAAATACCAATAGTGTTAATTTTGACACTATTCATTAGTTGACTTTTAAAATATATCAAAATAGAAAGACAAGTTCGAACCAACTCCTTTAAATCGTCACAAAAATATCAAATATATTGATAAAATTAATGTATGGAATATATTATGAAAAATAATAATTATTTTAATATTTATAATATCATTTATTTGATTCATTTATTAATTAATAAATTACTACATCATCTTTGTGTCATAATTAAATTTAATTGTTTAATTTATAAAAATTATAAATAAATTACCTTGATGTATGTAATATTTTTAGATATCCAATGACTATTTATAGTTGAACATATACCCTGTTTAACACCATATTAAAATACATTAAATTTTTAAAAAACAAAAGTGTAACAAAAATGACTATTCATTTAATATAATATTATAAATGTATTGAAATGATCCAAGTGGCTCTATGTTGTCCTAAAATCGACCCAAAGATTATCATGGTCTGAATACACTCATATAATTAAATTATAATGTGTGTTAGGGTAGTTTTATATTATTATAATTTTATTTTTACCTTTAATTACCTCATTTACCTTTAACCGTGGTAATAAAAATAATTAATAAACTTATTATACATAATTTATAAAAATAAAAGGTATTTATTTATATAATTTTGACCCTATGATTCCAAATATGGAATCCATTTTTCCAAATTAAAAACTTATAAGTTACAGTAATGAATTTAAAATTAATCCCCATTGTCAAGATGAGAAAACATGTTTTTTAAAAGTAAAAACCATTAAAATATTGACATGTGTTTATATTTAATTTCAATATTAAATTACATAAAATAAAATAAAAATTGGATTAAATGATAAAAACATTATCTAATTATACATTAAACCCTATTAAAATAGAATCTAACAATATAAATAATTTAAATGAAATGGAAGTATGAATTAAAAATGTAGTATTTTTCACTATTAAAAAAAATATGAATTTAATTATAAAAATGTGAAAATTTAAACCAGAGTAAATTTTGAGGTCACAATTTCAAATAATAAGTTTATTTTTTCAAATATAACATATAAAAGTGACAAAAACAAGATTTAAAAGTGGTTCTCCATCAAAAGTCTATAAAACTATATTTTTTTAAAAATACTTATTTTATCCTAAAAATTGAATTTGTTCTTATATCATGTCTAGAAAACATATAAGATGAATTTTAAACATTACATTGAATATATTATATATATATATTTCATTAATAAATTCCATCAAAAGTGATTTTATTATTTTATGAACACACTTATTTTCATTTAAAAAGTTTTTTCAGAAAAAACACATCTTTTATATTCAATTGGTTTCTATTTTTATTTTTAATTAATTTTCTTACCAATGAATCATGTGTGAACCCTATTTTCATAATTTAGTTAATATCTTTCATTCCCACCATTATAATGACTATGCAATGACTAAAAATTGAAATAATAATATTAATAATATATTATTTTTTGATATAACTCAATCTTGTTTGCAAAATAAGATTTCAAAGAAACCCATTTTTGTGTGTTAGGCACACTATCTAACATAGAGTCCATTTAAGGTAAAATTTAATTCATAAATATTAATAAATGTGAAAATTACTTATTCTAAAATTACCTAGGATGTTACATCCTTCCCCCTTTTTGAAATTATTTCCTCGCAATTTTAAATTGGGGCATGGTAACTAAGGTTATAATTTTCAAAATTACTTCATTGAAATCCCTCATTGGAAAAAGAGTCAATAAAACATCTACTTTAAAAGAAAAAAAATTAAAGTACAAATTTCACCCTAGATATCATATTCTAGGGTTCCATTTATAAAAACATGGACATGGAAGAAAACTCTACCTCTAAAATACTAATAGTGAGTGATAGAGAACATAGTCCTTGGAATGTTATCCATAAAAAACCATAAATATGTGACAGGTCAAAATACCATTGAGAAAAGTAAATGAATAATATTTTTTTAAGATCCTTTTGATAGATTTGACGAATTTATTTACTCCATGGAATAAAAACATTAGGAAACATACTTACTTGATGTATTTCTACTTTATAAGAACAATTTCATCCTCATAATATTCCTAGAATTATTATGTATATCCAAAATAACAACCTTAAGCATAAAAGATCACACAAACCATAAAGGATATCAATATCTTAAAACTGAGGTCCAAAATCAAAGGCATACTTCCACATTAAACAAAATCCTTACATAAATATAACCCCACAAAACATCTCCTAGAAAGGTCCTAAATAACTTATTATCACATCACATAAAACCTTAGAATGTGTGTCTAAAACTTTGAACTTAAAGTTATCCTTCGAAAAATACTAGTCTCTCAAGAGCTTCTATCACATCACTAGATGTCTCAACATTAACTGTAGTAGAAGAAAAATATTTCCCCAAACCTTCTTTTTCTTATCTTAATGATTTCATCCCTGTGTAATTATCTTCGAACACTTATTTCCATAATTTCCCAAATCATTGTAGCTAAATCATCTTATTATTGACTGGATATTTTTTATCTCATTATTAAACTATTCAGGAAACTTTTCCTAGTAGCCACGATCCTTGTTTCCAAACATACCACACTGGTAACACTTTCTAGATCCTAACATACATTCCCCCAAAATGTATTTTACCACACTTGGAATAATTTTTAGGATTTCCTATAGAATTCTTAGTTGGTTTCTTATCTATTTCCTTCCACCTTTATTTTTTCATGCTCTTTTCATCTCGTGGCACATAAGTGTCGGCAGTCTCCATTTCAACATTTTCAGCACAATGATCCAATTCTTCATAAATTATAAATTCTAAGGAGGACAGATCTATTTGTAGCCCTGGTTTCAATCCTTATTAAAATATATAAATTTTAATATCAACGTCTCGACTAAAATATAGAACATAGTTGGCCAATCTTATGAAGTTATCTTCATATGTGGCAACTAAATCATCATAATTTTTCTTTAATTCCAAGAATTGTTTCTTCATCCTAAGATGGATGACCTTAGAGAAATATTTATCAAGGAAAATATCCTTAAATTCTTCCCATTCCATGGCGTAAAGATCATTTTTATCTCTAGTATTATTAACCAATGACCAACATTGATCAGATTTACCTTCAAAAAGATAGATGTAAAGTGTTAAATTTCAATGTTACAAACATCACATGACTTCAAATATCTTATCCAGGTTATTGATCCATCCTTCAGATACCAATGGGTAATATGGTCCATTGAATGAGGAGGTATGTTACCTCATAAATTGTTCATCTAATGATATATTCCTCTATGGTTTATCTAGATGATCTCATGCATGGATACCACCATCATTTATATCCAGAGTCAATTGTTCCATCACTGCAACAAACTATTCAGTTCCGATTTTGACCACTGCTTGATATTTATTTGAAATGTTCTTTTCCTCTCAATGCATTCCTATTACAGTGTTCATATTTTCTCTATAGAAAACTATTTTGAACAGACATTGTTTAGATGAAGGAGAAATGTAATCTTAAAATGATACATCATTTTAACTTATCCATAACATAAATTTCGATAAAGGAAAGAAATTAACACAATCCTATCCTCTAAATTTATCTAAACTGGACTATGACACCAAAAATAAGGCCCTAGACTTAAGTATTACATAATTATGAGTTAATTCAAGAATTCACTTTGAGGTTATTTTCAGGTTTAGAATAATAGAGAATTAGGCAATAAAAATTTCATAAAAAACCACATAAATACAAATTGGACACTTAGAAAAATATCCATTTCTTCCATAACATAGAAAAAATTAAAAATAAACATGGTTTCTTTTCATGTTTAATCAACATAACTTTTCCTTGATTCCATCCTTGACTCTATTCCCCCTTAAATCTTGTGAAATATTTAAAAACATGGGATGAGCACAAAATGTTGAGTAAGGGACATAAAAAGAATGAAAGTTAAAACATGGTAACCCATTTAATATTCTATGAGCAGATGAAGTAAAACATTTTCACATGAATAACACTCATACTTTTTCTCAAATAAAAACACTAAAACTAATATAATGTAATTAAAACTCATTTAGGTGACTTAGATCATCATATACATAAAACCCTTTCAAACCCCTTTCAATTGGAATAATCATATGGCCAAATTAAAATATTATTATTACCTAATAAATTGGAGATCTATAATATGGATCACCCTTCATATAAGCTATATGTATCTCACTTGTGATCTATAATGGGGATCATACCTTCATATAAGCAATAACGGGCTCACCCATTAGCTATAATAGGGATCAAACCTTCGTATAAGTTGTGTTGGGCTCACCCGTGATCTATAATGACGATTAACCCTTTCTATAAGCTATATCAAGCTCAACCATTTCATATAATGCTCAATTACTATTTTATGAATAAAACACATTCTTTACAAAACCCTTTTGAAAACTTCTTATAATTCCATATTAAAAACATTTCCATATATAAATACCATTTTTCCTTTAAGAACCCATTTTCAATACTAAGATACCAAAAAATGAATAGGGAATTTTTTTCCTTTTAAAAACATTAAGGATTATAGAAGAATCTAATAATAAAATAATGGTTATTATGGTAGAGAATTTTTTGTCACTGTATACAAGAAAAACATTTCTTGTGACTTTTTGTACAGAAAGTAAAATTCTTAGTATAAAAAAAATCATTTTTAAAACTTAGAATGAAATTATTGATAGACATAAAATGTCCTACATAATCCTTTTATATACTTTTAAATAACTGTGTAAATTAATATCATAAATAAAATATTTAATAATTTAATATTTAAACATTCAAGGTGTCTCATACCACTTTTAACCTTAAAATCTTAATCTCTGTGAATTAATATATTTACTAAAACAATAAATAACATTAGTATTGATAAAATATGGATATTAAATGTCATGAAGGCTTTATATACACCTTATAACAGAATAAAGGTGCATATTATCAACAAATACCTCAATTAAATGAGATTGATATGAAATCTCTTACCTCGAGTCTAAATTTTCTTGTACTTTCTTTATCTTCCTCTTCTTCAGTTGATCGCCTTTGACGAAAACATTAACACATATAAGGAGAGTTTTATACCTAAACTCAAGCCTTAATAATGTGGGGAGGGATTATTGTATGGTTTTTTTAGTAAATTTTGTCTGAACCATATGTTTTTGGAAGTGTGAGGAATAGAGAGTAATGGGTTCCTTTTTATAGGAGAGGGGAGAGGCACCTTTGGAATTATTAAAAGTATTAAATTAATATAAATTCAATTTAGATTCCAAAAGGCCCCCAAACTAATTTATTTCAAAGATAAAATGATTTCGGGATGAATCCACATAATCCAATTAAAATTAGACATGTTTTAAATATTTTTAATCCCTCTATTTTTGTTTTAAACCTTATTTTACCCTTTTTCATCTTACTGTGATATCCTATTATTTATACTTTTTGGCTTAATGTAATTAGAATAACATGTCAAATGACCAAAAAATGGGTCATTTATGACATATTAGGACTTATCCTAAACATTTGGTTGAATCTTATATTTTTATGAATTTTATAACATTTAATAAACTATTTTATATTTTAAAATACCAATAGTGTCAATTCTGACACTATTCATTAGTTGACATTTATTAAATATCATAACAGAAAGATATGTTCAAACCAACTAATTTAAATCATCAAAAAAATGTCAAATATATCCAAAACATGTTGTGTATGACATAAATTACGTCAAATAATATTTATTTTAATATTTATACTATCATTTATTTAATTATTTCATTAATTAATAAATTACTACATCATTATTATGTAATAGTTAAATTTAATTATTTAATTTATAAAAAATTTAAATAAATTACTATGATTATGTAATACTTTTATCTTTCTAATTACTATTTATAGTCAAAGATAACCATTGTATAACTCTATATTAAAATACTTTACTTTTTTAAAAACAAATGTGTAACAAAAACACCTATTCATTGAATATAATATTATAAATGCATTAAAGTCATCCAAGTGGCTCCAAGTGGTCCTAAAATCTACCCAAGGATAATCATGATCGGAATATACTCATCAAATTAAATTAAAAAAGTGTTAACGTAGTTTTATATTATTATAATACTACTTTTACCTTTAATTACCCGATATACCTATAACCATGGTAATAAAAATAATTACTAATGTTACTATCCATAATGTACAAAAATAAAAGGAACATATTTACCTTATTTAGAACTTCTAATTTCATGTATGGTATCCATTTTTTCAATTTCAAAACACAGAAGATAAATTAATTAATTTAAAATTAATTCCCATTGTCAAAATTAGAATATAGGTTTTTTAAAAGTAAGAACCGTTAAATGATTGACACTCGTTTATATTTTATTTTAGTGTGAAATTAATTACAATGACCAAAATTGGATTAAATTACTAAAACATAATCTAATTATACTTTCAAAACAATGAAAATATAATCTAACAATATAAATAAATTAGACGAAAATGATTTTTTAATAAAAAATGCAGTATTTTTCAATATTAATTAAAATATGAATTTAATTTGAAAAAAACAAAAAATCAGAAAAAGTAAATTTTTATGTTATTATTTCAAATAAGAACTTTATTTTGTCAAATATAACATATAAAAGTGACAAAAACTATATTTCAAAGTGGTTCTCTATCAAAAGGTGGTAAAAATAAATTTTTTGAAAAATACTTATTTTATCTGAAAAAATGAATTTGTTCTTATATGATGTCTAGAAAACATATAAGATTAATTTTAAACATTAAATTTAATATATTACATATATATTTCAAAAAAAATCCATTAAGAGTGATTTTATTATTTTATGAACTCACTTATTTTCATTTAAATAGATTTTTCATAAAAACACATCCTTTATATACAATTGGTTAATATTTTAATTTTTAATTAATTTTCTAACAAATGAATCATGTTCAAATAATATTTTCATAATTATGTTAATATCATTAATTCCTACCATTATAAAACCAATACAATAACTACAACTTAAAATAATAATAATAATAATATATTATATTTTGATATAACTCAATCTTGTGTGCAACATTAGATTTTAGAGAAACCCATTGTTGCGTGTCGGGTATGCTATCTAACATAGAATCTCATTATGGTGAAATATAATTGATAAATATTTATAAATATTAGAAATTTCTTATTCTATAATTAATTGGGATGTTACATGCTCACACATTAGTCTCCCTCTCCCTAGTCTCCTCTTGAACATGCCTGGGCTGCCACTACACTCACAGTAAAGGAATAGTATTTCCTCAAAGATGCTTCTCACTATGTTCAATAATTTGTATCAGATGTTCCTTATAAGATGCATCTACACTAAGATCAATTTCATCAATTTATATCACATGAGAATGGTCAAGGTGATATCTTTGAAGCTACGATATTTAAAGAACACCATGCACGGCATTGTTGCACTATGGAAGGGCCAATCGGTATGCCACTAGACTAATCATTTCCATTATCTCAAACAACCCAATAAACTTGTGTACTAGATTTACATGTTTCCTTATATGGTGTTGTCCAAACCTAGGTGACACCTGAAGGAAAACACTATAACCCACCTCAAATTCTAGAGGTCATCTCCATTGGCCAGCATAAGATTTTTACCTACTCTACGATGTCACTAACTTATTCCTGATCAACTAAACCTACCCAGACATCTCCTGGATAAAAATAGATCTGACAAGAACTAAATCACTTCCTATAACTAGTAAAGACGTTAATGGATTGTCCTGAAACAAAAAAAAAAACCTCGAAGGGAATCATCTTGATCGATGCTTGGAATCTATTATTATAAAAATAATCTACAAGATACATATGTTTATCCCATGAACCATAGATTTATAGCACACAAGCTCGTAACATATCCTCTAAAATCTGAATCATCCATTTAAATTGGCCGTCATTCTAAGGATGATATGTTTTACTCATAAGATCATGTGATCCTATATCCTACATAAGACATTGTCATAACTAAGATATGAAATTATGATCTCTATTAGAAACAATATTACTTAAAACACCATGCCTTCAAACTATATCACACTTATAAAGACAACCCATATTTTCAATAGTTATGGTCTCCTTGATGGGTAAGAAGTTAGATACCTTCTTCAGTCAATATATAATCACCCATTCTACATCATTATTTTGATACATCTTGGGTAATTCTATTATGATGTCCATAGAGACATCATCCCATTTCCATTCCAGAATGGTCAGAGGCTACAATAGCTTTGCAGGCCTCTAATGCTTGACCTTCACCTGCTGACAGGTGAATCATCTTTCTATGAATCTCTCTATCTATTTCTATATTCCTAACCACAGGTACTATTTATGGAGATCATGATACATCTATGTTATACCTGGGTGTACCTCCCATCTATAATCATGAAAATCCCTCATATACTACTCACGCAAGCTCATAGGAACTCATACATGGTCATGACAAAGAATATAATTTCCTCTACCAAGAGACCATTCATATAGTGGCTCCCCACAATATATGTTGTCCCTTAGATATAATACCTATAGAAAATATATCTTCTCATTCTTGATATGATCCAAAATTATGGGTAAAACATATTTTAAGGTTATATATACTTGTCCTTGATAATCCAAAACATCTATATTCATATCTTCAAAGATTGAAATCATCCACCACCCATCTCAAGAATCCTACTATACCTCTATCTGTGTCTTCTGGATCAAGGAATCAACAAAGATGTTGCCTTTACCTAGTGTATAAGATATCTCTATGACGAAATAGTATAGATATTTGACCCACCTACGATACCAAAGGGTCAATTCCCACTAAATAAAGATGTCACGACCCCCTCCCACCAAAGATGCCCCTCCTGAGCTGGCAATCGTGAAAGGGAGATAATGACCCCCGAGTCCCGCCTTCAGTAGGCCCCGGAGTGGCGACAAGTACCAAGGTTATGAGTTTTCACAAATATTGGAGGCATTACCCTTTTTATTATTTAAGATCGAGAAATAGGATGAGTCAAACACCAAAAGAAAAAGGAATAAATAAATGAAAATAAACCCAAAACTAAACCCATATGCATGTTTTATACAAAGATGAAACAAAATTACAAGTACAAGAAAAGCTCCAAGTACGATACCAAAAAAAAGAAAGCAAAAACTACAACCAGAAAACTCCAACACCCAACTAGAAAGGTCCCGCACTATCCCTGAAGTCCTCCTGAAAACCTGAAAGTAAAAGTAGGGTGAGCATACAATTATACTCAGTAGGAAAACCTAAATCTCTTGTGCACAGGTGGGGAGACATCCTAATGCCCCGTGAGAAAACAGAAGGAACCAAATCCTAGAAAGGAATCTATCCACCCAACCTTACAATCCACACTCACCAAATATCACAAGTCAATAGAGTAGTATAGTAATATTATCAAATTATAGGTACCCTGCACCACCTTCCCACTGAATACTGCTTAAGCCCTCACGCCTAACACTCTGATGCATCCCCCTCTTCCTGAGATAGTGCCGCAACCTGGACATACCAAGCTCATAGTATCCCGTCGGCACTCAATCCTTGGCCATAACCACGTCTCATCCCGAAGACACCTGGGAACCACATCACATCTCATCCCGACGACACCTGGGAACATATCACATCTTCATCCCTAAGACTCTTGGGAAACATCTGTCGTAACCTACCCGAAGGATCTTGGGCTATAGAACCTAGAAGAGGGAGCACAGGGAAGAGCAGTAACCAGCCATCCTTTAGATGTTTGAGAATCTCACCCTCCCGTCCTACGGGTGTTCGGCACATAGTGCTCAACATGGGTGGAGTGCCTAAAGAAAAATAAAAAGTGTAGATTTATATAATTATATCAACCACTCAGCCCATCCTAAGGATTCTACACAAAAGATCTGAGCACATGCCTCAGCACTGCTACCTCGAAAGTATGCACACAATAAACATCCCCAAATTGAATTAAGCTTTTCATGTTTCAACAGTTTTAGTTTATCAGTTCCTTAACTACCGAGCAACTAACAAAAACCAAACTAGATCAATTGTTTGTGAAACATATCACTTCCAACCACAAATAAAGTTAGAGAAAACACAAGCAACACAATACCATTTTCTTTTATCAGCCAATTAATTCCATTTATTTTCTGTATTTAATCAACTACCATGCCCCACAATTCATTAGTTAACTCTTCCACTTTTATTCATATGCACAACCCATCCCTACAGCCCTACTGCCAACCACCATAACCACAACCCATCGGAAACAATACCTGTACCGCATCATCATCCCTTCGATACCTTTTACTGCAGCTCTGCTGCCCATCACAACCATACATGCCAACCCACAACCCATCCAACCGTAGCCCCGCTGCTCACCCATTCCACAACAACCCAAGAAACACCCCTTCACATAATTAAACCCCAACTATCACCCACAAATTCATTCTTTCATTTAGTTTAACTGGGGTGATCATGTAAGGGTTCCAGGTATTCATTTAATCATCCAACTTTACATGATTAACCAATTTCCACATTCTATGAATTCTATCCACGAAACAATCCAGAAAACAGGGAAACATTTAATTGTGCAAGCAAAGGCCCCCAACGACCGTGATTTTTAGTAGTCATAATCCCATTCAATTCATAACATAATCAAAGGATAATCATTTATGGAAAAATAAAACAACAATATCAACAGAATTTCCCCAAACTCATTCTTTAACTGGTTATTATAAATATTTACTGGTTCAAACGTATCTCACGAAATCAAGATGATACCCACCCCGCAAGATGCTCAAAAGAGAGAGAGACAAAGGTAAGATCCCTACCTTAAAGGTTTTTTATGGAAACCACAACGGTCAATGAATGCTCAAGGAACCCGGGTCGATTCTCCGAAACCCCGCCTTAAATCTCTCCTCCTAGCAGGATCAAGACCTAGAATCATCATATTCGACATCCACACACTCAGATCTACCCATAACGGGCGTAGATTTAAGAAACCGAGGGAAGAGAAGGAGTATATCTAAGAAGATCTAATAACCCAACAAGAATGATCACATACCTTGAGAAACTAGCTTCGATTTGTGAAGAGAAGACTCCAGATCACCTCCAAAACGATTGGGATAGGGTATCTTACCTCCAAGGAAGAGTAATCCCAGGTTATGTCCACTTAGGGGCTTAAAAAACCATTTAGAGGCAAAAGAGTTCAGATCCGAAATTCTAGGATCTAACTTTAAGTCCCCACACGGTTAGTCCACACGGTTTAACAACAATGCGATAACCATGTGTTAGCTTCCATCTCGACAAAAATCCTCACATGGTTAGGCCGGATGGTTTGTAATAACTGTGCGCCTCCCGTGCTAAGGCTAATGCCTCCAACACTAACCTCGCACGGTTTGGCCTCACGGTTTGACAAACTGTGCGCCTCCCGTGTGAAGGCTATTACCCCATTAGTTTTCCTTAAAGGTCCACACAAACACACCCCCAAGTCACCTTGATTACCTGAAACACCTATATCCCCACATTTTCACAAAGGAATGGATCAGAGAGTTCTGGGCCATTACATCATATACCTCTCAAAACATTCTCTTCCTTGAGAATTAAAAACCAACCCATAAAAAGGGGAAAGGTCCAAACAACCACCCCGCATGATACCTCTCTGGGATCTCATCATAACAGGAATCAAATCACTATCCTAATTATATGAGTCAGGGAATTCCTTCCCCCATGTCGAGATATTATCCTCTTTAGGCAGCACTGACTCACATGCATGGGTTTAATCGCATCCACATTAATGTGTCTCGATTAGGGATTAGGTCCTCCCACCCCCATATTTTAGGATTTCTCATACACATACTGCCCCCACCACCCCAAAAAACAAGAAACATGCTGCCCCAAAACATGGATTAGGGAATTCCTTCTCCCATGTCAAGATACTATCCGCTTTGGGTGTCACTGACTTGCCTGCATGGGTTTAATCGCATCCACATTAATGCGTCTTGATTAGGGATCAGGTCCTCCTCTCCCCATATGTTAGGAATCTTCACGCACATTTAAAGGAAAGAGGGAAACAACTTAGCATTATAGATAAATGAAAAACAAGGTCCAGGCCCAAATCATGGGTGATAATTAGGTTCAACAAAGGAGTGTGATGCTCCTAAATTTAAACAAAACATAAACGAGATCATTTAAGTAAAACCAAAAACATTTGTCTCGATCTATGGCCTTTCTAGGGTTGCCTCTTCTATTGCATTCAATTGTCCGTGTCCCACTCCTCTGCCTCTCTGTTGACATACACCTCCTCGACCATGTCCTGGTTGGGGTCCTTGAGGAACTCTCTGTGGTTGGCAACCACTTGCTCCAGTTCCCCTTGGGGGGACTGGAGCCTATTGCTGCTGGAAGGGTCGGGCTGGGAACTGATGATGGGGCTGGGGCTGAACCTGGCCAGTCCCTCCATACTGAGTCTAAAAAGGGAAATGTCTGCTAATATGTCCACGATTCCCACATGAAAAGCACCTCAGTCCCTGGACTATAGAAAATAGGTGGAAATTGTGAGATTGGTATGAGACCTGCTGATTTCTGCTCCCTTCCGGTCGAAACTTGGAAGGTCCTGTTGTTGGGGATCTACTACTGACCGCCTCCTTCTTGGATGAACTTGAGTGACTCCTCTCTCACGGTGGACCTACTTGAGAGTGCATCCTCTTGATTATCTTCATCTTCTTCTGTACTTCTAGGTGTGTAGGTAAGGTGAAAGGGGTCACCGCGCACCGAATAGAGGGGTGAAGTGCCTCCTCTAAATGTCTGGATCAAGAATCTTCATCCAGGAAGAGATTTAGGGAAAAATAGAGGAGATCATTGAACATGAACCCTAGTTCTCACACTGACATGCTTCCCTGCTGGAGAGACAACACCTCCTGCCTCTTCTCGGCCTTCCTCGTCAAGGAAATAAATTCCTCGCGGAACTCCTTCTCGAAGTTGGCCCATATAACTTCTGTTTCCTTCCCCTACCCAAGGTAAAGCATCCACCACTGACGCGCCACTCCTCATAGCTGGATTACTACTAGAGGAACCCAGTACTCCGATGGGGCCCTGATCAGGCCAAAGGTGATCCCGAGTTCCTCCAACTAACTCTCTGATTTTGTATCTGAAGTGCTGCCTTTATACCTTTTCAAGCTCTGTCACTGGAAATCTCGCAACGTGCGCTGCCACAAGTCGTCTTCCTCCTCTCAGCCAATCCTTAGCTAGTCCACCATCTGAAACTGCTGGGCCTCGACTACCCGATTCACCCAGGGATGACGTCCTGGTTCCATAGCTGCATGGTAAACAAGGAACGTCTAATCCCAAGTAGTAAGTAAATTTTCTCAAGGTTACATTTTATCAATTTATTTTGATTTCTTTCCCAGAATACCCAAATCAAGTATAACACAAATCATGATGACGCATGTACCTTTCCTAGGGTCTCTACCCTGAAATCAATGTAGTCTTACTTGGTCATTCGGTAAGCTCAGAGTCCTTGCATCGGATCACGGGGGGCCCTAAAATCTTGTGTCCTAGCCGGTCTTCCCTGTCCTATGTCATGCACCAAGATCAGCCAACAATGTTGCCCTACCATCCCATGAAATCCTCACAATGCCTAACTCCAGACTCCATCCTATCCCTAACCATCAGCCTTTGATAACATTCTGTCATGACCCCCTCATACCAAAGATGCCCCTCCTAAGCTGGTAGTGGTGAAAGGGTGATAATGACCCCCGAGTCCCGCCTCCAGTAGGCCCTGAAGTGGCGAATAGCACCAAGGGTATGAGTTTTCACAAATATGGGAGGAATTACCCTTTTTATTATTTAATATCGGGAAATAGGATGAGTCAAACACCTAAAGAAAAATGAAAAAATGAATGAAAATAAACCCAAAACCAAACCCATATGCATTATACAAAGTTGAAACAAAAGTACAAGTACAAGAAAAGCTCCAAGTACGATACCAAAAAAAAGAAAGAAAAAAATACAACCAGAAAAATCCAACTCCCAACTAGTATGGTCACGCACAGTCCCTGAAGTCCTCCTAAAAACCTGAAAGTAAACGTAGGGTGAGCATACAAGTATAATCAGTAGGAAAACCTAAAGCTCTCGCGCACAGGTGGGGAGACATCCTAATTCCCCATGAGAAAACAGAAGGAACCAAAGCCTAGCAAGGAATATATACACCCAACATTACAAGACACACTCACCAAATATCGCAAGTCAATAGAGTAGTATAGTAATATTATCAAAGTATGGGTACCCCGCACCACCTTCCCACTGAATACTGCTCAAGCCCTCATGCTTAACACTCTGATGCATCCCCCTCTTCCTGAGATAGTGCCGCAACCTGGCCATACGAAGCTCATAGTATCCCGCCGGCACTCAATCCTCGTCCATAACCACATCTCATCCCGAAGACACCTGGGAACCACATCACATCTCATCCCGAAGACACTGGGGAACATATCACATCCTCATCCCGAAGACTCTTGGGAAACATCTGTCGTAACCTGCCCGAAGGATCTTGGGCGATAGAACGTGGAAGAGGGAGCACAGGGAAGAGAAGTAACCATCCATCCTTTAGATGTTTGATAATATCACCCTCTCGTACCATGGGTGTTCGGAACATAGTGCTCAACATGGGTGGGGTGCCTAAAGAAACATAAAAAGTACAGATTTATATAATTATATCAACCACTCGGCCCATCCTAAGGCTTATACACAAAAGATCTGAGAACATGCCTCGGCACTGCTACCTCGAAAGTATGCACACAATAAACAGCCCCAAACCCCATTAATCTTTTCATGTTTCAACAATTTTAGTTTATCAGTTCCTTAACTACCAAGAAACTAACAACAACCAAACCAGAGCAATTGTTTGTGAAACATATCCCTACCAACCACAAATAAAGTTAGAGAAAACACAAGCAACACAATACCATTTTCTTTTATCAGCCAATCAATTCCATTGATTTTTTTTATTTAATCAACTACCTTCCCCACAATTCATTAGTTAACTCTTCCAATTTTATTCATATGCACAACCCGTCCCTGTAGCCCGGCTGCCAACCACCATAACCACAACCCATCAGAAACAATACTCGTACCACATCATCATCCCTTTGATACCTTTTACCGCAGCTCCACTTCCCATCACAACCATATCATAAATGTCAACCCACAACCCAGCCAACCGTAGCCCCGCTTCTCACCCATTCCACAACAACCCATGAAATTCCCCTTCACATAATTAAACCCCAACCAGCACCCACAAATTAATTCTTTCATTTAGTTTAACCGGGGTGATCATACAAGGGTTCTAGGTATTCATTTAATCATCCAACTTTACATGATTAACAAATTTCCACATTCTATGAATTCCATCCACGAAACAGTCCAGAAAATAGGGAAACATTTAATTGCGCAAGAAAAGTCCCCCAACGACCATGATTTTCAGTAGGCATAAGCTCATTCCATTCATAACATAATCAAAGGATAAGCATTGATGGAAAAATAAAACAACAATATCAACATAATTTCCCCAAACTCGTTCTTTAACTGGTTATTATCTTTATTTTCTGGTTCAACCATATCTCCTAAAATCAAGAGGATACCCACCCCACATGATGCAAAAAAGAGAGAGAGAGACAAATATAAGATCCCTACCTCAAAGGTTTTTGACGGAAACCACAACGGTCACGGAACGCTCAAAGAACCCTGGTCGATTCTCTGAAACCCCACCTTAGATCTCTCCTCCTAGAAATATAAGGACCAAGAATCATCATATTCAACATCCACACACTTAGATCTACCCATAAAAGGTTTATATTTATGAAACCAAGGGAAAACAAGGAGTAGATCTAAGAAGATCTAAGAACCCAACAAGAACGATCACATACCTTGAGAAACCGACTTCGATTTTTGAAGAGAAGCCTCTAGATCACATCCAAAACACTTGGGAGAGGGTATCTTACCTCCAAGGAAGAGTAATCCTGGGTTATGGCCACTTAGGGGATTAAACAAACCATTTAGAGTCAAAATAGTTCAGATCCGAAATTTTAGGATCTAACTTTAAGTGCCCGCACGGTTAGTCCGCATGGTTTAACAACCATGCGATAACCATGTGTTAGCTTCTATCTCGACAAAAATCATCGAATGGTTAGTCCACACAATTTTTCCTAACTATGTGCCTCCCGTGTGAAGGCTACTTCCTCCAACACTAACCTCACACGGTTTGGCCTCACGGTTTGACAAATTGTGCGCCTCCCGTGCGAAGGCCATTACCCTTTAGTTTTCCTTAAAGGTCCACCCAAACGCACCCCCAAGTCACCTTGATTACCCAAAACACCTCTATCTCCACATTTTCAGAATGGAATGGATCAGAGAGGTCTAGGCCATTACATCAGATACCTCTCAAAACATTCTCGTCCTCGAGAATTAAAAACCAACCCATAAAAAGGGGAAAGGTCCAAAATAACACCCCACAAGATACCTCTCTGGGCTCTCGTCATAACAGGAATCCAACCACTATCCTAATTATATGATTCAAGGAATTCCTTCCCCCATGTCGAGATATTATCCTCTTTAGGCGGCACTGACTCACATGCATGGGTTTAATCGCATCCACATTAATGTGTCTCGATTAGGGATTAGGTCCTCCCACCCCCATATTTTAGGATTTCTCATACACATACTGACCCCACCACCCCAAAAAACAAGAAACACGCTGCCCCAAAACATGGAATAGGGAATTCCTTCTCCCATGTCAAGATACTATCCGCTTTGGGTGGCACTGACTCGCCTGCATGGGTTTAATCGCATCCACATTAATGCGTCTTGATTAGGGATCAGGTCCTCCTCTCCCCATATGTTAGGAATCTTCACGCACATTTAAAGGAAAGAGGGAAACAACTTAGCATTATAGACTAATGAAAAACAAGGTCCAGGCCCAAATCATGGGTGAGAATGAGGTTCAAAAAAGTAGTGTGATGCTCTTGAATTTAAACAAAACATAAATGAGAGCATTTAAGTAAAACCAAAAACATCTGTCTCGGTCTCTTTCCTTTCAAGGGTTGTCGCTTCTGTTGCATTCAACTGTTTGCGTCCCACTCCTCTGCCTCTCTATTGACATCCACCTCCTCAACCATGTCATGGTTTGGGTCCTTGAGGAACTCTCTGTAGTTGGCCACCACTTGCTCCAACTCCCCTTGGGGGGACTGGAGCCTGTTGCTGCTGGAAGGGTCGGGCTGGAAACTGCTGCTCGGGTTGGGGCTAAACCTCGCCAGTCCCTCCATACTGATTCTTAAAAGGGAAATGTATGCTATGATTCCCATGATTCCCACATGCAAATCACCTCGGTCCCTGGCCCATAGAAAACGGGCAAAAATTGTGAGATTGGTATGGGACCTGCTGAAGTCTGCTCCCTGCCGGTCGAAACTTGGAAGGTCCTGTTGTTGTGGATCTATTGTTGACCACCTCCTTCTTGGATGAAATTGAGTGAATCCTCTATCATGGTGGACCTACTTTCGTGTGCATCCTCTCGATTATCTCTGTCTTCTTCTGTACTTCTAGGTGCATAGGTAAGGTGAAAGGGGTCACCGTGCACCGAATAGAGGGGTGAAGTGCCTCCTCTAAATGTCTGGCTTGAGAATCTTCATCCGAGAAGAGATTCGGGAAAAAACGTAGGAGATCCTTGAACTTGACCCCTATTTCCCACACTGACATGCTTCCTTGCTGGAGAGACAACAACTCCTTCCTCTTATCAGCCTTCCTCATCAAGGAAAGAAATTCCTCGCGGAACTCTTTCTCGAAGTTGGCCCATATAACTAATGTTTCCTTCCCCTCCCCAAGGTAAAGCATCCACCACTAACGCGCCGCTCCTCATAGCTGGCTTAATACTAGAGGAACCCAGCACTCTGATGGGGCCCTGATCAGCCCAAAGGTAATCTCAAGTTCCTCCAACCAACTCTCTAATTCTGTATCCGAAGTGCTGCCTTCATACCTTTTCAAGCTCTGTCGCTGGAAATCTCGCAACGTGCGCTGCCACAAGTCATCTTCCTCCTCTCAGCCAATCCTCAGCTGGTCGACCATCTAAAACTGTTGGGCCTCGACTACCCGAGTCACCCGGGGATGACGTCCAGGTGCCACAGCTTCACGGTAAACAAGGAACGCCTAAGCCCAAGTAGTAAGGAAATTTTCTCAAGGTTTAATTTTATCATTTTATTTTGATTTCTTTCCCAGAACACCCAAATCAAGTAAAACACAAATCATGATGATGCATGTACCTTTCCTAGGGTCTCTACCCTCCAATAAATGTAGTCTTACTTAGTCATTCTGTAAGATTAGAGTCCTTGCATCGGATCACGGGGGGGCCTAAAATCCCATGTCCTAGGCGGTCTTCCCTGGCCTATGTCACGCACCAAGATCAGCCAACATTTTTTCCTTACCATCCAATGCAATCCTCACTGTTCCTAACTCTAGACTCCATCCTATATCTCAACCATCAACCTCTGATACAATTCTGTCACGACCCCCTCACACCAAAGATGCACCTCCTGATTTGGCATAGGTGAAAGGGAGATAATGACCCCCCGAGTCCCGCCTCCAGTAGCCCCGGAGTGGAGACTATCACCAAAGGTATGAGCTTTCACAAATATGGGAGGCATTACCCTTTTTATTATTTATGATCGAGAAATAGGATGAGTCAAACACCAAAAGAAAAAGGAACAAATAAATGAAAATAAACCCAAAACCAAACCTATATGCATGTTTTATACAAAGGTGAAACAAAAGTACAAGTACAATAAAAGCTCCAAGTATGATACCAAAAAAAAGAAATAAAAAAACTGCAACCAGAAAACTCCAACGTCGAACTAGCAAGGTCCCGCACGGTCCATGAAGTCCTCCTAAAAACCTGAAATTAAACGTAGTGTGAGCATACAAGTATACTCAGTAGGAAAACCTAAAGCTCTCGTGCACAGGTGGGGAGACATCCTAATGCCCCGTGAGAAAACAAAAGGAACCAAAGCCTAGCAAGGAATCTATCCACCCAACCTTACAAGCCACACTCACCAAATATTGCAATTCAATAGAGTATTATAGTAATATTATCAAAGTATGGGTACCCCACACCACCTTCCCACTGAATAATGCTCAAGCCGCTATGCCTAATGCTCTGATGCATCCCCATATTCCTGAGCTAGTTTCGCAACCTATCCATATGAAGCTTGAGCTAGTGCCGCAACCTGGCCATACGAAGCTCATAGTATCCTGCCGGCACTCAATCCTCGGCCATCATAGTATCCCGTCGGCACTCAATCCTCGGCCATAACCACATATCATCCCAAAGACACCTGGTAACCACATCACATATCATCCCAACGACACCTGGGAACATATCACATCCTCACCCGAAGACACTTGGGAAACATCTGTCATGACCTACCCGAAGGATCTTGGGATATAGAACCTGGAAGAGGGAGTACAGGGAAGAGCAGTAACCTGCCATCCTTTTGATGTTTGAGAATCTCACCCTCCCATCCCAAGGGTGTTCGGAACATAGTGCTTAACATGGGTGGGGTGCGTAAATAAACATAAAAAGTACAGATTTATATAATTATATCAACCACTCAGCCCATCCTAAGGCTTATACACAAAAGATCTGAGCACATGCCTCAGCACTGCTACCTCGAAAGTATTTACACAATAAATAGCCCCAAACCCCAGTAAGCTTTTCATGTTTCAAAGGTTTTAGTTTATCAGTTACTTAACTATTGAGAAACTAACAACAACCAAACCAGATCAATCGTTCATGAAACATATCCCTGCCAACCACAAATAAAGTTAGAGAAAACACAAGCAACGCAATACCATTTTCTTTTATCAGCCAATCAATTCCGTTGATTTTCTGTATTTAATCAACTACCATGCCCCACAATTCATTAGTTAACTCTTCCACTTTTATTCATATGCAAAACTCATCCATGCAGCCCTACTGCCAACCACCATAACCACAACCCATCAGAAAAAATACTCGTACCACAACATCATCCCTTTGATACCTTTTACCGCAGCTCTGCTGCCCATCACAACCATATCATACATGCCAACCCACAACCCAGCCAACCGAAGCCCCGCTTCTCACCCATTCCACAACAACCCACGAAACGCCCCTTCATATAATTAAACCCCAACCAGCGCCCACAAATTCATTCTTTCATTTAGTTTAACCGGGGTGATCATACAAGGGTTCCAGGTATTCATTTAATCGTCTAACTTTACATGATTAACCAATTTCCACATTCTCTGAATTCCATCCACAAAACAATCCAGAAAATAGGGAAACGTTTAATTGTGCAAGAAAAGGCCCCCAACGACCATGATTTTCAGTAGGCATAGGCCCATTCAATTTATAACATAATCAAAGGATAAGAATTGATGGAAAAATAAAACAAAAATATCAACATAATTTCCCCAAACCCGTTCTTTAACCAGTTATTATCTTTATTTACTGGTTCAACCATATCTCACGAAATCAAGAGGATACCCACCCCGCATGATACAAAAAAGAGATAGAGACAAAGGTAAGATCTCTACCTCAAAGGTTTTTGACGGAAACCACAACGGTCAAGGAACGCTCAAGGAACCCGGGTCGATTCTCCGAAACCCCTCCTTAGATCTCTCCTACTAGCAAGATCAAGACAAAGACTCATCATATTCAGCATCCAAACACTTAAATCTACCCATAACCGGTGTATATTTAAGAAACTTAGGGAAGATAAGGAGTATATCTAAGAATATATAAGAACCCCACAAGAACGATCATATACCTTGAGAAACCGGCTTTGATTTGTGAAGAGAAGCCTCTGGATCGCCTCCAAAACTCTTGTAAGAGGATCTATTACCTCCAAGGAAGATTAATCCTGGGTTATGGCCACTTAGGGGATTAAACGAACCATTTAGAGGCAAAAGAGTTCGGATCCTAAATTTTAGGATCTAACTTTAAGTGCTCGCACGGTTAGTCCGCACGGTTTAACAACCGTGCGCTAACCGTGTGTTAGCTTCTTTCTCGACAACAATCCTCACACGGTTAGGCCGCACGGTTTGTCCTAACTGTGTGCCTCCCGTACGAAGTCTACTGCCTCCAACACCAACCTCGTACGGTTTGGCCGCAGGGTTTGACAAACTGTGCGCCTCCCGTGCGAAGTCCATTACCCCTTTAGTTTTCCTTAAAGGTCCACCCAAACGCACCCCCAAGTCACCTTAATTTCACGAAACACCTCTAGCCCCACATTTTCACAAAGGAATGGACCAGAGAGGTCTGGTCCATTACAAAAGATATACTTGGGGCTCTTGTGGTCCACATACACTATAAACCTCTCACCAAAAAGATGGTGTCTCTAGAATCTCATGGTATGATTCACTGAATCTTAATTCATATCATTAGTAGGGTAATTAATCTCATTATTTCTTATCTATCTAGATCCATAACCAACCACTTGAAACTCATAAATCTGAATTTCCCCTAAACCAACTCTAGATGTGTCATGGTACATGATAAAATCCTTTCCTAGCACAAGAAAAGTGGGAATTGGTGTTTAGGTCATCCTACTCTTTATCTTCTGAAAAACTCTCTCATAAGTATCAAACTGTAATAAATTCACCCTTTTCTTGGTCAAACTAAACATTTGTGCTTTCATACAAGAAATATCCAAGATAAAATGTCAATAATACTGTAATAGACCATGAGATCTTTGAATCTCACATACATTATTGGGTTTCTATCAAGATACTACAGTTGCAACCTTCTTGAGGTCTACTACCACTCCTAGCTTTGAGATAACGTCACCCAGAAAGTTTACTTTATCAAACAAAAAACTAAATTTTGTTATATTATCATAAATCTAGTACTCTCTAAATGTACTTAGGATGATGTCAAGATTTTGGGCATGATATTTTATAGAGCCGGAGTACACTAATATTTCATCAAAAAAACCACCAAAAACTAATCCAATAAAGGATATAAATTCAGGTTCATCAAATCCATGAATACCACCTGCACATTTTTCAGAATGAATGGCATCAACACAAAATTATACAAGCAATACGAGCTCCTCAGACTAGTTTGAGGTATGTCTAATTGTATCACTCTTAACTGATGATACCCTGATCTCAAGTAAAACTTAGAGAAAATTGTGTAAAGTATTAGTTTATTGAATATATCATCAATTCATGTAAGGGGATACTTATTCTTTTCCATCATTTTGTTCAATATATGATAGTCCAAACGAAAGAGAAAAGTCTCATCAGCATTCCTGGAGAAAATTTTGGAAGAACACCCAGGTGATGTACTAGGTTGTATGAAAACCTTAGATTATAGATATTCTTACTAAACTTTCAATTTCCTATTGGTTTCATCTTTTAAGGAGGGATAGAAAATGGATATACTCCTGGAACTAACTCGATCATGAACTTGGTCACTTTCTCAGGTGGTATGTTGCAGAAAAAATTAGGGAAAATTATAAAAATGGTCTACCATTAGAGGAAAGGTATTCTATTGTATTCCACCATCATCTAGAGAAATACCTATTATTTGAGACAAGAGACAATCAAATCTACACTGAATTGGTCCTGCACGACCATCCTGAAGATCCCACTCACCTTGGTGAAAATAGTTGCATCCTTTTGGATATAAAAAGGTTACTCTCCCCTAATAATATTTAATGTGATCCTAGTACAAAACTAACTAATCCATAAATATAATCAAATAAAAAAACTATCATTTCCATCATAAATAGTTCCCAAAATAAATGGTAACAACCAACTTCTAGAGAACATTCCATGCAACATTTGATATTCTTTGATCGTACACCCAATAATGTTTTAATGGTCATGACACAATCCATGTCTTACACAACCAATACAAAACCATTTTCAAAAAGTGAATATATAAAGTAATGTGATTCTCCTATATCAAAAAAACGCAAGAAAAGGGTAGATAATATAATAATCATACCTCTAATGATAGAAGGTTTTACATCAAAAATAGATAGAGTAGATTGTCCCTACCCTTCACTCTAGTATGACCCACTATGCTGCTCCATCTAGATGGTACTACCACTCCTACACTAGAAACCATGTCCCCTACCTCGGTCAGAATATACAGTGGAACTATAGCTACCAGTCTTCTAAGGGGTAGTGGAGTCCTTCCAAGACTCTAGAACCAATGATGACCCACTTCCACTACTCTCTAATTTTATGCCCCTAAAAACCCTCCACAGGTGGCCCATCCTACCACAAGCATGGCACTCTAAAGAAGGTAATAAACACTGAGGCCACTTATGGACAAACATTCCACACTATTAGCACTACAACATAATATGGTACTTAGATAGATTCCCGCTTTTATGGTTTCTCTTCCTACTATTTCCAAAGTGATAACTACCATACTGGAACTCTTTTATAGTAGAGGAATATCTTCTTGTTTTTGTTACTAAAATATCATGCATTTTGTTTGGGGACTCTCTCAGATTTACTTTTGTGATGAGAGCCTAATTTATGATTTCTGAAGAGTTACTCAAGTGAAAAATCATCACCTAGGACCTGATCTCATAGTGATGCCCATCCTAAAAACTGCTTGCCTTATAAACCTCATCATCTTATAATGATGGCACAAAGAACTAAAATTTGGTTAAATGTTCAGCACAGTACATCACTAACATACCCTCCTATAATGGGTTCATGAACTAGCAAGCCTTATAATCCCTTAACACCTCTAGATAGAAGTGTCTCATAAACATTATCTCAAAGTCCTTCAAGGATAACTCATCTTTCTGCCTAAATTTCTCTAAAGTGTCCCACCAATGCTTGGAATATTGAAAAAGAATGTATGCAGTAAGATTCACCCTCATATCTGTAGGTGTATCAATGTTCTTGAAGATATTCAAGACTAACTCGATCCAAAACTCATCTTCCTAAGGGTTCCCCTCTCTAGTGAATGTATATGGCAATGTAGTTTAAACTCTCTCTTCATCTCAATCATCAAAGGTAAAGTGATAACAATATCTCTTTACATGGATCACATGACCCTTAGAAATCTATCATGAATCTAAACATCTATTTGGTTCTCAAGATCTACAGGAAGCTCTAGTTCAGGTGTGTTAGTAGCATGATGATTGTCCCTACCCTGACACTCAATTTAAAGATGATGAGGAGTCATTTTCTCAATAAAAAAACAAACTCTTTTGAACACTAGATAAAAATAAGGTCAACCTCAATAAGTGATAATAATAGAGAACCACTGGCTCATGGTCTTTCTAAACCTGGCTTAACAAGAGAATTTTCATGACATAACAGTTTATTTATTCCCTTTTTCATCATATATAACAAGGATATCATTTCATAGTACATAAAGGAAAATATATTACATGTAATAAATATCTATCTATCATGAAAAATTCATGTCAATACATATAACTACATGCCTATCATGATGAATTTATAATCATATTTCTCCATACCAGGTCATGAGTATAAATCTAAAGAAACCATAAAATCACACAACACGTGAGTCACCCAATTTGAAATAATATCAACTATAATAAGTGAACAACATGAACAACAATTACATCCCTAGGTACTCGGATTTTTCCTCATACATGAGTTAGATAATACCATTAAAAAAATAATTAATAGGTTATGACACTTTCCTAATCTTTTTTCTACCTTTTATAAATATTAAATAAATAGAAAATAAAAACCTAATTCTCTTGTACTAATTTGATCAAGGAATCTCTCATGTGACCAAATCGGGTTGTCACTAGTCCTTAAGAGTGACTCCTCATACACCAAGGGTTACTGATTATTAGTGGGGGTGTGAGGAACAGTGTGGGGAGAATGTACCCCCAAGTATAGAGTTGTAATTACTATGGAATAAATATCATAGTAACAAAAATAGCAGAAACTATGCAATAATAGTAGATAAATTAAATATTTAAGACAAGTGATCAATACAAAAAAATGAAATGAAAGGTTGGAATGTATCTAAGTATCAAGTTGAATGTAAAATAGATAAATGAAAAAAAACTCAAAAAAGCCACTAAATACCATGGTCTTGATCCCCACGTTGGTCATGTATCCAAGATCCAACCCATCCTGTAAGTAATAGTCAAAAACAAGGTCCTTTTCCCTTATCTTAAACAACATACATATAGTCTATTTGGGTACTAAATGGTGGTCCTAATAGGGTCTGATTAAAACTCGGTAGGTCGACAACACTATATCTAAACCAAACCAGTCCTATAGTTAGTGGATAAAATAAAGTGATAAAAAGGAGTATTAATTAATCAGTTGATATAATATAACAATTAACATTGTTAAAAACCATGTCTTGATAATTATGATCATATAGAATCACCATGCCAATTATAACCATATATCCATGGAATAAAAAAATAAAGGGGGCAATACCTATTTATAATCATTTCATCATAAACGGTTCAAGATGTTTATATAATTATTTCATCATAACCGAGAAACTTCTTTTATATAATCATTTCAACATAACTAGAACAAGAAGTTTATATATGCAATTCAGAATGAATGGGTCAATACCTTTATATAAACATTTCAACATGACAAGGCCAAGACATTTATATAATAATTTCATAAAAATATAACCATGTCATTTATATAATAATTTCAGTATAATAATATCATATAAAAGTATATCTAGAAATTTCAATAAAAAGGTAAACCAGTTTTTCAAATTGGACTTATCACATGTAATCATATAAGGTCTCATGTCATGATAATTCATGTTTCAAACCAATATCCAATTCATTTTCATTCAAGGGTAGGCTCACCCTATGGGTAGTTATATGCTAGGTCTCAACATTGTTGGATCCAAAGGGATCTAAGGAGTATTAAAAACACATTATTATCATCACCCATAATTTGGTTAGTAAACATGAATGTTGTGTCATCATGATCACATAGTATTAAACACACTTAAATAAATAGAAACGGGTTATAGAGATTTATTCTAGACCACCTAACTTTATTCGGTGATCAAAGAAACACTACTAATAAGGAACACCAACGAATAATGAAGGAGAAGGGGATCACAAGGAAAACATAGATCACATAATAATTAAGATCATATCCTAATTCAATTATGGCCTGGAGATCACATTTCCATAATGAAGGATAACAGTGGAAGGGAGAAAACCAAATAAAAGAAACTCACTGGAGACCAAAAGTTATATCAGGACATCAGGGATGGAATGAATTTCAAAAAATCACTTGGATTCTCCCTAAGGTTTGAGATAGGAGGCTACAAAATTAATGAAAAAAATCATATGTGCGTTGTGAATAAAAATGGTTGGTCCTGATGAATTCATTTCATGGAATCATTTCATGGCACATACATTGAAAAACATGTCTCCTCAAGTAAAAAGTAAAATATTTCACAATGTGTAACAAATTCCCAAATTGTATAACATTCACTCCTTAAAACCATTTTATGAATTCTTATGAGTGATGGATTCAAGTAGTGTGTTACTTAGATGGTGTGAATATTTCCTGTAGTCAGTAGTCACTGTAGATTCCTCTAGAAATCCTGAACATTATTCAAATCCACCCAAGCACGAGGAGAATCCCTTTTCAAACATTTCCATATTTATAACCAGACTCCAGTAATTCCAAAAACACACATACATCCTCAAACATTATGTCAGTATCCCTGATAAAAGCTCTTCATTACCAAGAAATTGTTTGGCCACCAAGGTTTAAAATAAGAATAACCCAAATATAAGTGAGGTTTAACCAAAACTCAAATAGTTATGTACCTAGAAAATAATGGTATCTTGAAACCTTTCACATTGAAACATCCTCTGATTGGGAACTCTCTCACATATCCAAATGGGGTTGGTAACTATACCTTAAGCATGGTGCCCCATACACCAGGTCTTCCAAATATAAATAGGGGTTCAAGGAACATAGCAGGGACACTATACCCCTTGGTATAGAGTTGTAATAATAGTGAAATAAATATCATAGTAACAAAAATAGAAAAATATTGCAATAATAGAAAATAAACCAAATACTGAAAGTGAAAAATCAATCCAAAAATATGAAAAATAATGTAATTAAAGGATGGAGTGTATCTAAGTGTCAAGATAAATGTAAAATATATAAATCAAAAGACAACTCAAAGAAGACACAAAATAAACCACTCATGATCCCCATGTCGGTCATATCTCCATGATCTAACCGATCAAGTAATAAAAATCGATAACAATGACCTTTTCTTTTATATAAACTTGCAACCATGTACTCTTCTTGGGTACCAAATGGAAGACTGAATAGGGTGTGTGTAAAACATAGTAGGTTGACACCACCATGCCTAAACAAAACTATATCGATAGTATGTTTAGGAAATAAAGTGATAAACAAGATTATTATCTAATCAATTAATATAATATAATAATTAACCTACTTCAGCGCCATAGTGGAATAACTTTGGTCATGCATCATCACCATGTCAATCATAACCACAAGTCCATGGAATAATCATATAACTAGAAAAGGCCCTTTGTATAAGATTTCAACATAACTAGGACATCCCCTTTATATAATAATTTCATCATAACTATTCCAATACCATTATATAAGAATTTTAGAATAATAAGGCCAAGCCCTTTATAATATCATTTCAGCATAATCGGACCAATCGCTTTATATAAGAACATCAGCATAACAATATCATATCGAAGTATCGCTATACATTTCAATAAATAAGTAATCCATTTTTAAAAATTGATCCTATCAAAATAAATCTTCTAACGTATCATGTCATGCTAACTCATGTTTCAAACCAATATCCAATTCATTATTGTTCAAGGGTAATCTCACCCTATGAGTATCCGTAAGCCAAGTCTAAACACTCTTGGATCCAAGGATTAGTCTAAACACAATATTATCATCACCCATTATTATTTTAGTTGAATTTCTTGTTGTGTTAGCACGATCACATAATATTTCACATGCTTAAACAAATAGAAACATCCAATAGGGATTTTTTCTAGACCACCTACCTTTATCCAGTGATCAAAGAAACACTCTCAATAGGGAACACTAATAAAGAATTAAGGTGAAGTAGATCATAAAGAAAACCTAGATCGCAATAGCATCAAGATCAGATCCCAATTCAATGGAGGTTAGAAGATCACAACAATTTAAATAAGGATAGTGATAAAGGGGATAAAACTAAATTAAATGAACTCACCATAGATCAAACGCTAGATCAGGGCATCCAGGATGGAAAGAATTTCCAAAACAGTTTCCTAGAGTCTCCCTAAGGTCTGATAGTGTAGGCTGCATGATGAATGAAAAAAATCATATGTGCATCATGAATAAAGACCACTGGTCCCAATGAATTCACTTTGTGAAACCCTTTCACAGAATGAATTTAACATATACCAAAAAACGTGTCACCTCGGGTTAAAAATACACTGATAGACTTTTCCTTGGCGTGTACTAAATTCATGGCTTGTATTACATTCACATCCTAAAACCATTACATTGATTCTTTTAAGTGAAATATTCACATCATGTATTACTTATAGGGCATTAATATTCATACATGAAGTGGTCACTATAGATTCCTATAGAAATCAAGAAAAGCCTTCAAAACAACTTAAGCCTGAGTAGAATCCCTTTACAACCTTAGACACATTTATACCTTAACTCCACTAATTAAAATAAACATACATCTCATAACATTATTTCATTTTCCCCAATAAAATCCCTCTATCGCCAAAAAAAGGTTTGATGTCCAAGGTTTAAAATAAGAAAAACCCAACTAAAAAGAGGAGTTCAACCAAAACTCATAGAGGGACAGACCTGTAAAATAAAGGATCTTATAATGGGACATTATATGGCTAAAAATAATCCCATTCAATGATATTGGGGACACTATTGAGTGATTTAGGGGTTTTTAAATTCACTTTTCACTTTACTCATGTTTACTTTTTCCAAAGGTAACTTTCACTTTCACCATTGAAAATTAATTAAAAAAAAATCTATTAATATTTATTTTTAAACTAATTTTATTATTATAATCCTAGATATTATATTAATTTTACTAATAAAATTTCAATGACTAATAAATGTTAATTTTATATTAAATGTTCTTAACACCTAAATAAGTTTTTAAGGTAATTACATTTTTAATCTCAAAATTTATGTGTGATTTGAAATTATTAATGTAAATATTTTTTAGGACATAAATTAATTTTTTATAAATAAAATGACGTTTATGTGTCATTTAATTGAATTAATTACTTAATTTTACAAATATATTAATTAATAAAAAGAAAAGACAAAAAATAGTTTTCTTTATTAAAGTAACATTTTTCATTAGTTCTAAAAATGTTTTGCATGATATTTATAAGTGAAAATAATATTTTTAAATGAATAATGTTGTTCCTTATTTTAATAATTTATCACTTAAATAGTTTTATAACCTTTTAGGTCATTCTTATATATTTATAAAGTTAAGAAAATTATAATTTTCATAAAAACCTCATTATTAATCTAAAATGATATTTTCATAAAATGATCAATAATTCATACTATATATATTTTGATATTCTAAACTCAAAAAAATTATCTAGTTATATTTCCAAAAATATTATATTTATATTTTTAAACAAAATATAATGGTAAACCACCTTTATTTAAAAACCCTTCATAAAAATTAAGTGTTTCTAATATTAGTTCATATCAATTTTATAATTTAAATAATTAAAATATTTTTTATCATATTTAGATATATTATACGTTATCATAATGGTATTTTAGAGTTTATTATTTTAATTTACTAATGTATCATGACCTTTGTTTTAGTGTGTGTGAAGAAAGAAGTTGAACTTAATATTATTTAAAGGAAAAAATGTATACACTGAAAACACAGGACGTTACACTAATGATTAGAATAAGTGATACATATAATTCTTCCACTATTAGATAGTTTTCCCTCAATGATCGGAATTTGTTTGTGATTAAATGGTATCATGGCTTTAACTGGGATAGATTCTCTCACTTTAACTTTTATTTCGGATGCTGATTCTTAGTTCACTATGTTAAGTATTCTAAGAGAGGGGTGACTCAAGGTATATCAGATAAAACTAATTCCCGTTTTAATGTGTGTTTCATTCACAAAAAAAACACTATTCTCTCTATTTCTCATTTTAATGTATAAATAAAATTGAAGACATGTGTGAGACCCATAAATTTTACTTGGTTCACCCTAACTAGGTTAGTCTAAGGAGTATACAGAGGAATTTTTCTAATGTACCAAAAACCAGTATAGCACACTGTTGTTACAATGTTTTGTGTAGTATCATGGTCCCATCTTGTTCATAACCAATCACGCATTGAATTCCCATAAATATCTCTATTGAATTTAATATAAAAATCCTCTATAATATTCTTTTGATTATTAGTATTGTCTCTGATTTGGTTTACACTAAGATGGGTATGACAGGAAGATCTTTTTTCATCCAAGAGATAAAATCCAATTCAGCCCATAATTTAATTCATAGAACATTTTTCACTACATACATGAATTTTTGGAACATTGTTCAACATTTACATCCTTTATGGAGAATTGTTCATAGTGAACTCCCCTTTGTGGATTATTTTCTCCCATGAACATTCTTCATGGAATATATTTTTGTACAAACTTTTGTGTACTCTCCTATATGGAATCTCTTCCAAAAACTTCTTTTGTGGATTTCACATCATAGACTAACTTTTATGAACTTTACTTAGAAAAATCGTTTTTTTGGATCGTGCTTCACAAAATACATTCAGTTTTAGATGAATTTCTCAAGAAATAATATTCTTTTATGAGATTATATTTTATACTTAATGAGGTGGTTATGGGACCTTTATATTGGAAAATATCACCAATAATATTCTAATAAAGAAATTATAGTTCACCAATTCACTTAATCTCAATTGCTTACTAATTTAACTTTGCTGTATCATGCACTGTAAACCCCCTTCACAGTGCATCAACCAACTTCACTATCCACATACTCCCCTCACGGTTAAAAAAATTAATTTCTTATGATCATGTAATAACTTCATGATTGAGTGATAATCACTACATTATTAATACATACTCATTTTGGTACCCTGCAGATTTACTTCATGGTCTATGTAGTTAACCTTGCAGTCTTCTAGCCGTGAACTTCCTCTGTAACTCTTTGAACTTACTTACTGGTCTATGAACATGACCTCATGGGTCTTGTAATTAAACTTGATGTCCAAATACTTAAATCATATAAAACTTCCTTACCTATATATTATTTCATCCAAAAAATAGAAAACTCCAGGAAAACTTTACAGCATTCATCAACTCCTCTTCCAGGAAAACATAAAAACATTTTTAACCTACATTGTAAAAAAATTCAATAACCCAAAAATACAAAATCATAATCATGAGGTATTTTTGGCCAACACCCATAATTTTTTAAAATCTTATAAAAATTCAGGTCCCCAAAGTAAAATTCAAAAATATAACTCCTGATATATAAACTCCATCCATGGATCGTAACTTCAGGCTAGTAATGTCTAGATTGACCTCCAAATCCTTCTCAGAAACATGTAAAATATATTTATATATATAGGGGTGAGTATCCATGAATACTCTGTAGTATCATAAAAAAAATATCATGTAATTATGGTAAAATAATATTAATTCCCAATTAAATAAATGTTAGAACTAATACACACCAATACTAGGTTAACTAAATCAACCTCATCATGGCTCACTCGCCCAATACAACATAAACTTTTAATAATATAATACTATAATATATTATTATCACATAAATCAAACTTTTAACTCTATCCATTAAAAATAATGCATATAAACTTCATTCCATAATAGTCATTCCATGTCTAAAATAGAGATTGGGGAATGCTGAGTAATCATCTATATGTTCCCTTGCTAACCTAGATATTTGGGGAAAACACCCAGAACCCAAAACATATTGATGTAAATAAGGTTATTCAACTTGGGTGGGGTGAGTATGAAATCTTAAATAAAATAAAATATATATATATCATATCCACATAGACAAACATAGCCTAAAGGGTTCTTATCAAACAATATTACCACAACCTATAATTGTAATCTCACATCCACAAATGTTTTCTAACAATTACTACCACTTTTAGAACATAAAACATTCCCCTTAACTCCCCATAAAAATCCACAAACATAACTATAAATTCCATTTAAACATAACATTTATCCATTTCCAAATTTACCATTTACCAGCCATATTATATTAATTATGTCAATTATTACCCATATTAAATGAAAAATAATTCATTAGTTATCCCTCGTTTTTATCCCAACCATGAACCATCATTTAATTATTAACCTATTTAGAACATCCCATAATTATTTAATTATATCCCACTAAAATTTTCATATTAGTTATTTTATTTCATATTCCATCATGTTCTATACCATCAGGAATCTACAAGAAAAACCCTACATCATACAACCACCCACCACAACCACCACTATGAAACCTATGCCTACTTCCACCAGAATTTTCAAAAAACTAATCTTATTCCACATAACTATCCTCAAAATAATCTATACAACAATAGTCACATCATCTGAGTCCAAAAACATTTCATTCACATCAAAAAAACATGACCCTTCACCATAACATAGTAAATCAATACAGAACACATTATGAAAACAACAACTTTAAAGCCATTTTTTATAGGTAGATTATTGAGGGATAACATGAGAATAAACACAATTTTCATATTATCTAATAAAATAATTCATTACCATATTTATATTATTAACCATTTATAATATTTTATTCCAATAGATAATCACATCATTAATTCTATAAATCATGGAAGTAATAAAACACACAACAACATTATAATTAGCTATATATCTCCTAAAATAATATAGAAACATATAATGTATAGGAAATACACTTTCACTTCAATTTATATATTCCATTTATTATATTTATTAGGATAATTCAAATAACTTTTTTAGATGAAAATATATGTTTGATAATTCCAAAATTCTCACACAATAAATAAGAGATTCATAATTCCCCTACCAGGACACAAATATTCAATGGTTTTCCACATAGTTACAGAGAGGTGAAAATGATCATAGGCCTAAAATCAAATTCAATATAATAGTTGGTTAAAGGTTTCTCACTTTACTCAAAATGAAAGGTTTTGATCATCCAGGATTATGAAAACAAGATGAATCAAAAAGGAAGACACTTATAAAATTTGTGAAAATAAATGAGCCAAAATCATGTGGTGATTCTCTTAGGAATTATTTTTTTTAAACCCAATCACCTACCCCTCCCATTTAATATGAATTTATCCAAATATAATGATTTTTATCACACTATTCCATATAAATTTCATAAAATAATATCATAGATCATACAAGGTTGAAGGAATTATTATTTGGAAATAGATACTAAATTTCCAAGGGTTTTTAATTAATATTCCTCATTTTTAATCACAAAAAGATATTTTATATAATGACCTAAGCCCGCTCTTCTAGACTCAGTACTAGTAAATTTTGTGTAATTTTTTATATAAAATTAATTGATCAATTACACAACAATAAAACAAAATAGTACCTTTTACTGATATAGGATATGGAGGATTATAAATAACTTTACATTTATCCAAGTAGAATAAAAATAAAACAAATTACTACTATGATTTTTCATGTGCTAACTCCAAAAGAGAAGATTTATGAAAAAGATTTCTAAGATACCTGTCAAAAATCATTTTAAAAATAACAGGTGAGATTTCAATTGCCTAGTAAGGGTTTTTAAAATTGCTAAAATAATTTTTAGAAAATCATTCCTTAAAAATAACTTTGAGAAATGATTTCAAAAGTTCTTAATATAATAACATAAAAATAAATTTTGAAATATCCATTGAAAACTTAATTGAAATTACTTACATTTAAAATATTATATGACTTTTGAAATTTGTTATGTTCAAAAAAAATTAAAGATAATTTAGTGATTTTTAGAAAACATAATGCAATATTTTGAAAACAAAAACATTATGGAAACTTGAATCATGGAAGGATATCTTGAGCCTACCCTCTTAATGAGGGATTTAGTTCACTATCCAATTCCCTAGAATATTGACAACAAATAAGGGTTGGGTTTTAGGAATATATACTTAATATTTCTTTATATACAAACATACATTTCCACTAGAGTTTCTACTTTAAAAACTTGAAAAAAATATTTAGTACATGTATGTGTCTATATATATATATATATATACAACTATATAATTATAAAATAAATATATAAGATCACTTTTAATTATATAAATAGATACAAAAATATTAATCTTCATTGGAAATTACATGTTTGACTTGGTTCGACAAAATCTCATGATACATAAATGTTGCATAATTACATGGAAGATTAATTAGCATTCACATAATTAAAAATTAATTCTTAAATCCAATAAAAAATCATTTTTATAATGTATATTCAATGCTTGTATATACCTATATATGAAAATGCATGTACGAAGTGCAATGAAAAATCAACGATATATGTCCGTAATAATTATGTTCGCATTACATGCATATGACATGATGAATTTATGACATTATTAATTTATAATTTCATACATAATATTTGGTTGATCGTAATTTATTTAAAATTGTTATATACTTGAAAATTATACAAGTATATGTACATATATATATATCACATAATAATATAAATAAATTAATGTTTAAATAAAACTTCGATAAATGAAATCAAATTAAAACAGCATGTAATTATATGAGATGATTCTTTTGAAATAAGTTGAATTATCAAAATAAAATAAAAAATTTAATATAATTAAATAGACTGTTTAAAAAATTCAAAGAAACAGCTTACTAAAAATTTATCAAAATTTTTAAAACTACTAAACATATTTGATTTGATAAATACACATATATACACAAATATATGTGTGTGTGTGTGTATGTGTGAATATTTGTAAAACAATAATAATTTTTTTAAAACAAACAAACCCTTAACCCCAGAAGATTAAGCATAATTTATATAAATGAAATTCCCTATGCAAAACTAAAAACCATAGTTATGAAAAACCAGAAACCATAGTTTTAAAATAAATAATTGTAATGTTTTCTTAGAATAAAATATAATTTTGATTAATTGAACAATTAAAAATAAAATTCCCTTACCTACTTTATTTGTATAAAATATTTATCTTTTCTTGACATAAGATTAAACACCTCTCCTCTTGCTCGCAGAAAAGAAAAAAACAAAGTGTCTCCCTTTTCTTTGCTACATGATATTTATAATTATACAATTCTCTTGATAGAGCTTCCTAATTATATCTAAATTATATTATGTAATATTAATAGGATTGGTTTTATATTATTTCATTATTTATGATAAAAAATTTCAGTTTTGTTTTATGAAAATTGTGTCTTAAGATTCTGATAGGTGGTTTCATACTACTATAGATGTACAGCGATGCTTAATATAATTTTAATACTTTCTTCATCACTTTCAACAGAATAAAGAAAATCTAGAAACAATTTTATTTCCTCCAATTTTTCGTTTGGATGTTTTCATTGTCAAGAAATAATAAATTATATACATATTTATAATCAAATTGAACCAAAAGAATCAGTCACGTGAATAATTTGAACAAAAATCATTAATTTTTTTTTCAAATCTAAGAATAAAACTCAACTAATACAACGAATGAACAAAAACACACATAAAAAAATGACTTCCAACATCATTATAGGAATAAAATTAGAGAAGAGGAAAAACTCAATAAATCACAAACATATTCATACACCAAAATAAATAAAAATATGTATACCTTAAAAGATCCAAGAATAATTTTACAAGAAGAAGTAAAATATTTGACATCAAAATCATATTAGAATAGATCTGGGATTCGAACTTATTACATGGATTCAACCTCACATCTAACAGTGAATCAAGGCTCATCTCCTTCAACTTCAAATCCATGAATCAGAACCCATCTGAGCTCAAACCTCTTCCTTTGAGATCAGCTTGTGTCGGGTCTCGACTCCCAAAGATGATCTAGTTGGTCAAGCTTCTCCCAATAAGGAGACTTACGCGAATTGAAGATGAACCCTATTAACACTCTTTCCCCCTTTTTTCGTTAAATTGTGTTTTATTTTTTTTTTAATTTAATAATAAAATAACATATATATTAATATCATAAATTTTAATAAATGTGTATATATAATAAATTCAAAATAAAAATTAATAATTCTTTTAAATAATTTCATTATATATTTTTAAAATAATGATTATATATATTTATCTTATGTAAATAAATTATTAAGCATCTCTTTTATTTTTAATAAATTTATTTACATTTTCATATTTATCATTCTAATTTAATTTCTTTTATAAAAATGAATTTATTTAAATAAAAGTCTAAACATAATTTATAATTATAAAACAAATTTATAAATATATACCATAATAATATTCTATTTAATTTAAAAAAATTATATTATTTTAATTATTATTTTTTATTAAAACAACATATTAGAAAATATTCTTTCATGATACTATTTTCATAAAAGTTTAATTAATTTATGTCATTATGTATTTAAAAAGTGACAGTAATATAAATTAATTTAACAAAATTTCTTTAAATCTCATATTATTTATTTAAAGTATAATTCATTACTTTTTTACTTAATATTTCTAGTATGTTACATTCTCTCCCCCTTAAATGAATTATTCCATCATATTTCCTTTTTCAAACTTGATAAAATTATGAATTTTCAACTTCAGAATGAAAGAATTTATAAGGGGACTTAAAAATATAAATAAATTGTTATCACGTAGAATTTTTTTTCCTCAACAGAAAATATCAAATCTCCAAAGTTTCCTTGAACGTTCCTATGATACCAATTATAATGACCTGAGCTCGCTCTTCAGAACTTAATGCTGGAAAATGTTGTGTAATTTTTTTTATAAAATTAATTGAACAGTTACACAACACTGACACAAACGAAGACCTTTTACCAGTCTAGGTTCTGAATAATTAGAACAAAACTTTACATTTATCAGAGTTGAATAAAAATAAAACAAATTCATACTATAATTCTGCATGCGCTAACACCAAAAGTGAAGCTGTCTCAAAACGAACATCTAAGATACCTATGAAAATTCATTTTTAAAACAAAGGGTGAGAATTCAATTTCCCAGTAAGGGGTTTTTAAATTTCTGAAATACTTTTTAGAAAATAATTCCTTGAAAATAAATTTGAGAAATTATTTAAAAATTTCTATAGATAATAATATAAAAATAGTTTTTGAAATATCCTTTGAAAACATAATTGAAATTACTTGAATTTAAAATATTATATGACTTTTGAAGTTACTTGCGTACAAAAAAAATTAAAGATAATATAGTAATTTTTAGAAAACATAATGAAAGATTTTGAAAAACAAATTATGGAAACTTGAAAAATCAATGGATATATTGGGCCTACCCACATAATGAGGGATTGGCTTCACTCCCCAATTACCTACCATATTTACAATGACCAAGTGCAAGGTTTTATGAAAATATTTTTAAACTTTATTTATATACATTCATAAATTTCCACTGGAGTTTCAACTTTAAAAACATGAACAAAATCTTTAGTACATGTAAATGTTTATATATATACAACTATATAATCATACAGGAAATAAATAAGCTCACATTTAATTATATAAATAAATACATAAATACTAATCTTCATTTGAAATTACAAATTTTACTTGGTTTGACCCAATCTCATGGAACATAAACTTTTGAAAATTACATGGAAGATTAATTATCATTCTCATATATAAAATTTAATTCTTAAATCCCATAAAAATCATTTTAGGAAAGTTTATTCAATGCTCATATATACCTATATATGAAAATTCATGTACAATGTGGCATCACAAATCATCAATATATGGACATTATAATGATTTTCACATGACATGCATATGACATGATGAATTTATGATATTCTTACTTTATAATTTAATACATATTATTTGGTTGATAATAATTTATTCAAAATGGTTATATAAATGAAAATTATACATGTATATAAATATATATATATATATATCATATAATAACCAAAATAAATTCATGTTTAAATAAAACATTGATAAATGAAATCAAATTAAAAAAACATATAATTATATAAGATGATTATTCCAAAAATAAGTTGAATTAGAAAAATAAAATCAAAATTATAATATAATTAAATAGACTATCTAAAAAATTCAGAGCAGCATCTTACTAAAAATTTATAAACTTTTTCAAAACTACTAAACATATTTGATTTGATAAATACACATATATACACATATATATTTATATATTCATCTTTATAAAACAAATATAATTTGATTATAAAAAAAACTCTTAACACTAGAAAATTAAACATAATTTAAGTAAATGAAATTCCTTACACAAAACCAAAAACCATATTTATGAAAAACCAGAAACCATAGTTTTAAAATAAATAAATTTAATTTTATCTATGAAGAAAATATGATTTTGAGTACTTTAATGATAAAAATAAATGTTGCTTACCTATTTTATCTATAGAAAATAATCATCTTTTCTTGACATAATATTAAACACCACTCCTCATGCTCGTAGAAAATAAAAAAATAGAGCTTCACACTTTTCCTTGCTACACGATACTCAGAATTATACAAATATCTTGATAGATATTCCTATTTATAGCCAAATTATATTCTTTAATATTAAAAAGGATTAGTTTTATATAATTTAATTATTTAAGATAAACTTTTTCAGTTCGGTTTTTTGAAAATTTCGTCTTTAGATTCTGATAGGTGGTTTCATACTGTGGTAGATGTATAGCGATGCTTAATATAAATTTAATACTCGCTGCATCACTATCAACATAAAAAATAAAATCTAGAAACGATTCCATTTCATCTAATTTGGGGTTTAGATGTAACGCTTTTCGGGAAATCTTGAATTGTATACATATCTTATAATCAAATTGAACCAATAGAATCAATCACGTAAATACTTTGAAGAAAAATAATTAAATTCTTAGTTCAAATATTAGAAGAAAACTCAACTGATATAATGAATGAACAAAAATGAAGATATAGAAAATGACTTCCAAAATCATTCGAGGAATAAAATTGGATAAGAGGATAAACTCAAGAAATCATGAACTGATATAGATGCGAAATTAAATAAAAATATGCCTACCTTAAAATACTTGAGAATTTATTTATAGGATAAAGTGAAATATTTGAGTTTAAAATCCTGCCCAAATAGATATGGGCTCTGAACTTCTTACATAACTTCAACCTCGTATCTAAACATGAATCAAATCTCATCTCATTCATCTTCGACTCCATGAATTATATCCCATCTAAGATCGGTCTTCATCGGGTCTTGACTCCCATAGAAGAACCACTCGGTTTAGTATCTCCTCAGAAGGAGAATTGCATGACCCGCAGAGGAACCCTACTGACCATGTTTTCACCTTTTTCATTAAATTTTGTTTTCAGTTTTTTTTAAATTTAATCAGAAAATAACATATATATTAATATTAGAAATTTTAATATATAATAAATTCAAAATAAAAGGTAATAATTCTTTTAAATAATTTTATTATATATTTTAAAAAAATGCTTATATATATTTATATTATGCAAATCAATTATGAAGAATCTATTTTATTTTTAATAAATTTATTAAAAAATTTATATTTATCATTATAATTTAATTTCTTTTATAAAAATGAATTTATTTAAATAAAATTCTAAACATTATTTATAAATATTAAACAAATTTATAAAAATATATCATAATAATATTATATTTCATTTAAATGGAATTACTTTCTTTTAATTATTATTGTTTATTAAAATAAAATATTTGAAAATATTATTTCATGATACTATTTTCATAAAACTATATTTAATTTATGTCATCATGTATTTAAAAAGTGAATGTAATATAAATTAACAAAAACAAATTTCATGAAATCACATATTATTTATTTAAATCAGAATTTATTAATTAATTAATTAATATTTATGGAATGTTACATTATCTCCCCCTTAAATGAATTGCACCCTCACAATTCCTTTATTAGACATGAGAAAATTCTGAATTTTTAACTTCAGAATGAATGAATTTCTAAGGTGAATTAGAAATCTAAAAAAAGACATATCATGTAGAATTTGTTTTCCTTAATATACAATATCTAATCTCCAAAGTTTTTTAGACTATTTATATGATATAAACTATAACAACATGATACCTCTATTATAGACTTAGTTCTTGAAAATTCTGTGTAATTTTTTTATAAAAGTAATTGAACAATTACACAACACTAACAAAAATGACGACATTTTACCATTTTGGGCTCTATAGAGTTAGAAAAAATTATAAATTTATAAAATTAAATAAAAATAAAACAAATACCTACTATGATTCCACATGAAATAACTTCAAAAGAAAATCTATCAAAAAAATAACTTCTAAGATACCACTAAAAAATAATTTTAAAACAAAGGGTGAGCATTCAATTGCCCAGTAAGGGGTTTTGAAATTGATAAAATACGTTTTAGAAAATATTTCCTTGAAAATAACATTGAGAAATGCTTTCAAAAAAAAATTAGATAATAATATAAAAATACTTTTCAAAATATCATTTGAAAATCTAATTGAAATTACTTACATTTAAAATATATTTTGAATTTTGAAATTAATTATGTACAAAAATTGTTTTAAAAATAATCCAGTGATTTTTAGAAAACATAATGAAAGATTTTGAAAACAAAAACATTATAGAAACTTGAAACATAAAAGGATATATTGGGCCTACCCACTTGATGATGGATTGGATTCACTCTCCAATTCCCTACCATATTTACAACTACTAAGATCTAGGTTTTATGAAAATATTTTTATGTTTACTTTATATAAATATATACATTTCCACTAGAGTTTCTACTTTAAAAACATGTAAAACATCTTTAGTACATGTATATATTTATATATATATAAAAATGAATAATCATACAGAAAATACATAATCTCACTTTTAATTATATAAATAAATATGTAAATACTAATATTCATTGTAAATTACATGTTTGACTTGGTTCGACCAAATCTCATGATACATAAACTTTTCATAATTTCTTTAAAGATTAATTGGCATTCACGTACATAAAATTTCATTCTTAAATCCAATAAAAATTAATTTTTATAAAGTTTATTCAATACTTGTATATACCTATATATGAAACTTCATGTATGAAGTTCCATGAAAAATCATCGATATATGGCCATAATCATGATTTGTGCATGACATGCATATGACACGATGAATTTATGATATTCTTAATTTATAATTTCATACTTAATATTTGGTTGATCATAATTTATTTAAAATGGTTATATACTTGAAAATTATAAAAAAAATTATACATTTATATATCACATAATAACCAAAATAAATTCATGTTTAAATAAAACTTCAATAAATGAAATAAAATTAAAAAATATAATTATATAAGTTGATTCTTCTGAAATAAGTTGAATAATAAAAAATTTAATATAATTAAATAGACTATCTAAAAAATTTAGAGCAGAAAATTACTAAATTTTTTTCAAAATTTTTAGAACTATTAAACATATTAGATTTGATAAATACACACACACACATATATATATATATGCATATTTTTAAGACAAAGATAATTTTTTTTACAAAAAAACCCTTAACATTAGAAGATTAAGAATAATTCAAGTAAATGAATTACCTTACGTAAAACCATAAACCATAGTTAGGAAAAACCAGAAACTGTAGTTTTAAAATAAATAATTGTAATGTGTTCTTAGAAGAAAATATGATTTTGAGTACCTGAAAAATTAAAAATAAATGTCCCTTACCTATTTTATCTATAGAAAATATTCATCTTTTCTTAATATAAGATTAAACACCGCTCTTTATTCTCACAGAAAAGAAAAAAATAGAGCTTCACCCTTTTCCATGCTACATGATACTCAAAATTATACAAATCTCTTGATAGAAATTCTTATTTATAGAAAAATTCTATTATGTAATATTAAAAGGAGTAGTTTTATATTATTTCATTATTTATGATAAAATTTTTCAGTTTAGACTTTTGAAAATTGCGACTTAATATTTCGATAGGTGGTTTTATGTTATTGTAGTTGTATAGTGATGGTTAAAATAAATTTAATACTCACTGCATTACTGTCAATAGAACAAATCAAATCTATAAACAATTATATTTCCTCCAATTTTTGGTTTATAAGTAACGCTTGTCAAGCATGCATGAATTTTATAGCTATTTTATAATCAAATCAAACCAAAAGAATCAATCACATGAATACTTACAACCAAAATAATTAAATGTTTCATTTAAATCCAAGTAGAAAAATCAACTCATACAATGAATGAACAAAAATTAATATATAGAAAATGACTTCTGACATCATTCAAGGAATAAAATTGGTGAAGAGGAAAAACTCAAGAAATTGTGAACAGATTCAGACACCAAATAGAAGCTACATATGTCCACCTAAAAAGATACGAGAATCGATTTACAGGTGAAAGTAAATGATTTGAGTTCAAAACCTTACCCGAATAGATCTGGGCTTCAAACTTCTTTCATGTCTTCGACCTGACATCAGAAGATGAATCAAAGCTCGTCTCTTTTAGCTTCAACTCCATGAATCAGAACCTATCTGAACTTGATCCTCTTCCTCTGAGCTCAACCTACGTCGGGTATTGACTCCCATAGAAGATCCACTCATTCCAGCTTCTCCCAAGAAAGATACTTCCACGACTAAAAGACGAACCCTACTGACCCTATTTTCCCCTTTTTTCATTAAATTTTGTTTTCTATTTTTTTATTTTAATTAGAAAATAACATATATATTAATTAATTAAATTTTAATATATATGTATATATAATAAATTCAAAATAAAAAGTAATAATGATTTTAAATAATTTCATTAGATAATTTTAAAATAATGCTTATATATATTTATCTTATGTAAATAAATTATGAATCATCTCTTTTATTTTTAGTAAATTTATTAACATTTTTAAATTTATCATTCTAATATAATTTCTTTTATAAAAATGAATTAATTTAAATAAATTTTTAAACATAATTTATAATTATAAATCATATTTATAAATATATACCATAATAATATTATATTTCATTTAAATATAATTAAATTATTTAAATTGGTATTATTTTTTAAAAACAAAAAATTATAAAATATTATCCCATGATACTATTTTCATAAAAGTGTAATTAATTTATGTCATTATGTATTTAAAAGGAGACAATAATATAAATTAAGGTAACAAAATTTTATAAAATCAAATATTATTTATTTAAATTAGAATTCATTGATTAATTACTTATCATTTCTGGGATGTTACATTCTGCCCTCCTTAAATGAATTGTGCCCTTGCAATTTGTTTTTCATCCTTGAGAAAATTCTGAATTTTCAACTTTAGAATGAATGAATTTCTAAGGGGAATTAAAAATATCAAGAAAGCGTTATCACAAAGATTTTTTTCCTCAATAGGAAATATCTAATCTCCAAAGTTTTCTAGACCATTCCTCTAATACCAAGTATAACAAACTAAGTCTGCTCTTCCAAACTCAATGCTTGAAAATGCTATGTAATTTTTTTTATAAAATTAATTGAACAATTACACAACACTAACACAAATGAGGACCTTTTATTGGTCTAGGTTCTAGAGGATTAGAAAAAACTTTACATTTATCAGAGTTGAATAAAAATAAATCAAATGTATACTATGCTTCAGTGTGCAATAACTCTAAAAGAAAAGCTATCTTAAAAAATAGATTCTAAGATACCTATGAAAAATAATTTTTTTAAAAAAGGGTGAGAATTCAATTTCCCAGTAAGGGGTTTTGAAATTTCTAAAATACTTTTTATAAAATATTTCCTTTAAGATAAATTTGAGAAATTATTTCAAAAGTACTTTAGATAATAATGTAAAAATAAATTTCAAAATATCCTTTGAAAAAATAATTGAAATTACTTACATTTAAAATATTATACAACTTTTGAAATTACTAACATAAAAAAAATTATGATAATTCAGTGATTTTTAGAAAACATAATGCAATATTTTGAAAACAAAAACATTATGGAAACTTGAAACATCGAAAGATATCTTGGGTCTACCCACTTAATGAGGGATTGGGTTCACTCTCCAATTTCCTACCATATTTACAACGACCATGTGATGGGTTTGACGAAAATATTTTTAAGCTATCTTTATATACATAAATATATTTCCACTATATTTTCTACTTTAAAAACATGAAAAACATATTTAGTACATGTATATGTTTATATATATATATATATATATAATTATATAATCCTATATGAAATACATAAGCTCTTTTTAAATTGTATAATTAAATACATAACTACTAATCTTCATTGTAAATTACATGTTTGACTAGATTCCACCAAATATCATGATACATAAACTTTGAATAATTACATAGAAGATTAATTAACAGTCACGTACTTAAATTTTCATTCTTAAATCCAATAAAAATTCATTTCTATAAATTTTATTAAATGCTCGTATATACCTGTATGTAAAAATTCATGTACGAAGTGCCATGAAAAATTATCGACATATGGCCATAATCATGATTTATGTATGACATGCATATAACATGATGTATTTTTCATATTCTTAATTTATAATTTCATACTTAATATTTTATTGATAATAATTTATTTAAAATGTTTATATACTTGAAAGTTATACAAGTATATATACATATATATATATCACATAATAACCAAAATAAATTCATGTTTAAATAACACTTCAATAAATGGAATCAAATTAAAACATGTAATTATAGAAGATGATTTTTACAAAATAAGTTGAATTATCAAAATAAGATGAAAATTTTAATATAATTAAATAGATTGTATAAAAAATTCATAACAGCATCTTAATAAAAATTTATCAAAATTTTTAAAACTACTAAATATATTTAATTTGATAAATACACATATACATATATATATATATGTGTTCGTCATTGTAAAACAAATAAAATTATTTAAAAAAAACAAACCCTTAACACTATAAGATTAAGAAAAATTTAAGTAAATGAAATGCCTTAAGCAAAACAAGAAACCATAGTTAGGAAAAACCATAAACCATAGTTTTAAAATAAATAAATATAATGTTTTATCATAAGAAAATATGATTTTGAGTACTTGAATTATTAAAAATAAGTATCCCTACCTATTTAATCTATAGAAAATATTCATATTTTATTGATATAAGATTAAACACCACTCCTCATGCTCACAGAAAATATAAAAAAACAGAGCTTCACCCTTTTCCTTGCTACATGGCACATAGAATTATACAAACTCTTGATAGAGATTTCTATTTATATACAAATTCTATTTTGTAATATTAAAAGGAGTATTTTTATATTATTTCATTACTTAATAAAAACTTTTCTAGTTTAGTTTTTTGAATATTGAAGCTTAAGATTCTAATATGTGGTTTTGTACTACTGTATATGTATAGTGATGCTTAATATAAATTTAATACTCACTACATCACTATCAATAAAACAATGAAAATTTAGAAATGATTCTATTTCATCCAATTTGTAGTTTGGAAGTAATGCTTGTTGGGAAATCTTGAATTGTATACATATTTTATAATCAAATCAAACAAACAGAATCAATAACATGAATACTTAAAACCAACATCATTAAATGTTTTTTTCAAATCAGAGAAAAAAAACTCAATAGATACAATGAATGAATAAAAAATTACATATAGAAATTAACTTCCAACGTCATTCAAGGAAGAAAATTGGGGAAGAGGACAAACTCAAGAAATCACTAACAGGTTTGGACACCAAATTAGAGAAAAATATTTCTACCTAAAAAGATAAGAGAATTGACTTATAGGATGAATTAAAATATTTGATCTCAAAACCCTACCTGAAGAGATCTGGGCTCTAAACTTCTAAAACGACTTCAACCTCGCATCCAAAGACGAATCAAATCCCATCTCCTTCTGCTTTGACTCTGAAAATCAGAACCCATCTGAGCTCGAACCTCTTCCTCCAAGTTCGTCTTGCATCAGGTCTATAATCCCATAGAAGAACCACTTCGTCGATATTCTCCTGAGAAAGAGACTTGCATGACCTGAAAACAAACCCTACTAACCTGATTTTCCCCATTTTTTGTTAAATTTTGTTTTTAGTTTTTTTTTGGAAAATTTAATCATAAAATAAAATATATATTAATATCATAAATTTAAATATATTTGTATATATAATAAATTCAAAATTAAAAGTATTAATTATTTTAAATAATTTCCTTATATAATTTTAAAATAATGCATATATATATTTATCTTATGTAAATCAATTATGAAGCATCTCTTTTACTATTAATAAATTTTTTAACATTTTAATATTAATCATTCTAATTTATTTTATTTTATAAAAATGAATTTAGTTAAATAGAAGTTTAAACATAATTTATAATTACAAAACAAATTTATAAATATATATCATAATAATATTATATTTTATTTAAATATAATTATATTCTTTTAATTATTATTACTTATTAAAACAATATATTATAAAATATTATTTCACGATACTATTTTCATAAAAGTGTAGTAAATTTATATCATCTTGTATTTAAAAAGTGACAATAATATAAAATAAGGTAACAAAATTTCATGAAATCGCATATTGTTTATTTAAATTAAAATTCAATAATTAATTACTTAATATTTCTAGGATGTTTCATTTTATGTTATTCTAGGAAAAATAGAAAACCTAACTAAGTAATTACTCTTACAAAAAAAAACATATGAGTAACTTCGAGTAGGTTTGTAAAAATTTGGTAAAGGGTTGACCATTTCATAAGGATTCTCAAGGGGAACATAATGGTCATTTCTACTGCAAAGGAAATTAACCTTGTTCTTCTGGAAATTTACTCTTACATTTCAAAAAATAATCATATTTTTTTAGTAAATACTTATGTTTTTGAAAATGATTTTTTTTAGAAAATACTCTTACATTTTCATAAAAACCAAGGGAATGACTCTTACATATTCTCGTATGAATATTAGGATTCACAAATGATTAATACATTTTGAGAATTTTTAAAAACTATCCAAAATGTAAGGTTACTTTCTAGTAGGAAAGTAAAACACATAGGTTATTTATAAGAGGAAGATTAAAATGTAATGGTCGGTGCGGATTTTCTCAAAAATTCAAGCTAAAATATAAAAATACAGATTAATCTAAAAAATTAAATAAAAAATTATAATTAATAAGAAATAAAGTCCAAACATTAACTTTCTAAAACATATAAAACTTACAAAAAATATCCCTAGACCCCCACAACACCTAATTAATTACAATGGAATGGGTTTTGGTAAACCCAATCCATTTTGAACCAAACTCATGGTTATATCATGCCCTAATTCATGGGATTTCCCAAGAAAAAACTCAAAAAATATATTCCACATTGACGAAATGAACATATCATAATATTTCATAATCACTACCTTATTTTTAGTATAATATCAATTATTAATCCATGTAATTTATCATTACATCATGCTAACACAATAATTACATTATCACCCTATATTACTTGTGCCCATTTATAAATCAAAATAATTCAATCTACTCATAAATCACATTTTTTCCTTTATTTTCATATGTTTATATCACTGACATAATAAATAAAATTACACTTTAACAACCTAAAAACATATTTTATTAATTATCATAATCATGATATTATTCCAAACATGTATGTAAATACATTTACATAAATTTTATCACTATAAACCATGCCAAAAAAAATTATTTTCCCCATAGACCTTATTCTTATATATCAACCCCAAATAATAATAATAATAAACATAACCACTCAATATTAAACATAGATCACCAGAATTTAGCACACATAAACTCTATTATATTCACCAAATTAATCTCATATATCATTTTTTCACAAAACAATGATATAATGCAACATTGTTAATTTATCAATGACACGTGAATCATAAACCTTATTTCCATCATTCACATAAAACTTGAAATCATATGATTCCAAATATGATTACCTTTTAGGCCTCAAATTCAAAATTATTGTTTTTAATTCAAAAATGATCATATAAGAATACAACAAGATTATATGAAAGTAAATCATTTAATCCAATAACATAAAAAAACTCAATTTTTTAAAAAAACCCAAAGTTTATTTACTTCAATTACAAACTAATATTTAAATTAAAACTATAAATTAATGTTCTCATCAAAATTCCTGAATGAATCATCCCAAAACCCATCCCTGTTAGTTTATCATTTTTAGCATTGTCTTAATAATTATAACCACACATTAAGCTCATAAACTTTATCAATTTCAATTTATTTCCCTCACATTAATGTCATAATACAATTAAATGAGTTAAAAAACACATTTGTAACACATATGTGAATTTTATGATTATAAAAGAGATTATAGGGTACAAATCCCTAATTTTCAGTACATATCATATCATTAATTTTCATATAAAATTTATAAATAACCCTCTCTTTATAATCATTTAATAATATACTTACCCTATTTTAATCCCATTCATTATGAAATCATTTAAACCATGTTTAAACAATAATTATTAACTAATTCAAGCAGTACAAAAAGAGTTATTCATCCCAAACAAATAAAATTTATCATGTAAAATTTCATATAATCCCTTTTTTACTCCAAGGTGTATGCAATACATATCCATTTAATTATAAAATCATGTCATTTTTTATTATGGAATTCACTCATTTAATTTACTTTAAGTCATATTATTAATTTTCTTTTGAATCGATGATCAATTAAATGTAGAATTATAACACTATAATTAAATTCATGTATCACATCAACCAACATGCATTTAATCGATGAAATAGATCCATAGATAAAGTTAAAGAAACCTACCTCATGTTGTATCAAAAATTAACACAAGATTCAGAATCCTAATTCCTCTTATACCAATTAAATATCAAGAATTCAACCAAAACCAAAAAAAATAATTAAACATACAAAAAACTAAACCATGAGATCCTTAAATAAAATGATAGGTTTTGGTTCAAAAATAATAAATATATCATTTATTCTATAAAAAATGTATATATCCTCAAAATAAGTTTTTGGGAGGTTGAGAGATAATTTGAGAATAAAATTATGAGATAATCATTTCTAGAAAATGGAAGATCAATTGAAACCCAAGAAAATTATGAACATAAAATTACAAAATTGGATTTGTTAAACAAAGTATCCAAGTAACAAAATGGTCACTTGGTGCCCATCCATCGACCACCTGGTGTAACCCAAATGGGTAATTAGTGGTTGGACTTGGGAAAACCCTTCCTCTACCTCTAATAAATATCACCCAGTGGCTATATATTGAGTATTTGGTGGTATTGTTTTACTGGTTTCCAGCAAATATCACTTCAATCTTCCCTCTACCTTCACCTAATTTCCTAAAACATCGAGTTTTAATGAATTTTAATTCATTTAAATCTTATAATCTACAAATTAAAATTTTAAAATCTATCCATGAAAAATGATTTCAATATTGTGACTCTCGAGATATGATGAGAAACAGAGCTAAAAAGTGTCATTACAATCATTCCATATGGAATGACTCTCATGCAGTCTACTATTATTTATAATCATAACTCATCATCAATTAAAATGGCTTTAAAAGGAAATTATATAACTTGGAATGTCATAGGGCCTTTGAAATCTCGTTGTGGAAACCCACCTGAATCTATCCGCTCTGTGTAGAGAACCATTATAATCAAACCTCCCATTTTATCAAAATCAATCTCAAAATTTAATAATTATGGATATCCCCTGAAAACCATAAATAAATAAAAACAATAATATCAATAATATATTTAATCTCAACTTGTATATCTTATCATCTATGGTTTAATCATACTGATGAAATAGAAATAATATTTTTTAATCACAATATAAGGAAATGAAAACATTTCAAACCCTATTGCCTTAATCCTCTATGATAAATCATGTCCCCTAAATCACTATTCATTAACCACCGTTCTAGGTTCAACTCACCTATCACATAATAAAGTTCAATGAAATATCGATGAATACTAGAAAATAATGACTAGATGTAAGAATCATGGATTCCAAAAAACCTATTTTTATAGAATATTTTTTTCATCTTTTGTGATGAATTACTCATCATAATGATTTTCACAAAAATGATTCACCTACATAATAAAGTAAAAAAATATCTTAATTTTAAATTCACTAAAGAAACCTCATATTTAATGAATTTTACTAAGAAAAGAATTATTAGATATAAGAAATATGGGTTCCATAAACCCCATTTTATAGAATATTTTTTTCAACATCCACCATTAACTCCTTGATAAAGAGATTAAGAGAATTATTAAATGTAACAAAACATGGGTTCCAAAAACCCTTTTTTATAGATTATTTTTTTTTCAAATTCCATCAATAATTACTATACTTAATAATTTGACTTAAATGATTTACCTTATTAATAAAGTAAAAAAATCTCCCTTAATTTAAAATTCAACAAAGATAGCTCATATTTAACACATTCGACTTAGAAACATTCTTTAACCTTCTTCTTCTAATTCCATCATAATAATTATAATATAATATGATATTACTTTATAAAAAAATAAATTTTAAATAAATTACTGTGTAATTAAATATTAAATAAAAAACCTTTAATCCACTATAATGACAACAATAATTCCACATGTCTATATATTAAATAAATAACACTGTGATTATAAAACAATTCTTATTTAAAAATTAAATAAGAATCAATATTTTCCACTATTTTGAAAAAAGACCAAAATAACATTAAATTTTCAAAAACTATAAAATAATAAATTTTGAGGTTATTAAAATCTCCATATAAAATATAATATATCTATGACATGTTTAGTAACAGTACATGATATAACATCACATTACATAATTTTTTTTGATTAAATATTTTTAACATATATTTACACAGAATGTTTTATATTTTCACATAATTTAATCTATTTATGAAAAACATAAATTATGTATACAAATAAAAATTTATCCATGTAATATATGTAAATATTGATTAGTTTTTTAATATTCATTTTATGATCAATATAGTGGAAGAAACAAATAATAATGCATGATCTATCATTAATAAGACAATATGCTGAATAAAAACATAAATATAAAATAGTGTACATGAATCACATCGAACTCCATATTAACATATTTAATGGAGTTTTGATGATTTACATAACACCCAAGAATAGATTTTAGTAAGTAAACCTTTCTTCATAAAGAAAATATTGCATAATGCACATATATTTATTCAAGAATGTTATTTAAACCAAAATTTCAAAATTTTATAAATTTAATTTTATCAAATTAATCTCATTTTTAAATTCATCATTTCAAAACTATATTAAGGTGGATTTTTTAGATTTTTCAGACGTATTTTTTTAGGTTAATAGTGAAAAATATTGATTTCAAAGAAAATTTTATTTTTATGACATTATAATGATATAATAATATTTTTAAAATTTAGAAATTTCAAATATATATATATATAATAATTAATATAATTAATATAATATTATAATGTTGAACATACAAATATATGCTTACCATTTTGGAAATATAGGTAGTGTTTTTGTTAAAATAAAAACGATTTGTAGTTCTTCTCTTTTAAAAAATTATTTACAAGGTTCCTTTTAATTTTTTTTTGTTTCAAAGAAAAATAAGTTTCCTTTTTTTAATATAATTCAATCTATTCCATTGGAATAAATATTATAAATTATTTTATTGTAAAATTAATTTTATGCTAAAAGAAAACATTTTTCTAAAAATGGTTTTTGTTTCATTTTAAAAATATATATTGAAAGTAATTTTTACCAGATGTCAAAATTAAATATTGAAAAGGTATAATCTATTAATATAATTTGGATAATTTATATTATATAATAAGGAAAACTAAATTTTTGGTCATAATTCATAGTGAAAATTTGTTGCAACGTTTTGGGTTAAAACATGTTTACTAAGGGGTTTGACTAAGATATAAGGGTAAAAATGCCACTTATACTTATATAAATCTTATTGTTTTAAGATATTTCAACCTTATATTATCTTAAATTTGTATTCCTAACTATTTTGTTCCACATTCGCAAGAAAATGATTGTATATTATTTAAATATTTATAGTAACTATATGTGTATCCCTCCCCTCAGTTATAAAATGGTGTTTTATCCTCCATTATTCAAAACAAAAATGAGCCTTATACAGCAGTTAAAACCTTCCAAAAACCATGTATATATTCCTTCCTTTCATTATTGAGCTTATGCTCTTACCATAATACCATCTTATAAAGGCTTAAGGTGTAAACCATAGGAGGTCTCTCAAAGAAGAGGTAATCTTCTTATCTAACTTTTCCAATGTTTATTTATTTCTCTAATTCCACTAAATATATTATATCTATAAAAAAATAATCGATATAGTATCATAAATATATTTATATTTTATTATTATTATGATATAATCATTTTCTACCTCTTTTCTATCAAATGGGAAATAAAAGTATCACAAATACGTAGGTGTGGACTACTGCCTCTATGTAGCGATATGACTCATTTTAAATTGATGGATATAATGATTGACTAAATAAATATATATTGTATTTATTTTGTAATTATTTTTTTTGATTTAAAAAATATTAATTATCTTTCAATCCCTCTTTTCATTAGAAAATTAAAACATCATTCATGCGTACGTAGGGACTACCACCTCCATGAATAGTGTAATTAGTTTTTTATATATCCTTTTATAGATGGTTCTAAATATTTATATAATGATTATATATGATATTTATATCATTATTATTTTTTTATATGATTTAACTATGAAAAATATACAAGAAACAAAACTGTTGAAACGAAACATCCATGAAAAATGAAGCAGTTAATACCTAAAATTATGATAATAATGAAATATTATTAATTAATGGGTGATAATATATTAAATTAAAATATGTATGATATTATAGGTATGAATAATATTTTGTTATATGATTATAATAAATATAAATTTATTATATAGAAGTTTAAAATCACTTATGAAGAAATTCATACATGAGGAAAGGGTTATGTTATGACCTTACTATTTTAAAAGATTATTTGTACTTAAATTTCTGATAATGAATTTATATGATCAATCTCTAAAAAAATTATTAATTTTATTCTCATATATTTCTTTATGGGAATTAACTGTTTTTATTTCATTTTCATCTATATAATCTCTCAAATAGCTCAAAGAGTTGTTTTAAGGGAAACTGAATTTATTTTTCTATTTGGTCAAGAAGATTTTTTATTCATCTACATATTTTATTTAAAATTTATTTAAAGAATGTTTTTACTATTCTATAAGTATTTATAAATTTTATTTGTAACCATGTTTGAAATTTAAAAAAAAATTAAAAATAATCATTTTGTTGTTTTTCAAATAAGGTAATTTTTACCAAAGGTGTGAAGGAAATAATTATTTTAATGTTTACCACACAAACTAATTTTTACATCATTGTGATTATTATTCTCCATGAATATTACTTTACAAGTTTTCATAGTTCGTTTTGAATAAAGTTCTCTTTCTTATATTTTTTAAATTTATTGATTTTAAATAAGTGGTTTCAAAATAAAAAGGGTATTTTTCTCAAGAAATGTTCCATTGATATTTTGAAAGTATTTTAATTTATGTCAACACAATTTGTTGAATATTATGCTTTACTATGGATATAATCAAATAATACCATCCATTATATTACTTTTTATGGCTTATTATCATATTGTTGTATTGATTTAATGGGGTAAATAATAAAATTTCTTATGCTAGTTTTTCAATTTTAAAGTTTTTATTAATTTTGTATTTAATTGATATTCATTTATTTTATATGATAAACACATTATACTTATTAAGTGATGAGGTGTATTTATATCCCCTAGATAAATTATTGGGTCTCATGAGATAACCTAATTTGGTTATTTGTCTTATGACTTACCCATTTATGTACGATGTCTTAGAATTAGGCCCTAGCATTAGGATTATGATAGTCGGGATTATGAATTCTATCATTATAAAATTAGTTATTGTTATCCATGTGATTATTTATATTGTTTTATCATCCATGGATATATTTCCATTTTATGATATTAGTTATATGGAATATTTTATTAATATTTATCTCTAAAATTTTATTCATGATTTATTTATTCTATGATAGCTTCTATTATACACTTTCCCTTACTGATCATTTGAGATCACTATTTTATTATGTTCTTATTTCCTTGGGATACTAAGAATGGATCTATGAGTGATTTAAAGGATATAATATAAGAAATAATAAATTTTTCACTAGTATTTTATGTTATATTTTATGTTTTAAAATGTAATATAAGAATCATGTATGTATCTAGTCTCCCAACACTGCTAAACTATTCAATCCTTTGGTATGTGATCTATTGTATCTTGAGCCAATATATTATGATAACCATTTGATCTAAGTTATTGTAGTTTTGTTGTGACAATTGAGATCACCTAGAGATAATCAATAGACTCTCGCCTCCATTGGTAGTACATCAGTCACTAGAATCCTCATTTGTAATAAGTGGACCCCTGTAAAGACCTATGTCTTTACAGATTTTTAAATTCAAAAGGAATATTAATTTTTTGTCTTGGATCAGGGTATATTTGGAGAAACAATATTTTTATTGGAATTAAAAGAGTTTATGAATTTTAAGAAGATTTTTTGGATGTGTTTTGAGGCTCAGTAAGTATATTAGGTTCTTGGGTGAGAATTGGAGAGGTTTTGGAGTAAACCCCTACCTTTACTGGTTTTTTTTGCATATAGAAATTAATGTCACAACCTAAAGTTAGTATTGTGATGGACTTCCACAAGGGTGACACAGCTGGAGTTCCACTCCATGATAGGGAAGCACAAATCATCTAACCATAGAGAACGAGGAGGTTATGCCATGAAGGATCATACGTCACCTAGGTGAAAGGAGTCATGATGTGACCAATAGGGGTCGCTCTGCAATGCATTTTGGAGAGGGTAAGGCCTCTCTTAATGGGTTGTACATATTGTGATCCAAGAGTTACATGTTTTTAATGTGTTTGCATGAGGGTTGATCCCACTATCTGGGTTATTCATACCACAGCCCATAAGATTCATGTAGTGAGGTAGATATGATAAGTGTCAAGAAATCTACCTTGAATATGGTTTTACCATGACCACCATGGTCGTTCATGACTAAAATATAAAATTTTTTTAAAAAAAAGTGATGGGTCCATATTTTTTGGGTTAGGACCCTTTGGTTTTTGGTTGAAAAAACGATGAAAAAGAGGACATTTCTTCTATTATTCCTCCCTTTAAATCCACCATCATTCCACCTTGATAAATGTTGGTTTATTGGTCATTTTGTATTGGTTTAAGGTACATTATACTCCTTCCATAATTATATTTTTATTTTATTTCTTCACCACCAAATTTTATGTTTTCATATAAGGTTTTAGTGATGATTTTTACTAGATTATAGTGGAAATAATTCAATATGATGGGGATTTTTATTATTTTGGATAGATTACATCCCATGAGGATGATCATATTCCATTTCTCATCATTTCATTATAGTTTCATCACATGATTAATTTATTTATTTATTTTATAAAATTAGATTAAATTGGCAATTGATTGGGTCTTATATGATAAGGATTTTTCCAATGATAATGTTGGAGGTAATACACGGACATTAAAAGTTTAGTTGGTCATGGTTTTAGTGCAGTGAGATGACCCAGTGAGTTTTTAGAAAGTTATTCCTATTTTAATTAAATTGGAAAATTAATTATATATTTTTATAAGTAATTATATTAGATATTGTGGATTGAGATAGGAGATCATGTGTTTTTATGATATAGGTTGAGAATGGAACATGATTTGGTGGGGTTAAAGATTTCATAAAGGGAATAACTCTGTATGAGGTAGGTGGTACCTTGAAAATATACCTTAGTTTATGCAGGTTGCTTCTATGTCATGTCATATATGGTCTCACCACTATGGGTGATCAAATTTTTTATTAAATAAATTATTTCATAAAAGAAAAATTAATATGGGTAGAACACAAGTGTCATGGTCCATGATTGTCCCTTTAACACTAATTGTGTTCCTTGAATACTAATGGATTGAGGAATTATTTTTACAAATATGTGATGAGATACATGGACCTAAGAGGGGTACCAATAGGATATTAATGAACATAGCGGGCCTTGATATTGGTGCCTTTGATCTTTCCTAGGTAGGGGTGAGTAATGGACTTGAAATATTTGAGCTAATGGTAGTATGTATAGAACCTTGAGGAGCTTTATAACCTTTGGGATAATTTAATAGATAGTAGGTTGAGTGTTCCTTCACCAATGATATGATAATACTTGGATGGTTATAGCCTGGGTAAGATTATTTATAGGCTGGGTGTGACAAGACCCACCTAGGATTACTTTGGAAGGGAGATGGGCTTATTAAATATACCTAGGGTTATGTTTTTATGGTAATATTTATAAGGAAAATTAGTTGATATTATGATCATGGATATGCTAATAGATGTAATTCCCTATGAGTTATGATCTTGATCTTGATAGATGAGAATGAGATAGAGGAGCCTGTGTAGGGTGTTCAGGTTATGGTGTGACCTAGGGTACCCTAGTAGGTTCCCTATTTGTATGTTAATTATAGAGAGTGTTAGTGTGTGGGATCATGTATCGCAGATCTCATGTTTCACTTTAGAACCTAAGAATCAATGGTATTAACCTAGCATGGATGTTGTGATCATGGGTGAGTTATGCACTTGAGAGGCTAACCAAAGAGATATATAACGAGTTCAAGCCAATTTCTGTCATGTGTGGTATGATATGAGGATTGGGGGAGGATTTTCCCCAAATATATTTGTTTTGTTTTATTTTATTATGTGACATTTGAAACAATATTTTAGGCATTGGAGTGGGATATTTCCCTTGGGTAATGGAGGCTCAGTGTCTCTCTTGGGTGGGGTACAACCCTTGGGTGTATACTACTTGAATCTAGGGTTATTTGAGTTATCCATGAGTGTATGTTATATGAATATAGTGTAAAATTAGTTTCCCCTATATACATTTGATATGAAAAATGAGGTTTTAGGTACAAGGTATTGAATATGACCCCTGGGTAATAGAGGCTTGGTACCACTCTAGGATAGGGTGTTACCCCATGGGTGTATGTGATATGATTATGGAGTAAGCTAAGTTTCCCCTAGGTGTATGTTTCTATATGGTCTAAGGTGAGTATATTTTTTCTTGGGTGTAAGTGATATGTGAAATGGGGTTTTAGCCACCAAGGGGAAATATTATCCTTAGGTAATATAGGTAAAGTATTGTCTATGGTGGGGTTAATCCCCCTAGGTGCATACTATATGATTTTGTGGTGAGAAAAGTTTTCTATAGGTTTATATTCTATATATCGTTACATAGTGAGATGAGTTTACCTTATTTTTATATTACTCCTATGGTTTTAGGGATCATTACGGTTACCAATTGGTGGTTTATTTTATGGTCAGATATATCTAACACTAGATAAAGTATGTATGGTTTTTGATTATTTTTCCCAAGTCAATATTTAGTCCCCTATGTGAGGTTTTAAAAAAAATTGGGTATGATGTACCCCTCAGTGATTTTTGTGACGTGCTCAAATATATTTTGGCACCGACTGAAGTTGGTATGGTCCATCCATATTATCACCTTAGAACCCAAGGAACGGTGATATTTATTCTTTTATTATTTCACACTATTTATTTTTTCTATGAAGATCAAATGTTAAATCATTAAATTACTATTTATGTTAGGTATTTAATTGGTGGTGGCCTACTATGTTTTAGTCAAACTATACTCATGTGAATCTAACACTTTTCTACCTAAGCATATGTCATGTTCATGAGTTCAGGTAAGGAAGAGGAATTTTATTTTATGATCAGTATAGAGCTTCTTAATGGGTATTTGGAGTCCAGGATGTTACAAGGCTTGGGGATGGTAGTAAATCCTCCTTGTATTTAATTTATTTTATTTATTTTGTATATGTGATCATCCCAGTGGGTGATCAACTAAGTTTTATGACTTTATATTTCATTCCATTTATGATAGCATTATTTTTTATATTATATTTTTTGCACTCTGGTTATTATGGATTCTTTTTTATTAGTTTTTATATTGTTCAAATCTGATTTGAGGGTATAGTCTCCCCATGGTAACACTTTAGACCCTCATTGTTATTCAGTATACTCTATCATATGGGGAGGCCCACTTCAGGTCATATGATACACCCATTCTAGACACTGTTATGTAGTCCAATGTAATTCATTCATTATAAAGTATCATCAAAGTGTATTTTTCATTTTCAAACTATTTGGGATAATGTAGACTAGGAATAGGGATGTGTCAGATCTTTTTATGGAACTTAGAATGGTGCATCAAAAACACATTTTTTATGGGAAGTCTTAGTTACCATGGTTTTGAGATTTTTTTCATTGTTTTTACTATTATGTTGAGATATTTATTTAAGTATGATGTGTTTAATTGATATTTCTATTGTGGATTTGTCTCTTGTATCATTGTATAGAGTTCATTGTACACTGATCATCCTTAGCACATAGAATTCAAATGGTATTTTCATACTTGTTTCTTATTGATATCCCTAATGAAAAAGGGTTATTATATATAAGGTTTCGATAACAACTTATATGGTGTTTTCCCATATAAATTCATATTGGAATTCTATTCAATGTAACTATAGTATTTTCTTTCGGATGATATCTCATGTGGATCTTGGGGCTATATGTTCTCTTATGATGGCTATATATCCCCTCTATGGAAGGAATTTATAGTTACCCTTAGTGGGTCATTATAAGAATTGGATTCCTTAATAATGGTTTTATAATAAAAATATATTTGGTTACAAAATTTCTAATAGTAACATATATGGTGTTTCCCTATATAGATTATTTTTGGAATTCTTCTTAACCGAACCCTATATCTATAGGTTACTCAATACCAATCATATTATAATGGTGTTGGTATATGTGAATGGATGTTTCCTAGTCCTCAAGAGGGGTAGCTAGGTATGGGGATTCCCAATGAGGATAGGTTCTCATGGAGGGGAAGTTGACTTGGAATATAATTCCTGATATGTATTAGTGACAACCCTTGAGTGGGTGTGATGGAACATGAGTTTTCTTGTCATATTTTTGATTGGATAAGAGATATTTATGAATGATTTATAGCCTATGTGAGACAATATTTATGGTCTACGTGAGATATACTAGAGCCTTTGGTATTGTATTTTATGTATTAGGAAAGCCTAAGGGAGGGGTTATCCCATATTTTCAAGTTCTCTTATAGAAAATATGTATGGGTAGATTCCTTGCATTTGAGGTTGTGCATGGAAGTGTTGTCATATGTGTGGTATAAGAATTGAGATACCTTATGTATCAAGGGAGTGGATTCCTGGGTGAGTGTTTAGAAATTCATGGAGATGTCTTGGGATTTTCTGATGTAAATCACATAGAGTGATTTTAGTATTCAGGTTTGTTTTTTGAGAAAGGGATCATTATGTGTGAATCCTGATGTGGTTATAGATATCCTAGATGGTTACATGTAGGATTTTTATATCATGGGTAGATGATTGAGGTTTTTGAATCATACCTTAGTATTGGGTGATCATTTGGTATTCCCCAGAATGAAGGAGATGTCTGGCATGTTAGAAAGAAAGCACTGAGGTGATTCTGATTAGTTTTGATTTTCATGTAGAATGGAATGGTTATTTGTTATGGTATGTGAGACTAGGTTTGATTATATGAGACTCATGAGATTGTGAGTTGGTTTAGTGTATTGGTGGTATGGGAGATTATTCCTATTTATGTTATATGAGACTGAAATAGATAATAGGTAAGAATATGTGAGAGGGTTTTAGTGGAACGGTCTACTAGGGTGGGGGATGGTTAAGGTTATAATAACCTTCCTATAAAATCATTGATGTGAGGGGAAAATTTTTCATTGGTTGTGTATGGTTCTCATTGTTTTATGGATCAATGAGTGGACATATACGGGTCAAGTAATGATAGATTCAATGAGATTCTTATAGGTGTGGTATCCTAGGAATTTGTATCACAATGGGGGGTGTTTCCCCTATAATGTATGGTGAAATCAAGTATAGATAGTGTTAGGGTTTGAAAGGATGGGTGATAATGATCTAAGAAGAGTGATATTCATGTGATAATGAGACTTGTTTATGTCAATGCATGATGATTGGTATCAAGGAATACATATGGTGGGGTAAAATACCATTAGTTGTTTGAGGGTGGGACTCTCGTTGGAAATGGTTTTCAAGGACGATGTCTATGGTGATTCATGGATAAGTAGTGATTGGTGTTCCATGTTGGTTCTCGAATATGATTGGTACAGTCATGTATAATCATTATGTATAGTAATTTAAGTATTTTAGGTCATGTATATTGGTTGTTAGTTTAGTGTAGTGATGATTAGGATACTTCTAGGCCGTAAGCATTAAATCGTTAATAGTAGTAAAACCATAGTGTTGGTAAGGTCATTGGTGTGATGATACTAGGCATTGGAAGGTTGATATAGCACTAGGATTTTGGTGTGACGTTGGACCTAATTTTATATAGTTCTATGGTAAATAAAAAATTTTGGATTTGGATATGTTTTTAGATGGAGTCGGTGTAGTGGAATCGGTCTCAATACGAAGTTGATGTGATCTGAGGATGAGTCAGATTATAGGTGTGATAATACTCATGGTGAGAGTACGACATCTGGTTTGGTTGTTTAAGGATCCAACCATGGGATTAAACTAAGTGTTAGTTTCAAATTTGGTGTGGGTGTTCAGATGGTCTTGGGATAGATTTGGGAATATTATCATCATGATTAGGTGATGTGATAGTGTGTTTGTGGGTGTGGTTGAGTGTTTCTAGAAAAGGACAATTTTAGAAGGATTAACTAGTGTTTTTATGTAGAATTGGATCCAATGATGTGGAATTGACATAAATCATGATGATGGAGCATTGAAAGTGTGTTGTGGTAGGTGATTACTATAATCAGGAGAACCATGTCTTGGGATCAAAATTTAGGAATAGATACATATGGTAGGGTAAACCATAGGCATTAGAAAGATTTGTTGATATCACATTTGTGTAAATGGATAAACAAGTGTGGTTTATTGTCAACTTGTTATTGGAGATAGAGTTTAGTGGGTGTCTATAATTTTGTTGAATGGTGCACCTTGGTGTTTTAAGTTGCATAGTGGAAGATAGTTTAACATTCTAGGATAGAAAACTATGAGTTGATCATGAATTGATGATCAGGGTAGTTCAGAAGTGATTTTTTAAGGATCAATAAGGTTTCTTGGGGATTATATGTTCTATGGTGGGGGTTTTCAAGACCTACATATTTATGGGTTTTCAAATTCATAAGGAATTTGAATTTTTTGTCTTGTTCTAGGTGATGTTTGGAGAAAATAAATTTGGGTCATAATTATAATATTTTGAGCAACTTAATAAGATGTTTTGTATATGGATCGAGGATTGGGAAGTGTATCTAGTGCTCAAGTGAGTATTAGACTATGTTCAAGGTGAACCCCTCCCATCCTAGTTTTGGCTGCAGGTGGCCAGTCATGAAGTGGCTTATAGGTCACACTGTGATGGCCTTCCATTATAGTGACATGGAAACAACATCACACCATGATAGGGGAACATACTAGTCCTATCTTGGGTGTAGGGAACTATGATATAACCCATAAGGCTCACACTATGATGGTATTATTGAGGTTAAGGATCATCTACTTAGTAGGACTAACATCATGATCTAGGAGAGCCATGTCACAATAGTTTTTTGTCAAGGGTTGATCCCACTGCTTGAAGTAGTTGCACCATGAAGAATACATGAAAGGCTGTGAATCGCTCTTATGAGGGGATTCCCACACTGTAGCCAAGTCATAGGCATGTTTTTAAAATCATGCAAAGTCTCATAATTTATGGTACATCCACATTTGGTTTTTGGTCTAATAAGTCATGTGGAGGGAGGTCATTTCGATCAACACTCCCCTATCATTCCTCCATTTTCCCCCTATATCTAGGGTGATTTCCTAGGAATTATGTAGAGTCTTAAGATTCTATATACTTCTATTTACTTTTATTTTAGTTTTATTTCATTTTTTATAAATTAAGATATTTTTAGTTAGGGTTTTGGTGATGTTTTCCACTAGTGCATGGTGTGAATCATCTAATGTGTGTTAGTATTTTTCTCCACATATATAAAGGAAATACTAAGAAGATGATCACATGTCATTTCTCATTATTTCATTGGAGGTTCATCACCCAATGAATTTATTTAAATTTTTTTATGAAATTGGATGAATTGGATATTTACTAGGTGATGGATGATATGTATTTTTCCCATTATAGTGTCGGAGGTATGTCATGGACCTTATTAGAGTGATTGGTCATGGTTTTAGTGAAATGAGATGATAAATATAGATAAGTATGTTTTCCATGGATGACATTCCACATTTTGAACTGGATGAAAAAGAACAGGAAAATAACTTTTTTCATTAGCTAAGCAGACCATTTTTAAAACAGAGTGTCAAAACATTTTTCCAAGAGTTGGAACCCCCAAAATGTGTGTTTTTTTGTTTAAGAAGTTAAATTAATTAAATTAAAATTTTGAAATGAAAATGGATTAATTTAAATTAAATGAAAAATGAAAAAAATAGTAAATAAATATTTTAATGATGACAATAATATTATTATTGTTATTATTATTATTATTATTAGTTTATTTTTATTAATTTTACTTTTTATTTTAATTAGTTTTATTTTTTTTAGGATAATACCAAAGGTGTGTCTCTCCCTCTTACACACACGACCATCCCTTTGGGCTCTCCCCTGCAGCACCCTCTCATGCACGAGCTCCCCTCTATGGATGAACCTCCTTCAAGCTTCCTTGACCAGACCTCCTCCTCAGCGTGACCTCCCTCTAGGAAAACTTCTCTATGGTGTGGCATGACCCCTTGGTTGAACCCCTACAGCGCGTGACGTGAGCCCTGCCGGCTCCCCCCTTCTGCACTATTTTTATCCCAAATTCTTCATGATCTTCAAGTAAAATCCTTCTCTATCCTCCTCCTTCATCTTTGTGGCCGATTTTGGCCTAATATTCACCATGTCTATGTGGACGAAACTCCAAGTTTTGTGTTTAATCCATAATTCTTATTTCTTCTGGTTTTAGGTTATGCAATTAATGTATTAGGACCTGTTGGTCGATGTTCCGGCAACCGTCGCCGAAGGAAAGGTGGTTCGGGTGGTTTTGGTCCACCAGATTCTCTTTGGGGTAAGTTTATACATTGTTTCTTAGTTAATTTTTGGATATTTTTGTGTTTATGAGTTAATTGCATCCTTTGTGTAGTTCATTGGGATTCTTTGTGTGGTTTCGTGTTGGTTTGGTTCATCGTTGACACCTGAGGTAAGGTTTTAAGCCTGTTGTTTGGTTTTAAAACTATTTAATTAGGTCCTTTTTGTATTATATGGTTCTTAGTATCCTTGGTGTAATGTGTTGGTCCCTGCTTGTTGGTTTCGAGTTTCCATGTCAAGGCCGACTCACCTATGTGTTCATAGGTAAGTAAGTATATGTATGTAGGTTCCCCTATTACATGTCTAGTCACCCATGGCGGTGATTATGAACTTATGAGGCTAGGTGTTCCCATGTAAATATATATAAATGCATGCATAGGTGAGTGGAGATGGGCATATGCATATAAGAACATGTGTAAGGGTCCCCTTGCGCATTACCATGGCAATGCGAGTGTGTGCAAAAGGACTAGGTGTCCTTGCATATGTGTGAAGTTTCATATGCCCAATGGGGGACATCATCTTTTAGTTAGAAAACATAAAGGGTCGGAGTGGACGGCTTAGTTCCAATTAAGTTAGGATCCCATTCCTTTTCCTTTTAATTTAAAGAATTTATCAATTTATATCTTTAATTATTTTCTTACTTCACTTTTATGAGTTTTTACTTAATGTAGTAAAGTATAGATTAAACGCATTTTTAATGTGAATTGAGTGTGATTTATGATAGAAGTGGAAAATGTGATAAATGATTGATTGATAAGAAATTCATGGTTTTGTAATAAAACCCCTCCAACAGAAGTGGCCTATCTGAAAAAACTCACAGTGATGATTTATGATGTTTTTAGCTACTTAGATTATTTCTTTTGTTTAGTGCTGAAAGAATTTTTAAATACACATTAAATACCACTAAAATAATTGTTTTATAAAGTATTGACATGTTTTCTAATAAAACTCATCCAATGTAGGTGATTTGTCTTCATGATTAAAATGTAATAGTAGACTTTTATTCTTGCATGCCTTAATGTCTTATGTCTCTTTATGCATGAAATTATAATTATCAAATGACATGCTTGTATATGACTCTTCTTGGTTATTTCTAAATGATTTTGCTTCTTTTAAAAATGATAGAATACCCAAGACACCTCCTAAGTGCGTGACTCAACATTTAACTAGAATGACCAGTATAGGGTGTCTACCCTCTCATCTTTACTTTGTCGCTTATGTCATGTCGCATCTTTGTGCAGCTCACTGAAACCTTCTAGTGATGCCTGGTTATCACGTATTAAATTTCCCGGTTTGTTCAATAGAGTTGTTGTAGCCTTTTCTTATGGTTAAACCAGTTTGGGGTGTTCACCTTGTATCTTGTGGCCACCGCTTTTGGGTGTGCCCTGCCTAAATTCCCTATTTACTTGTTCTTTAAGTTATAAATGTAATGGGATAGTTTGAGTTGAATTCCATACTTGAACAAGTTGGTTTGATTGTACTATTTAATTTCATTAATAACCTATCATTGAGGCATGTTTAGGCCATATGATTTTGTTTACATTCTATTGTACCTACAAGTGCCAAATTGTGATGCCCTGTTTTAGTGGTTTGATCAGCATTCTAAACTTGTTCTCTTGAGACAATGAAGATTTTGTTTAGTTTCCCTGGTCTTTATAAATACCTATGAGTGATGATGGTTCCCAAAGGGATTCTCGAGGATGGACTCATTGGAAAATTGGTTGTGCCAAGCCTTAGGTGATACTCAGCCCCTTCTATTTGATATTGGGAAGGGCTTATGGTAAATCCATTCCCTGAGAGATACTTGGTCTTTAGAAATATTTCCTTGGATAGGCTCAGTGGTATTGTGTAATTTGAAGGATGTACTAAAGTGATACATTTTGGGATGGGCTCGGACTTTGACTCTACAACTTGAACATAATAATAATAATAATAAATATGTTGTTTGGTTTCCCTAGGCTTTCTAAATACATATGAGTGATACCAGTTCCGAAAGGGATAATCAAGGACGGACTCATTGGAAAAGAGGCTACACCAAGCCTCGGGTGATACTCGACCCCTTCTATGTGATACCAGGACAGGCTCATGGTAAATACACACCCCGAGTGATACTTAGTCTTTCAAAATATTTCCTTGGATGAGCTCGGTGGCATTTGGTAATTTGAATGATGTACTAAAGAGATAACTTTTGGGAAGGTCTCAAACTCTGACTCTACAACTTGAACATACTGATAATAAATATGATTTTTGGTTTCCCTTGTGGTTTGTGACACATTTCTTATGTCCTATAACACTCTTTATTGATACATATAATATACCTAAAGATAAATCACTAGCTTTGGGGTTTGTTTCATTTTTGTTTGCCTTCATTTTTCTAGACGTTTTATATATAAATATACATCGTGCTTCTTATAGGTACTCATTTCAGATTTCCGACTTAGGCCGAAGCAGGTGGTATGGGAAGGGTGTTCATTTAGGAACCCAGACTAACTTGCTAGTTTTAATTTAAATCACATACCATTTTTTTATATGGAACACTTTTTTTAATTTACAATTCATTGTATGGATTATGTTAGACACTGGTGGTTTCGGCCTACTAAGATTTATATCTCACACCCTAATTAGGCCTCCATTTCATTGGGGTACCTGAGTAGACTTTTCTTGTTCGTAGGACTATGGGTGATGATTGATTGATCATGTTGTGTTGTTTTTATCTGATAGTTAGGAGCAAAGGACCAAGCAGGAGCTCGATATTCTCAAGGAGATAACTTGTGGGGCTTACTTTATTTTCTTTATTGTTGTTATGTGTTGTCAAGCATGTTGTATTATTTACTTTTTCAGTAAGTATCATCACCATGACATTCATTCATCTACTATATAATTGGAATTGGACACTTTTATAAATTAGTTAAATTTTATCTTCTGCTACTTTGTCTTGTATTTAATTACTACTTCCATTGTTTTCTTTTACTTATACTATGTTATAACATTGTAAAACTCTAATAAGAGGGTATAGTCTCCCCACTATCACTTCCTAAGACCCTCCCTTCTAGTCAGTAGCCTCTAGTGTATGGGGGGATGCACCTGAGGTCATGTGACCCACCATTCTGGCCATTGTCTTAGAGGTGAGTCGAGTTGGTATGTTACAATGTGGTATCAAAGTTTCTTTTCCTTTATCTTACTATATTGGGTTAGTAGACAGGAGACTAGGAATGTGTCGGCTCTTGGATAATAGTTGTGTCTGGGACTAATCACCCCATGTACGGGTAATGACCAAGTGGCCAGGGCTAGGAATTGATGTTCATACTTTTTTATATTACAATTGATGTGATTTCACCTCGAGTAATTGGTGTAATTTATGATACTTAAAGATTTATGAAGTTTATGGTATTTTAACCCTGTCCTCTTAAGGCTAGGATGAAACATAAAATGCATCATATTAGGCACATAGAAATTCACATTCAATGCATAGTTCCATTCCATGTAGTTGCACTGTAGTTTTCTTATTGATATGATTGAGTTCCTTAAATGTATGCCATGTTTTATATTTATTTAGCATGCTTATTCATATTCCAAGATTCAGTGATATGTTTACCATGCTATCTTGTTTCCATGATTTTTTTTTACTAGAATGTTTGACTTGTATCATGATTATGTGATTATTGGTGTATATCTATGATTAAAATTTCATGCTTCTGTGTTATAGCTTTCTACTTAGTGTTAGATTCTTATAGTGACATTCTTTTCCCTTGGGGGAATTAGCTAAATCAAGTACCTTGTGTTTGTTTTAAGATGGGTACTTGATGTTTCTTTTAAATCTTGTAAATTATTAAACAAAAGATAAATGTAAATAAATGTAAAAGACTTTGGAAGGGAACCTGTAGTGGTGTCCTTATTTAATCCCTCATGTAAGGATAGTTTAAGTTTCTCCTTGAGTTGCCTTGGGACGGAAGTGTGGTTTGTATCGACCAGGGATTTTCATACAAAGTTGGCTTGACAAGGGATTTATTTTCAATGCATAATTTGCCTCTTTCTAATGTTAAATCCTAATGTTGGAAGTAACTTTTAACATATTTTTAATGAGATGATGACGTGGTCATGTCTCTAGATGAATGTGTCTATAGTTTAACGTGTTTGGATGGGTACCATCTCGATGTTTTTGTTGGAAAATGATATCTGGATCATATTATAATGGAATATGCCCCTCTTGGTTAACCAATTCTTGAATGTTCATTGGGCGTTTAAAGAGGCAAAACAACCTTTTGTGTGAGACTTCACGACCCTTGTGGATTGGATGAAGGTTACTTTGTTCCTGAATGCTTCTCAGGGATGAGAAGTTATAAGGTGGTAAGGTTGTAACATTCCACATTTTTAACTGGATGAAAAAGCATAAGAAATTAACCTTTTCTATTAACTAAGTAGACCGTTTTTAAAACAGAGTGTCAAAACATTTTTCTGAGAGTCAGAACCCCAACAATGTGTGTTTTTTTGTTTAAGAAGTTAAATTTATTAAATTAAAAATTCATAATGAAAATGAATTAATTAAAATTAAATGAAAAATGAAGGTAATAATAAATAAATATTTTAGTGATGATAATAATAATAATATTATTATTATTATTATTATGACTTTATTTTTATTAATTTTTATTTTTATTTTTATTAGGTTTTTTTAGGAGAAGTCCCAAAGAGTCTCCCCATCTTCCTCGCATGACCATCCCTTTGGGTTCTCCCCTACAGCATGCTCCCCTATATGAGCTCCCCTCCATGGCAGCACCTTCTTCAAGTTACCTTGACCGAACCTCCTCCTTGGTGTGTCCTCTCATCGGGTGACCTCCTCTGTGGCGTGGCACGACACCCTAGTCAAACCCCTACAGCATGCGACACAAGCACTCCTGGCTCCCTCCGTCTATGCCATTTTTTTCTAGTTTCTTCACAATCTTCAAGGTAAATCCTTCTCTATCATGCTCCTTCATCTCTTTGGCCAATTTTGGCCTAATCTTCACTATATATATGTGGTCTAAACCCTAATGTTCAGGTTTAATCTTTAATTCTTGTTTCTTATGGTTTTAGGTTATGCAATTAATGTATCGGGGCCCCTTGGTCCATTATCCAACAACCGATGCCGAAGGTGGGGTGGTTTGGGTGGTTTTGATCTACTGGATTTTCTTTGGGGTAATTTTATCCTTTGTTTTGTAGTTAATTTTTGGGGCCTTTAGTGTTTATGAGTCAATGGAATCCTTTGTGCGGTGCATTGGGTAGCTTTATGTGGTTTCGGTTCGGTTTGGTTCGTCACCAACACCTGAGGTAAGGTTTTAAGCCTGTTATTTTGTTTTTCACCTGTTTAATTAGGGCCTTTGTATGTTATAAAGTTCGTAGTATACTCGGTGTAGTGTGTTGGTCCCTGCTTTTTGGTTCTGAGTCTCCAAGTCAAGGGAGACTCGCCTGCGTGTGCATGGGTAAGTAAGTATATGTATGTGGGTTCCCCCGTTACGTGTGTAGTCAACCATAGTAGTGATTATGCATATATGGGGATAGGTGTTCCCATGTACATATATATAAATGCATGTGAAGGTGAGTGGATATGATCATATGAATATAACAACATGTGTAAGTATCCCCTTGCGCACTCCTATAGCCATGTGGGTGTGTGCAAAGAGGCTAGGTGTCCTTGCATATGTGTAAAGTTACATTTGCCCAGTAGGGGAGCATCAGATTTTATTTAGAAAGCATGAAGGGTCAGAGTGGATGACTTAGTTCAACTTGAGGTAGGATCCCATTCCATTACCTTTTAATTTAAATAATGCATCAATTTATATATTTAATTATTTTTGTAATGCACTTTTATTAGTTTTTACTTAATGTTGTAAAATATAGATTAAATACCTTTTAATGTGAATTGAGTGTGATTTATGATAGAATTTTTAAATGTGATAAATTATTGTTTGATAATAAATTCATGGTTTTATAATAAAACCCCTCCAATGGAGGTGCGTAATCTGCGAAAACTCACAGTGATGATTTATGATGTATTTTAGTTTCTTGGATTATTGCTTTTGTTTAGTGTTGAACAATTTTTAAAATAAATGTTAAATATCACTAAAATAATTGTTTAATAAATTAATGACATGTATTTTAATAAAACTCTTCCAATAGAGGTGAGCTGTCTTCAAGATAAAAATGTAGTAGTATACTTTTATGCTTGCCTGCCTTAATGTCTTATGTCTATATATGCTTAAAATTATAATTGTTAAATGAAATTCTTGTACATGACTCTTCTTGGATATTTCTAAATTGTGTTGCTTTTTAAAAAATGATAGAAAACCCAGGACACCTCCTAAGTGTGTGGCTCAACATTTAATTAGGATGACCAGTATAGGGTGTCTACCCTCTCGCCTTTACTTCGTCGCTTATGTCATATCGCATCTTTGTGCAGCTCGATGAAACCTTTTGGTGATGCATTTTTATCACTTATTAAATTTTTTGGTTTGTTCAACAGAGCTATTGTGGCCTTCCCTTATGTAGAAACCCATTCAGGGTGTTCGCCTTGCCTCTTGGCCACCCCTTTTGGGTGCGCCCTACCTAAATGCCATTTTACCTTGTTCTTTATGTTATAAATATAATGTGATAGTTTGAGTTGAATTACCAACTTTAACAAGTTGGTTAGCTTGTATTATTTAATTTCATTAATAACCTATCATTGAGTAATTTTTAGACCATATACTTTTGTTTACATTCTATTGTACATGAAAGTTCCAAATTGTGATGCCCTATTTTAGTGGTTTGACCTGAATTCTAAAAATATTCTCTTGAGACAATGAAGATGTTATTTTGTTTCCCTAGGATTTCTAAATACCTACAAGTGATATAAGTTCCTAAAGGGGTTATTAAGAACAGACTCATTGACTGAGTGTCTACACCAAGACTTAGGTGATACTTGACCCCTTCTATGTGATACCGGGATGGGGTCATGGTAAATCCATGCCCTAAATGATACTTGGTATTTAGAAATATTTACATGGAATGATGCGGTGGTATTGGGTAATTTTAAGGATGTACCGAAGTGATGCCTTTTGGGACGGGCTCAGACTCTGACTCGACAACTTGAACATAAAAATAATTAAGATGTTGTTTGGTTTCCCTAGGCTTTCTAAATACCTATGAGTGATACCAGTTCCTAAAGGGATTATTGAGTATGGACTTGTTGCCAAACCTTGGGTGATACTCGACCCATTCTGTGTGATACCGGGATGGGCTCATGGTAAATCCATGCCCTGAGCGATACTTGTTCTTTTGAAATATTTCCTTGGACATGCTCAGTGATATTGGGTAATTTGAAGAATGTACCAAAGTGATAAATTTTGGGACGGGCTTCGACTCTTACTATAAAACTTGAACATATTGATAATAAAGATTATTTTTGGTTTTCATTGTATTTTTTGACACCTTTATGGTGTCCTATGACACTATTTGTTGATACATACATTAGACCTAAAGCTAAAGCATTGGATTTGGGGTATGTTTCCTTTTTGTTTACCTTCATTTTTCTAGCCCTTTTATATGTAAATATACATCCTGCTTCTTATAGGTTCTCATTTCCGATTTCTAGCTTAGGTTGAAGAAGGTGGTATGGTAAGGGTTCCTATTTAGGAACCTAGAAGAAGTTTCTAGTTTTAATTACTATCACACACCATTATTTTATATGGAAAACTTTTTTTATTTATAATTCATTGTCTGGATGGGGTTAGACACCAGTAGTGCTGGCCTATTGAGATTTATATCTCACACCTAACTTAGGCCGCCATTGTACTAGGGTACCCGAGTAAACTTTTATTGTTTACAGGACTACGTACAATGATTGATTTCTCATGTTGTATTGTTTGTATCTAGGAGTTGGGAGAAAATGACCGAGCTGGAGCTCAAGATGCTCAAGGAGATCTCCCATGGGGCTTTTCTATCTTTTCTTTATTATTGCACTGTGTTGTCAAGCATGTTTTATTGTTTACTGCTTCAATAAGTATAATCACCATGACAAGCATTCATCTGTCATGTAATTGGAATTTTCCACTTTTATAAATTTGTTAAATTTTGTCTTCCACTGCTTTGTCTCATATTTAATTAATTCTTTGGTTGTTGTATTTTACTTATACTCTTTTATACCACTGTGCAACTCTAATAAGAGGGTATAGTCTCCCTAATATCACCTCTCAAGACCCTCACTACTATTCAGCGGCCTCTAGCATATGGAGGGACGCGCCTGAGGTTATGTGACCCACCGGTCCAACCACTATCTTGGAGGTGTGTCGGGTCGGTATGTTAAAAATTGGTATCAAAGGTTCTTTTCCTTCATCTTATTATTTTGGGTTGGTAGATAGGATACTAGGAATGTGTTCATGTTTGGTTAATATTTGTTCCTCGGACTGATCACCCCACATATGGGAAATGACCAAGTGTCCAGGGCTGGGAATTGATGTTCATGATTTTCGATATTACAGTTGATATGATTTCACCTCGATTGATTGGTGTAATTTCTATTGCTTATGGAATTATGAATTTTATGGTATTTAACCCCTATCCTGTTAAAGTAGGATGAAACATAACATGCATCATATTAGGAACAAAGAAATTCACATTCCATGCATAGTTCCATGCCATGTAGTTGCATTGTAGTTTTCTTATTGATATGATTGAGTACCTTAAATGTATTCCATGTTTTGAATTTATTTAGCATGCATGTTCATATACCATGTTTCGGTGATATATTTATCATTCTAGCCTATTTTCATGCTACCTGTTTACAAGAATTTTGCCTAGTATCATGATTCTGTGCTTATTGGTATGTATATGTGATTAAAATTCTATACTTCTATGTTATAGCTTGTTTCTTAGTGTTAGATTCTTGTGGTGACATTATTTTACCTTGGGTTCATTAGCTAAATCAAGTACCTAGTGTTTGTTTTAATATGGGTACTTGATGTTTCTTTTAAATCTTGTAAATGATTAAACAAAATATAAATGTTAATAAATTTAAAATACTTGGGAAGGGAACTTGTAGTGGTTTTCTCATTTAAACCCTTATGTAAGGATATATTAAATTTCTCCTTGATTTTCCTTGGGATGAAAGTGTGGTTTGTGTCAACCATGGATTTTCATAAAAAGCTAGCTCGGCATGGGCTTTATTGTCGATGGAGAATTTTCCTATTTATAATGTTAAATCCTAAGGTGGAATGTAACTTTGACCAGATTTTTAATGAGATGACGACATGGTCATGTCTCTAGATTAACATGCCTCTAGATTAATGTGTTTGTATGGGTATTTTCTCAGTGTTTTAGTTGCAAAATGATATTTGGATTAGATCTTAATGGCATATGTGTCACTTTCCTAACTAAATCTTGAACATTCATTGGGAATTTAGAGATGCAACGCAACCTTTTGTGTGAGACTTCATGAACCTTGTGGATTGTATGAAGGTTGAATTATTCCCAAAGGATTCTCAATGATGAGAAGTTCTAAGGTGGGAAGTTTGTAACATTCCACATTTTGAACTAGATGAAAAGGTGCAGAAAATTAACCTTTTCTATTAGTTGAGCAGACCATTTTTAAAATTGAGCGTCGAAACTTTTTTTCAAGAGTCGGAACCCCAGCAATGTGTGTTTTTTGTTTATGAAGTTAAATTAATTAAATTAAAATTTTTAAATGAAAATGAACTAATTTAAATTAAATGAAAAATGAAGGAAATAATAAATAAATATTTTAATGACGATAATAATATTATTATTGTTGTTTTTATTATTACTATGAAATTATTTTAATTAGGTTTCCTTTTTAGGATAAGACCCAAGGAGGGTCTCCCTCTCTTCCTCGTGTGACCAGCCCTTTGGGCTCTCCCCTACAGCGTGCTCCCCTACGCGAGCTCCCTTCCCTGGTCACACATCCTTCAATATCCCTTGGTCAAACCTCCTCCTTGGCAAAACCTCTATCTGAGAGACCTCCTCTGTGGTGCGGCACGACCCCCTGGCCGAACACCCACAATGCGTGATGCGATCCCTCCCGGCTCCCTCCTTCTGTGCTGTTTTTCTTCCGGTTTCATCAATATCTTCAAGGTAAAGTCTTATATATCATCCTCCTTCATCACTTTGGATGATTTTGGCCTAATCGTCGCCATATCTATATGGACAAAACCATATGGTTCGGGTTTAATCTATAATTCTTGTTTCTTCTAGTTTTGGGTTATGTGATTAATGTATCGGGACTCGTTGGTCCATGTTCCGACAACCGCCGCCAAAGGTGAGGCGGTTCAGGTGGTTTCGGTCTTCTGGATTCTCTTCGAGGTAATTTTCTCCTTGGTTTTATAGTTAATTTTTGTGTATTTTGGTGTTTATGAGTCAATGTAATCCTTTTTATAGTGCATTGGGCTACTTCGTGTGGTTTTGATTCGGTTTGGTTCATCGCCGAAACCCGATGTAAGGTTTTAAGCCTACTGTTTGGTTTTGCACCTGTTTAATTAGGGCCTTTGTGTGTTATAAGATTCGTAGTATCCTTGGTGTAATGAGTTGGTCATTTCTTGTTGGTTTTGAGCCTCCAATTCAAGGGTGACTCGCCTACATGTGCATAGGTAAGTAAGTATATATATGTGTGGGTTCCCATGTAACGTGTGTAGTCACCCATGGTAGTGATTATGCATGTATGGGGCTAGGTGTTCCCATGTACATATATATAAATGCATGTACAGGTGAGTGGAGACAGGCATATGAATATAATCACGTGTAAGGATCCCCTTGTGCATTCCCATGGCTATGCGGGTGTGCGCATAGGGGCTAGGTGTCCTTGCATATGTGTGAAGTTTTATATGCCCAGTGGGGAAGAATCGTCTTTTAGTTAGAAAAAATGAAGGGCTGGAGTGGATGGCTTAGTCCTCCTGATTTAGGATCTCATTCCATTTCATTTTAATTTAAATAATGCTTAAATTTATATCTTTAATTATTTTCTTACTACAATTTTATTAGTTTTTACTTAAAGCAGTAAACTATAGATTAAATTCCTTTTTAATGTGATAGGAGTGTGATTTATGATAGAAGTGTTAAATGTCAGAAATGATTGCTTGATAAGAAATTCATGGTTTTATAATAAAACCCCTCCAACGGAGGTGCGTTGTCTGCAAAAACTCACAGTGATGATTTATGATGCTTTTTAGTTGCCTAAATTATTGCTTTTGTTTAGTGATGAATGAGTTTTAAAATAAATGATAAAAATCACAAAAAGATTTTTTTGATAAAGTAATGACATTTTTTATAATAAAACTCCTCCAATGGAGGTGATATTTCTTCAAGATAAAAATGTAGTAGTATACTTTTATGCTTTCCTGCCTTAATGTCTTATGTCTCCTTATGCTTGACATTATAATTGTCAAATGAAATGCTTGTACATGACTCTTCTTGGCTATATCTAATTAATGTTGCTTCTTTGAAAAATGATAGAAGACCAACGACACCTCCTAAGTGTGAGAATCAACTTCTAATTAGGATGATCAGTATAGGGTGTCTACCCTCTCATCCTTACTTAATCACTTATGACATATCACATGTTTTTTGCATCTCATTGAAACCTTCCAGTGATTCCTTATTATCGCTTATTAAATTGTCTGGTTTATTAAACAGTGTCGTTGTGTCCTTCGCTTGTGGGGAAAACTATTTAGGGTGTTCTCCTTGCCTCTTGGCCACCCCTTTTGGGTTCTCCCCACCTAAATTCCATATTTCCTTGTTCTTTAAGTTATAAATGTAATGGGATAGTTTTAGTTGAATACCCTACTTAAACAAGTTGGTAAGCTTGTACTATTTAATTTCATTAATAATCTATCATTTAGGAATGTTTAGGCCATATTATTTTTTTTACATTCTATTGAACATGCAAGTGCCAAATTGTGATGCCCTGTTTTAGTGGTTTGACCTGTATTCTAAACTTGTTTTCTTGAGACAATGAAGATGTTGTGTGGTTTTCCTGGGTTTTCTAAATATCTATGAGTGATACTGGTTCCAAAAGGGATTATCAATGATGGAATCATTGGAAAAGTGGCTATGGAAATCCTCGAGTGATATTCGACCCCTTCTGTGTGATACCGGGATGGGCTCATGATAAATCCATGCCCCGAGTGGTACTTGGTCTTTCAAAATATTTCCTTGGACGGGATCAGTGGTATTGGGTAATTTCAAGGATGTACTGAAGTGATACCTTTTGAGATTGGATCGGGCTCCGACTCTACAAATTGAACATAATAATAATAATAATAATAATAAAGATGTTTTTTGGTTTCCCTGGGCTTTCTAAATACCCATGAGTGATATCGGTTTTCAAAGGTATTATCGAGGACAGATTCATTGGTAAAGTGGTTATTCCATGCATCAGGTGATACTCATCCCCTTCTATGTGATACCGGGATGGGATCATGGTAAATCCATTCCCCGAGTGATACTTGGTCTTTCAAAAGATTGCCTTGGACGGGCTCGGTGGTATTGGGTAATTTGAAGTATGTACCGAAGCGATACCTTTTGCGACGGGCTCAGACTCTAACTCTACAACTTGAACATCATGATAATAAAGATGATTTTTGGTTTACATTATGGTTTGGGACAACTTTATGATGTCCTATGACACTCTTTGTTGATACATATATTAGACCTAAAGTTAAAGCACTGGCTTTGGGGTATGTTTACTTTTTTTTCCATTGGTTTTCTAGCCCTTTTATATATAAATATACATCATGCTTCTTACAATTACTTGTTTTAGATTTCTATCTTAGGTCGAAGCAGGTGGTATGGGAAGGGTGTCCATTTAGGAACCAATACCATGTTGCTAGTTTTAATTTCTATCACACACCATTATTTTATATGGCTCAATTTTTTTAATTTAGAATTCATTGTCTGGATTGGTTTAAAGACTGATGGTGCCGACCTACTGAGATTTATATCTCACACCCAACCTGGGCTGCCATTGCACTGGGGTACCCGAGTAGACTTTTCTTGTTCGTAAGATTGCAGAAGATGATTGATTGATCATGTTGTACTATTTGTATCTTGTAGTTGGGAGCAAAGGATCGAGATAGATCTTGGGATGCTCAAGGAGATCACTTATGGGGTTTTGTTGTCTTTTCTTTATTATTGATATGTGTTGTCAAGCATGTTGTATTGTTTATTGATTCAATAAGTATCATCACCATGACATTCATTTATATTCTGTATAATTGGTGTTGACCACTTTTATAAATTTGATAAATTTTTTCTTCCACTACTTTGTCTCGTATTTAATTGTTGCTTCCACTGTTGTCTTTTACTTACACTTTGGTATACCTTTATGAAACTCTGATAAGAGGGTATAGTCTCCCCACTATCACCACTCGAGACTCTCACTGCTAGTTAGGAGCCTCTAGAGTATAGGGGGACATGCTTGAGGTCATGTGACCCACCGGTCTGACCACTGTCTTAGAGGTTATTTGGGTTGGTATGTTACAGAAATTCCTTAAACCCATAAACTATAAAGGTATTATAACACCTTTAACTCAATGATAAATAGAGAACTGGGTTAAAGAGATCTTTCGCTATGGATTGGTAATGTAATACACACATCAATAGGCAGATCGTATCAATTATATAGACTCACATAATTTTATAAAGAGAGTTGAGCATCGGTTTCCATGAGATAGTAGCAGATATATGTTAGTATTAGAAAAATCCACTATGAATTTTTTTGTTTTGTGTTTTTTCAAAAGGCTATTAAAGGAACTAATAATGTACCTTAAAATTCTTGAAAATTGATTAATGAGTTTTGGTAAAAGATATAAGAAATTTTTTTAGTTTTTTATTTAGGAAATAAATCAATCTATGAAATCCAAGTTCATACTGCAAGTATGATATGTTATAATAACATGTTCTAAAGGTTGGTACCAAGCGGTGTGGTTCATGTCATGAAGGGGACCCCATGAGAGTTTTTTTTTTGTGCTATTTTAAGCTAAAAAAGTGGGTTATTCCATAATATTTGTGTCACATCATAAATGAAGTTATAGATTACTAAGGAAATGGTAAAGTTATATAAATGTTTTCTTCTAAACATAATATCTTCTAGGATGTAGAATTTTAAAAAAGGGTAAAACATTCACTCAGTTAAAAAATATATTTGAGTGAAGTTGAAGGTAGAAGTTATAATGGGAAAATAAGAGTTGTGTCATGAATGGTTTGATCTAATTGATATGTAAGAGTACCAAAATAATATATAAGTGTTCTTAGTGGAGGATATGTAAGGGTTTCATTATAATAAACCTCAATTCCTATGAATAGGTCACATCATGATGGTCACACCATAAAAAATATACATATGAAAATTTCCTTTACCACATAAGTGAGAATGATATACATAAGAAGTGGTAATGACATGATAAGGATGGTAACATAGTGATAAGGTTTGTCTAAACTTCATAGTATCTATGCATTTAAAGTTTTCCATTACATGATGAAGATTTATACCGTTGTGTTCCAGTTAAGGGTGAATCCCATGTTTTTCATCATAATGTGTTTTATGGGGTTAAATCTATGAAATTTTGAGTTTTATGATTATATACTATAAAGGAAAATATCACACTATCATCTTGGTTTTTCTAAATCTTCATATATTTTAAAATGAGGAGGTATAACACAACATTTGTGGAGTTGAATTGAACTAATTAGAATATTTTACATAAACATTTCTCACTAAAATACTAGATAAAAAGAAAGTAAATAAGGAGTCTTGAAATATTAAGATACTGGATTAAAATACAAAGATAGATATTTTATTCAAAATAATGAGGACTATGTATCAAGGAATAACATAGAAGAAGAGTAATTACATATATATGTTTAAAATTCATAGAGAAAAAAAAGGGAGATACAGGAGGCTATATAATAATAGGTTTATTGAGTTGATTATATAGATGATGTTGGATATGATTGGTATAAAATTATTGGTGTAAAATAATGTTGTTCTGACCAATATAGTTTCTCTTCGAGAATAAGTGACCAATATGAGTGATTAAGAGTAGTAATTTCTTTGTTTTGTGAGGGTTTTAAACATTGAGAGTTAGTGTGGTCAATCTAAATTGTAAAAAAAATCACTTAGTGTTTCAATAACATCAACACAATTTCATTGTATACTTCTTGGATTAGCCTAGTTTGGGTGAACCATGTAAAATTGCTTATATACCTCTTTTTTATTTATTACTTCATATTTATTTCAAGGTATAAACTAGTTTCTATTATAGGGGATATAATATTTTTGGAACGATTCATTTGATGAGATTCGAATATACTGATTCACCTCCCCTTAGGGTATTTACCTAACTTAGAACCAATATTTATGGTAAAATATGCACGTTGAAGTTATATAATCATTGAACATTTCAATGATTATATCATGCATGTATATCCATAAGTCAATAAAATTATTTATTCAAAATTGAATGTAAACCATATAGAAGATGTGGCAGTGTCCATGCATGTGACATCCTATATATATTATCCATCATACACTATGATATATACTAATCATATACTACAAAAGAGGCAACTATGTGACATGTCTTAAGCTATGATTTAGGGGATATCATACAATTTGATATCCCTATTTTAGTGCATTTCAAGAAATCTCCTGATTTTACTAAAATCAAATAATCACATTATGAAAAACTATAAAAATAATTTTGAATCAATTCAAACTCTTTTAGATTCATTTTACCAAAATCTATTCATTTTAGAATAATTTTTTTTAAAAAAAATTAATCCTTATTCTAAGGCCCAACCATGTAACCCTAAACCTCAATGTTACTCAAGATACAAAGGGATCTGATGTGAGATCAATCAAACATACTCATATATCTATATGAATATGTCTACCATAAGATATATCATATAAATCATATTTATGCCTATATAATCCCTTTTTCCATGACATCATATAAACATAGGACATGAAATATGACAATATATTATAGTCCATATTATATATTCATTATTCTTTAAAATAGAAAAATCAGTTTGATTAATACATCACATGTCTCTCATTTAGTAAATGTGAACATCACATGTCACTCAACTATGAATGGCTATGAATTTACTCATTCCACTTCAATCAAGGGCCTAGATGTCTTTAATCATCATATGACTGGAAAAATTGCATCTTGGTTGAGATCCAACCGATGAAATGATCAGTAGTATACCTAACTTACCCTTGATTAGTTAACCATCAAGGCTCGTGTAAGAAAGGTGTAAAAGAATAAATTTTTTCATGTTAGTTATCTATCCAAAAATTGTAATAATTATTAATAATATCAAAACGCCCCTAAGTATATCAATGATCATATAAAAGTCCATGTGATGTCTTTTAGTGGTTCTGTGATGATAATATGAAGTTACAAGGATCAAATAACAACTGAGATAGGGGGTTTCAATCAGCTATTAACTTTTTATATGTTTTAAAACATATAGAAACATAACCCCTACAACCTGTTATGATTTATATCCTTATCATACTTTATTAAATAATTATATAATCAAATGTTGGAATGAAAGAAGATCACACAATATTTACAAGGTTCAGACTCATTATGAGAACCTATATCCTTACCATAGCCACTCCTATGGGTCTATGAAAATCCATTATTGTGAATAAGTGAATAAAATTCATGAAAACTTTTGTTAGAAAACTTCTATCTCCTTATAGAAAAGATTATAATGACTCCCATCAGTTTACAATGTTTTTTATAAAATAATTGAGCCAAAAAAATAATAAAAACCTTGTGAAATCTGCTCCACAAAATACTCATTCTGAATCCTTAGTCTGATTTGGACGAGTCTGATCTTCTCATTATAGTAATGATGGTTCTGATTTTTCTCTACTCAAAAACACAATACAAACCTTCTTCAATCTAGTGTAAAATTTTTGCTTCAAATTCTTCAGAGCTCTAACTTTTGCGTCTGTGTAAAATGTAAAAATGAACAACTGATATGTGAAATTATTTATATGAAACTCATAAAAACAAGGAGGGATACTTGAAAACATTATCGCTTCCTTAAATATCAATATTTCCAGAAATATTTCACATTTAATCCTAAATATTTGACATCTTCAAACCGCCTTAAATTTCTATGAGATTTATGAATTGTTGAAATTCGAGATAGACTTCTTCAACTCTTCGTATCTTTATTAGTTCAATAATATTGGATCATGGCTCCGATTTTTGCATAATGTTGGTTCCAATTTATGTAGAATTTTGGTTCTGATTTCTACAGAATGTTGGTTATAGTTTTTATAGTATGTTGGTTTTAACTTTCATAGAATGTTGGTTTTGATTTCTATAGAATATTGGTTCCCATTTTTCTCATAAAATTAGTTCTTATTTTCTCAGAATCTTGGTTTGGAATTTTTTCAGAAAACGGTTTTCAATTTTCTCATAAAACTAGTTCCAATTTTCTTAGAATCTTCATTCCTATTTTGCTCAGAAAATTGGTTCTCATTTTCTGAAAAAAAAAAATTGGTTCTGATTTTCTCAAAATTATGGTTTCAATTTTGCTCAGAAAACTGGTTCTGATTTTCTTAGAAAACTAGTTCTTATTTTCTCAAAAAACCAGTTCCAATTTTCTAAGAATCTTAGTTTTGATTTTTTTTAGAAAATTGGTTCTTATTTTCTCAGAAAATTGGTTTCGATTTTCTTAAAATCTTGGTTCCGATTTTTCTCAGAAAATTGGTTTCAATTTTCTCAGAAAACTTCGTTCTGATTTGTGTATAATGATGGTTATGATATATTACTTTTTTTTAGTGATTCTAATTTCTTCAAAAATCTCCCCCATTTATTCAAATGCTTTTATCATGAAATTTTTTAGGATTTTTGAGAAATTCTTGATCAGTAAATCATCATTTGATTTTTTTATAAAGTTTAAAAAACTCTATAACTTCTGACTTCTCAATCTTTATCAAAATCCTCTTTCAAAACTCTTCTACAACAAAAAATACTTATTTATTCATCATCTTCTATCTTGACCAACTTCTTTATTTCTAAGACTTTATCTTCATTCATATTGGATAACAAAAACATTCTTATACAAAAAAAGATTAGTTTTCAAAAAATACAAAAAACTTTGTTAAAACAATTTATCACAAAGGTACTTCAATATACACCTTTGGATTTATTGAAAACCTCATTAACAACTTTTCCAACTCTCAAATTTTTTCATAACTCCTCTTTTGAAAGCAACTCAAGTTTTTTGACTTTTATGAAAACATAGTCTTTCTCAAGAGAGAGTGTCTTGAAACCACAATATTGTATAATTTATTGTTTTTTAAATAATTTTATCCCTCGATGGCAAGAAAATTTTGTGGCCATATAAAGATAATCTCTCCTCACTTTTCTCCTTCTCTCAATATTATCTTTTCCTTTCTCAATTTTTTTTCTCTCTCCCATTATATGATAATCACATATTCATATTAAAAAAATAATGATAATTAAAAACTCTTACAAAGTAGAAAGTTGTTACTTTCTCCCCCCCTTTGTCAACATAATCCAAAGCACGGCGGGGGACCTTCCTTGTGAGGTTTAAGAAGACATGGGAGGAGTCTGAACATGGATTTAAAACCTTAATTCAACAAACTTTTCATTAAAAATTTATTTTGTAAATAAATCAGCAATTTGATACTTTTTAAAACGTATTTCAAAAAAAATCTCAAGGAGAAAATTTCTCTTTTAAAAAGTGAATCTTTTTATCAATATGTTTTGATCTTGAATGTTGGATAGGATTATTAGAAATATCAATTAAACTCCGATTATCAAAAAGTATCTGCAATGGAATAAAAACTTTTACTTTAAAATATTACAACAGAACTTTCATCCATGTCATTTGAGTACAAGCTTGAGTGGCTGTAACATATTCAGATTTAGTTGTGCTCAAAGTTACTAAACATTGTTTATTACTATTCCAACTCACACAACATTCACATAGAAAAAAATTTCCTCCTAAGGTTGACTTTCTATCATTAAAATATCTAACCCAATCAGCATTAGTATAACCAAGAAACTTCATCCCATAGTTTCTTTTGTATAAAAACACATGTGAAGTTGTTCCTTTGATATATCTTAAAATCCTCTCTATGGTCAACATATGTGATTCATTTGGATTACATTAATACCTGGAACATAAATTCACAACATAAAAAATATCAAGCCTTGAAGCTATAAGGTAATCAAGACTTCCAATCATCATTAAAAATCCATTCGGATTCACACTTATTCCAGATTCATCTTTACTCAAAATTGTGTTCATTGAAGTTAGAGTTGAAACTTCTTTGGATTCAGCCATCCCAAACTTCTTTATCAATTCCCTGGCATACTTTTCTTGAGATAAGAAAATATATTTTTCCTTTTTTGAACTTTTAAGACAATTAAGAAAGTTAATTCTCCCAACATTGACATTTAAAAATTCTTTTTCATTTCTTCAGTATAATATTCAAAAATATTTTCTTCATCCCCAAAAAAAATTATATCATCAACATAAACAATTACAATTAATGTTCTAGAGTCAACATCTTTCACATAAAAGTTTCTATCAACTTTTCCTTTAAGAAAGTTCATAATTCTCAAAAAAAATTCAAGCTACGAATACCAAGAATGTGGAGCTTGTTTTTCCCCATACAAAGATTTCTTCAATTTAAAAACTTTTCTTTCATCTTCATAAAGTAGAAACCCATAAGTTTTCTCAGTGTAGAATTATTCCTCAGTCAAAGCATTTATGAAATATGATTTTTCATCCAAAAGACAATCTTTTTAATTTCTATGGGCATCCACTAAAAGAAACATTTTAGTAGTTTTTAGCCATATAAGAGGGGAAACTTTTTCATCAAAATCCACACCTTCCACCTATGCATATCCTTTAAAAACAAGTCTTTATTTTTTTCTAGAAACTTCTCCATGATCATTTAGTTTGTTTCTATAAACACAATTGGTTCCAATAAAATTTTTATTTTTTTGAATTAGAAAAAGTTCTCACATTTTATTCTTCTCAATCTGATACAACTCTTTATTCATATAATCCACCCATTCTTTATGTTGAATAGCCTATAAAACTGATTCTAGTTAAACTTTTGAGATAAGTGAGGTCTTCTTTTATAATCTCAACATCCTTTTAGTCTAAACTAGAGCCTTATAATTCCAAATAATGTTTTCAGATTCAACATGTTTTTGTAAGGTAGGAAATTTCAAAGTTTCTTTCTAAGCTGGAATTTCATCATCACACAACTCTTCTAAATCCTGAGAAAAAAAAATTTAATTATATTCACTATTGTTGGAAGTCTCTAATTTATCCTCCTCAGCATTCTCAATAATATTTGTTAAGAGACATTGATTTTCAATTACCTTCACAGAATATGAGTTCACCAACATTTTTAAATATTTGTTCCAACATTTTTAACTTCTCCCATTTGGTGAATAACACATGAAAGTTCCTTCCTCAACTTTCTTATAAAACATTCCCAAGTTCGGATTTGTGACCTTGAGAAAACATGGAATTCCAAAAAAATTAAAGCATTTCAATGAAATTTTATTATTATACCACATTTCATAAAGAGTCATCTTGGTTTCCAGTCTCAAAAGGAATATATTTTGAAAATGTACATCAGTACTAATAGCTTCTCACCAAAAGAATTTTGAATGATTGTATTCTATTAGCATACATCTTCAAATTTCAACTAAGATTCTTATTTTTCTTTCTGATACTCTATTTTTTTGGAGTATAGGGAGCACTATAATGATTTTTGATACCATGTTTTCTCAGATAAGATTCAAAAGAATTTTTTGTGAATTTGTTACCATTATCTATTCTCAACTTCTTAATCAAAACCCCTAATTATTTCTCAACATATTTTCTGAAGAATTTGAACATTTCAATAGCCTCTGAATTGTACTTAATGAACATTATTTTTGTCATCTAAGTGAAATAATCGATAAAAGTTATAAAATAGAAGTCTATTTTTGTTGATTTTTGTCTCATTGGTCCACATAAATCATAATGAATAAGATCAAGTGGTCTGGTATATTGAATCTCAACTATTTTATGACTTTTGTTAGTTGTCTTTCCTTTATGGAAAGTAATACAAACATCTTCATCTATTCTTTTTAATTTTGTAATATTCTGGAGAGCATCAACATTAGATATTTTATTCATGTTTTTTTTTCAAGGTGTCCAAGTCTTTGGATCCACAACTTATTTTCATATTCAACACTCAAGTAACAAGAGTTATTGAATTCTTCTATTGAAAGAGATTCCCACTTGTTCTTTCTCCTTTTGTAATGACTTTTCCATATTTTATATATTTGATGATACAAGAATCATTTATGAAGATTATTTCTTTTCCATCATCACAATGTTGACCTACACTATGTAAGTTATGTTTTATCCCATTAATAAGTAAAACTTCCTTAGATTTCAATTTCTATACGTTAATCTCTTCTATTCTGATTCCTCCGATTTTTAAGGAACTATCATTGTCAAAAGTAACTGCTCCTCAATCATGACTTTCAACATGTTTCAATATTTCTATATCACCTATCATATGTGAAGAACAACCACTATCAAGTATCCATGGTTTGTTCCTCTTACATGATTTCAAAGTTTTCTCAACAACAAAAGTTCTTTCCTCACCCCCTCTTCGTTTCTGCTTTCTTTTCTTTTCTATCCAAAGAAACTTGTTCTGGAAGGAGTGTCATACATCTTTTGTCATAATGACAAAAATGATCACATCTTACAAAAATATCTTCCATAAATTCAAATTGATTATTTTTTGGAATGTTTCTAACATCTTTAGAATTCACCTTTTCAACTTCGTGTAAGTTAGGAAAGTTACTCATTCTTCTTTCACTATTTCATCCATTTTTCTCAAACCTTCTTCTGGGTAAAGATAAGTTGTGCCAAAAATTATATTCTTTGTGCCCATAGATTCCAAAACACTAGAAATATCCATCAAATATGGATTTTCTATTCAAGAATTATCTTTCTCTATAGAAAAATTATTGAGGTTGTTAACTTATTTCAGATCTAACATGATATGGTTGTAGACCATCTTTTCTTATAAGTGAGTTTTATACTTTTGTATAATTTATTGGTTTCTCACTTCCTTTATCCATACAATATTTCCCAATACTTTTTCTCAAACCTAAAATATTAAAGTATTCTGATGAAACATTATTTTTCTTAAGAAAATATTTAACTTGATTCTTGTATTGATCCTTCTCAGCAACTTTAGAAGTCTTATATTTTGCTTCTAAAGCTTTATTTAAGTTTTCATTCATCTTCATCCAGGTACTTTTAGAATAAATAAGTTTTTATTAAAAATTGTTAACCTCTTATTCCTTAGCTTCCATCTTGTTGCTAAGATCTTCAATCATATTTCCCTGTTCAACAATTCTAAGTTTGTAACATAAAATCTTTTAAATTTATTCATCTTCCTACTTGATGACATCTTTTCTTCCGTCATCAAATTCTTCAAGATATTTCTTTATTAATATAATTTCTTTCTTGAGAGTTTTTTTATTAAGACATGAAATAATTTTGGTTCTAATCTGAAAAACTCTATAATACTCTTCACCACCTTCTTCACTATCTAATTAATCTTGTTTTTTATCAACTTTTTCAATAAAGGTTTTGAATTTTTCGGAACATTTATCTTATGATGAAATGTTGTCAGTTGATTCTAATTCAACTTTCTTACTCAACAAAATTTTTTTGTTTCCATTAAACTTCTTATTTTATCTGTTGTAAGACTTATTTTCCTTATCATTTTTTTGCACTTATTCCATCGAGGTTTTTCATCGAAATCATCTCGATATTATCCAAAATTCTTCTTAGGCAAATTCATAGTAAAGTATCTAATTCCACCAAATTAAAAACATTTGATAGGATGTTTACCTCTATAATTTTCTTTTCCTATAAAATAGTTCTTTTATATAAGAGAAATGATTTTTTCATTTATCTCATCATCCTATTTATCATCAGACTCACAAGGATTAGCTTCTTCAATATCTTGGAATTTCATCTTTCTTATAGCTTCAAAATACATTTCATCTTTCATATTATTTTTAAAAATTTGGGATTTCCTCATTTCATAAGCAACAAGAATGTTAATAAATTAATCAAGAGATAAATCATCCTTATATTTTAAAGAAAAAATTTTAGAATCAAACCTCTTTGAAAAGTTTCTCATATGTTTCTTCACAATTTTAGAATCTTCCATGAAATCTTTGAATCCTCTGATGTTGCAAAAAAATTCATTTACTCTAGTGAAGTATTCATCAATTTTTTCTTCATCCTTCATTATGATTTCTTCATACTTACTATTTCAGATTTTCATCTTTTCTTCCTTGACTTTACTATTCCCTTTGAAAACACTTTCCATCTTATCCCACATACTTTTTCATGTTTTGATACCCATCACCTTCTGATAAAAAATTTCTGATAAAGACATAAGGATTTCAATTCTTACAATTTCATCAACTTCTATATTTCTATTATCAGCAAATTTTATAGGATTATATTTCTCAATAGGTAGAAAAAAAATAGTAGAAGCATAAAAAACTTTTAGGATAAGAGATAAGTTATTGGGAATCATCATATTTTCCCATCCATAATAATTTTTTCCATTGAATGTAGTAATTCCTCTACTATTGATAGAATTGATATTATCCATGATAAATATTAAATAAGGGAACCTTTTCTATGATACCAATTGATGCTCCATGGATCAAATAATTACTGATAAATGGGGGTTTGAATTAGAAGTTCACTTTTTATAAGTTTTAAAACTTATAGAAACATAACCCCTATAACCTGTTAAGATTTATATCATTATCATCCTTTAAAAAATACTTAGGAATTATAAAGAAGGAAAGAAAGAAAATTACACAATATTTACAAGGTTAGTATTCAATGTGAGAACCTACATCCTTTCCATAGTCACTCCCATGGGTCTATGGAAATCCACTATTATGAAGAAGTGAATACAACTTGTGTCAACTACCTTTAGATGCCTTCTATCTCTTGATAGGAAATATTATTACGAATCCCTTCAATGTAAAATGTTTTATTATAAAAAAATTGATCCAAAAAAAGAATAAAAACTTTTTTGAATATTCCTTTTAAAATTATCATTTCAAATCCTCAGTTCAATTTGGCTGAGTCTGATCTTCTCATTATGGTAATGATGGTTCCAATTTTTCTTGGCTGAAAAACTCAATAGAAATATTCTTCAATCTGTTGGGAAATTTTCACTTTGAATTCTTTAGGGCTCCACCTTTTGCGCATATATAAAAGTTACAAATGAACAAATGATCTGAGAAATTATTTTTAGGCAACTTGGAAAATAATGGTGGGAAACTTGAAAACATTCTCGCTTCCACAAATCTCAAAATCTTCAAAAATATTTTTCATTTAATATTAATATTTGACTTCATCAAAACTCCTTAAATTTATTTGAGATTTATGCCAAGTTTAAATTCAATTTAGACTTCTTAAACTCTTCATATCTTTCTCAGTATGATAATATTGGATCCTGGTTCTGATTTTTGCATAATGTTGGTTCCAATTTCTACAGAATATTGGTATTGATTTCTATAGAATGTTGTTTTCAATTTCTACAAAATGTTGGTTCTGATTTTTTAAGAATTTTGGCTCTGATTTCTATAAAATATTGGTTCTGATATTTCTCAAAAAATTGGTCCTGATTTGGTTAGAATCATGGTTTCTATTTTTCTCAGAAATCTGGTTCCTATTTTCTCATAAAACTAGTTCCGATTTTCTTAGAATCTTGTTTCTAATTTTTCTTAGAAAACTATTTCCTATTTTACCAAAAATATGGTTCTGATTTCTTTATAATCTCGTTTCGGGTTTTTCTTAGAAAATAAATTATGATTTGCTTAGAAAACTATTTTTTATTTTCTTAGAAACTAGTTTTGATTTTTCTTAGAAAATTGTTTTTGATTTTCTTATAAAACTAGTATTTAATTTCTTAGAATATAGGTTTTGATTTTTCTCAGAAAACTAGTTCCAGTTTTCTCATAAAATTGGTTCTGGTATTCCCAGAAAATTGGTTCTGATTTACATTGAAAAAATAGCTCTGATTTGTGTAGAATGTTGGTTCTAATTTTTGTAGAATGTTGGTTCTGATGTATACAGAATGCTAGTTATGATTTGTGAAGAATGTTGGTTCCAATTTGTGCATAATACTGGTTTTGATTTAGTTGAATATTGATTCCAATTTTTTGGCTTCTTTTAATTGATTATGATTTCTTCACACATCTCCACCATTAATTAAAAATATTTTTATCATGAAAGTTCTTCATGATTTTTGAGAAATTCTTGATCAGAAAATCATCATCTGATTTTATTTATAATGTTTGAAAAACTTTCTAACTTCTGACTTCTCAATCTTCATCAAAATATTATTTCAAAACTTTTCAACAACAAAAATAATTCTTCATTCAGAAACTTTTCTCTTGAGAAACTTATTTCTTTCTAACTAAGAAACTTTATTCTTCCGGGATAACAAAAACATTCTTATAAAAAAACGTTTTGTTGTCAAAAAATACAAAAAAAAATTGTTAAAAAAATTTATCACAAAGGTAGTTCATAATAAGTCTCCACTTATTACCTCATGAGTCTAGTATTTGTATCTCATATACAATTTATTATAGCAATTATAATATTCAATTCATGATAATCCTAACATACCATCATAGTCAATAATTCTCTATGGTGATAATCAATTATGGAAAACTCAAAGTCATACTTTGAGGGAATAATTACCATTTCAATTCATGAAAAATATGTAACCAATGAGAAATAAGGATAAAGTGCAGATTGGATTTTTTATTGCATGATAAATTTTTATTCTAAAAAATCATAACACTTATAAAACCATAAATAAGTGCATGAATAAAAAATCATAAATTAAATAACATCAAATAATACTTATGTTTTTTATTATTTTAGGGGTTTTATTAAACTAATTATATCTATATGTAATTCCTACAATATCTATATGTGAAATCCATATAAAAAACCCTCCCACTAAACTCTTTAATGAGAAAAATATATGAAGTAGTATTGTTTGAATAATGGTAATATTTTGAAATTGTATTCCAAATATTCAACTACTTGAACATATTTAAACATATTAACTCCACAACATCAAATTTTGTACTATTAATAATTTATGTTTTATTATTATAACTCTTCTTAAGTTCCTCATCATAATTCTTAGAACCCTTTCCATCAATATTTTCCTATTAAATATTTCAGTAACTAATGTAACTATTTTCATTTATCTTGTACCATAATTCTCTAAACCTTTTAATACATAAAGGGACATTCACTTTTTATTTTTATTATCAATATTTTACTTATTAACATAAAACTTCTCCCAGTCCAAACATACTTCATTTTCCAATTAGACATGATATTATTTTTAGAATATATTTTGAAGATAAAAAAACTTTTGGGTATAGAAAATAAGAATTATTTACTTTAGTGTAAATAGTTAGCAAATAAACTATTGTATCCATATCATATATGGAATTCTATGTTTTTAGAGAATTTTCTTCTGAAAAAAATCTTCAATATTTAAAATATTCCATGTATTTGTGTTAGGTACACCTTATCTTATATTTTATTAAACATATAGATAAAAACTTTATTCCTCGATAAATCATTTTTATCAATAACTCCTATAATGACCCGTTCTGTCCATACATAGATATTACATCTAAATAGATGAATATTCATTACATAACATATCAAAACCATGTTAGAACCATATGGGTTTATTGACTTTGGAAACATAGAAACATAAACAACTAGTTCTTGATAATCTATATCATCTCAAAAATTTTATCAACATCTAGAACCCTTCTTAGACATATCCAACTTAAAACATTTCTTCATTACATGTGGAAGAGGAAACATAAGAAAGGGTGAGATCAGATTCCTAGTAAGGATAAACATTAGAGATATCATTCCATTATCATATAAAGGAATAACATAAGAATATGGTTATGTGGCCATGATCATAACATACGAAGTTCATACCCAACCTTTCATAGATCATAAACATTATTTATGTCATAAACATTATCATTTTAGAAAACATAGACCATAAGAGTGATAAATCATCATAAATCAATCATGATCCATAAGAACATGTCATAAAATTATGGAACCCATATAAATATATATAAATTTTCATATGAAAAGTTTAAATACCAAGACCATAAACATAGTGGATTAGGAGACACCTATTTCCCAAAGTGAATTTGGGCGCACCTCTTTGTCATAGTGGATCAAGACCATTGACTCGTTTCCCATTATTATCTCAGGAAATATAAATATATTCACAATTCATTGGAGGTATATATAGGTCCTTCCCATTAAATAATGAAATCCATACATATGTGTGCCATAAGAACATAAATCATTCACCATATCAGAACCCATGAAATGAAATGGATTTCATAAAAATTTCAGCATAGCATAACCCATGGAAAAGAAATGGGTTTCATAAATATCATTACATCATACAAATAAAACAAACATAAATATAATAAGGATATTATTCTTAAATAATATCCCTATTAAATCATAAGTAACAATAAATAATTTTATCTTAAATTGAAAATAATTTTTAAAGATCACTTAAAATTACTCTTGAAAAAAATAACATTTCCATTTTTAAATAATTTATTTTTAAAGATATTAAAAATTATAAAGGAAAAAAAATTTCTTTGAAAATAACCTTATAATATTTTAAAGTAAAAATAAAATCCTTAAGGCTTCATGAATAGAAGGAAAGGCTGCTCATGCTGTGTAAGTTAAAAAATTCCTTTTGTATTTTTTAGAAAAGTCATAAAGAACCTCATTTAGAAGACAAAAAAATCCTTTCAAAACATTTTTTAGAAATTAACACATGAGTAAAAATGACATTAAAAATTCATAAGATAATATTAAAAATATTTTTGGAAACAATTTTAGTAAACATGGACATGGACAAAAAAATAGTTTTAATGGAAACTTTAAAAAGATAATTTTTAAAAGAAAATTCCCCTATAAATATCATATAATTGAAGTGAAAATTAATAAAATGAATCAATTATGTGTATTAGATATAAATAAACATAAAATAAGTGTAAATAAAATATAATATAATCAAAATTCATATCACATATAATCTTAACATGGAATAATCAATAAATTATAAGTTCAACCAAATACATGGAAATTAAGTTAAGAAATACCTTTACAATTTGTAATCAGTCAAATAGTATTCCCCATAAAAGTAATAATTATCAAATAAAACATTAAATAATATGAATATGATTATATTCATGATATTATATATCAATGGTCAGTATATACACCACATAAATTAAATGAGTGTTGAATAAGGCATATATCTCACGGAAGTAAAAGTGGGATGATAAATCCTTACCATATATGATACTTTTATAACAACTTACCACCCATTCATTAATAATATTTCATTATTTCCATTATTTCAGGTGCGTTCGTTTCATGGTTTCATGATTGGTTAATTTGTGTCTAATTATGGATTTTCTTTTAAAAAGGAAATAAAACTCCATAATTTAAATGAAATGGTATTCATTAACTTCAATAATTTTAAATGGTCCCATATACCTTTTTTTCTAACATATGGATGATTGATTTTCTAAAATGTTGATGATAAATGTTTAGTTTAATTTGACAGTTTTCCTGAACATCACGAACAAGTTTCATTTTATATAAAATTATGTCTATATATTAGTTCCAAAACATGTAATGGGTTATAATATACCTCTTAAAATATGATTTAATCATAATAATACTTTTATGACCATCCGTGAATATTTTAATGGATAAAAAAAATCATTATCTATGGAGATAGTTAACTGCCATAATTTGGAAAATGGTTTCATTTCTTTGAATAATAGGAGATAAAAAAGGTGTGGATATAATATATTCCATTATGAATATGAAATTACAGTATATAAATGATACCGGTGTTATTATTATTTGATTGATGAAAGAGGATAAGAGAAGGTAGAAAAAGAAAAGAATTTAAGAGAGGTTGTTTGAGAAAGTTACCTCTTGAATATCACATCCTTGAAGGACCCATTATGGAAAATGGAATTGGTCTTTAGATGATTCTAGTAGCACTTGGATGTGGGTAGAGTGAGGAGGGTAAAATTCGGTATATATTTTAATAGCTTAAAGTCTTTTTATGAACATATAATCCTCAGCCCAGTTGGTGAGGACTCCTTAAGTGCATCCACAAGACCCAGGTTCGAAACCAGGTGGAGGCATAATTCCGAGGGTACTGTAGTTGGTATTATAGCAGTACTGTAGTAGTATTGTAGTAGGTACTATAGCAGTACTAGGATGGTATTTTAGCAGTACTATAGTGAGTATTGTTTGGTACTGTAGCAGTCGTAACTATTCATCTTGGGCCACCGATTTGGGCTCGGAGTCCTTAAGGCCTTTAGGACACCAAGGCCTTCGAGTCAGTAAGGATTTTGGGCCAACTTTAAGGCCTTTAAAACACCTCAATTCCTTTGGTCCACATGATTAGTGCAGTCTCCCTAGACAGACTCTATAAAAAAGGAACAGCCCTATAGGAGGATTCAGAAGAAGTGCACTCACCATAGCAAAACCAGATGGATTTGAAAGAATGAGAGGGTATGGTTATGCCATCAGGACTAGCCTGTGCTTGCACAGGAAGCCTATCCAGACGGTCATGCAAAGGTGAATAGATATCATCATGATGCAGATGTTAGGGAGGGGCAGTTCCTTGTAGTTATTGTCTGGTTTAATTCTCTAAGGCCTTCAGGTCATGTAATCTATTAAGCCTATGGTCCATGTAATCTCTAAGACTACGGGCCTTGTAAGGGTTCCCCCTCATCCCTTGAAAGGGGGATTATTAAAAATCAATAAAAATGTCCTTCGATCCATTCGGTCTAAATTCTTGTTATGATAAATATTGTGGTGATAGATGGTATTTATACTTGAGGAGTGGTGGTTTTAAGTGATTAAATAAAGATTACATTATATTTAAATCTATCCACATTTTGGTGGAATTAATTCTAATGAATTTGGGTGATAATTAATGTTTTAAAGGTTGTTTAAGTTCAATAAACACATAAAACTCCCATTTAATTTTTTAGTTTTTACGTATTTTAAGCTTTTACCTTTTAACTTAAACCTACTACATTATTTTACTTATACTGTGGTAAATATTTTTTTTAATTGTAACATTTTTATGCCTAAAAATGAAAATGATCTTATAAAATAATTTAGAAATTATGATTATAAATATGAAATATATTTTGAAAAATTTTAAAATACATAATTTGAAAATTTTCATTTAAAATTAAATCGTCAAAACGCAAGGAAAAGCAATTTTTTTGAAAAAATTGTGTTTTTAAGCCCAAAAATGTACATATTCAAAATAAGGTAAAAATATTTTTAAAATTTAAATTTTTAGATTAGATATAACTAAAAATTACTTAATTTAATATTATATCAATTTAAATTATTATAATGACTTTTAAATATAAAGAAAATGAGGGTTTTATGAAAATCAATAATTTTTACTATTCATTGAAAAATTAAACTTTTCAAAAAAATTTAAAAAAACCATACTATGATAAGTTTGGCATGATAAATCCAAAAATTATTTTTTATTTTATCAAATAAAAATTCAAAAATTAATTATTTTTTTTCCATAAAAATCAATAAAAATCTATTTTTTGAAGAAAACATATATATGAAGAATAAAATTAATTTAATAAAAATTATGTGCATATTCAAAAAGAATTAATTAATTAATTAACAATGAGTTTTAAAATTATATATTTCATAATATATTTAATACAATTTATTCCCCCCAATTTCACGGTTGTGTTGTAATGGTTGTATTAATATAATAATATTTTGGGGTTTGTTTAAGCTTGATGTTTTGTGAAAAGTAATCTATCTAAGAGAATAAATTTATTTAAAAAGATAATACCATAAAATATTTGGGTGTTACATTATACCACACTTAAAATTAAATTTTCCCTCAAAATTCATCATTTAGACATCAATGTTTTATCATTTGATAACTCATACATAGAAACCCACATCATGAAAATAATAATAATAATTCCATTAAAATAGGAAAGTTGGAAACATAATGGTTTCTATATGTAACTCATAACTAGGTTTCCACATATGGAAAACATTATTGGAAAATTAAAATGTGGATTTGGAAGGGAAAACTAATCACCAAGAACTAATAGAGAGTGATAGAGAACATACTCAAGATATGGTTAATGACCCCAAAACCATAAACAAAATGGGTCTGAAAAGGGTCATTTATATCATCATAAATGGTTATAATAGGATAAAATGTTATTTAAAAACCATTTGGAAGATATACTTACTTTATTTAATCTCATAAGTACAATATTTCTCTTTGTTTGTTCCTTGACCAATTTCTGCTTCATTTCTTACTATAGGAAATGAAGATAAAATTGTGATGCCTTAATAACTAGGGGATTATACGATCCATAGTGGGATGAAAATTCATTCTTTCTATATCTAGTTATAATCATAACAAAATGGTTATCATGGTTTACCTAATACACATAAAACTTCACATGGTTATGTAATACATTAATCTCTAAAACCTCTTCCAAGGTTTAATGTAAATAATTTCATAAATGGTTACCCATATGAACCTTCTAAAATATTAAAATCCAAAACCTTTGAAATAAGGTCACTAAATTTTTAGAATAAACTTATAATTAATCCCTAAACTACTTGACTTGTCTCTTAATTTTCACACACCAAACATGTGAATATCATTATCATTTATTCTCTTGAAATTTGGTAATAACTTGAATTACTATAAAACCTTAGTGAAAACATGAATGCTTTAAAAAATTAACTCTTTCCACATACCATAAATCCAAAAATTCTATAAAATAAATCCATAAATCACTTTGTCATCATATTACTGATCAATTACAATTTCATAAATTTTATCCCATTTATTTTATCATAATCAAACATCTATTTATTTAATTATTATCCCAACATCATGCACATATTTAGGGTTATCTTTCCCTTAACCATGTGTTCTCAATATATATAACCTTACCACCTCAATCATTTTTCATGGTTACCAGTACCATTCAGAATATACTTTTGAATACTTAAGGAATAACTATAGTGTAACAATCATTAGATGTTTTGTTATTCCATAATACCATAAAATTACTTTTACAACATTATTCTTGAATTAAAATACATAAACACTCAATCATTATTCTTTCTTCTTAAACCATTAACCATACTTTATCATTTTATTCCTTAACACTTATTCCATCACATATGTAATTCATAGTCTCTCCATCGTCAGCAATATAACCATCACTCATAGAAATCTTGAAATTATCTTAATTTTCTTTCACCCTAGGGGATGGATTTTCATAATGATCATAAATTCCATATTTAAAACATTTAACTATCGATGATTCCTTAGGAATACTATTATTCTCATCTATTTCCTTAACTAAAATTTAACTATTCATTTTCAATTACTTTATTTGTTTCCTTATTTTCCACACTAAAATCATCTTATAGTTCTTTTCAATCATTATTCTTGATGCCTATTACCACATGCTTTACATGAGTAAAAATTAGATTTATTTCCTCCATAGTCACCATGAAACTCTATCTTTCTCTTATTATATGGGTCAGGAAACTAACCAAAGTTGATATTATTGATCATATTATGTGATTTCTTTTTAGTCATAATAACAAGTTTTCTCTGGAATCATATTTTATTTGGTTGCTCATGAGGAATATCGTTCCATTGTCCATCACATTCACTATTAAAAAAGGAGTAAATGGTCTGTCTCTCCACATAAATTTTTTAAACCTTAAAATATTGTGGAATTATGAATTTATTTGGATGGAAATATAGTATAAAAGGAGTATGATTCAACATTATTATTCCTTAAGATATTCGAAAACATGACCTTGAGTCAAATTTCAATCCATGTTGAATTGTGTATTAAGAAATACGCAGATGCAACAGAATATTCTTTATCTAGGGAACTTGATTTCAAATCATAATTTTGGGTACATATTACTCAAACTAGGATTTATTACTATCCTAAAACTACCAAGGCCTCCAATATAATAAAATACATGAACTGGGTCATTCATCGGGTCTTTAAAACTTTCTTTACTCTCTGATTAGACAATGAGTGTAATTTTTCTCAGTGGGACCTCTTTATAATCCATGCCAAGATTATAGAGATCTGTTCAACTTTTCATTTGTGTTCATGTGTTTCCTCCTCAATATATTTAACAATAATAAATTTGGTATCTTTGTATTTCCCTATATAATTAACTTATCCAAGCAATTGAACATCAATTTTGATACTAAGGCTTTCACTTAGCTTGACTCGCCTCTGCCTTTTGATCTCATGATGGTACAACATATGAGGATGATTTCATTTGATGTAAATTATTATTTCTTTTATAGTAACCATGATGTATCATAAAAATAGGAAAATTATGTTGAACCCCACCTAAGTATGACCCCGAGATACCTGAAGAGTTTTACCATACCCTACCTTGTACTATGGTGGCCCACCCACCCGTCCCAACCACATTCATGCCTACTCTCCAATTTTACTCATATTAAACCCACCCAAACCTATAAGGGATGACTTATAATGTCCTTTAACTTCTTTGGAAATTATAAAATGATCAATATTTAATGTTTATCTGGAAAGTTAGACAATGAAGGATCGTGTTGGAAGGCACCAACCTATAGGACCATACTCCCCTAGACCTCTACTTCCACCTACCCTACCACCCCTCCTATTAATTTCAAGGTGGTGGTCATTATCACGAAGGATATTTATGTAACTCCTATAAATTGGATGATATTTCACCAGTGGGTAATGATGAAACTACCAATAGGGTTAGAGGTTCTTCAACAGGTGGTTCCAATGGTAATTATTTTTAGACATCAAACATGGGTTGTGATATTTCTAGAGACCCAACCTAGGATAAGGTGTCTAAAGCTTATTTTTTGGATCAATTTGGAATAGGTAATCACATAATCTATTAATTATTATTTTTTATACTTTTTTTTCTCTATACATTTTCTCCATACTTTCCTTTTTATGGTTGGATATTGACTTCACTATATTTTTAATGGTCAATCCATTATACTTCCATTATTTTCACACTCCCTTTATGATATTATTAAATTCTATTTCTACTCCTCTACTCCTATTATCATGATATCACTATTTTATATTTTTTGGATTCTTTAGTCAGTGAAGTGGGAGGTTTTGATATACTTTTTTGAGACATACTCTTCTGAACAGTGGGCTCTCGTACAGCGTTGTTCGTCCATATATTCGTTAAAATTATATTGGAGATTTCTTATTATGGATAAAATTATTTAATTATTTTTATGATTATATACTCCACTTGAATGAAATTAAACTTCTCACACATTCCCACTTTAACATGATTGTGTGGGTCCATGCTTGATCTTAAGTTTGGGGGGAATTATCTTTGGAAACCCCATTTGATAATTACCTTAGAATTTCTAAAACTGAAATATTTTTTTCCTTAGATACCATTAAGGGATAATATAAATATCACAAATTTATATTAGTTAAATGATAATATATTTGGGTAAATTATTTTGACAATTTTTATATTATTATATTGATAAAACTCTTTTATATCTTAAAAATTTTAAGTCGAGTTCTTTAAATTTTCATCTTAAAAAATTGAATTTAAAAATATATTTTTTGATGGATTAATTTAAATTAAGAAAAATATTGAAATGGAAATTTTATTTATTCATTATGGGGAAGTGGATATTGATATTGTTGATACTACACTTGTGGTTATTATGTGGTTTTAATTTCGTGATCTCCTAATTCATTTTAAAATTCATTAAGGTGAGTCATTTGAAAAATATGGGTTCCAAAATTAATTTTTAGTATCTCACAAAAATATTAATTTGAGATATAAATAAAATTTGAAAAATATTTATGATCCACTTTTTCTTTAAGGTAATAATTAAATGAGATCGTTTGTACTATAAAAGTTATAACCCACCATTTAGTGTCAACTAAATCTTTTTTCAACCAACTTGGGTGTATGATGAGATAGAAATGGACAGAGGGGACTTATTTTAAATGAATATGGTAAATTTAATATTTAAAGAAACAATTATTTGATTATAGAAACATTAAAAATGAAATTGGAGTCTATTTTATTTCCTACTTTGAGGATTATTAATTTTTGAAGGGTTCATGTGGTCTTTTAAACAATTATTCATTCAAAAAAATCATTTGGTTAATACATTCTGTGATATTTCTACCTTCCTATATGATGGCCTCTTTGGATTTATTTTCTAGTTAATTATTTTAGGAAAAACAATTAATCATTTATGGTAGAGTTAGATACAATATTGTGAATAATCCAATTATGCAATGAATTTCAACTTGAAATTGGATATCATATTTTGAAATCATTCTTTTTTAGCTTGAATGTGATTTTATAGGTTGTAATGGGTATATACAGAAGAATTGGATGCATTTAGCATAAACCAAGAGTTTCAAAGGTAAAATGGTCTCATTCAATCTCTTTTTCTATTTTGTATGGTTTCTAATGAAAATCAAGAACTCTTCACCCTAATCCAGTAACCATGCATGATAAAAATTTAAGGGATAGTACTAACTGCATGTTTTATTCATTTTTCAAATGACTATGTGGAGAAATATTATGCCATAATAAAGGATTACTAATTCAAGTGAACATATTCTTAATTTCTCACCTACCCATTCAATCCACCTATGTTTATCAAAGAGAGGTGAATGGATTAAATTTCATGGTTGGGTAATTATTTATCAACCCATTGACCTTAACTATATGATTTGTATATATTAGGAAACTACTTTCCATATAACTCCCCAAAAACCCTTTTACTAAGTATTATGACCCCTAACCACTCTTAGACATTATGGTCCATGTAATTAAGGGTTTTATTAACCATTTGGAAGAGAGAAATAATCTAGAGGAAGGATATTTTGTCATAGTAAGAGTTTAAACCCCACTATTAGGAATGAATATTAGTATTTTTTTCTAATTATATTATATTTTCTTCTTTATTGCGGTCATTAAAACTTATTTTAAGTATTTTTTTTATTTTATCTCCTATATGAGTAGATAAACCCCATTTTGGGTCAGTTTTGTGGGTTATAATGGAGGATAATTTGTGAAAGTAATTTTTCATTGATGTGTTTTGTGTAATTTATATATGATTTTTTCAATTCCTTCATGTTAAAGTTCATTAATTCACTAAATAAATTATTTCAGATCAAGAATGAAGTATTTAGAGATTTATAAAGGAATTAAAAAAATTGAGTTCATGGTCATTTGGTGTATTCATTGTGAATTAAGGTCTGATTTAATAAAGTTTTAGGAAATTGGTTCTCATACCATGAAATTTATTTTTAAAATTTTAATAAAAAATACACTAGACTAAGGATTATTTAATCTTAAAGGTGAAACTTGTAACCCCCCGACCCCTCTAGGCTAGATCTGGTGCATTACTTGTTATATTGGAATGGTTATAAGGAATGAAAATCCTGAAGTAATGATAGGTTTAGTAGTCTTTAAGAAACTAGATACATAGATTTAACTCACAAATACATTAGAAAAGGTTACAAAATACAATTCATAAAAAAAACTAAAAACTGCATCCATAAGAACTCAATAAATGTTATCTTCTTCATCACCTGTTGAAAGAAAACAGTGAAATGGGTGAGCTCAAACACTCAGTAAGGGTTAAAAATAGCAAAATCATGAATCAATAATAGTTTAATTGTAAACAATTTGACATAATCAAAATGGCATGGTGAATAAATGAAAAACTCATGCCATTAACAAACTGAGAATGAAATTGCATCCATAGATTTTTTTCATAGTGAAAACCTAATCGATAGTAATAACTGATAATAAATAAAGAGAATTATTATTAATTAGACATTATTTATCCGGAACATGAAACCATAATACCATTAAAATGGTTTAGTTCTATGGGTAGAAACCCGTCTGATTTTTGGAAACAAACTCGAAGGGTTTTTCACCAAACAGATTTGTCTCATGAGACCTACTGATTCATCGAGGGGATGTAGCAGGCCCCACCCACCACTTCATGTCTAAATAATTTTTTATACATTGATTAAATATAATAGAAATACACATTTTCAATATCCGTATAGAGTAGAGTATACGGATTCATCAATATTTCTATAATTAAAATAAATTTCCAAATAAACATCGTATGTAAAATGGTATACAGTTTAGACAAAAAACATATCCATGATATTATATTATGGATATTTAATATAAATATAATTTCAAATGAAAATTGATCTCAAATGGGAAGTAGGTACGCCACATAAGGATTATTAGGTGCACAATACAATGTTAGTCACAACAAAATAGTAGTTGAGACAAAGTCTCTTACCACAAGTAATCGGTCTAATCATATGAACAGAACTTAATAACCCTCAAATGAATCATTTAATAACATGAATATAAATATAATAATGTTATTACATATCAAATTGAAGTACACACATACCATATACAAGAAATAATTGGCGAACAACGAAAATCTTACAAAAATGAAAGTGAGATAAGAAACCCCTTACAAACATTTCGGCATGGTAATGAGTGTTATTGTGAGGGATTAATGAGAGGTAAAGAGTTATTACATTATTTATATATCACAAGGGAAGTTTGGGGGAGGTGATAAAACATACCCCATCATTAGGAATTAAAAATAAAAGGGCACAACATAGGGGAGATTCTTGAACAAAAGTGAGAGAGAGAGAATCCCTTACAAAGAAAGTATCATTAAATTGAGGACAAATAAATGAAATAAATATGTATGAAAAAAATAAAACCACACAATAAAAGTTTATATATATAATAAAACAATCATAGGTCATTCACACATATTCTGGGAAAGACAAAACCAATGACATTGATGTTTAACTCAATGAATGAAGATTGAATTGAGATAGCCCTTACAAAGATTGTGTCATTAGAGTGGCGATAAATCAATAAAATATTTATTTGTGAAAAATAAAAATCCAAAAAAAATTTAAGTTTATATACAGTATAGAACAATCATAGTTCATTCACACATAATCTTGGAACAATGTAACCAATGAAATAGACGTTTAACTCAAAGAATGAAAATTGAGTTAAGCAATCCCTTACAAAGATTGTATCATTAGAGTGAGGATAAATAAATTAAATATTTATGTGTGACAAATAAAAATCCAAAAAATATAAGTGTATATACCATATAAAAAAATCAGAGTTCATTCGCACATATTCTTGGAAATACAAAACCAATGACATAGATGTGTAACTCAATAAATGGAAATTGAGTTAAGATATCCCTTACCTTAAGTGTGAATGTGTTCTTGATTGTTCTTAATGACCTGAATAATCAAATTTAGATTCATTAATTAATAATTAAAAAACCTCATCAACATTTAATTGATATGGCATAACCTTATTAAGTTCATTAATGGCCTTTTTGATGGGTTTAAGAGATTTAATTTTATTGGTTTGGAAGCATTTTCTTACTTGGTTTCATGATTTGTTTACTTATATTCATGAATGGTAGTTTGTTTGAAATATGGTTACACATAAAAAATTGTTAATATACATTATTAGTAACATTAAATAGATATAAATGATCTTATAATGATTCTGTTTATATACCCTGAGGATGACTCATTCGATGAGTTAAAAATAAACGCTTGGATTTGGCTTGGCGGTTTTGTGCACAAAAAAACTTGTTTTGTATTATTATTCCATATTATGAATGTGTAAAGATTACAGAACATTAATCAAGATAAAATACATATATTATGACTTGTTTCAACCATTAAAAAGGTTTCATGAGCAGTATTGAAGATAGTAATGCAAATTGAAAACTCGTCTTCCTTGAGTGTGATAAATTGACACATCTTGGACGGTGTTTGTATTTATTGTATAAAAGGAGGGGAAAAGGGAGATATTATGATGAAATATTCCATTAGAATAATTAAAATCCAGTACATGTAAGGTATTGTAATTATCCTGGAATTTGGATGAGGTAGGTGAGAAGAGAGAACAAAATAATGGAACTTTGTAAAATAAATTGAAAAAAAAGAGAAGGAAGGTTCACCTCTTGAGTACTCCTCCTTGAGAATCTCTTTAAGGACTTTTTTTTGGCCTTTTGGTGAGACCAAAAGGTCTTGGACGTGTGAAGAGGGCTTGGGAAGAGTTTTTGGCAGAATTTATGCAATACTTGAAGCTTGAGTTGTGTGGGAGGAAGAAGGGGTGAGGGGTGGTTTATATAGTGGAGGGGAGAGAAGTTTTCTTAATATTATAATCATTAATTTTTTATTTCCTCCAAAGACAACCAATAGTGAGTATTACATGACCAAGAATAGTAATATATTCATGTGAATACTAATAAATTGGGCTTACATCAATATATCATCATCAATGACTCAATTAATCCATTATTTAGCATTTATCGTGAATTATCGGATTTCACTATTCATCAAAAAATCAAGTGTTTCTGAAAAATCCCAAAAAATCACCCTAACTATTTTTTGACATGTAGAATCCAAAAATGAATTCCATTTTTTAAAAATAATTTTCTAATTATGATTACTTAAATATTTAATTAAATCATTATTTAATCAAAATATATAAATACTTAAAATACTTATCTTCATTTTTTTAAGGTGTCCAAATTCATTTATACACTCAAGGGTATAGATAACATTCATAATAATCATATTAATATTAATAAGGGTAAGTTACTATTCATAAGGTAAGGTTACTATTCATAAGGGTAGGTTACTATTCACCTAAAATTAAGTTAATTCTATCAGACTCTAAATATCATCTTGAACACAACTATGTATGCTAGATTTTTAAAATTCAAATCACAGAGTTGAAAAATTTAAGTTTAATGGCTAAGTTATAATGAAGTGGTATTTTGTAGAGAATCAGTGTTTCATGCATTCTATATTAAATTTATTTTTAAATTTTTGGGGTGTTACAAAACTCATTACGAATAACTTGAACACATGTGGAAAACCTAGTTCCAATTAATTCCATTAAATCCCATAACCCAGATTCACTTTTTTCACTTGTATAAGTTTTTTCTCTGAAGGATATATATGTTTTTTTCTTAGTGATTTTAAAACAAACGGAATCCATAAGAATATTCATGGTGTATACATAAGATTATTTTCTTGGAGTTACCTAAAGTGTTTACTATGTACTAGAAGATAGATTTAAGGTGGTGGGAGTCTTTGAATATGTGGATAAGGATTATGGAGATCAAATTTGTGTGGACATCATCCGAGGAAGAATATAAGATGGTGGTGAATGGTTTCACTAGCTAGTTTATAATATTTTTCTATATAGGAGAAATTTTTTCGTCACTCTTTTGAATTTTAACCATCCTATAATTCTTTAATAGAAGTTATTAGAGTGCCCTCCCCCCATGGATTATGACTCACATCCAAAAAAAGTAAAAACTTGTTTTGTTTTTTTACCTTTATTTATTTCAATCATTATCTTTCGGAAATAATATTTGAGTTTTATATAGGTTGGGATTGAGTGTGGGTACTTAGTTGTGGTTGCATTCTATGTTTTTTCATATATATTTCATGGGTTTATTTTGATACTTTTCTTCCTCCTTGTAATTTTTGGAGATCTAACTTATGGTGGTTTATCAAAAGCTACATTGGACCCAGCATATAATACCTAATATGTATAAAATACATTAAAAAATTAAATTCAATCTAATAAATTTAATTAAAAACTAAGTAAAACAGATCTATTATCATACCTAGCATGTAACTCCTTAGATTCATGTATATTAACTTAAAATAGGTTTCACAACTTTAAACTAAAGTATAAACATATTCATAATATAAATATATATATATATATATATGAATAAATAAAGTAATAACTTTTAAATAAACAAATAATTCACATATTTAAACATTAGATAATCATTTATGAACAATTCATAAATAAAGTTAAAAATAAACACTTTATAATTTAGCTAACCTTGTGGGCATTCCATAATTTTGAACATAACAAAATTGATATCCACTTCTTTAATGTAAGCTCTTTCTTATTATTCACTAAAATAATTTAATATAAATATATGACATTAAATTAAATATAAACATTTTATATTTCAATTTCTAATATATAAACTATTTACAAAATCCAAATTTCACATATTAATCATTATTTAAACCTTGATAAAATCAATCATCATAATGTTTTTTGATATGGTTTAAATAATTCTTTCATATAAGGACTTTAATTTAAATATTTTTAATCGATATTTAAGAACAAATCATAATTTTGAATATAAAATATTTTATATTTGGCCTTATTTTTCAATTTATAAACACTTTGTAAATTAAATATATAATTTAAATATAAAAACATTATATCTAAACTATTAGTCCCATCATATAAATTTCATCAATTTAATATACATCATATTCATAACTATTGCATCTCATGTAATATTTTTTGTCTCGTGATTTATTCTATTATGCAAGCTTAATAATCTATAAGTATTAAATTATCCATTAAATTAAGTTATAAATAATATTCAAATTATATAAATAATTTATATGTATATATATGAATATTTAAAATAATGAATAAATAAATAAACATTTTATTTATTTTCAAAACACGATATATTAGTATGAACATTTTATATTTTATTTAGGAAATAAAACCCCTATTTATTTTTCATAACACTTGTCTTTTTAAAAAAAAATATAAACTATAGTAATTTTAAGCCAAAAATAATAAATTTATTTATTTTATTCATATATAATATCTTACAATTGATAGGGGAATTATCAATCATAAGTTGTGACTAGAACAGGTGAGTTCCCTTATGTTTCATTTATGTAGAAAATTAAAAAACCTTACATATCAGGTAACCCATACATAATAGTATCAAATAAAACAATTAAATATCAAGTAATCCTTCTACAGAAAAGGTAGAAAACATATGTATAGAGTATCCCATATGTAATAGTGAGGTAAAAACTTCATGTATTGGGTAAACCATACATTATAGTTTTATCACTCAAAGGGAAAAAATATATGTGGGTAATTTATTACATATAGGTTAGTCATCATTAATGATGTATGATATATAGTAATTATGACTCGAGGCTCTATTTTTGTGTAACCCAAGCTTCATTCATAGCCTATGACATCACATATCATAGCTTAGAACACATAGAAAAAACACCATATTTCTTTGTATCACACCTTATAATACAGACTATTTATACCCTATGACTAAGAGAAAAATAGAATCATGCTTTATGAAATCCCATATTGTAAATCCAAACAATGTGATCTAATTTATGAAATTCATCCATTACATAATATATGTAATGATATAGACTCAATCATAATAGGATATGCATGTTCTTTAAAAAAATTAAAATAACATGTTTATTTCTTGTTGAACATTACTCTGATACCATTGATGGGTTTTGTAGGATCATCATATGATTAATGTAGTGGAATAAACCCATAATAGTTCTTGATTTCTCATAAACAATACAACATGAAAAATATAAAGAACATAAATATAAATTTTTATACTGAAATAACAGTGAAATCTATCTTTTACTCTTCGATATAGTTGCTTCATTGATATCACCTAGAAATACCCAACAAACTCTCATGTCCATAGGTAGTGCACTGACCCCTAGAATCTTCATTTTTAATGAGTGGTCCTTAAAACTCAAAAGTTGTAATAGAACCTTTACCTAGATTATAAATTAATAATTGGTCTAAAGAGTTATTTGGTTATGGCTTGGTAGTGTCACACACACAACCACATGAGGATCATATCCTTTATAATTCCCCTTTATTTAATGAAATGAGTTAAGTGTCGACTACTATCACATGGTATCTAGCATACGTTACGATAATGTATTCATATTGAAGTTATATAGTCATTCAAAAATTCAATGATTATATCTATAACAACCCACCCCCACTAGAAACCCCTCCTAGGCATGCAATGAAAGTAAGGGTGACCCCCGAGGCCCACCTCCATAAGACATGAGTCAAAAACTATCACTAAGGGTATAAATCATATAAATGGGAGTAATTTCCTATATAAATTTATATAAAATAAAGATAAATCACCAATAAACAATATAATATAATATAAAACCAATATCCCATAATAACCTAAATATATGTACTATCAAACAAGTACAGGACTCAAAAATAATATACTAAAAATAAACTCTTTAGAAATAACTCTAATAGAAACCCCAATCTCCAAGCTAGTATTATCTCACTCAGTCATCAATGCTCCATAGAATCCTTTATATATATAGGGTGAGAATATATATACTTAGTAGGATCCTCATTAAGACCTCTCATATAAATATAAAAGAATCATATCAATTCCCCGATGAATAAAAATTAAAATTTAGATACACCTATGCCAGGTCAACTAACACCATTTCTCACCAAGTCACACTCACCAAACATATCATCAAAATATAATGAAATAATATGAAATAATATAGCAAAGTGGTTACCCTAGAAAACATTCCCACTGGTTTGTCACTCTCACACCCTAATGGAAAACATCCTGGATATCTAATCCCTTCCATGTCATAATAAATATATCTACATATCACTTGTCAACATCATACCACATAACAATATATCTATTTCCACCTACTACATACTTATACATCATTTTCATATCACTTTTCCATCATATATGGGTATCGTGAATATGATGGATATCAACCTCGTTCCCTCATCCCACAAAGTATGTCCCACACTATACAACACATAATCATCCCATACTCATCACATCAATCAAAATATTGACTTATTTACATCACATATTATGTATATAAATCTTTGGAAGAGATAGTGGGTAAGAGATTATAGGCATTCATCTACTCCCTTGCCAACCAGGATGTTAGGGAAGACACCCAGAACTCAAAATATTTTAGCATTAGTAAGGTAATCTAACATGGGTTTGGTGTGTATTAAATCATAATAAAATTAAATATACATATCATAGACAAATAATCAATCCAACTCTAAAGGGTTTTATCAAAATATTACCACAACAAAACAACATCAACACTACATCTCCATCATCCCCCAAAACAACCACTACCAACTCTACACATCAACTAGCCCCACCATTCTGGAAAAAAAACCGTGAGATTAGATATATATTCCTATTTAGTCACTTAATCAAAAAAAACATTTATAATTACCCACTTGATTAAGTTCATTATTCCATTCATTAACCATAATTAATGACAAACCATTCATAAGATAATTTATTTCAACATTTTACCCTTATTTCTCATTCATAAACTATTTATAAATAACTATATCTGAATTAATTTCATCTCACTTACTATCATATTCCAATTATTTCCATAGAAATAGGTGGCTACAAAAACACCCCCATGAAGATCAATTATTTACCGCACCAACTACTACAAAAAACCCATTCCAATAGCCACCATAATTTCCACTAAAATTATCCCCTTTCCACATACCATCTATTCCTATATATAACCCATGCTAACACCCAAAAGAAACCTCATAATCCCAAATACAAGGCCATTTAACTATATAAATAGAATCACAAGTAGAATCAATTAATCCACTACAAAATCAAAATCGTAACATAAAAAATTTATCACCTTCAAATAATATTTTCACAATATTCATTTAGGGCTAGCATAAGCATCATCTCCACTTTTCCAAATTTTTACATAGCTATTTTATTAACAGTATTAAATATTTAACCTTTTATGGAAGGTGATCTCATAAATAAATAAAATTAGTAAAATAATATTTTATAGTAGTAATATGATTTCACAACTATAAAACTAACAACCATCAAACACATGAATTAATAATAAATTAGTAAAACCCATGAAATACACATTCCCCCTTCATTAGAGCATTCTAGTTTTAACTTTTTTAGTAAATTATCAATGTTACCTAAATGGAAAAAAAATCATGGTAAACCCATGATTTCCACAACATAAAAGAGAGTTATTGAATTCCCTACCTCTATTATAGTGCTTTTATGGTTCGAGAATAGGTAAATGATGAGAAAAATGTGTTTTTATACCTATATCACATGAAGAAGAACATTAAACAATTGTATAGGGGGCCAGTTAACTCAAAGAGGGAGGTTATGATCATCCAATAGCAAGAAAATTGAATACTTAAATGAGAGAGAGAGAAAGAGACTTTATAAATTATTAAAATAACAGATTCCACATCATGTGGAAATTATCCTAGGCAATCCACATTAATAATCACTTAATTTACCTTTAATATTCCTTAAAATCATGTGGTTCACCTATACTTCCATTCTTAATATTCATACTCCCCAAAATCACATCTTAAAATATCCCTATGTGAATGAAATTTATTTACATAACAAAATCCAAATTTTTAAAGGTTTCATGATTTAAAATTCCATTTTAAATAATAAAATATTATTTTATCATAAACTATAAAATAGGGAAAATTCATTGAGAAATGAATCTTACTAATATTAGGACTCTTATGGAATTCAGAACCCAAATTGACTCTTATAGAAAACTGTGACTCTTATAGAAATTACACAAATCTTATAGAAACTTAAAAATGACTCTAACAAAAATAATTACTCTTAAAGAAATCAGAATGACCCTTAAAGAAAATCATAAATGACTCTTATAGTATCCAATTACTTGTACATAAATAAAAAATACTCTTATAGAATCATGTTTACTCTTACGAAATAAAATTTTAAAAAAGAAAATACTCATACGATGTAAAGGTTTACTCTTATGAAAATTATTAGACTTTTGGAATTGTAAAATAATTCATACAGAATTAAAAAATGATTCTTATGGAAATCAATTGACCCTTAGGGAAATAAATTTTTGTTGAAATGAAATGAATCTTATGGAAATGACCATTATGGGTGGTTCTAGACTTAGGAAAATTTCCAAAACAAACCCAAAATGATGAATTTATTTTGAAATTATTGATTTCTTATAGAATTGTAAAATTATTTATAAAATATTAGGGTTAATTTTGAATCCAAATTATAAAACAACAGTAACATTATTAAGACTCTTAATTACAAAAAAAACATCCCTAGAAATCCTAAAACCTAAGGAGAGAAAAAAGAAAGGTCTGGGATAAAATTTGGGCCCTTACATAGGATATTCCTCAAACAATTATCTTCCTCTAGAATCAATCCAAACTTGGAAAAGAAATAATAACCTCCCAACACAAAACTCCTTAGGTGATACATATCAAATAGTAATAACACCACCACTATGGCACAAAAATGCAGGGGATTAACAATCCCAAAAAAAATAGTTCCAAATAAAGTAATTTCAAGCAAGTCAAAAATAAGTCAAAAATCGCATCAACAAGAAAACAAGGATAAAAATAAGTAGGTATATTGAGTGTGAATATATTACTCACACTCTTAAGTACATTCCTACATCATTCCATGTCTCTATAAAACTTAAACCATGGGAATAACTCACCTAGGTAGTATTTTCACCTAATGATCCCGAATCTCAACCAGCTAATCCACGAACATCGCATCTTACTCTACATTAAACTCCCCCCAATCTACAACACAAGATTCATTATGATGATATCAGTAATGTTTTAGTGCATAAAAGGAATCAAGGATATGGTCTATCTATGGGGGAAGTTTCAACCAATATCTCACCTTATTGATGCACCCCAACAACTCAAAATGGCTAATAAACTAGGTAGAAATCTTACTCTCCCGATAAAACCACCATAGACCATGATGAGGGGAAATATTCAAGAACATGTGATCATCAAACTTCAGCACCAGAGGTCTCATCCTCTTATTTGTATAATACTTCTGATGATATTTTTCTTTTTTCTTTTTCTTTAGAATCACATAAACCTTCATTATAGTGTTCTACACCACATTTAGTCCAAGGACAGCTAACTCTCCAAACTTGATCTAGCAAAATAGAGATCTGTAAGGTATTCTATAAAACACCTCAAATGGATCCATGTCAATGGATTATTGATAACTAATATTATAATAAAACTCAACAAAAGAAAGATTCTTCACCCAAGATCGCCTAAATATAAGACTCATGCATGTAGTACATCCCTTATCATTTGAATGGTATGCTCGATCTTCCCATATCTATTAGGATGGAACACATTGCTAAGGTTGAGCTAATATCCAAAATTTTATTAAAGATATACCCAAACTCACAAGGTAAATCTAATATTTTAATTATAGATTATGATCCTTAAAACCCTGTGAAGTCATATGATCTCATCCACATACCACCTCACCAGAACATCCCTAACACATGACTCTCTGATCACAAATAAATGGGATGAATTCATATAAAAAAATCATGATCACACAAATTGAATCATACCCTCCATGGGAACATGAAAAATGGGTCATGAAATATATAAAAATATCCTCTAACTTTCATATGTGGATATCCAATGGTTGCAACAAACTTCTTAGTACATGATGATCTACCTTTACGTAGCGACAAACCAAACACCACAATAAAAACTCTTTTACTAAATGGTTCATCATTAAGAACTAGAATTGAATCCTCTAGTTATGATACATCATAGATACACCATGATGCATTGGAAAATATAATCTATAAAACTCATGGAGAACATCCTTATGCATCACCAATAGAACAAATAGTATCCCCTGAAATAATATTTGGTGTTGATCATCCTCTAACCATTACTTTAGATTATATTAATGAAAACTATAATCTTTCATCACCTCTACCTGTAAGTCTCCCCACTAAGACTCCTCCAATTACTGCATCAATGATATTGTCAATGTAATATGTGCAGGAAGTCTCTATCACCATCCTCCTTCGTATCAAGATACATCGCTTGAATATACTCTATCACTATCCAAGCATCATCAGACTCCTGAATAATATATGTTCATGGATTTCTAATTAGTTTATCGGCCATCACATTCCCTTTTTCTAGGTTTTAAGTGATCTTGAAATCATAGACGTATAAGAAATTAATCCACCTCTACTAACACAAATTCAAATAATGATGATATAAAATATAATTCATGAATTTTTTATATGTATAGTCCACAAAGATCTCACTAAAGAGGTAATGTATCCATGGATTCAAATAGAACATCATATCCACCAACTTGAGATTATGGGTGACATAGTTATGCTCATGGAGACATAAATTCTGAGACCCATAGGAGATTGTTTCCCTCTATTACATTAATACAAAAACCAAACTATGATGGGAATCATTATATAAAACCTCAAACATCACTCCATATAGAAATAAATGGATGTGATCACTAATCAACTAATACTTTAGGTTTTTGAAATTTTTATAACACTAATTAATCCATAAAAATTTCAGGTCCTTCCTAACCAAGGTTGTCAATGGGGCTATATTCTATGAGAATTTGGCCAGAATCCTTAGATAATATCCCATGAGACTAAATAAACTATAGAAATATATAACATTATTAGGAATTTACCAAGAAATAACTAACTTGATCTTAAATATATAAATTGATACACTATATTAGGATACTACATGCACAAGGAAAGTAGTATATCATCATTGAAAACTACCACAAATTGATCTAAGAACTCATGAAAAATGGGTTTCATGAGTCCCGTGAAAATGATGGATAATTTTTTACACCAAATGATATAACTATGAACTTGAATTGCCATTATAAATAATAGAAAGTATTCTTTGGTATTTCCTCTACCTTTACCCTCATCTAATGATATCCAAAATACAAATCAATCTTCAAAAACTAGTTGGCTCCCTTTATCTTGTCTAATAGATCATAAATCCTTATAAGGGAATAATGGTTATTAAACAACACTTTATTAAACTAATAGTAATATATAAACAACCCTAGTCTAATATCCACCTTATTGGAAATGACACTAAATCACCTCATGGTGAAACACTAGGCTGGATGAAACCATTCTATGTCAAATCATTAATTTTAATCCTCAACTTCAGTAGATCAAATGGTTTCATTCTATAGGGATCCATCAAGATTGAGGAAGCCCCAAGGTAAAACTATATCCTATGATCAATATAACATCCCAGAGATATAGTTACAATATCCTCAGGGAATAAATCATGAAACTCCTTGATGACCCTAGGAAACTCCACCACCAATGCCTCTACCAAATCCAACAGTAGTTCTATAACAGAGACAATAGAGGATTAAAATTCATATAACCCATATGAAAATCACACTTAGTAATGAATAATATATAATATCCATCATCATCATATAATATAACCCTCCTATGAAAAAATATCAATGATCACATGTACAAAATACATCAAATCCATACTGAGAATGACATTGTATGTATTTATCAAAAGTAGGAAGAAATATCTAAGTGATTGATGATTCCCTATCATCTAATCACAAACTAAACATATATAAAAAAACCCATACAATATTTTAATGGTGTATTCAAAACCAAGTTAACTAAATTCCCCTCCTCTTTGAATCCCAATGTTTGAACTAGGGTGGATGATACCCCGTGATCAAATAATCAAAAATATAGCATAGAGGATATTAAAATAGTACCAATAATAATCTATGTTTTGATGGATACCAGTATATATATGACATGAAACTATCCATACCCATCTCTCCTAGAACATTGGACCTACTAGTAACAACATCCATGACCATTCTCCACCCTATGTCCCTAGGAGTGGGGAACATTATGACAACCCTTCTTTTATTACAAACTTAAACATGATTTATTACATAAACTATTCACTTGATAAAACATGGAAGATAGAGAGGTCTAGTGTCTTTAGGGCTTAGGATCATTAAATAACAAATTAAAACATGAAATAAAACATATTTATTGAAAACTTCCTTTACATGACCACTACATTCCCTCGTACTTAGCATTGCATGGGATAACCTGAAGACATGCAAAAGAAAAGGGTGAGCTATAAAGCCCAATAAGGGAACAAAAATGGAATACATGAGGAGTAAAATACATGTTAGACAATGGTAGTATCAATATAGAACAAGAGAAACATGGGCATAAAGTCATGATAAATCATGATAATCATAACATGGAAATGTGGCAACAACACTTAACATGGAATTAGCATGAGCCAAGGCCCATTGCACATAAAGCATGAGTAAATCCTCATTGCACATGAAGCACAAGTAAAACCTCATTTCACTTGAATTAGAATGATTCAACACTCATTGCACATGATGTATCATGATACTATACTTTACCCAATGCATTGGAGCTCTATAAGGGCGCACCCTTCTTAAACATTTCATTTCATGCATAAGTGTGCCACATGGATCATAAAACATGGATTCATAAAACATAATAATTTATTCCACGACAAAGTAATGTGGAATGAAAATTTATAATTAATAAGTAAATATTCATGAAGATTAATACCCTTGATGGAGAAATGGGCATGGTATTCACTACACAATGGCATTGGCTTAGAAAATTGGTGCAATTTCAGCAGCGTAACGGCGTGATATAAGAATTCATAAAAAAATGGTTGATGAGAGAGAAAGGGGTGTCTCATCATATCTACATGAAATGGATATTAAGGGGTTCATATAGATACATTTCCCAACAATTGTAATGGAATTTAGATTCATGATAAAAAAGTATTGCTTGAATGTAAATAAGGAGAGAGAAGTTCCTTTCAGAATTTTGGCATAGTAACGGGTGTACATGGGAGGAATTTAATGAGAGATAAAGGGGTATCCCATCATTAAAGAAATAAGAGGGAAGTATGGGGGAGGTTCAAAACCATACCCCATCATTTATAATTGAAATTAAAAGGTAATAACATTATTAAGAAAATTGGACAAAAAGGTGAAAGGAAGAAAAACCCTTACTTGGAATTGTGCATCCAAAGGCTTGAGAGAGGCTTGAGAGAGGCTTCTTGGAAGCTTGGAGAAACTTGGGAGGATTCTAGAGATAGTAGTACAGAGGTTGGACGAACTCCAAAGGCTTTGAGTGAGGAGGAAGTGGGATCTTGGGTGGGTTTATATAGGAAAGGTGAGTGAATTCTTTATTATTTAGGTTTGGGACCCCTTACATTAAACTAATCCAAACCACAAATCAGCTCATGGTTTTTTCCCATGGTTTTTGGAAAAGGGAAGAGGAAAACAATATTTTATAAGGCCAAAGTCTGAACTTCTTAAAATTATTGGGTTTCTTATGTGGAGGTGAGTCACACTCCCATGGAAAATAATTTAAAAAGACAAGATGTTTAATAAGTCTTGAGGGGTCCATTAATACTTTGTAAAATAATTCAAAAAAAACCCAAAATCACATTATTTTAATTTTAAAACATATATTGGCTAAAAATAAAGCTTATAGTATTTTATTAAATCACTATTGGGTCATTATGATGTTATAAAAAACATTATGTATTTAAACGGTATTTAATTTTTACCCAAAAATTTGACTGTCTCAAAAAATTATAAAAAATTAACCGTTGGATAATTTAGACGTCCGGATTCCAGAAATAACATTTATTTTATCTAAATAATTTTCTAAATATCTTAATTTTCACTTTTAAAATAAAAACCGACATTTATCGAAAATTCACGGATTTTGACAAAAATGGCTTTCTAACCTTAATAAAAATTACAATTGCATTCATAAAATTATAAGGTCATTTATATTTAATAAAAATTAATTTAATAATAATAATATTTTGATAAAATATTATTTAATTCAAAAATTCATTAATTCATCAAAATAGATTTCTTATCTGCATATTAACTAAAAAATACTATTTGTGCTTTAAAAAAACTATTTACAAAGTGTCAATAATGACAAGAAGGTATATTCATTATTATATAAAAAAATAAAATACATGAACATAGTACTAGAGATTTTTTACATAACCCCTTAAAATAGCCGCATAATACCTAAGGTTAAGGTGTGTGATGGTGACAGACTCTTGGGGTGGCTCGGATAACATCGCTCGAGTGGTAATCTCTATTAACTTCCGTTTTTCCCGTAGACGGTCCCATTTGAGCTTGACATGATGAAGCTCAGCTTGGGCTTGGTCAAAACTGAAACCCAAGGACACCACCTCTTTTTTGATCTCTAAAAAATGGGCTTCGTATGGAGAAATTCTACTGGATGATTTCATCACTTCTTTTGTCTGAGTAAATTGGATTTGTTAAAGACCTATATTTATACTAATCATGTGATCACTTTTCAACGTCTATATTAGAAATGGTAAAAATTCTTAACATAAAACCAAAGAAGTTGAAATTTTATATAAACATTTTACATAAATAGACATTTAATTAGATCAAGTGGGATTTCCATTAATGAAACTTTGTGTCGTTACAATATTCCCCCCTTAAGAAATTTCGCCCTCGAAATTTCCTTTTCCCACACTAAAACAGATGTGGGTAACTCAGCTTTATCATTTCCTCTGATTCCCAAGTCTCTTCTTCAAACTTGTGGTTTCACCAAAACACCTTGATGAGGGGCTTTATCTTATTTCGTAGAAATTTTTCTCTACGATCTAAGATCTTCACTAGTTGCTCCTCATAAGAAATATCTTCCTCCAACTGTACCACCTCAGAAGAGAGTACATGTGAAGGGTCCGGTATTCACTTTCTTAAGAGGGATACATGAAAGACATCATGTACTTTGTCCATGGTAGGTGGAAGTGCTAGTCGATAGGCCACAGCCCCAACACGATCAAGAATCTCAAAGGGGCCAATGTACATTGGACATAACTTCCCTTTCTTTCCAAACCTCATGACCTTCTTCCATGGATATATGCATAGAAAAAACCATGTCTCTAACTTTAAACTCAAGGTCTCGTCGACGATTATCTACATAACTCTTCTGTCGACTCTGGGCTGTCTTGATATGCTACTGAATGGTGTTCACCTTCTCCACCATTTCCTTGACCATTTTTGGTCCAAGCATCTTACGTTCACCGACCTCATCCCAACACGCCGGTGTTCTGAATCTTTTCCCATAAAGGTCTTCATATGGTTCCATTTGGATGCTCGAGTGGAAACTATTATTATAAGAGAACTCAACCAGAGGAAGATGTTGATCATGTCCTCCTTTAAAGTCCATTGAGCACACTCTCAACATGCCCTCAAGTTTTTTTATAGTCCACTCAGATTGGCCATCAGTTTGAGGATGATAGGTCGTACTGAAGTTCAGTTCAGTATCTAGAGCATGTTAAAGACTCTTCCAAAACTTAGAGGTGAATCTTGGATCTCGGTCAGAAATAATAGATAGTGTCACTCCATACAGCCTTACCACTTCCCTGATATATATCTGTGTCAGTTGATCCAATGAGAAATCCTCCCGAATATCAATGAAGTGTGCAGTCTTTGTAAGACGATCCACCACAACCCAGATTGCATTGTTTCCTTTGGATTTCCTCAGAATTCCAATAACAATATCCATGGTGATGTTCTCCCATTTCCATTCTGGTATGGGCAATGGTTTCATCATCCCCTTAGACTTCTGCCTTTCTGCCTTCACTTGCTAGCACACCAGGCACTTTGATGTATATACAGCGATCTCCTTCTTTATATTATCCCACCAAAAGTTTTCTTGGACATCTCGATACATCTTTGTGCTCCCTGGGTGAATAGAGAAATTTGAACTATGTGCATCATCCAAAAGTTCATTCTTCAGCTCTGGACTTTATGGAACACATAGTCTTTTCCCAAATCGCACAATTCCTTCTCCATTAACATTAAACTCTGAGGATTTCCCTTTTTCGATCGCTTCTACTTTTTCCAAAATTCACACATCATCCTTTTGAGCATCATTTAACCTTTAAAAAAGAGATGGTTGAGCAATCATTTGTGAAAGTATTGATGATGTTCCCTTCTTTATGATTTCTATGTCCATCTTCATCAAGTATAAGAAGATTGGATCCTTCTCAATTCTAATCATTGATAGAATCGTTGGGTTCTTTCTACTTAGGGCATCTGCCACCTTGTTTGCTTTCCCAGGGTGGTAATGTATTGAACAGTCATAATCCTTGATAAGATATATCCATATTCTCTGGTTCATATTAAGATATTTCAATGTGAATATATATTTAAGACTCTTGTGGTCAGTATATATCTCACATTTCTCCCCATATAGGTAATGTCGCCAGATTTTAAAGGCAAAGATCACCGCCACCAACTCCAGATCATGCGTTGGATAGTTTCGCTCATGGATTTTCAACTACCTTTAGGCATAGGATATCAATTTATCATTCTACATCATCACACAGCCTAATCCCTTCTTCGAAGAATCACTGAATACCACAAAAGGTTCCCCACTTGTGGGTAAAGTGAGCACAGGCATAGTAATAAGCCTCCTTTTCAACTAATTGAATCTTTCTTTGCATTAATCACTCCAAGAAAACTTTACTCCCTTTCGAGTTAGCTTGGTAATAGGTTTGGACAATCGTGAGAAATTTTTCACAAATCGTCGATAATATCCAGCTAACCCCAAGAAGCTACGGATATCCGTTACCGATGTTGGCCTCATCCATCCCTCAATTGCATCTTTTTGGAGGGATCCATAGATATCCCATTGCTTGTGATTATATGGCCCAAGAATGAGACCTCCTTCAACCAGAACTCACACTTTTTGTACTTTTCATAGAGCTTCTCCTTGCGCAAAGTCTCTAGTACAGTTCTTAAATGCTCTTCATGATCCTCCTTAGTTTTGGAGTATATTAGAATATCATCTATAAAGCTACCACAAATTTGTCGAGGTAATATCTAAAGACTCTATTCATCAAGTCCATGAATATTTCTAGATCATTAGTGAGTCCTAAAGGCATTACTATGAATTCACAGTTCCCATATCTTGTGCGAAAATTAGTCTTGGGGATATCTTCCTTCTTCACCCTTACTTGATAATATCTCGACCGCAAGTCCACCTTGGAGAAGTATTGTGCTCCACACAGCTGATCAAACAAGTCATCAATTCGTGGGAGAGGATAATTATTCTTTATTGTGATTTTTTTGAGATCACGATAATCGATGAAAAGGCACATTGACCCATCCTTCTTATTGATGAAGAGGACTGGTGCACCCCATAGTGAAGCACTTGGGTGTATAAACCCTTTATTCAGATTTTCCTGTAGTTGTTTCTTCAGCTCTTCAAGCTCCACGACATCCATTCTATATGGATTCTTGGATATTGGTAGAGCCCCTAGTATAAGTTCAATTGAGAATTCAACATCTCTTCTAGGAGGAAGATCAGGCAGTTCCTCGAGAAACACTTCAGCGAATTCCCTCACAATAGGAATTTCTTTAAGGATGGTTTCTTCCTTGGACTCAATCATCTAAGCCAGATATGCATGCTCATAGGGTAGTAATATTCATGCTTGAGATGATGGATCTAAAGGAGATTCATCTTCCTCCTTACACTTGTAAATAATCAGGGTCGATTCTCCATATGGAGTGTGATTTCCCTTTCCCGACAATTTATGTTGGGTCTATATAAAGAAAGTCAATCCATGCCAAGAATTGCATCAAATTCCACCATAGGGAGTATGAAAAGGTTCGCTGGGAAATTCAATCCACATATTATAACAGGGGAGGACTTATATTCATGGGATGCAATGATTGCCCCATTTTCCATACTCACCAACATCTTCACTTCCATGATTTGTGGTGGTGCTGGGATTGTTCTACTAAACTTTCAAGATATAAAAGAATGCGTAGAACCTGAATAAAAAAGTAAGTTCACTATTATTGAATGAATAACTAGCGTACCTTTCACCACTTCATTGTCGGGGTTCACTTCGGCAGAAGTGATGGAAAAAGATCTTCCTTGCTGCCTTGGAGGTTGTTGGTTGCCTCCGAAAACCCCTGGATTAGGGCACTAATTTGCAAAATGCTCTGGTTCTTTGCAGTTGTAGCAATGAAAAATGCGTTGAGGTTCGAACGGAGCGTTCCTATCCTTTTTCACAGTCGTGGGTCTTTCTTTCAGACAGTTAACAGCTAGGTTCCCTTCTCTTCCACACCTAAATCATTTCCTCATCCCCTTGAGGCAATTTCTAAGGTGCTTCTTTCCACACTTTTGGCAAGTGGGGTGATGGATCTTCTTAGAACCATTGGATTTATCCATCAGACTGCCAGCATTGAAGTCTACCTTATGCTTCTTATCCCCATGATACCCCTGTGATTCCCCGATCTCTATTTCGACCTTGAGGGCACATCGTACAATTTTCTCATAGTTGTCGAAGTCACAGATCGCTAATGATTTCTGTAGGCTAGGCTTCAGCCCACCAAAGAAGCGGTCAACTTTTCATTCGGGGGTAACGACAAAGTCGGAAGCATATCATGCAAGCCATGTGAATTTTTTCCCGTACGCTCCAACAGATTCTTCATCTTTTTTCTTAAGGGAAAGGAAGTCCCTTTCCATCTTAAGTCAGAGGGTGCGCAGAAAATATTTATCGAAAAACATCTGCCAGAAATCCTTCCATTCCAAAGCCTCGATATCCTCCTCAGGCTTCGTATTTTTGATCAACATCCACCATTGATCAGCTTCACCCTCCATACTATAAGTCGTCGGGAGAACCTTCTCTTGTTCAAAACATTGACGGATGGAGAATATCTTTTCAATGGAGTTGATCCATTGTTCAGCGATCGTGGGATCAGATGATCCACTAAAAGTAGGAGGCCTTTGTCTCATGAAGCTCTCGATAGAGACTTGTTCTTTCTTAGAGGGGGTTGAATGTTCCTCTTGACCCATGTTTCTATTCAAATCTTGAGTTAGCTGAGAGAGAAGCATTACAAAGTTCACGATTCCTACTCCCATTAGATTGGGCATCTCATTAGTACAGTCATCACACTGATCTTCACATCGGTTGTTAGCCTGAGTCCTCCTATTACCGGTCATTGGCTGGAATAAAAGGAAATTTAGGGGTAACACATAAAGGTTAATCCAAATAAAAAATTTGATGACTTATAAATTAAATTTTATTTCCTTAACTTATGAATATATAGGCTTCAATCTAGGATTTTAGTGATCTACTTTCTAACATATATTCTTAGGGGGGGTTTTTTAATCCCTTAATAAGGGTTCATAAAAAGCTTGTGAATTTACCAAAGCATATCCCCCATGAGTTGTGTAACCAAGAGTGCATCAAGGCCCGTTGTCGTGCACCATTTCCCGTTCGATTCTAGCTCAAAGCGATGTTTTCAGGGTTTACCCCAAGGATACATCTATGCTAGAGCCGCCTCTACCTGCTCGTATCCAGACAGGGATGTATTTACTTGATAACACACTTACTCAATACTCAACAAAACTTAGGGACGTTTTAATTGTACTTAGTATTGTATCTAAGGCTTTATTAGGGTTTTCTAATCCTAATCCCAAAAATAACTAAACCTGTCCTTTGATACCAACTATGACAACCCTGCTTTTATTACAAACTTAAACATGATTTATTACATAAACTATTCACTTGATACAATATGGAAGATCGAGAGGTCTAGTGTCTTTGAGGCTTAGGATCATTACATAACAACTTAAAACATGAAATACAACATCATTATTGAAAACTTCTTTTACATGACCACTACATTCCCTCGTACTTAGCATTGCATGGGATAACCTGAGGACATGCATAAGAAAAGGGTGATCTATAAAGCCCATTAAGGGAATAAAAATGGAATACATGAGGAGTAAAATATATGTTATACAATCAGAATATCAATAGAGAACAAGAGAAACATGGTCATAAAGGCATGATAAAGCATGATAATCATAACATGGAAATGTGACAACAACACTTAACATGGAATTAGCATGAGCCAAGGCCCATTGCACATGAAGCATGATTAAATCCTCATTGCACATGAAGAACAAGTAAACCATTGTTGCACTTTAATTATCATGATTCAACACTCATTTCACATGATGTATCATGATACTATACTTTACCCAATGCATTGGAGCACTATAAGGGCGCACCCTTCTTAAACATTTCATTTCATGCATAAGTGTGCCATATGGATCATAAAACATGGATTCATAAAACATAATCATTTATTCCACGACAAAGGAATGTGGAATGAAACTTTATAATTAATAATTAAATGTTCATGAAGTTTAATACCCTTGATGGAGAAATGGTCATGGTATTCACTACACAATGGCATTGGCTTAGAAAATTGGTGCAATTTCGGCAGCGTAACGGCATGATATAAGAATTCATAAAAAAAATGGTTGATGAGAGAGAAAGGGGTGTCTCATCATATATACATGAAATGGATAGTAAGGGGGTCATATAGATACATGTCCCAACAATTGTAATGGAATTTAGATTCATGATACAAAAGTATTGCTTGAATGTAAATAAGGAGAGAGAAGTTCCTTTCAGAATTTCGGCATAGTAACGGGTGTACATGGGAGGAATTTAATGAGAGAGAAAGGGGTCTCCAATCATTCAAAAAATAAGAGGGAAGTATGGGGGAGGTGTGAAAATATACCCCAGCATTTATAATTGAAATTAAAATGGCATAACATTATTAAGAAAATTGGATAAAAAGGTGAAAGGAAGCAAAACCTTACTTGGAAGTGTGCTTCCAAAGGCTTGAGAGAGGCTTGAGAGAGTCTTCTTGTGATCTTGGGGCACCTTGGGAGGATTATAGAGAGATTAGGGTAGAGGTTGGAAGAACTAAAAAGGCTTTGAGTGAGGAGGAAGTGGGAGCTTGGGTGGGTTTATATAGGAAAGGTGATTGAATTCTTTATTATTTAGTTTTGGGACCCCTTATATTAAACTAATCCAAACCACAAATCATCACATGGTTTTTGCCCATGGTTTTTGGAAAAGGTAAGAGGAAAAAAATATTTTATAATTCCAAAGTCCAAAATTCTTAAAATAATGGGGTTGCTTATGTGGAGGTGAGTCACACTCCCATGGAAAATAATTTAAAAAGACAAGATGTTTAATAAGTCTTGAGGGGTCCATTAATGCTTTGTAAAATAATTCAAAAAAACCCAAAATCACATTATTTTAATGGTAAAACCTATAATGGCCGAACATAAAGCTTATAGTATTTTATTACATCACTATTGGGTCATTATGATGTCATAAAACACATTATATATTTAAACGGTATTTAATTTTTACCCAAAAATTTGACTATCTCAGAAAATTATGAAAAATTCACCATTGGATAATTTCAACGTCATGATTCCAGAAATAACATTTATTTTATCTAAATATTTTTCTAAATATGTTAATTTTTACTTTTAAAATAAAAACTGACATTTATCGAAAATTCACGGGTTTTGACAAAAATGGATTTCAAACCTTAATAAAAATTACAATTGCATTCATAAAATTATAAGATCATTTATATTTAATAAAAAGTAATTTAATAATAATAATATTTTATTAAAATATTATTTAATTAAAAAATACATTAATTCATCAAAATATATTTCTTATCTGCATATTAACTAAAAAAATACTATTTGTGCTTTAAAAAAACTAGTTACAAAGTGTCAATAATGACAAGAAGGTATATTCATTATTATATAAAAAAATAAAATACATGAACATAGTAATAGAGATTTGTTACATAACCCCTTAAAACAGCCGCATAATACCTAAGGGTAAGGTGTGCGATGGTGACAGACTCTTGGAGTGGCTCGGATAACATCACTCGAGTGGTAATCTCTATTAACTTCCACTTTTCCCATAGACGGTCACGTTCGAGCTTGACATGATGAATCTCAGTTTGGGATTGGTCAAGAGCAAAACCCAAGGACGCCACCTCTTTTACGATCTCCGAAAAATGGGCTTTTTATGGAGCAATTCTACTAGATGATGTCATCGCTTCTTTTGTCTGAGTAAATTGGATTTGTTAAAGCCCTATATTTATACTAATCATGTGATCACTGTTCAACGGCTATATTAGCAACAGTCAAAATTCTTAACATAAAACCAAAGAAGTTGACATTTTATATAAACATTTTACATAAAGAGACATTTAATTAGATTAAGTGGGATTTCCATTAATGAAACTTTGGGTCGTTACAAACATCATGAATTTTTCCTCTACCAGCACTATCTCCTCTCAGTAGAATAAATTATTACGATCCCTACTACTAATACAGACCTAGTAGAATCTACTACTAGGGATGATAAGTAATTTAACCATCACCGCCATTTTAGGCCTTGATAATGGTGATAATTGATATTGATGATGGTTATGATCTCTAAAAACAAATAACACTAACATAGAGCTTCTTATGGATACACAAGAGCTGTTAGTTCTTGATAAATTAAAAGAAGAGGTTTGAGACCAAATTTCTATTAGTTAGAATATCGAATACCCCAATGTATAAGATCCTGCCTTTGAAACACATCCCCTAGGGAAGTTATGATATCCTTCATCTTGGAATGGTCCCAGCGATGCATGAATCCTCCCAATGACCTCATCCTTCTTCTGTAATTCAAAATACATAGGCAATGTAAATGGAGTGACTACATAATGAATAATTGGGTGCAACATCTCCTCCATGTGTTGTTCTCTAGACTCCTTATATGGGAAAAGATCAGGGGTGTAGTAAATAATGTCCTTAAAGAAAATATAAAGATCTCATATACATAGTCTCTCCTTCAAAAGGGAGAAAAACTCATGAATCTTCATTTACCTCATCATCCATGATAGGAGCTCTAAATAAAATTGAATTTTGAAAATCATACCATGTAATATCCACCTTCACCCATTACCCAATATATATAATCCACCACTGAAGAGATTATCCTCACATCTGGCTGATGGATAATGAAACCCAACACTCCAACCTGGCTTGAATCAAACTAAAGGTGGTCTCAAGCTCCACTAACTAATGATTAGTCTATAAATCAAAGAAACTTCCCTCATTATTTTCCAAGACCTGACACTGAAACTCACAAATAATCCTCATCTAAATGTGTTCCTCCTTAGGAAGTTCAACCCTTTAGTGGTCAATTGGATTTTCCTACTAAAACTCACCAACCTGAACTGCAAATTGATGATGACTAGTAGACATATCTATAATCAAGGGAAAACTCCTAAGCCCAGTAGTGTATAATTAATTTAGTTAAATTAATTTAAAATTCACCTAAATCACCCCATTTCAAAAACAAGTGAAAATAGATATGATTCATGTGCCTCTCCTAAGTCTCTACCTCACAATCAACATTATCTCACCTAGGTTGTTCAGTAAACTTCATTTCATTAGATCAAAGTGGGACTTAATCTCATGTGTCTTGGATAGTATTCCTTACTACATCACACACTAAGTTTGACTACAAATGTTTCCTTATAAATAACATGCATTCCTCACCTATTCCAAACTCCAAACACCATCCCAAATTTCTTTCATATATTTGATACCAATTTTTCATGACCGACCCTCACTAGGAACCCCTAATGGGCCTATAGTAAAGGTAAGAGTGACCACCAAGGCCCGCCTCTAATGGGTACCAGGTTGGTGACTATCCCTGATGGTATAAATCATGAAAATTGGATTCATTTCCCTCCTAAATCCTAAGAACATAAAGATAAAATATTGATCAACATAATAATATATGATAAAACCAATTTTAAATAATAACCAGAATACATGCGATGACATAAAAGTACATGTCTCTAAATAAAATAAAAAAAATAAACTCCTAAGAAGTAACTCCAACAACAACCCCAACCTAAAATCTAGTAATATCTATATCATTCACCAAATAACCCTAGGAAACATGTAAAAAAGTTATATATATATATATATATAGTGAGAATTCATGTATACTCAGTAGGATCCTCCTCATTACCTCTTGTGATAACATTGAAAAAAGTATACTAATGTCCTGATGAATAAACAATAGAACTCACACACACCTATAATAGGTAAAATAACAACCATTCTCACTAAGTTATAATCACCAAACATCTCATCCAAATATAATGAAATAATATGAAAGGATATAGAAAACAAGGTACTTCGCATCACTTTCTCATTGGTTTTTCACTATCATGACCCAATGAAAAATGTCTTAGTGCTCTTATACCTTATAAATAATCATTACCATGTATAGATATCACTCATCCATATCATACCACATAAACACATATCCCTACCCACATACCATATATCCATATCTTAATCACACGTCACTTTTCCATCAGAGTAGGGTATCATGAACATAAAGGAAATTGACCTTGTGCCCTCCTCCGACCATGGATGACCCCCATAATAAAATATGTCATCATACCATCCTCATCACATCAATCATACTTTTGACTTCTGTCCATCATAACCCATGCATATTAACCTTCATAAGAGAGAGTGGAGGAGAGGAGTTAGTCACCAATATGTTCCCTCACTAACTTGGATATTGGGGAAGACACCCAAAATCAAAAATATTTAGGTATTGGTATGTTAATATATCTTAGGTGGGGTGTCTATGAAATCATAATAAAATAAAATACACAAATCATATCCAAATACTCAATCCCACCCCAAATATTTTTATCAAAATAGTATCACAACATCACAACATCGACATCGAATCTCTATTATCCTCCATAATAACCACTGTAGAATCTACACATCATCCAACCCTATCATTTCACACAAAAAATCCATAGAATTTGACATAGATTCCTATTTAATCATCTAATAAATAAAATTTATATTTTCCATTACCAATTATATTAAGTTAACTATGTCAATTATTAACCATATTTAATGAAAAACTATTCATATCCCAATGCCCACTTTATTTTAGCTGTTTACCCATGTTTCTCATTCATAAATAGTTTTATAAATAGTAATAACTCAATTAATTTCATCCATATTCCCATCATATTCCATTTTTTCCAAACCATTGACTGTGAAATTTCTCTTAGGATTGTTGTAGAAAATAGTGGGGGTGAATTAGGTGTTGACTACTTTTAACTAATTACAAAATATTTTTTAAATATTTAATCCCCTTTAGTAATTAACATATGTTTTAGTTAATACATTTGGATAAATTTTATTTAAAACAAGTAATAAACACCACATGTAATGAAGTAAATCATGTAAAATATGCACATAGTATTTTTTTTCAAGGTTCGGCTCAAAGGATTACTCCATGCCATTATTGGCTATTCAAACCAATCATGGTTTCTCCTCTATAGTCAATCATTGAATATAATTGTTGTTATTCTAACACTATTAAAAATTCATATAGTACATAATTTTTTTTATTCTCATAGGATTTCACCTTTCATCTTCATACTAGACTTCTTTCAACGGTTTCTCACTATAGTCATATAATCTCACTATGATCTCCCTGCATTCCATGATTCACACAAATTACATAGTTTAATTACATATATATGAAAGGGTTTATTTTATTTTTAATTTTATGGAGGTCAACAATCAACTTTGGGATGATATAACATCCACAAAATAGGCCTCCTTCTTATAACACAAGGTCTTTGACTGCCACATGTTCATCAAGAATACATGCTTATAGCTTGGTCCATGTTTCGGCTCAGCTACATAGTGATTCAAAATAATTTTATTAATTAAATTATCAACTCACTGAATACATTAAATATTCTTGAATGAATCAGATCCTAAATATATTTAAATGGTTAACACTAATAATAAATCCATGCATAGGTGGTCATTTTTTCTGTTGTTCTTCTTCTCACAGATTCGGCTCACTCGATCTGATCTCAGAATAATGTTTGGATCCTTCATATTACTATAGTTTTTTACCCAATATATCTTCACTTTACTATTATATAATCATTATACTTATTATTCTTTGATATAGATCATAGTTACTCTTCTCATCTTAGCTATCAGTTTAAACTACATGATTGCCTTTACTCTCTCCTCTTATTTCTTTGTATACATAGGTCAAATGAAATTATATTTCCTATATTTGAAATATATAAAATCACTTCAAATTATTTTCCTATGATTCTTATTCAACTTTTTTTATGTGGGAATGTTACATGATATTTGTTACTTTTTGTCTCCTCAGCCATTATCTCCTCATAATTTACAAGTGTACCCTTCAATTTTTCTCTCTATTCCTCTCTCCCGGTTGAATTTATCTTTCTATAGGAATGAGATATCTTCATATTCTTCTCATATTATTATAAAAATAAAAATAATGAGATCCAAAAACAACATCCACAATATCTCAAATAAAATCATACAGGAAATCCAAAATGTGGATTAGCTCCATCTTTATAATGGAGTGATAGGTTATGAAAATCCAATATACTCTAGATTTAATTAACACTTTCGAAAAACCCATGTAGAAACCTAAATTTTATGAATGATATTTTTTTATTGAAATAAATGTGTGTTATAATATAACATATAGTATTATACACAAAAAGAAACCAACACAAATATATTTCATAAATAAATATTGTTACATTAATCATCAAAAACCCAATGAAAATTACAAACATTAAAATTGGAAAAAAAATATAAAATAGAAAAACTAAAATTGGAAAATATGTATCACCCAAATCTTCTAGAACCATTTCCCCCACTTCCAATACTATAGAAAAGAAACAAAATATTAGTAAACTAATAAACATATTTGAAAATCAAAATATATAATCATGGGAGGAATTGTAGTGAATATTTAGTAAAAGAAGGAAGTGGTATATATAAGAGATAATATGAATTTTGGAATGGTAATTTAACCATTGGAATATTATTATGGCCATTGTAATAGTAACCTGATCATTTAGGATAGTAACTTGTCCATTAAGAATAGTTATTTGACCGTTGGAATAGTAATTTTACCTAAAAATAATAATTTTTTATATAAATAATATTTATGCTTATTAATTTAAGTAATTATAAATATTATAATTCTAAAAAATAAGTATCATGATTAAAAAACTATAAGAAAATATAAGCATGTTTTTAATAAACTGTATTTTAAAGTATTTCATAAAAATCATAGTGTTAGTATTAAAAATTAAAATTAATGTTATAAATTTATTTTGATAAAAGTAATATCATTTTTTAAATAATAATTTAAAATATTTCCAAGAATTATTTTTTGGGTGATTTTTAGAAATACTTCAATTTTCAAGTGAATAGTAAAAATAGAGTGTTTCTCATAATTGGTGTATCTTAAATTACATCATTGAGGATGTAATAATGAACTAATAATTTCTAGAACTTTATGTTCATCCCAAAAAATATTTTATTTCATAAATTAGTCATTTAAATAAAATTAAAAAATCCCATACCTAAAAGGAATTCTCTAAAACCTAAATTCAAAATTGATCCTTTAAAATAACAATTTTTTCATTAAACCTGCATTTTTAGTAAACTAATTAATTTGAATTATAAAGAGGTTTAAAGTATTAAAAACCATTATATTATATCTATATATGATTTATATTGTAAAAAATTCTCTATTGCAGGTTTTACCTTTGAAATATTATTTTATTTAAAATTTTATTCTAAAAATACCCCTCACCTCAAATATAAATAACCTCTCTCCATTCACTTGGAAAACCACTCCTCCCTCACCTAAAACATCCAAATTTATGCCCAAATAATCCCTCTAAATACACTTATAATACCTCAGGATAATCTAGAGTATTCCAACTCCAACCATCAAGGTATTTTTAGTGTTGTATAAGATAAGCTGCACCAAGTATTAAGTATGTTTCGATAAATTCTTATCTTTTTTTTTTCTCATATATTTATTTTTTTGATACCCCTTTCCAAAAAAACTTATAAGATTAATTATTCAGTAATTTAACATTATATTAATTATTTTAACCTACTATAAGTATCATATTTATGATATATATAAATTCCAAATATCCCTTTCCCGCACTCCTAACAATACCCCATCAAAGGTCGGTTAACAACCTATGGAGACATTGTCATGTCAATAATTATAACCATAATAATTGATGGATATTATGAATTATATATAATATATAAATATGTAATTACATTTATTATAATCCTCATGAATTAATTCTACTCAAGTATAATGAATTTGAAAAAAAATTAGCAAAATTGACACAAAAGAGGGAAATTTAATGTGAACATTATATCACGACTATTCACGTTTAAAAAATAATGTTATAAAATATAATCTAATAATTATAATGGATAAATATTGGAAAAAATAAACATAATTTACTTTTGGAACTATGTTTTAATAATCCTAATTTTATTATTTATGAGGCATAAAAATGACCAAATAGAGCGATAATTAAGGTAATGGGATTCTCAAACCCTACTCCTTTTCTTTGGGTTAACCCTATTTCATGAAATCTTCATTACAGATATTCCTTTAATATCATTTCACTATTATTAAATTTTATTGTTTAGGATATACATGTTTCCACCTTTATTTTTAATCTAAATACAATGATTTTCCAAAAATACTTTTCTTTCCAAAACAAATCTTTGACTCATAATGTGTCATTTATTATACAAAGAAAAATGATATTTTATTACAAATTATGATATCCACTTTCCATTTTGGAACCCAAAATTTTATTCATGAATTTATACATTTTGAAACCCTTATAAAACCCATTACATTCCATGGGTTATTTCATGATTACAATTGTTATACGTTCTATGTGCAATGCATGATTATGTAAATGTTATGATGTGATGGGTGGTACCAAAATTATACATCCCTATAATGCATTGGTTAATGTGATTTATCTCATGAGATATTTTGTATATAAATGAACATGATTCTAGCTTTGTTCACAATTATGATTTTATGATTATGCACATATGTTATGTGTGAACATGATACTAGCTTGGTTCACAACTATGCATGGTATTGGGTCACTATGACATGATGTTTAATTTTTATACATTTCCAAATTCCATGACTTTATCAACTGTTTCCACCACTATTATAGTGAGTATCTTATGCTTATGATACGATGATGATGATTATGCTCACTCATGTTATATTGATTCATTTCCCATATTCCTCCTCTTATAGGGATGTTAGATCCCCTATTTCTTTGATGTATATCCTCATGTGACTACATGTAATAATGAGAACATGGTATTTTAGAAAGATAAATAAGAATTATTTAAATAAATGTTTGTGATTTATTATGTAATAGTGATGTATGGTACTAATTTTCCTAAGACATTAAACCTTTTTATCCTTTAATGTATAACTATTATGTTGTTTATCGTTAAAATGATTTAATATTTATGTAAGAAAAAGTAGGTTTGATATAGTTGGTATTAGAGGTATAGTTTAGTTAATTTGGGAATTATTATTAGAAAGCATTAGTTATAACCCTTTGGATATGTCTAACTATATGTAAACATCCAATAAGCATTGTTTTAGAAAAAAAAATAATGATCCCATAATATATGACATTAATGTTAATTATGAAAAATAATAAAATATTTATTTATGCTTTGTTGACTTAATTTTGGTTTAAAAAATTTTTACTTTAGAAAATGGTGGGAACCAAGAGAAACCAGGAAAAAAATCCATGTTAGGGATAATGCAATGATTTTTCGAATAACATCCCTAATTCCATGGGAGGTGGAGTTCAAAAATTTATGAAAATTATTACATAAATATATCTAACTATGAAAAATAACCTGAACCACATGGAACATCCTCATTCTCTGAAGAAAAAGTAACTAGCTATTGAGTCTTTTATGTGGAAACAACCTCCAATTTTTATTCGATCTTATGATCAACTTTTTCTAGAATAGTGGGTTAACTAAATGAAGAATATATTTTCTATAGTCCACTATTCTAAGAATGATAAGGTAAATCTAGCCATCTATCATTTAGATGTAGAATAAAATCAATGGTGTACATTGATAATGAATGCCTAGAAGAATGATGAAATGGAAGAGATGAAGTAGGAAGACTTTAAGAAAATATTTCATAACAAGTATTTCCCTAGAAATATTAAAACAAATATGGAGAGGGAATTCATAGAGATGAGGAAAAGGGAAGGTGAATCTGTCATTTAATATGAGGATTTCTTCACAAGGATTTCCAAATACTCCTCGTATTTTGTTATCAACAATGATAGAAAAATAGATAGATTCTTTATTGGTTTAAAACTACACCTTTGAAAGGAGTTGGATATCCAATACTTTAGGAGTTGTGAAGAAGTGGTTTGATGTGATATTAAAGTAGAGATGGAGTTTAGATAATGGTCATATGGTCATGGAGATAATAACAGATGAATGGAGTTTCAATATGGTGAGTAAAATGACAAAGGGGGAAAGAGGATACAACTAACCACATGTAAAAAAAATTGGGAAGAAACATCATGTGAATTTCCACAAAGGAACAGGTAAATTCTTCAAGTGCGGGGGGGGAGGCCACCGAGCTCATGAATGTCAAGGGGACATGAAGAAACTAACCAACATGATAGTTGAAAGAAAGGAACCTCCTAATGAACCACCCATGGTTCAATGCTTCAACTATAGGTAGCAAGGAAACTATGCAATCCAATGCACTAAACCATAGGTCCTTTAGGGTAATCAACAATATCAACCATTAAATCCAAAGGAGCAAGGGAAATATTATTCCATCCCTACTACTGAAGTGGATCATGAAAATAAAAGTGTACAAGGTACACTTTCTAATCACTCAATAATGGAAAAAAGTTATATTTGAATCTAGTTATAGGCATTCCTTTATATCTTGGATGTTTTTTAGAATTTTTGAATCGAAGCCCCAATACTTGAAGTAGTGATATCTGTAAAAACACTAAAATTTGAGGTCATTGCAACCCAAGTGTTAGAATCTTATCTATAATAATCTATGGGAATATTCTTCTATATAATCTCATAATCATTCCATTAGTATAATTTGACACTATACTTCACATTGATTAGGTCTCATTATACAAAAAACACATTGACTATCAGGAAAAGGAATTCTCTTTTCATATTATGAACCATATCATACTCCTCTATAAATACAAGGAAGATCATGAATCTCTTTTTGAAAATCCCTCAATGGTGTGAGTATTGATACCCTATAAAGAAGCATACCTTTCCCAAATTATTAATTTATAGTAAGGTATCAACCTAGAGGAAATTCCCCTTATTAGATTTTCCTAGACTTCAGCCAGATCATGAGGTAGATTTCTCAATAGAACTTATATATGCATCCACTCTTATCTCTAAATTCCCCTAGAGGATAGCCCCTATTTAATTGGAGTAGTTAAAGAAGATGTTGCGAGGTCATTTGAACACAGGTTTCATATTCCCTATTTCATCACATTGGGGTGCGTCAGTACTCTTCGTAAATAAAAAAAAGGATGGATTGATGCCGATATATATTGATTACTAGGACCATAACATGATCACCATAATGAACAAGTATCCCCTACCAAGGATTTATTACTTTTTCATCCAACTCCAAAGAGCTCATTACTTATCAAAGGTGTATCTTCATTCTGGATATCATTAGCTGAAGTTGAAGAAGGAATATATTCTTATGATAGCCTTTCGTACAAGGAATGGGTAATATGAGTTCATAGTGATTCCCATTGGACTTACTAATACCCCTAAAATCTTGATAGATTTGATGAATAAAGTATTTCAATACTACCTTGAATTTTTTTTTTTTTATCAATGATATTATCATTTACTCCAAAATCATGTAGAAATATGAAGATAATATAAGGATTGTGTTGGTGACATTTGAGAAGGATAAAATGTATGCTAAGTTCAAGAAGTGTGACTTTTGTATGTATCAAGAAACATTTTTGGGGCACATGATCACAAGTGAGGAATTTATAAAGGCTCGTTAATGAAAAAGGAAATTGAGGGATAACCCAGACCCAATAGTGTCTTGGAAATCCATAGTTTTCATGGATTAGTAGGGTACAATAGACATTTTGTGAGAAATTTCTCATGGTTTTATAGCTCACTAAGTTAATATGGAAAGGGGTAAAGTATTTATATAATAAATAATGTGAGGAAATAATTAAGGAGATTAAGAAGAGGTTAATAACTATTATTTTACTCAAACTACCATCAGGTAGAGAAGGTTCTATGATATATTATGATGTTTTGAAGAAAGGTGTGGGTTGTGTACTCATGCAGAATAACAAAATGATAGCCTATGCCTCACAATAGTTTAAGATCCATGAGATAAACTACCATATGCATGACCTGGAGTTAGTAGATATGATCTTTTCTTTGAAAATTTGGAAGCACTATCTCTATGGTGTGAAATATGACATATATACCAATTTTAAGAGTCTAAAGTATATATTCACACAGACAGAGATCAACATAAATGAAAGAAGATGGTAAGATCTAATCAGGTACTACAATTTATTTATTCACTATCATCTGAGAAATCTGAACAAGGTAACTAATGCTCTTAGTAGAAAGTAACCTTACACTTTATCTATGATTTTGATGGAGAAATACCCTATCATCATGGATATATAAAGGATGGATCAGGAAATCATAATGGTAGGTAATACATCATACCTTTCCCAAATTATTTCTCAACCATCTATCCAATAGAATATCAAGGAGACACAAATAGATGACCTAGAGCTATGATAGATGGTGAAACCGGTAATGGAAGGGAAGCTATATGATTTATATATTAATGATGATGGTGTGATTTGGTTTAGAACTAGGATTTGTGTGCCTTCATCACGTGAGATAAAGGATCTATTTTATAATTCCCATAGATTAACTTTATCTATCCATCCTAGAAGTACCAAGATGTATTGTGATCTTCGAGACCACTTTTTGTGGGAGAACATGAAGAAGGATATTATAGAGTATATATCTTGGTGTTTTGTATGTTATAAAGTTAAAGTAGAGTGATATAAATCCAAATGGATGATAAAACCATTGCTTATACCCGCATGGAAATGGGAGAATGTCACTATATACGTTTTCACTAGTATCTTAAATACATCCAAAGGAAACAATGTGATATGGGTTGTGGTGGATCGACTCACAAATACTTCCCACTTCATTACTATTTGGGAATATTTCTCACTTATGTGAAGGAAGTTGTGAGGCTTACTGGGGTTCCACATTTTATCCAAGGTTAACTTTTAAATTCTAGAAAAGTATTCAACATGTTTTGAATACTGAATTGAATTTCAGTATGATCTATCACCCCAAATTGATGTACAATATTAAAGGACTATTTAGAATCTCAAGGACATTTTGAGAGATTTCTCAATGGGATTTAAAGGAGTATGGGATCAAAATATCCAATTAGTTGAGTTATTCTATAAAAATATCTTCCACTTGAGTATTAAAATGGACTCATATGAAGCTATATATGGGAAGAAATGTATAACACCTACTTATTTGCATGTAGTTGGTGAAAAAATATACTTGGACATAACCTTGTGCAAGAGATGACAGAGAAGGTTCAAACCATCCAACAATGTATAAAATATACTCATAGTTGTAAAAATAGTTATGCTGACAACTGTCACATACATGAAATTTTTTAAAGGTATTTTTCATTTAATTTCCATCCTTGCTTTTTTATGATGGTTTTCCAAGAATTTTGGTGGAAATGGTGGGTTTTTTAAATTTGGTCCAAATCGTGATCCCATTTCCAGATTTAAAAATAAATTTTGTTTCCTTTATAACTTCTTAATTTTTCAATAGTTTACACCCATTCCGCTACTCAATTGGAATCCCATAGTATATTAAAACCACCATATCAATTTTGACCCCATATGCATCCATAATAATGATGGATTTGGGTTTTTTATTAATATGTTGGGTCATCGTGAAAGCTCATTTCCTTATTTAAATATGTTTTTTAATTATTTAATATCTCATTCAATTTTTATGTTTTTTCGGTGATTCCAACTATCACCCAAGACCACTTACCCAAGGCGCGCCCACATTCTCTCATCCCCCTCTTTGGAGCTCATTTGCATCATGAATTTTGGAGAATCTTCTCTGAATTTCATAAATCTCCCAGATTTGAATAGGTAAATTTATTCTTTCATAAATCCTTCTATTTTTTACTCATTTTCTCCCATTCCAATTCCTACATGACCTCCTTTTCCTTATTATAATCTCACATTCATTTATGGTTGTTTTTTAAAATTTAGATACAGGTGTATTTGGGTCATTTTCTTTAGGATTTATTCGGGTAAGTGTTTCTCTCTTCATTTACTTACTTTTCCTTAGTTTTTCATCCCTCTTTCATGAATTTCTAGAGTTTACAAAAGTTAGGGTTCATACCTAGGGTTTTATTTGGGGTATTTTTTGTGAAATGTTATGGTTTAGGGTTTTTTTCACTTTCTTACGGTGCGGTGGAGGTGTGGTTGAGGTTTTGCACCAAGATTCAAGGTTTTTGGCTCAAAAGGTAGGTGATTCCATGTATAACCATTTCTTGATGAGTTAGTTTTCTTGTTTTACTAATTTTTCATGTAAAAAACTATTTTTTATGGATTTGGTTAATCATTTAATTCAATAATTTCATTTTTATTTAAATTGGGTGTATTTCCAAGGGAAACTCTTATGGTATTGTTTGGGATATTCTCTAACATATGAAAGTGGTTTATTAAATTTTGTTTGGGCTACCAATTCTTCTTTGGTAGGGTATTGGTGTGATTTTGGGTTTTAAAGAGGGTTTTTTAATGGGTTTGATGTGTAAAACCTTGTTATACTTCTTGAGAGTATTTTATGAAAATGTGTGTTTTCATGTGTATCTTTTGTTGTGTTATTTGAGGTAATTTTATGACACTTGTGAGTGGTTTAACAAATGTCTCTAGGGCTGAAAATTCTGTTTTGGGTTGGTATTGGTGTGATTTTGTCTTGTAAAGAGGGTTTTTAAATGGGTTTCATGTGCAAATCTTGGGTATACTCCTTACAATTGTTCTATGAAAGTTTTTAATGGTTTAATGATTTATGTAAGTGGTGAAACCATATTGGCAAACTATTTTAGTTTGTATATATTTTAAAATTTTCCATTTTAAATGTGAAAGGGTCTGTTTTTTGATGTGTTCCATCTTGGAAATGTTTTATAAAAATGTTTAAATAATTTACTAAAGTGTGAAAGAGATGTGAACGTGGTGTTGGCTGTTTTGTGAGGGTGTGATGTGAAAAATGAATTTTTTTGTGAAATAAGTATTATGTTACATGTGTGTGGGGTGTTATATTATTTTAACTATCTTTTAAAGTTTTTATAAAAAAATTTAAAGGATTTGTGGAAGTGTTAAAGAAATTTGAAAAGTGTTGTGGGTTATTTTGGTGTAAGTTTGATTTAAAAATCAATTTGAATATAAAGGGGGTGATGTGACTTGTGTGATGTACATGTGGGTTTCTTGGTGAATGTGTGATTTGAAAGTGGTATTTTCATGTTCAAATTATATTTCTTGGCTTGTTGAACTTGTTTGAGCACAAGAGAGAAGCTTGGGTTTCTAGGTTGGTGGACGCGTACTAGTATGCAAGTGATCCCGCGGGGTTTGGCCTTAGTTTCAAGTAGCAAGATTGACATTTACAACATGAACTAAATTATGATTATGATTATAGGGGACCACTAGGTTATGGGTATGTTCCCTACTAGTGGCTCATGCACAAGAATAGATATTTGTGATGGTTACTTTCACTGAGATACGATGTACCTAGGACCCACAACGAGCTAGTGCCTAGGCGTTATTTCCCTTTGCTTGTGCTCATTAGTTACATTGTTCTTACCATAAAAATATGGTATGATTGGTTTAAAAATTCAGTATATTTTTCATTTATTTTAAAAGTTTTTATTCTTTAAATTATCCCACTTGAAAACTATTTTTATTTAAATTTGCATCTTTTAGAAATTGTACCTAGCATTCCATGTTTTAAAAAATTTCATGCGTTTCATCTATAAATTTTTATCACATGGAATATCTTAGTGGTGGTATCCTACTGGTATTTGGATCACACCCTACTGACACCATTGGGTGTAAGTAGACTTGGTTGTTTTTGTCACGGGTTTGGGTACAGTTTTTAGTGTCAGTGGTTCCGGCTTCTAGCATGTCCTTTGTGGAGTTGTCTCATGGAGATGGCTTGAGGGCAGTGCCTCTTTCCATAAGGATGGTTCTTGGGCTGTCATTTTTGGTTTTACTCATTTTTTATAGTCTTTGATAGTTGTTTTAAACCATTTAATTCTGTTCTGAAATTTTTTAAAAGATGGTTTTATTTGAAAAATCCAGATTTGTTTTATTGGGTTTGTTTGTTGTTTTAAGTTTATAAACTCAAGTAAATCATTCCCAATTTTCAGTTTATGATACCTGGGCACTTGTTCCAGCCCATGGGGATCGAGAAAACCCTTCGATACTTGTCGCGTACCGTGTAGGGTGCCGGTTTTGATGGCGACAAGATTTGGTTCGTGAAAAAATGGTATCAGAGGAGGTTCAGGTTAACTCTTTAGGTCATGTTATTTGGGGAGAAGTTGGGATAGTATAGAGTTAGTATTTTTAGGACTTGGAATTTTTGTTATGGGTAGTTTTCTTGATCACCACACCTCATAACGGGATTCAAGTCACCAAGGGAAGTCGGGACTTATCTAAGTCCTTTGGTTTTCATGGTTTGATAATGACTTGGAGAAATGAAAAGATAGTTGGGTTAATGGTCTCAGTGAGCTCGTTGAGCCTGGAAATCCATGTGGATCTAGGTATATTTTCTTATAATACTCTCCATGATGGTGAATTAATTAGAGTATGGCCGCCAACCTTATGTCCAAGTCACCCACCGAAACTAGTTTCCTCTTGCATTGTCTTGTGTCCTTTAGTTTGGAAATCTTGGAAGTTTGGTTTTAAAGAAAAAATGACATGGTTTTAAGAAGCATAAAGTTTTGGTGAAATTATTTTCTAATATATAGGGAAGGGGTTGATTTTTTAAATTATGGAACTGGAATCTTAGAATTGTTTTGAAATAGAACATGGTGTGTTTACTCCTCTTTTGAAAGCAGGAACTATGTTAAAGTTGGTTTTGAAAAAGTGTTTCTAATAGAGTTTTCTAAACTATTTAAATGTGTTTTAATGGGATGAGATGTTTTGAAATTTATGTGAATAACTTGAAAGTGAGTTATTATTTTAATGGTTGTGTTTTTCTGAAATGTTTTGTAAGATATAAATTGGGATTTTGATTTTGTGGTTAGCAATATTGAGAAAAAAAAAAGGAAGTATTGGTTGACTATTTTGGTTTTTAAAAGTGGAAAGTATTTTTGTTTTAACCTTTGGTATTTCTAGGAGAGACCACATCTATGGGTTTGTATGGGATGATGGATGGGTAATGGAATAACTGGATGAGTGTCAGGATGGATATGAGGAGGGTTCTCGGTGGCATAGAAACATGCATGTGTGAGGCTCATGGGGTACCACTAGTGGATATGCTAATCGTTGAACTGTTTGTTTTCAAAGAAACATTTTTAAAGGAAAACATGATGTCTTGATGACTGATTTTGTCTGGTATGTTTTATGTGTTTTTTTGAAAATGTTGATGTTGTGGGATGTTTTGAGTCCGAGAACCCCTCATGTTTGAATGGTGTTTTGAGTTTGTGTTCAGTCGGTAAGCTGGGTTAAAGGTCTAGTCAGTGGTATCTTCTGAGAAATGTTTCAGGATGTCTTTACAGTGGTTCCCTTCATGTGTTTGGATCTATTTTGTGGCACGTTTTAACCAATGAACCAGTTTGGTTGGGTCCTTGGATTCTCTTGTTGGATAAGGTACACCCCCATTAAGGGTTAGTGCACAACTGATGTGCAACCCGGATTGTTTCACCATTGGGAAATCCTCTAGTTGGTAAATATAAGGAATTTTTTTCTCAAGCTTTTTATATTGAGTTTTCACTACTTAATTTCTTTAATTTTTGGATCCTCTTATAGTGGGAGACTTCTCGTGGAAGGTTGAAATAATCCTTAGTATATTAAGTTACCTAATTCGTCAAAGGTGGAAGTGTTCTGGGGTTGTTAGTATGGATGAGTGTATGGATGGTGTACAAGTGGGCCTCTAGATCCTTCATAGTCTCTTTGAAGAAGGATTTCATGTTAAACCACTAGTGTGGGAAATCTGGTCATGAGAGGCTATTATGTCCACTTTCTGGAATTGTGTGTTGTTTGGGGACTTGGCATAAGGTCCCTTTCCATGTATTTTTCTATCAATCGCAATGGTCATGTTCGGTGATGCCTTGTGATGTCATGTGTTCATTTGAATATAAAGATGAAATTTGTGCAATGCTATGAGAGTCTATGTTATGTTAGGAGTATGCCTCCCTTGGAAAAACTTCAAAATCCTCTGTTTTAGAGGAAGGTGATTGTATGTGTCTTTTCCTTCTATTGTTCCTCAACCAAAGAAACAAGGTGTTATGTGTGTGCATCTTCTAATCCCTTGTTTTAGTGAGATGTCAGGTTAGGGTAAGGTGAGTTGGGAATGTGTTATGTCTTGGTAAACTTATCAGGGATTGTAATGTAGTTGTTTGTATCACTGGAAGAAGAAGTTTTGTTCAGGGGTTTCCAAAGCCTAACTACAAGGCTGAATATGCTTCAATCATTTGACCTCCAGCCATAGGTCCCAGAGAGATGTTGGAACATAGTTAGGGGAAAATCCCAGGGTCATTCAAACCCTTGTACAAATTCCTATCCTCAGTATGAAAGATAGGAAGAGTTTAAACCTCTGGTGTCATCATCTTGTTCCAGTTGTTCCTATTTGGTGGTAGAGGTGGGAGGACCTATTTTCATGTTTTATCCGGAGTTCATACTTTCCTCCTTTGGTTTCCTTTGAGTTTTTTGAGAAAAGTTTAAAATTTGGGCTAGGTAGATTAATGAGCATTGTTTGCGCATGGTTAGTAGTAACTATGTGCCAACCTAGGGAATCGTGTGATAAGACACAGTAGCTATCACATGGTCTCCACACGGTCTTGAACCTTGGACCATGTAACTATGCGAAGTTTCGCCTTTGGAAAGAATTCTTGGAACGATTAGTGCATGGTTTCTCAAACAGTGTGGACTAACTGTGTGTCTGTTCCAACTCTTTAAATTTTGGGGTATTTTTGTGTCGGATCGTGCTAGTAAATTTAGATGGTTGGTTCTTATGGTGGGGAGACCCAATATGGGTCTCATATAAGTTTTTTTAAAATATAATGATATTATACACCCTTATGCTGGGGAGTCTGTTTGGTCCTCCCCCTGTTAGTGTCACAATTCCGTCACAGTAGAATTTAAGTTTTCTCTTATGGTGGGGATCCCATTTGTGTCTCCCCGTATCAGTAGATCGGTTTTTTCATTGGTCTTGGATTGGTGATATTTATTCTTATTCAGAGCTATCTAACTACCAAAATCATCCTTGGTTAAACGTTGTGATTGGAAGTCACCTAACGGTTTAGATAAAGTAAGGTCAGTGTAACCTTGTTCGATGTTGTTGTTTGTTTGGGTAAACTGTTTGAGTCTTATTCAGATGGTGTTTGGGGTGTTTCATTTGGGATGAATTCATAATTTTATTAATTATTACAAGAAAGTGGAGTATGTTTTGTATTTTGAGAGTATTCCTTCCTTTATTAATCAACTGGATATATCTTAGCTTTTTCGGTGGCGGCGAAACCTTGAAAATGGGTCCATTTTGGCCTTTCAGTTGGGTTTGGTTTTTGCTTTTGGCCTTATTGTGGCTTTCTAAGGGTGGAAAGTTTTATGGTGGGGATAATTTTCACATACATGAATTTTTTTAAATGTATTTTTCATTTAATTTCCATCCTTGATTTGTTATTATGGTTTTCCATGCATTTTGGTGGAAATGGTGGGTTTTCAAAATTTAGGCCAAACCGTGATCCCATTTCCAGATTTAAAAATAAATTTTGTTTATTTTATAAATTCTTAATTTTTCAACCATTTAAACTCATTCCACTTCTCAATTGTAATTCCCTAGTATATTAAAACCATCATATCAATTTTGACCCCATAGGAATCCATAATAATGATGGATTTGGGTTTTTTATTAAGGTGTTGGGCCATCCTGAAAGCCAATTTCCAGCTTTAAATATGTTTTTTAATTATTTAATATTTCATTAAATTTTTTATATTTTTTGGTAATTCCAACTCTCACTCGAGACCACTTACCCAAGGCGAACCCCCACGCTCTCCTCTCCCTCTTTGGAGCTCATTTTCATCATAAAATTTGGATAATCTTCTCTGGATTTCACAAATATCCCAGATTTGAATAGGTAAATTGATTCTTTAATAACTCCTATTTTTACTCTTTTTCTCCCATTACAATTCCTACATGACCTCATCTTCCTTATTAGAACCACACATTCATTTATGGTAGTTTTGAAATTCAGATACTGGTTTATTTGGGTCATTTTATTCAGGATTTATTCAGGTAAGTGTTTCTCTCTTCATTTCCTTCCATCTCCTCAGGGTTTCCTCCATCTTTCATGAATTTATAGAGTGTCTAGAAGTTATAGTTCATAACTAGGGATTTATTTGGGGTCTTTTTTGTGAAATATTATGGTTTAGGGTTCATTTTCACTTCCTTGTGGTGCGGCGGAGGTGTTGTTGAGGTTTCGCACCAAGATTCAAGGGTTTTAACTCAAAAGGTAGGTGATTCCATGTGTAACCATTTCTTGATGAGTTAGTTGTAGGATCGAAATAATGATGTAGATACTCAATATACAAGAGGGGAGGTGAATTTTATACTTTAAAAATTCCTTTTGGAACCTTTAAAGTTAGTTACGAACAACTTTCCTTAAGAAAAGGAAAGGGCTAAGTTTAACAAAGTTAAACTAAGAAAATTCACAACACCTCTAACACCAATTGAGAACTTTATAAACTTTAAGTTCTATGCACTTGCTAAAGACTGGAAAGAGATTCCGAAAGTAGGTTTCGGAAATATGGATCTGGAAATTGAAACTTAACTAAAGATTACAATATGATATTCTACCTTAAAGAGTATAGAATCTAAATGGAACAGAGTACAAGTAAGGAAGTATAAGAAAGTTATACTTTCCTTACAATACAATATGCAGCGGAAACAAACAAGTAGTAAAACTACAAGTAACAAGATATAAGTCTTTTAACCCAAAGATAAGGGTATCCAACAACCTTGGATAAAGGTCCCTTGATTTATACTTTCAAGCAAGTCCATCTTACCCACACCAGGGTAAGCCCTCGATACGAAGATCAGAATCTCTGTCTTGCTATCCCCGCAAGCCCTCAACTTCAAGGTAGTTGGAAACCTCTGTCTTCCTCAGCAAGGAAGCCCTCTAACTTCAAGGTAGTCGGCACCTCTATCTTCCTATCCCTGGAAGTCCTCGAACTTTAAGGTAGTCGGCACCCCTATCTTCCTATCCCCGGAAGTCCTCAAACTTTAAGGTAGTTGGAACCTCTGTCTTCCTATCCCCGGAAGTCCTCGAATGTAATCACCAACATTCGGAGTCGCACTAAGAAAAAACTGAACGATTGGTTCAGTACGCACAAATCATGAAAAGCTTTCTCTCTCTAGAAATCACCTTAGCAGTGTGTGGTCTCTAGATCGATCAACTTCATTGTTATACTCTTTTGAGATATTTCAAATGAGATCCTATTTATAGGCAAATTTCCAACGGTCGGATCCCTCCACCAACGGTCATATTTTCCATGAAACTCGGAGGGACCTGTACACGTGTAAATCAACCAACGGTTAATTAGAAACAGAAAAGACGACATCATTTAAAAAACAAACCATGTAAAACTGAATTCACGACATCGTTTTGAAACAAAGCATATGTAAGTAAAATCTAATCAATAGTTCGGAGTGTAAGAAAAATAATAAGTTCGGAGTCTAACCAAAAAGAAGTTCAGAGTCTATGTTAAGAAATATTCAGATTCTGTTTTATAGGAATTCGGAGTCTGATTTCACTAGAGATCGGATTCTGAACTTGCAGAGTTTGGAGTCGAACCACTTAAGGAGTTCAGAGTCGAACTACTAAAGAGTTCGGAGTCGAACTACATGTGATTTCAGAGTCGAACTTCTTCAGAGTTCGGAGTCGAACTTCTTAAGAGTTCGGAGTCGAACTTCTTAAGAGTTCGGAGTCGAACTTCTTCAGAGTTCGGAGTCGAACTATTAAAGAGTTCGGAGTCGAACTTCTTCAGAGTTCGGAGTAGAACTTCATAAGAGTTCGGAGTCGAACTTCTTAAGAGTTTGGATTCGAACTTCTTAAGAGTTCAGAGTCGAACTTCTTCAGAGTTCGGAGTCGAACTATTAAAGAGTTCGGAGTTCAGAATTCAGATTAAAACTTCATTACAGATCACATCCAGAATTCGGATCCTAAAAACATAATGCTCCAAACCTTTAAATTATATGACTCCGGATATTTTAGTTATGAATCCGGTTTTTGGTTTTAAGAAAAATATTGCTATGTATAAGAAAATCTAGTTTAAGGTAAATTTCCTTAAAGAATTAAACTTTCCTTATGGGGGTAAAAATAATATTTTCTTAAGTATAAGGTGTTTGTGATTTTCAAAACAAGGAGGAATGGAGAAGTCATAAGGAAGACCTTATTGACTCAACATTAGTTTGCTTATTTTACTTATTTTTCATTTTAATCATATATTATTTGTGGTTAAAAAACTATTTTTTATGGATTTTCTTAATAATTTAATTCTATAGTTACATTTTGATTTAAATTGGGGTGTATTTCCATGGGAAACTCGTGTGGTATTATTTGGGTTATTCTCTAACATATGAAAGTGGTTTAGTAAATATTGTTTGGGCTGCCAATTATTCTTTGGTAGGGTTTTGGTGTGCTTTTGTATTTTAAAGAGGGTTTTTGAATGAGTTTGATGTGTAAAACCATGTTATAATTCTTGAGAGTATTTTATGAAAATGTGTGTTTTCATTTGAATCTTTTATGGTGTTATTTGAGGTAATTTTATGACACTTTTTAGTGGTTTAAAAAATGTATCTAGGGATTAAAATTCTGTTTTGGGTTTGTATTGGTGTGATTTTGGCTTGGAAAGACGGTTTTAAAATGGGTTTCATGTCCAAATCTTGTGTATACTTCTTAGAATTGTTCTATGAAAGTTTTGAATGGTTTAATAATTTATTTAAGAGGTGAAACCATATTGGAAAATGGTTTTGGTTTGTGTATATTTTGAAATGGTCCATTTTAAATGTGAAAGGGTCTATTTTGTGATGTGTTCCATCTTGGAAATGTTTTATAAAAATGTTTAAAGAATTTGCTAAAGTGTGAAAGAGATGTAAACCTGGTGTGGGCTATTTTGTGAGGGTGTAATGTGAAAAATGAATTTCGTAGTGAAAGGAGTATTACATGACATGTGTGTGGGATATTATGTTATTTTAAATATCTTTGAAAGTTTTTATATAAAAAATCAAAGGATTTATGGAAGTGTTAAAGAAATGTGAAAACTGTTGTGGGCTATTTTGGTGTAAGTTTGATTTAAAAATAAATTTGAATATAAAGGGGGGGTGATGTGACTTGTGTGATGTACATGTGGGCTATTTGGTGAATGTGTTATGTGAAAGTTGTATTTGAATGTTAAAATTATATTTCTTAGCTTGTTGAACTTGTTTTAGTACAAGAGGGAAGCTCGGGTATCTAGGTGGGTGGACACATACTAGTATGATAGTGATCTTGTGGGGTTTGGCCTCAGTTTTACATATCAAGATTGACACTTACAACACTAAATAAACTATGATGATGATAATGTGGGACCACTAGGTTAGGTTATGTTCCCTACTAGTGGATCATGCACAAGAACCGATATTTGTGATGGTTACTTTCATCGAGATGCGAGGTACCTAGGACCCACAACGAGCTAGTTACTAGGGGTTATTTCCCATTGTTTGTGCTCATTAGTTACATTGTGCTTACCATAAGCATACTGTGTGATTGGCTGAAAAAATAGGTATCTTTTTCATTTATTTTAAAAGTGTTTATTCTTTAAATTATCCCACTTGAAAACTATTTTTATTTAAAGTTGTATCTTTTAGAAATTGTAGCTAGGATTTCATGTTTTGAAAAATTTCATGCTTTTTTATCTCTAAATGTTTATAACATGGAATATATTAGTGTTGGTATCCTACTGGGATTTGGAATACACCATACTTACACCATTGGGTATAAGTAGACTTGGTTTTTTTTGTTGCAGGTTTGGGTACAGTTTTTAGTGTCTGTGGTTTAGGTTTCTAGCAGGTCCTTCGTGGTGTTTTCTCATGGATATGGCTTGAGGACGGTGCCTCTTTCCATGAGGATGGTTCTTGGGCTGTCATTTTTGGTTTTAATCATTTTTTATAGTCTTTTATAGTTGTTTTAAACCATGTAATTTAGTTCTGAAATTTTGTAAAGGATGGTTTTATTTGAAAAATCCAGATTTGTTTTAATGGGTTTGTTTGTTGTATTAAGTTTATAAACTCGGGTAAATAATTCCCAATTTTCATTTTATGATACCCAGGAACTTGTTCTAGATCGTGGGGATAGGGAACACCCTTTGGGCCTTGTCGTGGACCATGTAGGGTGTTGGTTTTGATGGTGATAAGATCTGGTTTGTGACAAAAACCGTCGAATGGGCTTGGAGTTTAAAGCTGGAAACAATGTTTTCCATTTAATATCACTATGGAAGAGAGAAATGTGGTTTGTAAAGAAAGGTAAGCTTGTCCCTAGGTACATTTTAACCTTTGATATCCTTTATCGAATAGGATTAGTGTCTAATAGGATTTTACTTCCACCAAATATGGTTCGTGTTCATGATGTGTTCCACATATCTCTCCTCAAGAAGTACATACTTTAACCATCACATGTACTGAATCTAGAGTTGTTATAATAGGAGAATAAAATCTCTTATGAGGAGCATAATATGATGATCTTGGTTAATAGAAAAAAAATCTATGCAACAAGACAAATTTTCTTGTCAAAGTGTTGTGGAGGAACCATAAGTTCAAAGAGGTGACATGGGAACCAGAGGAAACAATGAAACATAAGTACCCTAACCTATTCTCAACTGAGAATATGAGTTGAAATTTTAGGGATAAAATTTATAAATGGGTGAGGAATGTAAAAACCCAGAGTTTATAAATGATATTTTTCTCTTGAAATTAATGTGTGTTATAATATACTATAATGTATTATACACATAAACAATGTAATAAATTTTTATTTCATTAATAAATAATGTTACATTAATAAACAATGAAACCAATGAAAATGAAAAACATTACAATTGGAAAAAAAATATATAAAATAGAAAATAAAAAATGGGAAAATATGGATTGCTCCAATCTACTAGAATCATCGCCCCTACTGCCAACAATATAAAAAATAAATAAAATATTAATAAACCAATCAACATCTTTAAAAATGAAAATTTATAAACTTTTGAGGAATTGTAGTAAATATTCAGTAAAAGACTGAATTGGTATTTATAGAAGTTAATTCTACCATTGTAATAGTAATGTGACCATTGGAATAGTATTTTGATCGTTGGAATAGTGACTTGATTGTTGGGAATAGTAACCTGAACGTTGGGAATAGTAACCTGGTAATTGGAATAGTAATTTTAACTCAAAATAATAAATATTGATATAAATAATATTTATCATGATTAATTTAATTAAAAATAAATATTTTAATGCTAAAAAATAAATTTCATGTTTAAAAAACTCAAAGAAAATATAAGCACATTTTTAATAAACTGTATTTTAAATTATTTAATAAAAAACATAATTATATATTAAAATTTAAAATTACCTATATTAGAAATTTATTTTTATAAAATTAATATCATTTTTTAAATCAGCACATCAAAATTTTCCAAGGGCAATTTTTTGGTAATTTTCTAAAATACTTTAATTTTCAAGAGAATAGTAAAAATAGTTTTTCTTATAACCAGTGTATCTTAAATTAAATCATTCATGATGTAATGATAACCTATTCATTTATAGAACATTATGTTTGGATAAAAAATATTTAATTTCATAAATTATTTATTTAAATAAAATAAACTTCAATTCCAAACCTAATTTTTTTTCCAAAATCTAATGTCAAAAGTGATCCCTTAAAATAATAATTTTTCTCTGTCCACTATCCTTTTTAATAAACCAATGAATTTGAATTATAAGTAGGTTTAAAGTCTTTAAAAAATTATATTAATTTATATATGATTTATATTTTCAAAAATTCATTATTACAAATTTTACCTTTGATATATTGTTTTATTTAATATTTAATTCTAAAAATACCCCTCTCTTCAAGTATAAATAACTCCTCTCCCTCCCATTGGAAAAACACTACGCCTTCATGTTATAAAGCCAAATTTCTGACCAAATACTCCCTCTAAATCCCCTTATAATACCTATGGATGTTATAGAGTAATTATATTCCAAGCATCAAGGGATTTTTAGTGTTGTACAAGAGAAGCTACACTGAGGATTAAGTAAGTTTCAATCAAATATTCTCTCTTTTTTTCTTCTTCTCTTTTTTTTTCACCACCCCTTTAAAAACCAAACCTTATAATATTAATTAGGTTGTAGGTTAACATTATTATAATTATTTTAACCTACTATAAGTATCATATTTATGATATATATAAATTTCAAAATTACTTTTCCCGCTCTCCCGATAATGTTCCATCAAAGGTCAATTAACCACCAACAAAGACATTTCCATGTCAACAGATGCTGACAGACCAATGATGACAGACTGATGCCATGGAGATACCGATACTTATGACTCACCGATGGTTATAAAAACTATTTTTAATTTATTAATTCAAATTTATATCTAATGGTCATATTTAGACAAATTAATGTTTCTGGAATTATTTAATGTTGTCTGTAGGACTTTTGGAAGACAATACAAGGTACAATGAGCCGATACACATGGAATGTACATGCTATCTATTGGCCCTTGAAAATAAGAATCGCTTTAAAAAGAAAGAAGATTGACAAAACCAAAAGAGATGAGTGTGGCCATGCATTCCTAAAAGGAAGACATACTAAAGAACATCAACCCGAATACAACCACTGTGATATCAAGAATAGAAGAACACATGAAGAAATCTCAATCAATATGAACACTGAATTGACAACTCACTTCACCATATCAAGAAGGATAAGAAAATACGTGCACATTCATTCCTGTAGCTCGAAGCCATACTACGATACTCTATTTTAGAGCCAACTTTTAGAAGAGGACTCAAACTGCATTTCCACTACATCAAACGAGTCCAGAGTTGCACTGCATATCACACAAAGCCTTCTAAACCTAACTCTATATATTTAGGTTTGTTGTGTTCACTTATTTACATTTTTGAGTAGTGTGTGTATCTGTCTGTTACACACACACTAAATCATGTTCATAACTGGAGGATATCTGATATCCTCAAACTCACATTCTTTTCATCCATTTTTATCCCACATAGAATTGTGGAAGAGGTCATGTGTGAACTATTTACTATTATCCCATGTAGAACTATGATAGAAGTAAATTGTGACTTGGACAGCCTTGTGTGCTGTTGTGAACCCAAATTCAGGGTGTGGATCAAACTATTTATTAATTTAAACTGCTTGGTGGAGGGTTATCACCATGTGTCGAGGACTAAGTCTCAGCTTGAGACTGAATGCCTTGTTTATTTTCAATGTGTTTTTACTCTTTATTTTTACTCTATTTTATCACATATTTCATAAAACTAAATTGAACTTTGATAGTTAGTTTAGAAATTTGTTATAACTGTTTTGAACTATTTAGTTTCAAAATTTGTATTAATCTTTAGATTATTATAGCTGAGAATCTTTTGAGAAATTAAATGAACATTCAGGACTTTTATAAATTCACTACAAACTAACTTAGACTATATTTTTAATTTGGGAATTTTTAAAGAACCAATTTTTAATATAAATTTTTATATATACTCAATTCACCCCCCTCTTGAGTACTCTACTCCGACCAACATTTGGTATCAGAGATGGTTTTGTTTTCAAAGTTTCAGTTTACAAAGCTTTTTCAAACCTTGTCAACTGTGATTGTAGTTGGATTTCAAAGATCTTAAAATTTATGTTATTTCTAAATTTTCATCTCTTTAAAATATTTTCCAAATTTTATTATAGATAATAGACTGGAAGGTGCTTCTGCCAATAGACCTCCATTCTTTAATAGAACCAATTATGCATAATGGAAAATTAAGATGAAAATGCATTTAGAAAGTATGGGTTTTGAATTTTGGTATTCAACTGTAGACAAGTATAAGATTATTGATACTACTTGAACTACTTAGGATGACCAAACTAAGACTACTTATAAAAATAACTATATTTCCATGTATTCCTTATATTTCTCTTTGGGATATGAGGAATTAAACAGAATTTTTGCATGTAAAACCACCCAGGAAATTTGAGATACTTTGTCTGTTTCACATGAAGGAACTTATAGTGTTAAGGAAATGAGACTTAACACATATACTATTAAATATGATAACTTTAAGATGAATATTGATGAGCCTATTTCTGACATGTATCTCAAGTTCAATGAAATATTTAACATTATGATCTCTCTGGGAAGAGATATTACTGCTAAAGAATGAATCATGAGAATTATCATATGCATACCTGATATATGGAGAAGAACCTCTATCTCAATTATAGAATCATGTGACATAAGAAAATTACCTGTCAAAGAACTCATTGGAAAGCTGATGATGTACAAAGAAGAGATAAAAGTCAACAAGGAAGAGGATGATGAGCCCAAAAGAAAATCTGTGGCATTTAAGACTACTGCCTCTAAGAAAAAGGAAAAAGAGAAGGTACCAACCTCTGTCAAAATCTTCAATACTGATGAATCAATATCTGATATTGATGGAGATATGGCTTAGTTGGTCATAATATTCAAGAAATTATATATAAAGAAAAAAATAGGAAGACCATTTACAAAGGAAGGTATGATAACAGGGGAATCTAGAAGAAGGAATGGAAAAGAAATGATAAATCAGAAGAGATTGTCTGTTATGAATACAAGAGGATAGGACCTGTCAAAGCTAATTATCCAAAGTTAAAATACAAAAAGAAGTATGAAGATAAATAAAATAATTATAAGAAAGCTATGAAGGCTACCTAGAGTGCTTATGAGGACGTATACAGTGAATCAGCATCATCTCATGATGAGAAAGATGACATGGAAAATATGTGTTTTATGACAAACACATCTGAGGTAACCTTAGATTCACCTGCACATAATTATTATTATGATAAAAATGAAAGTGAGTCTCAGAATATGAAAAATGATGAACTATTTGAATACTACAACATGTTGGAAGAGACATTTAATGAACTAGAAGATAAATATAAATCTTTAAAGAGACATCATTCTCTAACTGTAACTGTTAAATATGAACTTGTTACTGAAAAAGAAAAGAATTGCCAACTGCATAAAGAAAAAAATAAATTAAAAATGTCTAATGATCAATTGAAAAAAAGATTTAGAAAAGTTTACAAATGGTAAAGACACTCTTACTCAAATTCTTGGTAAATATATAGCTCCTAAGTACACTTCTGGTATTATATATCAACCTGGATAGAGAAACTTATCTAAAACATGTTTTATAACTAAATCTAGAAAATCTGTTTTGATACCTAAAAATCAAAGTTATGCTACTAGTAAAAGTTCTGAAAAATATTTTACTACCTCTATTTTTTCTGGACCAAATAGATTATATTCTTCAAAGATGTTACATAATGCCTATAGGAAACCCCGAAGAAAAATGTGGGTACTTAAATCATTGATTACTAATGTCACTGGACCCAAACAAGTCTAGGTACCAAAATCTGTTTTTGACTGATTATCATGTAGGAAAGCTATTTGAAAAGATCTTTCAAGAGTCAATGGTACTTGGACAGTGGATGTTCAAGACACATGACAAGAGACTACTCATTTTTCAAGAACCTAATCAAGATTGATTGTGTATATTTCACTTTTGGTGACAATGCTAAAGGAAAAATAATTGGATTAGGATAGATTGGTAACCCTAACTCTATTTTAATTTCTAAAGTACTTATTATTGATGAATTAAAGTACAATATTCTTAGTATTTCACAATTATGTGATGATGGATTTCATGTTAAGTTTGAAAATGATGATTTCAATGTTTTTAACTCTAAAGATAAATTAGTATTTTTTTTCTTTTAGAAATGAAAATGTATATTAGGTTAACTTAGAATCTTTAGCCTCTCAAAATGTTTCTTATTTAAGTGCATTTTATAAAGAGTCTTGGCTTTGACATATGAGACTAGGACACTGTAATGTACACTCTCTTAGAAAGCTTACTAGAAAAGGCCTAGTCAAGGATCTACCCAAACTTTAGTTTCCAAATGACAAAGTTTGTAATCCTTATCAAAAGGGAAAACATCATAATATATCTTTCAAATTAAAGAAAGTAGTTTCAACTTCTCAACCTTTAGAGTTGGTTTACATGGATTTTTTTGGACCATCTCGATTTTCTGGTTTAAATGGGAAGAAGTATTTATATGTTCTTGTGGGTGACTATTCTAGGTATACTTGGACTTATTTATTAGCTCACAAAAGTGAAGCATGTACTTACTTCACCAAGTATGCTAAAACTTCATAAATTCTTAGTGGTCTTAGAATAAAATACTTAAGAAGTGATCATGGTCGTGAGTTTGAAAATCAAGACTTTGAATCTCTTTGCTCACACAATGGCTATAGTCATAACTTCTCTGCCCCTAGGACACCTCAACAAAATACAGTTGTAGAAAGAATAAATAGGACCTTGCAAGAAATTTCTAGAACAATTATTAATGAATATGATTTACCTGTTTACTTCTGGGTCGAGGCTTTGAATACATATTGTTACATAATTAATAGAAACCTAATTAGACCTATCCTCAAGAATAATCCTTATGAGTTTTGGAGCAATAGAAAACCCAAAGTTAGTTATTTCAAAGTTTTTGGTTTCAAAGTATATATTCTTAATACAAAGGATAATCTAGAAAAATTTGCATCCAAGAGTGATGAAGGAATCTTCCTAGGTTACTCAATCTCTAGTAAAGCCTATAGAGTCTTTGATAAAAGAACCAAGTGTGTGGAAGAATCTGTGCATATCAAATTTGATGAAACAGATCCACATGAATCTAATACCTATCTAGACAGCCTTGAAGATGATATAACAAACCTAGACATAAATTAAAAATCATGCAATTATTCTGTCAAGTAATATGTGAAATCAAACAGTTCTGGAAATTCTTCACAATCTGAACATGATGAACCCAAACCTATAGATAAACCTGAAGTTACTAATCCATCCTTTTCTAGACCAACTAGAACTCTCAAGAACCATCCTATAGATGTTGTTGTTAGAGACTTAGATAAAGGAACACAAACTAGAGCTTCTCTTAGAAATCAGGTTGAACACCAAGCCTTATTGTCACAACATAAACCTAAAAATATCAATGATGCAATTAAGGAAGAATTGTGTGTGATGGCTATGAAATAAGAACTTAATAAATTTAAAAGAAATAAAGTTTGGAAACTTGGGGATAGACCCAAAGACACCTTGACCATAGGAACTAAGTGGGTGTTTATAAACAAAGTAGATGAAGTTGGTAACATTGTTAGAAACAAATATAGATTAGTTGTACAAGGTTATAGTCAATAAGAAGGCATTGACTATGAAGAAAATTTTTCACTTGTTTCTAGATTTTAATCCATCATAATCCTACTTTCTTATTGTTGGGAAAAAATCCCTCAAGGTAACATTGTAGCATTTTTAGGTTGCTTGTGTTTGTTGAGAATGCAGTTTTCCTTGGTGAATTATCGTATTCCATAGATGTTGTTAACAATACATGTTGACAAAGAACCATGAAAAAGGAACAGAAGATCTGGTGGTGGTACAAAAGAACAGATACAAGGTGGCGTCGTTTTCCAGTGTTTTCAAAAAATTTGGGGTCTAAAATTTGATGTTTGGTGAGAATCGTGAAATATGGATTTATTTGAAGATCTCATCAAAATAAGGCAAAGGCATGAGTTTTTCGAAGATAGGATTCATGGATTGGATTTCGCAAAGATGAGAAGAATGTTGACGGTGTTCTTCGTGATTAAAACGAGCTTCATGAATAGAATAGTTGAAGGGAAATGTGAGGGAGCTTTGAGAAGGTAGTGTGAAGTAATTGACGGAATGCTCTGTGATTATAATGAGCTCTGTGATCAGATAATTTCCATGGTGGTTCGTGATATTGAGAGAATTTCAGAGAAAATTTTGGAGCTTTACAATTTGAGATGACGTGGTGCTGACATCGTGCAGATGGTTTGAGGGTCGGTGGAATCGCCTATAAATAGGTCTCTACCCCCTTGAGAGGAGTAGAGAGTTTTCCAAAGAAAAATTCATAGCTCTCAAATTGAAAATGAGGTTCACAAAGGTGGTTTGCAAAGGCAGTGTGCTTTGTGAAATAGAGGAGCTTCGCAACAGCTAATTTAGCTCTGTGAAAGTTGTGTGCTCTGCGTTGGCTCAGTGAGATTCGCAAAGGAAGTCACTCTGTGACGAATTGAGCTATGCAACAGCCTGAGATCTGTGAAGGTGTGAGCTTCACAAAAATGTAGGAGCTTCTTTAAGGCTTGTTTTAGATTCACGAAATTTGGAGCTTCACAAAGGAGGGTACTTTGTGAAGGTACTTCCCAAAGGTTGGTGCCCAGTGGTCAGGGGTGAAGGGGTATTCATAAGTGGATGAAATTTGGACTTCAATAGAGCATCTACATATAGTGGAGGATGTATTCATTATTGGTAATGAAGATACCTACAGGTCTATAAACTGTGAGTGAATCTTCTGAACAAGCATTGAGATCACTTCAATTGAGAGAGCAGTGAGTTCTCAAATTGTGAGTGGTTGTAAACCAGGAGGGACAGTGAGTCTGCTTAGAACTTGTAAACAGTAGTGTGCTTATAGTGGAATTGGTACATCATCACACTATCAGTGTATGCTCCTTGGACATATCCCAGTGAGGGTGAACCAAGTAAAAATTGATGTGTCATTTGCATGCTTTAAGGCTTATTCATACTCTGCAACGGGAAGGATATAGAAGAGGTTCTTTTCTAATAGAAAAACAAGATCAAAAGGGGTAGTTGTTTTAATCTGTAATACCCTGATTCTCCCCCCCCCCCCCCCCTCAGGGTATCTAGCCTAGTGGACTCAACAATTGGTATCAGAGGGAAAGGTTGATATCAGTGTTTCTCTCTCAAATGGAGGTCACCAATAACAAAGGGATTATGATCTTCGATGATAAAAATTTTCATCCATGGAAGAATTGGATGCAACATTACTTTAAATACTTGGGAATAGATGTGTTCATAGCAGTAATTCATGGCATAATAACCGATATCAATAGCGTTGGATTATTTGAAGCTGAGCGTAGATAATTGGATGCTGATGCCAAGGGAATTAATGCTTTAGAGGGATCCATATCCAATTCTATTTATACGAAAGTGATGTCATGAAAAACATCACATGACATGTGGGAAAAGTTATTGAATATATATGAAGGAGATACAAAGGTCAGAGAGGAAAATCTTCAAGTGTTTTGGAACAAGTATGAAGATCTGAGAATGAACTCGAATGAGACTATTGATGCATTCTTTGACAAGGTAAATGTTTTAGTGGAAGACATGAGAGGTCTTGGAGAAGTCATTGAAGACATAAAGATTGTAAAGTGGATCTTGAGGAAACATCTACCTCAGTTCAATCTAAAAGTTTTAGTTTTGGAAGATAAAGACCCGAAAGAGATGACATTAGATAACTTACACAACACCCTTGTTGCATATGAAATGAGAAATGATGATAACGATGCTGTGGGAAAAGAGAAATCTAAATAAGTGGAATTCAAGGCCATGAAGAACCTCACCATTGAAGATTTTAAGGAAGAAGAAGAGACAGATGAGGTGATGTCATTCCTCTCCTCAAACCTTCAAAGAGGAAAAATAAAAGTTTAAAGGGGTTCTTCCACTTTCTTATTTTTGATGTGGAAAGGTTGGACATCTTGCGGCAAGGTTCCCCAAAAATTTATAAGAGGATGATGATGTTGATGAAATCGAAATTCCCAAGAAGAAAGATCCAGACTATGGGAAAGTCATTAAATAGTTCAAGAGAAATTTCTTTAATAAGAAGAAATTTCTTTCAAAAGAATGTGACAGTTCAGATGAGTCAGGGGTTGAGGAGGTTGAAGAGATAGAGAAATGCAGAGATCGTGGATAGAATACTATGGTGGTAGTTGTCGGTGGTTCTCAAAAGAAGAATGAAACTGAAGCTGATGAAGAAGAAGAATAAGTTTAGGGAAGAGTTGATATGCAAGCTGAGTTAGAGGCTTCTCTTAAGGATATAGATGTTTGGAGAGCTAAAACAAAGAAAGCCAACAAATTTTCCCGTGATGCCAAAATCTATATGCAGCAGCAGGAAGAAGAGAATTCTGAGCTAATGGAAGAAATTGAGAAAATCAAGTCATCAACACCAGAGGACTCAGTATCAGTTATTGAGTATAAAATAAGGATCGAATAACAGAAAAGGGAGATCGATATCTTGAATAACACAAGGAAAGATCAAATCAAGAATATTGAAAAACTTGAAGAATAAGTTGTCGGTTTTCAAAAACAAGTTAAGGATCAAGAAAAACTCTTGACTCCTACTGGAACATCAGGAAAGTAGATCACTCAGAAAACTGAGAAGTTGAAAGTGGAGAATAGTGGTTCAGTAGAAAGGAAGCATTAATTATGTTCAGATGCTAAGGCTGATGGGGGTCTTGATTGAAAACAAAAAGCTGTGAAAATTGGCATCAGACCGCAAGCACCCATTCTGAGATTGAAGGTTGATTTGGGGACAAAGAAGAATCAGAATATTCAGAGATCCCAAGTGGAAAAAAGGAGTGGATAAGTGACACGAAGGAATTCACCTTATATCAGGTGTTATTGTTTTGGAAAGATAGGGAATTCACAATATGTGTGTTCCATAGCCAAGAGATATCGAAGGGCACAAGAACAGAGGTGGAAGATAAATAGAGAATGGTTCTCTAGAACATATTTTTAATAACACTGTTTTTGGTGTGGAGGATTTGGGCACATGACTAGGTATTATACTTCAACCATACAGAGGAATGTTCCAAAGGAGAATTAAAATGTTCGCAAGTAGCAGATCAATGAACCAACAGGTAAGTTGAAAATTCAAAATAGATTTCAGCTTTCCAAGGTGAAGTTGGTCCATCATACTCTAAGAAAGATCAAAAGAATCAATCCATGCCAATTGTGAAGGCAAAAATATGGACAAAGAAGAAAAAGGATGAGAAGGAAGTGGTGCTAGAAATTTCCCTTAAAGCATCAGATCACTCTGGTGTGTGGATCCTTGACATTGGTTGCACATCTCACGTGACAGGTAATAAGGATCTTATTACAGGTGCAAAATATGACAAAGAATGATTTTTCAAGTTTGGAAAAAATGAAGTCCTGAAGATTATTAGCTCAGGAAAGGCCAAGTTTCGGTGAAAAATATGAGACGTACTGATGTCTTGGTTGTAGAAAGCCTCAGTCATAATTTGCTCAGTGTTAGTAAACTATGTGACTTAGTACATTCTATAAGGTTTACTAAGAAGTTGTGTATCGTCAAAGGAAGAGACAGGGTAGTGGTTCTATAAGGAAAAACAACAAAGGGAAATCTCTACCTGGTAAGTGGAGAAGAAGATATGCGCTTTCTATCCAGAGAAGAAGAAAACAAGTTATGGCATAAACGACTTGGTCATATATGCCAACCATACTTGGAATATCTAGAAAAGTGTGATGGAGTAAGATACCTCCCTAAGCTATCATGTGATCATACTCACACGTGCGATGCATGCCAACAAGGGAAGATCATTAGAAAGACGTATAAGGAAAAGGAAAAGAAGTCAACAAGAGTGCTCGAATTGGTGCATGTTGATGTTTGTGGGCCTATCACACCACGAGTAATTGACAGAAAGAGGTACTATATTCTTTTTATTGATGAAAATAGTAGAATGGAATGGGTATTTGTTATTTCCCATAAGTTTGATGTGTTTAGCTGCTTAAAATAGTACCAGAGAGAGTGAAAAAGGATGCATGGATAGAAAATTTTGAAGTTTCGTACTGATAATGGTACGGAATTCACAAACAGTCAGGTGGAATACTATTTTGAGAAACACAGGATAAGGAATCATGTTTCCTCAGTGAGAACTCCCCAATAGAATGGAGTATTTTAAAGGAGAAATCAGATCATTAACAACATGGAAAGAATGATGATCATAGAAAAATAACTACCAGAGAAATTTTGGAAGGAGGAAGTATTGACATCAGTCTACATTTATAATAGGGTTCTGTTGTGTCCGAAGAAAGGAAAGACTCTGTATGAGATGTGGTATGGAAAGAATTCGACGGGGAAATACTTTCAAATATTTGGAAGTAAGTGCTTTATCTTCAACAAGGAGAAACATGGGAAATTTGAGTCGTGTGGAGATGAGGGGATATTCCTTGGCTACTTAAAAAAAAGAAAGGCAAACAAATGCTTTAACAAAAGGCTGGTAAAGGTATTTGAGAGCAATGATGTCACTGTAGTAGAGAATAAAGAGAGTATTCAACAGCACAGTGAACAATTTCCAGATGAAAGTAACGAAGGAAAAGTATAAGTGGTTGATGATGATTCATAAGAAGATACTGATGATGAGAATGAAGAAGAAAAATATGTATCTACACAGAAGCTAAGGAGTCGATCCAAAATTGATAGGAAAAATATCATTGGTGATCAATCAGCTCCAGTTCAGACAAGAAGAATGAAGTCACTAAGGTAAACATCTTTCTTATCTCAGGTAGATCCTAAATGCTTTTCTGATGCAGCTTAAGATGAAAACTGGGTTCAGGCCATGAATGAAGAGCTAGATCAGATTGAGAAGAATCAGACGTGGGAGATTGTTTCGAGGTCAGCTGATAATAATGTCATCAGGACTAAATGGGTCTTTCACAACAAGATGAATAAAGATGGAATAGTGATTTGAAATAAACCACGAATAGTGTGAAAAGGATACTCCTAGATATAGGGAATTGATATCGATGAGACGTTTGCATCGGTTGCAAGGTTGGAGACAATCATACTATTCCTAGCCACTACAGTGCAACGGAAGTTCAAAGTGTTCCAGATGGATGTAAAATCTACATTCTTGAATGGGATTCTAGAGGAAGAAATTTATATCGAGCAGCGATATGGTTTTCTCATTCATGAGGATGATAACAAGGTTTTTCGGCTGAAAAAGGCATTATATGGGCTAAAACAAGCACCAATAGCATGGTACTCAAGGCTTGATAAGTATTTGAATAAACTTGGTTTCCAGTGTGGGGGAGTTGATTAAAATATCTATTTTAAAAACAACAGTAATCAAAGGATTATGGTGTTGTTTTATGTTGATGACATAATATTTGGCAGATCAGATGAAGTATAGTGCAGATAGTTTTCTGAATTCATGAAACATGAGTTCAAAATGTCTTTGATTGGTGAACTGACGTTTTTCCTTGGTTTACAAGTGACACAATGAAGTAATGGCACATTCATTTCCCAATCCAAATATGTCAAGGAAGTTTTGAGAAGATTTGGAATGGAAAATTACAAGGATATGAAGACTATGGTTGCTACCCGGATGAAATTATCAAAATATGATAATGGAAAGGTAGTTAATATCACAGAATACAGGTAGATTATTGGGAGTTTACTGTACCTGAAAGCGACGAGACCTGATATTGTTTTTTCCACATGTCAAGCAGCGATATATCAAAGTAATACTAAGGAAATACGCATGCTTTCATTGAAAAGAATACTTCATTATATCAATGGAACTATGGATTTCAGTTTGATGTATAAAGACAAATCTCATCAAGAGCTGTTGGGATATATAGATACAGATTGGGCCAGTTCAGCGGATGACAGGAAATCAAATTCAGGAGGATATTTCTATCTTGATGGATTGTGTATTGCTTGGCTAAGCAAGAAGAAAGATTGCATTTCCTTGAGCACCATAGAAGCTGGGTATATTGCTTCCACTCAAGAATTCACACAGTTATTGTTGATGAAGCAGTAGCTTGATGATATGGGTGTTGAAGTGAAGTCTCCGATCGAAATCCAGTGCGATAACTCTAGTGCTATAAATCTTAGTAAAAATAATTTTCATCACTCTAGGACAAAGAACATTGAGATAAAGTATCATTTTATCAAGGAGAAGGTTGAGCAGGGAATTTTGGAGTTGGAGTATGTGCCTACAGAACTATAGGTTGAATACATTCTGACAAAGGCCTTACCCAAGGAAGCTTTTGAGCAGCATCGACTGGCTTTGGGAGTTCAGTCGACTCCCCACACTTGAAAAAGTGAAGATGTGGGACACACCCCCTATCCTCTAGGTATGGTATGTTTTTCTCTAATACACTAATCTATGTTCTTTCCAATATTGCTGACCACAACAGAGTGACCTTTGGGTTTGTTGACAAAGGGGGAGAAATAGAGACTCCTAGAGTGGAATAAACTGTGGCTAAGGAAGGGAGAAAATTTCTTAGTCAAAGACACGGGGAGAATCTGACAGGTGGAGCAGTGAGATAGGGGGAGAGCAATGAGATAGGGGGAGAGTTTTAAATCTGACGATGCTAGAAGTGATCGGTCAAAGAATAGATATCACGATAGCTGAGGATCGTGATCAAAGCAGAACAGTAATGTTGGAATGGTGAGAGAAGGTTTCCAGCTATCACCAATTGGTATTAGTGTGGTATCAACAATTCGTATCAGTTTGGAAATTGGTATCAGTTGGGTGTCAACAGTTGGTGGCAGAAATTAAATGATTCATTGATGATATTTTTGTTTACTCTTGTTTCTCACGATGAGATTTTCTCATGTGGGATTAGAGTATGTGGTTAGTGAATCTTTGGTCACTCTATGACTCATAAGAGTAGAATGGTGGTAGATGAAGGAAGGAGATTCAGAGAGGTATCAAAGTGCGTAGAATCATTATGAGAAGAATTGTCAACAAACCCAAATGGGGAGATTGTTGGGAAAAAATAACTCAAGGTAACATTGCATCATTTTTGGGTTGCTTGTGTTTTTTGAAAATGTAGGTTTCCTTGGTGAATTGTTGAATTCCAGATATGCTGTTAACAATACATGTTGACAAAAAACCATGAAAAAGGAACGGAAGATCTGGAGGTGGTACAAAAGAACAGATACAAGGTGGCACCGTTTTCCAGTGTTTGCCAAATTTTTGGGGTCCAAAATTTGAAGTTTGTTGAGCATCGTGAAATATGTATTTCCTTTAAGATGTCATCAAAATATGGAAAAGTCATGAGTTTTTTTAATATAGGATTCATGGATTGGATTTCACGAAGACGAGAAGAATGTTGACGGTGTTCTTCGTGATTATGACGAGCTTCACAAATGGGAGAGTTGAAGGAAAATATGAGGGATCTTTACAGCGGTGGTGTGAAGTAATTTATAGAACAATCCGTGATTACGATGAGCTCTGTGATAAGAAAATTGTCTTGGTGCTTTGCGATATTGAGAGAATTTCGGTGTAAATTTCAAAGCTTCACTATTTGAGATAACGTGGTGCTGACATCGTATGGATCGTTCGAGGGTCGGTGGAATCTCTTATAAATAGGCATTGACCCCATCAAGAGAATTAGAGAGTTTTCCAAAGAAAAATTCATAGCTCTCGAATTGCTAAGGTGGTTCGCGAAGGCAGTGTGCTTCGTGAAAGAGAGAAGCTTCGTGGCGCCTAATTTAGCTCCGTGAAATTTGTGTGCTTCACGTTGGCTCAGTGAGCTTCTTTAAGGAAGTCTCTCTGTGACGACTTGAGCTCCACGATGGCATGAGATTTGTGAAGGTGTGAGATTCACGAAAAGGTAGGATCTTTGATAAGGATTTTTTGAGCTTCACGAAATTGGGAGATTCGCGAAGTAGGGTGCTTTGTGAAGGTACTTCCCAAAGGTTGGTGCCCAGTGGTCAAGGGCGAAGGGGTATTCATCAGTAGATGAAATTTGGAATTCAATAGAGTATCTAAATATAGTGGAGGATTCATTCATTAGTGGTAATTAAGAGACCTACAGGTCTATAAACTGTGAGTGAATCTTCTTAAGAATCAATGAGCTCACTTCAATTGAGAGAGCAGTGAGTTCTCAAATTGTGAGTGGTTGTAAACTGGGAGGGACAGTGAGTCCTCTTTGAACTTGTAAATAATAGTGCTCTTATAGTGGAATTGGTACATCGACACAATTCCAGTGTATGCTCCTTGGACGTAGCCTAGTGAGGGTGAACCAAGTAAAAATTGATGTGTCATGTGCATGCTTTAAGGTTTATTCATACTCTGCAATGGGAAGGAGAAAGAAGAGGGTTTTTTCTAACAGAAAAACAATATCAAAAGGGGTAGTTGTTTTAATCTGTCATAACCTGATTTCAAACTGTATCAAATGGATGTTAAAAGTGCATTCATAAATGGATATATAGTTGAGGATGTTTTTTTTAACAACCCCCTAGTTTTACAAATCCTCTTTTTCAAAATCATGTTTTCAAATTGAAAAAAGATTTATATGGTTTAAAACAAGCTCTAATAGCTTGGTATGATAGATTAAGTAGTTTTCTTATTTTCAAAAGGTTTTTTAAAAGGAATTTATGATCCTACTCTTTATAAAGCAGATTTCTAAAAATGTTTTAGTAGTTCAAATCTATGTTGATGATATTATTTTTGGATCTTCAAAAAAATATTTATGTATTGAGTTTTCAAAGATAATGAAAAATGAATTTGAAATGAGTTTAATGGGTGAAATCAAATTCTTTCTTGGATTTCAGATTTTTCAAAATAAAGAAGGTATCATTTTAAATCAAAGTAAATATAAAAAAAACTTTTAAAAAGATTTGGATTTTATATAATTAAGAGTAGTGACACTCCCATGATTACTAATTATAAGTTGGATATTGATGAAGATGGTAAATCTATTGATCAAACCACTTATAGAGGAATGATTGGGATTTTTCTCTACTTGACTGCTAGTAGACCAGATATAATGTTTAGCGTGTTTATGTGTGCCCATTTTCAAGATAATGCCAAAGAATATCACTTGAATGTTGTTAAAAGAATTTTCAAATACCTCAAAAATACTATCAATTTAGGCTTGTTTTAACCCAAAGGACAATCATTTGATATATTAAGTTATTCTGATGCTGATTTTAGTGGATGCAAGTTAGATAGAAAGAGCGCCTCTAGGACATGCCACTTTTTGGGAAAGTCTTTGGTTTCATGGTGTAGTAAGAAGCAAAATTCGGTTGCACTATCTACTGTTGAAGCTGAATACATAGTTGTTGGTAACTGTTGTGCACAAATTTTGTGGATAAAACACACTCTTCTAAACTATGGATATCAATTTAGACATGTATCTATAAAATGTGACAAAAAAGTGCTATTAACCTTTATAAGAACCCAGTTTCTCATTCTAGAACAAAACATATTGATGTAAGACATCATTTTTTGAGAGACCATTATCAAAAGAGGGATATCACTTTTGAATTTATTGGCACTAAATATCATCTTGCTGATATATTCACTAATACATTGAACTCAGAAATAATAAATTACATTAGACATGAGTTAGGAATGATCAACCAGTAAGACCCTGTGTTTTCCATTACTTTAATATTTTTTTGTGAAGTTTTCATGATGACATTGTTGTCATGATGACACTGTTGTCATGCTGGCATCGTTGTCATACCGAAACCATTGTCATGCCAACATTGTTAGTGTTTTACAAAGTCTGTCATGCCAACACCTATGTCTCATCACTTTTATACGTTTTATGTTTTTATCAAAATGACATTGTTTCATTAATTCCAGTGAACCCAGTTCATAATTTTATTATTGTAAGATCTTAAAATCCCTAAATGATATAAATTTGAATCAATCCACTCTACTCCATTTACCGCTACTCTCGCTCTGTCATATCTCTATTTCTCCACCCCTAAACTTTCACCTTCAAACCTCCAGACTGAACTGATCAGAATAGTGTGAGTTAAGTGAGCTCTGGAAGACGTTGAGTCTCGTGTATCCAAGAAACAAAAAGGGTAATCGAGAAAACCTTTAGGTCTTGTGAATCCTAGTCTGGTAAATCATGTTATAACTTTGGAGAAATAATTTTTGGTAGAATGGATCTTGGAGAGAAAATCATTGTTGTTGAAAGTGCTGAAAGATCAAGGATGGATTGATTGGTTCGCAAACAATGATATAGTCTTTTACCCAAAGCTGGTATATGAGTTTTATATGAATATGGAACTTTTTCTAGAAGGAAGTTATGTTGCATGGGTGAAGTCAATTGTGAAAGGGAAGAGAATCTTGTTCTCTTCAAGGCATTGGGTTGAATGTCTTAAGGTACCTCAGGAAGGAAGGTTTTATGATTACCAAAGTACTTCTCCTCAAAAAAGTGAATTATTCTTCTATGAAACTACTCTGAAAGAGATAATTGGAAATGAAGAGCATAGGAGACCGATCACCTCAAAATTGAATGGTGAATGCAGAATTTTTTTCAAGTTTATTCAGCACTAGATTTTTCCTAGGAAATGAGACTTTTCTTATCTCAAGTATCAAGATATGTATTTGATTTATTTGCTTCAAAAAGGTGTTAAATGGAATATATGTAGATATTTGATGGTTCGCACCAATTAGATGATAAAACCTAGGTGTAAGTCAAATTATCTATTCTATTAAAGAATGATTTCAGGTATGTTGAAGGAAAAAGGTTATATAAATGAAGTTGAGGATGTGGTAGTTAGTGAATGCAATGGAATCTACTTAAGCTCTCACATCTGTAGAAGAATGAAAATTAATTGGAACCCATGGAGGAAGTAATGGGTTGGTGATGAAGACAGATTGTTTGAGAAGTTCAATACCATATATCAACTAGTCATACCAAGGGATCTAGTGGATCCTGGTCTTGGTACAGATGAACAAGTAACCTATTCTTTATATGAGGAAGAGGAGCCTGCTACCCTTGTTAGAGAAGTGGGATCACCGGTTGATGATTGAAGTGACCCAGACACTATTAGACCATCAAAAAGAGTCTCTTTGGGGCCAGCAAGTCCACCTATAGATTTACCCTCTCATGAACCTATTCTCAAATCTTTTGGTAGTGAAGAAACTGAAGTTGAAGTCAATGTAGAGTAAGTTAGTGAATCCAATGAAGAAGAAGAGGAAGAGAAATAAGTTGGTAGTGGTGAAGTTGGTTCAAAATCAAAAAGGGAAGAAGATGATGAGAAAGTTGAAGATGAGTAGAATGAAGATGGTTGTCACGACCCGTCCTCGGGGCCCATTCCGTGACTACCCCAAGCCCGCCTTCCATAGGCCAGGGGCTGGCGACTAGCACCAAAGGCGTAAATCCCGATAACTGGGAAGGCATTTCATTATAAAAGTAAACAAAACACCACAGAGTAGAAGCAGAAGTAAAACACTAAGTACAAAGAGAAGTGCTGAAAGGTAGATGGGCCAGAATACAAACCCAAATGAAAGTACAACTACAACTGAAAAAAGTACAACAGAAAAAGACGACAGCTAGAAGAACGGAAGAGGCTCTTGGGTCATCCTCCTCGGATCCTACCTGAAGGGTAGGTACAGATGGCGTATCTCCTGGGTCGTCCACCATGGATCCTACCTGAAGGGTAGGTACAGATAGCCTCCACAATGCTCTCGTCCGCCAACCTCCTCTGAGTGTCGTCTTACCATGAATTCCACCTCCGGATACTGACTCGTCGTGTAGTCCACCTCCGGGTACCGTCCAGTCCTCGAACACTCAGCCTCCTTCAGCACTGCCCATCGTCTGCAACCAACACAACGAGGTGCGGGCATAGCCCGTGCAGGGGTGAGTATAACGATAATCAGTAGGGACCCAGAGACCCTCAATGTCTCACTAAAACCAACAAGGATAACCACAAAGAAGATCTCAACAGATAACCACTACTTAGGTATATGCCCATGAATATACCAAATTTATCAAGTAACCCATCTCAATCATGAGGAAACACAAGGATCATAGACTCAGCTCAAACCAGGATTTTCATTATCGAAACAGTAACTGCTGAAGAGCCCCATATCTGGAGTGTACAGTGGTCCTGTCACGACTCCGAGGTACTGCTCACTAATCCAAGTCTCTGAGGTACTCCTCCTATCGAGTACCGCGGGTCTGCTGCCAACTACCAGGTGCTCCGTCCGCCGTGGGTCTGCCGCCAAATACCGGGCGCTCCGTCCACTGGGCTAGTCGACTCACTCCAAGTCGAGTCGGTCAAGCAATCGTCAGGTCTCAGTCGTCTACACGGTCTTCGTACTCCGTATGCTCGTCTCCGTGAGGGACCGATCCATGAGCTACTGGTCAATACTACAAGTATCACAAAGTCCCATGAAGATGTATCTCAAAGGACGACCTCGTCATAAGGGTCTCAACACAACCGACGGCGCGTCAATCGGATGCCCGGTCTGTGAGTTATTAGCCTTTTCGTCCCAGGGGCCCGGTTGGTTTCATGTGCGAACCAATCCAGCCGTATCTCAACTGTACCCCGAACTCCCATAGGGTATACTCATAGGGACCGTTTCACAACGTGATCACCAACGCTGTTGATGGTTCGTCAAACGGACGTCCAGTTTGAAAAGATATCAGCTTTTCCGTTCCAAGGGCCCGGTTGGATTTAGGGTACAATTCAACCTGGCCATACTTCAACAGCGTCCAATGCTCGGGCGAAGAATTCCAAAAGTTCCGTCTCATCAAGAGGAATTCAACAAAGTCAACGGCACGTCAATCGGACGTCCGGAGCTCAAGATATAAGTGTTTCCGCTCCGAGAGCCCGGTTGGTTTCGTGTCCGAACCAACCCGGCTGAACCCAAAGTTCTATGAAACCTTGAGTATAATATACCAAAACGACCGTCTCGATCCAAGGGTTGCATCTCCGTTGAAGGTGCGTCGATCGAAGGTCTACAACTCAAGATATGAGCGAAAAACTGTGAGGGGTCCGAAAACGGGGGGTCTGGGCCCGGACCAACCCGACCCGGCTGGGCGCGACCCGGCCTAGCGGTCCAGCCGGGTGGCTCGGCGCTGGCCGAGCGGCCGCGCCAAAGGATCCGCGGTCCCCCGCACGGGGGCCGCTCCGTGTCACCGGACGCGGCGCAAGGCCGCGTCCCTCGTTCCCCGGTTCCGCGCAGCCACGGAACCCTGCTCACCGCCGCGGCTTCAGCCGCGGCGGATTCTTCCGGCGGCGCTCCGGGCGCCGCCGCCCCCGACCGCCGGCGCCGCCGCGCCGGCGTGGCGCACCGGCGGGGGCTTCCGCGGACCACGGGACGCGCTCCGGTGGTCCGATTCTCCTGCGGTCTTCGCGAGAGATCATCCCAGGACTCCACCTTCGCTGCAAAGCCTTCAAAACGCCTTCGCGGCCCGCCTCACCATCGATCGTCGGTCCTCACTTCGACAGAAAACCGCGGGGTCTTCAAATCGCCTCCACGGTCCCGACTCCGCCCGCGGTTTCGTTCGGCCTCAACGGCGCCGTGCTTCTTCGCCGCATTCTTTCTCGTGTCCGCACAGTGTTGTTGCACTATGCTGCATTTGTTCGTGCCGCAACGAATCAAACAACAAAGAGGGAGGAGAGTCAGCTGTGTTCGTGCGGTCTGACCTCCTCCCGTTAAGTTGGTAACAAGCGGCCCAAAAGACGAAGAACAACAAGGAAATTTCACGAACAAAAGAGAAACAAACCAAACATTTTTCTTTCCCGCAATAGACTATTCCCAACACGCAAGGAAAACGTCCGCGGATCAACTAGGTAATAAGTTGATCCGTGTTCTTTTTTTTCTTTAGGAAGAAAGAAATCAAGGGAATAAAATCATTCTTAAAACATAATTCCCTGCCTCAAGCGTTGTCGTCGAACGCGAGTTCATCGCGAAAGAAGCGTCGTTGACGTCGCAGTATACGGCGTCGCGTCGTCGAACTCCGAGGGTTTGGCGTTCTTCGTCAGAGGTCAGAGTGTTCTTCGCGTTCTTCGCGTTCTTTGTCGAAGAAGAACGTTTTCCTCCAAATCCTCTCCACACCACAAGTTCCAATAGAAATAAAATAAGAGTTATCTTATTTTATTAACGCACATGACACGTTTGAATTTCAAAGAAAATAAAATAACAATTAATTCAATGAATTAATTGTAACGATTTAACTGCCCAATTAATGAGGCGTTTCTTATCCAGAAAAACTCACAGTTGACTTTCATTAAAGAGGGGTTTTCGCGGGTGCGTTACTTAGAGGAAAAGAAACGGTGGGGCTTGTGCGGACCCCACCTCACAAATATCCTACCAAGAGGGAAGGATATTTTGGATTGCACCCCATCCGCTTCAACTCAGCTTAAGAAGCTTTAAGTGGATTTAAGTGAAATAAAATAAAGTTGTCACGCCACTTTATTTTATTTTCTTCACTTAACCCCCAAAAATTAAAAACCACACTCGAGCAAACGCAACTCCGGAAAAGGCGTTTCTAAGCAAATATCGGCGCTGTGATTCCATCGGTGCCCTCGGAATTCTATTCCAAGTACCGGTTCAGAAGTTAGAAAAACCCACTCATTCGTTCACTGAACGTACCCAAGCTAAACTTCGGAAAAATGATTCCGGGCACACCGGGCCTCGGAATCAGGCGCCGTCAGAAACTGCATTCTTGTAAAATCCCAAAGAAAATTTAGAAAAAAAATCCCTTGAAATTTCCGGGTCTTTATATTACTCCCACCTCAGGTATTTACGTCCTCGTAAAGATTTAACACAAACTAGGGTCACAAAAGCGGTACAGAGCACGCATCTGAGCCTCCCGCTCTCATGTGCTCACCTGGAGGTTCTCATAATTCCAGTGAAATCGCACCTGAGGAATAGAACATTCTCATCAGATCCACCCCTGTCGATCCTCGATCCCCACTGGAACCTCCGTGAAAGTCACCCCATCGCCATCGTCCAGCTCCCCATGTTCGATGATATCCGAAGGGTCGAGCACGTATCTCCTCTGTTGAGATACGTGGAAGTCGTCATGCACCAGGTGCAATTGAGGTGGATGGTTCAAGCGGTAAACCACCTCGCCTACCCAGCTGAGGACCTAGAAAGGTCCGTTGAACCTCGGAGATAACTTTCCGCCTTGGCCACATCCCCGTAAACCTCGTCGAGGTGAGACCCGTATAAGGACGTGATCGTCATCCTCGAACTCCAGAGGTCTCCAATTCCTGTTAGAACTGGAACACAAACGACTGTTGCCACGAGGGTAAGGTTTACCGACTCAAGAGTGATCGTACCCACCCTCCTGTGCAATAGTTTATCCTGCTGTCTGGGGTTTCCTTTTCGCCGACCAAGGAAAACCCATCCCGATGTCGTAGTTAAACCACAACCTTTTTGCTTAATACCGTCATTTTGTGTATGAACTATGATTGCCCAGTCCATACTCAAACCAACATCGTAAGGCCTCGACGCTGCCACCAAGAGATTCCAACTGAAACTCTCGCCTTGAGGGTCTGACCACACTGTCGGCGTAAGTGTGATTATCGAGTCTCCTCCCAAGGTATCTCCAGACGTTAGGGTCAAGTCCATGGCTTACCGAAAACTCTAGGTCTGGGACAAGATTTTTGAAAGTAAGGAATGATTCATATCGACGTCTATTACTACAGAAGCTAGTAGTGGACACAGACTGTCCCTTGAATCATTTTTAGAGCCATTGGGTCACTCTTCCTGACCGCATGCAGCCGCACTCTCCCTCCTCCCTCCAGCTCCCTGAGCCTGGCGGGGATAACTAAGGTGGGTGGTTGTAGCATGTTAAGATGTACACCACCTCATAATGCTCTCCTAGATCTGCCTCCACGTCTGCTACTTCGCAGACTCATCTCTCCTTAAAGATTCCTCTTCTTGAAACATTTAACACGCTCGAGTCTCTAAGACTGGCGCCGGTTTCCTATTTCCTACTACATTGTGCAGTCTTCATTCGCTCCTGGATGATCTGCACCTTCTTTTCCTACGATCTGAAAGAGCTGCTAAAATTTCTCCTTTTCCGAAAAGAGAAACTCGGTCTCATCCCCTGGATGAACCACGCCCATTGCCTAATACAATCAATCCTGACATGAATGACGCATTCATGTCATGGATGACGTCGTAAGGCCTCGACGTAACTACTAAGAGATCCAACTGTCACTCTCACCTCCAAGGGTCGAGTCACACTGTCAGCATCAGTGTGAGGTCACTAGGTCTCCTCCAGTAGAAATCTTGAAAGTGAGGTTCAAGTCAATAGTTTTAACCGGGACCACTCAGTATCAACCAAACAAAAGGACAGGAAAGCAAACATCACAAAGATAAGTTTCTTTTTATTATTGCATCTCATAGTACAAAGATACGAAGCAACTACAAACAAACATCAACAAAACTAGAAGCAACATGATCAATATCCTCCAGGTCTGGAGCTAGTCCCGCTCCTATCCATCTACTTCCGGAGCTCCATGACCATAGGCCTCAGCTGCCTGAAGCTGAGCTCTCCCATGTCCTCATGTCCCCTACGGTCTGCCCTGATCGAAAATCTGCCTCTGGCTGGGAGGTTCTTCATTTAACTGCTGGTCATCTGCATGGCGGGTCGGACAGTCACGTGCCATGTGACCAATCCCGCCGCAGGAGTAACACTATCCACTCTCGGCACAAATGTCTCTAACTCCACCCTGATTCCCCCACACAACTGAACCTGAGTCGTGCAGTCGGCCACCGATAGGTCTGGTCCTCTTGGACCTCTGTGTCATCTGTCTACTTCCTGCTGTAGAAGACTCTACCGCAAGCCGGCTAGTGGTGGGTCATGCTGCTAGAGACTGCTCAGCAAGGAAACTCTCCACTAAGAGGGCTCTCTCCAACACCCCTATCTGGGTCGGAATGCTGTGAGAAACAACAGAATCTCTAATCTCCCGCCTCAGCCCCTGCTCGAAGGTTCGGGCCCTGAAGAACGGGTCCCGTACCATATCTGTGGAGTAGCGCGAGAGGTCTGTGAACCTCGTTGAATATTGTGCCACTGTCATGCTGCCATTCCGCAGCTGAAGTAGCTCCTGTATACGCACCGCTCGAAGGGTGGCTGGTAAAAACTCTGCCCGGAACAGGCTCTTGAAGTCTGCCCATAGAAGTGTCGACTCGTCATGCATCTGAAGCATCAGGCTCCACCACCTGCATGCTGCTACCTGAAGAAGGCTGGCAGCAAGGATCACCATGAAATCTGCCGGCATCCCCACTAGCCTGAAGACTCTCACCACGGCCTCCAGCCAATCCTCAGCCGCCTGCGGGTCCGTCTCTCCCCGGAACCTGGGTGGCCACTGGCGCTGGAACTCGTGCAGTGCGCTCAACCAACGTGCACCCTCTGCTGCTGGGGCTAGTGGCATCGGTGGCCCAACGGGTAGTAGTACCGCTGGTGCCCCCGCTGGTGCCTCAACTGGGATAAGGCCCTGTACTGAGGCCACATCGCTCGGCGGGCTGTCAGTACGAACAAATCTCAGGGCTCTAGCTGGTCGTCTGCGGGGAGGCATCCTGAAAGAAACAAACATGACACGGTCAAAAGATTTATACCTGGTGAGCTGACCTAGTTTGAACTGATATTTAAAAACTTCTGGAAACACACACGCAATCATTGTTTTCGTGCACAAAGTCGGAAATCAGTTCAGGGTCTTGGTGTATGGATACGTCGGCCTCCCGCACCAACACTGGACTCCCTGAACTGAAAACCACACTCGGTACTCTTAACACTATTGCTTCACAGAAAGAAAATATTAGAGTTATAAGTTCTGCGGTAGAACTAACTCCTTTGATACAAATTGTCACGACCCGTCCTCGGGGCCCGTTCCATGACTACCCCAAGCCCGCCTTCCATAGGCCAGGGGCTGGAAACTAGCACCAAAGGCGTAAATCCCGATAACTGGGAAGGCATTGCCTTATAAAAGTAAACAAAACACCACAGAGTACAAGCGGAAGTAAAACACTAAGTACAAAGAGAAGTGCTGAAAGGTAAATGGGTCAGAATACAAACCCAAATGAAAGTACAACTGAAAAAGACAACAGATGGAAGAACGGAAGCGGCTCCTAGGTCGTCCTCTCCGGATCCTACCTGAATGGTAGGTACAGATGGCGCAGCTCCTGGTTCGTCCACCACGGATCTTACCTGAAGGGTAGGTACAGATAGCCTCCACAATGCTCTCACCCGCCAACCTCCTCCGAGTGTCGTCTCGCCGTGAAGTCCACCTCCGGATACTGAATCGTCGTGTAGTCCACCTCCGGGTACCGTCCAGTCCTCGAACACTCGGCCTCCGTCAGCACTGCCCGTCGTCTGCAACCAACACAACGAGGTGCGGGCATAGCCCGTGCAGGGGTGAGTATAACGATACTCAGTAGGGACCCCGAGACCCTCAAGGTCTCACTAAAACCAACAAGGATAACCACAAATAAGATCTTAATAGATAACCACTACTTAGGTATATGCCCATGCATATACCAAAGTTATCAAGTAACCCATCTCAATCATAAGGAAACACAAGGATCATAGACTCAGCTCAAACCAGGATTTTCATTATCGAAACCGTAATTGCTGAAGAGCCCCATCTCTGGAGTGTACAGTGGTCTTGTCACGACTCCGAGGTACTGCTCACTAATCCAAGTCTATGAGGTACTCCTCCTGTTGAGTACCGCGGGTTTGCTGCCAAATACTGGGCGCTCCGTCCGTTGTGGGTCTGCCGCCAAATACCGGGTGCTCCCCCTAATAGCCTACAGAGGTACTCCTCCAGTCGAGTACCGCGGGTCTGCTGCTAACTACCAGGTGCTCCGTCCGCCGTGGGTTTTCCGCCAAATACCGGGCGCTCCGTCCACTGGGCTAGTTGACTCACTCCAAGTCGAGTCGGTCAAGCAGTCGTCGGGTCTCAGTCGTCTACACGGTCTCCGTACTCCATATACTCGTCTCCGAGAGGGACCGCTCCACAAGCTACTGGTCAATACTCCAAGTATCACAAAGTCCCATGAAGATGTATCTCAAAGGACAGCCTTGTCATAAGGGTCTCAACACAACAGACGGCGCGTCAATCGGACGTCTGGTCTGTGAGTTATTATCCTTTTTGTCCCAGGGGCCCGGTTGGTTTCATGTGCGAACCAATCCGAACATATCTCAATTGTACCCTGAACTCCCATAGGGTATACTCATAGGGATCGTTTCACAATGTGATCACCAATGCCGCTGACGGTTCGTCAAACGGACGTCCAGTCTGAAATATATCAGCTTTTCCGTTCCAGGGGCCCGGTTGGATTTCGGGTACAATCCAACCCGGCCATACTTCAATAGCGTCCAATCCTCGGGCGAAGAATGCCAAAAGTTCCATCTCATCAAGAGGAATTCAACAAAGTCAACGGCACGTCAATCGGACGCCCGAGCTCAAGATATAAGTGTTTCCGCTCCGAGGGCCCGGTTGGTTTCGTGTCCGAACCAACCCGGCCGAACCCAAAGTTCTCCGAAACCTTAAGTATAATATACCGAAACGACCGACTCGATCCAACGGTCGCATCTCCGCTGATGGTGCGTCGATCGGAGGTCTACAGCACAAGATATGAGTGAAAAACCGTGAGGGGTCCGAAAACGGGGGGTCTGGGCCCGGACCGACCTGGCCCAACCCCCCTGGGTCGGCCCGAACCGGGTCGACCCGACCCGGGTCTGGGTCTGACCCGGCTGGGCGCGACCCGGCCCGGCCGGCGCGGTCCGGCCCGGTCTGGGCGCGACCTGGTCTAGCGGTCCGGCCGGGTGGCTCGGCGCTGGCCGAGCGGCCGCGCCAAAGGAGTCGCGGCCCCCCGCGCGGGGGCCGCTCCGTGTCACCGGACGCGGCGCAAGGCCGCGTCCCTCGTTCCCCGATTCCGCGCGGCCGAGGAACCCTGCTCTCCGTCATGGCTTCAGCCGCGGCGGATTCTTTCGGCGGCGCTCCGGGCGCCGCCGCCCCCGACCGTCGGCGCCGCCGCGCCGGCGTGGCGCACCGGCGGGGGCTTCCGCGGACCACTGGACGCGCTCTGGTGGTCCGATTCACCTGCGGTCTTCGCCAGAGATCATCCTGGGACCCGACCTTTGCTGCAAAGCCTTCAAAACACCTTCGTGGCCCGCCTCACCATCGATCGTCGATCCTCACTTCGACAGAAAACCGCGGGGTCTTCAAATCGCCTCCGTGGCCCCGACTCTGCCCGCGGTTTCGTTCGGCCTCAACGGCGCGGCGCGAGGTCGCTGTGCTTCTTCGCCGCGTTCTTTCTCGTGTCTGCATGGTGTCTTTGCACTGTGTTGCATTTTTTCATGCCGCAAAGAATCAAACAACAAAGAGGCAGAAGAGTTGGCCGTGTTCGTGCGGTCCGACCTCCTCCCGTTAAGTTGGTAACAAGCGGCCCAAAAGACGAAGAACAACAAGGAAATTTCATGAACAAAAGAGAAACAACCCAAACAGTTTTCTTTCCTGCAACAGACTATTCCCAACCCGCAAGGAAAACGTTCACGGATCAACTAGGTAATAAGTTGATCTGTGTTTTTTTTTCTTTAGGAAGAAAGAAATCAAGGGAATAAAATCATTCTTAAAACATAATTCCCTACCTCAAGCGTTGTCGTCGAATGCGAGTTCGTCGCAGAATAAGCGTCGTTGACGTCACGGTATATGGCGTCGCGTTGTCGAACTCCGAGGGTTTGGCATTCTTCATCGTAGGTCGGAGCGTTCTTCGCGTTCTTCGCGTTCTTCGTGTTCTTCGCGTTCTTCGTCGAAGAAGAACGCTTTCCTCCAAATCCTCTCCACGCCACAAGTTCCAACAGAAATAAAATAAGAGTTATCTTATTTTATTAATGCACATGACACGTTTGAATTTCAAAGAAAAGAAACGAACAATTAATTCAATGAATTAATTATAATGATTTAACTACCCAATTAATGAGGTGTTTCTTATCCAGAAAAACGCACGGTTGACTTTCATTAAAAAGGGGTTTTCGCGGGTGCGTTACTTAGAGGAAAAGAAACGATGGGGCTTGTGTGGGACCCACCTCACAAATATCCTACCAAGAGGGTAGGATATTTTGGATTGCACCCCATCTGCTTCAACTCATCTTAAGAAGCTTTAAGTGGATTTAAGTGAAATAAAATAAAGTTGTCGCACCACTTTATTTTATTTTCTTCACTTAACCCCCAAAAATTAAAAACCACACCCGAGCAAACGTAACTCCGGAAAAGGCGTTTCTAAGAAAATACCAGCGTTTTGATTCCATCGGTGCCCTTGGAATTCGATTCCGAGCACCGGTTCAGAATTTAGAAAAACCCGCTCTTTCATTCACTGAACGTACCCGAGCTAAACTTCGGAAAAATGATTCTGGGCACACTGGGCCCGGAATCAGGCGCCGTCAGAAACTACGTTCTTTTAAAATACCAAAGAAAATTTAGAAAAAAAATCCCTTGAAATTTCCGGGTCTTTACAATGGTAATAATGAATAAATTAGTGAAAGTGGGAGTGACAGCGACTCTGGGCATCGTAATGAAAATCCAGATGTTGTGAGTATAAAAGTTACTGAAGTTAACACTAGTGTATCTGTTGAGGGTGTTGTTCAAGAAGAAAATATTTCTCCAGATGAACCTATTTCTAAAGTTGTTTATACTAGTAAAATAACTATACTTAAGGAAAAGAAACCTATCCAGGGATCCTTGACTGAGGGGGAGCAATTTTCCCAAAGAGCTAATACTGAGGGGGGGCCTTAAGGACCAGTTGCTCAAACTGATGAAGAGCATCAAATAGGAAGAATAAGGCTTGGTACTATTTCTATTTTGGATTTTGATATTCTTTATGAATGGATAAGGAATCCTAGTTATGTAGCCTTAGGATTGGATTATGAATATTCTGATGATGAAATTGTTTCCCTTGCTAAAAAGGAATCAGTGGATGAGACCACTTCTAGTGACTAAGTCACTAAAGCCAATTTTGAACGATTCAAGGAAGATATATGTTACTCTATAAGACACAAAGTACAATCTTAGGTGAGTTATGAGATTGATAAAGCTAGGAGAGAGAGAAGTAAACTGACTGATAATTTGAGAGCTATCTGATCTATGGCTGATGGTGTAAAAAAATCTATAGCTTCTAGTTATACTTCTGATTCAACTAGTCTGTCTCAAGATGATGCTGCTTCTATTTCAAAGATGGTGATAAAATAGATTCATTCAAATCTAATCACAACTATAGAGATAATTATGAAAAGAAATACCAATCTTGGAAATGATGTGAAGAAGTTGAAAATCAGGATCAATGCCTTAACCACAGAGTATAGGAATACAATGGAAACTGTCATGAAAGGACTTCAGACTCTTGCTTCACATTTTAAAGCTCTTGAGTTTACCAAGCTGAGAAAAGAAGTTCAGGATCCTACCTCCTCTACTCTAACTTCATGTTCTGCTCCACCTGCTCAGTTATCACAATTTGAAGATCTTTCTACTATTAGTTCAGTGTTTAAAGAGGAGCTTCAACCTTTGACTGCAAGTATATCCAAAGTTGAGGATACATCAAATAAAGTGCATTATCATGTGAAATATTATACAAGGAGTGATTCACACACTCAGGAAGATTTTACCAAAAGGATTAATGATTTTTTTCTCCAAACTCATCACAAGGCACCAAATGAACGGTATTTTTAAGAACTTGTCCACAAATCTTACTCTTCCTCTAGTAACAAAATCCTTTAAGGATCAGATTCAAAAGATTAGAGAATTTAATCATTTGTTGGATAATTTTATAGAAAAAAAATATGATTTTGAAAAGTTTATCAAATATGCTGCAGAGATCATTGAATAATTCATCAAGTTATTGAAACTGTATCTTCATGTCCAAAGTGAATCCATTGTGGTAACTCCTACTGCAACACTTGTCCATGCTGGTTATGCGCCGGCTCAATCTCAAATGTCAGTTTCTCAGGCGTTATCTCACATCAGACTAGTTATCATAGAAACTATTCAACCTCAGATTCTTTCTTAGCAGATACCTACCCTTGATTCTATAGTTCCTGAAGGAGTGCCTATGCCTCCTCTAAAAATCCATTTAGACCCTCCAACTTCTCGGCCTAACCCTCCTGATGAACCTTCTATTGGTTCTTCTGATAAGGGGAAGGATCCCCTTGATCCTACCACTTGATATTATCCTGTAGTGTGGACTGATTTTAAGTTGATATGGATGAGTCATTGTATCTTTGATTTTCTAGTGTACTATGTTTATGAATGTTATTTCCTTGTTTCTACTTTAATATTTTTCTTATTATTTTCTCCTACCACTTTTTGTTAATCCCAAAAGCAGGAGAAATTTTATTATTAAGAATTATTAATAGTGATCGACCTTTATCAGATTCAACCTTACTATGTGTTTATTCTTCTCTGATACATTCTGATAATATTCTCTTTGATACTTTATTAATTGTTTAGTATAATCATTCTCTAATGGTACTCAATAATTCCATGGTTTGTGATTATCAAAAAGGGGTAGATTGTTGGCCCATAGATGTTGTTGGCCACTATCTCTAACTATAAAGGTTTTAATTATCACATATCATGTCATATATTAACATATATCTTATCTTATGCTAGATACTATATTATAACAAAACATTATCTTGAATATCAGATCATTTCATTCATATAACTATTTATGTGGTCTTAAGTCTAAACAATATTTTAATTGATTGTCTATGTGTAATTATGATGATTACCAGTTTTTAACTATTTTGAAATGCAAGATAGAAAAAACATCTAAAAATTTTCTAAGTATGATTCAATAACACCGACGGGAAGATGACTCACCATTAGACACATGACTTACTAACAGTCATATCAAACAGACACATGTTCTAAGTATGTGAAGATGACACTGACAGACAAAAGATTCATCGTTGCACATGCTACCAACGTAGATGACTTAGCGTTAGTTCAAGTGACCTACCGTTTCATGATGCTACTGATGTAAGGACTCACCATTACTTAAAATGATTCACCGTTGGATCAATTATCTCACCAATAGAAGGAATTAATCACTTTTGATATGATTCACCGTTAGTTCATCTGTCCCACTAATAAAAGGAGACACTGATACTGAGAGTCACCGATACCGATGGAAAGCACTCATTGATGCAGAGAGTCACTAATGCTAACAAACCAATGATGATAGAGTGATTCCAATGAGATAGCGATACTTATGACTCACCAATAGTCATAAAAACTGTTTTTAATTTATTAATTAAAATTTATATCTAACGGTCATATTTAGAAAAATTAATGTTTCTGACATTAATTAATTTTGTCTGTAGGACTTTTGGAAAACAGTATGAGTTACGATGAGCCGATGCACGTGGACTGTACATGCTATCTGTCAGCCCTCAAAAATAAGAAGCATTTTAAAAATAAATAAGATTGATAGAACAAAAAGAGCTTAGTCTGCTTGTGCATGCCTGCAAGGAGACATACTGAAGAACATCAACTCTCATACAACCATTGTGATCTCAAGAATATAAGAACACACGAGGAAATCTCAATCAAGCTAAACACTGAATTGACAACTCACTTAAGCACTCAAGAAGAAGAGGAACATACCTGCACATCCATACCTATAGCTTGAAGCTAGACTATGATACTCCTTTTTGGATCCAACTTCCAAAAGAGGACTCAAACTGAATTTCCACTACATCAAATGAGTCCAAAGCTGAACTGCATATCACACAGAGCCTTCTAAACCTAACTCTACATATTTAGCTCTATTATGACCACTTATTTACATTTTATGAGCATTGTTTGTATCTTTCTATTACACACACACTGAATCCTGTGCATAACTGGAGGATACATGATATCCTCAAACTCACATTCTTTTCATTCATTTGTATCTCATGTAGAAGTGTGGAAGAGGTCGTGTGTGACCTATTTGATGTTATTCCACATAGAACTATGGTAGAGGTCAAGTGTGACCTGGATAGCCCTATGTGTTATTGTGAACCCTGATCTAGGGTGTGGATCAAACTGTTTATTAATTTAAACTTCTTGGTGGCAGGTGATCACCAAGTGGAGAGGACTAAGTCTCATCTTGAGACTAAACCTATTGTTTATTTCTGTTGTTCTTTTACTCTTTATTTTTACTCTATTTTATCACATATTTCATAAAACTAAATTGAACTTTGATAGTTATTTTAGAAAGTATTTATAACTATTTTGAACTATCAAGTTAGTTTCAAAATTTGTATTGATCTTTATATTAGTATAGCAAAGAACTAATCAATCTTTTGAGAAATTAATTGAACATTCATGACTTTTATAAATTCACTACAAACTGAATTAGATTATATTTTTAATTTGGGAATTTTCAAAGAACCAATTTTTAATATAAATTTTTATATATACTCAATTCACCCTCCCCCCTCTTGAGTACTCTACTCTGACCAACGCATATTTTTTTATGTGACATTTTTCTCAATTTTCAAAAATTGTTGTATGACACATAAACAGAGGCTTTCTAACACATACACTACATCTAATCACATATAAATTGGTGTAAATTACTCATACACTATAGGTGATAACACATATGTTATACAAAATGACATGTACATATCCAAAAAAGAAATATACATGGTACAAATAATGATGTGTAGGTAACTCCATATCAAAACATATGATACCTCAAAACCCCTTATAGACATCCAATAACTCATATATGGTGTCCAAAACACACATACACAGAGACAAAAATTCTCATTCATAGACTGTTTATGCTTCAAACCAAAATATATTCAAATCAAAACAGGATGGATTTGAATTATCCCAATGACTTCTCAAGAACTTCCAAAAAAATTGAGAGACCTCTAATAATAATTATTAAAATAATTCCAAGCACCCTTTTATCTAATTCTAATGGAATTCAGCGTATGTAATCCTCTTAAAGTTACTTCAAGAACTTCACTTAATTAAAAAATATCTACAATAATTCTCCCTATATAAAACATCATTCAAGTGTTTTATGACACTAATTTTAGTAGTTAATCATAGCATTAACCTAGTATGGCTTCTTATACTTCTTATCTATATTTTTACTGAATGTAAACTTGGTTTTCAAAGATTTTATATAATCAAATCCTTCATATCTTGTGGGACTATTATAGATAGCACTATCAAATATCTTAGAACTTGTCTCTGATATGAGGTATAATTCAACAATCATCTAAAATATGTGGCTACTATGTTAGATTTTTCCCGTAATGTTCAGCAAGCATCAAACTTACTTCCTTTTCCCAAATATATATGTGTAGTTTAACTTCATTAATCTGGTGGATACTTCAATCCATAAAGTATTACTTCATTATCATGAAAACATACATATTGACATGATTTATTAAAAACAAACATAATCACAAACTAAAGGGAACTTTAGGGAAAATACAAAACACACCCACAATAGCCAATCATTTACCATACCAACTCCCATGAAATACCCAATCCAAAAACACCATAATTACCTCTAAAATAAGTCCCTTTAAAAATATCATCAATTTCATCATACAACCCATGACAAAACCCAAAACCAGCCTCAGAATCCCCCAAACAAGACCATTTAGCCACATCAAGGGATACACAAATAGCAATAATTAACCTGTTAAAAAACCAGTAGCATTTCACAACAAGTGATCACTTCTAAATTATAATTTTAACATTATTCATTTAGGTCCAACATACACTTCATTTATTCTTTTCTAAAATTTTCATATTATCATTTCATTACTAGATTGAAATATTTAACCTTTTATGGAAGGTGATCTTGATAATAAATTATAGTATAAAAATCATATTTCATAGAAGAAATAAGATCAAATAAAAATAAAAATAAAATATATCAAACAAATTAATTAATAATAATTAGGAAAAATCCATGTGATATTTTTTATCCTTTTATTCCATCTTTCCAAGTTTATTTTTTTATAATGATTTTTCATTGTTACCTATATGGACAAGAAAATCATGATAAATATACGTATTTCACAATATAAAAGATATTTCTTGAATCCCCTACCTTGACTAGTGCTTTCACAGTTCAGTACATATGTATCAGAAGAGAAGAAGATTTTCATAGCCCTATATTGCATATAGAATAATGCAACCTGATTGCAAAGTATATCACTAAAAACATAGGGGAAGGTTTTGATCATCTATGCTTGAGAAAAATAAAGACTCTAATGATAGATATACTTCTTAATCTTTAAAATAATAGATTCTGTATCATGTGTTGATTCTCTCAAGTACTCCTCATTAAGAATCAGTAAAAATCACTTTAATCTCCCTTAAAATTAGATTTTTTAATTATCTTTCCATTCTTAATATTAAAACTCCACAGAATCATGATTTAAAATTTACCCAGGTGAAGGAAAATTATTTACATAATAAAATACTATTTTTTAAAGGTTTTATTATATAAAATTTCATATTAAATAATAAAATATTATTTTGAATGAAATCGCAAAATAGAGAAAATTTCTCTTTAGAAATGATCTTAAGAAATTTGAATCCTAAAATAAATATTATAGAAGACCAAGACTCTTTAAAAAAATACATGACTCTTGTAGAAACTCTAAAATAAATCTTATAGAAATCATATCTCTTATGAAAAATGGAATTTCCCTTATGTAAATCCTTAAATGACTCTTACGATATCAAATGATACTTATGGAGTCATTTTTACTCATAAAAAATGAAATTTTAAGAAATTAAAGACTCTTATAATGTAATGGGTGACTCTTATGAAATTGAAAAATAGATCATACATAATTAAAAAATGATTCTTACATAAATCACTTCATACTTAGGGAAATGAATTTAATTAATGAAATGAACCTTATATAAATTTACCTTAGGGGTGATTCCAAACTTATCCAAAATTCTAACCAAAACTCAAAAATGTAGAATTTATTTCAAAAATTATAGATCACTTCCAGAATTATAAAATAATTTCTAAAATAACATGATTAATTTTAAAACCACATTTTAAATTCAACCCTTATCAGACCTCTAAATCACCAAAACATCCACATAATTCCCAATACTCAAGGAAATATAAAGGAAAGGACTCATGGAAAATCTAGTGCCTTGTAATATATTGGAGGTTTAGCCACAAATTAATCAACTCATTGATACATAACTAAAGGTAAATCATGTGAGAGATGTAGCGATGGACATGCATGAAATATCTCATATCTCTTATCTATCATACACTATGAAAGATATCGATAATATTCTACAATGGAGGAAACTTCATGCCGTATCATAGGCTAAAAGTCAAAAGATATCGTACAATATAATATACCTATTTTAGTGTATTTAAAACAAAAATATCATTTTCAATCTACAAAATATAATTTTTTTGCATATTACATAATATATATAGAGATAAAATAATATGTTCGTGTATATTAATCAAATATAAAATTTACTATAAATTAAAAATGATATATTGATGATATATTTATGGACATGTCACTTTATATTTTCATTTAAATAATCATTTTTCACAAAAAAAATATATTCATAAAAACAGAATATATTTAATATTTTTTATTAATAGAAAATGATATAAAATCATATAACATTATAAATTTTTATATAATATAATACATATGGTTGTAGAAAATTATATTTGTTGCATATATTTTCATTAAACATTTTTCACCTCCACATAATATAATCTTATACAAAAGTATAAAATCAATGTTTAAATCAAAAATTATTTATGTAATGAATATCAAAAAAACATTTATAGTCCTTGGAAAATAAACTTTTCATATAATATAAGATGTATATACATAAATTAATAAGTACTTTTATATAAATAATGTAACATAATAGCTATGAACATGATATTTTTATGACTTTTATCGGTAAAGAAATTTATATTTTCTTGTAGTATAATATTTTCCATAGATAATAATATTAATAAAAAATAAATATATTTAACATTTTTTATTAAAAAAATATGATATGAAAACACATAACATATTTAAAAAACATAATATATTTATGAAATATATTTTTACATTACATTTATCATAATTTTTTTGTTACACTTTTTCACATCAAAGCTTATAAGAATGATTGAGTTTGTATAATAGGATGAATAAGGAGTTTCATTTATAGGAAAACATACCATTTTTAGGATTATTAAGACTCTTCAATAGTCATAGTAAGTTCATTGGAAGTAAAAAACTTGGAGGACCCTTCAGCCTTTCCAAATATGTGGTAGTAAGCTTCAGTAATTTAGTAGTAAGATAGTCAGAAGTTGTTGATCATCTTATGGAATCTCATCTTAGTGGTCGTATTATGTTTAGTAGTTGTTGTTGTTGGGAATGTATTGTCTCAAAAATACTCTGTAAATATTATTGATTTTTATGCTCACAAATACCCTTGTTTTTTACTAATGATTTTACTTTAAGTGTATTTCAGGAAATTAATATTATTTTCAATATTTATTCTAGAATTAAATTAAAAGTATTAATCTCTAAGGATTATTCTTAAAAATGTTTGGAACATGTTTTTATGTTTTCTAGAAACATTTTCTACACCCTATGTTGGTAAACATAGTGTAAGGAATGAACCCTACATTCAAAACAATATGTTTGGAACATCAACCGTACATTTTTAAGAAATATATGGTGAATGAACCTAATGTTTGGATGGACCCTTGTGTATTTTAAGAGATGAGTGTATGGTTAAGGAACCATGTGTAAGGAACCTTGTGTTTGAGAAACAAACATATGGTTCATCAACCTTACTTTTATGATCAACCTTACTTTTATGATCAACTGTAATTTTATAATCAACCATACATTGTCAACCTTATGTTTGGGTAATTAATGTTACATTTTTTAACCCTATATTTGGTATTTTTCATTTTATGAAGGAACTCTATGTTTGAAAATTCAACATTAGAGATTTAAATTCACAATTTTATCTGATATTTCTGCAACAATCTTGAAAAAATTAAAGATTTGATAAAAGGTCATTTACGACTGATTTAAATCTTGTTATGATTGATTCAAATAATAGTATTCATTAGTAAAAACACTCCTATTATTATGGTAAGTTATGACTCCCCTGATTGTTTTTTATTTAAATTTCCGTGATGTATCAGGAAATTTTCTTAGATCTGGAATACAGAAAAAATCCATATGGTCTATATATTCTATCAAAATTCTTTTTGAAATGCATATACATACCTATACATATGATTGTATAACTAGGAATGTTTTTTATAGAGCTTCTACAATGAACGATCAAATTTGTTATTTTCAAAAGAGGCTATTAATTGAAATTTCTATATATTTCAACCTCAAATTATTTTAAGATTTATGCTGCTATTTGTTGCTTTTAATTTTGAAGATCATTTTCAACCTGTATCGATCCAGATCTATTTTTTTGAATACATTAATTTATAAAGAATAATATCCAAAGACTATCAATTGTTTGTGCAATTGTGAAGATCAACCTATGCAATCAACAAAATCAAATATATTTTTATTTATTGGAGTTTCAACTACTCGTTCTCAATTATGTTGAAGTTTTAGTTTCTTGTATAGAGCTATGGATAATTGGTTCCCTATAAAAAGAACCAGAAGGATCTATTTAGCCTTGTTGTAAATGTGTCAATTGCCTGCACTCAGTTGTGGATTTGAGGTCTTGTGATAAGATAAACTTTCTAGTGAAATTCACCAAGCTCAAAGAGAGATCATTGGTGGAGTAAAACAGGGGGTCTATGTACCCTGAATGACTATAAAATTATTGTTATCATTCTTTCTTTTTATCTGCTTCTCATATTTCATACAAAATAAAATTCTGCATATCTTACTTAACCACAAAGGGAGTCAAAAGCAAGAATCAATGAAGATTTTAAAAAAGATACAATTCACCTCCCCCCCCCCTATTTTATTATATTTATATTATTTCAACCTAACAATTAGTATTAGAGGTGAGATTTTGTGAAAAAACACTAACAAGCTCAAAAGAAAAGAATTATGCAAAGAAGATTTAAATGGATGATTCGAAATAAGTAATTTATATGGTATGTACTCCATACTTTAATGGTGATAACTATAGATGTTGGAAATATCAAATGATCATCTACTTGAAAAATCTTGGATTTTATGACTATTCAAAGATCATCACTTCTTATACAATTCCTAAGAAACCAGAGACTTGGAATGGTGCAATATAAGATGAGTATGATATAAACTCTAAAACAATTAATGTTTTTATCTATAGACTTGGACCGGGTGAATTTGATCATGTATTATAATTTACTATTGTTTATGAAATGTGATAAATAATAGATTTTGTATATGAAGGAATAGATGACATCAGAAAAATGAGGTATTCTATTACAAAGATAAAGTTTGACACCTTTAGAATGTTCAATGTTGAAATAATAACATAAATGAATGGATGATTAATAGATATTGTCAACAATATTACTACATTGGGAGATCCCATCAGTTAATCTGATGAAGTGCTAAAATTACTTAGAGTACTACCCTCAAAATGGAATGGCATATCTGCAGCTGTTTGAAAATTATCACCTATCAAGAATTTGACTATGGAGGAACTAATTGGAAAATTGATGATTTATGAAGTATAAATGAAGGATGAATTTTAAGATCACAATATTGTAGTAAAATAGGAAAATACTACTCTCAAAGTGAAATCTCAGAAGTGTAATCGAAAAACAAAACTATAAATCAAAACAGACAAAAATTTAGATTCCTGATATTTTAATGGAACTTTCTCAGGTAGCCAAAAATTTTAGAAAATTCTATAAAAAGAAAAGAGGATTTAGAAAATACTTTAATAAGGACAAAAAGGATGCAAGAGAAGTTTGATACTAAATATGCAAGAAGTTTGGTCATATCAGACTTAATTTCTCCCAATTAAAAAATGAAAGAAGAAGGATATAAAAAATATCATAAGAATATATATTATGAGAAAAAAGGAAAAAGAACCATGAAAGCTATGTGGAGTGTATCTGAAGACTCCAAAATCTCTATGAAATTAGGTTCAGAAAAAGAGCCACAAAATTAAAAGTCAATATGTGCTTTATGGCTAAGGATGAAGAAGAGGTACAAATTTATTATTCTTCTATATCTGACTCTGATAGTTGTTCAAGTGATAAATTAGACACATACTATTCTATGGTAGAATAAAAATATAATTCTTTAATAAATAAACATAAATCATTAAAAAATATACATAATGTTGTTTTAGGTGAAAGAGACACGATGCTAAAAAACATCAAGATCTAATTGAAAAATTCAAGTCATCTACATCAAACTATATTGATTGTGAAAAAAGAATAAAAGAACTGCAGGATAAAGTATAATTTTATAAAATTGATGCAAGTATTTTAACGAAAGGATAAAATTATCTGAATGAGATACTTATAAATAATGTTATTAAAATAGAAAATTTTGGAATAGTAACCAAGGGTGAAAAATCAAAATTATACAAGAATTATTTTGTGCCCAATTCAAAAAATGTTACCTTCTATTATTGTGGAATAAAATTTCATTACACTAATAATTTTTACTTATGAAATCCTCAAATTAGTGGTATTAAAAAGTATTATATTTTTATAAAAATATTACTAAAATAATTGATATGAATTTTAGAAAAATAAATAAAATCTATATTCCCTGATCATTGCTCGCTAAAACCAATGGACCTAAAAAAATATGGGTACCAAAACAAACATGTGATTAATTTATTTTTTAGGAAAATGTTTTGCGAAAAAAAATGCTATATGGTATATAGATAGTGGTTGATCTAGAAACATGAGTGGACACTCATCAAATATTCATACATTAACTCAAATGATTGGAGGTCTAGTCACTTTTTTTGACAATGCAAAAGGAAAGATTTTTGGAGTTGGAACTATTGGAGATCCAAAGACTATCTCAATCCAAAAATTATTGTATGTACAAGGGTTAATTTAAAATATGATAAGTATTTCGCAAAATTTTAGTGATGGATTCTATGTTGATTTTTCTAACAATTCATGCTCAGTTTTCAAATATAAATTACATAAATTTAGAGCACCTAGAACTGACAATGTTTATACCTTGGATCTTAATTCCTTATATAAATAGAAAGTTAATATTTTAACTACTAATAAAAATGAGTCATGGATTTGGAATATAAGAATTTTTCATTACAATATATATGATTTACATAAATTCTCTAAGAAACAATTAGTTTCTGATCTTTTTTGACTTATTTTTAAATATGGTAGAATATGTGATGCATGTCAAAATAGAAAATAACACAAATCATCTTTCAAATAAATTATAAAAAATCTACATCTAAACTATTAGAAATTATCCATATAGATTTGTTTGGACCATCCAGAGTAGCATGTTTGGCTGGTAAATTATATTTTTATGATTTATTTGATGATTATTCTCGATTTACTTGGGTATATTTTCTAAAATTTAAATGTGAATTCTTCACTATTTTTTAAAGATTTTGAAAAATTGTTCAAAATGAAAAAGATTTTAAAATAATTTCATTGAGAAGTGATCATGTGGATAATTTGAGAATCAAGAATTTAATTATTTTATCTCAAATTTAGGTATTAAACACACCTTCTCTACACCAAGAACACCTCAAAAAATGATTGTTGAAAGAAAAAATAGAACTATTCAAGAAATGGAAATAACTATGATGAATGAGTAAAGTCTTCCTACCTATTTCTGGGTCAAATTTGAAATCATAGCTTGTTATATCATGAATATAGTTTTAATAAGTCCGTTAATTAAAAATACACCCTATGAACTTTGGAATAATAGAAAACTTAAGTAAAATACTTTAAAGTCTTTGGTTGCAAGGTTTATATCTTGAATACCAATGGAAAACATGGTAAGTTCAATACAAAATATGAAGAATGAATATTTTTAGAATATTATACTACTTATAAATCCTATAGAGTGTTTAATAAAAAGACAAGGATTATTGAAGAATCAGTTCATGTGAAGTTTGATGAAATTAACCCATTCATTATAGAGAAATATAAAACAGATTAAATTACTAACTTGTTTGACAAAATGATATGTGAAAACCCTAAAGATTATTTTGAAAATGATATAAATAAAATTTAGTCTAGTTTAGAATAATATGAAACTAAATAACCTAAAAGTGTCTTACCTAGACAGTCTAGAACCTTAAAGAACCATCCTTTAGAAACTGTTATAGGAGACTTAGACATGGGAATTATAACTAGAAGAAATGTAGGAATCCTAGTTGAATTTTCTACCTTTATATCTCAGTTATAACCTAAGTATATTGAAGATGCTTTGGAAGATGAGATTTGGATTTTAGCCATGAAAGAAGAACTAAACCAATTAAAAATAATTGATATTTGGGATTTAGTGGAAAGACCATCAGATTATCCAATAACAGGGACTAAATGGATCATTAGAAATAAAAAGTATGATCAAGGGATCATAACTAGAAACAAAGATTGATTAGTAGATAAAGTATGTAATTAGGAAGAAGTAATAGCTTATGATGAAACCTTTTCCCCTATATCTAGATTATAATCCATTATAATCCTTTAAGCTTATGCATCTCCTTTTAATTTCAAATAATATTAGATGGATGTTAAATCTACCTTTTTAAAAAGATATTTAACAGAGGAAGATTTTGTTTAACAACCTCCTGATTTTAAAACCCTCTTAAACCAAATTCCATTTTTAAACTTACCAAATAATTGTATGGCCTTAAACAGGAACTTATAAATTGGTATGAAATATTAATATCTTTTTTTTTTGGAAAATATATTTTCAGTGGGATTGGTAGATCCTACTATTTTTAATAAAACTATTTGGTCTAATATTTTATTAATACAAATTTTTGTTTATGAAGTAATTTTTGTTTCTACAAATAAAAAACATTATAATGATTTATCAAATCTAATTCAAAAATTATTTGAAATGATTATTATGAGTAACTAAATTTATTTTAAGGATTTTAGATTTTTCAAAAAGATTATGGAAATGTTTTAAATCAAAGTAAATATATTATTGATTTATTGAAATAAATTGGACTTGAAAACAGTAAGACCTATAAAACTCATATGCATAAAAATATAAAACTTTATTTGGATGCAGCTAGAAAACCAGTTGACAATAGGTTTTATAGAGGTATGATTCGTAGTTTAATATATATTACTTCTATCAGACCAAACATAATGTTTTTCGTATGCCTATGAGCTATATTTCAATCAAACCTAAAAGAATCTCTAATTAATACTATTAAAAGAATTTTTAGATATTTAAAAGGAAATATTTTTCAATCTCTTCATTACCCAAAAACTTTTTATTTTATTTTAATTTCATACTCATATGTATATTTTTGGAGGATGTAGATTAGATAGAAAAAACACCTAAGGAACCTTTCACTTTTTAGGAAAATTCTTAGTATCATGGTCAAGTAAGAAGCAACACTCAATTGCCCTATCAATAACCGAGGAAGAATATGTGTCTGCTGGTAGTTTTTGTCCACAATTATTGTGGATAAAACACACTCTATGGAATTTTAGACTAAATATTAATAATATAACTATATTATGTGATAATGTTAGTGCTATAAATATTTCAAAAAATATTATAAGTCATTCTATGACTATACATATTGATATATAGAATAATTTTCTAAGGGATAATATTCATAAAAAGGATATATATTTAGAATTTATAAATATTAAATTTCAATTAGCTGATATTTTTACTAAACCATGTCCCACTATAAGTTTTGGTTTTATTAAGGGGGTTAGGTTTGTTTAATTTTAATAAAAAATTTCAATTTATTTTGGTTAAATTTGTTTATTGTTTTATTTATTTTTAATCTAATTTATTTTAATGGGTTAATTTCTCTATTTATTTGTTTAAATATATTTTTTCTCGTCTTTAGTTTTTAAACTACGTGTTTTGAAAATTATAAATTTTAATGATTACCCTAGGTAATCGACATGAGAACCATACCATGTCGTTATCCATGATAAAACCCTTCAACTTTCTATACCCTTTGTTTTCAAAACGTTTCGCCTACCAGAGCCCTCATTTTTTCTCCCAAACCCTAGAATCTGAGAACCTTCAAACATTAGATTATTAGAAATGTAGAAACCAAGAAAACAGATGAAGGTGAACCAAGCGATCTGAAGTGTCTGTGTTTCCCCTTCAGGAATATTATTCAAGGAAAATTTATAGATTTTGAATGGTTGTATGAGACAAACTTTCTTCTCAATAAATCTATTGAATTTCAAGGTTTGAAATTTCTATTTAATGAATAAAATATAATTCTCCTTTATGATATAGAACTGAATCAGTTTTATAGGAATGTTTAATTTATTTTTGTTGAATAAAATTATTCAATATGTTCATGAATAGAGGATATGTATTTTTCAATATCCTCAGTAGAAATTGATTAGATTTTAAAATTCCATCATGAAGGAGTATTCCATTTTGATCTTTGATCAATTGGAAATTAAGATCACAAATCATAGGATATCATGTAATTTATTTTTGGATCAAAAAATATTAAGAAAATTTTTGGAAAGGATCTTGAGGTAGACCATAAGGGTTTAGTAAAATTTATTCAAACTACTATTGCTCTAAGGGTTTCTAAGATGAATAAAATGTTAGACCTAGATATGTATATCATGTTTCTATTTATTAGTGACATCAAGTTGAAGGTTCCTAGATATATGCAAATATATATTCATTATTGTTTCCATTCGGAGGCAAGGATGTCATTCTATCCTAATGGAGGGATACTTTTTCTTATTTTTTTCAAGAAAAAATTCATTCATATTTTTTATTCTTGAATCAAATTTCACCACAATAATATTTTTGAATATTGTTACTCTAAGAAAATTTTTTTTCTTTTGGAGTACAATTAAATATATGTTGAGGTCTATTGGTGTGGATGACCAAAAAAATATGGACCTTTTTTTCAGGGGGAATAAGGAAACCTCAAGTTTGTAGCTTTAGTTCATTTAAGAAATGGAAAAGTTGGAGAATAAAAAATATAAGGTATTACTTAGCATACCAAAAGAATGTTTCAATATGATGATATAGATCTTAATGAAGAAGGTTAAAAAGAAAGAAATCATGAGGAAAATGTCCTAAGACCAAGGAACAAAGAAGAACCCCAGAATGAGGATCCAATGTTAGAATCTGGATATGCAACTCATTCAGTTCATTTGGATGAACCAGATCATGTTGTGTTCTAATAATAAAAAATTAATTCTTAAGAACTTCAAGTTGTTCCTTAACCAGATCAATAGAAAGAAAATACTCAAGAGGGTCAGTAAGTTTAGAAATCAATAACTGAGACCACTGAGATCATTGAAATTTAGGATGTCTCCACCATTGGTCATTTCATAGAACGAACTAAATATGTCTCTATAGAAATCATAAATTCCTTTATGGTATGTATTTTTAAAGTGGGAAGTATACAGATAAATATTTAAATATTGTGTAAGTTTCTTAGTCAAAAATTTCAGATGAAGGAACATCTGATTCCCTGAAAAATCAGATTTAAGACCTAGTTATAAATTTTAACAAAGTTTGTGAGGAGAAATCTAGTCTTCAAAAAGACCTAGAATCTATAAGAAAAAAATTTTATGATTTAAGAAACTCATATGTTCCAAAGATGGAATTAGAGTCTATTAAGACTCAACTTCAAGAGTTCAGATAAATTCTATGTCAAAATAGGATTTTCATGTGCTTAATAGAGATATGTTAGATCAGTTTGGGTAGTTAAAATCAAATTTTGTTACTAAAATAGATTTTTTATATTTGAAATAGTATTTGGGAAGTCAATTTGAATCAATAAAAGGGACTATCAATCAATTTAGAGATTCTATCTATGCACCTCCAACATCCCCAGATCAGATCAGAAGGTTTCAAGCTATCACATTAATAATGGTTGATATGAATGAAAGTCTTTAGAATCTTAAGAGTAATAGTGAACCCTTATCAGTTTTTTTAGATAATCATAAATATATTTTTGAGAAACTCACTTCATGTGAAACCAGCATTAGGCTTCTTCTTAATAATTTCAATGATAATCTATCTCATTTTTTTCAAATATAGGAGAATCTACATGACTTTTTTAAAGTCAATTTGATTGAAAAATTAAAAGTAAGTCAAGATTCAAGAACATTGATAAGGAAGTTCGAAGATAATATTTTAGAAATATTACAAGATCATATAGCATAGTTGAAATAAGTTTTTTAGGATGCTCAAGATTCACCAAAACCAAAAATATTTACTGATCAAAAACATTCACTATCTACCAATCCAGTTGTTTAAACATTTTTCCCAAAAAAAATCGACTCGTGTATTTGTACAGTTTTTATAATAAAACTTCTAATGTTATTTTTATATTTTTTTCTTAATTTCTATATTTTATTATATTTTTATCTATACTTCCAGAACCCATGTCTTATTTATCAAAATTGTACAATATAAACATTCATTTATTATTCTTTGAAAAATTGAAAGTGTTTTAATCTTTTTTTATAATTCTTTTTGATATTACAAAAAGGGGGATACAAATATTTAAACAAAACATTAAAATATTTTCTTAACCGAAATAGTTCTAAAAATAGAAATATTACTTTGATAAAATTAATATTTAATGAAACAATTGTTTTCTTTAAAATATTATTTATTTAGTATTTACAAAATCCTATATTTTTTCTGTAAATTATTTTTTGGTTTTTGTGATCGTCAAAAAGGGGGAGATTTCTGGGCATGTATTGTCTTAATAATACTCTATAAATATTATTGATTTTGGTTCTCATAAATAATCTTTTTTTACTAATGGTATTATTTTAAGTTTATTTTAGGAAATTAATATTTTTTGCAATATTTATTCTATAATTATATTCAAAGTATTAATCTATAAGGGTTATTCTTAAAAAAATTGGAACACATTTTTATGTGTTCTGGAAACATTATTCATACCCTACATTGGTAAATATAGTATAAGGAATGAACCCTATGTTTAGAACAATACGTATGGATAATCAACCCTGTTTTTTAAAGAAAAGTATAGTTAAAGAACATTATGTTTAGATGGAACCTTATGTTTGTTAAGAGAAGAAATTATGATTAAGGAACCCTACATAAGTAAGGAACCCTATGTAGGAGAAATAAACGTATGGTTCATCAACATTAATTTTATTATCAACCATAATTTTATGATCAACCTTACATTTGGATAATGAATGATACATATTTGAACCCTACGTTTGGTATTTTTTTCATTTTATGAAGGAGCCCTACATTTGACTATTCAACATTGAAGATTTAAATTTACGCTTTTATCCAAGATTTATGAAATGGTATTGAAAAAATTAAATATATGATAAAAGATCATTTATGACTAATTCAAAGCTCGTTATGATTAATTCAATGAACCATATTCATCAGTAAAAATCACTAATATTTTTACGAGAAGTTATGACTCCCCTGATTATTTTTTATTTGAATATTCACAATGTATCAGGTGATTTTCTTGAATCTAGAATACCAAAGCAATCTATATACTCTATATATTCTATTGAAACTTCTTTTGAAACACAAATACATACATATACAAATGAATTTATACTTGGGAATATATTTTTTACAGTTATACTACAATGAACGGTCGAATATGTTATTTGAAAAAGAGGATATTATTTGAAAGTTCTACATATTTTAGCCTCATAATTTTGTAAAAATATTTTTGTTGTTTGTTGTTATAAATTTTGAAGATCATTTGCAACCTATATCACTTCGGAGCTATTCTTTTTTAAATAAATCCATTTCTGAAGAAGAAGATGAATATACTATTAGTTTCTGTTGCAACTATGAATATCAACCCATGCCATCAAAAAAAACAAATCTATTTTGATTTATTAGAGTTTCAACTAGTTCTACTCAATTATGGTGAAGTTTAAGCTTCTTGTACTAATTTGTGGTTAATCAGTTCCCTGTAAAAGAACCATAAGTCTTTTTTTAGCTTTGTTGTAAATATGTCATCTTCCTACACTCAGATGTGGATTTGAGGTCTTGTGATAAACAGACCTTTCTACTGAAATTCACCAATCTCAAAAAGATAGCATTGGTGGAGTGGAATGGGGGATCTTTGTGCCCCGAAAAATTATAAAATTTCCATATTCATTCTTTTTTTTACCACTACTCATATTTCATACAAAATAAAACGATGAATATCTACTTTAATCACAAAGGGAGTAAAAAAGAAAGAATTGGTGCAGATTATCAACCCTCTCTTGTGTTATCTTTGTATTATTCTAACCTAATAGTTGTGATGACTAGTATGAGGTAGTGTTCATTTGAAACACTATTAGAATGTACTTTATAGGAAAAGAGTGAGGCATTGGGATCACTGTTATTCTATTGGTGATAAGAATTCGGACTTAGGAAAGCTACAAGAAGTTAGAAATTTCATAGTGAAACTTATTGATGCCTGAGAATGTAAAAATTTGGTGTTATTAGGGGACCGTGTGGAACCCTTATTAATAAGGGCATGGGATCACTTTTTTGAGGTGTCAAATGATCATACAAGTTAACAATCTATGTGGTTTTCTAGTCACTAGTGATTGTAACCTTTGTACTTCTAATGAAATTAAGAATTATGATTATTCTCCCAATGGATGTAGGATGAAATTATGATCAACATAAAACCTTATTGAATACTTTTATATGATTTCTCATCTCTTTCATATTATATTTGAATGTTTGTTTGATTTAGAGTAAATAGGATTGAGTAGGTGAAACTCAATGTAGTTATTAGGGTTAATGATTTTCTTCCTAATTTTGGTACTTTGACATTGCAAGGATTCTTTTTGGATGTGTTTTCACTAGTTTGATATTCTAATATGAACTTATGGTGAATTTAGATTCATGTGGATTCTTAATAATTAGTATCAAAAAGAAGGTTTTATCATAGGTTTAGTGGTTCACTCAACAAAAATTTTGGTAACATTCTTTTTTACTCAGACATTTTTAATTCATTAACATTAATTTTATTGAAAGGGGGTGATTTTAGAAGATATAAATGATCAAATAAAAAAATTATGGGAATAATTTTCATGACTGCAGGATTCATGTAGAGTATTATCTCATAAAGAAATATATGAAACATCCATTAAAATTTGTGAAGCTAGAAAAAATGGAGAAATGTGAATGGGAAAAGCATTTGTCTTTAGGTGTTGTGATGATTACATTAGATCGTAATATGGATTTGAAAATTATAAGAATAAGGCCACCATAGAGTAAATTTTATTCCTGATAGTTATATATGGGTTTCCTACAACACTCAAAGAAGTGTGTTTAATGTGATGTTTTTTTAACATAAAGATATCAAAAGGAAGATCTACAATGGATCATTTTAATGATTTCTACTTTATCCAGAACCAAATTGAGTATTTTGAGGTAATATTTATAGATTTTTTTGGGTAATATTATAATTATAATTATCACCATAATCATGATAATTAATGGTAATAGAAGTAATTAACTCTAGTTGAAAATATGACTTGATATTCAAATATGTTTGAAACATGATTCTGAATAAAGAGCATTGGAGGAGGGAGACTCAAATACCATCTGAAAATGAATTTAGTGTAGAGAGAATAGGTCACTTACCTCATCAAATAATCCAAATATTATTAGAAGATAAGTTATGGGAGATTATTATATATAAATTTATCAAAACTATCCTAGTATGTAGTCACTATTGTAAAAGCAGTCATATCAAGAAGGATTATGATGATCACAAGGGAAATTATAGAAGAATAACTTTTATAGGATTAAGTACTATTATATCAACTATATAAAGTATTTCAAATGTACTTATGAGTGTCAATACACTAATATAATCATAGATAATATATTCTCAATCATCTTTCCACTCTACTGGTGAAAATAGATGCATGAAGAGTTATGTTTCTGAAGTCTTTGGAAGGTTTCATCTCATGAATGATGGATATCTTTATATAGTGTGGAATTTATATTTCATATTTCAATTGAAAAAATAGATGTTTTCTTATGTTGAAGGAAGTTCATAATATTCCAAGACTTTAGAATAACATTATTTCAATCAGAAAATTGGATGAATCTAGATATGGAACAAGATTTGCTTATAGAGTATGTAAAATCACATGGGGATCTCTTGTCATAGATACAGGTGAAAATTATATAACATTGTATCTAATCATAAGGGAAGTATGAGTTACAATTTCTTGAATTTCAATAATCATAAATTTAGATATGAAGCACTACTGGCTTGCGAACCTTAGTGAGAAAGGTATGAAGACTAGAATAAAAAGGAATATTGGAGATGAAATATTTAAACATCAAAATTTTAAAGAGTTATATACTCAGTGAGAAGTAGAATGTGACTTTTAATATGACCAAAAAAATATAGAAAATTTGAAATCTAGAGCTTCTAAATGAAGATGTTTAGGTACCTACCCTAGTGAAATATCTCATAGGTTCACAATTATTTATGAAATTTATTGATGACTCCACAAAGAAATTATAGATATATTTCTTGAAACATAAATTTAATGTGTTTGAATTATTCATACAATGTAAATATATGGTTGAAAGAGAGAAAGGTTGTAATTTGAAATTCATGAGATTGGATAATGGACATGATTATACATGGAGAAGTTTTTGGAACTTATAAAAACATAGAGAAATTAAGTATGATAAAATTATACCTATAATTCCAAGAAAATGTAGCATATCTAAATATATGAATCAACCATTTATGGAAAGGGTTTGGATAATGGATCCTCATTCAGGGATGGCCAAAACCTTTAGGGTGGAAGTAGTTGGTACCATAGAATACCTGATAAATTGGATCCCCTCATCACTAATGGGACATGAATTATATTCTCTATAAATAGTAAAAATACCAGATTTAGCTTATCTCAATTTTCTCATAATTATATCCTATGCACATGTGGATGAAAAAGACATTGTTAAGATATAAGAGAAGTCTTATCCATATTTCTTTATAGGATATGGAGATAAATAACTCATATTTCAACTTCAAAATGATGATAAAAATAAGTCATCAAAAGTAGAAATGTTCTCTTCAATGTTAATGTTTTATAGAAGGACTATAAATTGAAGGGTAAGAAAGTTGAAGATAAATAATCAACTTCAATTCAAGTTTATCTGAATTGAACTGTTAAAAGATCAAAAATTATTTAGAGTTCACATGGATATGAGTCTATCAAATGTTCACACATTCTGAAGAAAATATCAAAGGGAATCATAGAGGGATCAAGGATGACACCAATGAAATATATTCATGAAACCTAAATAACTAGTGAGACTCATTCCAGAGTTCCTAGTAATGAAATTATTGTGGTTTCAATTCATGAAAGATTAGAACCAAGAGTATAATTATGGAGGTCCACAAGAGTCAGGTGGCCAGTATAATGGTATAAATCTAACCTAAATTACATAATTTTAATGGATGAAGGAGAACCAGAAATCCCATAATTAGTACCTAGACTTGGTGATTCTGGTGGTTGGTAGTATTCCATGTAAGAGGAGTTGAATTCACTTCACAGGAATAACTCCTAGTCACTAATGGATTTTCCCACTAGAAAGAGGACCCTTGAAAACAACTGGGTTTTAGGGATAAAAGTTGAAGATAATAGAGGTACATGGTATATGTCCAGGTTGGTGGTCAATGGTTTTTATTAGGAGGAGGGAATTTACATATCTGATATTTTTTCATTGGTAGTTAAACATACTACCATCTAAACCATGAACAACTTGGTTTCTTTTGAAGGGTTATATCTTTATAAATGGATGTAAGGATGGGTTTTCTTCATGAGTATGTAGAGGAGTAAATCTATATAAATCAACCTATTGGTTTTGTGGATAAACATCATCAATATTTCATGTGTAAAATTAAGAAAAATCTATATTTATCGAAATGGTCACCAAGGTAGTGGAACCAGAATTTTGACTCATTCATGGAGGATAATGGTTTCATGTAAAATAAATTATATCATTGTTGATATAGGAAGGATTATAGTGATATGAATTTCATCATTATACTATTGTGCATGAATGACATGCTTCTAGTGGGTTTATCAATCAAATAAATCTAGGAATTAAAGATGGACTTTTTAAGGAATTTTGAAATTAAAGATCTCATAGATGTGAGTAAAATCATAGTCATGATGATTGATTGATCTAATAAGAATGTGAGTTTAGTTTTATCTCAAAAAAAGTATGTTTGGAAGATCATAGAAAAATTTATGATGACCAGATGTAATGTTGTGTCGAATACACTTGTAGGACACTTCAAACTTTTTGAAATAACAAACATTATGAATAACAAATTGGCTAATAACATTTTGAGAATATTGTATGCATCAGTAGTGAGATGTATCATGTATTTAATAGTGTAAACTCAATTAGATATTTCCCATGCAATGTGAGTTCTAAGTCCATTCATGTAAAATATAGATAAATTACATTGATAAGTGGTGAAGTAGATCATGATATATCTCAAATGAATGGAAGATACATCCCATTGGAAAGATGTGAAGTGGATCCTGATATATCTCAATGGAATAGAAGATATAGACCTTTTATTCATTGATGCTAATTTGTTTGTTGGGTAGGGGGAGATTGTGACTCACACAAAATCATAACTTAGAATGTATTTACTTTAAGTGAAACTGTGGTTAGCTAGATGTTAAGACTATAATTGGTGATTACACTCTCTGTAATAGATGCAAAATATGTTGTTCCATCTAAAAAATGTAAGGAAATGGTATGGTTGAATCCTATAATTGAGGAGCTCAGAAGTATATAGAAAAGTTCATCACTCTATTGCAATAGTTAGAGTTTGATACATTTGGCCAATAATACATTTTATCATGAGAGGAAAAAACACATAAATATAATGTCCCATTACATATGAGAGTTTATTTAAGATGAAGTATTGGGATTGTAGAAGATAATAAGATGACATAATCTGGAATATGTTTTCACCAATACATTAGTTCAGGAGAGCCTAATAACACATTTTGCCTCAGTTGGACTTGGTTGAATTGAAGGAGAATAGATAAATGTTGTATATAGTGGATGTATAGAGGGTGGTGTCTACAAAAATGTTGGATGATGTCATGGGATCCTTGAAGTATTCATCAAGTGGAATATTTTTAGGATTTTAAAGACTCTTTAAGTGTTAGGGTAAATTTATCATAAGGAGAAACTTTATAGTACCATTCATCATTATCACCATAATATCAATAGGATTTAGTGGTTTGGTAGTGGTGTTGTCAGAAGTTCATGAACTTTCGATGGTTTCTCAGCTTGGTGGTCAGTTCACTAGAATTTCGGTAGCTCTTACAATTACCAATAGGAGGCATATATTGTTTCAATTATTCTTGGAATAGACTTTATGGGAAAATATTAAGGTACTGGGAGCATTTTTATTCTACCATTCATAATCATTCAAACCAATAAAAGTTAGATGATGTTTTTGGTTTCACAGTACAATAGATGGACACCTGATAATATAGGAATTTGGTGCTGCTAGATGATAGAGTTGGACCCTCTATAATAGGGGGTGAGAAAACTTTGTTGAGTTTTTGAATGATTATATGATCCAGTGATCTATAGGGTTTTCTATTCACTGCTGATTTTAACATTTTCACTTAAAAGGAAATGAAAAATTGTGATTCTTCTCTCCATGGATGTAGGATGAATTTTTGAACCACATAATACCTTTTTGTGTTCTTTTACGTGATTTTAGTTATGTTCCATATTCTAGATGATTTTTTTGTGAGTTTGAGTAAACATGGTTGAGTTAGTGAAACTCAAGTTGATAATTAGGGTGAAGACTTTTCTTTCTAGTTCTAGTACTTTGAAATTATGAGGATTTCTTCAGGAGATCTTTTTCTATTGGTGTGATATTCTAGTGATGAACTATTTATAAACTTAATTTCATAAAAGGTTGTCTAATACCATTTACACACATTGTAGATAAAATTTTGTATGTTTATTATCATTTATTTAATATTTGTTTTTAAAAAGAAATATTTTATAATTAATTCTATAAAAATGGTGAAAATCATGTCAATTAGTTTTTTAGTTTGTTTTATCACATTTTTTAAATGATTTTATTTTACTTTAATTTAAATTTTATGGGGATTTTTCAAAATATACTTTTCAAATTTTATAGAATTGTTAATGAGAGTTATTTTTTATTTTATATAGACACATAGATAAATAAAATTATATTGTGTATTTATCTATAGATTTTAATTTCAAAAAAGTGTTTCTTTACTAGTACCCCCACTTGTGCACTTTCCTGATATGAGATAAATTGTAAATAAAATAAAATTTATATTTCTCTATTAAAACATATAGGAAGATGAATTATAGGAAGAAAATGGAAAAATAAATATTATTTAATAAATAAAATGAAACCAAAATATCTAAGTTTCAGTGATCCATAAAATAGTTAGTGACACTTTAAAATTATAGAAAACAGTTAAACGTATAATTTTACATTTAGTCAGTTTATTCAATCATTCTTTTAATCTTTAATTATTGTATATAGAATTTAATTTTAATATTCATTGATGTTGAATTGCATCCTATGCAGTCAGTTTTGACTTTTTCTCCTTAATCAAATCGTTCTTCATTAAAATTGTGTTTTAATTGTCTCTTCAAGGAATATGATAAGTAAAATTTTAGTCAATGGTCATAGAATAAACTAAGAAAAAAATTAGTAGTAGTTAAATAATGTGAACATAGTGAAGTGTCACCTATAATGTAACTGTATAGTATAAATATAGGGGTATAATAACTCAGTAAACCCTCACTTTTATTTTAATTATAGAAATGTTTCTAAATTATACATAGAAAATGCATACTATTAATTGAAAACTATTTAAACTGAATTTGTAATTCATTTTTATATAGTTTCAATTCAATAATTCAATTTTTCACTTATGTTGTATAACCATGTTTCATAAGATAAGTGTATAATTAATTTTCATACTATATTCATAACTCATTTTCATAACACAAATTCATACAAATTAAACTATCTTCTTAATTCATTTAAATACAGTTAGAATTGTATGCATAATTAACTATCCATACACTTTAATTTTGATATGGATTAATTTATGTAATTCATATTCTTACAATGTCAATAATAAAATGTATATATGATTTTTATATTTTGATTGCATTAATTTTTTGCATAATTAATGTGCATAACATATTTTAACAGTGTAAACATAATTCATATTCATATTTCATTATGATACACTTTAAAATGTATGCATAATTCATTTGCAACTAGTTTTAACTATATTCATAAGTCATTATCCATACAGTTGAAGTTGTATATAGTTTTATTTCCATAATTCATTTGCATATAATTTTAATAATGAAACATATAAAATTTTTCTTTATGGTGGTTTTCCAAAATGTAAATATTTTCATTCAATCTATATACTTTAGAATGTTGGATAATGTTATTTCAAAACTATAATTTATAAATACAATCTAAATATGGTTTTAATGTTTCCTACTATTTTTTATAAACAATGTACTTTTTTATCACTTTAATTTCACATATTTGGATGGTATCTCAATGGTTTCACTTATATTTTTTCATGAATAGTTTGAATGTAATCTTCATTGTATTTTAAACATTATGCATAAATGTATTTACAAATAAATTGTAAAATAATTAATTATACTACAATGAATTGAATGTACTCATAAAAACAAAAATATATAGTGAAAGTTATCCCTTTAAATGAGTTTTTAATGAAAAAATATATGATATATGGATTAAATTATTACATACATTGGGTAAAAAGATAACGTTTATGTAGCGCTTGAGTCAGTTGTTTGTGATATTGTATCATAAGAAAAACCATGTAAGGAAATCAATAATAAAGAAGTTAGATTGAATGAGTTCTAGTATTTGTATGAACATTACATATTTATATCTATCCTACAATTGAAAATCTTATCTTTTTAAAATAAGTATGGGGGCTATACTTTAAGTTGGTTTGAAGAATATTCAAAATATCTAATTTATAAAACATTGTCCATAATGAAGACAACTTTAAAAAAATTATTCTAAATGTTGTTATTTGTTCAGTATATTGAATTATGATATTTTAACTTTGAAAAGAACTATTTTATATTTGAATAAACTCAGCTCGGTAGGAAATCAAAACTCATCATCATCCTAAATGTTATAAATTTTCTTTCATTAAAAATTTCACACATATATGATAATGAAACCAGATTTATAGTCATTTACCCAAATCAACATATCTCGTAGCTCTAAATTCGTTTGTAATATAAGTTGCATGACCTTTTTTTAAAATATAACAATTGATATAGATCCATAATTATCTATAAATAATAGTTGGACTTGCTATTTGAGAAAATAAATAATCAAGTTAGATAAATCTGAAATTTATATAAAAAATTCCAACCTTCACTTTATTTGTAAAACACCATACTATTTGATAAAATATCATGTATGATATAAATTTGATTTTCCTCTATGTTGTAATAATATAATTTAATATAGTTGATAGTGCTGTGTGCAATTTTTTTGCTGTAAATTGTTATAACGGTATTTAAAATTTGATGATGTTATTAATACAAAAGATTGTTGTGAGAAAATGTTAGTAATATAATAATGTGAAGGTTATTAAAACCTTTAGTATAATATTATATTTTAATATAAGCATATAATTTTATAAATAATACCTTTTAATAGTCAATATTGATGATACATTATAGTTATAACACCAAACGTTTTCATTCAACTAATCTTCCTTTTTTCACAAGACATGCATGGTTCTAAAAATTAGTTGTAGTTTCTTTGAATTTTTCATATTATAGCCATTGTGGATCACTTTATAACTTGTAATCCAAAAAATGAAATGTAAATTGGGGTCATTTTTGAACTGTAATTATGATGAGAATGGATTAATAATTTTATTTTCAGTAATGAAATTCATGACTAACCTTTTTGCATGATTTAATTTTTGTTAGAGTTTTATTATTATCAAAATTAGGGAATAATGCTTCAGATGAAATTTCAGTTATAAATGATAGTGTTCTCATGTTGTCACATGATTTTTTATGCCTTTTCATCATCCTTATCGGTAATTTATTTGAATTAATCAATTTTCAAAAGTAACAGCAATGTTAATGTATGAAATTGAAATTGTAAACAGTTATAGTCACAAATAGTTAATGGTAAATGAATACTCAATATAAGTACATTTTTAGCATCATTTTATGTTAATATATAGTAAGAAATTATTTATTTAGTAGTAGTTTAGTGTAAATACATCCTCATATAGTATGTTAAAAAAAGGGAGACAATATACAAATTAAAAGTCAAATTTTGAGATGAGTTGGAAAAAACATCACTTGTTTCTAAAAGAATGAACTATAGGAATATATGGATTGATATGAAGATTTATAGAATTCAAAAATATCATATAAATAACTATGTTTGAATTAAAATAAATATGAATTAGATAATTTTAACTAATTTCTATTTTTTATTTAACAGCATAACATTTCATATGGATTGAATCTAAAAATTACATACTACTGATATGATCTCCACAAACAAATTATAAGATAAAAATATTATATGGATTTGTTTCATATTTAGTAAGTCTAGTAAGTTGTTCAATAAATTCATCCCACAATTTTTATCTAATTGTTACTTATAAATAACATTTAATTAGAAATGAAATATATCAAATAATAGTAACAAAAAAGGAATTTCTGTTTGGAATATGAATTTGAAACTACCTATCATCCATCAGACTAATTTTCATCCTATTTTTATTTTTCCCCCATGCATATATTGGTTGATTCAGATGTACCTCACCAATAAAATCTAAAATTAAATTCTCATTAAATAAACTATGACATAATAATAATAAAATTCTATTCTTTTATAAGTTGATAAAATTGGAAGGAAAATACATTTGAAAAATTATCCAAACACCTTCTTTTTTTATTTCATAAAATGGAATGAACTTGAATTTGAAATGTGGTAGTTGTGATTCACTGGGTCTTATATGAGTTCCCTATTTTAAAATTATTTTTTACTTGTCACTTATTACTAAATTGTTTCCTTAATTTCCACTAAACTTGAAATTTTGTATTATATAACATAGTCCTTCATGTAGAATGGATTTTTAAATTATTATAAGGTATCATCCACTAAATATCTCTTAAATTTTTGTTTATTTCAAGTATTAGTGTAACTCATAGGTTAAAACTAATAGTGTAAAAAGTGGTAATTAACTTAAAATAAAAAAAATAGATAAACATGGATAATGTGAACAGAATTATGATATTTTCTATTGTACAATTTTCATTTAATGGTAAAAAATGAATAAAAAATTTAGGTATTAAGATGGTTATTATGGTTTTAGTATAGAATGAATATTTTTCTTAAAATTCATACTCTTAATTCATAATTATAAAAGAGATACTTTTGTATATTAGATAATAAAAGTACATAGTCATACATTAAAATGACTAAGTATTGAGAAATCATATATGTACATCATACTCAATACTATTTATAGTTGAGTTAATATTATTTTTTTATAATTTTTGAGTAAATTTTATAATATATAAATTTCATTTTCATTAGTGAGAATCAAGACAATGAAAACTATTTCATTTGAGAATTTTTAGGACTTTGTAAACCACATCTGTATAATGCGTACTTGAATAGCTCATAATCTTCAATTTAAATTTTATGTAATGGAGTATAAGAATAAACTATTTGTATAAAATCGCAATTTATAATGAAAATGGGTAACATTTTAGTGAATATAGAAAAAAATTAAAAAATAGATTAAAATAATTAACCTTGAAAAGGATATAATTTTTCATGAAATGTAATAGTTAGAATATTTTTTATAGCTAATGTAATTTTTGAAAGATTTATTTAAAAAATATTATGCATTCGCATAAATGGTTTGTTATCATTGTGAAATATAAGTAATTTCATCCTTCTTTGGTTTGTAACTCTGGATATTGAAACATATAACTGACCATGAAAAAAATAGGTTATCATAAGTATATGTCAATAGAAGATAATTATTGTCCCTAACTTTTGTCAGTAGTCATTTCAAATGAAATATTTAAAAGATATTTCCTCCTTTGAAGCTTGAATGAACACCTTTAATTTGATTGATTCATATTAATCCTTGTTATGAAATCTATTTTTCTAGAATGATTCCTAGCCAATTTTTGTGCCCCAATAACATGATCCCACAAATTTGTGACTATTAATTGGGTTCAATTACATAGTCCAAAAGATTGGTCAATATTAATTAGTAACATAACCAGTACCCCCACTTTAAGGATTAATTTATGACATGGAAACCCATATATATTAATTATATTCCAATTTTATAGTGTATATATGTTTTCTAGTGTGTCTCTATCCAAACATTCATGACATACCGAATCATAACTGAGATAAACCTTATCTTCTCCAAGAATGAAGGTTAACATGTAATCATTGAGTTATTGCCCAATATGTCGTGTTAGTGAAAAGATTTCTCATTCCTTTATGTATTGTATAAAATTCTAGTTCATTGATAAAAGGGATATGTGACATGGACAATGGAATATGTTGGGTTTTCAAATGTATTTTAAACAATATTATGGGATGAAAATATCTTGCATGCCATCATTTTATTCACTAAGCACACCATGATCTATTTTAAGAATCTAATTTGTAAAAACTTATAATTAAATAGAGTTAATAGATAAATTAGATGAAAAAAGTCTCACATTTATCATTATTTTAAGAACATGAAAATGTTTCCAAACATAATAGGATTTTATACTAGAAAATACTATATCATGTTTGTTTCTACGATGCATAACTGGAAAGATTTGTCAAAAGTTTCCACCAAAGACAACTATTTTTACACCAAAAGGTATCTCGCATATATGTGGAATGTTTTTTGACATTATATCCCCTAATATATGATTTATATCTTTAATGTAATATTTTTTAACCATTAGTACCTCATCCTAAATAATTAATTTTGTTCTATACAATAGTTCTTCCAATTAACTTTATTATTGTATATTGTAAGTAGAGTTTCATGTAACCATAATTGGAATACAAAACCAAGAGTATATTATTATCCCAATAGAGAGGAGAAAGGATGTTATACCAATTAAAGCTACAAAAAGTACAATATGTCCTTCAGAGCATAGTTGTGGAATTATTGTTTTACATAAAATATTATTCCTCATGTCTCTGTATCTATGTAAAAGAACACACCATAGTTGGGAATGTTTGATGAATTAATAATAGTGATTAGTATATATTTCTGTTCTATGGTCAATTTTCTACATAGAATAGAAAATTCTTCTCGAAGAGTTTCCTCATCATAATTTTTCTCTAATACAAAAAAACTATTTTCAATTAATGTAGTAGATGAATATGGGAGATAAATTAGAGGATAATTTTTCAATGATTTACCATTTTAGTGAAGCATGTTATCAATATCCAATAATTCATATTGTTGTAATTGATGATATGTGAGATGTAATTCTATTTTGATAACTTATTATTAGATCTGGATTGAAAAAATTAATATCAGAAAAATATGTATGCAATATGGAAATAACTTTAAATTGAAGTCAATTATTATTGCATGTAATACACTACATTATGAAATTTTCAACTACAGATAGTACAGATATACTCATCCTAGTTATTATGTTATTATTCCAAAAGAAATCAATGTTTCCATACAACAAAAATTACATTAACATAAATGTATGCATGCTTGTTAAAGAATATGCACATATATGTAATAGTGTTGACTATTGAATATGCATATGGTTGTAAAAATAATGATACCACTATATTTATATTGGTGTAATTAAAACTATGTATTCTATAAATAAATTATATGTATATTGTAATCATTGTAAAAATATATATACATTGATTGCATATTTAAATAAACAGATAGTATTCAATATATGCATGATGTAATTGCATAAAAGTTTGAACATTAAATAGTAATGGGGGGGAACATAGTATGTTATAACATACTTCATAAAGTATACTCTACAAGTACTGGTTCGTTCCATGTGAATAAATTAAGTGCATATTGTATGTGTAAGATATTTCAAACATGTAATAAGTATGAGTGACATCTTTGTATTCAATGACATACTTCATATAATGTAGTCTACAAAATTGGGTGGTTTCCATGTAAAAGAATGGATGCATAATCTATGTGTAAATATGTAATTTATTTTAAATAGTATATGTATAAGGTTTAAAAAAATTCTTATCTTACATATAGCAGTTGAGATACAGTTTTTAAGTCATTACATGATATATAGAGATGTTAATTGTTATTTGAATGGAAAAAAACTGAAGACAGTAATAATGACCATCATGATACTCCAAAAAAACATAAATAGTGATTTAATTTTGATTTATAAAAAAAAAGTCACATCTCACAAGTCCATGCATAAAACTAAGAGCATATGAAAAAAGTTGTAACTTCAATAATTCACATATATGAGTATAATTATAAACATATTGATAAAACAATATATATATATATATATATAAATCTTCAATTGTAATCTACAACTACTCTAAATGAATATTAAGAGGCATGGAAGGCATGTTGATTATGCAAGAGGATTACTTTCATGGGATATTAAATACATACATGTGAATGGAAATTGGGAAAGTTAAATGGATATATTTTGTTCAATTATTTAAATAAATAGAAAATTGTATGTATACAACATATATACCATTTGTATAGTGATTTTAGTGCTAGACATATAGTACATAATATTTTTAGACTTTATTTAGCATGTAACTATAGTTATTCTGAAATAAATTCATTGAAATTGTAAGAAAAAATTATATATATGAAAATATTTAAACAATAATCTTAAATGTTATGTTATCATGAATTTGTAAGTTGGACATCGAGCTCTTAGTTGTATGAAAAAAAACATATATATATACACGATTATGCATACACGCACAAAATTATTTATTTGAGAGTATTTATACTACAATAATTTCTATTATAAAATTATCAAATGAAGAAACATGTGATAAGAATATGAAAATAAATACTCTATGTGATTTTTATTTTCAAGTACTCTTAGGGAAACTATATAGAAACAACATTAAGTAATCTTGTATTAAAAAAATCATATAACTTAGAATTATAACCTATTTTTCTGAATATATAAAATATCTTCAAACAATAGTTTCTATGTGTTACACCAAACATGGCATGTTCAAGATACAATGTTTGATAATTAAAACTTAGCAAACAAACTGTGCAAGGAATTCCTTATAACCCACAATAAAGCCTCTATAATAAGCTAAATGAATTATGCATCATCACTAAGTAATCCCAAGTCATAGTAAGCTTCTCAAAATGTATGAAATATTTTATGATCTAAAATCAGGATATCATCATTAGAAGTTGTACCACTAACATTAGTGAGCAATATTCTACGATAATACATTTATCCGATTATAGGAGGAACATGATGTAATCTACCAATAAAAAAACCTCACATTCTAGGATACTATTTCTATTATCAAGAGTTGTAATAAAATTATAGAGAATTATATATAGGTGAAATGATGTTCATCAGGGCAAGTTTCATTTTCTTCAAACCATGAGTTGAACATAGTTTGTGAGATTTTTTTTTGACAGAATATCATCAATTTTGGCTCTATATATTTAAGTTGTATTTTTTTCACCAGGAAAGTGGAAGTACAATATTTTTATTAGAGAAAACATGTATTGGATGTCATAACTATATATTTTGTAGGCTTCCTCACATAGTGAAATATATCAACAGTCATAATAAATTTTAATCTCATCTACCTATTTCTATTCATCCTCTATATTTTAAAATCCGTAAAGAGTGGTTGTGACTCAGTTTTACTCTTTATTGATGTATTTAAATATATATTTTATTGACTGTTATTGATTATATATTTCAATGTCGAGGTGTGTCAGATATCTAACCAAAAGACTTATTTTATAGGGTACAACATAACAATTTTCCAACTCAATACCATTCTTTGATATTGTTTGGTCATTATCTAGTCTCTGGTATGTAACATATCCATCCTCATCCAGAATCAAAGTGTCAACAGATTTTTTGTAAAATATTTTTAACACCTAAATTTTTTTATTAAAGTCATTCATGGGTTATTGACACCACAAGTTCCATTAATCGTGAAGTTCTTTACACAATTATATAATTGAGGTTTCTCTCGCTTATCCAGTATTTCAGAAAATAATATTTGATTAATAGTGGAAACTATGGAAAGTTTATGTGTAGAGTCAAGGAATAAAAGTATATGAATATGAGGTGACCCATGTTTTTTAAATTCAAAGGTATAAACAACTATATAAAGAAAGAAAAAACAATTAGTTAAATAATTTTCTTTAAAAAACATTCTATGAAGACATGTAAGAAATAATTAAAAGTTTACAAATAATACATGCTTGATACTTTCCAAAAAAAATCCATCTTTTAAATATTTCATTAAATTTTCAACCTTGATATTGAAAACTCTTGAACATATATGGAGGAATCCCTTTGGATTAAGGTTTTAAATTTTAAGAAAGCATGTAATCTCAATCCAACAAGGATTTCATGTGAAAGTGAGGAATAAATTTAGATAAACATTACAATTAAAAATGTCCATTGAAACATGATAAATGAGAGGTTTTCTGATTCAACCATTGTATACACATCAAATATAAATTTTTTGTATGAGTCATATTTAATTTAAGAGTATTGAAAGTTGATTTGGTCTAAATTTTATATGGTATAAAAAATTATCTCTCACTATAACTTTGTGAAATTTTTAAGATATGGAAGAGGAAGTGTGATAAAAATTATTAGAGTTCCATTTTTACTAGTGAAAACAATTATGGGGTATTGCAACAGAATATATAGAGGATGAAGTTCATTTATACATCGTAGGTCACCCATTTTTGTTTGTATTATTATATCTATATCCTCATTAAGATATTTTATATCACCAACTATGGGTATTGTAATTTAGGATGTTGTTGGTATGTTGTGTGTATGTGAATCCACTCCCCTTCATCTAATTATCCGTAACTTCAATGTTGGGCCGGTATTGGTATTCAATAAATTTATTGTGGTTCCAAAATGATGAATTAAGGGATTTAATTCATCAAACAAGATTATAGATTTTCCATGATGAAGGGGTTAATAGTATAATTGATTTGATTTTTGTTTGAGATAGGAAAAAAATTAAAGAATTTGTAATTTTTAAATATCAATAAATAAATGATAAATGTATAGAATATACATTTTAAAATCACTTGAAAAATTGGATTTTGTTTTGTACATCATTTGAAGTGTCAAAAACATAGAGTTGTAAAAAAAATAGGCTTTCACCAGTAGGTGGAAGTAAACTCTCAATATGGTGATCATTTTAACCATTGAGCCTGTAAATATAAGGACTAACTCCATTTTAAAAGTGTTATAAATTATTCCCCCATTAATATAAAAGTGAACATTTTGTTTTATAAGTGGATAAGATCGTAGGATTTTCTTACATAATTATAATTATTATTAAAAATGAGGGATATAGGGTATTCAGATAAAGTATCATGGTCACATGTATTGATTTTACTAAGGGAACAACGTAATTAAACTCTAAGATAATTTATTCATTTGTTTCATTTAACACTTTAATCAAAAAACAACATATAATATAAATACATGCAATAGTGGTGAGGATTATCGATATCCAAGAAATATTTTTGTAGTAAATTTTTATTAAGTATATAAAGTAAAAAATAAAACTAAAAACATAGATTTAATAATGTAGGTAATAATTTGTTCAACTACTATGAATAAATCCCCATGTATTTCCATATATGTTCAGGCAAAGAATATATTTTTCCATGAGTAATATACAATGAATATATATAATATTAAACATTGAAAAAAATTAATAACAGCTGAAATATGATAGAAATATATTCGTACATTGAATAAATAAATAGTAAATAAGGTCATTCCATCTTCACCGTCGCTATTCAGTCCATTTTCTAAATTTCTTAAAAAAGTTTTCCTACAATTCAACTATAAACTAGCAGAAAAACTATTTACAATGTCGCATTTATCACACTAATTATATAGAACCGATGTTAAAATATGTGAATATTTATTTTTCATGACATTTTTTCATTAATGGATGTGGAAAATACATTTTTCACGTCGTTCATATAAAAAACGACATGAAAATGTTAATCCACCACTCTTTCATGCGTGTTCTACAATTTAACCGATGTGAAAGATAAATTTTTTATGTCATTTATATTATAACTGACGTGAAAAACTATATATTCATGTCAGTTATAATATAACCAATGTAATAAATCTTTTAAAATTTTATGAATCAATAGAGGGTTCAATTATTGGACTTACATTATCATGATATGGGTCTTGTTTCTCTATCATCCAAGCCTTATCTCCCTCGTTTCTTCGATCTGATGGTCCAATATCACATTACGATTTTAAAACTCCCTCAGGTTTTTTCAGCCTCATGTTACACATCGAATATAGATCTGAATTAATCATCACACATTGTTGTTTATATCTTATCAGTAATTCTTTGGCATGGAATATCTACCCGATGATTATTTGATTAGGTGGACATCATTCTCACATTACCATCTTCATACACTCAAGTTTTGTCAACTTCAACATTGCGTGTTCAATTCTAGATCTACTCATCTCCAACTAGATCACTTGAAGGTTTGAATATCTTTTACAATGTGTTAATTAGTTGTTCCTGATTTTATTTATAGTATGAATTAGTTATTCTTATACAATATATTTTTCCTTGTTTGTATTACTTTAAAATTATTTTATAGAATATCTCATGCTAAGGAGTACTATTCAGGAGACAAGATAGGTGGATCTTGTGTGTTTCTATATTTTCATTAAGTTCAATGAGTTGGGTTTTAAATTAATTAGGTGTGGATATCACAGTGGGTTTATTTCAATTCTGATAAAGTTGGTGCATGGGAGAGTTGAAAAATTATTTTTAATGTAATTATACATCATGAGATGGGTTTCCTAATGGATTCTTTTTAATAGATGACATGTGTGTATTGTAGAATGTAATTGTATTTTTTATTAAAAATTGGTTGGTATGGATCAATCATGGGTGTTATAGATCTATGAAGAGTTTAAAATTTATAATTATTAGTGAAAAAAATTTGCAATGGATGATCAAGATAAGGGGAATTATCATTAATGCTTCTTATTTATGATAATACCTATGGTGTGGACATTATTATGGGGCGATTCCATTATAGGTTAATAAATTTAGTGGGAGATTTAATTCCTCATATAGAAGTAAGGGTGATTTGATAAATGGGACTCATATGAGAATTTTGAGACTATGGGCATCATTAGGTGGTGTTTTTATGCATGATCATGTTTTTCAATGGTACTCTAGGGAATTTCAAAAGGGTTGAATGGGTGATGGGTCTACTTTTTAATGTAGAAGAGAAACTAGTTACCCAGGTATGGAATAATATGTATCATATGAATTCCCATGAAGCAAGGTTTAATGTGTCGTTTTTTTAACTAGGACTCAATTTATGATTTGAATATATTGTTAATTACAAAATAGAATAAATTTTTTATTTTTATAAATAATTAATAATGAATTAGTTTTTATCATTCTCTATATTATTTTGTGGACTGTATATTATTTTATTGATATCATTGTACATATTTTTTAATAATTTTAGAAGTTTATATTCATTTATTTTTACTTTAGAAATTTTTGAAATGAATCTATTTTGTAATTCCTTATACATGAATGAATTTTCTCATAAAATGTTTCTATTTTACCTCCCATGTTTTCATTCTTGGTTTTCTATATTTTTTGATGTCATTTATAATCTCTGTATTTTTTGATGTCATTTATAATCTCAATATTTTATAATTTACTCCCTTTATTTTTTATATTTATTTTTTGATATTTTTTATAAATAATAATGAATTTAAGTTGGATTAATGCACCTTGAATAGGTGCTGAATATGAGGAAGGAGTCGATGATTTTTTAGAATTTTATAAATGAAATGTTCCAAAAAAATGACATTTTTTATGTCTATGCCTGAAATATTTAAATTTGAAGAATTTGGAAAGCATAAAGATCAAATATCATTTAATTTTTCACAGTTTTAATTTGAGTTACAGCCCTTGGATTGGGAATGGTGAAACCGAGCAGAATTTCGAATCTATTGATTGTAGTGCTTTGTAAGATGATAAATCTGATCAACTTGATGAAATGATTTATCATATTTAAGTAGATTCAATTGATAAACAACTGAAAATTGAGAATTTATATGGTGATGCTGAAAAATACATTGTATTAGGGTTGTATGTGTAAGTTTTGGGCATATCAGAAGCGTGCGATGGGTATGGGACCTACTTTTCTTTTTTACATAATTGATGATAAATCCAAGATATATACGATGATAAATACTATGATCCACAAAATTTAATAAAATAATTAGGCAATGGATAATTATGTCGAAACCAGAGAGAGGATCGTCACATATTTTTTATAATTAATTTAATTAAATAAATAATTTCCTTTAAGGAATTATTTCTTCATTGATGAATCTGGTGACCATTCTATGATCTACCATCATTGTGTTGTAGAAAACAAGTGTAGATTTCCTCTAGTGGTGATCCACACGTGTTCCAAAAATCTCTAGACATCACTAAAGGAATCCCCTGGTGTTATAACGGTAGATCCTTACGCTTGCGTCGTCCCACTTTGATTGCTTCAAGAACCTCTTCAAAATCATTCTCCTTGATCTGGAGAAGGATGATTGTTCTCTATTATTTGAAGTGTTCTTGGAGAATATAACTCTCTATTCTTGAGAGGATTCTCTAAATCCATTATGAACAACCAATAAAAATGAATTGTCTCAGTGAGAAAATAACATAATTGTGTATTTATATTTCTATGATTAAAATAAAATAATTACACAAGTGCCCTTAATTATTTATTTAGTCCTAGAAAAACCCCATGTTAAATAATAATAATAATAATATCATTTCTCAACATGTGCATAAATTGTGAATTAAAATTAAATATTATTTAATTTAATAATATTCAATATTTATTATTTCTCACCAGACCATTAAACTCGATCTACTATTCCCATATAGAATTTATTCGACCTTGAATAATGTCTATTTATTTATTAAATAAATATCACTGTATTATTTTCCAATAAATAAATAAATACTATGTTCACTAAATAGAAAATAAATATTTATTACATATTCCACTCACATTATATTCTCTCAAATAACTGGTGATGGAATAAATGCGATCAAGCATGCATGAATAATTATTAAACCATGATCGGGAATAATATTTATTCAACTTATTAAATTATAAATAATAATATATTATTTAACTGATATTCTTGATACACTTAGTGTGTGACCTTCTTGGCCACTTTATCAGTGGCATTAGGTGAAGCATCCTAAAGTCCGTGGTTATCATCTAGCAACAAGACAAGGCACCCATAGAGAAAGAAGTTAATTCTATAAGGACATGTTACCTCATATGGATGCTTAATGTGTAATATAATCTCTTTAACTTGATATCTCTAATCAAGAAGGTTGTATTCTAGTGCCATCAACCTATGTGCTCGATTTCTCTTTCTTTGAATTTCCAAAAATTGAACTTTCTTATAGAAAACCATGGCCATGGATTTATTTAGGCTATATCATTTCCATCAAAGGGGATAAGATATCAACTTCTGTTAAAGAACATAATGGATAAATCCTTTATCTTATTATTCATTAATGCAATATTAATCATGATGCACCCAACATATCCTACCTTTCCAATAACATCTATCATCACGGATTTTTTCAATACATCAAAGTACATGACTCATGATATTCATTAATAATAATCATAAATTCTAAGGTCTAATACACATGTCCTCAAATATGAACATCCAATGACACATATAAATATGGATTTCCTACTAGTGGGTCTCATTCTCATAATATCCTACTGGATATTACCAAGGGCGTACACCATGATAAGGTTCCTCAAAGTACTATGAGTCTCTACCCCTGATAGAATGTATCATTTGTGTCTCTAAAATGATATCATCTAGCTATAGAACATTTATTCAAGAATAGTGTCATAGAACTTTCAAGTTCTCATCATATCAGGGAACTACTATGACCTTTTAGTGTGACAACTACTCTTAGGACATTATCACATACTATGTCATGCATAAGAACAATCATGTTGTGATAATTAATTTATTAATATTCAAAACCATGAATAAAATTTATCATAATGTACATAGAAGATTTTTCTAGGGCACCAAATCCAACAGAATCCCAATTGCACTAGATCCAACAACTAACAACCTTAGTCTGCTAGCTCTCACATGATATTCATGCTCTTATTGAGATAGGCCTTTATTCAAGGGGTCTGCCACATTCCCTTCCATGGGTACTCTGCTTACTGCAAATTCAACCCTCTAATAGAAATATTTCAAGAGGTGATACTTATGGAGTATGTTCCTTTTCTATTGGTGTGACCTTATCTCTTTGGAAAGAGCCACCACTACAGTATTATCACATTACAATCTAATAGGGTCTTTACTGTTAGGTACCACGTCATACTCTAGGTTAAAGTTCTAAATCCAAACAGCTTCATTAGCTACATAAGAAGTTGTTGTATACTCAGAATCCTTTGTAGAATCAGCGATAACTGGCTACTTTGAACTCTTCTAGCTCACAGTTCCTCCATTGATATTGAAAACATATCCTGATTAAAATTTTTGATCATTTTAATCTGTCTAAAAACTAGCATCATTATAACCCATGATGACCAGCTCCTTGTCTCCTCCATACAGTAGGAATATATCCTTAGTTCTTCTCATATAATTAAGGATAGCCTTAAAAGTTATCCAATGTTATTCTTAGGGATATTCTTGATATCTTAATATCATGATAAATGTGTAGGAAACATCAATTATAGTACATAACATGGCATACATGATGGATCCTATCGCTAAAGCATGTGGGATCTTACTCATTCTCTCTTTCTCATATTGTTTCTAAGGATAAATTTTCTTAGAAAGATGTAAACCATGTGACACTGGAACCAATCCCCTCTGGGATTGTTCCATACTAAATCTTTTTAGTATCTAGTCAAAATATGTACATTGACTTATTCCAAGCAACCTCTTGGATATTCTATGAATGATCTTGATCCCTAGAATATAGGTTGTTTCACCTAAGGTCTTTATGGAGAAACATTTTTTTAACCATTCCATAACTGACTGTAATACTGGTATGCCATTTCCAATAAGTAATTTGTCACCAATATATACTACTAGGATAATGACCGAATATCCAATAAACCTCTTGTAAACACATATCTATCATTTGTTATTAATGAAACCAAATTCGTTTATGTATTCATCAAATCAAATGTTCTATGAATTGTATGCTTACTTCAATCCATATATTGATCTCTGTAACATTTAAATCTTCTTTTCATCACCTAATGTCACAAACCATTCTATTTGTGTCATATAGACATATTCATGAAGGTTCCTATTAAGGAATGTATTTTTGACATCTATCTTCTAAATCTCATAGTCATGGTAAGTTTCTGTAGCAAGTAGAATTCTAATGGATTTAAACATAGAAAATGGAAAAAAGTTTTCTTCATAGTAAATTCCTTAGCATTGTTTAAACTCTATCCACTATCCTTGCTTTATTGGTATTTACTTTAACTTCTATGTCCATTTTCCTCTTGAATATCCATTTTCATCCAATGGCATTACATCAATTGGTGCATTGAATAGAACCCATTTTGGTTTTGATACATGGAATCCATTTTAGAATTCATGGCTTCTTTCCATCTTATAGATCCTAATCTCTCTACTACCTTCTTGTAGGATATAGGTTCATTGTTTTCAACCAGCAATGATTCACTGTATTCGGTTACTAGAAAACTATATCGCTCTAGTTCTCTTACCTCTATTACACTCCTATATAGTACTTGTGTTTCAGAAACTACCTCTTCTATAGGGACTTGTAGAACCTTTTCCTGCTCCAACTCTTATATATCATGATCATCAACATCATCAAAGTCAATCTTTCTCTGACTATCCATTTTGAGGATGTGATCCCTCTCAAGAAATATGGATTTTCTGGTGATAATCACTTGCTTGTTTGAGGAGTTATATTGGTAGTATCTCTTTATTTCCTTGGGATACCCTATAATGATACACTTTGAGCCTCGGGGTGCTATTTTGTTGCTTGAAAAGGCCTTAACAAACACCTCGCAACCCCATACATGTGTATGCATCAAAAAGGGTTTCCTTCCACTCCATAACTCAAAGGGAATTATGTTTTCTATTTTAGTTGGACCTCAGTTTAATGTGCATGTCATAGTTTGTAATGAATATCCCCAAAAGGATAATGGAATATCGGCATGAATCATCATCGGCCTTATCATGTCTAACATGGCATGGTTCCTCCTTTTACTGACACCATTCCACTCTGGTGTATAAGGTGGAGTGAGTTTACATAGAATCCCAAACTCTCATAAAAATTCGATGAACTCTGGGTTAAGATATTCACCACCTCATCCAATCAAAGCTTTATTATCTTCTTACCATGTTGATTCTCTACTTCATTCATGAATTCCTTGAATTTATCAAAGGACTCACTCTTATAGCTCATTAAGTAGACATATCCATATATACTCAAGGCATCAGTAAAATTTATGAATTAATAATATAAACCTCAAGATTCTACTGGAAATGGTCCAAGAAATCAGTGTGTACTAATTATAGAAGCTTTGTGTTCATTTCACCCAACCCACAAAATGATGGTTTGGTCATTTTTCTTTGTAAACAAGCATTACATCTATAAAGTGGTTTTAGATCATAAGATTCTAAATAACCATCATGACAGAGCTCTGTCAAAAGCTTCCCATTTACATGAATAATCTAGTGATGCCAAAGATGGGTGTTATATGAGTTGTGTGAACATGATTCGTTATTAATTTCCAACACTTGGTTTTTGTAATTTAATACATAAATATTGATATTTAAATGTGTCATACCATAACATATGTTTTTCTTATAAAAGAAACAACTTTTATTTCCAAACTCAAAAATAATCCCATGTGTATCTTGGAATGATAAAAAAAATTATGTTTTTAGTAACTATAGATACATAATAACAATCATTAGAAAAAAAAATCATTCCTATTGGAAATGATAGGTGGTAGTTTCCAATATCTAGGGCATCCAACCTTGCACCATTAATAGCTCTCAGATCCACCTCTCCTCTAACAATCTTTTAGAATCCACTTGGTTCCAGCATTTGGATACAAATGTGAGCACCACAAGTTATATCTAATAAACAAGGTGTAGATATGGAAAGATTTCACTCGATAATGAATGTACCATTAGATTCCCATTTATTTTGGGTGCAGTCCCTCTTCCAGTGGCCTAACTTTCCACATGCAAAAAATACTGCCTCATTTTCCTTTCTCCTCCTCTGGATCTTATTCTTCTTAGAAGGACGGTGCTCAGGAGCTTCAGACCTTTTATAAGTCTTGGACCCTTTTTACATGTTCTTCCTTTTCTTATTCACCATAAGGACTTCAGGTTTATCATGCCTCATGTCCTTATCCACTTGGCGAATCAAAGTAAGAAGTTCTTAAATACTCTTCACATTATTATTTATATTGTAATTAACAATAAAAGTAGAGAAGGTATTAGGCAATGATGAAAGTATGAGATGTGTATGAAAATCATTTAGGAATTTAATCCCTAATATTTTTAGGCGTTTAATGTAGATGATAATCTTGAATACATATAATTTTCTTTCATGGTGAAGGATGACATGTAGGAGACTTTTCCACTCTTGGAAATTATTGCTGGTGAGAAATTTTTCCTTCTCAAGTATGAATCTCAATGATATGTTTGATGTCATTTTATTTTTTTTATATAAATAATATGAACATAATTTTAGTACATTATCAGATAAATTTTGAAAAATAAATAAATATTATATTTATTAGTCTCCCACTATTTTATCAAAACTCAATATCCCTTGCTATTGGCTACAAAATATTATGTTGTTTGGACATCCTAGTGAAAAGGATCCATATTCCCATTCTCATTTCCCCAAATTTGGTTTAACAAGAAACTAAAATGGTTTTAGGTAGGCATTCCAACTTCTAACTACATTAACTCATAGTTCCATGATTTTCTAAGTGGAATCCCTAGTCGTGAAATCCTTTAATTGGATTTCCTAAACCTTTGCCTCTTAGTTACACCAAGTCTTTCTTTGGAAATCAACCATTGATGTGAACCAAGTTAAGTCAACCCAAAACGTAAAGTTAAAATTCCCCAATAATTGAAACCACCCCCAACGTTGGTTGGTCATTCACTTTGAACTATGGTTTGATTATAACTAGAGTAATGGAAGGCTATACCGACTTAATATTTTATTGAGGGATTTTAGCCTTTTATGCATAAATTTCCAATTATTATCTTTATCACATTATTTTTAATATTGAGTGGATTTACTTCAGTGATTAACCATTTATTAGATAATATTTACTCACAAGCCAATTTATTTTGAGTTTTATCTTGCATTCTCATTAATTTCATTAATTATGTGATCGCGACAAAACATTCATATTGAAATAACCATGCAACATGACAGAAATAAAATAATAATGGGAATGATCCTAATCTCTACTAATGGTTAGTTTATCTAGTAGTTCATAAACTAACCATTGACCTTGGGGAATAAACACCTTCAACTGATTAAGGTTCATGTTACAACTTTCCACATGTCCACCTATGTATCTCCTTGGATTGGTTTCACCTTAGCTATGAACTTGAACCACCTCCACTAGCTTGGGAGATGAATCCTTTACATATGCCTTTTACTCACACACAGGTAAGGGGAAAAGGGGGTTTACATAAAAGAAACCATGGGTATGCAGACCCTACATAATAAGAGGAGAGAAGGAACGCTGGCCAAAAATTTAATTTCATAAGAAATTAATTCAAACTAATCACATAAAAAGGGTTGGTCTTACTCATGATCATCCCCATGCATGCAACAAATTATGTATTTAATAAAAACTACCATTAAATTAGTAGTCATTATTATTTAAGATAAAATGTGCTCAAATCAATTAATTATTATCTTTAATTAATCAATTCATTTATCTTAATTCTTATCTGAATTTCCTTAAGATTCTCATCCATTATAATTTTAAACAAATTAAATGAATTCATTTAAAATTAACTGTGTGCATAAATGTACCTTACAGGAAACATAGTGAATACCTACCCAAATCTACCCAACATGTATTATACTCATATATAGTTTTAATTTTATGATATATGGAATGCATGATTTATCACGTACTTTCATAATGTGTACTATTACATAAATTACATGATTTTTCGGTCATGTGTTATGCTTCAATGCACATAGTGTAACAACTGTAATACAAATCATTCATGATATGTAGATATACACATTACACAAATATTAATTAAATATATATATATATATATCAAAAACCTATCACATGGTTTGTGTTATCATCTTAATTACCACACGCAAGAACATGTCTCAAGGTTTACATAATATAAAAAATAAATTTTAAATTTGTGTAATTTGGTATAAGTACATGTCGCGTACATCCGATAACACGGGGTGTACGACTCTCACCATCTATTCGAGGTATATGCCTAGGGACTCGGTATGTAAGTCATACCTTAGAAACTAGAGTACATGGAATATCCAAGGTGCTACATACAATGTGATCTTCGAATTACATTGTCACCAGTCAGGTAGGTCATGTATTAAAATACATGACCCATATTTGAATCAAAGGGACTACACACTGTGTACATGGGATAAATGGTGTGTACTATGGTTTACCATGCGCCACCCTATCCGGTTAACACATGGTGTAAGGTATTTAATGCATAGCATGTAATCAATTCACATGATTTGAATTAATTACTGAATTAATTCCAGAGCATTTAACACAAGTACACAGCGTGTAATTTCAATTAAATGATGTATACTCCTATGTTATCTGACCAGAATCTTTGTCACATCTAAATGAGTTTTTTGATTTTATTTTAATCATAAAATTAATCATTTCAATTATATCTATGATAAATGAAGGAGGAAGAATCATATCTCACAATTCAGATTAAAATAATGATTAAACTTGAATTGAAAAATAGAATTATAAATATGAAAATCACCAATGACCTTTAAATAATTATTAATGATTATGCGACCCTCTCATACCACTTTTAGGTTCCAGACGCATTAGAAGTGTGCAATGTCTGGGGCCCATCTTTTCTTTTTTATATAATTGATGATAAATCTAAGATCTATACAATGATAAATGTTGTGATCCACAAAATTGAATCAAAGAAATAGACAATTGATAATTATGTCAGGACCAAGGAGAGGATCATCACATATTATTTATAATTAATGTAATTAAATAAAGAATTTCCATTAAGGAATTTATTCTTCATTGATGAATCTGGTGACAAATATGTGGTCCACCATTATTACATTGATTAAACTAAGTGGAGATTTCCTCTAGCGGTGATTCACACATGTTCCAAGAATCTCCAGACACCACCGAAGGAATATTCGGGTGCTAGCACGGTAGATCCTTGCACTTGCATCGTTTTCCTTTGATTGCTTCAAGAATCGCTTCCAAAGTATTCTCCTTGATCTGGTGGAGGAATATTTCTCTCCATTCTTGGGAGCGTTCTTGTAGAAGGGAGCTCTCTAGGCTTGAGAAGATTCTCCAAATTTGTTGTGCAAAAAAAAGACAAATGAATTGGCTCATTGAGAAAATAACATAATTGGATATTTATATTGTTAGGGTTAAAATAATATAATTGCACAAGTGATCTTAATTATTAATTTAATACTAAAAAACCCCATGTAAAATAATAATATTATTATTGTTTCTCGACATGCGCTTAACTTATAAATTAAAATAAAATTTTAATTAATTAAATAATATTGAATATTTATTATTTCTCACCAGATTATTAAACTCAGTCTAACATTCATCCACTATATTTATTGGTCCTTGAATAATGTCTATTTATTTATAAAATGAGTATCACTACATCATTCGCCAATAAATAAATAAGTATTATATTCACTAAATAGAAAATAAATATTAATTAAATATTCCACTCACATTATATTCTCTCGAATAACTGGGGTCATAATATATGCAATTAAGCATAAATGAATAATTATTAAACCATGACTAGGAATAATAATTATTCAACTTGTTAAATAATAAATAATAATATATTATTTAACTAATATTCTAAATACACCTAGTGTGTGACTCTTTAAGACTCTTTCTCAGTGACATTAGGTGAAGCATCTTAAATTCCAATGTTAGAATCTATCAATACGCTAAGTCACCCATAGAGAAATAAGTTAATGCTGAAACGACATGTTACCTCATACGAACACTTACTATATAATATAATATATTTATCTCAAAATCTCTAATCAAGCAGCCTGCATGCTAGTGCCATCAACCTATGTGTTAGATCTATCTTTATTTGACTTTCTAGAAATTGAACTTTCCTATAGAACACCATGGCCATGGATTTATTTAGGCTATATCATTTTCATCAAAGGACCTGAGATATAAAATTTTGTTATAGAAAATAAGGGATAAATTCTTTCTCACATTATTCATTAATGTAATATTCATCATGATGCATCCAATGTATCCTACCTCATCGTGAACATCTATCATCACATTTATCATCAATACATCAAAGTACGCAACTCATAATATTCATTAATAATAATCTTAATGTCTAAGGACCAATACACATGTCTGGAGATAATAACATCTAATGACACATATGAATGTGGATTTCCTACTGGTGGGAAACATTCTCATAATATCCTACTAGATATTACAAAGGGTGTACACCATTAAAAGGTGTTATAGAGTCCTATGAGTCTCCACCCCCAATAGTCTATATCATTTGTGTCCTTCAAATGATATCATTCAACTACAGCACATTTATTTGAAAATAGTGTTGTAGAACTTCCAGGTGCTCGTCATAGTAGGGAACTGCTATGACCTTTTAGTGTGACAGATACTCTTGGGACATTAGCACATACTATGTCATGTAGAATAATAACCATGATGTGATAATTAATTTATTAATATTCATAACCATGAATACATGTTATCATAAAGTACACAGAAATTGGTTCTAGAGAACCAACTCCAATAATACAGAATATGCGGTTTTATCAATGGTGTTAAGATTGATTAACCTGAAGGTGAGACATGGATGGAGTGACAAGGGTTTTACATAGATACTAAAATTATTGAAATACATTCTTCCTAAAGACAATGATCTTACATATTCACATTATAAAACCAAAAAAATATTATGTCTGATGGTATTGGGGTACAAGAAAATAATTGACTGCCCGAATGATTGTGTGTTATAGAAGAAAAAATGATAATTTCTTTTAGATTGTCCTAAATGTGGGATGTCATGGTATAAGTTTAAAGAAAAATCACAGGCTGATTTAGCAGTTATAGAGACCCCTTCCAAGGCATTTTAGTATCTTCTTATAATTCCACATTTCAAACTTTTATTTGAAAATTCACGCGATGCGAAAAGGTTAATATGGAATGTAGATGAGTGGATATGTGATGGAAAATTATGGCATCTAGTTGATTGTCCATAGTGGAAGAAAATTGATCACTAGTTTCCTACATTCAAAAATGAAGTTAGAAATCTCAGACTTGGATGAGCATAACAAAACAGTTTTTCCATGGTTTAACAAGACCCTGGTTGGTATATCAGATGCATCTGAAACATTGAGATAGTTAGTGGGTGGTCCTAGTTTAAATTTGATATCATAGTCCTAGTATGATAATAGTGGCTATATATTTCATACGAAAGATCAGGATAACATAAGTGCAGTTCAGAATAGTGGTGTATTGGTGTTCAAAGAAGTAATGCATTTTTTGATTACCACTACTAAAAATATGGACTTTATCAACACTAGAAAAGGTTATTAACAGTGCTAAAAAAAGCACTGTTAATCGAGGAGAAGATAAAGGGGGTCCCTTTTATCAGCGCTCAGAAAAGCACTGATAAAGGACCCTTTTATCAGCGCTAAAAAAAATGCTGATAAAATTAAAAAAAATTAAAAAAATGTTACAAAGAATATATAATACGGGGAGAGATTTTAACAGTGCTTGCCCACGCATCCCCCACATCCATGTGTGCCCCTCCCTGCTTCCACCCAAACTCAAACCCAAGACCTCCCCCCTTGCGCGCCGACACCTTTACCACTAAGCTGTTTAGTTTTTTCTTTATTTAATGATATATATATATATATATATAGTTATATTTATTCATATATTAATATAGATTCATATTAATATAAATATATTTAGTTATATTAATACATATATATTTATTCATATATTAACATATATATATTTATTTGTATATTAATATATATTTATATTTATTTATATAAATATAGTTATATTTATTTGTATATTAATATAGATTCATATTAATGTAAATATATTTAGTTATATTAATACATATATATTTATTCATATATTAATATATATATTTATTTATTTATTCTTAAATTAATATATATATATATATATATATTTATATATATATAGTTATATTTATTCGTATATTAATATAGATTCATATTAATATAAATATATTTAGTTATATTAATACATATATATTTATTCATATATTAGTATATATATATTTAGTTATAATTTTTTATCCGTATATTTATTTGTATATTAATATATATTTATAAGATTAGTTTTAAATACATTTATAAAATATGTTTTTTATGTGTGTTTATAAATAAATAAATACATACATATATACAACACACACACACACACAAACACACACACACACACACATATATATTTACGAATAAATACATATATATGTGTATTTGAAAAGCCATAGAATGTTAAAATGACCATAAATTCTAATCCAGAAGTCTTTTTCAACTCCACAACCAGTAAAATAGAATAAAATGAAACAATATTCGATATGATATGTGGTACAGTCCTAGCGAACATCCAGATCAGAAGTTATACAAATTTGAATGTTAAAAAATCGGGGTATCCCGACTAAAAACTCAGTTTTGGAGGCCTTCTAAGCCTTTTTTGGGCCTTGAAAAATGTGACACAAGGTTCCCTTAAGTCACTAGCACATAGAGCTCATTTTAAGATTTGATTTGATATGTTTTAGAGCTCAAACGGACACTCGGATCAAAAGTTATGGTCGTTTGAAGTTTGAGTTACATTTTCAACTTATTTTAGATCTTTTATTATTATTATTTTGATTTTTTGTGTCTTCAAATTGTTATTAAATGATTATTAATCAATGATAATTAAAAAAGTATTAATTAATAATATTTTTTAAAATATTTTAAATCCATTTTCACTAAATTTCTTATATATTAAATGTAATAGTCAATTTATACTTATCTAAAACATATTTAAAAAATATATATTTATTTATATCAATATAAATATACTTATATAACAATATATTATTTTTCATGATTTTATTTTTGAAATATAAACATTATCAGCGCTAGAAAAAAGCAATGATAAAGCCCCCCTTTTATCAGCGCTACTAAGAAAAGCACTGATAAAGGGGTCATCTTTAACAGCGCTAAAAAAACGCTGATAAAGGGGGGACCTTTATCAGTTCTAAAAAAAGCGCTCATAAAAGGTCACATTTAACAGCGCTTTTTTAGCACTGTTAAAAGTTCCCTTTATCAGCACATTTTTTTAGCACTGATAAAGCCCCCCCCCCCCCCCGCCTTTATCAGCACTTTTTTTAGCACTGATAAAGGGTGGTGCTGTGGAAACTCGGTTTTGTGGTAGTATACTAAATACAAAAACTCAATCTCTACATCAAGTGCATATTATGGATTCATTAAAGAAACTTGAGAGGTTGATTACATTAAATTTCAAGTTCCAATGTTAAAATGAAAATGGTTTATCAGTAAAAAAGTTTCAAACACGATGAATTGGGAATGACAATAGTTAATATGAATAAATTAGAATACACAGTTGATTCATTTATCATAGAGACACATGAAAAAAAAAATTATATGTTATCGATCAATACAATCTGTAGTGGTCTATTTTTTTACAAGGAATAAAATAGTATTTTGGTGATGATAAACTTGATGGAGATGCTGATTTATGTGAGATCACTACTTCTATAGAAATATTAACAGACAATATAGATGAACACATTGACAACATAGTTTGTTCCATATAGAATGATCATAATGAATGAATTTGGGAAAACAATCCTTTAGTACATTCCTAATTTTACAGGTACCGATTTTTTATATTTTTGTTTTCTATTTAAATTTTCAAAAAATGTTATATATTTTATTAATAATCTCTTTATTAAAACACGTATTAGTACAACATTTTTGGATTTTCTTACATTTTTTATGTCATTTAATCTCACAGTAATGTTTTTAGCATATTTTTAACTATACAAAATATGAATTAAATTGTGTTCATTTTAGTTTAGCTTACTTTTTTTGATAATTTTACTTTTTAAATTTTTATTTTTAATCTCCATTTTTAATTTTCATTTGAATGTAATAGTTGTATTTGTATTTTTTTTACTATTTTTTTGTTTCTTTGATTTGTAGGATAGTGACAAATTCATCAGCCGATACACCACACACTTATAAAGATGATCATTCTCATGATACCTCCGAGGAGGAATAGACTCATTCTCTTGTTGATGAGGCTCCTCAACCATCTTTACAGGTTACAAAAACTTTAATGGGGGGAAATAAATCTAGGGTGGGTAAACGTTACATCACACATTTACCAAAATTATATGTTACTCTTAGTCAGGACCAGAGGATATCAATGGACTTTAATGATAATGATATTCTAAGAGTTCTGCATGCAAAATAATTCAATACTTTTATATCAGTGCAGGCGAAAAGTAAAGTTGGTATTTTGATTGATAATTAGAGAAGTGTTGACAATGTCACCATATCTCACCTATGGGAGACTATTTTGGTAAGATCATTTGTTATTATTTTACTTATATTGAAATGTTTATAGTTATATATGTTTTCAACCTTCTTATCATATGACATATGATATACCAAATAATGGAGGAGTCAGGAATAAATGTTTACCATTCGCCTCTAGGAGAGAGAGGAATTTTAAATCTTCTCTTGCATCAGAATTCATTTTTGGGAATAAACAACATGAAAATCCATGTCATATATATCCATTTATAGATGAATATACATGGAAGAATTTTGTTGAAATAAGATGAGGAGAATAATTTTTTGTAAGTGAAATGTTACCTTTTATAAGTTTTTTTTATATTAATGATCATATTAATTAATTTTTTATTCTAAATTTATAGAAATCAAGGAGATCTCATTAGGAAATCCAAGAAAAAAAACGTATACCCTCATACTTTATCTTGGGGAGGGTATACATTACTAGAAGAGTAAATGATGGATGAAAAATTTCAACAACTAAGGGATTCATCTTTAGGCTCAGTTGAGTCCCCCCCCCCCCCCGTAATGCATGAAATATAGAAGAGGGCTTGGATAACAAAAAAAGGACAATATCTTATGGAAGAGTCGAGGGTTTTAGTTAAGAAGATTGTAAGATGTTTACATTATTTTCTTATTTAAGTTAAATCAATTGTTTATATATTGTGATTCATTACGGGGGTTTTCAAATATTCCATATAGGATTCTCTTAATGAGCAGAGCACACAGAGGGTCTTTATAGCTGAGGGAATGCAGGATATTTTAGCTACAATATTGGGAAAATCCGAACACCTGGGTCATGTACGAGGGTACATGACAGGTGTATCAGTAAAAAGGGTGTTTCCCCATTCTAAATATTCTTCAAGGGAGGATGTTTATAAAAAAAATAGACACTTTGGAAGCTGAATCTTAGGATGTCTGCATGAATATGGAGGCTAGGATCAGATCATCTTTACAGAAGATGTTTGCAGACATGCAATAACAATTTCAAACTACTGATCTGACTCCTCGACCTCTGCCACCTCCACCATCAGATCTCACTCATAGTTATCCTACTCATACATCTCTTCCCGTAGACCCCACTCCTTCTCATCCTACTCAAACACCCCCTCCTCCATAACTCCCCAATTATTGTGAGTTTTATGTTGACGATCCCCAACATATTGTTTCATATTGGATGATATTTTATTTGGGTGATACTATTTATCATCAACAGGTTGAGATAAATCATCATAGGGTTACTGTATAAGATATTATAGATATATCAACAATAATTCCATGTCATATAGATGAGGTGAATATAGTTAGACAAAGTATCGACCATTTTCTAGCTTGACCATCTACACTTGTTCGAGATATTACCATAGAGGTATGTGTATATTTTATCATTTATTTCATTTTGATATTAATTTTTTTTTATCATTACAATGTTTATATATTTATTTATTTATTATAGGAATACTTTAAAGGTGTAGAAATATTGTATAGTAAACAACATATTCAAAGTGTTATGAATTCAGATGTAGTTTCTTCGGATTTTGATAGAATGTTGAGATATCCAGATATGTTATTGGTTTTGTATGAGATTCCAATTGAAGGTGTTGTTAGTTGGCATGCAATGAATGTGAGACTTTTGAAAAATGATATCATGGAGCTTTTAGCTGGAGATCAGTTGGGAATCAATGCGATGCAGATTTTTTCCACGTAAGTCAGTTAACAAATTTTTTCCAATCATTTAATTTATTGAAAATTTATACTTATTTTTGTTTTGAATTATGCTTCATTGTAAAATTTTTACAGAGTATGACAAGACAGATGTTTATGGATTTATGGATCCACAATTTATTTCACCTGCAGCTGGGACAATGATTGATGCAGAATGAATAGTTTATATTGCTGAAAGATTTCAGAAGAATGCAATTATTCAGTGCTGGATGTTTCCTTATCATCAAGAGTATGAAACATATTTATCAAAAAGTGTATTATATCTCTTAACATAATAATCGCTCATATTAAATTTTATTATATATTAGTGGTCATTGGATGTTCGGTGTTTTTTGTCCAAGAGAGAGGACATTGTACTGGCTATGCTTGATCCATGACGAAGTGAAAGAAAATTCTCTGAATGTATTTAACAGGTAAGTTTGAGTATTTTAATACTTGTTTATATTATAATGAATTAAATTTATTTTATTCATATTATTTTCAAACAGATCATGAGATTTTTATAGAGAGACCGCAAGATAGAAGAATGCTAATGTCAAATATGTAAAAGCAAAGGTGAATTTTCATTTACAATTATTAAATTTTGGATATATTACTTATAAATGTTATTTATAATTGATAAATTCTTTTAAACATCAATGTCATAAAAAAGGAGTAAAAGAATGTGGATACAATGTTTAAAGATTTATGTATGAAATAATTTCAACTATGAAACTTTCGAAGTTCAATAAGGTTAGATTTTTTTATAATATTTTCCTTGATATCTCATTAGTTTTATTCGACATACATAAAAATTAAAAGATTTCATTATAATTTGTAGTTTTTTGATGACCCTCGGCCTTATATTGCAAAGGAGTTTAGGCACTTACAAAATGAATAGGTGAAACATTTCACATGTTTGATTCATTTTTAGTTTGTTTGAAATATATTGTGTAAACTAGAAAGTTTAAATTTCAAGTGTAATGGTTTTTTCTGCTATTCTATGTGGTTTGCTTCTTTTGTACCCATTTCATCTTGTTTCTGGTGGGGAGGGTAGGGTGGACAGTGTGTATTTAAAAAAATGATTTTTCATGTCGGTTATTTGGTAACCAATGTGAAAAACCATAAATTATGGGTTTTCACATCGGTTACCAAATAACTGATGTGAAAAACCATCTTCCATGTCGGTTATTTTATAAAACCGACATGGAATATAGTTTCTCGATAGATCTTTCACATCGTTTATATACATAACTGACGTGAAATATTAATATTCTCTCTCTTTAACGCCAGTTATGTATATAATTGATGTGAAAGATGAATTTCCGCTCTCTTTCACGTCGGTTGTTTAAAATCTGACATGAAAAATGTTCACAGAAAAAATTTAAAACATCGGTTATTTGTAACTGATGTTATAAACATATTTACAATATTGCATGCAAAATCATCACGTATTAACCAACATTAAAAATAAATAAAAACCGACGTAAAAAATCATCATTTTCACTACTGTATGTCACATTACTATATAGAAGATTCACTTTGAAATAAGGACTTATTTTGTGTTGGAAGCTAACGTAAATGTAGAAGAAACCTACAAGTGTGCAGAAAATGTTAACTTTGACTGAGGACAATCATAAACCAGCGACACACCTATAGTTCAGTATTTTGTATCATTTTTGTCTAGCGATTTCTAGAAAATTTTCAATGTTTAATGATATTAACAGATAAAGAATAAATCAAGTTTCACCATTTTTATACCAATTATGTTGATGTGAGATGACTTTCATTCAAAACGATATTGTCATCAAAGGACATAGTAGTTGTGACATCAACAATGGGTAATTGGTTATTAGAATATAACAAATTACACGTAACACAAGAACCTATAATACTATAATATGAGAGGAAAACATCATCAATAGATATTTATAATAGAATAATATAGTATCAAAATAGTATGTCTAAAAAGTTTTTCGAATGATAAACTAAATAAAAAGATATCTTGAACAATTTCTTTTCACTTCTGTATACATAACTTTTGTCTCAACCTTGGCTCTTTTTGGCCTCCATTTTGCTTGGTAGTGGATGTAAATGGTGAAGTGATGTTTTCTTATAGACATCTACATTTTTTCCCATTTTCATTAGGTGAAGGATTATGAAGCCTTTCTATTCTGCATGTTACAATGTTATATGTCACAGGTGAAAAAATCTATTATTAATAGTCATTAGGGATAAAGTTAAATTGAATTAAACAATTTGAAAAAGAAAATAAACCAAGGTAAAAAAATACAGTTAAACAGTACATATAACTAAAAATAAAATATTGTACTTTAAGATGAATGTAGCTTACTCTAAATGGCCCGAAGACCTTCATTTTTATTGATTTTTGATAACCCATCTTTCAAGGGATGAAGGGGAACCCTTACAAGGCTCGCAGGCTCAAAGATTACAAGGCATGTAGGCTTAGGAGATTACATGACCCGAAGGTCTTAGAAAAATCAACCAGACTATCTACAAGGAATTGTCCCTCCCCAGCGTCTGCGTCATGATAGTAGCTCTCCACCTTTGTATGGTCGTCTGGCTAGGCTTCCCGTGCAAGCACATGCTGGTCCCGATGACATAGTCATACCCTCTCATTCTGACAAATTCATTTGACTCTGCTCTGGTGAGTGCACCTGCTCTGAATCCTCTTCTGGGGTTGCTCCTTTTTTATAGTGTGTCTAGGGCAACTGCATGTGGCCCAAAGGCCTTGAGGTGGCCCGAAAGCCCTACTGACCCGAAGGTCTGGGTGGCCTGAAAGCCTTAAGGACTACAAGCCCAAACCGGTGGCTCGAGGTGAATAGTTTCAGCTGCTATAGTACCGAACAATACTTGCTATAGTACCACACAGTGTGCAGTCCTGCTACAGTACCTGTACAGTGTACAGTCTGCTATAACTTCGGATAAAGGATAGCGTGATGCAGTCTCCATGCTATTTTTGATTTACAGACATTCGTGACATTTTTATCATGATATGACATTTTCACATCTTTGTTATGGTATGACATGAATGTTTGTGTCGTTAGAGTAAATATTATTATGTTCAACCCAAAACAATGATCAGAGTGAATATTTTTATTCCTAGTTCCAATACTTTAATGTTGCAAGGATTCCTTCCATAGATTTGTTTATGTCGGTATGATCTTCCGGTGATGAACTTCCAGTGACGAAGTTACAAGTGATACTCTCTAATACGTTTTAGGACATGTTTTAATTTTAAAAGAAACACACTCTTTAGGTTAATAATAAATTATAAATAAAAATTTATTAATAATTCCAAACTTATGTTTTAATTTATTTTTGGAAGAATACGGATTTAATCCCAATGATGAAACCTTAAGTTAGAATAAAATAATGAAAATTATAAAACGGAAAACGATGCAGCTGCGCGATGAGCACGCAGATGGCTATATAGGCGACCCCTGGCATTCTGCTTCCCTCCCCGCATGCGCGCCCCTCCTACCCCACCTCTCTCTCTCTAGTGCTGTTATGTCTGCATGTTCTGTATGCCTGCTTAGCGCTTTTATTTCACCGTATTTGCTGAGTTCGACTTAAAACTATCAACTGCAATGCCGAAATGCTCTCCCAATCTATAAGAGGGTTTGGTCCGATTTTTTCTCGATGTTTTTTATTTTTGGTTTGCCCCCTACACTGTCTACTCCTTTTGTCTATTTACTGTTCGGTTGTTGGTGGAGTTGTGATTCGAACTGCTTGTTCTCCCTCTATTTTTTTTGGGACAAAATCGAACGGAAATTGAGGCGTTAGGGTGTGTGAAGGCATGGGATGAGGCTGAAGGAGGAAGATGGATTTAGAAATGAGGATGAGAGGGAGGACTACGAGATTTTAGTTAACCAAACTCATCAAAATTATCCGATTGGGTCAGGCTTGTTGCAGCCGGTTAGTTTTGTTGTCGGATACACTCTCACGTTGAAGAAGACCAAGAGCTATTTGAAGCCCAAGCTTCGGGCATTGGCCAGGTAAATTGGAAATTTCTTACAATGTTAAACATGTTACTCGCCGATCGCTTTTTCCAGCCAAGGCCCATGTTTTGTTTGTTTGTTTGTTTTTCTCCTTTCCCCTGTTCTTCATTTAAGCACTTATATCAATCCGATATGGTTCAGCCAGTGCATCTTTTCATAATCATGTTTCTCTTTCAATTTTAGAGTAATCGATGTGATCATTGAATTTCTACTCTGTTCATTTGCGGCCGGATCTTTTTTTGTTGTCCTCTTCATTTTTCATGTTTGAAACCTCAGGTAAAAATTATATGTGGGGAGTTCAAAACATGCAGTATTATAGAATGTTTCAAATGTAGTCATTTTGTTTGTAACCTACCATTACTTATCTCTAAACGGGGTTCTATCAAATTTTGGAAGTAACAAAGGTTCAAAATTTTATTTATTGCACTCCCATTGTTATGTGTTCAGCAATAATCTTTTGTGTATAAATGCATTCATTCAGGTTTCACGTGAAAATATAATTTCTGATGGATTTTAGATTTCATGTTTTGGTTCCAAATGCCCTTTTCAAGTCCATTTCATTACAACAGACATTTTTGTCTGCCTGTTTGCTGGACTGTTGTAAGCTGATTATTAGAGCTACATCATTATCTGATTATGCCTAGTCAGTATTGTTGACTTCAATTTGATGTTTTTTTAGACGGTTTTATTATCAGTGGATATTCAGTAGATGGCTTGTTAAAACTCTGCAAACAATTATTTTATTGTGCCTCCCCTTATCTTTCGGTTGCAGCTAGTGATTTAGGAACTATTTGGAATTTTGCAGGAGTAAGGGCATATTATTTGTCCCCATAGATCCTAACAAGCCACTTTCAGACCAAGGTCCATTTGACATTGTCTTGCACAAGGTTGGTTTCTCTTTCAACTTAATCTTACACTACCCTTGTATGCTTCTTATGATCCGGTTTTTATTATTCCACATCAGTTAGTGTGCAGCCTTTGACAACTTTTGATAGTTTTTTGTATATATAATGTATTTATTTGGAAAGGAGTGAGGATGAATACTAGAGGTTGGCCCTATTTAAAACTTTCTATATAATTTCCTTTAAATGCTGACCGATTGACTGTCATGTTATCTTTCCTGTTTTCTATGATGTTGATGTTATTTAATCATGTGATCCATGCTTGTCATGTGAATCAAATATGCAATAACACTGAATGGTGGATATAATTTCCCATTTCTTAACACTCATTCCTGTCTGAAGTAAATTGCAGAAGTCTATCATGAATCATGATTTAATAGTTGAGGCTGAATCCATTTGATTCCAGCAAGGGATGATGTTTCTCTTACCATGGTCATTCTAGCTATTTGTTCTGCTGTAATTAAGCATATTTTCTGAAGATTCTGTTTATCTTTCTGTTCATTTTCCAGATAATTATTTTGTTACCCACATTATCCACTGAGTGGGTGTTAGCGGACTCCATCATTCTCACCTATGGTATTTCTGTTCCACAGTGTTTGTTATTTTGTTTTTCTTTTTTAAATGATTTTTTTTCCGGACTAGTTTATTAAATTACCACTCAAATCTTTGCTGATTTCTGGTCATGGCTAAAACTTTTTTTCCCATCAAATTGGTGTCAAATTTATTTGTTTTCACTGCCTTGGACACCGACAAGATTTACTTGCACCGACCCGTTGAATAAAGACTGTGCTAGGATATTAGTAGTACTTGACTGACTGGCTTGGTAAGAATTCTATGATTTTACTCATTACCCGGAAAATCATTATGATTGGCTTGTGGGAATTTCATGTGGTTTATGGTTACAACATAAACAATGTTTGCAGCTCTAGGTTTGTTGTCTTTCTTTTTGTATAGCTATAATTTAATTACTTTGTTAAAATTTTTGGTTGGTAATTTGTCGATTTTTTCAAGCCATCTTTCTGGCTGCATACATGACCTTTTGAATGATGGTTATGTTGACATATTAACTAGGAAAAGTAAAGGTAAATATGATAAAAGAATTAGAACACAGGAGACAAAAAATTAAGTTAATGTTGGTGAGCTGAATGATTTTCTATGGATGCATCTGTATTTTGGGTTGCACAAAGGGGTGGATTTGTTCAGTTAAAACAGGGTGGGTGAAAACAAAAATATTCCAACCCACATTCCACGCCCAAATAGGTGTTTTGTCAAACAAGGTGGGTTTGTTTGGGTTAGAACGAAATTATAATAATCCAAAGAAATACGTATAATTTATAATCCATGCAAATAAACTGTTGAATGAAATCATTATTTTACATAACATACGACAAAATTAATAATTTTTTAACAATCCCAAATTGACCTTTAATTATTCAACTAATGAAGACCATTCATGTCAAGAATTAGTTTTATCTAATTAAATTTCTTAACAAATATTAAAATTAAGCATGTTTAATCCTTTTATACTGAGGGTGGGTGGGTCGGATTGGGTTGGTTTTGCGGTTTTATGGTTCTCTTGCAGATCTCTCTATGTAGATTCTATGCTCTAACATGCCTCATAGACTTTAATATTGCTAATTTTTTTCTGCATTTAGGACTCAGTTTTATGTTTTAATTACACTGGCAGGATTATAGAAAATTACATCCAGAAGCTACGGTGCTCGACCCACCAGATGCCATTCGACATTTACACAATCGCCAATCCATGCTCCAAGATGTTTCAGATCTGTATCTATCTAATTCCTATGGTTTGTGAAGCTCTTATGGTCACTAAATAAATCCATTTGGTTTGTGTCTGTGTCACAAATTTAAGTGTTTTTCCTGCCCCATCTGCAGGTAAAGTTGGTGTTCCAAGGCAGTTGGTTATTAATAGAGATGCAGCCTCTGTACCTGATGCCATAGTTATTGTCGGGCTCTTGCTGCCTCTGGGTATGCACATCAGGCCTTTGTTTTTTGATATTTCTATAGACTAATTTTTCATATTCAACCTGTTTACAGTTGCAAAACCATTATTCAACAACGGAAGTGCCAAGTCACATAAACTGTCACCGGCGTATGATTAGCGTTCCCTAAAAAAACTAACCCCTGCTTGTTATCCAGGAGTATGTCAACCACGGAGGGGTCCTCTTCAAGGTTTATGTTATTGGGGAAGCTCTCACTGTAGTGAGGAGATTTTCTTTACCCAATGTCAGGAATCTCTAGCTCTGAAAGAACAGCGGTGTATATCACTTCCCTAGGGTTTCGTGTGCCACGTCTTCTATAGACGATGCAGATCTCGACCCCCAGTGTTGCAGAGCTTCCTCCTCAGCCTCTACTTGAGAGACTTGCCAGAGAACTTTGTCGATGGCTGGGTCTGCAGTTGTTCAACATGGATATCATCCAGGAGCATGGGAGTCGGGGATTGTTTTTATGTCCTTGACATCAACTACTTCCCTGGGTATGGGAAGATGCCAGGGTACGAACAGGTGTTTACGAACTTCCTGTTAAAGGTGGTGCAGGGGAGCTGCAAGCGACACAACCCCGAGCGAGTGCGGCGGAGCTGTGGAGTGGGTACGATGTAGGTCTGGCCAAGTCCCCCATGGAGAAATTTGCAGCCTGAAGTTTATGATCATGAAAGGTCTCTGAAGAATTTCATGGTGTTTTTTCGGTGGTTTCCATTCTAGATAGGTTACTTTTGTGTTTGTGGTGTAGTCGTTATGTGCAGTGGTGATAGGATCAATTATAAGGTGACTGTGATCCATAACGCTTGACACGATGCGTTGAGGAAGGACAAATTGATTATCATGGCTAATGAGAACACAAAATGAAATCCATGGGATGAGGTGCTGATAATGACATGAGTTATATTGCAATCGGTAATATAGAAGAATGAAGTGGGTTTTCATTGTGCCTGAATGGTCCAAAGGACTTTTTATTGATTTTTTTTGACAATCCCTTCATGAGTTATATTGCAACAGGTGATATAGAAGAATGAAGTGGGTTTTCATTGTGCTTGAATGGTCCAACGACCTTTTTATTGATTTTTTTTGATAACCCCATTTCAAGGGATGAAGGGGAACCCAAACAAGACTCGTAGGTTTATTGGATTACATGACCCGAAGGTTTTAGAGGAATTCATCCTAGACATGACTACTTGGAAATACCCCTCCCTAGTATATAAATTGTGGAGTCAGCTTCACACCTCATTGCTTGTTCGGCTAGCAATACATGTGTTGAGGTGCACAGATCTAGTCCCGATGGATGTTTCCATAACCTCTCATACTTTCATATCTGAAAAGCTTTGTTCTAGTGAAACCGTCTTCTCTGAGTCCTCATCTGGAGCTAGTTTCTTTTGTATGTCTAGTTGTATCTCCACCGCATGATCTGAATGTGGTTGCCCATAGGCCTTGAGGTGGTCCGAAAGCCTTAACTGGCCCGAAGGCCTTGGATGCCCTGAAGGCCTTAAGTACTCCGGGACCGAACAAGTGGTCCGGAGGTGAATAGTTACGACTACTACAGTACCGAACAATATCTGCTACAATACATGCTACAGTCCCTAATACAATATTGCTACACTACCCTAAAAATATGCCTCTACCCAGATTCGAACTTGGGTCTCATTGATTCACTTGGAGAGTCCTTACCAATCGGACTGTGAGGCTCATGTGCAAGTGGGTTTTCATTGTGATGGTCATATACGACATGCTCTTGTTGTATGGGGTGATACACCCCTTCTTTTAGTAATAGTTTGGTGTTTTCATGTATTCAAGAGAGTTCAGCCATGGGTATGAAATATGCTTTCATGGAAGATATCTCATTGTATCTTTTTAAATGTTTTGGCATTCTTGAAAGATAGAAAAACACAAGAATAACATTCCCATGTACTTTGAGCGAAGTTTGTGGGTATGACTAAGATGCATGAAGCAAAAAAAAGAGTTGAAAAAGGTGGCATTGGTTATACTGCAAGATTTGATGTGGATGTTTTGGGTGATATAAGTGGTTTTGATACCTCCGATGACTATTGTTGACATCACTTGGGCTGAATTTTTTCTTGTGATTCATAATGTTTTGAGGGTCAAATTACATGTTATGACAAGGCGTAGCGATACAAGTTGTGGTGGATGTGATCATGAGCTGTGGTAGGCGTGTGATCCATATCACATGTTACGTTTGGGAAATATCGACTATAATAGTTGGATGTTTAAGGGAAGTCATGGAAAAAACAAGTTTCAATCACACGCGACTGAAATGAAAACAATGACATGGAGTAAACGTTGGTGACAACATGCTCATGACTTAGACCATGGATGATGATGACGACTATCATAATCAACAACATGGGGATATGTTCTAGATTTTAGTTACCACATATAATGATATAGACATGACACAACATGTGATATAGAATAATGAAGAATTAATGTGATGAAGGAGATATCACATATAATGATTGGGGGATATTGATGTTAATGTTATAATACTATGTTTTCAATGAATAATCCACTTGGTGTATCATAGGTAGTGATATGAGGTATCTCTTGGTGGGATATATAACAGAGGTAGGTTGTGGAAAAGGGATTTAAACCATCACACATAATAAAAAAGGCATCGTAAGAGGCGATAGGTAACACAAACAATGTCAAAGTATCGACATTGACAACGATGTAGGTGTAATGGTGAACATACAGAAGAACTCTATATTAGCGGCAATGATATACATATATTGTTGGGTGAGTATGGTGGATATAAAATAATATCAGAATAAAAAAAATGGATTTATATGGTTTATATAAGTTCTAGATGAAGGTTTCAGGCGCAACAGAAGCATGTGATGACTTGTATCCAACATTGTTTTATGTCAAGATCGATGATCATCCTAAAATTTACATGATGATAAACACCATGATCAACATATTTGAATCAAAGGATACAAACAATTGATAAACGCTGGAACCAAAGCGCAAGATCATCACATATTACTTGTAACCAATTTAAGCAATTAAAGAATTATCTTGTGAGAAATTCTATCTTTGTTGATGGATCTGACAATGAATTTACATCGTACCGTCATTGCGTTGTTGTAATCAAGGGTAGATTCCCTCTAATGGTGATCCACACATGTTCTACATATCTTTGAATGTCCCTGTAGAAATCTCCGAGTGCTAGCACGAAAAATCCTATATCTTGCATTGTTCGCCTTTGATCGCCTTGAGAATCACTTCCAAATGACTCTCTTTGATCTCTTTTGACTTGAGTGGAAGGTGGAGGATGATCACTCTTCATTATTGGAAGCATTCTTGGAGAAGGGTGCTCTCTAGGGCTTCAAGTGGATTCTCTGAATTTCATTATGCACAACAAAACAAATGAATTGACTCTCTTGAAAAATAATATAATTGAGTTTATATACCGCTAGAGTTAGAAATAAATAATTGCACAAGTTCCCTTTAATATTTATTTAATCTCACATACCCTAATGTCTATAATAATAATAAGATTATTATTTCTTGACAGACACTAAAATCGTGAATTAAAATTGAATATTATTTATTCAAATAATATTCAATATATATTATTTCTCATTGGACCTATAAATTCGGTCCAACATTCCTCCACAATATTTATTGGGCCCTGAATAATGACTATTTATTTAATAAATAAATATCATTGCATTATTTTCCAATAAATAAATAAATATTCACTAAATTGAAAAGAAATATTTATTAAATATTCATCTTACATAATATTCTCTCAAATAACTAGTGACATAATATATACGATCAAGAAAACATAAATAATTATTAAACCACATGTGGAAATAATATTTAATAAACTTGTTAAATAATAAATAATAATATATTATTTAACTGAGATTCTGGATACACTTAGTGTGTGACCCTCTTTTTTTAGTGGCATTAGGCGAAACAATCAAAAGTCCAAGGTTAGCATCTAGTAACACGCTAAGACATCCATAGAGAAAGAAGTTAATGCTGCAATTACATAATACCTCATACAGATGCTTACTGTGTAGTGTAATTCTTTAATCACAATATCTCTAATCAAGCAGGTTGCATGTTAGTGTCATCAACCTATGCGCTCAATGTCTCTTTCTCTGAATTTTTAGAAATTGAACTTGCCTATAGAACACCATGACCATGAATTTATTTAGACTATATCATTTTCATCAAAGGGTCTGAGATATCAACTTTCGTTAAAGAATAGAAGGGATAAATATTTTCTCTCATTACTCATTAATGCAATATTACTCATGACACACCCAACACATCCTATATTTCTATAAACATATGCCATCATGATTTTCATTAATAAATCAAAGTACATGACTTATAATATTCATTAATAATAATATTAAAGTCTACGGATCGATACACACATTTTCAAATATGAACATCCAATGACACATATAAATGTTGATTTCTTACTGGTGGGTCTCGTTCTCATAACATCCTACCCTGGATATTACCGAGGGTGTACACCATGAGAGGGTGCCTCAAAGTCCTATGAGTCTCTACACATGATAGCATGTATCATTTGTGTCTCTCAAATGATTTCATCCAACTATACAATATATATTTAAGAATATTTTCATGGATCTTCTAGGTTCTCATCATAGCAAAAAACTGCTATGGCCTTTTATTGCAACATCTACTCTTAGGATATTATCACATGCTATGTTACGCAGAAGAAAAATCATGATATGATAAGAAGTTTATTAATATTCAAAACAATGAATACAAGTTATCATAAAGTATATAATAGCTGGTTCTAGGGCACCAACTCCAACAAACTCCCACTTGCACAAGAGTCAACTACTAACAACTTTTAGTCCGCTGACTCCCACATGATACTCATACTACTGTCGAGATTGGTCTTTAGTCAATGGGCTTTCCATGTTTTCTTCTATGAGAACTCTATTTACTGCAACTTAATTCCTTTGATAAAAATCCCTCAAGTAGTGATACTTCCACAGTTAGTGCTTTGTTCGTTGGTGTGACCTTGGTTCTTTTACAGGATCCACTGCTGTAGTATTATCGCAATACAATGTGATATGGTCTTTACTGTTAGGCACCACATCAAGTTCATGGATAATGTATCTTATCCAAACAGATTCCTTAACTGCATCAGAAGCCACTATATACTCAGACTCCGCTATAAAATCAGCGACAACTGACTTCTTTGAACTTTTTCAGCTCACAACTCTTCCGTTGAGAAAAACATATCTCGTTTGTGACATAAGATCATTCAGATGTATTTGAAAACTAGTATTAGTATAACCCCTGATTGAAATGACTCAAACTTTTTAATTATATTTGTTTCCTAATTTTGTGTGTTATTTTATTTTATGCTCAACAAAACTATATCCATTAATTAATGAAGTGAGTATAATTAAAATGAGACCGTTGAGTTTCGACTGTTATATGACCGTTGGTCAATATGACCGTTGGTCAATATGACCGTTGAAAACTATAATCTTAACGTTGTGTTTTTATAAATATGGTTATCTTGGTTAATTAATACAGAAAGAAGATTGAATGACCTCATCCAGTAGACTCGAGCCATATGAAGCCCATCTGTCGGAGCTTGGGAAGGAGGTAGCATCAATGGGCTTTGCTATGGACCAAGCCCAAGCCGAACTTCAACTTATGAAACTTGAACGGAATCGCCTAAGGGAGAAGTTCAAGTTGATAGAAATCACCACTTAGGCAATGTTGTCCGAGCCACCCAAAGATTCTATCACCATAGCACACCTTACACTTAGGTCCTATGCTGGTGTTATAAGGGGTTATGTAACGAGACCTTAGCTGCTTTGTGTAATCCTTTTATATAAATAAAATTTTTATTTCTTCTTATGGAAAAGTTTGTGAATTTCAAATATCCGGATAAATATAGGATGTGTATTATTGATGAATTTAGAAAAAAGAGGTATTTTAAAATATTTTTGTATTCATTAAATAATTAATAATGTGAAATGATTTTCAAAAAATGGTCTTCTACAGTTGTGATCAGTGAGAAATTTAAAGTCTAATAAGATCAACTTGGTTTTTAGTGAATAATAAAGTAGGAATAGTAACATACTCATATGAATAGTAATGAATAGTAATTTGACCAAAAAAATAGAAACTTCACCCATGAATGTATAAATACATTTTAGATATCTTAAAAGTGAAAAAACGATCATAGTTTAAGTTTTGGTATTTTTGTACGCCATAAATATTTTATTTAAAATTTTATAATTAATTTAATAATTTAAAATGGAAATGTATTTTCATAAAATTTAATCATAAATTGTTACTTTATTGTCTTATGAGTATATGATATTTTTATAGGACCTTGATTATTTTTTTAAGGTGTTACAAAATGAGTTATAATTTTAAAGTTGTATTTTTTTGGAATAAATAATTATTTTATTTAAAAATTAAATTAAAAATATTTAGAAAATTATTTTCATAAAATATACTTCATTTTTGAATTCAGAGCATCGATATTAGGTTAGGGTGAATTTTTGGGATTTTTTTGAAACAATTGAATTATCAGTGAATAGTAAAAATGCAATTTTGAGTTTCGGGTGTTTAATGACATCATTAATGATGTAATAATGATGTAAGATTACTAGTTGACTTATGAATAGTGAGATATGCTATGAGGTGTCCAAAGTGGCCAATACCATGGGAAAATACCATGGACAAGCCCATGGCTTTGCAAATACCACCGATGAGGTGTCCCTTGGAAATTAATAATTTATTCACTCACTTTTCCTATAAATACCAAGCCATTTCCCTCATTCATTTCATTCCAAAATCATCCTCAACGAAGTTCTGGTCTCCTTACCTCCCAAGGAGTCCTCCCAAGGAGTCCTTCCAAGGTTCCCTCAAGCCTCCCAAGGTCCCGACCTTCAAGCTTTCGAAGTTACTCTTCAAGGTATGAGATCCTTTCACCCTCCTCTTTTAAGTCATGACTTCCTTTATGTTGTGTCTTCTAATTTCCACCTATTTATGTTGAGGGTATGTTCTTATATGTTCTCATTACTGTCCATTTCATGTCTAATTGTTGAGAGACCCTTTCCGCTCTCATCAATTTGTTTTCTGAATTTTTAAGTGACGACGTTAGGCTACTGAATTTTCGTAAAATAAATCGCGCTTTGCCTTTCTTTTCAAGTTTCCTTATCATGTGGTGTGTCATTCCAATATCCACACCATGATCTTATTTATTTTTATTCAGTCCCTCTACTGCAAAATGAACCTTTTATGGATGAGAGACCCTTGTCCCCGCTCTTTTATTATTTTCTAAAACCAAATTATATAGCTGTTATGCTGCAGAAATTTCGTCTCAAAATTTCTCTATCTTTCTATCCAGAAATTCTCTTGTTTTATTTATGTGAATACCCAGACCTATTTAATTTCTATGGGTGTTCATAAATATATAAAGATGATATATTTGATTCTGGAATTAACATACATATAACCCTCACTCCCTTTCCATGGGTTATAAATGATATAATGATATTGTTTTTAAATACTTTTTAAATGTCACAATTTTGACATGAAACCCATTTCTTTGATTCTGTTTGGGTTATTTATGAAATGATTGATTATGATCTATGTGGCTCACATAGACGTAAAGACATATTAAGGGTGTGCCCTGATAGCACTCTAATGCATTGGGTAAAGAATTAATCTTTAGAGATGAAAAGTTTCACGATACCTTGGTGAATAACCTTGGTAATTTTTATGGCACCTCGAGGATAAACCTTGGTGATATGTTCATGAATGTCTAAATGAAATGTTGTAGCCACATATTCAAGTTATGATTCAAGTTCTGTTTATTATGATATTCATATTCTTCCATTGCTCACACCTTTATGACTTTTATCAAGTTCTTATTAATATTGCTCAAGATCACATGTCAACTGTTTCACTTGTTTTCCTCACCGAGCCTTCTGCTCACCCTTTTCTTTGATGTATGTCTCTAGGATATGAGATGCAGTAATTGTACATAGGATGAACCTATGATGATGCCTTATGAGTGGTTTAGAAGAATGCTTTATGTTGTTTTCATGTATTATGTTCCTGATTTCCAAGACACCAGACTTTAAAGATCATCTGTTTGTAAAATGTAATGAAAAGTTATGTAATAAAAAGGTGGGATGCCATACTGATGACTAGCTCTTCATCTCATCCATACACTTGGAAAATATCCTTAGTTCTTCTCAGATACTTGAGTACAACCTTAATAGTAGACCAATGTTCTTCTTCTAGATCTTCTTGATATCTTCCTACCATGCTCAATGCATATGAAATATCATGTTTAGTACATAACATAGAATACATGATTGATCCCATTGTTGAAGCGTATGAGATCTTTCTCATTATCTCTTTCTTCTATTGTGTTTAAGGACACATTTTCTTAGAAATATGTATATCATGTGACATTGGAACTAATATCCTCTTGGATTGTTTCATACTAAATCTCTTTAGTATTTGGTCAATGTATGTAGTTTGACTTAGTCCAAGAAGCCTCTTGGATCTATCACGAATGATCATGATACCTAGAATATAGGCTGCTTCACCTAAGTCCTTCATGGAGAAACACTTTTTTAACCAATCCTTAACAGATTGTATGATTGATATGTCGTTTCCAATAAGTAATATGTCATCAACATATACTACTTGGATAACAACTTCATTTCCACTAAATATCTTGTAAACACATGAATCACATTCGTTCATAATGAAATCAATTTTTTATAGCTTCATCAAATCAAATGTTTCATGACCTAGATTCTTGCTTCAATCCATAAATGGATCTATGTAACTTGAAAATATTTTTGGCATCATCTGGAGTCACAAACTCTTCTGATTGTGTCATGTAGTTAACTTCTTGAAGGTTCCCATTAAGGAAAGCCTTTTAACATCCATCTACCAAATTTCACAGTCTTGGTAAGGTGCTATAGAAAGTAGAATTCTGATGGATTTAAACATGGAAACTGGTGAAAAAGCTTCATCATAGTCAATTCCTTTATGTTGTTTAAACCCTTTAGCCACTATCCTTGCATTATAAGTATTTACTTTACCTTCCATGTACAATTTTCTCTTGAGTACCCATTTGAACCTTATAATCTTCACATCGACTAGCGCATCGACCATAACCCAAATCTAGTTATGATATATGGAATCTATTTAAGAATTCATGGCTCCTTTCCATCTTACAGTTTCTGAGCTCTCTATTGCCTCTTTGTAGGAAATAGGTTCATCATTATTAACTAATAATGAGTCAACATCTTCGGTGACTAGAAAAATTCATCTCTATGGTTCTCTTACCTCTCTTGTGCTCCTACATAGTACTTATGTTTCAAGAACTACTTCTTCCATAGAGACCTGTAGAATCTATTCCTATACCAACTCTTGTGTATCTTGTGCACACACTTCATCAATGTCAATATTTCTCCCACTATCCTTTTTGAGTATGTGGTCCCACTCAAGAAAGTCAAAATTTTTAGAGACAATCACATTCTTGTATGAGGGGTTGTATAGGTATTGTACATTTGTTCCTTTATGATACCCTATAAAGATACACTTTGTTCCCTGGGGTGCTAGTTTATTGCCTAAGAAAGCCTTAACAAACACCTCTCAACCCCATAAATTTGTATGCGAAAAACGAGTTTCTTTTCACTCCATAACTTAAAAGGAATTCCATTTGCTTCTTTAGTTGGTACTTGGTTTAGTGTGTATGTCGTAGTTTGTAATGCATATCCCCAAAAGGATAATGGAATATCTGAATGAATCATCACCGAACATACCATGTCTAACAAGGTATGATTCCTCCTTTCATTAACACCATTCCACTATGGTGTGTAAGGTGGAGTGAGTTGAGATAGAATCCCAAACACCCGTAGAAAGTTGATGAACTCTTGGTTAATATATTCACTTCCTTGAACCGATCAAAATTTATTTCTCTTCACTCCAAATTGATTCTCTACTCCATTCTTGAATTCATTGAATTTATCAAAGACTCGTACTTATACCTCATTAAGGAGACATAGTCATATCTACTCAAGTCATTAGTAAAATTTATGAAGTAAGAATATCCACCTCCATCTTAAACTAGGAATGGTCCACACACATTAGTGTGTATAAATCCTATAAGCTCTGTGGTCCTTCCCCCTATCCACCGAATGGTGGTCTTTTCATCTTTCCTTGTAAATAAGCATGAAATATTTCAAGTGGTTTTAGCTCAAAAGAGTTTAAATAACCATATTGATAGAGATTTGTCAAACACTTCTTGTTTACATGACCAAGACGGTGATGCCATAACTGAGTGTTATATGAGTCATGTGAACATGATTCGTTATCTATTTCCAATACATGGTTTTCTTAATTTAATACATAAAGATTGTTATTTAAATTCACTATACCATAACATATATTGTCTTTATAAAAGAAACAACTCTTATTTCCAAACTTGAAAATAAAACCATATGTATATAGGCATGACACAAAAATTATGTTATTGGTAACGGTTGGCACATAATAAAAATCCCTTAAAACCAATATCATTATTGTTCGCAATGAAAGGTGTAGTCACCAATGGATGGAGAAACTAGCCTCACACCATTGGCAACTCGCCATTCCACCTCTCCTCTAGAAATCTTTTAGAATCTACTTGGTTCTTGCATTTGGATAAAGATGTGAGCACCACAACTGGTATCTAATACCCAATGTGTAGATATTGAAATATTACACTCGATAATGAATGAACCTTTAGCTTACCCTTACTTCTGGGTACAGTCCTTCTTCCAATGACCTTTCTTGCAAAATGAAAAACATACTGACTCCTTTTCCTTACCTTTTGGATTTTTATCTTCTTGGAAGGACGGTGCTTAGGAGCTTTATACTTGTTATGAATCTTGGGCCCCTTTGCCTCGTTCTTCCTTTTCTTATTAACCATAAAGACCACAAGTTTATCACGCACCATGTCCTTATCCACATGTAAAATCAATGTATGAAGTTCAAAAAGACTCTTTTCATTATTACTCATATTATAATAAACAATAAAACCGAAGAAGGTCTTGAGCAGTGAAAAAAGTATGAGATATGTGCACAACTCATTTGAAAATTTAATCTCTCAGATGTCTAAGAATTCAATGTAGCCCATATGATTGACTACACGAGTCCCAATTGACACCAACTCTCCAAGATTTGTTGTAAATAGAGGACCAGAGATATTCTCTCTCTTATCTTGCCTTCTCTTGATAAAGATCCTGAAGGTGAGATATCATACTATACACACCTATGTCCTCATGTTTCATCAAAAGATCATTGTTCCTGGATGATAACATGAAACACTGAACATCAGTTGCACCATTTAAATGTTTTTCATAGAGAGATAACTCTTCCTCACTAGACTCATTACAAGGTGAATCAGGAATATGTTCTTTCAGTACATACAATTTCCTTTCATGTCATAGGATAACGTGTAAGCACTTTTACCATTCTTGGAAATTTTTTCCGGTTAGAAGGTTATCCTTCTCATGTATGGATCATAATGATATGTTTAAAGTAATTTTTATTGAAGTTTCTACAAATAATATGAGCATAATTTTAGTACATTATCTAATAAAATCAGACAAATACATAAATATTATATTTGTTAATATCCCACTATTTTATCGAAGCCCAATAGCCATCACCATTGGCTTTGGAATATCCTATTTTTTCAACATTTTAGTATTAATGATCCATATTCCCCTTATCATCACCCCAACTTTGGATGGTCAAGCAATTTAAAAGGTTTTAGGTAGGAATTTCAAATGAAAACTGCATTAATTCATAGTCCCTTGATCTGTTGAGTGAACTCTCCAATTTTGAAATCCTTAAATTGGGTTTCCTCAACCCTTGCCTCTTAGTTACACCAAGTCCTACTTTGACAGTCAACCCATGATGTGAACTAAGTTAAGTGAACCCAAAACAACACGTTATAATTCCCTGATAATTGAAATCACCCCAACATTAGATGGTCAAGAACTTTGAACTATGGTTTTATTTTAACTGAAGTAGTTGAAGGTCATATTGACTTAATACTTAATTGATGGATTTTGTCTTTTATGCATAATTTACAATTATTATCTTTATTACATGCTTGTAAATATTAAGTGGATTTACTTGAGGGATTAACCATGTCTTAGATAATATTTACTCATAAGCCATTTTATTTTAGTTCTATCTTACATTCTTGTTAATTCATTAATTCATGTGATCGTGACAAAACAACCACAATGAATTACCATGAAACTTGACAGAAATAAAATATTAAAGTGGTATGATCATGATCATTTACTAATGGTTAGTTTATCTAATAGATGATAAACTAACTGATGAACTATGGGAAAAACACCATAAACCATTTATGGTTCATGTTGCATCTTTCCACCTATCCACTTGTGTATCTCCTTTGGATTGGTTTCACCTTGACCCCAAACTTGAATCACCTCCACTAAATATGGAGCTCATCCATTATATATCTTTTACTCACACACAAGTGAGGGGAATAAGTTTACATAAAAGAAACCATAAGCACACAGATCCTTACATAATAAGAGGAGAGATGATATACAAACCAAAAATTTAATTTAATAATAAATTAAATGAAACTAATTACATAGAAAGGTCTAGTATAAGCTCGTGATCATCCACATGAAATGAATTATTCATTTAATAAATTTAGTATTCAATTATAATTTGTATTATTTAAGATAAATCATGCTCGAATAAATTAATTATCTTTTTTAATCAGTAAATTCTTTTATCTTAATTATCATCTGAATTTTCTTGAGATTCTCACCCATCACAATTTTAAACAAATTAAATAAATTTATTTAAAATTAACTCTGTACATAAATTTACCTTGGAGGAAACACAATGAGTGCCCATCTAAAATTCCTAACATGTATTATACTCATATATTGTTTACTATTGCAATATGTGGCATACACAACTTATTACGTACTTTCATGACGTATACTATCAACTTAATGATTACACGAATTACATGATTTTCTATCACATGTTATGCTTCAATTCATGTAGAGTAATAACTGTTATACAACCTATACATGATATGCAGACCCAAAAATTATGTAGAAATTAATTAAACATTTTTATATTTTAAAACACATTACATGGTGTGTCCTATAAACTCAAGGACTACACACATGCACATAATGATAAGGTTTACACAGTATAATCAATTAATTTTAATTTTTCCCAATTTGGTATAAGTACAAAACGTGTACAAGATAACTACTTAGTGTGTAATTTTTTCACCGTCTATTCGCGACACACACTTAGGGACTAGGTGTGTAACTATTCCATGAAAAATATTATAGTACACAACATGTACATGGGCTATAAGGCATGTGGTCTCCGAGTTACGTGACCACCAGTCATGTTGGTCACGTAAGAAGATACATGGACCATCTGTGACTAAAGGACTACATGTCGTGTATAGAAGTTACACAGTGTGTACTTTGGCTGATCGTGTTTTAGGACGGATTGATCAATATATGGTGAATAATTAAATGCACCACCAGTAATAAATTCACACACTTTGAATAAATTTTGAATTAATTCTTGGCGCATTAATCACTAGTACACAACATGTACTTCCGGTTTACACAATGTGTACTCTTGTCATATCCAGCCAGATTCCTTAACACCTCCAGATGATATCATTGAATTTAATTCTTTCATAAAATTAATCGATTTGATTATATTTATGAGAAACAAAGAGGAAGAAGCATATCTCTCAATTTAGATTTAGGAATGATTAAATTGGAATTGAAAACTAAATTACAAATGTGTAAATCAATCAACAATTTTTAAATAATTATAAATAATTATGTAACCCTCCATGATACCACTTGAAGGTTCTGAGTGTAGTTAAAGTGTGCGATGGAACATACCCAACATTTATTTTTTTCATGACTGATGATCAATCTGGGATTTACACGACAATAAATGTTGTGATAAACATATTTGAATAAAAGAATACAGATAATGGATAAATTCAAAAACCAAAGCGCAAGATCATCATATATTATTTATAATTAATTTAAGCTATTAATGAATTACCTTGTGAGAAATTATTTCTTTTTGACGGATCTTACATCGAATCTACGCCATAATATTGTTATGTTATAGGAATCAAGGGTAGATTCCCTCTAGTGGTGATCCACATGTGTTCCAAAAATCACAAAATGTCACCATATGAATCTCTGGGTGCTAGCACGGCAGATCCTATCACTTATATCATTCAACTTTGATCGCTCTATGAATCAGTTCCAAATGATTCTCTTTGATCTCTCTTAACATAAGAGTTGAAGGTGAGGGAATATCGATCTCTTCTCTTGGAAGTGTTCTTAGAGAATAGAGCTTTCTAGGTCTTTGAGAGGATTCTCTGAATTTCATTGTGCACAAAAAAAATGAATTGAATCGCTTAAAAAATAATATATTAGGATTTATATACCACTAGGGTTATAAATAAATAATTGCACAAGTGACCTTTAATATTTATTTAATCCTTGCAGAACCCCATGTATATAATAATAATAATATTAATATTTCTCAATACATTCTAAACTCATGAATTGAAATTAAATATTATTTATCCAAATAATATTCAATATATATTATTTCTCACTAAACATTGTCCACCATTCCTCCACAATATTTATCAGGCATTGAATAATGAATATTTATTTAATAAATAAATATCACCGTATTATTCACCAATAAATAAATAAATATTATATTCACTAAATAACAAATAAATATTTATTAAATATTCTTCTCACACTATATTATCTCGAATAACTGGCGATGAAATATATGCAATAAAAAAACATGAATAATTATTAAACCACGTGCAAGAATAATATTTATTCAACTTTTTAAATAATAAATAATAATAAATTATTTAACTCATATTTTGGATACATTTAGTGTGTGACCCTCTAGGTCTCCTTCTTAGCGGAATTAGGTGAAACAACCTAAAGTCCAAGGTTAGCGTCTAACAACAAACCAAGACACCCATAGAGAAAGAAGTTAATCCTGTAATGAAATAATACTTCATATGGACACTTACTGTGTAATCTAATCCCTTTATCACATATCTCTAATAAAGAAAGTTGCACAACGGTTCCATCAACCTATGTTCTCGATGTCTCTTTCTTTGAATTTAGGAAAATAGAATTTGACTATTGGACACCATGACCATGAATTTATTTAGGATATACAATTTCCATCAAAGGGAATGAGATATCAACATCTATTATAGAATAGAAGAGACAAATATTTTCTCACATTATTCATTAATGCAATATTATTCGTGACACACCCAACATATCCAACCTCATCATGAACATATGTTGTCAGATTTTTCATCAATACATCAATGTATGCGACTTATAATATTTATTAATAATAATATTAAAGTATAAAGATCAATACGAACATACAAATATTCCTTGTAAAAAAATACACACATCCGTAGATAGGAACGTCCAACGACACATGCAAATGTGGATTTCCTACTAGCGGGCCTCGTTCTCATAATATCCTACACTTGATATTACCAAGGGAATACACCATGAGAAGGTGCCTCAATTTCCTATGAGTCTCTACCTCTGATAGCCTGTATCATTTGTGTCCCTAAAATGATTTCATCTAGCTATAGAACATATATTTAAGAATACAGTTGTGACACTTCTAGGTTCTCATCATAGTGGGGAACTACTATGAAATTTTAGTGCGACGACTACTCTTAGGACATTATCACATGCTATTCTACACATAAGAACAATCATGATGTGATAAAAAGTTTATTAATATTTAAAATAATGAATATATGTTATCATAAAGTACACCAATGTTGGTTTTAGGGAACCAACTCCAACACTGGAGTCATCAAATGGAGTATGAGGAATTCATGTAAATCATGTATTGTGAATGGATTGTGATGGAATTGTAAATTCTACATGGAATGACCATATTCAAAAATGATGAAGCCAAAGGGAAAATAATATGAGGATATCATAGTACACATAATTGTGTTTTATAAACTCATATAGTCAAATCCTATATACACACTATTAGATTTTGTTATAAAAGATGCCAAAGGGGACCATAAATAGAGGAGATCATGAAATGATCACATGATAATATTTGATATTATGGAACATACTGACCATAAGAAAGATTGTGGTTATAGATTATGATCATATGGGAATCTTCTATAATTAATACAGTTAGTGGATCATTATCTATGGATCTTGAGTGGTTATGCTAATGAGTAGAATGAAGGATTATAGAATAATTTTTGGATATATGGAGTAAATTAAATACATAAAATGATATTATAAATACACATGGAGTGATCATGTTATTTATATTAAATGACTATATTCTACATAAGATAATACACACATTGATATAAAAAAGATACAATACCCTATGAATCCAGGAGCTTCAAGGTGAGAGAAGTTGAAGTTAGAAGGGTAGCCACAAAATGTGAGTCTAGGAGGAAGATACATTTAATATATTAGAAAGTGATATAAGGAGAGGAGTTTACAATATAAATGAAATAAACAGAAGAGAAGAATATGGAGGAGATCTAGTGAAGACTAATGGAATCAACTGTATTTTATTTTGTGCATTAGATACACACCTTTTTCAAAGGGGGAATTCAATGTAGTAAAACAAATTCCAATAAAAATAGGCATGGTCATGTCCTATGAAAAAGTATTCATATATAGAGATATGATAATATGATATAAAAAATAAATTCAATCACTCCAAATAAGTCTAATAAAGAAACCTTGGCTCAATTACTAATTGTTGGTGGAAATATCCAATGTCCCAACAACGGTGAGAACCTCAGAGGGCTGAGTAAGGACATGGGTTGTTTAAAACATTTTAACCCTCTTTTAACCTTATTCCTCTTATCCAAAACATGGATCTTATTCCAACTGTGTAAAAGAATATTGTTTTATATCTATGATAAAATATACGATATATCATATCATATGATATATGAAATGCAATACAAATATAGGATAAAATATAAAATCATGAACTAAGGTAAATGACCAGTTTTACCCGATTTACCGCAACATGGAACTAATCAAAGGTGTGTGGGAAGGACACTACTATGATGTATGGTTATTAAATGAAACTAATTTGATTAAAATTTTTAAAGGTTTCTTTGATAGAAAAGATACGTATAAGAGTCATGCGCTAAGAAACATCAAAGGATATGTGGGAGATTTTGGAAGATTTTTATGGAGAATGATTGTAACATCCCAACCCAAACCACCATGTCAGAGTCGGAAGGTCACATGACCTCATGTGCACATCCTCAATGCAAGAGGTTGCCGACTAGTTTTGAGGGTCTAAGTCTGATAATGAGGAGACTATACCCAATGTATCAAGTCATAACAAAATAAAAAATAAAAAATAATAACAATAAATAATCAGAGCATTCATGTGTAATAATAATGATGACATACATGTCAGGTAATAAAAGGGTTCCCAAGGTTACAAACCTGTCAAGTGTATAATGTAGTAGATAAAATAAATAAACAATAAATTGTAGGTCCCGTCGGTGTCCTTCCTATCCCACAACCATATCCATACTCTTCATCTTAGTAGTGCACCACATGGCCCTTTCCCTTTTCCAGGTCCATCATAAAATCTACACGCACACCAAAATGCCCTAGTAGGGTGTGAGTACAAGACTCAATATGACACCACCAACATGTCCTTAACCTCACATGCTCAATTATACAAGTGTATGACATAAGAACAATAAATGAATAACAAACATAGTAACACACAATCCAAAACCGAGCGATTGTGTGCTGACCAAGCCACCACAAACCCCCGACCGCACCTACTTCAATTGGCTCATGAATCATTCTACTCCGCATCATGGGATCATGAAACTCGACATACACTAAGCATCATGGGATCATGAAACTCGAAATACACTAAGAATCAAAGAAGTCATGTTCTCGACATTCTCTAGGCATGAAGAGCTACTCAAAATTCACTAGGCATCAAGAACATACCCCTTGACATCCTCTAGGAATTAAGTCGCATGACATCCACGAGGCATTATCGTATCCCAAATATATACAAAGGTCTTTCATTTTCATAATTTCAAGTCACGTGTACCACCCCTCTAAGGGATAAACATGTCACGATGGTCCACCTACCTTGCTCCCCAAGAACAGTACAAAAAAAAACACATAGCATGGTTGGATAAATGTGAAAGCATAACATATCACCATAAGTAAGGTAACACAACAATACATGCGATCAAAAAACATGAATAATAAGCTAAAAAGTACTCATGAAAACAAGTGTCACATAAGGTTCCCAGGACCACACACCCACAACCACATGCGATCAAAATCTTGAATGGTCATAAATATGTCTACCCATAAATCATATTAAGAAAACATGTGTAATGAAAGCTCCAAAAGGTAAGAAACTTCCTACCAAAAAATTCACCAATGTTAAAGTCAATGATAAAGGACCCTATGTAGTTCAATATATGGAGTGGAAACCTCTACAGTCATGAACACCTCTTCATAACCTTATAATCATAAACGTCAACACGTCAAAGCTCGAGGTTCATCAAGGGTTTTTAGAACCAAAACCAGTTATTTTATTTAAAAAAAGAAATAATATATTGGTTTCCATGAAAAATTCTCTCCTAGATAATTTTTGAATTATCATTCTAGGCCAAAACATGAAATCACAAAATTCTCCTTAAGAATAATTATCTTTTGATAATTTATCATAAATTATTCTTTTATAATTATCTATTGATAATTTATCTTATATTATCCTTCTATAATTATCTCTTGATAATTTATCATTAATTATCCTTTTATAACAATCTCTTGATAATTTATCCCAAATTATTCTTTTATAATTATCTCTTGAGAATTTAATATAAATTATCCTCTATAATTATCTTTTGATGATTTATTTTAAATTATAATTTTATAATTAACTCTTAATAATTTATTATAAATTATCATTTTATAATAATATCTTGATAATTTATTCTAATTTATCCATTATAATTATCTTTTATTAATTTTTTATAAATTATCCTTTCATAATTATCTCCTAATAATTTATCATAATGCATCCTTTATAATTATCTTTGATAGTTTTTTTAATAACTTATCTTTTGATAAACTCACAATTGTCATCTGATAATTTTAATAATTATCCATTGATAATTCAAATTAATTATCGTCTAGTAATTCAATAAATTATTCCTCGATAAATACATGTAGTTATCCTTTGGTAATTTTTATTCTATAAATTATCTTTTGATAATCTATTAATTATAGTTTGAAAATTTTAATAATTATTCTTTACTAATCTCGCAATTATCATTTGATAATTTTAATAATTATCCTTTAATAATATCATAATTATTGTTTGATAATTTTAATACTTACACTTTTATAATTAAAATTAATTACCACCTAACAATTCTATAAATTATCCCTTAATAAATCCATATGATTCAGCCCTTGATAAATCCATGTGATTATACTTTGATAATTTTTATTCTATAAATTATCCTTTAATAATCTAGAAATTATCATTTGATTATTTTAATAATTATTCTTCGATAATTTAGGTTTATCTATAATAACAATTCAAAGTAAAAATAATTTGGAAATATTCAAAAAATTATCCTTTGACAATTCAGGGTTTATCATCCTTTATTTTAATCAACCATTTTACTATATTGTAGAATAATGGTATAAATAGAATTAATTAAATAAAAGAAAATAAAAAAAGAAAATCACCTTGAATAGGTGCCACACACTAGGGGAAAATGGGATCATGCCGCACCTGGAATAGGAAGAAGAACGCCAGATCAAATCAACAGGGCATTATTTATCACGTGAAGAGGAGTCTCAGGGATACATGAACTTGACCAAATCAACAAACAATGAAAAATGAGTGTTTTAAATATTTGAGAATTCCCAAACACATATAGGTTCTTGAAATTATATATCCTTGATTTAATACACTGTTTCACCTAAAAATTGATGACATATTCATTAATTTCACACATTTAATGCGTTGGTGAATTTTTTGGGTCAAAACAGCTGAAATTCGAACCTTCTGGAATCACTATGGGTGAAAATGGAGGTTTCCATGTTATAGAAGAAGGGTTAATTAAATAAAATCAAATTTAATTAATCAAATTAATATTAATAATAATCAAATGTTAAATAACTTAACCTCACATGCGATCTGACCAAACAGCCGATACACATAGATGTTATGTCCCGTATTGGGTAAACCCAGCATACCAGATCTAACAGTGGTCTCATATTTCTCATACGATGCACTGTTTGAGAGATATTAAATTATTTTCAGAAAAATATGTAATAATAATATTAAATAAGTTGTCCCCATGTGGTATCTTACCAAATTCCCTACACACACAAATGTGAAGTCACACCTAGGGTAAACCCCACCTTCTGGACTTAATGGTAGTATCATATTTATCATACAATGCACCATTTGGGACATATTCAATTATTTTGGAAAAATCATCCTCTCGTAATATAATATATTTAATATTTTTATTCTATCTACACTGAGCCTCTACAATCCTCAAAATCCCGTTCTATCTCAGCACCTAGTTCTTAAAATACTCCATATAATATTTCAAGGTGTTAAATAGGCTTTTACGCTTATGCAAATCCCTTCAAATCATTTATTATATTATTTTCTTGAAAAATTATATTTTCACATAAAAATAATCCTAAATTATTATCAATGAGGGTTTTTTTGTTGTCTATAAATTGTAACGAGGATATTATAATTATCCCCCTCTATCGAATTCTCATCCCCAAAAAGTATCTATTGGAGTCTTTCTTGACCAACTTAGGACATTGAGATCGAACATCAAACTCACGCACCCATGTCTCCTCCTGGATCTGTCCATGCTGCCACTGAATCTAGACTAGTGGCACCATATTTCCTCACAACACATTATTTCTTCATCCTATGATCCACACCAGACACTCCTCATAATATGAATTGGTCTCCAGCTCAATGTACTTGTAATCAACAACATGCACAGGGTTGGGTATGTACTTCCAAAGCCGTGACACATGGAACATGTCATGCATACCTTGATGGTGAGAAGGGAGGTTCAGATGGTATTCCATTGCCCCTATCTGCTAGGTGATCTCAAAGGATCCAATAAAACATGGTACTAGCTTTCCCTACTTCCCAAAATGTTTGTTCCCTAACCGAGGAGTCACTCTCAAGAAAACATGATATCCCACAGTGATCTCCAAGGGTCTCCTCTTGAAGGATGACATAAGATCTATGTCTTCTCTGTGTGGTGAACAACCTCTTCTGAATCAGCTGCACTCTCTTGGAGGTCTCCTGAACCATGATAGGGCCAACAACCGTTGTCTCACCCGCTTCATGCTAATAGAGTGGTGGGCGAAACAGTCTCCCATAATTAGACTCTTAAGGTGACATAAATCAAAGTCTGATAACTATTATTGTATGTGAACTCAATAAAGTATATGTGATTATCCCATGTTCCAATGAAGTGCAAGATGCAAGCTTGAAACATATCCTTCAATATGCGTATAATCTGCTTGGATTGTCCATCAGTCTGAGGATGGTACACCGTGCTTAATCTTAGAAGAGTCCCCAAGCCCTAGGGATTTTTGCAGGATCTTCTAAAAGCTTGACGTAAAACATGCATATCTATCTGAAACAATTATAAGGGGAACTCCATACAGGAGTACGATATCTCTGACATAGAGCTTTCCCAGCTCCTCCACCATGTGAGTCTCTTTGATCGGTAAGAAGTGAGTATACATTATTAGCCAATCAAAAATCACCCAGACTACATCACAACTCCTTAGGGTCCTGGGTAACCCCATCACAAAGTCCATTGTGACATCCTCCCACTTCCACATAGGTATTGAGAGTGGCTGCAACAACCCACTAGGACACTGGTGCTCAACCTTCACCCTTTGATAGGTATGACATCAGGTGAGAAAAACAAAAATGTCTCTAATCATCCCTTGCCACTAGAACCTCCTCCTGAAGTCACAATACAACTTTTTTATAACAAGATGTACTACCCATTTAGAGGTATGATAATCCCTCACCAAATCCTCTCTGATGGAAGTAGGTGCTACTAATCTCCTATGTACCAAGTTCACATCATCGTCGTCCACCGATCGTTCGAGCATTAGATCCCCACCAGCCAGTTGTTCTCCTATCACATCACACTATGGGTCTAACTCCTATACAGTCTTCAACCAGTCTACAAGTGAGGATGTGATCTATAATGGGGAAAAAGTCATCGATACATGATCGTCAGAAGCATCCATCCTCCATTCGACCAACAAGCTCACCATGAATCAATGCTCCTCTAAAGACCTCTCACCAAGTTCCTTCTCAGCTTGCATTTTACGGCTACGAGCATCTGCAAAGACATTACCTTTTCCTAGGTGCATACATCATATATAAAATGAATGTTTGTAGATACTCAACCTAGCACCACTACCTCATATTTAGTCCCCTATATGTGAAGATATAATGAAGGATTTTATGGGCAGTATAAAAAATAAATCTCTTACTAAATAGATAGCATCGACAACACTACAGAGGGTAGACCACAAATTCCAACTCCAAGACATGTGTAGGGTAGTTACACTCATGGGATTATAGTTGAAGAGACCCATAGGCTAATACCTTCTCTCTCTCTTTGCATCATTATCTCTCCTAGACCAATGCCTGATGTATCATAGTACACTACATAACCAATCCCAGGCTCAGAAAGTATCATTATTGGAGTTGTCATCAACCTTATCCTTATCTTATGAAAATCCTATTCACACCGGTCTAATCACTGGAACTTCACTCCCTTATTTTTTAGACCTGTCAGGGGTGTTGATATTTGGGGGAAGTCCTGGATAAACTATTAGTAATATCCTACTAAACACATAAATATCATAATCTCAAACACATTATGAGGACGTGTCTAGGACATGAATTCCTGGACTTTTTCTGGGTATATAGATATATCAGTCTCGTACACCACTTGTCCTAGGAACTTCACCTCTCGAATCAATAAGTCAATAATCTTGGCATAAATCATATGCACTCAAAACAAACTCAAAACTATCTCTAGGTGCCTTTCATGTTGCTTTGGTTCCATAGAGTTGATGAGGATATCATTGATGAACACTACGATGGATGAGTCCAAGTATGGATGGAAGATCTCATTCACGAGGGTCATGAACACTGATGGTGTGTTCTTCATTCTGAATGACATTACCAAGTACTCATACTGTCCATATCTACTCCAAAACACTATCTTCAGAATGTCCCCCTCTCTAACTTGCAATTAGTGATAGTCTAATTGAAGATAAATCTTGTAGAACCATTAGGATCCCCATAGCTGGTCAAAAAGATCATTTATCATAGGAAAATGATATTGGTTCTTCACCCTCATCTGATTCAACTTCTGATAATCAACTTATAACCAAAGACTACCATCCACTTTCTTGAAAAAAAATGGTGCACCCCATGGTGAAGTACTATGTCTAATAAATCTATTCCTCACAAAGTTGTCTATATGTACCTAAATCTCCTTCAGCTCGGTTGGATCTATATGATATTGGGTATCAATATGGATGCACTCCCATCATGAGCTCAATATAAACTTAACTTTTCATTCCTTAAAAGTCTCTACAAGGTCAAAGATTCTAAAAAAAGATTTCAACCCATTATTCAACATCATGAGGGCCTCTGGTTCTCTAGAAGGATGAAGAATGATGGAGTTGAAAATCATGACATATTAAACCATAGTTTTGAACTTCTATGCCTTGGAAAAGCACTAAGTGAAAGTGTTTTGATGGATGTCTCCCTGCTACCTAAACCATAGAGCAGGTGTGGAATCAAGGTCAACTATATTATCCTATATGTCTAGTGGTAAGGATGAAACCTCCTCCATTGGGAAAGTATTTTGGCCTTCTTCCAAAGTAGTCCCATAAGACTACATCGAGGTGAAATCTTATGTAATGAAATGGAAAAAACTTCAAAAAAATAGAGTCATTAAGATAAACCTTAATCAATATATGGGATCACACAAGGTTTGTCTTAACTATTCAATGGGATCACTCAAGGTTCTCTTAAGAGACTACCCTTAACCCAAGGTATACCCTGCCTAGAATTAACCCTGATGTTCATCCATGCATGTTAGTCATAGTCATCATACATATACTAACACAAAAACATGATTATCTCAACTAATTAATGCTAATAAACATATATCACAACAATATGCAACATAGATATATTACACAAAGAGAAACTATCTCGAATAGATAGCACAAATCAAGGAATTTAATTAATGAACTACTATACAACACAACATACATATGGCATGTGAACCTACATACCTAGTCAATATGTATGAACACACCAAAAATCCCAAAATTCATATATCAACATCATGTGCATCACCCAAGGCGAGTTTAATCAATAGCAACAACAAAACATAAATTCCCTACTTCATGGAAACTCGGAGGTCCACTATGTAGTGCCGGACAGACACTGTCATAGCTCCTCTGCCCGAATCTAAACTGTCCTATCTCTTATCTCACATTTCCTAAACCAAGGAAAGGGTAAAAACAAGTTAGTGAATCCTAGTCCTCTGATACCATTTTGTAACATCCCGACCCGAACCACCAGTTCTAAGTCGGAAGTTCACATGGCCTCATGCACGCCTCCCCGTATGCAATAGACTGTCGACAAGCAGTGAGGGTAAAAGACCAGCAATGGGGAGACTATGCCCTTTGTATTGATTCATAACATAATAAAAAATAAAAAATAATCATAATTAATAATCAGAGTAATAATGAATAATAATAATGATGACATATATGTGAGGTAATAAACGGGCTCCCAAGGTGGAAATCCTTTCAAGTGTACAAAGTAATAGATAAAGTAAATAAGTAATAAATTGTATCTCCCACTGGTGTCTATCCTATCCCACCACCATATCCACGCTTCTAAGCTCAACAATCTGTCGTAGGGCCCTTTCCCTTCGGTGGATCCCTCATGAAATCTACAAGCGCATCGAAATGCTCAAGTATGTTGTGAGTATAAGACTCAACATGACACCACCAATGCAACCTTAATCTGATGCTATCAAGTATATAAGTTTATTCTATAATAACAATAAATGTGTAACAATCATAGTAACACACAATCAAAAAACAAGTGGTCGTGTGCTAACCAAGTCACCACAAACCCCCGACCATACCTGCTTAGGATCTATACTGGAAGGATAATCAAGGTTTCAAAAGAATCAAGGACTAACCACAAGGCTCATGAATCAAACTTCTCAATATTATGTGATTACACAAATCAATATACACTTGCAATTAAGAAATTCATGTTCTCGACATTCTCTATGAATCTAAAGCTACTCAACATTCACTAGGCATCAAGAATACACCCCTAGGAATTTACTATTAATCAAGTGTGTTGGGAATGTATTGTCTCAACAATAATCTCTAAATATTATTGATTTTGATTCTTACAAATACCCTTGTTTGTTTTACTAATGATTTTATTTTGAGTGTATTTCATGAAATTTATATTCTTTATAATTCTTAGCTTGAAATAATATTCAACTATTTATTTTTGAGAATTTTTTGTTAAAGTGTTCGTAACGCTCTTAAGCAAATTCTAGAAACACTATTCATCATTTGTCATTTACTGGAAATACTATTCATTCAATATGTTGAAGAAAGTAGCGTATGGAACAAACCTTACGTTTATGTTGAAGGATCAACACGTATGGTTAATCAACCTTACGTTTGAAGAAACATATGGTTAAGGAACATTACGTTTGGATAAGAAACTTACGTTTGTCAGAAAGAAAAAGTATAGTTAAAGAACCCTACGTAAGTATGGAACTTTACAAACGCATGGATCATCAACCTTACTTTTGTAATCAACCTTACGTTTTCAACCTTACGTTTGGGAAAAGTGAACATATGGATAATCAATGTTACGTTTAGAGATATATGCTGACATGGATAAACGTGTGGATCCTCAACCCTACGTTATGAAGTTAAACCCTACATTTGTTATTTTGTCGTTTTGTGAAGGAACCTTACATTTGACTTTTCAACACTGGAAATTTGAATTTACGTCTTTATTGAAGCTTTTTGCAACGGTCTTTGCGGAATGTCAGAGCGGTTTAAAGCTTGATTTTTACTGATTCAAATCTCGTTTTAAATGATTTAAAGATCCATTTACAGTAGAGATTTTTACTCCTATTCTCAAGGAAAGTTACAACTACTCTAAGTTGTATTTTTTGAATTTGAATTCACTCATTTTATCAGACATCTTTAGAGGATATAAAATCGTGCTGGATATTTATCATTATATATCTCTCTGAGTATCATCTAGAAAAAATACGGATCTGTGAATACTTCTCAGATATCTGTGTAAATATTATTCATTGAATTTTTTCCTGTGAAAATTGTTCTCAATGCTATAACGATCAAGAATCTTAGAAACAAGGATTACATTTTGGAGATATACATATTCAAATCTGGAAACACGATGCCCTATTTTTATTGCTGTTCTTAAAATCGAAGATCTCTTGTGAAACCGGATCTCTTCAAATATATTTCAAGATTATTATTCTTTTGAAGATGAAGATCCATCTTTTATCAGTTGCGTGCTGCTGCAACTGCGAGCTATATCTGTTTCTCAACAAACTATATCTTATCTATCTTATGTTTTGGATACTTGTATTCAGTCATGGTGGAGTGTCAGCTTCTCGCACTAAGTTTTGGTTTTATCAGTTCCCTATAAAAGAACCTGATGGCTCTGTTTTGCAAGCCTTTGTTTGTAAGGGTGACAACTGCCTGCACTCAGATAAGGATTGGTCTTATGATACGAGGACCTTACTAGTGAAATTCCCTAAGCCCACAACGAGGGTGATTGGTGGAGTGGAATAGGGGATCTTAGTGCCATGAACCACTATAAAATTATATACTTTGTTCTCTGTTCATATCCACTACATATACTCTAATACATAAATGTCACCAGCTTTGTCTATTGTTGATGTGAATCGACAGAATTGTGAAATTTTTTAAATGGACACAATTCACCCCCCTCTTGTGTCATCACTATAACAATTCTGACCTAACATTTGGTATTAGAGGTTGAGCTTTTCAATAGAGCTATAATAAGCTAAATACATAAGATCTATATTAGTGATGGAAATGGAGAATCTCAAGGAAGGAATGCCAATGGTCCGTGCTCCATATTTCAATGGTGAAAATTATAGATGTTGGAAGTCACAAATGATAATATACTTCAAAAATCTTGGATTTAGAGCATACTCAAATATTGTTACTCCTTACACAATTCCTGAAAAACCTGAAACTTGGTCTACAACCTATGAAATGTGACAGACAATTGCAGTAGCCTATGAATGTACTTACAATGTTAGACAAATGAGATATGCTACAAAGAAATTAAGGTTTGATACTTTTAGAATGTATGATAGAGAAAACATCACACAAATGAATGGAAGACTGACAAAAAATGTTAATAATATAACATATTTAGGTGAGCCTATCAGCCAACCCGATCAAGCTTTGAATGTTTTAAGAGTTCTACCCGCAAATTTGAATGGAATTTCTACTACAATCCTCCAATCAACACCTGTCAAGAATATAACAATGAGAGAATTGATTGGAACTTTAATGATGTATGAGGCTAAAATGCAAGATGAAGTTGAAGATCACAAAGTCCTAGTGAAAAAGGATAACACTTCTTTAAAAGTTACATCCCAAAAGTCGAACAGAAAAACGAAACAAGAAGAAAAAAATCCAGACTCATCTGATTCAGAAATTGAGCTGCCTCAATTAGCTAGAAAATTCATTAAATTTTATAGGAAGAAGAGAGGATTCAAAAAACCCTTAAAAAGGATAAGAAAGAATCAAGGGAAGTTAGATGCTACAAATGCAAAAAATTGGGCCATATAAGACTTGATTGTCCCCAATTAAAAGGAGAGAAAAAAGGTAGAAAAGAAATATCATAAGAATACTGATTATGAAAAAAAGGAAAAAACGTGGTGAATGCTACTTAAAGTGTTTCTGAACACTCCAATAGCTCTTCAATATCTGATTCAGAGAAGGAAGAATTGAATCTGAAAGCTAATATGTTTTTTATGGATGAAGAAGAGAAGGTACAATCTTACTATTTATCATATTCTGATTCTAGATATTTGAATGATAAAATGACTGCCTATTACAGTATGCTTGAAGAAAAATATGATTCTTTATTAAACAAATATAAATCATTAAAGAACATTCATAACAATATTATAGGTTAAAGAGATACATTACTAAAACTACATCAAGATCTTGTTGAAAAATTTAATTCAACTACTACTAACTATGCTGTTAATGAAAGTAAGATTAAGACTCTACAGGAAGAAGTAGAAACCTATAAATCTACTGCTCTTATTTTCACAAAATAAGAAAATAAAATGAATGAAATTCTTGGAAAAAATATTGTTAAAAAGGAAAAGTTTGGTATTGGAAGTAAGGTTGAAAAACCCAAACTATATAAAAATTATTTTGTTCCTGGTTCTAACAGCAAATGCATGTCTACTGTTAAATGTTTTATTGTGGTATTAATGGACATTATGCTAATGAATATTATTTAAGAAAACCTCAATTATGTGGTATCATGCATGTTAATTATTCAAAATCTTTATCTAGTTTAATTATAATAGTGTTGATCAAATAAATCTGTTTGGATTCCTAAGTCTTTGATAACTAACACCGCTCGACCCAACAAGATATGTGTACCAAAACAATTTTTTTGTTTAATTTTTCCTTGTAGGTAACATGCCACATAAGAGAAAAAGATATATGGTATATGAACAGTGGATATTCAAGACATATGAGTAGAAATTCATCAAATTTTTGTACTCTGACTAAAATAGATGGATGTCTAGTCACCTTCGGTGACAATGCCAAAGAAAACATTATTGGACTCAGAATAGTTGGAGATCCAGAGCCTGTCTCAATTAATAAATTACTCTATATACAAGGATTGAAGCACAATTTGATAAGTATATCTCAAGTCTGTGATGATGGATACTATGCTGATTTTTCTAATAATTCAGGTTCTTTTTTTAAAGATGATTTGCTTAAATTTAGAGAACTCAGAACATATAATGTCTTTACTTTGGATTTCAATTTCTTGTGTAAACAAAAATTGAACTGTTTAACTGCTAAGATAAATGAGTAATGGATTTGGCATAGAAGACTTGGTCATTGTAATATTTTTTCTTTACATAAGTTATCTAAGAAACAATTAGTTTCAGGTTTACCTAGTCTCAAATTTGATAGTGACAGATTCTGTGATGCATGTCAGATTGGAAAGCAACACAAATCTTCCTTCAAATCTGTTAACAAAATTGCTACTTCAAAACCCCTATAACTTATTCATATATATTTGTTTGGACCTTCTATAATAGAAAGTTTTTCTGGTAAATTATATTTATATGTTTTAGTTGAATATTATTCTAGATTTACTTTGGTATATTTTCTAAAACTAAAAAATGAAGCTTTTTCTGTTTTTGAAAGTTTTTGTAAAAGTGTTGAAAATGAAAAAGGTTTTAAGATAATTTAATTACGAAGTGATCATGGTGGAGAGTTTGAGAATCAAGAATTTAATTCTTTTTTTCTCAAATATGGGTATTAAACACACATTCTCTGCACCAAGAACACTTCAAAAAAATGGAATTTTTGAAAGGAGAAATAGAACTATTCAAGAAATGTCTTAGACTATGCTAAATGAATATAGTCCTCCAACCTACTTTTTGGTAGAAGCTGTAAGCACAACATGTTATATAATAAATAGAGTTTTAATTAAGCCTATTTTCAAAAAGAAACCTTATGAACTTTGGAATAACATAAAGCCTAAGGTATGGTACTTTAACATTTTTGGATGAAAGGTGTATATCCTAAACACCAAGGATAATCTAGGAAAGTTCGATCCAAAAGCTGATGAAGGAATATTATTAGGATATTCTGCAACTTCTAAATCTTATAGAGTATTTAATAAAAAGTCAAAGATTGTTGAAAAATCAATTCATGTGAAGTTTTATGAAACCGAACCTTTTAATAAAGAAAAAGATCAAAGATATTCAGCTAATGATTCTTCCAACAACATGAGAATTGATAAATTAAAAAATGATTTTGAAAATATAAATAAAATTTAGTCCAGTTCAGAAGAACATGATACCAATGAACCTAAAAGTTCTATGCCTAGATAGTCTAGAATCCTGAAAAATCACCCTTTAGAGACTATTATAGAAGATTTAGACATAGGAATAAAAACTAGAAGAAGTGTAGGAAACCTAGTGGAATTTTATGCTTTTCTATCTCAGCTAGAGCCTAAGTATTTTGAAGAAGCCTTAGAAGATGAAAGTTGGATGTTAGGAATGCAAGAAGAGCTAAATCAGTTTAAACGAAACAAAGTATGGAAATTAGTGGAAAGACCATCGAATTATCTAGTTATAGGAACTAAATGAGTCTTTAGGAATAAAAATAATGATCAAGACATTATAACTAGAAACAAAGCTATAATAGTACCCAAAGGGTATAATTAAGAAGAATGTATAGATTATGATGAAACCTTTGATCCTATAGCTAAAATAGAAACAATTAGAATTATTTTGACCTATGAATCTCATATGAATTTTAAATTATATCAGATGGATGTAAAATCTGCCTTTTTAAATGGATATTTAATGGAGGTAGTTTATGTTGAGCAACCTCATAGTTTTGAAAATTCTCAAAAACAAAATTTTGTTTTTAAACTTACTGAAATTCTCTATGGCCTTAAACAAGCACCTAGAGCTTGATATGAAAGATTAAGTTCATTTATTTTGAAAAATAGTTTTATTGTTGGTTTGGTAGACCCAACCCTCTTTAAGAAAACAATTTGTTCTAATTTATTATTAGTTCATATCTATGTTGATGATGTTATTTTTGGATCAAAAAATAAAGAACTTTTTAATTATTTTTCAGAACTTGTGCAAAAAAGAATTTGAAATGAGCATGATGAGAGAATTAAATTTCTTTTTAGGACTTCAAATTTATCAAAAAGATTATGGAAATGTATTAAATCAAAGTAAATACATTACTAATTTATTGAAAAAGTTTGGTCTAAAAAACAACAAGACATATTCAACTCCCATGTGTACTAATATTAAACTTGATTTGGATGAAGTTGAAAAACTAGTGGATAACAAGTTATATAGAGGTATGATTGAAATTTTACTATATCTTACTACTAGCAGACCTGATATTATGTTTTCAGTATGTCTCTATGCTAGATTTCAATCAAATCCAAAATAATTCCATCTTGTTGCTGTAAAAAAGGTTTTTTAGATATTTAAAAGGAACAGTTGTTCAATCTCTTGTTTATCCAAAAACTTATGATTTTAATTTATTATCATATTTAGATTTAGATTTTGGAGAATGTATATTAGATAGAAAAAACACTTCAGGAACCTATCAATTTTCAGGAAAATCGTTAGTGTCATGCTCAAGTAAGAAGAAACACTCGGTTGCACTATCAATGACCGAAGCAGAGTATGTATCTGCAGCCAGTTTCTATGCACAAGTGCTATGGATAAAAAACACTCTAATGGACTTTGGGCTTAATTTTAATAATACACATATTTTATGTGATAATACAAGTGCTATAAACATTTCAAAAAATCCAATAAGTCATTCTAGAACTAAGCATATTGATATTAGACATCATTTTCTAAGATATCATGTTCTTAAAAAGGATATATCTTTAGAGTTTGTTAACACTAAATATCAATTAGATGATATTTTTACTAAACCACTTCCCACTGCTTGTTTTTATTTTATTAAGAGGCAGTTGGGTTTATTTAATTTTTAATTATTTTATTTTATTTACTTTTATTTTATTTTAATTTATTTTACGCCTAATGTATTTATTTAAATCTTATTTTATTTTCTTATTTTTATCTTATGGTAATTCAGTTAAACTATTTTATCTTAAATATATTTACGCTGCGTAATTATTAATTTTTTTTCATAATTACTCTACAACACGAGAAATGAGGACATGTGTCATGTGTCAGAAACACTTCGTCTAACTTACCCACTGGTTAACCAAAAATCATTTCGCCTAACCCACAATCTTTGTTCGTACTTCCAAACCCTAGAAGCTGAAAACCTCATATTTTCAAATCTTCAGAAATGATGAAAACCAAGAGAGTTGAAGAAGGAGAAGCAAGCGACCCAAAATGACAGAGTTACAGGCCGAAATTTTTTCAGGGAAAAGTGGTTGATCTTGATTGGATATATCAGATGAACTTACTCATAAAACAAGCGTTGTCATTTCAAGGACTCGAGATAGATTTCAATGAAATCAACTCAGAATTTATTTATGAGGTAGAGCTGAACTATTTTTATAAGAGTGTACAGTTTATTTTTGGAGATTTAGAGGATATGATTTTTTCTAGTATTGAAGATAGGGATTTCTCTATTTCTTCTACCAAGGTTACAAATTTTTTGAACTTCCCACATGAAGGAGTTTTCTATTTCGATCTTAAATCAATTGGTGATAAGGAACATTATTCTAAAGACATTATGTCTTTTCTGTTCAACTCGAAACACATCAAAAAGATGTTTGTTATGGATTTAGAGCCTAACCATAAGATTATGGTGAAGTTTATTCAGATAGTAATAGTGCCAAGGATGGATGAGATGGAGAAGATCCTTTATCCAGACATGTATATCATGTTTCTTTTTTCCGAGTGATATTAAATTAAATTTTATGTGGTATTTATTTCGGTACCTTCATTACTACTGTTCACCAAATGCAAGAATGAATTTATATCCACATGGTCGGATAATTTCAAGGATTTTATTTAAGAAGGACATGATCAGGATGATTGATGCAAGAGTCAGATGCCATCATAGTAATGTTTTGAATGATGGAACGTTAATAAAGCTTAGATTTTTCTAGAGCACTATAAAAGGAAAGATTTTTCCTATTGGAGCTGAGGAAGAATAGAGCTCAGGAGCTTTTGATCAGGGGGAGAAAACATGTGTTCAAAAGGAGGGTGTAGCTGAATCACGAACAAATGCATTTTCTCAACCAAATCAGAGGAGGCTTAGATTTAACACAGAAAAAGAGGAAGAACAAGTCAAGAGGGACTTGTTATGAAACCAAGGAACAGAAATGATCCTCAAGTCGAAGAAAAAGTTTTGGCTTATGGATAAGAAACATTATTAGTTCATTTGGAAGAAACCGTTATTGAAGAGGAAATTCTAGTGGAGAGTCAAGCTAGAGAGCTTTCTATTGTACCTCTGGTGAATGAACAGGTGCAAGAGAGCATTCCAATAGAAACAGTTCAAGAAAAAAATACTCAAATTGAAAATTCTCAATAAAAGATTGTCATAGAAGAAGTTACTGAACAAGGAGTTGTTCAAAAACAACAAATTTTACAGGAATCAGTTACAGAAATACAATCCTTGATTGTAGATCATACTATGGGACAATCAGATCATATTTATGGTGCTTAGACTGAAGTTTTAGACAATAATTATTTTTCTTGTGAAGAATTAGTAATGAAAACAATGGAAGATCCTTTCTTATTGATAATTCAAATCAAGCTATGAATGTAGATGAGGGGAAATCTGATTCATTATATCATCATGTTGAAGAAATTGTGATTAAATTCAACAAGTCTCAAGAATAAAATGCCACTCTGCGGCAGGAGATTGAAATTGCAAAGAAAAATATTCAAGAACTTAATGAAAATACTATTTCTAGAAGGTATTTTGATTCTTTCAAGAGATACATGTTAAATGAGATTGGGAAGATCAGATCTGAAGCTGTTTCAAAAACAGATTTTTCATATTTAAAGTGGTACTTGGGAAGAAAGTTTGAATCAGTAAAAAGTTCAGTGAATCAGGCCAGTACATCTACTCCTACCTCTGCTAAAACTCCATATTTGATTAGAAGATATCAGGCCATTACATCTATTATGGCAGACATGAATGCTCGTCTTTAGGGACTTTAATGCAATAATGCTCCTCTATCAGTTTTATTGGACAATCAGAAATTTCTTGTTGATCAGTTAACTCAAGGGGAGCTAGCATTAGATTGATGTTGAGTCAGTTTTCATAAAATTTGGAGCTGTTAATGAAGCAAGAGGAAATTATTCATGAGTTTCTAAAGGTCAACATAGTGGATAATTGGCATTTCAATAATGACTCCAAGATGTTGATAATTCAGCTAGGAGACAGTTTGATAAAGAAGCTAAGATTGTAGATGGCTGAGCTGAAGGAGATGTTTGAAGCCATTCAAAATTCAAACCCAGTCAATCCTTATCCTTTTTTTTCTACCTTGAACCACGAAAATGGAAATTTTTGTTTTTTAGTCACAAAATTTATTGTATTACTGTCTTTATTGATCAATGAACTTGTTTACTGTCTATATATTATATTTAATTATTTTATCTGCTTTTGTATTTTTGTCTGATAGTTATTAATTGCAATTACTTATAACATTCACTTATCATTCTGTTCAATATTAAATGTGTTTTAATCTATTTCTATACTTTATTTTTGATATCACAAGAGGGGGAGAAATTTAGATAACACAACATTTCTTTGAAAATTTCATTGAAATTTACCTTTGGGGGAGAAATTTATATATTTCTTCTTTATCTAAATAATTCTGTCAAATAGAAATTATTTTCTTTTAATGTTTACAAAATTCTAAATTATATTTATAAGATTATAGTTTTAATTTATGGGTTTTGTGATCATCAAAAAGGGGGAGATTGTTGGGCATGTATTGTCTCAACAATACTCTCTAAATATTATTGATTTTGATGCTCACAAATACTCTTGTTTGGTTTACTAATGATTTTTTTTGAGTGTATTTCAGGAAATTTATATTCTTTATAATTCTTATCTTGAAATAATATTCAACTATTTATTTGTGAGAAATATTTGTTAAAGTGTTCAGAATGATCTTAAGCATATTATGGAAACACTGTTCACCATTTTTTTGTTTACTGGAAATACTATTCATTCAATACATTGAAAAAAGTAGCTTATGGAACAAACCTTATGTTTATGTTGAAGGATCAGCGTGTATGGTTAATCAACTTTACGTTTGAATAAACGTATGGTTAAGGAACATTACGTTTGGATAAGAACCTTATGTTTGTCAGAAAGAAAAAGTATGGTTAAAGAACCCTATAAAAGTATAGAACTTTACAAATGTATGGATCATCAACATTACTTTTGTAATCAACCTTATGTTGTCAACCTTACGTTTGGGAAAAGTGAACGTATGGATAATCAATGTTACATTCAGAGATCTATGCTGATGTGGATAAACGTATGGATCATCAACCCTACGTTATAAAGTTGAACCCTACATTTGTTATTTTTTTTGTTTTGTGAAGGAAGCTTATGTTTGACTTTTCAATGTCAGAAATTTGAATTTACGTCTTTATCAGAGCTTTTTGCAACAATATTTTCAGAATGTCAAGGCAGTTTAAAGCTTGATTTCGACTGATTCAAAACTCATTTTAAATGATTTAAAGAGACGTTTACAATAGAGATTTTTACTTTTATTCTTAAGGGAAGTTATGACTACTCTAAGCTGTATTTTTTGAATTTGAATTCACTCGTTTTATTAGGAATATTTTGCGGATATGAAACCATGCTGGAGATTTATCATTATATATCTCTCTGAGTATCATCTGAAAAAATTACAGATCTGTGAATACTTCTCAGATATCTGTGTAAATATTATTCGTTGATTTTTTTCCTATAAATTTTTTTTTCAGTGCTACAACGATCAAGCATCTCAGAAACAAGGACTACATTTTAGAGATACACATATTCAAATATGGAAACATGATGCTCTATTTTTTTTGATGTTCTTAAAATTAAAGATCTCTTGTGAAACCAGATCTCTTTAAATATATTTCAAGATTATTATTCTTCTAAAGATGAAGATCCATCTTTTATCAGTTTTGTGCTGCTGCAACTGCAAGCTATATCTTGTTTCTAAAAAAACTACATCTTATATATCTTAATTTTTGGATGATTTTATTCACTCATGGTGGAGTGTCAGATTCTCGCACTAAGATTTGGTTTTATTGATTCCCTATAAAAGAACTAAAAGGCTATGTTTTTTAAGCCTTTGTTTGTAAGGGTGACAACTACCTGCACTCAATTGTGGATCAGTCTTATGATATGAGGACCTTACTAGTGAAATTCACCAAGCCTGCAGAGAGAGTGATTGGTGGAGTGGACTAGGGGATCTTCATGCCCCGAACCACTATAAATTTTTGTGCTTTATTCTCTGTTCATATCCGTTGCATATACTCTCATACAAAAACGTCGCCAACTCTGTCTATTGTTGATGTGAATCGATAGAATTGTGATTTTTTAGAAGGATACAATTCACCCCCTCTTATGTAATCACTATAGACATTCTGACCTAACAAAGTGTATCACATGGAATCCACAAGGTATCTTTCTATTCCTACCCTGTGCATAGGTCCCTCTTCACCACCATCACAAGTCGTGCGCAGTCCCCCTCTAAGGGATAAACTTGTCACGATGGTCCTCCAACATTGGGCTCCAAGAACAATACCACAAAATCACACATACATAGTTAGATACATGATAAAGTGTATCACATCATTGTAATTAAGTCAGAACAACAATACATGCCATCAACATTGAACACGAATAATATGTTATAAAGTAATCATGAAAACAAGTGTCGAATAAGGTTCTCAGGGCTATAAACACACCCAAATATGATAATAATCTAGAAATATTATCAAATATGTCTGCGCATAAATCATATTAAGAAAAAATATGTAAAAAATACCAAAAGGTAAGGAATTTACTACCTCAAAATTCATTAATGTCAAATGCAAGGATAAACTACCCTATGCGGTTCGATAGTTGTAGTGGGAACCTCTATAGTCAAGAATACCTCTTCGCGATCTTATTATCATAAACATTGACACATCAAAGATCAAATTCCATCAAGGGATGTTATAACCAAAACCACTTATTTTATTTCAAAAAATAAGTAAAATATCACATTCTATGATACTTTCTCTCTCCTGGATAATTTCTAAATTATCATTCTAGGCCAACGCATACGCTCACAAAATTTTCCTTAAGAATAATTATATTTTGATAATTTCTCATAAATTATCCATTTATAACTACCTCTTGATAATTTATCATAATTTATCCTTTTATAATCATATCTTGATAATTTGTCTCAAATTATCCTTTTTAATTATCTCTTGATAATTTATTATAAATTATCCTTTATAATTATTTTTTGATAATTTATTTTAAATTATCCTTTTGTAATTATATCTTGATATTTTATCCTAAATTATCCTATTATAATTATCAATTGATAATTTATCATAAATTATATTTTAATAATTTATTATAAATTATCCTGTTATTTTTATCTCTTCATAATTTATCACAAATTATCCTTTATAATTGTCTTATAATAATTTTTTAAATAATTTATCACTTGAAAAACTCACAATTATCATTTTATGATTTTAATAATTATACTTTGATAATTCAAATTAATTATCATCTAGAAATTATATAACTTATCCCTTGATAAATCCATGCGATTATCCTTTGATAATTTCCATTCTATAAATTATCCTTTGATAATTTTAATAATTATACATTTATAATCTCAAAGTTATTGTTTGATAATTTTAACAACCGTCCTTTGATAATCTCACAATTATCATTTGTTAATTTTAATAATTATCATTTGATAATTTAAAGTAATTATCATATGGAAATTCTATAAATTTTCTCTTGATAAATAAATGCAAATATCCTTTGATAATTTTTATTCTATATATTATCGATTGATAATATAGAAATTATCATTTGATAATTTTAATAATTATCCTTTGATAATTCAAAGTAATTATAGTTTGATAATTTAAATATTTTATGCCTTGATAAATCCGTGGGATTATCCTTTGATAATTTTTCTTCCATGAATTATCCAGTGATAATATAGCAATTATAGTTGGATAATTTTAATAATTATTCTTTGATAATTTATGTTTATCTATAATAACAATTCAAGGTAAAAATCATTTGGAAAAATTTTAAAAATTATCCCTTGATAATTCAGGGTGTATCATGATTTATTTTAATCAACCATTTTCAATACTTTAGAATAAAGGAATAAATGTAATAAATTAAATAAATAAAAATAAAAATATAAACTCACCTTGGATAGGTTTCACACACTAGGGGAAAAGGGGACCGCGTTGCTCCTGGAAGAGGATGAATAACACCAAATCGAATTGATGGGGTTTCATATATCACATGTAGAGGAGTCCTGATGTCACTCCAACTCAACCAAATCAACAAATAATGAAAAATGAGTGGTTCATCTATTTGGTAACTCCATAATTCATATAGGTTCCACAAATTCCGAAATCCTAATTTAATCCACTATTTCTCACCAAAATTTATGGCAGAGTCATTAATTTCACCCATTTAATGTGCTGCTGATGCTTTGGGGTCATAAAAGTTGAAATATGAAGCTTTTGGAATCACTTTGGGTAAAAATGGAGGTCTACATATTTAAGAAATAAGGTTTAATTAAATAAAAATGAATTTAATTAATTAAATAAATATTAATTATAAAAAAATGTTAAATAAATTAACCTTACGTGCGATCTGACCAAACACCCGATGCACACAAATGTTATGTCCCGCACAGGGTAAACCCTGTATCCTAGACCTAATAGTGGTGTCATATTTCTCATACGATGCACCATTTGGGATATATTCAATTATTTTCCAAAAAAATATGTAACAAAAACATTAAATAATTTATCATCCCAAGCGATGCACCATTTGGGAGATATTCAATTATTTTGAAAAAATCATGTACATGTAGTATAATATATTTAATATTTTTATTCTATCTGTGCCGAGACTCTATGGGCCTTTGAATCCCTTGATATCTTAGTGCCTAACTCAGAAAATATTTCATAGAATATTTCAAGATTTTAACTGAGTTTTTACTCTTACACAAATCCCTTTAATTCATCTATTAAATTATTTTTATTGAAAAATTACATTTTCACATAAAAATAATCATAAATTATTATTTATGAGTTTTTATCATTAAATTTTAATCATGATATTATAATGATAATTACCAAATTAATGAAGCTTTTATGTCGCAATGAGTTATGATGGAAGAAATTTTTTTTTGAAGATGAGTATTTTATAAATGAGAATGACTTTATATTTGAAGGAGAAAAGTCTCACGTAACATAACTCTAAACCCGAAGGGTCAATATCATATAATGAAAGTAAAAAATGAGATGAAAATTATTTCCATGAAAATATACTCAAAAATAGTATTGGTTGTAATCAATAAAAACTCCATGGTTTAATGGAGAAGGTTCTGCTATTGGATATTGGAAAAGAAAAGAGCATGAAATGTATAGCGGAGATGAAGCTTAAGATAAAAGAAATAAAGGAGTCCATGGATTCAAATTACATGGTTTTGGAAACAAAATTAGAGAGTAATAAAATATTGTAGAATAATATTTATGTGATGGGAATTTGTTTTAAACCCATCATTACTTTTAAGAATTCTCAACCATTAGTAATTTCAGAAAATATCATTGAACATGAGTAAAATCATAAACCTAAAATTTCATCATCGAATTTCTAGTTTTATGAAAAAATATTCACTATTTTAAGTGAAAAGAATACATTAATCATGAATCTGTTTGATTGGGAAGTGAATTTAAAATATATAGAATAAATTATGTTATTTTTGAAAAAAAATATTCAACTGAAGTTTATTAGTCATCATAAAGGTTGGAGGAATGCATTAAAAGTAAAAGAACATATTACTTGGGTAAGATTGGAATTGGTTATGATAAAATTATTTCTCAAATGTTAATAGACCCTTTTATTTACATCAATAGGTCATAATGTGGAAATGATGTGAAATTATTAAAAGAATATTATGAAAAGAGGATAGATACAAATGAAATTGAAATTATATCAAAGAATCATTATCTTTAAACTATAAAATGAAATAAAATGATAAGTTCTGAAAATATGTGTTATTATTGTGGGATGAATAGAAACTCAATGATTATGAGGTTATGAATTGATGGATTGGTGTAGCCTGATCTGGTTGGGTCGAATGCTTGTGGCCTGCAACTGTAGTAGTGCGGACTTCAGAGTCAACTTTACTGTTAGGCGATAGCCACTGTAGCACTTTTGAAAAAGGTGGCTTCCTTTCACTGTATCGACACGGACTTCCTGTTAAAAATAGTGGATCATCTTCTCCATATGTAGCCCATTTAGAGCACGGGTTTCTTATAGAAACATTCTGTAATCTATGCTCCTGAATATTAGTAAATTTCTGCCTCTCTATGGACATAGAGATTATTCTCGAACCACATAAATTTGTGTGTCCCATGTGTTTTCCTTTCTTCTGCATTTTCTTTCCGTATCTCATTTCTTTCATTGCGACTCCCGACGCTTACATAACAACTGGTATCAAAGGTTGAGTTCGGAATTCTCCAATGATGGATATGGATGAAGGCAAAGTAAAGATCAATCGCTTCGATGGAACTGATTTCAGTTTCTGGAGGATGCAGATTGAGGATTATCTTTATCAAAAAAAGATGTATTTGCCGCTTTTGGGTGTGAAGCCAATGGACATGGAGCAGTCGGAGTAGGAGATACTGGATCGACAGGTTCTGGGTGTTGTGATCCTGACATTGGTAAAAAACATGGCGTTTTTCATGAACCAGTCTGGGTCGTCATCCAACCCGGTGCCCGACCCGATCTGCGGAAAGGCTTGAAGGGCGTTCCTGATCCGCACGGGCTAGCACAAGTGCCCGAGTATCAAGAATAAAACTAGGGAACAATTTACCTGATTAAATAAACATGAAACAAACAGAAAGATGAGTAAATTAAAACTAGAATCAGATAACCAAACAGACCCTTAAACTAAGGTCAAAAATTAAATTTTACAACTTGAACCAAAAAATCCAAAGGGAATGAAAAAAAGGAAGAACTAAAAATACTAACTCAAACCTCTAAGAAAAATGAGGTGCAACAACCTCAAGCCACGTCCACCAAACCAACACAAGGGTGCCACTGAAAACCCGAACCACCCATGCTATGCTCGATGCCTCAACCTAGAAAGAAAAAGAAACAAGATCTATATACACCCAAAGGTGTATGTAGGGTGTGAGCCAAAAGCCCAGTAGGATGCCACCGAGAAAAGGTTCCATGGATAATTATTAAATGAAAAATACATTTTTAATTTAACAAACGAAAATATATAAATGCTTAAGCAATTTTAATGAAAATGGTTTTAAGGAAAACTACTTTAAAGAAAAACAACTTAAATTAAAACACACACAGAAACTCACACACTTTCATGGTAACCCCAACGTCGCACCGTGTGCCGATGGTGAGCGCAAAGAAAAAGAAGATCACAAAACATGGGAGAGACCCTAAAGATACTAACAATAAGTGGGACCCTAGAACATCGCATCTCGATGAACAATTTTATAAGAACACAACAATATACATTCTCATGCACGATCCACTATGAGGGTGACACATCCATAACCTAGTGGTCTCCCAACATCAACCAAAAGTTTAGTTAGTGTTGCAGTCGTAAACCCAGCTAAGTGAAACCGGGCTGATGCCACTTTTGCATCATTAGTACACTATTCCTAGTCTGCCCACCTAGTACCCAGGCTTCCTGTTTGTGCTCAAGCAATTCAGAGTTCATGTCATATGCCATAATCATATACTCAAACCAAACAAGACACCACACACACCAAAACCACCATTTTCACACACAAAATCCATTTGAAATAATACGCACACTAAAAAATCCCACAAAAAAGTTTTACACCGTGGTTATAATTTAATTAACAATTGAATTTTTTTTATAAAACAATGTCCAAAGTGTATCACAAGACCCTGCACACAGAAAAACATTCAAAATTATCCTTTTTAAGGCCAAACGCCCAACACTACAACACTCGACCAAATTTCTCAGCCCTAACAACCTTTAATAAATCAATTTCATGATCCCTAAAATGACCTCAAATGATGAAACATGAAACACACATGGAAAAAGCACAATTTTAGGTCAAAATACAACTTGAAAATTAAAAACTTAATCAATGCTACCAAAAACGGTTTTTTTCCACCACACCAATAATTTAGTAAGCCATTTGAGTAGTTTGAAAAACATTAACAAACGAAGTAGTAAAAGTTTTCACTAAAGATACACCCAGTTTCATTTAAAACGACACTTTAGAACCAAAAATACATCATAACCTTATAAAAACATGATCTGCATGACCAATATCATTCAATTAAACATTTTGAAAATTTATAAAAATAGTCCCAAGAAGAACCACATGGCCTTACATCAAAACACATCCAAACTCCCTTTCTAGAATCAAACGCACACTAAAACCATACTAAAATATAATCTACAGCCTTTGCATGATCTAATAAACCAAGTTCACAATTGATAAAATGCTAATAAACTGCTTGACATGAATTTTCATAAAAAATCACACTCATATCATATAAACACGTTGCCAATAAATCAATGCATATAAAACCTCAATTAAAACCAATTTTTTCACCATGAAAACTGATTAAATAATACACTAAATTAATTAAACACACAAACTAATTCATCAAACAATAATTTTACGTGGAACCACCAACCTCGGTGTAGACCAACTTCATAAATTTGGCAGGAAACTCCTGCCACATGACAATCGCACTACGAGGAACCTCAATTTGACTCTAATTAAAACATTTGAACCTAAATCATCAAAATAGACCCCCAAAAATCATGAAACCCTATCGAAAACGCCTTCCACGGGAAAGGGAATTACCAAAGTGGAACTCATGTTGCAAGGAGGTCCGGTAGGGGGCGTCACGCAGCTAAGAGAAGGGTTGCTCTGGTGCGAGGTCCAGCTAAGTGAGGGTTCTGTAGAGCTGTGCGAGGCGTAGAAAATAAGGGAGCGACATGAGGAGCATGGGTGGCGTGAGTCGGTGTGTAATACCCCAAGCTTCCATGATACGCTTCTCTTTCAATAATGCAATAGCTTGCATTGTACGCAAGTTCGAGATTCTAACACACCGCGACCAATCAAAATAGCTGTTATGAATAGTAATACCCACTTTTTGAAATTATATAAATTTTATATTTCAAAATGGACTTCATTTTTGTATTCATAATATCAAAATTATCCTAAGTTGATTTTTTTGTAATTTTCTGAGAACTTCCAATTTTCTATGAATAGAAAAAATACTTAAAAACAAGTTTTTTAATCAAAATAATTTATAGTGATAAATTATACTATTGAGTGGTTTTAAAGTATAATTATAATATATTTTTACCATTTTATCCAATGATGGTCATTATAAATAATTTCACTTTGAAATTGGACATAAACAATTGTCAATCTTTTGATATATATTATTTCTTAAAAACACGCTATTTGTTGTGACAACGGGAATTAATTATTAAATTAATTAATTCAACTTATATGTTTATAATTTTGTAAAATAGAAATCATTTTTGAATTAGGAATATCAAATATAGATTAGGGTGAATTTTTGGTATTTTTCTGAAAAACTTCAACTTTTGATGAATAGTGAAACCACTAAGTGGTAGTTAAAAAAATAATTTTTCGTTTAAATGAAACTTTACCACTTCTGTGAATAGAATTTCAAAAATCCAACATACATGGTTTTCATTAGTAAGTAAAATGTGGTTCAATGGGATGAAAATAATTTTTGGTGAATAGTAACTTTTAAGTTTTATTAATCGCGATTAAAGGTAATTAGTGTAATTTAAGGTAAATATAATGTTATAATAATATGAAATTACCTTTACACTTGTCCTAACCTTATTGGATGAGTCATGGACGACCAAGAAAATCCATGAGTCAACTTGGGGACCCCATGGAGCTACTTGGGTAAGAAAATGACATTAATAACTTTTTATTTAAGGTAAAAATAAAATTGTCACAAACATGTGTTTTTTTACTAAAATATTTTTTACATGGGGTTATACAAGTCATATTTTTGACTATAAATAGTAATTGGAAAGATAAAAATATTTCCTACATCATGGTATTTTTTTTATAATTTTTAAACATTAAATAATTTAAATTTGTTATGACACCATGATGATGCAGCGATTACCTCATTAATTAACAATTTAAATAAAATGAAAAGATAATGTAAAATATAAGACTTAAACTTGTCAAAAACCTATTGGATGAGTGGATTTAGAACCCTTATCACCTTATCCTCGAAATATATAATTTTGGGACCTTTGAAATCTGAAAATAACTTCATAATAATGTAACATTTCATGACTTTCCAAGAGTGCCCCTCCTCTCCTCTTATAAAACGCCCCCACCTCTACCACCTTATTCACACCTTTAAAGCCTTTTGGCTCGGCAAAACTCTACCCAAATACTCTCTAAACTTCCCTATATTACTCCTAGAAGCCTCAATTTGGGCAGAAGTCTTCCCAAGGAAGCCTTTGTCTCAAATAAAAAAGAGTTACCCGATTTTAAGGTAATGTCTTCTCTTATGTTCTTTTGTTTTATTTTGCTTCTCCAACCCCATAAACTCTTTTTATTCCTTTATTTTGTAACAACACCAGTATATTAAATATACTAGGATATTTTTATGAGAAGTATTTGATTTACACTTACACACACCTTCATCTAATGGTTAAAGAACATACTGTTTCTGTGGGTGGCGAATTACTGCCTCACGAAATGATGATTGTTCAATATTCTTTTAACACCTATCATGGTGGACATTAAGATGTAACTATATTTATATATGATATATATTATATTTATGTTTTCCTTATGATTATGTATTTTTCATTTATGTCATACCTTTATGATTTCCATTATGGGTAAACGCGATAATTTCATTTTAGGAAGTGCGGACTACCGCCCCCTGAAAGTGATTTGAATCGTTAATGCCATATGTGGGATGTATAAAGGATGGAGTAAATGATATTATATATGATATTATACTATAATTATAATATACCTTTATATTATTATGATTTCATTCCATTAAATATGAAATATAAATGAAAGTAGCGTTTATGCGTACGTACGGCTTACCGTCTCCATGAACGGTGCATTTCATTTCTTACCTCTAAATATTATGTAATATTATAAATGAATGTATATAATAGATATATATTATATATATGATATCTACATCATGAATATAATTCTGGATATAATGGATATTTTACCACATGAACAACTTGTAATTATAAGAATTTTATTTTTGACTCAAGTACCAAAGATCGACAAAACTACCGTTATTAACTTAAATAATTACATAATGTTCATAACATGGTAATAAGTGATATAAAAGTAATAATGAACTTAAGAAATGTTCTTAATCAAGTAGAAATTAACTCTAGTTTATTATTCAGGAGATTAAAGAACGATCAAGTCAAGTCAGACACGAGGTAAGGGACTTCGTCTCAATCTCCTTTCATTGAGGCATATTTTGTTTTATACACAACTTTATTTTATACGGTGTATAAACCATTTTGACTTTTACATTTATTCAAAAGGAATCTTTTTTATATGAAGCATTTTAATAAACGACAAAATGGAATGTTTTTTTTTGTCGCACGCATGCGACGACAATAACTTCTCCACCGCCGTGACCATTATTTGAGTTTTGGCATCCTCTACAAGCCATAAATTTTTTTTAAATGAAAAATAAATACAAAGTTTTACTTTCTTTTATTTTGGTATTGAAAATGGTTTTATCATATCAATGTGTTTTATTGATATCTTGTTATTGAAATGTGGAAATGTTATGTTTCCATTATGCATGTTTTATGTGATACGATTATGTTATGGTTTATGATATGTTTTAACCTTTTCATATAAGGAATGCATTGGACTTAGTATGTGATGGGTGGAGCCCGATATAGCTCCTCGATGCATCGGTAGGTCTCATGAGACAAACTAGTGTCTTGGCACGAGGCCTTGATAAAATCTTATTTGTAGTCTTGGCACGAGGCCTTGGCTACATGGTTATGATAGTCTGGCATTATGAATTCCATCATTATGAAGTGGTTATTGATATTGATTGTGATTATTTGACTAGTAGAATATCCATGTGAATAAGTAAATGGAATTATTTCATTTTTTTTCCATATTATTCTGAAGTTCAAGTTTAAAAGGCTTTTTTTTAGTTATACATTGCCTTAAATGTTTATGTTTATTTATAAAAGTTTCCACTATATTGTTATCCTTACTGAGCATTTGAGCTCACCCCTTTCTATGTTTTATTTTTCCCAGGATGTGAAGGAATATTTTATGACTGAACTGCAGGGATAGTATGAAGGGGATATGAGTGTGGACTATAGAGACTATGTTATTGTAGTTTTTCACTTCATTATGTAATGTAACATTTATGAATGTATCTAGTGTTTCCAAGGCTACTAAACTAATTGGTCTTTAGAGACTTGATCTTTTGTGATCATGCCAATGTTACGTAATAATGCACCGAATTTGGGTAACTGGGGTCGGGGCATTATAGTTGGTATCATAGGAAGTTTAGTACTAACCTTGGAAGCTAGATTTAGATAAACTCTGATTAGAGCACATAACCCTAAGATAGACTTTGAGGATTAGTATAGAAGAATATCCTAGAATTTTGGTAAAGTATAGATTTTGTGTATTTTTTGAGCAATACATCCCTGTATGGATACGAGAAGATAGAGGCTGCTCTGGCACAGATGTACCTAGGGGTAAAACCCGAAAACACCGTTTTGAGCTAGACTCGAACGGGAACTAGTGCACAAAAACGGGCCTTGCTGCACTCTTTGTTACGACACTCCCGGGGGATATGCTTAGGATAATTCTCATTTTCTTTACAAACCATTATGAAGGGTTTATGAGTATATACTTCCTCAAAGAAAACATTTTTATGATTATGGATTATATCCATAAACTGTTCAATTTATTTTAAGTGTTTTACAAGAATGGAATTATGTATTTTGATTCATAAACTGATCTAGTTTATGCCATTGTTTAGAAATGGCGCCTAGTGGAAGGAATGGAAACAGTATCAATGCACACACTCCATATAGGGATTAACCTCCTGCTCAAGATAATTATAATAGAGCTGGTGATAAAACTGGTGCGGATCAGCTTATCACCATACTGGGAAAACTCACTCAGGTTATGAATAATAACCTTACTCGTATGGAGCACCCTGATCCGCAACGTGGAGGATCAATGTTAGACCGCTTCATGAGGAAACAACCACCAACATTCAATGGGAGTACAAATCCATTAGTAGCTGAGCAATGGATAAATTCCCTAGAGAAAATATTTCAGGCTTTAGGGGGTAGTGAAAGGGAAAAAGTAGTCATGACAGCTTACCGCCTCACTGGAGATGCTGATCAACGGTGGTCATTGATTCAAAACACAAAGGAATATGATGAGGTATCAAATATGGAATGGAGGGAGTTAAAGGATCTTTTCATAGAAAAATACTTTCCTCATGACCATCGAGAAGATATGGAAAGACAATTTTTGAGTCTGAGACAAAAGGAGGATGATAATGTCGCAAAGTATGAGGCCAACTTTACAAGGTTAGCGAGGTATGCTGCAGATTATATACGTAACCCAAGAAGTAAGATTGACCGTTTCTTTTATGGGTTAAAATCGTTTCTCCTTCGAGCATTACTATCACAATCTTTCTCAACATACGAAGATATGGTATCGTGTGCTATCAAGACAGAAAAGGAATTCTCTAAGTCTTATGACAACAAATTAAAGCAAGAGAAGAAGAGAACGGTGGAACAAGAGACAAATAAAGGGAAAAAGGGAAATAAGGATTTTCCATTATGCGATAATTGTGGGAAGAATCACCATGGTACTTGCCTAAAAGGAATGAGAGTTTGTTATAAATATGGAGAAAAAGGTCACCAGGATCGTGATTGCAAGAGAAAGAAAGAGGCTATCAATGTTGAATGCTATAATTGTAGAGAAATGGGGAATTATGAAAATGAATGTCCTAAGCGTCAGGGAAAATTACCTCAGAAAAGGCCCAAGGATCAAGGCCAAGCTTATGCTGTTACTACAGATGAAGTTGAATAATTATTGTATTTGTGTTTTTGGACTCAAGAACTATATTATGGTTATAAGAATAATGTGATATATATAAGGATTGTACTGCAGTACTTGTTGTTTTCATTAAGGTTTTAATATAATGAAGGTAATCATATTTTTAGTATGTGACAATAAGAGAAACTTTACCTTGTTTGGGGAATCTGATGTTACAATTGATTTTGGAATTTAGAGACCTTTTAGAGAAAGTCTGGACAGAGGTATTTTGGATAACTATAAAGGTTGGAATGGATTAAGTTTAACTTTGGATAGTATTGTTTAAGGTTAAAACATTTCTGAAGATTATTTTTGGAATATTATAATACTATAGTTTTAGGAAAAGGACAACCTGCAGGTCGGGGTATAACCCGTCGCGTCGGACAAAGCTGTAGGAATCGAACCCACAACCATAGTGTGACAAGACTTTATTACCTACCACTAGCCTATAGGAAGTCCCTGGTTATTACAAAATAGTTTTCCTAATCTAAATGGTATGTGTTAATATTTGGAACCTTGTACGATTAGGATAAATATAATATTTTTGAGTTATATTATCTTTTTGAGTGAAAGATGGGTTTGTGGTAAAAATTTATTAAAGAATGAAAAGTCTACATGACAAGTATGTATATTTCCTTACAATCTTAGTAAATATCCTAAATAAATTCCCCAACTTTATGAAAGGTAACTTAAAACAAAAACGTTGTCGGTTAACTTTTCCTACTGGGGAATCAATGATCGTTTAACCAATCACAAGTTTGTGATTTTCTTGTAGTTAACTTTCTCCTAACCCTATTTTCTACAACTCTCCATCAGACATTGATGGTTTGTTTCTCCACCATATCCATGTTTTCATAGAATCCTAGAGCTATCTCAGGTGACCTTTGTACTTCTCTTTCTTTCTTTTAAAGTTATATTTTTATTAACCCTATTTCCGATATGAGTTTTCCACAAAGGTATTTTCTAATTTGAACCTTTTATTTTAGAAGAAAAATTTAAAATTGCGAGGATGAAATTTATTGAAGGAGGGGAGAATTTAACACCCCAAGCTTCCACGATACACTTCTCTTTCAATAATGCAATAGCTTGTATTGTACGCAAGTTCGAGATTCTAACACACCGTGACCAATCAAAATAGCCGTTATGAATAGTAATACCAACTTTTTGAAATTATATAAATTTTATATTTCAAAATGGACTTCATTTTTTATTCGGAATATCGAAATTATCCTAAGTTGAATTTTTTTTAATTTTCCGAGAACTTCCAATTTTCTATGAATAGAAAAAATACTTAAAAAAAACTTTTTTAATCAAAATAATTTATAGTGATAAATTATACTATTGAGTGGTTTTAATGTATAATTAGAATATATTTTTACCATTTTATCCAATGATGGTCATTAGAAATAATTTCACTTTGAAATTGGACATAAACAATTGTCAATCTTTTGAAATATATTGTTTCTTAAAAACACGCTATTTGTTGTGACAACGGGAATTAATTATTAAATTAATTAATTCGACTTATATGTTTAGAATTTTTTAAATTAGTCATCATTTTTTAATTAGGAATATCAAATATATCTTAGGGTGAATTTTTGGTATTTTTCTAAAAAACATCAATTTTTGATGAATAGTGAAACCACTAAGTGGTAGTTAAAAAACTAATTTTTCGTTTAAATGAAACTTTACCATTTCTGTGAATTAAATTTCAAAAATCCGACACACATGGTTGTCATTAGTAAGTAAAATGTGGTTCAATGGGATGAAAATAATTTTTGGTGAATAGTAACTTTTAAGTTTTATTAATCCCGATTAAAGGTAATTAGTATAATTTAAGGTAAATATAATGTTATAATAATATGAAATTACCTTTACACTTGTCCTACCCTTATTGGATGAGTCATGGCCGACCAAAAAAATCCATGGGTCAACTTGGGGACCCCATGGAGCCACTTGGGTAAGAAAATGACATTAATAACTTTTTATTTAAAGTAAAAATAAAATTGTCACAAACATGTGTTTTTTTACTAAAACAATTTTTACATGGGGTTATACAAGTCATATTTTTGACTATAAATAGTAATTGGAAAGATAAAAATATTTCCTACATCATGTTATTTTTTTATAATTTTTAGACATTAAATAATTTAAATTTTTTATGACACCATGATGATGCAGCGATTACCTCATTAATTAACGATTTAAATAAAATGAAAATATAATGTAAAATCTAAGACTTACACTTGTCAAAAAAATATTGTATGAGTAGATTTCAAAACCTTACCACCTTATCATCGAAATATATAATTTTGGGACCTTTGAAATCCGAAAAGCACTTCATAATAATGTAACATTTCATGACTTTCCCAGAGTGCCCCTCCTCTCCTCTTATAAAAGTCCCCCACCTCTACCACCTTATTCACACCTTCAAATCTATTTGGCTCAGACAACCTCTGCCCAAATACTCTCTCAACTCCCCTCTATTACTCCTAGAAGCCTCACTTTGGGCAGAAGTCTTCCCAAGGAATCCTTTGGTTCAAATCAAAAAGAGTTACCCAATTTTAAGGTAATGTATTCTCTTATGTTCTTTTGTTTTATTTTTCTTATCCAACCCCTTAAACTATTTTTATTAATTTATTTTGTAAAAAAAATTGTATCTTAAATATATTAGGATGTTTTTATGAGAAGTATTTTATTTACACTTACACACACGTTCGTCTAATGGTTAAAGAACATACTGTTTCTGTGGGTGGTGAATTACTGCCTCACGAAACGATGATTGTTCAATCTTCTTTTAACACCTCTCATGGTGGCCATTAAGATGTCACTATATTTATATATGATATATATTATGTTTATGTTTTACTTATGCTTTTGTATTTTTCATTAATGTCATACCTTTATGATTTCCATTATGGGTAAACGCGATAATTTCATTTTAGGAAGTGCGGACTACCGCCCCCTCAAAGTGATTTGAATCGTTAATGCCATATGTGAGATGTATAAAGGATAGAGTAAATGATATTATATATGATATTATACTATAATTATAATATACCTTTATATCATTATGATTTCATTCCATTAAATATGAAATAGAAATGAAATTAGCGTTCATGTGTACGTACGACTTACCGTCTCCATGAACGGTGCATTTCATTTATTACCTCTAAATGTTATGTAATATTATAAATGAATGTATATACTGGATATATATTATATATATGATATCTAAATAATTAATATAATTCTGTATATAATGAATATTTTACCACATGAACAACTTGTAATTATAAGAAGTTTATTTTTGACTCAAGTACCAAAGATCGACAAAACGAACGTTATTAACTTAAATAATTACATAATGTTCATAACATGGTAATAAGTGATATAAAAGGAATAATTAACTTGAAAAAGGTTCTTAATAAAGTAAAAATTAACTCTAGTTTATTATTCATGAGATTAAAGAACGATCGAGTCAAGTCGGACATGAGGTAAGGGACTTCGTCTCAATCTCCTTTCATTGAGGAATATTTTGTTTTATACACAACTTTCTTTTATACGGTGTATAAAATCCTTTGAATTTTACATTTATTCAAAAGGAATCTTTTTATATGAAGCGTTTTAATGAACAAAAAAAGGGAATGTTTTTTTGTCGTATGTATGTGGCGACAACGACTTCTCCGCCGCCGTGACCATTATTTGAGTTTCAGCTTCCTCTACAAGACATAACTTTTTTTTAAAATGAAAAATAAATACCATGTTTTACTTTTTTTTATTTTGGTATTGAAAATGGTTTTATCATATCAATGTGTTGTATTGATATCTTGTGATTGAAATGTGGAAATCTTATGTTTCCATTATGCAGTTTTTATGTGATACGATTATGTTATGGTTTATGATATGTTTAAACCTTTTCATATAAGAAATGCACTGGACTTAGTATATGACAGGTGGAGCCCGCTATAGCTCCTCGATGCATCGGTAGGTCTCATGAGACAAACTAGTGTCTTTTCATGAGGCCTTGACAAAATCTTATTTGTAGTCTTGGCACGAGGCCTTGGCTACGTGGTTATGATAGTCTGGAATTATGCATTCCATCATTATGAAAGTGGTTATTGATATTGCATGTGATTATTTGACTAGTAGAATATCCATGTGAATAAGTAAATGGAATTATTTCATTTTATTTTTTCCATATTATGCTGAAGTTCAAGTTTAAAATGCTTTTATTCTAGTTATACATTTCCTTAAATGTTTATGTTTATTTATGAAAGTTTCCTCTATATTGTTATCCTTAATGAGCATCTGACATCACCCCTTTCTATGTTTTATTTTTCGCAGGATGTGAAGAAATATTTTATGACTGACCTGCAGGGATAGTATGAAGGGGATATGAGTGTGGACTATGGAGACTATGTCACTATAGTTTTTCACTTCATGATGTAATGTAACATTTATGAATGTATCTAGTGTTTCGAAGGATACTAAACTAATCGGTCTTTCGAGACTTGATCTTTTGTGATCATGCCAATGTTACATAATAATGAAATGACTCTGGGTAACTGGGGTTGGGGCGTTACACGGTGCACCGGGTGTCGAGGCGATGTGAGGTGAGGCGAGCTGGAAGGGAGGAGGGGCATGCAGTGGTTTTTCGGGAGAGAGACAAGGTGGCATGGGCTTGGTTCAGCTGGAAGGAATATGGAGGGCATTCCAGGGTTTGGAGGGGGGGGTTACTACGTGAAAACACGGGGGGAGGGGTTACTGCGTGAAAACACAGGGGGAGCGGGGGGGGGGGGGGGGGCTCTGTAGCGTGACAGACAGGGGGGAAGGAAGAAGGTGAGTGAAGGAAAAAAATAATAAAAATAAAAGATAGTGGAAAAAATGAAATTTAATAATAAAAGAATCCTAAAAAACTTAACCTAACCTAAAAATAATTATAAAAAATAATATTAATATTAATAATAAAATGTTAATAATTTATAATTATAATAATAATTTATTATTAATAGCCAAATTAAAGTATCAACTGAAATAATAATAATAATAATAATCCCAATAATAATAATAATAATAATAATAATAACGTTAAGATAAATCTTAAATAATCTTATTTTATTTGGGTTCAAATTATTATTTAACTCATTAATTAATTAATTACCCATGCACGAGGAAGGTCGCGCGGTGATTTGACAATGCCAGATGGCTTCAATCTTGCCCTACCCGTTCACCGGACGCCGATAAGCCAAAGACGCTCATTTATCAGCAAAATGTAAAACTCAAGTCGGGATCGACCCGCACATCAACAAATAAATTTTTAAATCCAGATAAAATTATAATATATATATAATTAAAAGTCATTATCGAAGTGTGAAGTTTAGGTGTGACAATTCTCCCCACCATGACACTTTTTTCCCCCAGAAAGTCCCAAAAGACTAGGTCAACCAAGGGTTTCAAGCGAGGCCATGAAGACACCTAAAACAAAACCTCAATCACCCAAAGATTGGGAATTAAAAACATCCATTGCCTAAAAATTCAAAGAACTCAAAACCAGAATCACCAAGAAAAATGACCAGCAAAAAAGAATTCACCTCAATAGAACTACCACATGGAACACCCTGACCCCTAACTTAGGGATCACCCAGGCCACTCGAGATCTCCAAGGACGTTCATCAAGCAACCCACTATCTGAGCTAACCAACTAGCATGATTGAGGTTGGGCGAAGCTGAAGTAAGGGATTTCCCCGCCAAGTGAACTTTGAAAACAAAGTCTCCCCTAAGTTATTCCTATGGTGGCCTACCCACCATATTAAGATTGTTGTCAAACATTAGTTCTCCAAACCAAAACGAATCACAAACCCATACAACAACCTTTAACACTAGCTTGACCCTCAAAGTTCTCTATGTTTAACCAACACAAGAGGGGACATCGGCAAGACCCACACTAGGTCTCCCAACCATTTTAAAATTTCCTAACACCATGGAACCCACGTGGGAATTCTTAGTTTACTTTGAGAAATACTGACTGAACCCTTCATCGCGAACCCACCAACACGGGCCGACCTGCACTGATTATTCCTACAGTGGACAACAATCCCCTTCATGAGATGGTTTTGATAGAGGAAACCCCTAACCTAGCGACAATATGGACAGGCGCGCATCAATCCCACAAGACATGAGAATATCTGAAATGAGTACGATTTCGATCCATAACCAACCACAAGAAGGTTCACAGAGCACGCCTACTGGATTTACAAGAATACGGATTTTCTGAACCTCTTTAAGTCCCAAGGGGAACTCCCACAAAATAAGACTATAACAAGGATACACATCCTTCATACCCATCATAATAAAAGTTAATCCTTAAGAGGAAATACCACAATAAGGGAATTTAAGTTGTCCCCATCCGTCACTGCGCACTTAAGTCAGACCAAACTCGCACCACATCCGACGAGTTTTGACTGCACGTAAGCTTCACCCTGAGACCTATGGCTGGGTCCCTGATGTCTGAATCATCTACCACCTCGTAGTCATAAGTTGACCACCTTTGACTAGAAATTCCTCCACTAAAAAAGAAACCTGCATACTTCCCCTCATGTCCCAAGCGGAAACTCTGTCAACATACCAACTGAGAATTGCAGCGAATGACTTAGAGTGTCTGAATGAACACACTAGAGATAGGAAATTGAGCAGTCTATCTGACACACAACACGAAATTATGGAAGGAGCACTTCAAGAACATGACCCTTCGGTTCACACTCCTCATTGGATGAGGAACCTTCAATTCCTTAGGTACAACTGTGGGATGAGGTTAGTCTTAAGGATCACTCAAGACATCCTTATTCGCAACAAAAATGGAGTGATCGCCGTTTACTGGTTTAGTGTCACTACACTAGGCGTACTCGATACAAATTACACTACATAGCTTTTGGAGTTCCTCCAAAACCAGAGACACTTCTGACTTTCTCAAAGCACTAAATGATATCCAACTGACCTTGATGTCTACGAACAGTCAACACCACTGAGCAGAACCCAACTCCGCCACTCCACTGGGGGTATGGGCTGAGCCAAGAACCGAGAGACTTGTTGGAAACCCATGTGACATTTCTAGGGGGCATATCCCAATCAAGAAACACAAAAAAATCTTCTACAAATCCAAAAACATCACAAAACGAACATCCACACCTCAAATACAATTCCAGTAATTCCTATTTCCAAAACCATTTGAGCCCAAAAACCCATTTTTGATAAAAGCCCACTTTCTAGGAAACAAGAATCATATTCAAAAATCAATCACTCACCACTGATATTCCTGGATTCCTTGCAAATATTCATTTTTGTGCCACTCATTCACCCATCCACACAATCCACCAACTATCCATTAATCACATCCACATTCACACACAAGCACCCATAGGGGTACCACTGGATAAAATAAGGATCTTCTACTTTCAAAACAAAACATTCCCAATATTCCGAAAATACCTTTTTCCAAACCATTTCAAAAAATTCAAGACATATTTTTTTAAAAAAATGCTTCCCATTTCAAAAATAACCCACTTTGATTTCACATGACTCAATACATTCTTTTAGAAATTCAATTTCAACAAATCAAATGCCAAATTCAAAGAGAAACGCACCCAAAAAAATCATTCCAAACACACACCAAAATAAAATAAGAGAAACACCAAGGTTTTATTTGCTTAAAAAAACACTTTATAACCAACCCAAAATTGAAGCAAGACATCAAAAACATTAAAGCGCATGGGAGAAGGACTAGTGGTCATGTCTAACCCGGCTACATTGTTTAGCAGAACATGCCCTAGGCAAGCACAAACCACTAGGAGGGTCAAACCATACTCTAGGGAATCAAATGGGTCACTACTCCATGTGAGACCATACACAATACCATTTTACTCCTATTGTCATCCCCCATACACAAAAACCAAAGGCAAAACTTAAATCCCGGACTACCCTTGGTTACTCAAGGATCAGAATGAGAATGAGTCCGCGATGCTCTTCTCGCACCTACCCCTCGAGTACCGAAAATCCTATCCCCAATCTACCTGACATCGCAAATAACAAGAAAAAAAACCTCCCTCTGATACCATTTTGTCACGAACCAGGCCGGGTCATCATCTGACCCGACACCCGACCCGATCTGCATAAAGACCCGAAGGGCGTTCCCGATCCCCATGGGATAGCACAAGTTCCTGGGTATCAAGAATAAAAATAGGGAATGGTTTACCTGATTAAATAAACATGAAACAAACAGAAAGATGAATAAATTAAAACTAGAATCAGACAACCAAACAGACCCATAAACTAAGGTCAAAAATTAAAGTTTACAACTTGAACCAAAAATCCAAAGGGAACGACAAAAAAGGAAGAACTAAAAATACTAACTCAAAACTCCAAGCAACATGAGGTGCAATAACCTCAAGCCACATCCACCAAACCGACAAGAGGGTGCCACTGACAACCCAAACCACCCATGCTATACTCGATGCCTCAACCTAGAAAGGAAAAGAAACATGATCTACATACACCCAAAGGTGTATATAGGGTGTGATCCAAAATCCTAGTAGGATGCCACCGAGAAAAGGTTCCATGCATAATTATTAAATGACCAATACATTTTCAATTTAATAGATGAAAAATAAATAAATGCTTAAACAATTTTAATGAAAATAGTTTTAATGAAAACTACTTTTAAAGAAAAAAAACTTAAATTAAAACACACGTACACACACTCACACACTTTCATGGTAACCCCAATGTCACACCATGTACTGATGACTAGCACAAATCAAAAGAGGAGCACAAAACTTGGGAGAGGCCCTAAAGATACTAGCAAGAAGTGAGACCCTAGGACATTACGTCTCGGTGAACAATGTCATATGAACACAACAATATACATTATCGTGCATGAAACACTAGTAGGGTAACACATCCATAACCTAGTGGTCTCCCAACATCAACCAAAATTTTAGTTAGTGCTGTAGTCATAAATACAACTAAGTAAAACCGGGCTGATGCCACTTCCGTATCATTAGCACACTAGTCCTAGTCCGCCCACATAGTACCCAGGCTTCCCATTTGTGCTCAAGAAATTAAGAGTTCATGTCATATGCCATAATAATATACTCAAACCAAACAAGACACTACACACACCAAAACCACCATTTACACACACAAAATCCATTTGAAATAACACGCACACTAAAACATCCTCCAAACAAGTTTCACACAGTGGATATAATTGAATAAACGATTGATTTTTTTTATAAAACAATGTCCAAAGTGTATCACAAGACCTTGCACACAAAAAAAACATTCAAAAATATTATTTTTAAGGCCAAACACCCAACACTACAACACTAGACCCGATTTCACAGCCCTAAAAACATTTAATAAATCATTTTCATGATCCCTAAAATGACCTTGAATGATGAAACATAAAATGCACATGGAAAAAGCTCAGTTTCATGTCAAAATACAACTTCAAAATTAAACACTTAATCAATGCTACAAAAAATGGTTTTTCACACCACGCCAATAATTTAGTAATCCATTTGAGTAGTTTGAAAAACATTAACAAACGAAGCAGTAAAAGTTTTCACTACAGATACACCCAGTTTCATTTAAAATGAAACTTTAGAACCAAACACACATCATAACCTTATAAAAACATGATCCGCACCACCAATATCATTCAATTAAACATTTTACCAATTTATAAAAATAGTCCCAAGAAGAACCACATGGCCTTAAATCAAAACACATCCAAACTCCCTTTCTAGAATTAAATGCACACTAACACCATACTAAAATATATTCTGCAGCCTTTTTATGATCTAATAAACCAAGTACACAATTGATAAAACACTAATAAACATCTTGACATGAGTTTTTACAAAAAATCAGACTCATATCACATAAAGATGTTGCCAATAAATCAATGCATATAAAACCACAATTAAAACCAATTTATTACCATGAAAACTGATTAATTAATACACTAAATTAATTAAACACGCAAACTAATTCATCAAACAATAATTTTACATGGAACCACCTACCTCGGTGTGGACCAAATTCAAAAATTCAGCACGAAACTCCCGCCGTACGACAATCGCACTGAGAGGAACCTCAATTTGACTCTAATTCAAACATTTGAACCGAAATCATCAAAATAGACTCCCAAAAATAATGAAACCCTAACACAAATGCTTTTCATGAGAAAGGGAGTTACCAAAGTGGACCTCACGTTGCAAGGAGGTCCAGTAGGGGGAATCACGCATCTAAGAGAAGGGTTGCTTTGGTGCGAGGTCCAGCCAAGGGAGGGTGCTGCGGAGCTGTGTGAGGCATCATAAATAAGGGAGCGGCATGAGGAGTAGGGGCGGCGTGAGGCAGTGCGCAGGGTGTCGAGGCGATGTGAGGTGAGGCGAGCTGGAAGGTAGGAGGGGCATGCAATAGTTGTCTGAGAGAGAGACAGGGCGGCACAGGCTTGGTTTATCTGGGAGGAAAATGGAGGGCATGCTAGGGTTTGGAGGGGGGGGGGTTGCTGTGTGAAAACACAGGGGGAGGGGTTATTGCGTGAAAACATGGGGGGAGGGGGGGCCTCTGTAGCGTGACAGACAAGGGGGAAGGAAGAGGGTGAGTGAAGGAAAAAAATAATAAAAATTAAAGATATAGGAAAAAATGGAATTTAACAATAAAAGAATCATAAAAAAAACTCAACCTAGCCTAAAAAAAATTATAAAAAAATAATATTAATATTAATAATAAAAAGTTAATAATTTATAATTATAACAATAATTTAATATTATTATCCAAATTAAAGTATCAACCAAAATAATAATAATAATAATAATCCCAATAATAATAATAATAATAATAATGTTAAGACAACTCTTTAATAATATTATTTTATTTGGGTACAAATTATTATTCAACTCATTAATTAATTAATTACCCATGCACCAGGAAGGTCTCACAGTGATTTGACGAAGCCAGATGGCTTCAATCTTGCCCTTCCCATGCACCAGACTTCAACAAACCAAAGAATCTCATTTATTAGAAAAACGTAAAACTCAAGTTGGGCTCGACCCGCACCTCAACAAAGAAAATTTTAAATCCAGATAAAATTATAATATATATATATATATATAATTAAAATTCATTAACAAAGTGTGAAGTTTGGGTGTGACACGTTCAACATTAGAGAGTAGAAGATGACGATTGGACTGATGAAAGCTCTTGCCAATATGTACGAGAAGCCTTCTGCAACTAACAAAGTAAACTTGATGCGACGAATGTTCTACCTGAAAATTGTTGAAGGGAGAGTTTTCGCAGATCATATTAACAAATTCGATACCATCATAAGTCAATTGACATCAGTGGACATTGATCATGGTGATGAGGTATGTGCACTAGTTTTACTATCTTCGTCACCTGATAGTTGAGAAGAAACTTTAACAGATGTGAGTTGTACTTTGGGGAATACGAAGTTGGCTCTGAAAGATGTACGAGATCTGATCCTTAGTGAGGATATGCGAAGAAGAGAATCAAGAAGATTCTCGGGTTCTTCTCTGAACGTTGAAGGAAGAGGAAGATATGTGCAGCGAGATAATCGTATAGGATTATCGAAGTCAATAGGAAAGAGAAGATACAAGGAAAAGGATCTTGGTCCAACCTACTAGACTTTCGGGAAGAAAGGACTTGTCAAGAAGGAGTGAAGAGAAAATTGGAAGGGCCCTGAAACCATTGGAGCAAATGCGATGATTGAAGGAACTGATGATGTGCTACTGTTGAGTGTGGAAAGTCCTATGGAGTCTTGGATTTTAGTCTCAGGGGAATCTTTCCATTCTACATCGAAGAAGGGCATCTTGGAAAATTATGTTTTTGGAAATTTTGTCAAGATACATCTTGCGGATGATGAGCCCTTGCAGTTTGTGGGGAAAGGAGATGCATGGATCAAGACCAATAGTGGGAGCTTGATGGTTCTGGAAAACGTGAGGTACATCCCTAGTTTAAGAAGAAACCTTATTTCTGTTGGACAGCTTGATGATTCAGGGTTGAATACCACGTTCACTGGCGGCACATGGAAATCACCAAAGGAGCTATGGTCATAGTCCCGGAAGAAAAAAATGGTACCCAATACAACATGATAGAAACTTTCATGGACATGGATGCTTCACTCAAAGATGTAGGAGATTCACAACTATGGAACAACATTCTAGGCCACATGAGTGAGAAGGGGATGAAGGTGCTAGAAACAAAAGGGCTGCTATCAGAGTTGAAGTTAGTGGAAGTTTTCCTATGTGAAGATTGTATCTTTGGAAAGCATAAGAAGGTGTTTTTTGCAAAAGGAGGAAGAACACCAAAGCCCGGGAAGCTGGACTTGGTGAACACTGATGTTTGGGGGCCTGCACCAGTACATTCCCTTAGAGGGTCACAATACTATGTGACATTCATCGATGAATCAACAAGGAAGGTATGGGTGTACTTTCTAAAAAGTAAATCTGATGTGTTTAAAATGTTTCAGAAGTGAAAGGTCATGGTGGAGAATGAGTTAGGAGATAAGCTAAAATGCTTGAGGTCTGACAATGGTGGAGAGTATGGTAGTTAGAAGTTCATAGAATTCTGTTCTGATAATGGAATTCAGTGGGGGAAGACTATCCCAAGAACACCACAGTAGAATGGTGTAGCTGAAAGGATGAATAGGACGTTAGATGAATGTTCCAGAAGCACGAGGTTACACTCGGGGTTGCCCAAAACCTTCTGGGTTGATGCAGTGAACATGGCAGCATGTCTCATCAACAGGAGTCCATCTGTGCTGATGGAAGAATGTCTACCTGAGGAGCTTTGGTTTGGTAAGAAGGCGATACTCTCACATTTACGAGTCTTTGGTTGTTTGGCATATGTACATGTTGATGCTGCTGCAAGGGACAAGCTTGATGCGAATTCCAAAAGATGTTTCTTTATTAGTTATGGTGCTGATGAGTTTGGTTATCTCTTTTTAGATGATCTCAATAAGATGGTCATCAGGAGCCATAATGTGATATTCAATGAAGGTGTCATGTACAAAGACCGCCTTGCAGCTGAAGATGAAAATGGGAACATTGAATCAGAATACAAAGAGAAAGTGAAGCTTGAAGGTGTATTTAAGCATGAGACAACCAAACCAGTAGAACCTACCACTCTAGTGGATTTGAGGAGATAAACAAGGGTGATAAGGCCCGTACATAGGTATTCACCATCCTTGCATTATCTTTTATTGATTGACGATGGAGAACCATAATTTTTTGAAGAGGCAATGAAGCTGAAGGAGTCAAGAAAGTGGGAGCTGGCTATGAAGGAGGAGATTTACTCATTACATGATAATAACACTTGGGACCTGTCACCTCTGCTAACAGGAAAGAAAGCATTGCAAAACAAGTGGGTCTACCGGGTCAAATAAGAACATGATGTCAAGAGGAGGTTCAAGGCAAGGATGGTGGTGAAAGGCTTCCAATAGAAGGATAGAGTGGATTTCACTGAAATATTCTCACCAGTAGTGAAGTTTACAACCATTCAGGTGGTTCTCAGCATTATGGCATCAGAAGACTTGCATCTTGAGCATCTTGATGTCAAGACTGCCTTCCTTCATGGAGATTTAGAGGAATACATCTACATGCAGCAACCAGAGGGATATGTAGAGTCTAGGAATGAAGACCTGGTGTGAAAAATCCAGAATAGCTTATATGGATTGAAGCAGGCATCAAGGCAGTGGAACAAAAAGTTTGATTCATTTATGTCTAAAAATGAATACAAATGATGTGTCATGGATCAATTTTTCTATATTAAGTCCTTTGGTGATGAATACGTTATATTTCTTCTATATGTGGATGACATGCTCATTGCAGGATCATGTATGGAGATGATTAATGAGCTAAAAGGGCAGTTAGCTGAGGAGTTTGAAATGAAAGATCTTGGAGAAGCTGGCAGGATTCTGGGGATGAAGATCAAGAGAGACCGCATAGTTGGAATGTTGATGTTGTCACATACTAATCACATTGGGAAGGTTCTGAAAAGATTTAGTATACTGGAAGAAATGTTAGTCTCTATTACTTTAGTGATCCACTTCAAACTATCAAAGGAGCAATCACCGAAGATGGTAGAAGAGGTTAAGTACATAGAAAAAGTTCCATATGCATCAGTTGTTGGAAGCCTGATGTATGCCATGGTCTGTACTCGACCTGACATTGCTTATATAGTGGGAGTTGTGAGAAATTATATGACTAACCCTAGAAAGCAACATTGGGAAGATGTGAAGTGGATACTAAGGTATTTTAAGGGTAGAAAGGAGGTATCTCTATGATTTGGGGAAATAAGTTCATTATAGGAATATATAGATGCTGACCTTGGAGGCGATGTTGACAGCAGGAGTACCAGAGGTTGTGTCTTTACCTGTGGAGGAACTATGGTAAGTTGGATATCACAATTGCAGAAGCTGGTGGCTTTATCCACTATAGAGGTAGAATACATTACTGTAACAGAAGTTGGAAAAGAGATGGTTTGGATGAAGAACTTCTTGGATGAATTGGGAAGAAAGCGAGAGGATAATGTATTGCATTGTGACAGTCATAGTTCTATACATATTGAAAAGAACTTGGTATTTCATTACCAGACAAATCACATTCAGTTGAAGTACCATTTCATCAGAGCCTTGAATAGGATGGGTTGCTGACATTGTAGAAGATTTGTGGAACCAACAATATGGAAGACATGTTGACAAAGCCCATGGTGATATAGAAGTTGAGGAACTTTTGTGCCTTTGTTGCTCTCCATTGATGAATGGATGATGAGAGGTAGAATAAGACAAGACACGATGGGAGCACAAGAGGAAAACAATTTGTATTTCATGAATCATCAGGTTGAAATTGAATCTGTGAATGGAAAGCAAGAACACTGGTGAGTGAAGAATAGGATGAACTCAGATTAAGTAAGTTGTCTTCGTAAGTTGCATCGAAGCATAGTCGTGTAGTGGATCGGGCTCCAAGTGGGAGATTGATGGATTGGTGTAGCTCGATCCAGTTGGGTTGAATACTTGTGGCCCACAACTATAGTAGTGTGGAATTTAGAGTCAACTTTATTGTTACACTTTTGACTTCCAGCCGGTAGCCACTATAGAAATTTTGACAAAGGTGGCCTCTATTCACTGTAGCGACACAAACTTCTTATTCAGAATAGTGGATCGTCTTATCCATATGTAGCCCATTTCAGGATAGGGTTTCTTACAGAAACACTCTGTAATATGTGCTCCCAAATATTAGTGATGTTCTGCCTCTCCGTGGATGTAGGGATTATTCTTGAACCACGTAAATTTGTGTGTCCTGTGTGTTTTCTTTTCTTATGCATTTTCTTTCCGTATCTCATTTTTTGTCATTGTGACCCCTGATGCTTCCGCAACATGGATCCCATCCAATGCTAGGAAGATGTGATAAATCATGTATAAGGCTCTTGTTACAAATCATATAAAATAAGGTATGATTCTAATGTGAATAAATATATTTGAAATCATATTATTTTTTATTGATGATAATTAGAGTGGTACTTCAAAAAGACAATTTATACTAGTAAATAAAAATATTTCAATATAATTTTGTGAAAATCTGAAAAGATGATTTTGTAGGATATGATTCCCTTATGGACAACATGGATATTCAATAGATTGTTTCAGAATTTATTTGAAATAATAGAACAAAAGAAATTTAAAAGTGTAGATGCAAAACTTATTCAATGAAAACATAAAAAATCACTACGAAATATTTGTTTTTTAGTGGCAGTTTACTAAACCGCTGTTAAAAAAATATAACTTATTTAGTGGAAGTTTTTATAAACCACCAATAAATGTTATATTTTTATTAAAAACTTTTCCCCACGCCCCACCCTTCTCCCTCCCTAACCTAGCACGTTGGTGCTCTTGAGACCTCCCCATACCCCATATTCTCCCTAGAGCTCCCCTTCCCCTCGATCCTGAACCCTAGTACCACCCCCCTCACTGGAACTCACGAGCCCTCTGCCCCCCCCCCCCCCGACCCCGAACCCTAGAACCATCCCTTGCGGATGCTCTCGATACCTCGTACATGCCTCACTCTTCACCCCTGACCTCCCCTTCCACCTGACCCCGAACACTAGCACCACTGTGCTTCCCCCCTCACCAGCACTTAGGAATCTTCTTAGCCCTCTGATCCCATGCCCTCTGAGCCCTTGCTGGCACTGCGGTCACAATCCTCCAACCGGTCTCCCCTTCCCTTACTGTCGCCCAAGTTGTCATCCTCACCCAAGTCCTCTCCCTGCCATTTCATTCACTCAAGCCCACACTAGAGGTGAGGTCATATAGGTTTGATTTCTCTCTTTATCAAGAATCTGAAATTGTTTTTGGTGTTTTTGTGAATTTCCTATAATTAACATTTCATTGCGTGCTTAATGTTTTCAAAAACTTTTTTTATCAACTTATGTTTATATGTGGTAACCATGGTGTTTTATAAGTGTTTTATATGGATTCCACAATTTTCATAAAGGGCCCTATAATAATATTATAATTTCTAAAGTGATGTTTAAGGTCTAATTGTTTGAGAAAATGTTTATATTGTTTCTTTAAATGAATTTTTGATAATCAAATGAATTATACCTTGTTTGGGTCTTGGAATGGATAAAGTGTGGTTTTCAAAGAATAAAGGGGTGTTATGTATTTTTAAATGGATTTAATGGAAAAGAAAATTGATATATTAATGATTTTATGTATGGTTTTATATTTATTTTTAGACAAGGTTATTTTAAAAGTGGGGTTTTAAAAACTAGAAAATGATTTTTCATTTTGAGTCCATTCAGCAAATGCGTGTTTTTCACTTTATAAATGAGATATTCTTGATGTGTGTGAGTGACTCATGGGTGTTCCTCTTGTTTAGATCCTAATTTATATAGATTTTATCCCCTAAGAAATATATTGTATATTATTTATGATATGTATGATGGGAAATGTGTTATTTCTTATAATTGAATTCTAGGAGAGATGAGATTTATATACATGCTTCTTATGAACTGTATTGATCATATGATTCATTTATTTTCTCACCTATGGTTGTAGATTTCATGGGAACCCTAGGATAAGATCACTTGTGTGAAACATGAGGTCATGTCCACATAGAAACATCCATTAGTGGAATAATGAGAATGCACCAAATATGGAAATGTGACTCAGGCATCGGTATAATAAATGAAAAAGCTATGTACATATAATGGTGTGTATGTAGGGTGTGAGCTAAACATTCCCAATAGGATTTCAACAAATAGTTTTCAAAATTTCTTTTTTATAATACATTTCAAAAAACTCTTGGTTTTACACCTTTTAGAAAATTGGTTTTTATATGATAAAGTGTAAGGAAAACAAATATCATACTTTCCCCATTCAAAAATTAATCACCCCTTTACATACCAATGGGGTAAAACCCATTTTGGAAAAATAAAATTTTCACTTTCATCATTGAAATTGTTTATTTTGAACTTATTAAGATAAAAAATATCTATGATTTCCATTAAAACCATTCTCTCAAATCCCCTTTTCATAAATCAAAAGTTGAACCACCACTTTGTAAGGTGTTAGTTTATATCATAGTGGTATATACCCATAACAATTTATATGAAATATTTTTGAGGTTGTGAATGAATTTATTTGGTTTTTGGAAAATTATATAGTGGTTGATATAATTGAGGTAAGATTTTATGTTATGATTGTTTTTGGAAACACTTGGGTAAGTTTTCATTCCATTTTAATAGACCATTAAGGGAGACTATGATTTTCCATAGGAAATGGTATTAATGGTTTTATGGTTCTTACCATTGATGGAATATCATTAACCATTGTGAAGATCATGTGAAAATGATATTTGGTAGGGACTATAAAGGGTGTGAGGGATTTCTAGGGTGGTAAAAATTATAATGAAAAGGGATGTGGTTTTTACATGATTTGTTTAAATTGATCTATTTTCATTATAGTTTCCATAAATGGAGTTTTATAGGCTACACAATCATCACATGTTCTACAAAAGACCAATTTATTAATTTGTGTGAATTCAGAAAAATTTTGGTAATACATGGCCACTATATAACTTAGGAATAATTTTATAAAAGTAAAAAAATGGTTTATTTTTAACCCCTTATTTAATCCTAATTCCCTATCAATCATAAATTTTTTTATAAAATCATGAAGGATGATTTTTTTCATTAATGGTATGAAACATAATTTAATTTATATGTAATTTATATCTATCTCATATTTTTATGTTGGAATAATCATATCACTCATTGAGGGTATCATTTATTAAAATGAATATTGTCAAGAAATTATGAGTTTTTGGATAGGATGATATGGATCAATGTGTGATTTGATCCATAAATTCTTTTTCTAAGGTATGTTTTACCAAAAAAACCTAATATAAAATTAAAGTTTTGATTATAATTGTTTTTTTGAGAACCAATTACCATGTTTCTCAATTTTGGGAAACTAATCACTAGCTAACACCCCTTTATATTTCCATTTACTATCTATCCATTCAAATAATTTACATTTTAATTAAATTTTGAATCTATTTAATTCCAACTAATTCCACTTTACCAGATTTTATCATTATCTATTTTCCTACTTAGTAATACTTATCTATTTTAATTATTTTTAATAATTTGTAGGCACATTGTGATATATATGGATAAAAACTAGATCAAATTATTGAGGAACACACCTTAGTATTAAAAAGGGTTTTGAGGAGTTTTTAGATTTTACAATTTCCAATCGATCCGTTGATGGGAGAATAAGATTTCCATGTCCAAAATGTTAATTTAGAATATTGTTGAAGGGAGATGAAGTTTATGAACACTTGATATTGAAGAAATTATTTGCTCAATATTTTTATTGGATTTGGAACAGAGAATCAAACATTATAGAAAGTTTGAGCACTAATTTCAATCGATAGAATGAGCTCCCATCATCATCAACAATGGAAAATGAAATGAAAAACCTTATAAAATATGCATTAGACATTTCAAGACACCAACATCAACAAAAAAACATATAAAAACCGCAGAGACTCGGTTTTTGCCCTGTAAGACTTTGGAACATTTCTACTTATAATTCCAGAACTAGGCGCGAAGATGGCGTGCGATTTCGAGGCCTGGTGTGCCCGAAATTTTTTTTTATAAAAATGTTACGTGTTTTTATACTATGCATGTGGCATGTTGTGTTTTCTCCTAAAAGGTAGATCGGATCGGAAATTCAAGGGCACAGTTACGTCCGGAGCGTGTCGTTTACCCTAAGCGGGGTGTAAAAGTGGCGGGTGCGTGCCTGCTGTGAGAGATGTCACCCAGGGGAAAAATCATCATTTTAAAAATGACTTAGTGATTTTTATCACTGGAGTTCTTTTCAAATAACTTTTGAACGAAGCCTAGGAATGAAAATCCAATAATTCCGTTGAGTTTGAAATGGGGCGTTTTTCCTAGGCGTGATATAAAATGAGAGGGCACGGTGAATTTGGATTCTGCGCTAAGTGGAATCCCTATAAATAGAGTTAAGTGTTTAGGGTTAAGGAAAAATCCTAATTCACTATCTCTCTATATAACACCCAAGCTCTCTATCTCTAGCCGATCTTTACCATTCTTCGTCGGATCGAGGAGCGACCTTCGCAGGAACCTTGGATGATCGTAGTGGGGGCGTCGTGGATGAGTCGCTAGTGGTGAACGAGCAGATCGAGGTAGGATTCTGGTTAAATTCCGCACCTTCGTTTTTTTCTTAATTTTTTTTTTCTTTCATCAATTTTCGTCTTTTAATTCTATAGTTTTTTAGAATTTGGGGTGTTGGATGAACGAACATGACCAACGCTCGAGCCCCGTTTCGATTACCGTTCTTGGGCGTTCCTCGTCCAAATTTTCGGACGCGCGCAAACCTTGTCGGATTGACGAGCAAGGGGCAGCGTTGTGAAGATCCGGTCTCGAGGATCCCGAAACCAGTGTTGGATAATTTTTCCGACCACCGGAGTGGTCAGGGGGACATGACGAAGGTTCGGATCTGACCAGTGGCGGCGTCCGGCAGAGGACCCGAGAATGGCGAGGCAGAGCTCTGAGGAGTCGGTCCGGTGCAGTGGTGTCGGGTGTGGCCGGTGCAGACAGGGTGCGGCCGGGAGCAGTCATGGGAGATGGCTGTCATGGTGGCGTGGCATAGCGGGGAGCTGAAGCCGGTTGTCGCGGCGGCGGCGTGGCGTAGCGCAGAGGGCCCGGCGGCGGAGCGGGATCTATAAGGTGCGGGTGGCGTCGAAGCGCGGCGGTGCGCTGCGGGAGGCGGAGGCGACAGTTTCCAGGGGTGCTGGCCGGTCATGCTTGGCAGGAAGAACCCGTGGCGCTGACCGCCTCGGGGTGCATCGTGGACAAGGACACGCGCTTTGCAGGTCCTGCTGGGCGACGCGGTGAAGACGGGCCAAAAGGCCGGTCCACTGGGGAGAACCAGACCCGAGGGGTCCGGTGCGGTTGGAGCGGGCCGTGGAGGTTTGGGCCGAAACCACGGCTGGGCCGCAGGCCGGCGGTTCAGGCCGGGCCGATTGGGGTGAACCGGCCCGGTTGGGCCCCCTTGCATTTGGGGGGGGGGAGGTAACTTCTAAATGGCGCATCTGTTTGACACGCCATCTATGACTTCATGTCCGTGTCAGCGAGACAGACTATTTGAAGTGGGTTCTGGGGATTTTGGGTTCTGCGCCCGAAGGTGGGTAACCTGGAATTCTCTAACTTAATAATATTAAATTATTATTAATGTTGCGACGGACGTGATTCGCGAGCTGGACGTCCGTTTGACGCGCCGTTAGAGGCGCTGTGGCCCTGGAGTTGAGACGGTCCTTCCAAAGTTGGTTCGGAACCCTTGCAGCTTGGTTTCGTTGTCGGTGGCACGAAACGCTTAATGTAAATAATTAATTAATTATTTAAATTAATTAATTATTCTTGTGTCGGACCTAACTCCTGTTTGGGATGTCCGATTGATGCGCCATCCATGGAAGCATGACCCCAGTCTCTGTGTGGACTTTTTGGGATGCTTTTTGAAGCGTTTAGGTTTGAGACAAAGTGCGTGCCCTATAGGGCCTAGTTCGCACGTTTTACAGTGAAACGCCACTTTTTCTCCCGACATCCGTTTGGGGTGTTTGAGTACTCTTTTTTGAGTGTTTTTCTGAGGGGATTGCAATGACGCAATCCGCTCGCCTAAATTCAGGCCCGAGGTGTGGGCCCCATAAGGCGACTGTTGGACGTATGCTGCATTTTTACAACTTATGCTACATAAGTCCGTTCAGGGCGAATTAATAGCCTATCCCACATGGTTATTCACAAGGAACACAATGGTATGATCTGCATGACATGTTTCGAGATCGAGGTGTGGGCCCCACAGGGCCCCGTTTTCATATAATGCGGGGAGTTGCAGCTTCTGCATCCGGAGTCCGTTTTAGGCACCGTCAGCAGCTTTGTGACCCTAGCATCGAGACGAAGTTGACTCGGGTGGTTTTAGGCGTTGAAGCCGGACTTGAGGTGTGGGCCCCATGTGCTTTATTTTGAGTTGTGTGCAGCGTACTGCGAATTTTTCATCAGGTGTCCGTTTGGGGCGTATGAATAGTCGATTCAACATGTTTTTCCGAGAGCATCACGATGGAGAAGTTTTCCTGACCTCTTTAGGGACCGAGGTGCAGGACCCACTAGACACCGTATGGGAATAAAGAGGTGTTGAATAACTCTTCCACCGGGAGCCCATTTCCAGCCAGTAAATATTCTATCTCACGTGTTTTTCTGCGGGGATTACAATGGTGTAATCTGTTTGGGAGAGAGGAGCCTCTTTAGAGATCTCATTAAATGTGGAAACATGAAAGGGTGTTGGTCCGAGGTTCCTTTGACGCACTTCGAACCTACGCACGGTAGCAGTGCTAGTGACACCCTGTGATGGCGTGGGCAATGTGGAGTTATCGGACCAATTCCGGGTTTACCCTCCAGTGAGGCTGGGTAGTGGGTTTCCCATTGACCTCTTAGAGTTTACCCTCCAGTGAGGCTGGGTAGTGGGTTACCCATTGTCCTTAGGGATTACCCTCCAGCGGGTCTGGGCAGTGGGTTACCCGTTGACTTTAGGGTTTACCCTCCAGCGGGGCTGGGCAGTGGGTTACCTGATGATCTCTTGTAGTTTACCCTCTAGCAGGGCTAGGCAGTGGGTTACTAGACGATCTCTTATGGTTTACCCTCCAACGGGGCTGGGCAGTGGGTTACCCGGCGACCTCTTGTGGTTTACCCTCCAGCAGGGCTGGGCAGTGGGTTACCCGTTGACTTCTTTTAGACTAATCCCTTTCTATGAGGCTAGTCGATGAATTTTCTTCATTATTACCAGAGCAGGACCGTTGGTTGCATGGTTCAACGATGAGGCAGCCTTGGCGTGTGGGACTATTGGGAATCAGTGATGGATATACTTTGAACTATAGGAAACTTCTCTTGGGTTGAGCTTGTAGATAGATATCCCCTTACACACTCATTTGGATTTCTTGTTGAGCATATATATACAACCTACTTTTGTTCCCACCCCTTGGGTTCAGTTACTCCCCTTCTAGGAGGGGAGAAGACGCGTGGGGTATGCCACGTGCTTTCCTTGTCTATTTTCTCTTAGTTGGACGAGCCTGATTCCTTTCTCTTATTGGGTTGAGCTGCACTCTTTCTTTTATACTCTTTCAATGATCTTGTTCTATTTACTGCTCACCATTTTAGTATCTCCTTTGTTGCTCCCCTGAGCTTTTGGGGCATCCTACTAAGTATATTTATACTCACCCCTGCTTGGAATTTTCCCGAACTTGGTGTGCCCTTGCAGACGACAGATAGGTCGATCGAGACTATGGAGGAGCGTAGAGGACATAAGATTTTGGGCTGCGTTCAGTGGATATAGGAGGATTTCCGGGTGTGAGACTCACCAGCGGTTTACTTTCATTTACTTGTTGCCGGGTTGTGGCACCTTTCTAGTTGGGCGCGTGTTTTTACCCTTTTTCTATTCAGCTATCTTGTCAGCACTTTACTTGTACTGTGTAGAGGTCGATGCATGTATGTTGGTTCCCCTTTTGTAGAAGCGTTGTATCTTTCTTCCTTTTCTCTGCACTTTTACATTGAGTTAGCTGCGTGTGTGTGTACAATCTCTTAGGCAAAGGCCTCCCCTAGTTTGTTGTGCCTTCGACACTGGTCACCAGCCCCTGGACTATGGAGGCGGGCTTGGGGTAGTCGCGGCTCAAGCCCCGGTATGGGTTGGGTCATGAAAATGTTGAATTAGAGGTGTTTTGTTCCTTGGGGTGTTGTTCGGATGTCCCTAAAAAGGAATTGGTTGAGTTTTGGGGCAATAGTGTCAAAGTGTCTCGAGAGTGGCTCTCAGGCTAGGGAGTCCAGTGATGGTGTGGCGACTGACATATCCATTCACCAGGACCCTGATAACCCGCTTGTTGACTCGGCACACTGAGACACTTGTTTCATGGAATTTGGTTCTTGCATCATATAGGATTGAGTCTTTGACTGTCCTTCTTGAGTCAGCTCCCCATCGTTGTTAGTATATATATACTCATTTTACCGCGGTACTCCTTGATCAGATTCAGGATGTCTCCACGATGATATCCAGCCAGGATACTAGCTCCGGTTCGTGATGATGACTTTGTGAGTGATGATGCCTTAGTTCAAGATCCATCATACGATTACCCTTTCTCCAGGAGGACAGGTAGCAACACCTCCACCTGTGGAGTGACAGATAATACCGGCAGTGAAGGCCAATGATGAGTGCAGGATGGGCACGCTACGTGTGTTCTAGCGTTAGATACTACTGAGGTTCCACATTGGGCCATGCCCTCAGATAGTGGAGGGTTGGCTAGAGTCGGTGGTCCGCCTCTTCAGGATTTTTTGGACACTGAAAGGTTAGATGGTGGCTTTGACAGTCATTCGTTTTCCACCAAGCAGTTTGGCGTTAGTAGAGCCAGGGTTACTCAGAGGCACGATGAGTTGGTACTCTCATGGGATGACTTCTAAAAATTGTTTTGTGAGGAGTACTACCCCTCCTACTTATGCTTTGTATGGTTTCAGGAGCTGCTGTAGCTTCAGCAAGGAGTGATGGAAATGACTGAGTACATGAATAGGTTCACATACCTTACTCGATACTCTTTGGATGTGGTCCATGACGACAACTTCTGAGAAAAGAAGTTTGAGCGAGGTATCTGGATAGGAGATTCGTGCCAGTGTAGTTCCCTTGTGCATCCTCACTCGTCTCAGGGTGCTGGAGCAGGCACTAGTGATAGAGAAATTTCTATTAGAGGGACGTCGATTGGTAGGGCCTCAACGCCGGAGGTCTCCCCTTGACGAGACTCAGGAACATGGCCGAGGAAAACATAGAGCACCGAGATAACCCAAGGAGGACTGTTTATATGGTTGTGATGTGCGGGGTCACGTGGTGTGAGACTATCCGACCAAATGTGATGAGTCTTCCAGATAGTTGGTAGATGAGATGCCATGCCAGAGGTAGTGTCGTGATCAGAAAACTCCTAGGTGAGGACAGGGTGGTCCTTAGGGTGGCAGTGTTGGTAGAAAAGCAGAAAGAACTATGGTTGGAAGATGAAATTTCGAGGTCCTTCCACCACCACTAGGCGTCCCATGTCAGGCTCAGGGAGTTGACGGACGGGGTCGCATGAGACTGGGTGCTATGGATGTCTACAATCCTGCAACGCATGATATGATAAGAGGTACGCTATGTGTCTTTTTCTACTTTTCTCAGTAGAACTTGTTAGACACTATGTGAGGTAATCTTTTCATATAACCCCTTGTTCATGGGGTTACCGAGGGTGACGCAGGGCATAGATGTAACCCTATGTTGGTGTTGTCCGACGTAGCTTTGAATGCACGGGAAAGAGGGGTTCTTCCCCTACTGAGACGCATTTTTGTGATGTGATCAAAAACATGAGGGAGAGTCAGTACCACCCAAAGAGGATAGTATTGAGGTGTGGTGGATGAGTCTCTATGACATGTGCATTCATGGGGGGGGGGGGGGTTGTGTGGTGGAGTGTTAGAGCAGGTTCTGGGTTTGCCAGCGGGGCTTTTCTTCTTGACCTCCCTTTGCTTAAGGTGCCACTAGTGGGTTTGGCAGAGTGCCTAGTTTGAAGATTACTCTCCTTCCAAGAGGGGAAAAGACACATGGGGTATTCCACATGCTTTTCGTGTCTAGCCTCTGGCGGTTGGATGAGTTTTATCGCCTTCCCTGTTCATTGGTACCTTGCTTTCTCAACGTCAATCTTGATACCGTTATCAAGTACATGTCGAGGTGATGGAAACCCCATAAGTAGAGCTACATGTTTCACTATGTGGTGCTAGTAGTGGTAGCCTTTTCCCTGAGAATGAGGAGACACTATCTTTTGGGAGAGCGCTTTGTGGTTTTCTCAGACCACCATTTTCTCAGGTGCGTCCTCACCCAGAGAGACATGAACCTAAGGCGACAGTGCTGGTTGAAAATTTCTGCAAGACTAAGACTTCGAGGTAGTCTATGTTTCGGAAAATGGCAGTGTTGTAGCAGGTTCCTTTAGTAGAAAGTCCCAGAATCGTCAGGCATGGGAAGTTTTGTAGCAGTTAGCTTCCCTACGACTGACCTTGGTGGAGAAGGAGGGTATGAATTTCCTGTAGTTGGTGGTGTTGACTCCTTCGCTCCTTGAGCGTGTGAGAGAGTCACAAATGGGGGATGTCGATAGCGAGGTACTGCGTGATCAGATATCCACGGGCGACGTACCCGATGGGTATTCTGAAGGAGGGAATCACGAGACCATGTTCCAGGAACAAATCGTGATTTCGGTCGCGACGTGGAAAGTAGAGGTTCGGCTGGGGAAGTCCCCTGAGTTTCTTTGGGCCATTCAGAAATTGTGCAAGCGATTAAGAGGTTTCCTACCATCTTTCCCTACCCTCCCAAAAGTATGAGTGGGCGCACATTATTTTCCATGTGTCGCAACTGATGAGGTGCGTGCGTATTCCTACGCATGTCCTTGAGGGTGGTAGACCTTATAAGTACAAACCATCCCTTTGGTTTGTGTGTTGTTCCAGCATGGTGTTGTGTAAGTTTTCTTGGGAGTTGGAGAGCTAGGTGCGAGCTCTATATCCTGAGTTGTTTTTCCTAGTTTTTCTTTTTGTGGATGAAAATATTGAAGGAGGGAATAATGTAGAGACCTTATTTTTTCTCTGTAAGACTTTGGAATATTTCTACATATAATTCCAGAGCTAGGTACGAAGACGGTGTGCGATTCCGAGGCCCGGTGTGCCCAGAAATTGTTTTATAAAAATGTTAAGTGTTTTTATAATATGGAAATGGCGGGTTGTGTTTTCTCATAAAGTATAGCTCGTATTGGAAATCCGAGGGCACGATTGTGTCCGGAGCGTGCCATTTACCCTAGGCGGGGTGTAAAAGTTGCGGGTGTGGGCCTGCTGTGAGAGATGTCACCCAGGGGAAAAATCGTCATTTTAAAAATGACTTAGTGATTTTTATCACTGGAGTTCTTTTCGAATAACTTTCGAACAAAGCCTCAAAATGAAAATCTGAGACTTCTGTTGAGTTCGAAACGGGGCGTTTTTCCTAGGCGCGATATAAAATGAGAGGGAATGATGAATTTGGATTATGTGCTAAGTGGAATCCCTATAAATAGATTTAAGTGTTTAGGGTTAAGGAAAAACCCTAATTCACTCTCTCTCTATCTAACACCCAATCTCTCTCTCTCTAGACGTTCTTCGTTGTTCTTCATTGGATCGAGGAGCGACCTCCGCTGGAACCTTGGCGGATCGAATCGGGGGCATCGTGGATGCGTCGCTAGCGGTGAGCGGGCGGATCGAGGTAGGATTTTGGTTAAATTCCACACCTTCATTGTTTTCTTAAATTTTTTTTCTTTCATAAATTTTTGTCTTTGAATTCTATAGTTTTTTAGAATTTTGGGTGTTGGCCGAATGAACACAGCCAACACCCGAACCCCGTTTCGATTATCATTCTTGGGCGTTCCTCATCCAAATTTTCGGATGCGCGCAAACCTTTTCGGATTGACGAGCAAGGGGAAGTGTTGTGAAGATCCGGTCCCAAGGATCCTGAAACCAGTGTCGGATAATTTTTTCGACCACCGGATTGGTCGGGGGGACTGGCCGAAGGTTCGGCTCCGGCGAGTGGTGGCATCCAACGGAGGACCCGAGCAGGGCGAGGCGGAGCTCGGAGGAGCCAATCCGGTGCGGCGGTGTCGGGTGTGGCTGAAGCGGACAGGGTGCGTCCAGGAGTAGTCATGGGAGATGGCTGTTGCGGTGGTGTGGCGTAGCGGGGATCCGAAGCCGGCTGTCGCGGAGATGGCGTGGCATAGCGCGGAGGGCCTGACGGCGGAGTGGGAGCCAGGCGGTGCGGGCGACATCAAAGCGCGGCGGTGCACTGTGGGAGGCGGAGGTGCCGTCGTCTGGGGGTGCTGGCCGGTCATGCTCGGCAGGCGGAACCCGAGGCGCTGACTGCCTCGAGGTGCATCGTGGACAAGGACCCACGCTTCCCGGGTCCTGTTGGGCGATGCGGTGAAGACTGGCTAAAAGGTTGGTCTGCTGGGGAGAACTAGACCCGAGGGGTCCGGTGCGGCTAGAGAAGGCTGCGGCTAGCGGTCCACGGTGGTTCGGGACGGTGGTTCAGACCAGGCCGACTGGGGTGAACTGGCCCGGTTGGTCCCCCTTGCGTTCGGGGGGGGGGGGGGGGTGTAACTTCTAAACGGCGCGTCCGTTTGACACAACGTCTGCAGTTGCAGGTCCGTGTCTGCGAGATAGACTATTTGAAGTAGGTTATGGGGATTTTGGGTTCTGCGCCCGAAGGCGGGTAACCCGAAATGCTCTAACTTAATAATATTAAATTATTATTAATGTTGCGATGGACGTGATTCGCGATCCGGACGTCCGTTTGACGCGTCGTTAGAGGCACTGTGGACCTGGAGTTGAGACGGTCCTTCCAAAGTTGGTTTGGAACCCTTGCAGCTTGGTTTCGTTGCTGGTGGAACGAAAAGCTTAATGTGCATAATTAATGAATTATTTAAATTAATTAATTATTCTTGCGTCGGACCTAACTCCTGTTTGGGATGTTCGATTGACACGTCGTCCGCGGCAGTGTAACCCCAGTCTCCGTACGGACTTTTTGGGATGCTTTCCAAAGCATTCAGGTTTGAGACAAGGTGCGGGCCCCACAGGTCCTCGTTCGCACGTTTTACGGTGAAACACCACCTTTTCACCCGGCATCCGTTTGGGTGTTTGAGTACTTGTTTTTGAGTGTTTTTCCGAGGGGTTTGCAACGGCGCAATCCGCCTGCCTAAATTTGGGCCTGAGGCATGGGCCTCACGAGGTGGTTTTTTGGACGTATGCTGCGTTTTTACGACTTATGCTACATAAGTCTATTCAGGGTGAATGAATAGCCTATCCCACATAGTTATCCACAAGGAACACAATGATATGATCTGCGTGACGTGTTTCGGGATCGAGGTGTGGGCCCCACAGGGCCCCGTTTGCATATAACTTGGGGAGTTACAACTTCTACATCCTGAGTCTGTTTTAGGCGCCGTCAGCAGCGTTGTGACCCTAGCATCGAGAAGAAGTTGACTAGGGTGGTTTCTGGCATTGAAGCCAGACTTGAGGCGTGGGCCCCACGGGCCTTCTTTTGAGCTGTGTGCAACGTACTGTGACTTTTTCATCAGGCGTCCGTTTGGGGCATATGAATAGTCGATTCAGCGTGTTTTTCCGAGAGCATCGCGATGGAATAGTTCTCCCAACCTCTTTCGGGACCATGGTGTGGGCCCCACGAGATGCTGTATGGGCATAAAGTGGTGTTGAATAACTCTTCCACTGGGAACCTGTTTCCAGCGAGTAAATATTCTATCTCGCGTGTTTTTCTGCGAGGATTATAACAGTGTAATATATTTGGGAGAGCAGAGACTCTTTTGAGATATCATTAACTATGTGAACATGAAAGGGCATTGGTCGGAGGTTCCTTTGACGCACTCCAAACCTACGCACGGTAGCAGTGCTAGTGACACCCAATGATGGCACGGGCAGAGAAGAGTTATAAAACCAGTTCCGGGATTACCCTCCAGTGAGGTTGGGTAGTGGGTTACCTATTGACCTCTTAGGGTTCACCCTCTAGTGAGGCTGGGTAGTGGGTTACCTGTTGACCTTAGGGTTTACCCTCTAGTGGGGCTGGGTAGTGGGTTACCCATTGACTTTAGGTTTTACCCTCCAGCAGGGCTGGGCAATGGGTTACCTGATTATCTCTTGTTGTTTACCCTCCAACGGGGCTGGGCAGTGGGTTACCTGATGACATCTTGTGGTTTACCCTCCAGCGGGGCTTGGCAGTGGGTTACCCAATGACTTCTTTCAGACTAGGCCCTTTCTATGAGGCCCGTTGGTGACTTTTCTCCCTGATTACTGGAGTGGGACCCTTAGTTGCACGGTTCAGCGATGAGGCGGCCTTGGCATGCGGGATTGTTGGGAATCAGTGATGGATATCCTTTGAAGTGTTGGAGAATTCTCTTGGGCTGAGCTTGGAGATAGAGACCCCCTTACACACTCTTTTGGGTTTCTTGTTGAGAATATATATACACCCTAATTTTGTTACCACTCCTTGGGTTCAGTTACTCCCCTTCTAGGAGGGGCGAAGACATGCGGGGTATGCCACGTGATTTCTGTGTCTAGTTACTCTTGGTTGGATGGGCCTACTTCCTTTCTCTTGTCGGGTTGAGATGCACTCTTTATTTTGTACTCTATCACTGCTCTTGTTCTTTCTACTGCTCACCATTTTAGTATCTCCTTTGTTTCTCCCTCGAGATTTCAGGTCATCCTACTGAGTATCTTTATACTCACCCTTTCTTGGGCTTTGCCCACACTTGGTGTGCCCTTGCAGACAACATACAAGTCGATCGAGACTACAGAGGATCATAGAGGACACAGGAGATTGGGCTGCGTTCAGTGGATGTAGGAGGATTTCTGGGTGTGAGACTCATCGGCTATTTACTTTCCTTTACCTATTTCCAAGTTGTGGCACCTTTCTAGTTGGGTGCGTGTTTTGCCCCTTTTTTTGTTCAGTTATCTTGTTAGCACTTTACTTGTACTGTGTAGAGGTCGATGAATGTATGTTGGTTCCCCTTTTGTAGCAACGTTGTGTCTTGCTTCCTTTTCTCTGCACTTTTACATTGAGTTACCTGCGTGTGTGTGTACAGTTTCTTAGGCAAAGGCCTCCCCTAGTTTGTTGTGCCTTCGGCGCTGGTCGCCAGCCCCTGGCCTATGGAGGCAGGCTTGGGGTAGTCGCGGCTCAAGCCCTGGTATGGGTCGGGTCATGACAAAAACAACCAGTTGAGGGTGCTACAAATAACAACTTGACAAGTGATGTCTATGAGACTATAGGAAAACTAGATAAAGATTGCAACATATCATTGGATCCTCCACTTGACTCTGTGGAGAATAATGTACAAGAAAACTTCACTGAGCATAAAAATGCATTTCATGATTTATTCGACTATGGAAATAAAGAGTTATATAGCGGATGTTTGAAATATTAAAAACTTTCTTTTTCTAATGAATTTGTACCATATCAAATGCCTTTGTGGAATTAAAAAATAAGGGGATGTACATGATATTGTAATTATTGTGTGATGAATTTCCTAAAACAAATATCCCTGAGTCTTTTTATGATATGAAAAAAGTTATTAACAAGTTTAGTCTGAATTATAAAAAAATACATGTGTGTCCCAATGATTGTATGATTTATTGTGGAGAATATTCTAGCAGACATGATTGCAAAAAACAAACTTCTTATAGATGGAATTAAATGGGTAATGTTGGAAGTCTCGATCAATATACTAATATTAAGAAGAATAAAAGAAACTCACCTGTAAATATTTTGTGATACTTTCCTTTAAATACTTGATTGCAAAGATTAGTTATGTCATTGAAAACTGTCAAACACATGAAGTGACATTATATAGATAAGGAAAATGATGGGTTAATGAAACATATAAGAGATCCAAAAGTGTGGAATAAATTTGATTCATTACATCCATATTTTTCATCTGATCCTAGGAATGTTTTATTGGGATTCGATACCAATAGATTCAACCCATTTGCAACTATGAGAACAAGTTATAGAATTTGGCCGGTTGTCTTGATCTCTTACAATCTTCCTCCATGAATGTGTATGAAACAAAAATATTTTATCATTTTGATGATTATTTTTGAAAAAAATGTCTAGAAATGATATTGATGTATACTTTCAACCTCTAATTGATGAATTACAGGAGTTAGGGAGCAATGGTGTTGAGACATATGATGCATCTTCTAGAACAATGTTCAAAATGAATGCTGATCTAATTTGCACCATTAGTGACCTCTTTGGTCTTGGGAATTTAGCTGGTAAAACACTTACATGGGTTTGAAATGTCCTATTTGTAACTTTGATTTTGAACCTGAATGAATAAATTATAGTAAAAAAGGTTCTTCTTGTCTAATAGAAGATTTCTCGATGCATCTCATAGATTTCAGTTGAATAAGTCATAATTCAATGGTTCTATTGATCGTAGGCCACGTCCAAAGTTGTTGAAATGTTCTGAAATATTGGTAAAACTTGGAAATGTTGAAACAAAAATTGGGAAGGTGTATCATTTGAATGATAGTGGGAAACGATTTTTAAGTGCATCGTTAATTGAAATTAGAACACAAAAATGGAATAAAAAATGTACATTCTTTAAACATTCGTATTGTGAATTTAATTTATTACAGCATAATATTGATGTTATGCATATTAAGAATAATTTTTGACAAAATTTTCTCTTCATATTTCTTAATTAGAATGAAAAATCAAAGGATCATCTCAATTATTAGAAATACTTACAAACAATAAACATAAAACGTAATCTCTGGACAGATGAGAATGGAAAGTATGCTCCATCAATTTTTACAATGAAAATTAAGGATAAAGATATATTACTTAGAATTTTAAAACCTATGAAGGTATCTAATGAGTATTAAAGTAACATATCAAGGTGTGTTGACTTAAATCATCATAGGTTACATGGATTGATAAGTCACGATTCACATATTTTGTTATAAAAGTTACTACCATTGGCATTGGATACATCATTACATGAAAATTTTACTGCCGTTGTACTCCAATTTTTCACATTATTTATAAAACTATGTGAGAAAAATATTCAATCATTCTATCTTGACAACCTTAAGGGGAGATTTTTATTGAAATTTTGTGAAATTGAGATGATCATTCCTCTATAATTTTTTACTTTCATGATGCATTTAGCTATGCATTTGGCCGAGGAAGTTAATTGAGGAGGCCCTGTACATTATCGATGGATGTATCCAATTGGGGGTAATTTATTTATATGTTTTTAATTTAAGTAATAAATTATTTTCACTTCATAAAATACACAATTATGTTTATTTTATTTTATTTCATAGATAATTTGGGATTTGAAATCATACGTGAAAAATAAAGCTCAACTTAAAGGATCTATTTTCAAAGTCTATTTGGAAGAGGAGTTTCTTAATATTTTTCCTAGATAGTTGGATGATATTAAGACAAGATTCAATCGAGTTGGACATGTTGATGACACATCGACTCAATCTCAACTACATGATAAATCAAAAATCTTTCCTGCTATTGAATGATCAGTTGGGAGGAGCGCAAATGTCACACTGATAGAAATTGAATTATTACAGACACATAAATATGTAATAATGAATAGTGAAATTGAATATCCATTTATTAAAGAGTTGAGGATACAAACAAAGAGACTAATGAGAGTTAGAACACAAAATGAGAATGATACAATAAAAGATGTTAATAAAGAGCTTGTACAATGGTTTTCATGAAGTGTAAGTTCATAAATATTGAAATCAATAAAGATATTAGATTGAAACATATATTTTTTAAATATAATAATGTATATTATTTTTTGTATTTCATGAATAATAATACTCAAGTTGAGTTGTTATAATATTTGAAGTTTCTTGCTCGAGTCCTCTAAATAAGGCTAGAAAGTTTGACGCTTACAATGTGAATGGATATAAATTTTGTACAACCGATAAAGAAGAGGGTTTGAAAACATATAATAGTGATATATTTACATTTTATGAAGTGGGATATAATGGAATGATGACTCATATTATTGAATTAAACTACCATGATAATTTTTCAGTTGCTTTATTCAAATGAAATTAGGTCGATATTATCTGGGGTGTTAGAAGTCATTCCTTGCAATTTACTTCTGTGAACTTATCTTGCTTGATGGATGTCAGTGACCATGAAATACATGATCCTTATATCTTATCTCTAAAAGAGAAAATGGTATATTATGTGGAAGATTTTTTGGATGAATAGTTGAGTGTAGTTGTTCACATAAAACAAAGAGACTTGTATAATATGGGTAATGAAGTGGAACATTTGACCTCCCACATTGAATCACACCAACAACAAGTAGAAAACGTATTTTTACATCATGATTTTGAAAATATCATTCTTGAAAGGGTGGATGAAGTTGATGAAGTAACAATGGAGAAAGAAAATGACATGATTGGAGGAAAAAATGATTGTATATGAAGTCATCTATTCATTTATGAACCACTTATTTTATTTGTGTAGTCACTCATTATCATGGATATGCATAGTTTGTTTTTTAGTACTATACATCATTTATCATTTCTATTTTTTATGCATGATATTTTTGAAATATATGTTTTGATGTTATCTTTATTTGATTAAATAACTGTAATTACAAGTAGGAAGAGTTGTACTGATTCCATCCAACTCTCACTTGATGTTCCCTCGACCATACTGATAGATGATGATCCATGGATCTCCCTCCCTACATCATCCAAGACACCCTCTGCTTTCCCCTACACAGTCTCTCACACCCTCCATTCCATTATCTTCTGAAACACACTCCATCAGTGTCCCATCATCATCTTATCCAATGACTCTCCATTCATCAGCCTCAACAGCGAGGGAGAAGACCGTTACTCATGTTTCATCATAGGGATATTGAAGGGTGATAGTTATAGGTACAAATTTTAATATGAATAACATTATTATAGTTTTTTATACTAACTATTTTTTATAAAATATGGAAGCAAATATACTACAGAGAGAAATATGAAAATTTTAGATGTATGGATTCTGAATGGACTGAAGATAGTTGTCCCATTTGACTGCTATGGGGTCCCTATGGATGATTCTATAGGATTATTTGGCCAGATTCTAGGCTAGATAGTATTGTATCTAGTTACCCATCTGACTACATATGCTGATTGGATGTATTTGTCGTCATCTTGGAAAGATAATTTTTTTTAATTCATAGATAAAGGTAATTTTAATAAATTATTGTGTAATTTAATGTCATTATGTTATTAAATTCTAATATTTTAAAAATGAATATCTTTGCATATATGTTTTCCCACTTTCTCATTGCCGATCTTATAGTAAGATAATGAACATTAAAAAATTTGGGTAAAAAATGGAAGGATTCTAAATAGAGATTATGGAATGAATTCAATGATACTTTGTTGAACACAAAACAACTATATGATAAGGTACCCAATGGGGTTCCTAGAGAGCAATAAAATGTTTTATTGATAGCCACTATCATGAGAATAACGTGGTATTTAAATATATATTATTATATTAATATCATTTTACATTTATATATGAAAATGATAAGAAAATTATTTTTCATAAATTAATATTAAATTACATGTTATTTATTTTAGGATGTTTCAAGGAAGAATGCATTGAGTCGAGCTAAGAAACCCACTCCTCACACTGTAAGGTCAAAGAGTTATTCCAAAAACTGATCAACTCTAACTATCATTGCATTAATTTAAATATTTATAAGGAATTATTATCTATTTCATATATTAAATTTTTTATTTATCTTTATTTTGGTCAAAGTGAATACTCAAGAGGGGGGTGAATTGAGTTCCAATTAAAATTTCTATTTAAAAACTTTATGGTTAAGAAAACTGCCAATTTTAAAAATGGCCCAGTTAATTAAGGCAGTAGAAATGTAAATGTTCAATTGGTCAACAAGTTTCTCAAAGGGTGATTAGTCCTCAGATAAATTAGTGTAGAACACTAATTCAACTTTTGAAACAAGTCTACTGAAGTATACAAATTCACACACTAACCAAAACTAACTATCAAAGTGTAAGAAAAAATAGTTTTATGTTTTAGAAAATATAAACAGCGGATAAAAAAAAATAGAGTAATTGAATATTAGCACAACAATGTAAACAAGAGGTTCAGTCTTAAGCAGAGAATTAATCCTCTCAACTTGGTGATCACCTTACACTAAGAATTTTATATAAATAAACTTTTGATCCACACCCTGGATTGGGGTTTACAACAGTACACCTGGCTGTCCAGGTCACACTTGACCTCTAACACATTTATTCATGGGAAACAAATGAAATAAGTGATTGAGTATGAGGATAGTTTTATATCCTCTAGTTATGCTCATGAGACAATGTGTGTTATACAAATAAATATACAAACTACTCAAATCTAAAATATAAAACATAACAGAGTTAAGGATGAGAATAGAGTTAATAATTCTCTATGTGTTGTGAAGTAAGGCTCTAGAATCAATGATTGTTGAGAATATGGTATTTGAGTCTTCTTCTATGAAGTTTTCTTCAGAACAGAGTATCGCAATTTCTTGTAATCTAGGTTAGAGGAATGAAAAGGTTCATCTTATTGATGTCTCAATGTATATTGAGCCTTTTTGGTGAATATATCTTGTTAGAGTCTTCTTTTAATATCAAGCGCTTAGTTCTTCTCTTTTGGTATTCGCACAGTCTGTGTCTCTGTGTGTACTACTGTCTGTCATTATTCGGTCTGTCGAACTTCGGTTTCGGTCTGTCAAACTTCGGTTTCAGTGTGTCGACTTCGGTCTGTCATTATTTAGTCCGTCAAACTTCATTTTCAAGGAATCCAAAAAAGATTATGAAGAGTCTTCCTTAAATATACCATTACGAGATGAAGTGTTAATAAAAATAAATTTGTAAACATATTTATTCATGACTATAAGAAATTTACTTATTAAATTATATATTTATGTATGACATATTTGATTTACATAGACATATTGAAATTGGCATAAAATAGTAGAATCTGGATATTGAAATAATTTGTGATTATGAAAACTACAATATCATGGAGAGTCCAACAATCTCCCCCTTTTTGATAATCATAAATTATGGAATACATGAAAATATATCGAATAAAGATAGATTAAACATATAATGTATTTAAAACAAATCTCCCCCTCACTAAATGGATTAAGTAGAGTATATTCCACCCTTATTTTATCATATGCCATCCTTATTTTCTCATATTCCATCCTTATTTTCTCCCCCTTTCTCATATGCTATTCGTATTTTCTCCCCCTTTTGGGATTAAAAAAAAGAGAAAAGCAAGAAGGAAAAATAATTGAAAAGAAATACACCAGAAGAATTTTCATTCAAAGTCATAATAGTACAAGAAAAAAAAAGAGAAAATCCCTATAAAAAAGAAACAATCCATCACCAGAGTTTGGGATGTGGAGGAGCTTTGCCTTTGTCTGAAGGATCCAAAGGAGAAGGAGAAGGTTTGGGAGTGGTAGATGATGGAGGTGATCAGATTACAACACCAGGCAAGGCAACACCTATAGGAATAGTAACTGCAAGGGTAGACCTTCTCTCTGACAGCACACGACTTGGAGACTGCTCAGTAATGATTGGTCGAATCTGAGTAAGAGCTTGAGAGACAATCATTGGAGCTGTAGGTCGAGAGGCAGTACCAATGGAAGCAGTTGGAAGGACCACAATAGCCTCATACTGAACATGTAGATGCGGTTTGAGTGGGTTGATGAAGTCATTAATGACTTCTCCTCCATATTGCATTGAATTCTAAAAGTCATCCTTATTCTCCATAAACTTACTCAGTAAAGGTGTAAACTCTTTCAAATGGAGAACTTTCTTTTTGAAAGATTCTATGACTGGGGGAATTCAAAGATTTTCTGCCAGAAATTTGAAACTGTTGATGAGATCATGCTTGGTATATATCTTAGTGAAATACTTATCCACCTTTTCCTGAATTTCCTTCTGATATGCAGAGGCTTCATTGGTGAATTGTATGACCATATTGTACACAAGATCCGTATTTCGATGTACCTTTTCAAGGGTTTCCTTATCTGAAACAATCTGAAGTTTATGAATCTCCTCTCTCATCACAACCTTGAGAGACTCTAAATCAGCAACAACACTTATTCCACTCTTGGAACTAGATGGGCCAGTCATCATTTTTCCAAGATATTCTTTCAACTTTTTCAAATAAACACTAAGTAGATGAGTTACCAAGTTCATAAGAACTTCCAAAACACCACTAAAGGAGGTCTTGAAGTAGGAGATTAAGGAATTCAGCTCATTGCTCATCTTTCTTACTTCTTCTCTCAGCAAAGTGTTATGTCTAATAATAGTTTCTGCTGTAGTAATAAGATTCGGTTCAATCTACTAAATCACAATTCTTGGAATTTTTTCCGCATCAACATTCGAGATACTTAATGAGGTGGAGGCTTCATTTCTGGATCCCACTGAAGCTATCACAGACTCACATATCTCATTCTTAAATTTTTCCAAATCAGCCTTAGTGACATAGTCATTGGGAACTAACTGAGAAACTGGGTCTACTACTGAAGATGCAACTGGTGGAACATGTGTAACAGGCTCTAGGTCAGCATGGACTTGAGGAACAGGAGGAATAGGTACCATCTTCTTATCTGAATCATATTCTAAACTGAAAAGAATATATCCTGGATTACTATTCCACTCTCTATAATAGGTCCAATCTATTGGCTCAACGGTATCAATTCTTACCCTTCTTCCTTGAGGCTCATGAATAACATCAAAATCATCAATTTCTTCATCCTGTTCTCTGGAGATAATACCTTGTCTGGGGACAAGAATCAACCAGACTTTAGGTTCTGACTGAGCTCCAGCTATTTCAACTTCACCAGGTAGTTCCTCAATTTGAGACACCAGAACTACATCCTCTTCCTCTTGGCCAACATTTAATATCATTAAATTCCTGAATGAGCTCTTGGTTTTCAGCATTGGGATGGAGTAGTCTATCCTCATGTACAAAATCTGTATGATCATCATCCTGTTGATCAACAGGCTCAATTCTATCACCATCTCTATCAACAGATTCCTCACTGGATCTGTCAACCACTTGTTGTCCCACTTTTAGAGAATCACTCACATGCTCAACACTTCCTCCATCATCACCATTATCACCATAATTACCACCACCACCACCACCACCACCACCATCATCATTATAATAATAATAATCATCATCACCATCAGATTCCTCATCTTATTTGCTAACATAATCTTCAACTCCAGTAACTTTGGTTTCTTCCTCTTCTTCATCACCTAGAATAGTTTCTCTTGAAGGAAATTCCATAGGCGGACTAGTAGGTCCAAAAGTCATATTCTTAGGAATTTTAGTGATATAAGGATCACTCATATCATTAAAAGGAGATCCTTCTTCCATAGGCACTTTAACCTCAGCTTCCTCATCAGAATATACAGGAACTTATCCAGGTTTGAGACATGGATCAACTTGGTCCTTTGGTCTAGAAGGATGGTCAACTATATTGAATTCCTCATACATCCTTTCTTCATCTCCTACCCAAAATCTCTTCCATGGGTTCCATAATATTTTCATCCTTTTAAAAATGTCTTTCTAAAGAAATAAACCACTACAGGCAGTTATCATTTTATCTCCATCTTCTACACAGTCTAATTTCTTCAACATGACAGAAATCATTCTCGGATAGTATAAGCAGGTTGCCTTCTTAGATGGATTAATCAACTCAGAAATATGTATCATAAGATATCTACACAGATTCACCTTTATTCCATGTTTTAATAAAAATATAATGAACACATCCTGATATTTCACAGTAGAGAAATATCCCTTCCTTGGGAAGATTTGATGCTATATGAACTTAAAAAGCAATATCACTTCTCCTTCAAATTCATTTGCAACAGTCCTTTTGGATTCTTCATTTCCAGTAAGCTCCTTCAGAGCATCTTCATATGAAAACAAATTTGATGAAGTTGGAATATTATCAGGATAGTCAGCATAGACACCTTCATGAGGTACCTATAAGCATTCAGCCCATTCCTTAGATGAAAAAGCTACTTCCTTTCCTTTTACCACAGATTTCATCTTTGCTGCCTCAACTTCATTCAGTGTTATACTCAAATACTGATAGAACTCATACAATAGCTGGGGATAATAGGGTCTTTTATTTTTGGTAAACCAACTAATCCACCCTTGAGATTCCAATACCTTTAGTAGAAAAGATTTTCTTGATAGAAGCCACTCAGCAGACACTTCCTTTTCAGCTGTAACAACCCGAATTTCTAAGCTTGGTTTCCCAATCCCACTAGTTTCACCCTTCTGATGCTTAGAAGGAGGAGATTTTCGAGGCTCTTCCATTGCATTCTTATTCCTTTCCATGGAGAAGATGCGGATTCTAACTGTGTTGAGAGGTCAAGAGTCGAGAGAGAGAGAGAGATTAAATGAAGAAGGATTTACGGCTATGGATAAAGTGAATATTCAGGATGGATTAGACTTAATATATCATTTAGTTATTGTAAATAGTAAAATATAAAATTTAAATGCGGAAAGGTGAAAGAGATAAAACATCTTTGTTTCACTTAAAGCAGATGGAATTTACACAATAACCCTTAAAAGTATCGGTGTCAAAGATTCAGTTTTAAGAAGATCGGTTTCACAAAAATTGGTTTCATAAAGATTGATTTCATAAAAATCGGTTTCATAAAGATCCGTTTCATAAAAACCAGTTTCATAAAGATCGGTTTCATAAAAATAGATTTCATAAAGATCGGTTTCATAAAAATCAGTTTCATAAAAATTGGTTTCATAAAGATTGGTTTCATAAAAATCGGTTTTAAAAATTTATCATTCCTAATTCATGTATGATGTAATTCATTCTATCAGAATTTAAGGGTTTAGTGAATATATCAGCAAGCTTATGTTCAGTCCTAATAAACTCAAGAGTTATATCACCTTTTTGATAATTATCTCTCAAAAAGTGATGTCTTATATCAATATGCTTTGTTCTAGAATGATATATTGGATTTCTATAAATGTTAATAGCACTAGTGTTGTCACAGTTAATGGAGACCTGTTTGAATTGATATCCATAGTCTAGTAAAGTGTGTTTCATCTGCAAAATTTGTGCACAACAACCACCAGAAACAATGTATTCTTCTTCGAAAGTAGATAATGCAACATAATTCTGCTTTTTACTGTACCATGATACTAGTGACTTGCCTAACATGTGACATTTCCCAGAGGTGTTTTTTCTATCTAGCTTACAACTAGAAAAGTCAGCATCTGAATAACTTATTAAATCAAATGGTTGTCCTCTTGGATAAAATAGTCCTAATTTGGGAGTATATTTGAGATATTTGAAAATCCTTTTGATAGCATTTAAATGAGATTCTTTGGTATTAGCTTGAAAACAATCACACATGAATACACTGAACATAATATTAGGTCTACTAGCACTAAGGTAGAGCAGACTCCCTATCATGCCTCTATAGTTGGTTTGATCCACTAATTCTCCAGCTTCATCAGCATCCAACTTACAAGTGGTACTCATAGGTGTATCACTAACTTTACTTCCATCCAAACCAAAACATTTTAAAATATCTTTAGTATATTTACTTTGATTTAAAATAATACCATCTTTATTTTGAAAAATCTGAAATCCAAGGAAAAATTTAAGTTCACCCATTAAACTCATTTCAAATTCATTTTGCATTATTTTTGAAAAATCATTACATAAAGAGTTTTTAGAAGATCCAAAAATTATATCATCTACATAAATTTGTACTATCAAAACATCTTTAGAAATACTTTTAATAAACAAAGTAGAATCTGCTATTCCTTTAGTAAAACCTTTTGAAATAAGAAAGGAACTAAGTCTATCATACTAAGCTCTTGGAGCTTGATTTAGACCATATAAATCTTTAGAAAGTTTAAAAACATGATTTGAAAAAATGGGGATTTATAAATCCAGGGGGTTGTTCAACAAATACATCCTCAACTATATACCCATTTAGAAAAGCACTTTTGACATCCATTTGATAAAGTTTGAAATTCAGATGAGCTGCATAAGCAAGTAGTATCCTAATGGATTCTATTCTAGCTACAAGAGAGAAGGTTTCCTCATATTCTATTCCTTCCTCTTGACTATATCCTTGTACAACTAACCTAGCTTTGTTTCTAACTATATTTCCAGACTCATAAACTTTGTTTCTAAAAACCCATTTAGTGCCTATGGTCAAGGTGTCTTTAGGTCTTTCAACTAGTTCCCAGACTTTGTTTCTTTCAAATTGATTTAATTCTTCTTGCATATCCATCACCCAAAATTCATCATTGATAACATCATTAATATTTCTGGGTTCATGATGTGAAAGAAAAGCTTGATGTTCAACCTGGTTTCTCAAAGAATATCTAGTTTGTGTCCCACGATTTAAATCACATACTACAACATCTAAAAGATGATTCTTGAGAGTTATAATACCTATAGAAAGATTTGAACTAGACTCCTCATGATTTTCCATTTGTTCAGACTCAACAAGTGCAGATTCTGGAAGATTCCCAGAACTGGTCACTTTTATAGGGGATTCACTATCATTATCATTAAGGTTTAGAATTGACATATCTTCCTCAAGATATTCAAGAGAGGTTTTGGGTTCATGTGGATCAGTTTCATCAAACTTGACATGAACTGACTCTTACACACATTTAGTATTCTTATTGAATACTCTATAGGCTTTACTCGAGATTGAGTAACCTAGTAAAATCCCTTCATCACTCTTGGAGGCAAACTTGTCAAGATTATCCTTAGTATTAAGGATAAAGACTTTCCAACAAAAAAATATGAAGTAGTTAACCTTAGGATTCCTATTGTTCTAAAGTTCAAAATGGGTCTTCTTACGAACAGGTCTAATCAAGACTCTATTAATGGTATAACAAGATGTATTTACAGCTTCAACCCAAAAATAAATAGGTAAATTATACTCGCTAAGCATAGTTCTAACAATTTATTGAAGATTCCTATTTCTTCTTTCTATGACTCCATTTTGTTGAGGTGTTCTAGGAGCAGAGAAATTGTGACTATAGCCATTGTGTGAGCAATAAGATTCAAACTCCTGATTTTCAAACTCACGACCATGATCACTTCTCAAGGTCTTAATTATAAGTCCACTAAGATTTTCTACAGATTTGGAGTATTTGATAAAATAAGAACAATCTTTACTTTTGTGAGCTAGAAATTATACCCAAGTGTACCTAGAAAAAATAATCTACAAGAACATAAACATAGTGATTCCCATTTAAACTTGAAACTCTTGATGGTCCAAAAAACTCCATGTGAACCAACTCAAGCGTTTGAGAAGTAGAAACTTATTTCCTTGGTTTGAAAGAAACTTTGTGTTGCTTTCCCTTTTGATAGGGATTACACACTTTGTTATGTGAGAATTCCAGTTTAGGTAAGTCTCTAACTAAACCTTTCCTAGTCATTTTACTATGATAGTGCACATTGCATTGTTTTAATCTTCTGTGCCACAACTAGGATTCATTATGAAAAGAATTTAAGTAAGAAGAATTTTGCTTAGCTAAAGAATTTAAGTCAAAAACATACACATTCTCATTTCTGAGAGAAGTAAATATCAAATAATTTTTGGAATTAAAAACATTAAATGAATCATTTTCAAATTTGACATTGAAAACATCATAAAAAAATTGAGATATTCTAAGAAAATTGTAGTTTAATCAATCAACAAAAATTACTTTGGAAATTAATACTGTATTAGGGTTACCGATCTGGCCTAAGTCGACGATTTTTCCCTTTGTATTGTCACCAAAAGTTACGTGACCACCATAAACCTTGATTAGGATCCTGAAGCATAAGTAGTATCCTGTCATATGTCTTGAACATCTACTATCCAAGTACCACCGAGTCTTACAGGAACTCTTTAGGCAACATCCCTGCAAAATAGATTAGACATGGGGTAACTTTGGTACCGAGATTTTCTTGGGTCCTGAGAGGTTAGCAAGTAAAATTTTGGGAACCCATAATTGTATCACAGATTTCCTATAATCAGAAGATATATTTTGAGACATAAACACTTTGTTTGGTCCTTTAGAGAATTATTTTTCATGAAATGGTCCAGAACTTGAACTAGTAGTGAATTATCCAGATTTTGGAATAAATTTAGTTTTAATGATCCTTCTCTGTCCAGGCTAATATCCTAGACCAGTTGTATATTTTGGGGAAATATGTTGTCCTAGAAACTGAGTCAGGGTATCTCTACCAGCAGTAAATTTTTCAAGATCTTTCTTTAATTGTTCATTTGATAATTTGAGTTCGGTATTTTTTTTAACAACTGAGCACATTTTTCTTTCTTAATATCCAGACATGACTTATAATTTTCATTTAAATCATGATGTCTCTTTAATGATTTATACTTGTTCTTGAGCTCATTAAAGTTATCCTCAATCATTTCAAAATATTAAAATAGTTCATCATTAGTTATATCTTCATCATTATGTGACTCATTCTTATTCCCAGAATAATATGCATTATGTATAGGAGAGTTAAATGTTACCTCAGATGTTTCTATCATGAAACATAAGTTGGCATGATTATTCTATTCACTATCAGAAGAATTATATCCACTGGATCTGTCTTCTGAAGCACTCCAGGTAGCTTCATAGCCTTTTTATATCCGTTTCCCTTGTCTTCACATTTCCTCTAAAATTTCAGCTTGAGATAGTCTGCCTTCACATGAACTTTTCATTTTCACTCATAGAAGATTATGTCATTTGAGTTGTCATTCCATTTTCTATCTTTCTTCCATTATCCTCTACTATAATACTTTCCCTTGTAGTTTGACTTCCTGAATAATTTCTTCTTTCAGTAGAACTTTTTGAATCTCCTTGCAAGATGAGCCATTTCCTCATCACTGTCTGAATCTGACTCTTCACTGGTGGAGCTGTCTATAGGAACTTGAGATTTTTCTTTGTTTTTGCTCTTTGAGGTAGTAGTCTTAAATGCTACTGACTTCTACCTTAGTTCCTATTCTACTTATGGATTCACCTTAAGTTCTTCCTCATACATCATAAGTTTTCCAATTAGTTCCTTCACTGGAAGCTTACTTATATCACAAGATTATCAAATGGAAACAGAAGTTCCCCTCCATCTGTCAGGTAGGCATCGAATCAGTCTCATGATTTGGTCCTTGTTGTCCACTGGTTTTCCAAAAATACTAATAGTGTTCACTATTTCGTTGAACCTGAGATACTTTTCAAAGATAGGTTCATCAGGATTCATTTTAAAATTATCATATTTAATAGTGTATGTATTTAGTCTCATTTCATTAACATTAGTTGTTCCCTTATGAGAAACAGCTAAAGTATCCCAAATTTCATATGCAGTTTTACAAGAAGATATTATATTGAATTCATCATCACCTAGATATCAGTACAAGACATTCATTTCTTTACAGTTATTATTATATGTAGCTTTAGTCAACTAAGACCATGTGTCCCTAGTAGTAGCAGGCAATATATGTTGCTCTTCAATTGTGTCCTAGACTTCAGGTCCCATACTCTCTAGATACATTTTAATTTTCAATTTCCACTGAGCATATTTATTACCATTAAATAAAGGTTTCATGTTAATAACAACACCCTCAAATCTAGTTTCCATAGTTACTTAGAATATTAAAGAACTAAAAATTTAGATATGACAGAAATTTTAAGATCTTTAAGATACAACTAAAATCACAGTTGAAAATAATTTTAAAATCTTGAAAATAATAAACCCACTGATACCAAATGTTGGTCGGAGTGGATAATCAAGAGGGGGTTGAATTGAGTTCTAATTAAAATTTCTTTTTAAATAGTTTATGGTTAAGAAAACCCACAATTTTAAAAATGGCCCAGTTAATTAAGGAAGTAGAAAAGTAAATGTTCAATTGGTCAAAAGGTTTCTCAAAAGGTGATTAGTCCTCAGATAAATCAGTGTAGAACACTAATTCAACTTTTGAAACAAGTATAATGAAGTATACAAATACACACACTAACCAAAACTAATTATTAAAGTGTAAGAAAAAATATTTTTATGTTTTAGCAAATATAAGCAGCAGATAAAACAAAACAAAGTAATTGAAGATTAGTAGAACAATGTAAAAAAGTGGTTTAATCTCAAGGAGAGACTTAATCCTCTCCACTTGGTGATCACTTTCCACCAAGAATTTTATATAAATAAACTTTTGATCCACACCCTGGATCGGGGTTTACAACAGCACACCCGGCTGTCCAGGTCACACTTGACCTCTACCATAGTTATTCATGGGAAATAAATGAAATAATTGATTGAGTATGAGGATAGTTTTATATTTTCCAGTTATGCTCAGAAGACAGTGTCTGTTATACAAATAAATATACACACTGCTCAAATAGAAAATATAAAACACAACAGAGTTAAGGATAATAATAGAGTTAAGAATTATTTGTGTGTTATGAAGTAAGGCTCTAGAATCAATTATTGTTGAGAATATGGTATTTGAGTCTTCTTCTTTGAAGTTTTATTCAGAATAGAGTATTTTAGTTTCTTGTAATCTAGCTTGGAGGAATGAAAAGGTTCAGCTTGTTGATGTCTCAATGTATATTGAGCCTTTTTGGTGAAGATAGCTTGTTAGAGTCATATTGTAATCTCAAGTGCTTAGTTCTTCTCTTTTGGTATTCACATAGTCTGCGTCTCAGCATGTACTATTTCCATCCTCTTTAACATGAAAGATGATGTCCTTTTATACTCCACAATCCTCTAGTCATAAAGATCTTCACACGTGCATGTACCTCGTACTTGTCTACGGATACTCCTACAGACAACATTAAATAATGTCTGAAATATTAATTTGTCTAAATATGACCGTTAGAAATAAATTTGAATTAATAAAATGGAAACAATTATTTATATCAATCGTTGAGTCATATTCGGTCTATTGTCTTTGGTTTGATAATATCGGTCTATCAACTTCGGTCTATCATCCTTCGGTCTGTTGAACTTCGGTTTCGGTCTATCAAACTTCAGTTTCAGTGTATCAACTTCGATCTGTCAATATTCGGTCTATCGAACTTTAGTTTCAGTCCGTCAAACTTCAGTTTCTGTGTGTTGACTTCGGTCTGTCATTCTTTGGTCTGTCGAACTTCAGTTTCGGTCTGTCAAACTTCGGTCTGTCATTCTTCGGTCTGTCGAACTTTGATTTCGATCTTTCAAACTTCGGTTTCGGTGTGTCGACTTCGGTCTGTCATTCTTCGGTTTGTCGAACTTTAGTTTCAAGGAATCCAAAAAATATTATGAAGAGTCTTCCTTACATATACCATTACAAGATGAAGTGTTAATAAAAATACATTTGTAAACATATTTATTCATGACTATAAGAAATTTACATATTAAATTATGTGTTATTGTATGACATATTTTATTTACATAGAAATATTGAAATTGGCATGAAAGAGTAGAATCTGGCTATTGAAATAATTTGTGATTATGAAAACTACAATATGATAGAGAGTCTAACACTTTATTTAATGGAGTTCCAAAATTTAGGGCACCAAGTATCCCAAACAGAACTGTGGTTGGATTATCATAAAAAATATGATGGGATTTATGTTAATGAGTCTGAAAAAGAAGTTGGGGTATAAATTCATTTTTCTTTCTACCAACTTATTTTTAGTTTTCATTATGTTAATATATATTGCTTCACATATGACTAATATTTTATTTGTAGGTAAAAATTAAAGAACTATGGGATGCCAATCCCTCATAGTACTTCTCATTCTCCCAGGATGACATAGTTGGTAAAGTCTTTAGGAAGGAGCATCCTGGTTGATTGTGTAGGATGGGTTTGTAACTATTACCATCCGAGGTCTTTGGTAGGAAATAGGGGATTATAGTTGCATATACTCCTAGATGTAGTCACTCCCAACACCGATATTCTCAGAGAGTTTTTTCTATGAAAATCACAATTCCGGAATAGAGATATTTGATATCTACATTGCAATAAGCGCTTGATGATTTATATCATAAGATGAATAGATCTGTCCCCGGTGATATTGCATCGATGACTGGTGGTGAGCATAAAAATCACACAACTTCAAAATCATTTAGTTTATAAATTTTTATTAGTTATATGTTTAAATATTAATATACAAAACTGTTTAATTTTCAATATAATTTTATTATAGGTTTATATAGTAGGAAGTAGAGATGAAGATGGAGAGTGTGACAAGCATAGTTCATCATCGAGTAGTGATTATTGGTCTCTTTGATCTCTTGAAAAAATATGGAAAGAGTTGGTTTTTTCTTGTATCATTTGTGGCATAGAGTATTCACAAGAAATTTTTATGATTTCCTATGTTTGATTATCAGATTACTAAGACTATGACCATGGTTGGTTATTTAAAGAGGCTAGAATCATTTATATTGAGTTTTTTGGTATAACAATATGGTTGAATGTTCTAGTTCATGTAAAATGGTAAGGTGTAAATATTATCTATTCCTTTGTATGGAATGTTATGTGCATTGTTTTTTTTCTAGGTTTGTTCTGAGGATTCCGATTTTATAGCTTTTTTTAATTCATAATTTTGCAGCGGTTTAAACCACCGCTAAATATGTCATATTTTTTAGTAGTGGTTTAAACCACTGCTACATAACAATTTTTTTTGGGTGGTGGTTAAAACCGCCACTAAATATTTTATACTATTATTTAGCGGTTATTTTTTTTGTTTTTAGATCGGTTTTCTGGTCAAAAAATATTTAGGATTTAGCAGTGATTTAAACTGTTTCTAAATCCTCAACGTTTTTTTGACTCGAAAAATGTCGTTAAAATGAATAAAACCATCGCTAAATATATGTTCTATGATGATTTCTAGAAAATGCCACAAAATGGAAGGAACCGACACAAGTTGTATTCCGACACCATCTTTAGCATTGGTTTTTTGAATCCATCGTAGAAAAATTTGGTGGAAGCTTAAACCATCTCCAAAACAAAAAATAACCGCCACAAATAGGAAATTTTCTTATAGTGAAGTATGTCTAATTTATAAGATAATTTATATGTGGTAACAAAAGATATATGGCCAGATATTTTTTTAAAGTAATTTTAGCTATTTTGAATAGAAGATATCAACATGGAGTTAAGGGGTATTAATTCTCATAAGAAATAAATTTCATGGATTGATTAATGTTGTGTATGAGATTGGAAAATGTATGAAGAAGAGTTATAAATCTATTATATTTTAGAAATAATCATAAAAAATAAGAAACAATTTTGGAAAGTGAGATGAAATGGGAAAGCCTCAATAGATTACATTGAGGTTAAATAAAAGAGATAAAAAATATAAAAATTTATCAAAAGAAAGAGGTTTAGGAAACATGATTCACCAAAATAATTTGTCTTATTTGGATAAAGAAAATGAGAATCATGTAAGGATTTTTTTAGAGAATGGTAGAGGTTCATGTTCCAGTTCCATTATAAAGAAATAAGTAATATGTACTAGTCAAATTGTATAGAGGATTTCTAAACCAATGCTAAAAATAATGATCACTAAGATAGTTAGTGATAATAAAAAGATATGCATCATTTTTTTGAAAATATGAATGAATAATGCATTGGAAATATTGAAATGAAATAGTTGTATATAAGTATAAAGAAGTCACTCATTATAACTGAAAAATAAATGTTGGATCCTAAAGGAGGTCCAGTTCCAAACAATCATAATATGTGCTTGATTGGCATGCAACTAAACCAAGGAATTAAAAATAAGTTTTATTGGGTAAATGTAAAATAGAAAGAAAATATGAGTCAAGGTAATAGAACACCTCCCATACACTAAGGAGGTCTATATAGAGTTCTCCCAATCAAAACCATGGATTTTCTATGAATATGAGATTTCAACATAAGGGGGGTATTATGGAAACACCAGAATAAAAAATTGAAAAATGATTTAAAAAATATGAGTAAATGGGGAAAATGAGAAGAATATAATAGGACACAATGATTTACATGGTTTAGGAAATGATACAAATGTTCCCGAAGAGATAGAACAATTCAAAAATTTCAGGATAATAATTACAATGTATATTCTCAAAGTATTAAAATCTAGCTCTAAATGATCTCACAAAGAAGATAATGCCACTATTCCTCTAACAAAATAGAAATCCCACTGTACTATAGTAACCGGTGGTTAGAATTCCATAGAGATACAATGACTTGTTGATTTCACCACTCACATCCTTCAACAGTTCCATTTGAAGTCCACACTACTACAATGTCCTATCACATGTTGCTACAATAAGGATTCAATGCTACAGTTCCTTTTTAGTGTTTCTAGTTAGCTATTCTATAGTGAATCAACATTGCTATAATTCCCAAATATTTGGGTTGGGGGACTTCATCCCCCTTACCCCTGATTAGGGGTGTGCTATCCCTTGTAACCCCCAATGAAATCACCATAGAGGTCGAACTATGGGTGTTGTGGTATAGTGTGCATTATGGACTACCACAAGATGGAATAACTTCATCCAAGGACTGGCTTACACCAATACAACAATCTATAACTTAGTTTATGATCCTTTATGCTAACATGATTCAATTATACTAACTTGGAAAAATTATTTAATCTGATCTTCTCTTCTTATTCACTCACTGATGAACAATTTCCCACTAAAGATTCAATTTCAAGATAACAACTCATGAAATACCAGGTGTTTTCCCTTTTCGAGATCCCACTATTTTCTCACAAACTCTGCCTCTCATCCTCCATTCATCAATGAAGACCAAAAAAGGCAAAATAGTGCATCATATTCGTTATCCCCGCTATATTTTTCAACATGTCTACCAGATTTTTGGTTCTATTGATCTTCTATAGCATCATCAATCCATCCAATATCAATCCTCTGATAAAATGGACCTTTAAAAGAATATGTATCATTCGAGCATGAAATACTTGGTTATTTTCAAGATGCATGACACTTTGACTATCACAGTTCAATACATTATCCTATCACTTTCTACCCAACTCATCCAAGATGTTCTTCAATCAACCCATCTTCTTTCTAGACTCTATTACAACAATTTATTCTACCTTTGTGGTGGATAATTCCATCACCTTATGTAATTAAGATATCCAGCTCATTAAGGATCCTCCATAGGTAAAAAATAACCTATAGTACTCCTTATTCTGTCTACATAACCTACAAGGTCAGTAACCACATACCACTATAATGACTTTCCTTTCCCAATGCATAAAGATATATCCTTGATTCCATTAAAAAACCTTAGTATCCACTTCACAGCTTCCCAATGTTGATTTTTAGGGTTATCCATGTTCCCATTCACAACTCCCATTAAATGATCAATATTTGGTTGGGTACAAACCATAGAATACATCTGACTTCCAATAGCTATTGCATATGGAAACATTTTCATATACTCAACATCTTCTTCCATCCTTAGTGATTTCTCCTTTGATAGTTTGAAATGTATTTCCAAGGGAATAAAAACTTAATTTTCTTATATTATACCAAATGTTCTAAAAAATTATCCAATGTAGTCAGCATGTGATAACCTCAAGGTTCCTTCTACATGGTCTATGTTGATCTTTATCCCCAAAATTTTGCTAGATTATCCAAGATATTTCATCTCAAACTCCTCATCTAACTTCCCTTTCATCTCATCAATCCTACACATACATGATCCTTAAATGATAATTCTATCCACATAAAAAAGTAATATAATGTATCCATCACCAAAATACTTGAAGTAGAAGAATTTATCTATGACACACTGCTTGTATGAATTTTTACTCATAAATGCATCAAACATCATGTTCCATTGCATGAGTTCCTTCTTTAACCCATATAATCTCTTTTGGAGTTTTCACACCAGGTATTCCTTTCCCGAATCAATGTACCCCTATAACCGATGCATATAAATATCCTCCTCTATATATCTATGAATGAAATCCATATTCACATCAAGCTTCTCAAGTTGTAAGTATTTTAATGAAATAATACAAAGAACCACCTGAATGGTGGTAAGCTTCACTACTGGTGAGAAAATTTCAGTGAAGTATACACCTACCTTATATTGAAATCCTTTCACCACTGGCCTTTCCATGTACCTCCTATTACTATCAAGTTATTCCTTGGTACAATACATCCATTTTTTCTACAATACTTTCTTTCCTTAGGGAAAATATTTCATCTTATATGTATTGTTATCATACAATGAATAAATATCCTTCTTCACAGCCAACCCCCACTTATTCAAATCCTTTAGCTATATTTATTTTTCAAAACATTCTAGTTATCCACCATTTTTGAAGAAAATATAATGTAAGGTTGATAAATACCACTACACTAGAATTATCACCTTTTTTGATCTCTCAAATATACTTGAGGAGTAGGATCCACTAGTTTCAATGTCACATGCTCTAGTACACCTTCAAGCTCCACTTTCTCATGGAACTATGATTCTATATCCTCACTATCATATTTAGCATCATGATAGTATTTTTATACGACACCTTCATTAAATATCACATTTATTATTATAATGATCATTTTATTATTATTATCCCAAAGATGATAACCAAAATACTCAGCACCATAGCCAATAAAGAAACATGATTTGGACTTAGTATTAAGATTTCCCCTTGCATCAACATCCATATGAACATATTCCAAACAACCAATGACTCATAAGTGTGAGATTCATACCTCCTTTCCAGACTAGAGCTCCATAGTTAGAAATTCTACCATTAGTACATATTGAATCCAATTGATGAGATATGCTACCGTGTTCATTGCCTCAGCCTAGAAATTCATGGTTAACCCTGAGTGTAGCCTCATAATCCTAGAACATTAATTTAGTTTCTTATTCATCCTTTCAGCTACCCCATTTAGTTATAGTGTACTTAGAAGATTATTCTCACATCTAATTCCATAATTAGCACAAAATTACCTGAACCCATGACTTTAATATTATCCTCCAATTTTAGACCTCAAGCATTTCATCTTTGACCCAGACTCATTCTCCACCATGGTATTCCACTATTGAAACATGTTAAACACATCCGATTTTATTTTCAAAAAGTAAACCCATTTCTTCATTACTGATTCATTGATAAATGTCATATAATATTGTGACCCTCTATAAAAATGTACTAGTGCAGGCCCCCAAACATCAATGTGCACTAGGTTTAGCTTCCCGACCTTCTGTGTTCTTCCTCCTTTTATAAACAATACCTTCTTCTGATTTCCAAAGATACAATCACTACATAAGACAATTTCCACCAAGTTCAATTCTAGTAGCATTCATTTTGTTTCCAACGCCTTAATACCCTTATCACTCATATGGACTACTATATAATTCCACAATTGTGAATCCCTGACATAATTTATTAATGAAATCATGTCCATGGAAGTATCTATCATGTTGTATAGGGTTCCATTCTTTACTCCATGAGCAATGATCATAACTCCCTTGATAATCTTCCATTCACCACCAGTGATCATGGTATTGAACCCTACATCATCAAACTGCCAGATAGAAATAATGTTTCTTCTCAATTAATTATATACCTCACATTCTCTAGAATGAGAAAAATACCACTATTGATTTTAATATATACACCTTCCTTCCCATAATATACAAGGGTTCACTATCTGCATGTTATACCTTTAAAAAATATCCAGGAACATAATTTTTTAGAAAACCCTTTATCAAAGTGGAATGGAAAGATGCCCCTACGTCTAAAATCCAAGACTCTATAGGGTTATCCATACTAAACAACAACACATAATTAGTTCCTTCATACACCATTTTTCCTATATTGGTTTCAGAATCCATCCTTTTTTTTCTCTAAACTCTGTGATGTGTCCTTTCTTCCCCAAAACCCAATAGGTAGGACGAGTCCCCTTTTCCTTATCTCTACTCTTTTCCCTTGATTCTGATCATTATATGGGGATATATTTATACATGTATCCACATATTCATTCTATGTTTATAGAAGAACTAGAGAATATTAAAAATTTTATTCTTCATATATCCTCATTGAGGATCAGGCCTCATACATTCTTTAAAACTGGTTTTGTTTTTCCTGAAGAACTGCTCATGACTGTTACAAACTCTTCCCAACTTCTAGGTAGTGTGGAATGTAAAACTAGTGTGCATACCTTTTCATTGAGAATAATTACCATCGATGAAAATTTTCTTATTATAGTGTTGAATTTGTTAATGTGATCATATTTTTTTTCCTTCAATCATTTTTAGATTGAATAGTCATCACATAAGGTACACTTTGTTTGAATCTAAAGGCTTCTCTTACATATTAATGAGATCTTTCATCTACCTAACCATCATCATCTCCTATTTGATGTTGAAAACCATGTTTTTTTATAATTTAAGGTGAACACAACCCAACAACTATCAATACCATAGTTCACACCCTATCTTCTCCATGTCTGTTGGGTTTTCACCCAAAGAGGCAATCAAATCAATTTTTTATAGAGACAATCCTTAATCTGTATCCTCCAATAGCTGAAATCAGTTCCATTAAAGTGATCGATCTTCAACTTACCTTCATCTATAGAAAAAATTAAATTTGAGAAAACCGAAACTTGATTATCCTAACTTAAACTATGATACTAATTGTTTTGGAAATACTGATAGAAATAAGAGAAAAATGATTCACAAAAGAATATTAAAATGGGAAAACAAAAGAATGAGAAAAATATCATAGGAAATAATGATTTATGGTGTTTAGGAAATGATCCCTATGTCTATAGAGAGTCATAAAACATCACTAATTTCAGGATCATAAATAAAAGCTACAATATCCAAGTTTGAAAGCTTAAATTAAAATGAGCTCATAAAGAAGATGTTTTAACTATTCCACCAATCACATAGTAAGTCCACTATGCTACAATAACTGGTTGATGGAATTCCACATAGCTATAGTGACTTGTTAGTGTTTATAGTTCCATGATACTATAGTTCCATGTTGTAGTCCCCACAAAAACAGTATCCTATTGCATGCGGCTATAGTAATTCCACTATGCTATAGTACCTTATCGGTGTCCCCAGTCAACTTTTCTACAGTGAGCAACATTGCTACAATGCCTGAAAATTTTTCTTGGGGGTCTTTGGACGCTGGATCCCTAATTAGGTGTACACTATCCCCTACAACCCCTAATGATCTCATCATGAGAGTCAAACTGTGGGATTTGTGGCTTGGTGTGTAGTATGGGCCACCAGCAGTTTTTCCAACTTCATCCAAGGGCCAGGCTACACCAATTCAACATGGAAGACACTAAAGGAAAAGATATAATTTATAAATGGGGAGTGTGTAATTAGAAAAGAATATATATAGAGGTATTCGTGTCCTATAAAATTATATATATATATATATATAATATTTTTTATAGGGAATGTTGTGCGACACTCACTAGGGTCACTAGCATGTATTTTTTTTTATTTTGTTATGTATGTTTTGTATTTTTTGAGAGTCAAAGGTCAAAAATGTGAAATTTAGAGAAAATAAGCTAGGGGTCATGGTTAGAACACAATTAGTTCCAACCATGCACTTAGCCTTATGTGGGGGGGGGGAAGAGATTCTCATTCTATTTTTCACGATCATCACACAATTTTTCTAATCATGCATAATTATCTAGGAAATCATGCAACTAATTTTTCAATGTGGGGGTGAGCCATAATATTGGTACATAGTTTTCCTAACTGTGTGACCAAACCATGCAGCCTGCCCATATTTCTTCAAAAATGGCATTTTACCATTTTTTCCTTTATGATTTTAAGCCTTTCTCCCTACCCTCTTCCTCCCACTCACATAGATAAACCCCCTATATCCATAAAGATATATTATCCCTTGATTCCTTGGTGTATTTCCTTTGATTTTTTTTGATTCCCTTGAGGTATCTTACTTTTCCCATGGATTCATCCTCCCCACCCCATGTTTCCCCACATTCTTCCATTTCTTGGAGTTTTGGAACCCTATTAGCCCATATGTATTGAACATAGGGATAATGTTGAGGGGATAATGAAATTTATTAGTGTTATAAGATTATAGGACCCTCTTACTAATATCTAGTGATTTTAGATGAAGAAAATTAGATTCTATCATGTTTTAGGTAGGTGTCTCTACCTAATGGGTCTTTCCCATAACATAGTTTTGCTTCTTGATTTTCCTTTGTTTAAAATTAGTTGATTATAATTATTATGATCTATTGAGGGATTTTATGTGATTTATTATTATGATTATTTGATTTTGTCATATTTAGATTCATTTTCAAATGAGTTTCCTTAAAAAGTAGTTTTGTACCTAGGATGTATTTGATGAAATTATTTAAAGAATAAATTAGTTTTAAAGTGGTTTTCAAAGGGTGTTTCAAAAGATAATTTAACTTTAACTTAATTTTTTTTTGAATTATGATCTTGTGAACATGTGATTATATGTAAGTTTATGATTTTTTACACATGGGAGACCTTAGTTGATTGGGTTTACTGGACTAAAGTATCCCTGGTATAGATTATGCGCTGGATAAGGAATGTTTCCCAGTTAGACCGAGTGAGCTAATGGGATGAATATGTTTCCTGATGAGGATGATTATGTACTTGAATAGTTCAAGAAGGATATTGGTAAGTTAATAGGTTCAATTATTCAAAACAAAGTTACTTTATTAAACCATAGTTTCCCTAGTCCCATTGGTTTGAGACCAAGTTGTATGTGTAACAGATAATTGAGATATGTTTCTATTTATTTCCTATTACATTATTTGGTATTAATGTTGTTTATGCCATTATAACCTCTACTTTATATATGTTTTACCTTCTTATATTGTTTCTTTATTTGAAATTGGTCTATTTTTAAAAAAATCAAAGGCTTTATGAACATGTTCAAGGGAAGAGTTCTAAAAACATTATTTTCAAACTAGAACAAGTAGTTTTCATGGTAAAATAAATTATGTGGATTCATAGTGGTATCCTACTGGGCCTGCATCACAACCTGGATATTTCTTTGGGCATATAATGAATTTTTTTATAGGATATAAGTAATGGTAAGGGTTCTATACAGTTTGGAGGCTCTTCCTAATTTTTACCGACCTCATTTGAGGCACTGATGGTGATGAACACGGGTTATGAAGAGTTGGGATTGTGTAGAGTGTTTTGGGAACCTTAGTATTTTTGGGTTATTTTGTATCGGTCATGCACATGAGCCTCAGCCCGATTGGTGAAGATTCCTTAAGTGAATCTAGGAAACCCAAGATCAAATCCAGACGGAGAAATAATTTTCAGGTTTCTGTAGCAGTACTGTAGCGGTAACCATAGTAGCATTATAGTAGGTACTTTTTGTAACAGTAACAGCCAAGACTATTCCCACATTTGGTCCTTAATGCCACTGATTTGGTCCTCAAGTCCTTTAAGGACTTCAGGCCACCTACGCCTTCAAGTTAGTAAGTCCTTCAGGCCACCTCAAGGCCTTCGGGCCACCTTAAGGCCTTTGGGCCACCTTTAGTGCAGATGAAAACCAATCATCCTACAAGGAACAAGCTCCAGAAGGAGGATGATCAAGGAGATTTCACCATAGTAGAAGCTAAATAGATTGAAATAATGAGAGGGTATGGCACCTTCCATCAGGATAATCCTGTGCATGCACAGGAAAGCCTATCCAAACAGCCATGCGAAGGTAGAGAACTGATTTCACGATGAAGATGCTGGGGAGGAGTAGTTCCAAGTAGTTATTCTGGATTTTATGTAATGTTTGAAGCCTATGGGAAATGAATTCCTATAAGTACTATGATCCATGTAATAATTACGCCTATGGGCCTTGTAAGGGTTCTGCCTCACCCCTTGAAAGGTGGATTATCAAAAATCAATAAAAAATGAAGGCCTTCGGGACATTGGAGGAAGGCATCAGTCACTTCGACCCTGAGCATATTTTGGTATCTTTTTTATATATATTATGGCTATAATTTTTTTAATGATTATTGTTTGATGTCTATGAGTTTTTTGATTTTTATACTTCTCATCCATTTTTTCTATCATTATATTATGAAACTATTTATTTGTGTGGACATCTAATTTACTGATGGGTTATTTCAAAATTCAAATAGGAATTTGTATGAGGATTGTTTGGATTATAAGTACCCATTCCTAAATGGTTTTTTTTGAATAAACTAGTTCTTTTTCACCATACCATGGTGATCGAGAATGCACTTCAGGCCTTATGGTGATATAGAATGGGTAATAGGTCTGGTGGACCCATGTTAGTTCATTATAAAATGGAATTAGAGACCTCTTGTTATTGGGGGGGGAGTAAAGGTAGAATGTAGAAATGATTATTAGTTATTGATAGGTAAGTGTAATAGAGTGCCTATCCAAATATTCTTCACGTCGAACCTCAAGTTACCATTGGTGTTCAAGAGTTCTGTCTTGGATTTGAGCTTGATTTTGAGTTATTTTGATGGTATTTTATGTTCATTACCAATGGTTATTAACTTTAGGAAGAACCAGTGCATTTTTTGAGGAATTTTTAGTTTCAGGGTGAAGTGGGGATGGAAAACAGAGAAACATGGTTTAATCGCACTATTAGTGGGAACCATGCTGAACACGTGCGGCCAGGTCTATGACCCCTTCCTATAGACATTTTATGGTTGGCACATAGTTTTCCTAATTGTGTGGATAAACCATTTATAATGGGAAAAGTTTATGTTTTTAATGTTTTCCCATTTGGTATTTAAAATTTCCATGATTTTTTTATTATTTGTTTAAGATTAATTGAATGGGGTTTTTATAATTAAATTAATTATTTGTAATTTTAATTTTGTGTTGATTAAGTTTTATATCTTATATTATATATATCCTGCCTCCCAGAAAGGATTTTAGGAACTGAAGAGAGGGAGTTGTAGAGTATTTTTCACAGTCTAGACCTCCAGTACACCTTATTTTTGTTGAATTGGTTATCTAGACAATCCCATATTTGGGATAGGATAGTTGAAGAGGAAATATGAGGACTATAGACCATGCCCAATAATTTTCCAATCAAAAGAGACCTGTATTTCGTGGTGATAAAGGGCCTTAATATCCTGATGAGTGTGTGGAAAAGATCTAGTATATATTTCATTTCCTTAATACCCAAGATAATTTTAAAGTCTACTTAACCACTTATGTTGGTTATGTACATAGAGGAATTACATATTGGGCCTATGGAAAACTCGACATTTGTTGGATTAAATAAATCATTCTCATGCATATGATGTGAATTCCATGGAAAATAATTTTTTTTCCAAATAATATTGACAGATAATTTCACTAGAACCAAGAGAGATGATATTTAACTTAATTTATACTTAATTTATAACATAAGAAGAAAGAATAACTTGGTCTTGAGATCTTTCTTTATTGATGATATTGATCTTTTGACCCCAATCTATGTTTTATCATTACACTACAAGGAATGAAAGTAGAGTCCCTCTAGCATTGATCCACACACACTTGTTCGATATCCATACAAAACTGATGAATTGTTGGGTTCTAGTGCAACCGATTGATCAAATTTCATTTTCACCTTGATTTCTTAATGTTCCTTCAAGCTTGAAAGGATTTTATCTTATTCTTATCTGTCTTGAGAGGAAGAGAGGATGTGATAGATCTTAAGAGGAAATTGTTGCGCATAATGAATAACATTTTCTCCAATTGACATAATAATCTATATATAGACCTAGGGTTAGAGTTTAATATTTAATTAATTACAAAAAATCCCTTAATAAAATATTAAACTGAAAATGAACATCATTCTATGTAATAAAATAATAATATTATTTTATTCTATGTGGTGCACTAACCCATGAAATGATAAATATTTATTTTATAATTTGGTAAATAAATATCCATAACCAGAAAAAATATGATTTTCCCATCCTTATAAACATTTATTGAATTATTGAATAAATATTTTAATAAATATTATTCATTCAGTCAATAAATAAATATTCTAATCATAGTCTAACAAATAAGTATTTATTTAACATTCATGTAACTAAATAAATTATTTATTTAATAGATGAATAATTATTTATTATGATGAAAATAACAAGATATAAATAAATATTATATATCCACATAAGTAAAAATTACCTTATGAATAAATATTCATTGAATATTTGTGATCATTTAATAAATATTCAATAAATATAATTTCTCGGTCTGTAGAATAATATTTTTTCCTATTTTCAAATATAAAAAATATTAAATTGAGACCAAGAAAACACTTTTTGTTTCCCTCTAGACCTCTTCCTCGATGGAATTAGTTGAGCTTGCCTAAAGTCCAAGATTAATGTCTTGAAACAAGTCAAGGAACCCAAAAAGGATGAAGATATGTCACAATGAAAAAACAATACATGAATGTCCACTGTGCAATATAATACCTTTTTCACAACATATCATAAACATGTTTCACACCCATATCATTAACCTATATGTCTGATACATATTTCCTTAACTATATAAAATAAAATCACCATTACTCCATGACCATGAAATTTAATCCAACTATTTTATTTCAATTAAAGGACGAGATATCAACTACTATAAAGGAAAAAAGACAAATCCTTCTTTAACTTATTCATTAATAAGATATCAATAGTGACACACCCAACATACCCAACTTCACCAAGATCATATATCGTTAAGGATTAAAATAATATATCAAGGTGTGAGAGTCATGAAATGAATTAACAATAATATTAAAGTCAAAGAATCATTACTCATTCTCATAGATAGGAATATCCAATGACACATAAACATGTGGATTTACTAATGGTGGGTTTTAATGAACCACCTTCATTAAGATGAGGGAAGGGATAACAATATGATGAAACCTTCCTTCCTCAAGATGAAGGAGAGATAATGACCCTCAATCCCCTCCTCCAATAGGCCTTGGGGTGGTGACCAACACCATGGGTATAGAAATATCACAAAAATGGGATGCATTACCATTTTTATAGTAACCATGATCAGGAGATAAAATGTATCAACCTCAAAAATCTCTAAGAAACATATATATATAAGGAACCAAAATCCACCCCACATGCATGTTTAAAGTAAAACTACTAGAAATGCAAAGAAACACTCAAATTAATTACCAAAATAAAACTATGAAGTGACACAAAAACCGTCCCGAACGTCTGACCTAGTAATGTCTAGAACGGTCCACATAATCTCCTTGGAAACCTAAAAATAGTTTTATATACATAGGTTGAGAATATAAGTATACTTGGTAGGAAAAAACCAAAGTCACTCATGCACAAGTGGGAGATACATACTAATGCCCCTGTGAGAAAACAACAGAAACTCAAAAGCACCTAACAAGGTATAATATCCACCCCAATCTCACCAAGGAATGTTCACCATATAACACAAGCCAAGTAAAGTAAAGTAGTAAGCACATTGATATTTCGGTACCCCGTACCACTTCCCACTAGTTAACTGCTCATCCCTAATGGTGAACATATTGAAGATACCATACTCTTCCACAAGACCCAATGTCACAACCTTACCACACACACCTGGGCCACATACCACATCACATCTATCCCTCAATCACATGGGCCAAAAACCACAACTACCATCCTGAAGACACCTAGTAATCACCACACAACTCATCCCGAAGACACCTGGGAAGCACACCTCACCCCCAAACACTTGGGCCTCACAACAACACCATAATCTTACTGAAGAGTTTAGGACTACCAATTCCTAGAAGAGGGAACATAGAAGAGGCAACAACCAACCATCCATCCTCCCACTAGGATGTTTGGAAAGGACACACTCCCCCATAACAATGAGGGTGTTTGACACATAGTTCTCAACACAGGTGGGTGTGTATAGAAAACACAAGGAACTACATGTATATATATAGGTATCAAACACTCAGACTGACCTATGGATTTTCAAAAAAATAACCAACCCACACTAAAACTTCCCTTGATGCCAACCCTAAATTCACTTACCACCACAAACGACGGTCACATCCGTGATTTGATAAATGAATTACACTTCACTACAAGTCACAACTCGAAACATACCCCCAACCAATTCATTTAACCAATTTCCATTCTTCATTATAAATACATTAATTTTTTTTTTCCATCCCTACCTGGGAAACTAATGAACACATCACACCACAAGTAACTTCACAACCCACACATACTTCACAAAGTATCTGGAAACTTTGGGAGAAATTCCCACACAAGGTAACATCATCCTTCCTCAAAACCATCCCTCCTAAACCATCCTCGACACCCCCGATTCATGAAAAACACCACATTCAGCAAAACAATAGAAACCAACTAGCTTGTAGTCCCACTGCACACTTACCTTTCCTAGACACCCATTCAACCAATTCCACCATCATTATTCAAATTTATGATAGATTCTCCTTCCTCTCAATAAGTAACCCCCCCAAAACACCTAGTCACAACCCCACTCATAACCCCTATTCACAAAAACACCATACCCATAATATTTATAAACATGAACATGAAACAACATAGTCCTACATCCCTTCGGCCCAACCACTACCTAGATGTAGTCCCAATGCATAAAAAGTTCATCTATTCCACAATCAACCAATCTCTCAGCCTGAGATACCATCACACCACCCATACCACCCCATACTCACAACCACACTCCCAGCCACAACACCACATGAACAACACAGACACAAGGCTGAACAGAACCAAACCCAGCACACAGACACACCAAAATGAAAGGTTTATTCAGATTTATCAAACAGTCATGATTTAATTCCAGTTGATAAATATGGGTTATCACAGAACAAGTTCGATCCTAGGGCATCCATTTATTTAACCAAATATACGTGATTAACCATATTTCAATTCTTGCAGCAATGATTCACAAACCATAATGGTGTAAAAATAGAGACCACCAATGTCCATTATTTTTAGAATGCATAAAAACATTACAAAACAAGTATAACATATAAAACAACGACATCATCTTCGTCTTCCCAACCCCTTGTTTGTTACTTATTATTATCTTTGATAAATCTGGGTCAAAACGCATTCACAAGGGTATATGAGAACACACACCCTACATGATACACAATTAAAATAGATACAAATAGATCCCTTCCTAGAATAACAAACGATCAACAACTCCTCCTTGCGCAAAAATAGGAGGTTGCATGAGTAGCAGGAAGGACTCCAAGGGAAAACTGAACAGACTTCTACAACACAAGCACATGACTCTTCAAGGAAGAAAGGTTCTCAACGCACCATGAGAATGTTGAAGGGTTCAAAGGAATATAGGATTTTTGATTTAGAAAGGCCAAATCCTAAATCTATTGGGAAAACTATTTTAGAGTCCATTATTTCCATATCATAATCAAGACCATGCAGTTTTGGAGTCAAAGGAAGCTTCACTTTATTAGGAGATAAATACAATTTGAAACATCCACAAAAAATCATTTAATATGACATTTAAATCATTTACGTAAAAGGTAACATCAAAGGGGTGAAACTGAAAAAACTGTAAATGACTCACTGATGGGTGAGTCACCAACATGAGTCATTGATAGTGATTCATCGACACCTAACTCACCAATGTTACTCACCAACGCCACTCACCGAATCCACTCATCGACACCACTCACCGACGCCCAACCTATCAATGCTTCGACCTACCGACACCCAAACCTACCGATGCCTTGACCTACCGATGCTCTGGCCTACCGATTCCCTGAGTCACCGAATTTAAGCTACTAATGCTGAGCTATCGATGATGAGTCATCAACATGTCCTACCATTGAAAAAAACTGGAATTTTGGAAAACTCTTGAAATGAGCTACCGTTTCCTCCCAGAATACCCCAAACACCAGATTTTGACAAAGTAATAGAGCATAGAGGTCCAGGCCATTGCATCCGATACCTCTCAAACTATTCTATCCCTTGATAATTCAAAACCAAAACCAAAAGAATGAGGGGTCTAAACAACCACCCCGTAAGATACCTCTTAAGGATCAACCACCTTGTATTTTTCAAAATATGGAGTGAAACATCAACATCCAAGAACACATATTACCATATTTTCTAACCCAACCATCCATAAGATACCCCACACAAACACTAAATTTATGAACACATGAATTTGGGAATTCCTTCCTCCATGTCAAGATATTATCCGGTTTGGGAGGCACTGAATCACCCACACGGGTTTAGTCGAATATCAATTAATGTGTCCCGATTAGGAATCAATTATGCTCCTTTTCACATGTCAGGACTTCGTCACACACTATAGAATAAGGAATCTACCCATATTGTAACAAAACAAGGATAAGAACCACCTTAAAGATCAAAACACACAAGAAAAACTCAAAACAACTCTGGGTACTAGGCACACATCTGCACTTTTTGCTCCCAAGTACTCTCCTCCAAGCCACCATGACTTCAAAACACACGAACCAAGGTAATGGTCTATCCACACAAAACCTTCTCCTTATGATCATGGATCTCTACTGGATGCTCTAGGAACATTGTGTCATCCTCGATATCCAACCCTCTCCAATCAATGACATGGGTGTCATCATGAAGATACTGACAAATATGTGAGACATGAAAGAAATCATGGATCATACTCAACTATGGTGGTAATGCCAAATGGTATGCCACCTCATAAATTCATTCCAACACCTCGAAGGGCCCGATGAACTTGGGAGAGAGCTTACTTCCTCTTCCAAACCTCCGCTGCCCATGTCATGGGGAAACCTTCAAGAACATGTGGTCCCCAACCTCAAAATCCAAGGGCCTTATCCTATGATCGGCATATGACTTCTACTAATTATGTTCTTCCTTCATCCTATCACAGATAAGATAAACCTTTTTGGTCATACTCTACACCACGTCTGGACCAAGAACAACTTCCTCCCCAACATCCATCCAGCACAAGATCGAACAAGATGACCTTCCATATAAAGCTTTGAACAGAGCTATACCAATGGTAGAGTGATATATATTATTATAAGAAAAATCTACCAAGGGAAAATGTCTCTCCTAAGACCCACTAAATTCAAAAACACATGACCTCAACATTTCCTCCAACGTCTGGATAGTCCTCTATGTTTTCCCATCTATATGTGGGTGGAATGCAGTGCTGAGTTGTAACTAAGTTCCAAAGGCATGCTGCAATACCCTCCAGAATCATGATGTAAAATGTGTATCCCGATATGAGATGATGGATCTTGAAACTCCATGTAGTCTCATCAACTCATCCACATATCTCTACACTAATACATCCACTACGCTCGACTCCTTGATTACTAAGAAGTGAGTTGATTTCATCAACTGATTCACTACTACCCATATTTAATCACATCCTCCATGATCCATGGGTAATCCTATGATGAAATACTTCTAGATTTTATCCCACTTCCACTCAGGTAAATCAAAGGGTTTCAAAAAACCACCAAAAACATGGTGCTAAGCTTTCACATTCTAGCACACCAAGAACTTTGCCACAAACTCCACCACTGCTCGCTTCATCCCAGGCCACCAAAACTATTCCCTCAATCCACATTACATCTTCAAAACTCTCAGGAGTACTGCTAGGGTAGAGCTATTAAACTCACCAATAACTCCCTCATGAATAACCATGATAACAAACAACTTCCCATGGAACATCATCTGATTCTAACCATCCTCTGACCATCCCTCCAGACCATCACCTTGGACAAAGCTATCACACATTACCTCTGCCTTTGAGTCTCCCTACTGAGACTCCTCCAACTGCTACCTCATAGATGAATGCACCATCATCTGAAATAGACAACCTTTTCCACCATCCATTCCTACATCTAAGTGGAAGGCATCCAACTCCACCATTTCTCTCCAAGCATCCGCAGATTCTCAAACCACCTCCTTCTGCGACTTCCTTCTCAAAGCATTAGCAACAACATTCTACTTTCCTAAGGTATAGGAGATCTCAAAATCGTAATCCTAGAGGAAATCCATCCACCTCTATTGTCAAAAGTTCAAATATCACTTGGAAAATATAAACCTCATGCACTTGTGATCTATAAAGACCACAAAACACTCCCCAAAGAGGTAATGTCACCACAAATTTAGTGCGAACATGACCACTAAAAGATCAAGATCATGGGTGGAATAGTTATGTTTATGGGGATGTAACTGTCTAGACCCATAAGAGATCACTCTTGACTACTGCATCAACACACTTCCCAAGCCTATATGGAAAGTGTCACAAAACACCACGAACATCACCCCTTCCTCTAGAAACTTGAGCATTGGGGAACTAAAAAAATTCCCACTACTGGAAAGTAGACTTTTCCTAACACTTGTATACCAATGGTTCTATAGAACCGTTGGTATAAGTGTTTTTTACCAACATTTTTAACAAACCGTTGGTAAACATTGCTTTTGTGAAGGATTCCCCAATGGTTTGAAGAAACCGTTGGGATATCCAATTTTTTTTTCATTTTTCCCAATGGATTTTACAAACCATTGGGAAAAGTCATGTTTCCCAATGGTTTTTACAAACCGTTGGGAAAGGTCTCCTCAAATACATCCGCTTCCAGAGGCCCCCACAGCACGGTCACAACACAGAAGTTCCCCAATTTCCAGAAGTCGCGGTGCCTAGTGAACCCTAACCCGAGTTATTTCATCCGATCAGCTGCAACTCTGCCATCCAAGTTATATTCTTTAAACCACTTCCCAAATACAAGCCCTCTTCCTCCGATTTCCACATTTATTTCAATATCTCAAAAGATCACATCAATTTTTCCTATTTTAGGGATTTTCGCAAATTTTATGATTCACACTATTTGATAGTGAATCAATGAATAATATTTGGAAATTGATGTTTTCAAAAAATTTCTTTGAGTTGTGTATAAGTAAATGTTGAGTTTGAGTAATGTATTAAATAAAACCATAACTTGGCATTCATTGTTTTGACCTTCATTTAAGGTATGATTAAATTCTTCTATAGGACTCATTGAATGAGATTGTATATAACAAGTGAACATTTTACCCATTCATTGTGTAGTCCTATATTTAGGTAGGTAAGGCTACTGAAATTATCATCATGATATAGCCATATGGTTGATAATATTTTTTATTATGGTCCTATATCGGTAGATTTATCAACCTAATAACATAAAATTATTTCTAATTCTATATGAATATTTTCAACATATAGGTGTCATTATGATACCATTCATACCATGTGGGAGTTCTTTTTTATAAAATGACACCAATGATTTATGGGTCCTCATGTTATAAATTGAAACTACATAAGGGTTATAGCTTCAGGGAATTCATTGATTTTGTGAGTTATACATTCCTAGGGAATGATTGAAAACATAGAAGGTTACATGAACATTATTATTAATCATTGATCGATGAATCAAGAAGTCATTATCTAGATTAATAGTCATAAGAGTTAATCAAACTCTAGAGAAAATTACTTGTATTGGATATTATATACTTGGATTCATAGGGATGATGATCCAATAGAATGTACTAATTGGTGTGAAACTATGATAGTGAAATATAGAGCTAGAACACATTTGTTCATGTGGCACATATCATGTTGTTAAACTATTGAAATGAATTATATTTTTTTGGTTGAATTTTTTTATATGTGAGATGTAAATTGACATTAATGGGTTATTTATAATTTATAACGTCCTAAATGTATAGATAATACATAGTTTTTCTAGTATAGGGGGGATTACATTACAAAAGGACCATGTCATTTAACACCAATAATTAATTTATTTTTAGATAATATTACTATTTCCAATGAAGTGTGTGACTACGACTAGAGAGATCATCACAAATACATATAATGTAAATATATTTTAACATAATTTCAAGTTGTTTCATTCTCCTATATATTCATTTTGGTACCTGGTAAATGTTTTTTTGGCTATATCTGCAACTCATCTTCAATAGTGGATTGAGTGTGCGCCTTTGGATGACTTATCCTCCCTAGTAAATGAAGAACAAGTCACTTATAATATAGGGAATGTTCTATAGAATGTTTACTAGTGAATCATTTCATATTGAGGTATCGTAACCAAAAAAATCAGTAGAATATGGTTAAAACATTTTATTATAGCTCGTGGTGATATCAGTTAGGAATCCTATTCATTCACACAATGATGATGATAAAACCTGTTTATAGGTTGTCATTGATCCCCGAAAATATTTTAAGGATTTGAGTGTGTGATAGACCCATAGGTAATAAAACTTCTGAGGCATTTAATGACTATAAATTAAGTATAATGTTTTAATATCAAGATACTTAAAAAAATTAAAAAGAATTCAATAATTAAGATTGAATTCCCTGATTTATCTAGATTTATCATAGGGTTCTGTGGTAGTAGGAAATTATGTTTGGTTAATGATGACATGCTAGTAGGAGAATCTATGCTATTTCAAAATAACTCATCTATTAAAGGTTTGAAAATTCCCCTTGGACAGCCCGTGCCCCCCTGGACAGCCCCCCACCCTTGTTGACTGCCCGCCCACCCCACCCCCGGACACCCGCCCACCACCCCCCGGACACCCCCATCCCCCCGGACGCCCCCACCCCTGGAAAGCCCCCCCACCCCCTTGACACCCTTGAACCCACTGGACAGCGCCGCCACCCCCGTGGACAGCCCGACCACCCCCCGTGGATAGCCCACCCACCCCCTAGACAGCCCGACCACCCCCTGGACACCCCAGACCCCCTGGACAGCCCCACCACCCCCATGGGCAGCCCGCCCACCCCCTGGACACCCCGTACCCCCTAGGACTGCCCCAAACACCCCCTGGACACCCCAATCACCTCCTTGGATATCCCACCAACCCCCCTAGAACCCCCTACCCCCTTGGACAGCTTGACCACCCCCGCAGACAACTCGCCCACCTGGACACCCCAACCCCCCTAGACATCCCCCACCCCTGGACACCTCCGACCCCCCGGAAGGCCCCACCACCCCCTAGACACCCCGTACCCCCCCTAGACACACCGCACCCCCTTGGACAGTCTCGCCACTCCCCTGATCCTCATCCTACTCATCCTGATCTCCTTGAAGAAGTTAAAGTATAAAACTCATGTACTCCCAACAAGACCCTTAAGGATTATGTATTCCTTGATCCACTTGCAATATCTTACTAGGAAATCCTTGAATATAGGAATTAGAAATTCTGTATCTTATTTTCTTATATACACTGTATTTTTTTGTATTTCTTAATATGATAATCATATAGAGTAATGTGTCAGTTATGCTTTTATATAAAGTAAACAATTTTCATTTACCTAAATATTTTTTTAATTGAACTTCAATATTATTGAATTTCTTTGAAATGACTTATTGAATTTTTTTTACAGAATGGATAGAAGTTATATGTATGAAACTGATCAGATTTCAACCAATTTTCAAAATAATTTGAACAGCTTTCTAGATTTTTCATTTGACAAGGCTTCAGATAGTGGTCGCATACACTGCCCATGTTTTAATTGTGTTGTAAGACCTTGGTTGAGTCGTGAAGCAGTTATCTATCATATAACAAAATATGGTTTCCAAAAAAACTATTATGTGTGGTATCAAAATGGAGAGAAAATGTAATCTCAAAATGTTGATGATCCAAATGATAGAAATGAATTGGAGAGTTTGATATATGATCAGTTTCCATTTATTCAGCATCATGAGAAGGAAAGGATGTCCAACCAACAAGATTTCGATACAAGCACACATGATGCGTCCAATGAAAATGATGATGTTGATAGGGTGAAAAAATTGAATGATGCTGCGACGACTCCAGTATATTGGTAATGTGGTAAAATGAAAAAGTTGGAATTTTTAATCCGATTGTTTCATGGGAAAACTATGTATGGGATTTCAAATACTGTAATTGATTACATTCTTACCTTCTTGAAGGACTTACTTCCAGATGATGTAGATATTCCCTCAAACCACTATATGGAATGGAAGTTAGTTGATGAACTTGGATTCTAAAAAAAAAATTCATGCTTGCCCGAATGATTGCAGCTTATTTTGGGAGGAAACTGCTAAAAGAAATGATTGTATCAAATGTGGAACCTCCCGATGGAAGCCAAAAGATTATGGAACACCATATCGTGTGCCACAAAATGTAATGTGTCACATTACATTGATCCCAAGATTACAGAACCTTTTCATGTCTGATGAAATATCCGTAAAAATGCGATGGAATGACACTGAGAGAAAAAAGAATAATGAAGAGTTGGTTCACCCTGCAGATGGATTTTCATGGCAGAGATTTGATGCTCGATATCCTGAATTTACAGCTGACGTGCATAATGTGAGACTGGGTGTTTCATGTGACGGTTTTAATCCATTTGGGCAGATGCTTACTTTGCACAACACATGGCCGGTTTTCATACACATTTATAACCTTCCCCCTTTGTTGTTTATGAAAAATCCTTACACTTTCTTGAATATACTGATATCTGGACCTTCTGATCTTGACAATGATATAGATGTATACATGCAACCTTTAATAAAAGAGTTGAAACTTCTTTGGGATGTGGGTGTTCCCACATACGATGCATGTTTGAAAGACATATTTCAGATGCGTGCTGCGCTTATGTGGACAATCAATGATTTTCATGCTTATGCAATGATGTCTGGATCGAGCACAAAAGGAAAATTTTCATGTCCTGTTTGTATGAAGAATACTCGATCGAGAAGACTGAAATATCATCGTAGTTTTATTTTTATGGGACATCGACGATTCTTTCCAATGAACCATCCATATAGAAACAATCGTCGAAGATTTGAAAATACCATGGAGAATGATGATCCACCTCAGCGTATGTCTGGAACTGATGTGCTTAATGAATTGAAAGATTTCAGTTATTCATTTGGAAAGGGTGTAATGAAATCTAGAAAGAGGAAAAATGTTTCCAATGATACCTATTACAATTGGAAGAAGAAGAGTATATTCTTTGAGTTGTCGTATTGGTCAACCAACTTGTTACATCATTGCTTAGACGTAATGCACATTGAAAAGAATATATGTGAAATGTTTCTTTTGATTCTTCTAAATGTCATGGGGAAGACAAAAGATGATTTACGATCTCGGCGTGACTTGGTAGATTGGGGGATCAGACCAGAATTGCATCCTGTCTGTATTAGTGAAAATAAATGGAAAGTTACATGTGCTTCTTATGTGATGACACCTGATGAAAAAAATCAATTTCTGGAAGTTTTAGAGACTATTAAAGTTCTTGATGGCTATTCAAGCAATATATCATAATGGGTCAATGAAAAAAAGTTGAAGATGAAATCTTTGAAGACTCATGATTATCACGTACTTTTGCATGAGTTGATTACAATAGCAATCCATTATCTATTGTCCAATAATGTTAGAGTCTCAGTTATTTGGTTGTGCTATTTGTTTAGAGATCTTTGTGCTAAGAGGTTTTCCAAATCCTTCTTGCAAAAACTTTTGGCAGATACATCATTAATTTTGTGTGAGTTAGAGAAAATATCCCCTCCATCATTTTTTACATGCATGTTGCATATGACTGTCCATATTCCGACCAAAATAATTCTTGGAGGACCCGTTGCTTTTTGTTGGATGTATCCAACTAAAAGAAACATGTGCACATTGAAATCATATGTTCGGAACAGGAATTATACCGAAGGTTCTATTGTAAACGGTTACTTGGCTCAAGAATGTATGGATTTCTACTCAATGTATTTGTCTGATCTTACTACGAGAATAAACAGACCAATGAGAAATAAAGAAGAACAGTATGGGAAAATTGAACCAAGTTTTCCATCACTTCCTCAGACAGGAGGAATTTCAGGATCATATACATTGACGACATTAAGCCTTGAAGAGTGAGAGATGGCACATCGCACAATGTTGTTCAATTGTGATTTGTTCGATGAATATATCAAGTAAGTAAATTGTACATGTATATCTTATCTTATCTCTTGTAATTTTAAATATTTGTCAAACTATTATTATTTTTATCTATAGGTAACATAAAGAATTGATATATAGAAAGAATCATTCTTTATCTTTGATAATGAAAGAGACTTTTCATAGCAAAGGGTTTTTTTCAAGGTTTAAATTGAAGGTAAAAATATTTCTGTAATAACTAAATAAAAATAATATTTAATTAAGTTTACTATTTGTTTATATTTCAGGTATCAAGTTTTCCTACAGACTCTATTTTTGAGGAAATAAGAGCTTTGGATTTTGGTCCTAATACCATGGTTCGTGCTTTTAAATCACTTGTGATCAGTGGATACAAATTTATTATCACTGAATGAGAAAGAAACATGAGAACACATCATAATGGTGTTATACTAACTGCCACAACAGACTGTTATTCCAGTTCATCGGATACTAGACCTCATTCTGAAAATGTATCTTATTATGGAGTCGTGGAGAAAATAATAATTTTGGATTATTACTCGCATGGTCGAGTCACGATGATGAAATGTCAATGGTTTGATTCAATGAAGAGGCAATTCAACTTTATTGATGATTGTGGATTTCGAGTTATTGACATGACTCGCACTCTTGCCACTGACAAACCATATGTATTGGCATCAATGGTGAAACAAGTTTTTTATGTCAAAGATCATCGTAATCCTAAATTTTGTGTAATTATTGAAGTAAATCCCAGACATGTTTTTGATGATGGTGATGATGAAGTTGACAATATCCCTATTGCAATTGGAAGAAATCCGTTTATTACTTATTATGACTCCAATAGCTCAATTTTCAGAGTTGACTGTGAACCCGAAGTTGTGGTGGGAAATATATAGAATCATACAGTCGTGTTCTCACCTACATGTTTTACCTACATCATTCAGAGTGTGTATCCTAGTAATTACCTTCAAACCACCATAATTCTTATGTTTCTTTATGTTTTTTTTATCAGAATGGTTTTTATATATTTTGTTTTTTCGGTTACACATTAGTTATCTGTTTCTAATTACTTCCATATTTGTTTTCATTACAGGAAATGACACCCATTGAAGAGTGGTAGTGGAAAAACATGACAGAAAATAATCGTCGCATGACACAGATGGGCATTCCTCCACTCATCCCTGTTGTGAGTATTCTATTTCAAATATAAATATTTCAATAACTTATAATATCATGTGTTTACTTTTGTGTTAAACCTTTTTCAGGATCCACCCCCTAGACGAGAGATATCCGACGAGGAGCCTGATATTGCTCTCAGTAGAGAGGCTGGTGGTAGGAGGGGTGGTGGTGTCAGAGTTGGACGATCATCTAGTGGTCCCGGTACTGAGGCCGGTGGTACGAGGGATCGTAGTGCGAGAGTTAGACAATCCACTACCACAGATGTATCTTCTATGCCTCATTTTGATCCTGGTGTGTCTTCAGGGACACACATGATATTTAGGCCTTTGATGTTTACACTACCAGTTGGCCAGACGTCTATGCCATCATCTTTTTCTTCTGGTTCATTATCTCCGAGCTATTATATTCCACATTCTTTGACTCCTACTCCTACAAAGTATGTGGCTAAGGAGCATACACCGAGGGAAACTCCACCTATACAGGATATTCCTTCAGCTTCTACACATCTCGTGACGCCCATTGATCCGACTACCATAGGTATATTTATATAACTCTATCAAATTTTTATACCAAAATTTATTTTTATTATAAATTGTATTGATATTATTTTTCTTTAATAACGGATTCATCTAATGATAGGTGGCGGGGGAGGGGGTGTACATTCTTGTGTGCGGTATGGAACCGCCAGACACAGTTGATGGTTGAATACAATGCAGATGGACAAATTATTGAGAAATCTGGGCAGGAATGTCGGGGTTTTTTGGCGATGCTATCCAAATACTCCGACATCATAATGGTCAGTCCTCTCTCTTGGAGACATCTGCCACACGAAGTCAAGTATAATGCATGGGAAGAAATATGGGTAAAAAATCTATTGGATTTAATGTAGTATTTTTTTTGTATTTATATGAACTAATATATTGGGTTTCAGCTTCGGTTTAACTTCCCTGATGGCGAAGCTGCACGACCAGCGTGTTTAAAGGAGCTAGGAGAGCTTTAGAGAGATTATAAGCATGAGCTGTATGTTGGCTGGTGTGATAGAGTGGGAACGGATTTGGAGACATTACCTATCATGGATGACTTCCCGATAGAGCAATATCTCCAAATGATTACCCATTGGGTGACTTCCAAATTTAAGGTATTAATCTCATTTGAGGTATTTAAATGACAGTTTTAATATTTTGCATTAATATAATCTTATTTATTATTAAACATTATTTATGAATCTTCTGAAAAAAACAAAAAAACATTGATTCAAATCAATACCTCCACACTTTGTGGCGCACAACTATGTCAGATCATGAGAGGCAGCTGGTACGATATAGTTGTTTATAATTTTTCTTTAGGACTTTCCCTTTTTATTTTTTCCTACTTAAATTATGTGATTTATTGAATATTGAATATATGATTATACTTGCACTTTATATTGTTTCAATGTCATTATAGAAACACAAATTGAATATTGAAGGACGTATCCCTTGAGCAAAATTGTTTTGCTCGAGTAGAAGAAAAAAATATGGAACTGCGGTAAATGAACCAACCCAAGAAAATATTGTAAATTTTAATTTTTTTATTTCAAAGTTTAATATCTATTTTAAAATTTAATAATCTATTAATATTTTTAACAGGCTGTTTTAGAGGCTCTTGATGCCCACGAGCCTGACAATTTTGGGCCACACGATCATTTATATCAGGTTATGGGAGAGGAGAACTCTGGTCGAGTACGATGCCAACCTGGTAAGAATATAGTACCTAAGAGGTATTGGTCCTCTCCATGGGTCATATGTGACGTGTACGAGTCAACCCTACCTCAATCCGAGGGCCGGTGTGGCCGGTACTACTCAAAGTGTCTTTCTTTTGTTTAAAATGGATGCATTTTTAAGTAAAAAAAACAACATACGGAAAACCAACCAAACACATTCTAATTGTGTTGATACTTTAAGAAAACGATCCATGGGTCATTTGTGATGCGTAAAAGTCAACCTCGCCTCAATCCGAGGCGCGGTGTGGCCGACACCACTCAAAGTGTCTCTCTTTTTTTTAAAATGGACAACAGTTTAAGTAAAAACAACAACTGACATATGGAAAATGGACCAAATGCATTCGTATTCTGTTGATACTTTAAGAAAAGTATCCATGGATCATTTGTGATGTGTAAGAGTCAACCTCACCTAAATCTAAGGCATTGTATGACCGGCACCACTCAAACTGTCTTTCTTTTGTTTAAAATGGATACGCTTTTAAGTAAAAACAACCAGCATACGGAAAACCAACCAAACACATTCGGATTGTGTTTATACTTTAGAAAAATGATCTATGGGTCATTTTTGACGTGTAAAAGTCAACCCCACCTCAATCCGAGGCACGGTGTGGCTGGCACCACTCAAAGTGTCTCTCTTTTGTTTCAAAAGGAAATCATTTTAAGTGAGTACAACAATTGACATACGGAAAACTGACCAAATGCATTCAGATTTTGTTGAAACTTTAGTTTAACGATTCATGGGTCATATGTGATGTTTATGAGTCAACCCCACCTCAATCCGAGATCTAGTGTAGCCAGCACCACTGAAAGTGTTTCTCTTTTTTTTTGAAGTGGACAAGATTTTAAGTGAAAACAACAACTGGCATACTTAAAACCAACCAAACGCATTTGGATTGTTTTGATATTTTAGGAAAACGATCCATGAGTCATTTTTGACGTGTAAGAGTCAACCTTGCCTTAATCTGAGGGCTGTTGTGGATGAAACCACTCAAAGTGTCTTTCTTTTGTTTAAAATGGATACGCTTTTAAGTAAAAATAACAACTGGCATACTTAAAACTGACCAAACGCATTTGGATTGTTTTGATATTTTAGGACAATGATACATGGGTCATTTGTGACATGTATAACTCAAATTCTTCTCAATCTGAGGCGCGGTGTGGATGACACCACTCAAAGTGTCTTTGTTTTGTTTAAAATGGATACATTTTTAAGTAAAAACAACAACTGGCATACTTAAAACTAACCAAATGCATTTGGATTGTTTTGATATTTTAGGAAAATGATCCATGGATTATTTGTGATGTGTAAGAGTCAAACTCTCCTCAATAAAAGGTGCGGTGTGGCCGACACCACTCAAAGTATCTTTCTTTTGTTTCAAATGGATACGCTTTTAAGTAAAAACAACAACTGGAATACTTAAAATAGACCAAAGGCATTCGAATTCTGTTTAAAATTTATGAAAACGATCCATGGGTCATTTGTGATGTGTACAAGTCAACCTCTCCTCAATCCGAGATGCGATGTGTCCGGTATCACTCAAAGTGTCTCATTTTTATTTGAAATGGACAGGATTTTAAGTGAAAACAACAACTGACATACAGAAAACTGACCAAATGCATTCGGATTATTTTGATACTTTAGGACAATGATCTATGGGTCATATGTAACGTTTAAAAGTCAACCCTTCCTCAATCCAAGGGCCGGTGTGGCCGGTACCACTCAAAGTGTCTTTCTTTTGTTTAAAATGGATGCGCTTTTAAGTAAAAAACAACATACAGAAAACAAACCAAACACATTCGTATTGTGTTGATACTTTAGAAAAACGATCCATGGGTAATTTTTGAAGTGTACAAGTCAACCCCGCCTCAGTCCGAGGCGCGGTGTGGCTGACACCACTCAAAGTGTCTCTCTTTTGTTTAAAATGGACAACAGTTTAAGTAAAAACAACAACTGACATACGGAAAACAGACCAAACACATTAAGCTTCTGTTGATACTTTAGGAAAAGGATCTATGGGTCATTTGTGATGTGTATGAGTCAACCCCACCTCAATATGAGGCATGGTGTGGTCGGTACCACTCAAAGTGTCTTTTTTTTTTAAATGGATACGCTTTTAAGTAAAAACAACCGGCATATGGGAAACCAACCAAATGCATTAGGATTGTGTTGATACTTTAGGAAAACGATCCATGGGTCATTTGTGACATGTAAAAGTCAACCCCGCCTCAATCCGAGCCACAATGTGGATGAAACCACTCAAAGTTTCTCTTTTGTTTCAAAATGACATCATTTTAAGTGAATACAACTGAAATTTACACTCATCAACGATAGCCGCAAACTCTTTTTCATGAGTTGGGTAGTTTCACTCATGGGGTCATAAGTAACGAGACTCCTAAGAAAATAAATTTTCACCATATATTATAAAAAATACAAGTTCAATGCAAAATTCATCATAAATCTTTACATACCCAAATCTAGGATCAGAAAAAATGGGATTTGAGCCAATTTCAAACTCTTATTCAACTCTAATAGGTATTTATCAGACTATTCTGCCTATTAGAATTTTATGGGTAGGTGGGGGGGCTATGCTGGTTGGGGGGTTGTGCAGGGGTGAGGTAAATTACTACTGGATGATTGTTGTCATATGAAGATTGAAATAGGGAATTGTAGTACATGACATGGTTGGAAGAGTTTGATGGTTTTATGTGTTTTTTGTGCTATTTTAGGTGTTTTTATATTGTTTTAAGTCTATGTGGTTTTTGTGATATTTTTTATGAAGGTGTATAGTGGAGGGGCTACTAGAGGGATGCTGTGTAGCTACTGGAGGGCTGTTGTGTAGCAGTTCTAGAAAAACACAATACCAATGGTTTTAAACCGTTGGTATAAGAGTTCTGGAATTCTAGAATTCTGAAAAAACACAATACCAACGGTTCTAAACCGTTGGTATAAGAGTTCTGAAAAAACACAATACCAACGGTTTTCAACCGTTGGTATAATAATTCTCGAAAAACACAATACCAACGGTTCTAAACCATTGGTATACATTGAGAGAAATTAAAAAAAAACAATATATACCAACGGTTCCTGAAAACCGTTGGTATATATGTTATGCAAACATATACCAATGGTTATCTTGAAACCGTTGGTATATAAATAAATACATTGGGATATACCAACGGTTTAGATCAATCTGTTGGTATAGGGCTTTCCTCACGGCTTACTACCCTACGGTTTGGAAAACCGTTGGTATAACCTAGACCAACGGTTTTCCAGCCTATACCAATAGTTAAGAACCGTTGGTATAACCTTCTTTTCTAGTAGTGACCCCTTCAGATAGATGAACACTACCATGAAATACTCAATCCACACAAAATCTTGGAATTTTCTAGTCATAGATGTCAACAGATCTGCTACTCAAGAGAAATCAGGTACGAATATCTGGTAGAAGCTTGCTAGACCAAGAAAACTACAAACCTCTACCACATTATTGGGTGCTTCCCAAGAAACAACTACTCAAACTATGAAGGGTCCATGCATACAGCCTTCTAAGACACCATATGTCCATGTAAGTTGACCTCCCATGTCCAAAACATACACTTGGACAACCTTCTATAGAGTTGGTGGTACCGAAGAACCTCTAGGATAGTCTTGAGATGCCTGGTATTCTCCTCCTCTATCTTCAAATAGATTATGATGTCATCGATGAATATGATGAAAAACCGGTATAGGAGCTCACAAAATATTGAGTTCATAATCCCCATGAACACAAATAGTGCATTCATAACACTGAATGACATAACCACAAACTTGAAGTTCCTATACCTACACCTGAAAGCACTCTTCAGGATTTCATCCTCCTTCACCATCAAATGGTAATACCCTAACTGCAAATCAATCATAGAAAACCAACTTTCTACCATCATCAAATCTAAAGTATTATCTATCCTTGGGAGGGGATAATGGTTCCTAACTATTACCATATTCAGCCTCCATTAGTCTATACACAGCCTCTGACCACCATCTGCCTTCTTCACAAACAAGATAGGAGGACCCCACGACATCACAATTGGCCCGATAAATCCCTTCTTCATTAGATCGTCAATCTGGATCCAACACTCCCATAAACCAGAAGGCACCACCCAATAAGGATCCATCAAAATCAGACTGGCATCGGGTTGTAAGTCTATCCTAAACTCAACGTCACATTGAAAGGGTAGAGTCACATCCTCCTCAAAGAAAACATACAGAATCTCTTCGAAAATTCCGAGTACCGCCACCATCTCATCATCCATCAATCCCATTGACAGCTCATCTAACAAGGAAATTAGTGTCTCCATATGCCGACTTCCCACCTGACAGCTCTGGTCGCCAATGAAAACTACACGCTGTCCTTTCACATATGAAAACACAACTCTTCTCTAGAAATAGTCGATAATAGCATGCACCAAAAACAACCAGTTGATACTAAGGATGACATCATACAACTGCATCTATATTAGAAAGAGATCCCCACTATATTGATGTGGCCCCAACATTATTCTACATCCCCAAAAAATGTCCAACAAACTGGTCTGGCCTCCGACAGGTGTACTCACCACCAGGGGCACAAAAAGTCTCTCTACGACTAGTCCCAAGGCATGGGCCATACTAGGTGCAATGATGGAGTACAAATCTCCCGAATAAAACAAATCACAAAGAAGAGTACTGAACACATTGATCATACCTCAAACGATCTCTGGACCCACTGGACTTGTTGCCTCTATGGTGTGAAACAGACCACACCCATATCTTATGCCCCTCTGCTGTCAGCCACCTCCCTGACCACGCTCAGGTTAAGGTCCCTATGGAATGCCCTCAGGTTGGCCTCTTCCCACATCTCCCCTTAGTGGAGTAGGATCCTGCTGTCCCTACCACTGAAATGGCTTGTCCGACAACTGCTGTTGAGGTGGGCGCTGTACCTTCCCACCTCCACTGTATTGAACTAAAACTAGGCGCTGAATCTAAAGGTGTCCACGACCTCCAAAAGAGAAACACCTTAGTCCCAAGCCTATGGGAAAAGTATGAGGACCCGGAGGTCAGATCTAAAACTACTGAGGTTGACTCCCTACTAGTAAAAACCTATAAGGCCCTAATTCCAGAGACTTACTACTGGTAACCTTCCCCTATGAAGAACTCAGTTGACTCCCCCCTCATGATAGAACTCCTAGAGAGTGCATCTTTTCCACTAAATTATCATTCTTCGATCCTATTTGTATGTAAATAGGGTTAAGGGAGTAACTACATACTGGAGGGAAGGATGGAGTGCCTCCTCTAAGCATCTTGCTCGAGACTCCTCATCTGAAAAGAGATCCAGAGAAAAATGAAGTAGATCCTTGAAATTGATCCCCATATCCCTCACTAATATACTCCCCTACCAGAGGGAGATTAACTCCTTCCTCTTCCCATCCTTTATAGTGGAAGAAAGAAATTCCACCTGGAACTCCTTCTCAAAGTCAGCGCATGAAAAATCAGCCTCTTTCCTATCACCTCGGTAAAGTGTCCACCACCGACGTGCTGCTCCCCTCCTTATGATGAATATACCATCCCTAGGGTCTCAACCATACAATATATGTAACCTCATTTGATTATTTGGTAAGATCAGAGTCCTTGAATCAGATCACAGGGGCCCCTAAAATCTCGTATCCTAGATGGTCTTCCCTGGCCTACTGGAGGCAGAACTCAGGGGGTCATTATCTCCCTTTCTTCATTTCCATCCTAGGAGGGGATTATTTAGAGGGAGGGGGTCATGAAATTTTGAATCCAAAACACTTATATATCCACCTCAAAATAAAAAATATACTTGGAAAGTTTTATATAATCAAAAACCAGGTTTTTATTTGAGCTCTTCCAACTCACAACACCTCCATTGAGAGTGATGATATACCAGACTACGATTTCACATTGTATTGACCTATTTGTAAATTAACATATGTATATACCTTTATTACTAGCTTATCATATCTGGTATATACTAGGAACATATCCTTATCATGAATCAAATACTTAAAGATATTCTTGAATAACATCCAATGGTGATCCCCCAGGTCATCTTGATATCTTCCTACTATGATTGAGTCATACATGACATCTAGACTTGTACATATAATAACATACATGATTAACCTAATCTCAAATGTGTATAGAGCCCTTTCCACCCTATGTATTTCCTAATTTTTTGAGGAAATTTTTTATTAGAAGATGATTTCCATGTGACACAAGAAACAATCCCCTATTGGATTGCTCCATACTGAATATATTTAGTTTCATGTCAATTTATGTACATTGAATCAGTCCATGCATCCTCTTGGATCTATCATGATGGATTTGGATCCAAAAAATATATACCGCTTCACCTATTCCCTTTATAGAGAAGAAAGTGTCTAACTAAGCCTCAATAGATACTAAGATTGGAATTTCAATTCCAATAAGTAGTATTTCATCAAAATAAATGACTAGGAAAATTATTACACTCATATAAAACTATTTATAAACATAAGGATCACATTCATTCTTTATGAAACCAAATTCTTTTATGGCTGCATCAAACCAAATGCTCCAAGACTTGGATTATGGATTTAATACATAAATGTATCACTAAAACTTGCGTACCATTTTGGAATCCTTTAGTGTCAGAAACCCTTCTGGTTATTTTATATAAACAGCTTCCTAAAGGTTCCTATTAAGGAAATTTGTTTTGACATCAATCTTCCAAATCTAATAGTCTAAAACATGATATTTTAAAAGAAAATTATGTTTGATAGCATAAATGAAATGAAACATGGTGTTTAGATGTGAATGTAACAACCTAAGACATTATGATATACATATTTTTTAATAAATTCAACCTCTTTGATAGCTTTTAGTACATTAAATGTTGATACTTTTTTATGTTTGACAGTGTATTCAATACATAACACTGAGCCTAAACGACCCATGGTATATATAACCATTATAACCTAACCATTAAATTAGAGGGTATGAATAATATTAACTACTTTATTATATATATATATATATATATATATATATATTACTCAATATAAATTATGGATAATTTTTTAGTAAACAATCAATCAATTTTTAGTAAAGTGATTTTATTCTTCAAAAATATATTTTGATCAAAAACGATTATTTATTTATTTTCATTAAAATAATATTATAATAAATGTTTGGAACTTTTATAAAATTTATTTGATAAAATTAATTTCATTCTTTGAATTGGAAGATCAAAATTTACTTTTGGTGAAATTTTTGAATTAATTTGAAAATAAATATTTTTCAGTGAATAATGAAAAATACATATTTTTGTAAAACTATCATTTATTTTAAATAAATTAAGTAACATAAAATAAAATTTTTGTTTTAAATTAAAAAAATTATTATTTATTTGTATTTAACCAAATTAATTTCTTTTTAATCACCTTTATATTGAATTTCAGTATAAGTTTGTTTTTAAGTTTAAAAATAGTTTTTTCTAAAAAATGTTTAAAAAAGAATAATGTTTCTACTTTTATATTAATTACTATAATAAATAATTTTGATTTTTTTAAATAAAATTTATAGAATATATTTCAGTAAATTTTAATTTTTCTTCATAACATGATTATTATTATACAGAGTTAATATAAAATCATCACGTGCTTGATGAATACACTTCTTAAAAACATGATTTTCTTCAAGTTTGTGGGTTTTATTTTGAATTTAAATTTTTAAAATTTTAGAAATATTATTTGAAAAAATAAAATTTATTTTTTAAATCATAATTTTAAAGTTATATTATATTGATTTGTTGATAATTTTCTGAAAAGATTAATTTCTTGATGAATAATGAAAAATATAGAATTTTAATTAAAAACTACCTTTTCATTTAAATTATACATAAATTAAAAATATATTTAAAATTAATTTTAAAATAAAATTAGTTAAATTATAAATATATTAGTGTAAATTAGGTCATTTGAATCAATTTCATATTGAAATTGGATATTAAAACTTTGTAAACTTTTAAATATTTTTCTCTTTAAAAATATGATTTCTCATCCCGACCGCTGGATTAATTTTAAATTAAAATTTTACACTTACATGAATTGAATTTGGAAAATTGAATTCCATATTTCTAATATGAATAATTTTTAATTTATAATAAGTTAAACTTAATTTTTTCTGAAAATTAATAGTGAAAATAGTAAAAACTATTTACCACAATTAAGGTAAAAATGAATTTTCTGGGGGTTAAACTAAGAAAATAAGGGTTACAAATGACCTAAAAACATTCCCAACACCCATTAACTATACATATTTCTACCTCACCACTTCTAGGTTAGATAATGGCCCATTTTTAATCTTTTTTCATGATTAAAACATGGGTATGATTGAATCTTTTGAAAAAATTACAAGCGTACCACTCACCTCACTTATAAAAGTCCACCCCATCACCTCTCTTCTTCAAACCTTCTAAAATATTTGGTTCTGAAAATACCTAACCAAATTATTTCATAAATTACCTCCAATAATCTTAAAATCCTTATTTTAGTCATAAATCAAACCTATTAAGGATTTTGGTGATAACCTATAGGAGGATACCCGAAGAAGAGGTAATGTTCTTCAACGAACATCTTTATTTTATCTATTTCTTCACTTCCTTAAGTTCTTATTAAAACATGATTATATAATAAAAATATAATATTAAATATATTTAGATGTTATTATTTTAATTTCATGACCTAAATCATTTTACTCTTCCATCAAATGGGATACAAAATCATCATTCGTGTGTATGATGAACTACTGCCTTGTGAAATGATGTCATTAGTTTTTCCATTTACACCCCTCATGTTTGGGTATTATGATGTATATAAACTATATATATTATATTTATAACATAATAATAACTTTTTATTTATTATATCATATATATCGTTTTACATTCTATTCCTTAGGGGATATGATAACATTGCTCGTGTGCACGACGGACTACCGCATCACGAAGCGATGTGATTATTTTTTCACTAACACAATTCATGGATGGTAATAAGGGTAATGATAATGTAACGCCCCGACCCCAGTTACCCATAGTTGGTGCATTATTTTAATACATTGTCATGATTACAAGGAATCAAGTCCCGAAGGACCGATCGATTTAGCAGTCTTGGAAAATAGATTACATACATGAATGTTACATTACACTTTATAACATACAAAACAACATAAATAATCCTTTATGAACGCCATTATTACCTTGGATTAACCCTTCATATCAATCATAATACACTTCTTGGAATCCTGGGAAAAATAAAACAAAGACAGGGGTGAGCTCAGATGCTCAGTAAGGATAAGAATACAATATAAACTTTTATAAATAAGCATAAACATTTAAGGAAATGTATAACTAAAACAAAAACCCTTTTAAAATTTAACTTCAGCATAATATGGAAAAAATAAAATTAAGTAATTCCATTTACTTATTCACATGGATATTCTACTAGTCGAATAATCACATGCAACAACACTAACCACTTTCATAATGATGGAATGCATAATGCCAGAATATCATAACCACATAGTCAAGGCCTTGTGAAAAGACTAAAAATAAGATTTTGTCAAGGCCTTGTTCCAAGGAACTAGTTTTTCTCATGAGACCTACCGATGCATCTTGGAGCTATAGCGAGCTCCACCCGTCACTTACTAATTCCAATGCATTCCTCATATGAAAAGGTTTAAACATAACATAAACATTCATATTAAAACTGGCATACGAAATATCAATACTTTACCCATAAACCATGAATGGTATAAAAATAACACATCCACAGTCAAAAATTTCAAAAAAACTTCAATACCATATGGAATATTTGTATCATAATAAATCAACTTCAAAACAAGTTTAAAATCCATTAAAGGATTTTTTCACAGATGAAAATGATTTGTAAAACTTTTTGAGAGAAGTATCCCCTTTTCATGAAAAAATTTAAAAGTCAAACAATTTAGAAAGGAAGAAATTTCAAGACATTTTTGAATCAACGTGTCCCATACCACTTTGAAACTTTTGAAAGGAATTAATATTTTAAAAACATTCATGTCCATATAAATAAATCCTTAAAAACCATTTTGAAGACATGGATGTTAATGAGAAAGATTTAGAAGAATAAATATATAAAACATTTGAAATGATGTTTTAGTAAAAAAAAGTCCCATAAAAATAATACCTTTGAAAAATCTTTTATGAAACATGGACATGGATAATAAATATTTTCCAGTAGATACTTACGTAAAAACAACCTCAGATAATAAGAAGATTGTGAAATTAACCCTTACCAATTTGGTAACTTACGAAACATACACACCATTGAAATAAGTATCATACAATGAATATGTAAATACACATAAATTAAAGTTTATTACACAAAGAATACAATTATGGGCAGTACATACACCACACAAAAGGTAATAGTGGCAATATGGCATGAATCTCACGGGAATAAGGAGTGAGATGAAAACCCATTACCTTGCACTTTCCTTTAGTCGAGGGTGCGTTTAACCTCCAGTATGAATACCTTAGTATGTTATTAAATTATAACAAAACCATATTAATATTTATGATATCATACATTATTCATTTATGACTTTATACTACCCATTTAATAATAATTTCCATGTTAAATTAACATTTCTGGTAATAATTGCTTTCTTTATCGTACGTGTTTTAACTTGTTACTCTTGATTGTATCACTTAGATCATGATTTAAATACTTCCATAATATAAAACATGATTTATATATCATATATATTTAGAATATAAATATGTATAATAGATATATATATGAAATGTAAAACACCATTTATGGAGACGGTAGTCCGTACGTATGCATAAATGCTGTTTCCGTTTTCAAAACGTATTGAACGGAACAAAGTGAATAAAATATATGTAAGTACACACACATATATATATATATATAAATATATACATGTCCAGTATAATTATTATGTCATGTATTAAAAACATATTAGTAATATATAGTTTTATAATCGTCGATGAATGGTGAATGTGGAAAGGAATCTCATCGCGTCGTGGAGACGGTAATCCGTACGTACGCACGAGCAACAATATCATTTCCTTAAAGGTGTGGAATTGGATGGTATATTAATTTTATAGATAAATTATCATGTTATTTTCATTATTTATATACATATTACTTATCATTATATCCATCCAAATAACATAGTGTTGAATAACAAATTACACCACATCGTGGAGACGGTAAGCCGTACGTACGCACGCATGGTGACATTATCATCCATAAGATGGATAGAATAATGAATATAGTTGTGAAATATTTATAATAACATCAAAATATATAGAATATACTGGATTTATTATTTTATAATGGAAATAACAAATAAAGAAGAAGTGGAAGAAGAAAGGAACTTGAAAGAGGGTGGTGAAATCATCACCTCTTCTTCGGGTTCTTCCTTTTGATCTGATCAAAAGGGCTCCTTAGGTTGGATTTATGATCAAACTAAGGCCTCTAGGTTGAAGTGAGGGAATTTTAGTGGATATTTGGGCATGGTTTGGCCAAACTAAATGGACTTGAAGTTATGAAGAATTGGTTAGAAGTGGTGTCCTTTTATAAGGGGGAGGAGGGGCTCTTTAGAAAAAACTTAAAGTATTATTTTATAATAAATAAATTTTCGGTTTATAATGGATCTGGACTGGATTATTTAAATTCTAATGTGGGTATGGGTCGAAAAACACTCAACCAATATGTTTTAGACAGGTTTGGGTCACTATATTAACCTTATCATTTATATTTAACTCTTAGTTAAATAGTTTGACATTTACCACGTCTCTTTGTATTTTTATATTATATAGTTAATAAACTTACTATATACTTCCAAGATACTCCCAAGTGGTCAAGTAATGATATAAATATCATTATATAAGTCCATTGGACTATCCTTAGATTTTTAAAAATATTATATCAATTTATAATATAATATTTGTTTTAAAAACTCCTTTTTGTCAATTTTGACACTATTTAATAATTGATTTTTGTTAAAGTATTAAAAAATTTATTAATTCAAAAAAAATTCATTTAAGAAATACTAACATGTCATATTGACTAATAAATTTTTTTTATGTCATTAAAACTTTCAAATTATATTTATTTTAACATTTATAATACTAATTATTTGATTCCTTCATTAATAAGGAAAATACCGCATCATTATTGTGTCATAAATAAATTTAATTATTCAATGTCTAAAAATTATAAATAAAATACCATTATGTAGGAAATATTTTAGGATTTATAATTAATATTTATAGTCTAAAATATAACATATATAACCCTATGTAAAAATTGTTTTTCTAAAAGATATATGCTTATGGAATTTTTGTATTTACTTTAACTTAATTAATATAAAGTGTCATTATCACTTACAAGTGGATCCATGGGGTCCCAAAATCGACCCAAAGATGCCCATGATCGGACAGGAATCAACCAATAGGGTTAGGACATGTTTTAGGGTAATTTATTATTATTATAATATTATTTTTTACCCTTATTTACCAGATTTACCCTTTAACCATGGTAAATAAAATATTTACCGAAGTAATTATTCAAAATTTCTAAAAATAAAAGTTACCTATTTACAAAATTTGGACCTCCTGATTCTAAATATGGAATCCATTTTTCTAAATTCAAAACACATAAGTGGAAGAAATTAATTTAAAATTAATTCCCGTTGTTAAAACAAAAAACGTGTTTTTAAGAGATAATAACTATCAAAAGATTGGCTCTTGCTTATGTCCAGTTTCAATGTGAAATTATGTCCAATGACCAAAAATAGATTAAATGGTAAAAATATAATCTAATTATAATCTAAAATCACTGAAATTCATAATTTATCACTACTAATTATTCCGATTAAAAAAGTTGTTTTTAATTAAAATTTATAAATTTTCTCTATTCATCAAAATATGAAAGTTATCCGAAAAGTACCAAAAATTCACCCTAATATAATTTCAATATTCCTAATCCAAAAATGAAGTCCATTTTTAAATATAAAATGTATAAAATTTAAAAAATTGGGTATTACTATTCATAACGGCTAGTTTGATTGGTTGTGGTGTGTGTTAGAACTCGAAGTTGCGTACAACACATGCTACTGCATTATTCAAAGAGAAGTGTACCATGGAAGCTTGGGGTGTTACATTCTCCCCTCCTTGAATAAATTTCATCCTCGCAATTTGAAATTATTTTTCAAAAATAAAAGGTTGAAAATAGAAAATACCTTTGGGAAAACCCACATCGGAAATTAGGTTAATAAAATTTAGTCTTAATAAGAGAAAAAGGGAAATGAAAGGGTCACCACCAAATTATGATATCGATTAGGAGAAAATTGGTCGAAATTAGAGACATATAATTGGAGGAAAAATGTAAATATTTATAGGTAGTGATTGAGGTCATCAATCACAAACAAGTATAAAATTGAGGGCCTTAAATTCATCAATCTATGATGATTTAAAATACCATCGGTTCAACAAAACATATAGTATTAGGATAACACATTTTTGGTTTTAAGATCCCTTAACTAAAGTATAAGAATTAATTTCTTCATAGAATAAGAGAAGAATAAAAATATATACTTGACAAGTAGAGTCCCATCCTTTAAATAATTTCTACCACAAACTCATCTTTCACTCTAAAAGATAATAGAACTTAAAAATAATATTCTATTTATCCTATTCGTATAGGGTTACAAAAATGAATTTATAATTTATCTACCAGAATTTTTTTAAAAAGAGACTACATTACTCAATCCAGGACATCACATGGGCCAGTGGTGGGTGATACACCCTTGTCGCCCTTCGGTTGCGGGTTCAAGTCTCGTGACCTTGTCGGACGCGATAGGTTGCCGCCCAACCTCCGGGTTGTCCTTTTATGGAAATCCAAAAATAATCTCAAACTAGAGTTCTCCAAAATATTTCTATCCAAACTCATAGTCCAAAATTTATAAGGAAGGTAAAAACAATGAAGATCCTTTTTTCCGCTTAATAAAATGTGAACACCTTCATCATGTATTCTTTTAAAACACTACAACATCCAGAATTATTATAAAACCTTATTGATTGCATTCATGATCCCTTATTCCTTATAGAATATTGGATATACTCCTTCTATCAAATTTTTTTGTAAAGTCCAACAATGATGGAATATACAAATCATTAATCAGTTTCAAGGTAGTCAAAAATATAAAATATAATTTATCCAAATCAATCATGTATTATTCTAAAATCACTACCTCGGTATCAGAACCATATTATGGTTTATCTTTATCTCAACCATATATTTTCCAAAAATTTAACCTACTATTGAGTCACTTTTCTTGGTTCCACACAATCTCAAGTCCTTAATGAAATAGTACTGCAGTACAATCCTTTTATACTCCATAATTATTATAACCAGTACAATGTTGATACAATACTTAAATGAAATAATTCTTTAAGAACAATATAATAACACTAGTCATTATTCTTTATCTGAGGTAGTATCATAACTTGATTATTATCCAATAACATCATTTGCGGTATACTCTTATGATTTGGAAATTAGTTCACGTAGTCTCCCCACTCCTTGAAGATGAAGCATTGTACATTTGAAACCTTTTTCTTAACCTTGCAGTCACATACTTGGTGTCCTTTTTCTCCACACTTATAACAAACTACCATTTCCTCCAGGCAAGTTCCAGGGTGTTTCTTTCCACAGTTATCACATATGGGAAAATCCTTCTTTACCTTCTTCCCTTTATCTGTTCTTCTCTCTACCATCCTTTTATTCTCTGGCTTCCCTTCAAATCCATAGGACTCCGAGAATTCTTTACTTATATTATCAACACATGATACTATTTCTTCATATGATGATAATACATGGGAGACTATTTCCCTTCTAAATTCTGGCTTAAGACCATGAAAGATATGATCCTTCTTACTCTTTGGATCATGTTTATTGCTGGAGTTCTCATTCCTTATACTAGGCACTATTTCTATATAATAGAATAAACTAGGTCAGTTTATGAATTACAATGAATAATTACAAACTTGTAAAATACCTAACGTAAATTTAACGGTTTATGGATATAATACATAATCATAAAGATGTTTTCATTGAGGAAGTATATACTCATAAACCCTTCATAATGATTTATAAAGAAAATGAGAATTATCCAAAGTATATCCCCTGGGAGTGTCGTAACCAAGAGTGCAACAAGGACCGTTTTCGTGCACCAGTTCGCGTTCGAGTCTAGATCAAAGCGTTGTTTTTGGGTTTTACCCCTAGGTACATCGGTGCTAGAGCCGCCTTTACCTGCTCGTATCCAGACAGAGATGTATTTTCTTGGAAAACTCACAAAATATCTAAATTACTAAAATTCTAAGAATTTCTTCTATACTAATCCTCTAATTCTATCTTAGGACTATGTGATCTAATCAGATTTTATCTAAATCTAGCTTCCAAGGTTATTGATAAACATCCTCTGATACCAACTGTAACTCCCTAACCCCAGTTACCCAGAGTCAGTGCATTATTTTAATACATTGGCATGATTACATGGAATCAAGTCCCGAAGGACCGATCAGTTTAACAGTCTTGGAAAATAGATTACATACATGAATGTTACATTACACTTTATAACATACAAAACAACATAAATAATCCTTTATGAACGCCATTATTCCCTTGTCTTAACCCTATATATCAATCACAATACACTTCTTGGAATCCTGGGAAAAATAAAACAAAGAAAGGGGTGACCTCAGATGCTCAGTAAGGATAACAATACCGTGTAAACTTTCATAAATAAGCATAAAAATTTAAGGAAATGTATAACTAAAACAAAATCCCTTTTAAACTTGAACTTCAGTATAATATGGAAAAAATAAAATGAAGTAATGCCATTTACTTATTCACATGGATATTCTACTAGTTTAATAATCACATGCAATATCACTAACCACTTTCATAATGATGGAATGCATAATGTCAGACTATCATAACCACATAGTCAAGGACTTGTGCCAAGACTACAAATAATATTTTTTCAAGGGCTTGTGCCAAGACACTATTTTTTCTCATGAGACCTACCGATGCATCGAGGAGCTATAGCGGGCTCCACCCGCCACTTACTAAGTCCAATGCATTCCTCATATGAAAATGTTTAAACAAAACATAAACATTCGTATTAAAACTGGCATACGAAATGTCAATACTTTACCCATAAACCATGAATGGTATAAAAATAACACATCCACAGTCAAACATTTCAAAAGAACTTCAATACCTTATGGAAGATTTGTATCATAATAAATCAACTTCAAAACAAGTTTAAAATCCATTAAAGGATTTTGACATAGATGAAAATGATTTGTAAAACTTTTTGATAGAAATATCCATTTTTCATGATAACATTTAAAATTAAAAAAATTTAGAAAGGAAGAAATTTCAAGACATTTTTGAATCAAAGTGTCCCATACCACTTTGAAATTTCTGAAAGAAATTAATATTTTAAAAACATTCATGTCCATATAAATAAATCCTTAAAAACCATTTTGAAGACATTGACGTTAATGAGAAATATTTAGAAGAATAAATATATAAAACATTTGAAATGATGTTTTAGTAAAAAAAAGTCCCTTAAAAAGAATCCCTTTGAAAAATATTTCATGAAACATGGACATGGATAATAAATATTTCCCAATAGATACTTACGTAAAAACAACCTCAGATAATAAGGAGATTGTGAAATTAACCCTTACCAATTTGGTAACTTACGAAACATACACACCATTGAAAGAAGTTTAATACAATGAATATGTAAATACACATAAATTAAAGTTTATTAAACAAAGAATACAATTATAGGAATTACATACACCACACAAATGGTAATAGTGTCAATATGTCATGAATCTCACAGGAATAAGGAGTGAGATGAAAACCCCTTACCTTGCACTTTACTTTAGTCGAGGGTACGTTTAACATCCTGTATGAAGACCATATCATGTTATTAAATTATACCAGAACCATATTAATATTTATGATATAATAAATTATTCATTTATGACTTTATACTACCCATTTAATAATAATTTCCATGTTAAATTAACATTTCAGGTAATAATCGCTTTCTTTATCATACGTGTTTTAACTTGTTACTCTTGATTGTATCACTTAGATCATGATTTAAATACTTCCAAAATATAAAACATGATTTATATATCATATATATTTAGAATATAAATATGTATAATAGACTTATATATGAAATGTAAAACACCGTTTATGGAGACGGTAGTCCGTACGTACGCATAAACGCTGTTTCCGTTTTCATAACGTATTGAACGGAACTAAGTGAATAAAATATATGTAAGTATACACAAACATATATATAAATATATACATCTATAGTATCATTATTATTTCATATATTACAAACATATTAGTAATATATATTTGTATAATCGTTGATGAATTGTGAATGTGGAAATGAATCTCATCGCGTCGTGGAGACGGTAATCTGTACGTACGCACGAGTGACAATATCATTTCCTTAAATGTGTGGAATTGGATGATATATTAATTTTACAGAGACATTATCATATTATTTTCATTATTTATATACATATTACTCATCATTATATCCATCCAAATAACATAGTGTTGAATAACAAATTACACCACGACGTGGAGACGGTAAGCCGTACGTATGCACTCATGGTGAAATTATCATTCATAAGATGGATAGAATAATGAATATAGTTGTGAAATATTTATAATAACATCACAGTATATATAAGATACTGTATTTATTATTTTAGAATGGAAATAACAAAGAAAGAAGATGTGGAAGAAGAAAGGAACTTGAAAGAGGGTGGTGAAATCATTACATATTCTTCGGGTTCTTCCTTTTGATTTGATCAAAAGGGCTTCTTAGGTTGGATTTATGATCAAACTAAGGCCTCTAGGTTGAATTGAGGTAAGTTTAGAGGATATTTGGGCATGGGATGGCAGAACCAAAAGTCTTTAAAGGTATGAATAATTGGTTAGAAGTGCTGTCCTTTTATAAGGGGGAGGAGGGGCTCTTTAGAAAAAACTTAAAGTATTATTTTATAATAAATTAATATTCGGTTTATAATGGCTCCAAACTGGATTATTTAAAGTATAAGGTGGTTATGGGTCTAAAATCACTCAACCAATAGGTTTTAGACATGTTTGGGTCACTATATTAACCTTATCATTTATATTTAACTCGAAGTTAAATAGTTTAACATTTACCATGTCTCTTTGTATTTCTATATTATATAGTTAATAAACTTACTATATACTTCCAAGAGACCCCCAAGTGGTCCATTAAATATACACCTATCATTATATAATTCCTTTGGCCAAACCTTATATTTTTAAGAATATTATATCAATTTATAATATAATATTTGTTTTAAAAACTCCTTTATTTCAATTTTGACACTATTTAATAATTAATTTTTTGTTAAAGTCTTAATAACTTTATTAATTATAAACAAATTCATTTAAGAAATATGAACATGTAATATTAACCAATAAAATTTTTTTATATCACCAAAACTTTCAAATTATATTTATTTTAACATTTATAATACTATTTATTTGATTCTTTCATTAATAAGGAAAATACTGCATCATTATTATGTCATAAATAAATTTAATTATTAAATGTATAAAAATTATAAATAAAATACCATTATGTAGGAAATATTTTTTTTGTCTAATTAATATTTATAGTAAAAAATATAACATATATAACCCTATGTAAAAATTGTTTTGCTAAAAGATATATGCTTATGTCATTTTTGTATTTACTTTAACTTAATTAATATAAAGTGTCATTATCACTTACAAGTGGATCCATGGGGTCCCGAAATCAACCCAAAGATTCCCATGGTCGGAAATGTATCAACAAATAGGGTTAGGATACATTTTAGGGTAATTTATTATTATTATAATATTATTTTTTTACCTTTATTTACCGGATTTACCCTTTAACCATGGTAAATAAAATATTTACCGAAGTAATTATTCAAAATGTTTAAATATAAAAGTTACCTATTTTCACAATTTGGACCTCATTATTATAAATATTTAATCCATTTTTCTAAATTCAAAATGCAGAAGTGGCAGAAATTAATTTAAAATTAATTCCCGTTGTTAAAACAAAAAGTGCGTTTTTAAGAGATAATAACTATCAAAAGATTGACACTTGCTTATGTCCAGTTTCAATGTAAAATTATGTCCAATGACAAACATTGGATTAAATGGTAAAAATATAATCTAATTATACTCTAAAATCACTCAAATTCATAATTTATCACTATTAATTATTCTGATTAAAAAAGTTGTTTTTAATTAAAATTTAGTAATTTTCACTATTCATCAAAATATGAAAGTTATCCAAAAAGTACCAAAAAATTTACCCTAAGATAATTTCGATATTACAAATCCAAAAATGAAGTCCATTTTGAAAGATAAAATGTATAAAATTTTAAAAAGTGGGTATTACTATTCATAACGACTAGTTTGATTGGTTGTGGTGTGTGTTAGAACTCAAAGTTGCGTACAACACACGCTACTGCATTTTTCAAAGAGAAGCGTACCGTGGAAGCTTGGGGTGTTACAGATAATGAATATATATGATATAAATGAAATAATTATTATATTAATTACATATTTATCATTATAGAATGTTAATATATCATTTTATTTTTTACACTTAAATGTTGATAACATCGTTCGTGTACATGTGGACTATCGTCTTCCCAAAACGATGTGACTCTCTTTTCATCACCACACCACAAGAATTATATATATAAGTATATTTAAAGAAATAATATGGTATATATGATATTATTATCACTCAATAAATATAAAATATTACTTACCTCCTTTCCATAATGACCATTGAATAATGGAAACGTTACTCATGCGTACTACCTACCTACCATCTCCATGATCGTAACATACTTAATTTATCAAAAAATTATTTGATTATCTGTACTAAAATTATAATTGATATATAAATATGGTAATTATTTCATGATTATTATTCTATAGATGTTAATATAATGACCTCTTTGATCATAATCGACCTACCAAGTTCATTTCTACACATAAGCTAAATATGGTCAAAATATAGAGACCCGTGCTTAACCTACATAATTATTACATCATTTTTAAAAAATTTCTAATGTATTACAAAACAATATGACCAAATACCATATTAGTTCAGTGCCTTTGTAATCATAGAAACATAAACCCTAGTCCATAAGTGAACTACATTATCTCCCATTAGGTTCTCCATGACTAGAACCCTTCTATGAAACATCATACTTGATACATAACTTCATAACCTTGGGAAAGAAAACATAAGAAAGGGTGAGATAAGTTTATAAGTAAGGGTAAAAAAGGGAGATATTAAATAATAATCATGAACATAAGGATATGATGACATGATCATAACATTGAAATAGCATACCCTGCAAATCAAAGATCATAATCATGAGTCGTGGAATAAAGATTAGCAGTTCATAAGAAATGAATCATAAGGAAAGAAAGAGAATAAGACAAGAAATAATAACATAGGAATAAGACATGGAATTTTGGAATACATATAAACATAAAAAATTATTTTCATAGTAGTCTAGGATTACTTCCAATGCCATCTTAGTGGAATGTGTTCACTCCCCAAAGCATCTTAGTAGTAAAGGTTCACTCCCAAGATCATCTTAGTCACCAAGGTTCACTCCCAAGACCATCTTAGTGGAAAAAGTATTTTATTTAACTAGGTTAACTCCTAATTACATCCATTTATATCTCATGATATATAAATCTTTACCCAATGCATTAGAGGGAGATATAGCTCCCACACATCACATAATGTAATCATACATATGCGTGCCATGAGATCATAATCATTCATTATATTATAACACATGAAATGAAATGGTAATCATAAATATTTAATCATATATTAACCTATGTAAAATATAAATGTTTTATAATCATTTGATCATAGAATAACCCATTAAAAGAAGTGGGATTCATATGCATAGAACCCATGGAAGAGAAATGAGTTTCATAAAAACCATGCCATCAAAACATAAAAAATTAAGAGAAATAATATGAATAGTACACTTGGATCATATCCTAAATAAGTAATGAGTAACACCAATGGATGTCATATTATGTGGAAAATAATTTTGAAACATCATTTAAATCATTTCTTGATAAAAATATCATTTTTTCTTTGAAAAATTCTTTTTAAAACATAAATTTTTTTGAAAACCATTTACTTTTAAAATAACTTTAAAAACTTATAAAGTAATATTGAAATAATTTTGAAAACATTTATATTTGAAAATATATTTGAAAAATCATAAGTTAATATTCAATGAGTGTAGTTTTCATGACATAGGATAATTCTATACATGATGTAAACATAAAATCAAAATTTTATTTTATATTGTCCGTAGAATTATAAAGAGCCTTGATCAGATAATGAAAAGAAGATTACATTTAAATAAATTTTGTAAAACTATAAAAAATGGGTAAAAATTTATTTTTAAAAAAATAATATGAGAGTATTATAATTTTTTTGAAAACATGGTTTTGGGGAAAATATATTTTTGACCTAGGAGAGAAATACATTGGGTTTTCTTAAAAATATTTTCTTAATTATATTAAGTAATAAGGAGTGGAAAATGGAACCATTACATGAATATATCATGAATAACCAAATAAGAATAAAATTTATGAGATTTATTGAGATATTAAACTTAATAGTTATTCAATGGAAGCATAATCATAAATAATCCTGATAATGATGAGATTGTACAACAAACTCTTACAACTTTGGTGACTTTGAATCATAATACCCATGAGAGAATAAAATTACATGAAGATTAAAATATCATTAAAATAAGGTGATTCATGATATAACATGTCAAAGGGGAATTATATACACCTCATAAAATAATATAGGTGCATAACGTAACATGTGTCTCAAAGAAGGCAGATTGAGACAAAACTCCCTACTGATTTGGTAACGTTTTAACCGTAAACACAATTAAATAGATATCATAAAATGGATTTGTAAATCCCAATAATTATCAATATAATAATAATAAAATAATTCAATGGTAAGTATACTTTCCACATTCAATAAATAGGTGGTGAACATGGCTTGTGTCTCATGGAAAGATTAATGTGAGTTAGAAATCCCTTGCATTAAGACTTAAATCTCATCATACTCATTCAAAAATTATTTATAAAAAATATAAGTTTATTATAAATATATAAAATAACCATATTCATATATATAATATCATATGATTTAATTATGAATTTATATTAATCTTCTATTAACATTTCCATGTTAAAGTTACGTTTCATGTAATATCTACTTTGTTTTTCATACATATTTTGACATGTTATTCTTGATCCTGTTACTTAGATCATAATTTAAATATCTAAATAATTATAAACATGATATAAATATCACACACACACACATATATATATTATATTTATTTATAATAAAATATAAATGATATAAGTAGAAAATGTAATACACCATTCATAGAGACAGTAGGACGTACGTACGCATGAACATTGTTTTCATTTTATTGTCAGATTAAAATAAATAAAATTATATGATATATTATCATTAAATAATAAATTTTATGAAATATATATCACATATTTTTATTAAAACCATCCTAAACACATTCCTTGTAAATTGTGAACGAATCACATTGCTTCGCAAGGTGGTAGTTCCCTGTACACACAAACGTCATCATCAAACTTTTACAAAATTGAAAGCATAAAGATGTACATGATATAAAAATTAAATAATAATAATAACATAATAATAATAATATATATAATATATTACCTATAAATCCATAATTATTTCCAACCTTGAATGGTGGTAATGGAAGAACAAACGACATTAGTTCGTGTGGTGGTAGTTATCCGTACACACGAATTATGATTGTGTATCCCATTTCATGGAAGTGTGTGATTTTTTAGGTCATAAACTTAAAATAATATAATATAAATATATTTAATAAATTTAGGTTATTATATAATCATTATATAGAAGTAATTTAATGGTTTTGTGAATTAAATAAAACAAAAGTGCTCATTGAAGAACATTACCTCTTCTTCGGGTTACTCCTTTTGGTTTTCACCAAAAGACTTCCTTGGATGGATTTATGACCAAAGGGAGGATTCTAATATAAGGGGAGGGAATTTGGGATTTTATTTGGGTAAAATTTTTATGATTTAAAGGGATTTATATGTGTGAAGAGAGGGGGAGAGGTGGCGACATTTTATAAGGGTGGTGAGTGGAAAACATGCAAATACCAAAATGGTAAACACTATTGGGAGATATCCCTTACATAATTTTCCTCAAATAATAATAATTTTTAAATAAAGTTGTGTATATGGTAAAAATATTTCCATAAAATGGGTTTTGGAAAAGTTTATGGTAATTTTTATACCTTAGGTTTTATGTTTAACAACTAAGTAATTTTGTTTTTACCTTAATCGATGTAATTAATTTTAATTGATTTCAATAATATTTTTGGTAAAAAACTAAATTTACCTTAATATAAATTATAATTTATGGTTATTAAAAATATGGGATCCATTTTTACAAATTTATTTCACATTAATGGAATAAATTAATTTAAAATTAATCCTGTAGATGTGTTGGGAAAGCGGGTTTTTAAATTGAAAATGTTCAAAAGTTTGAAATGTTTTTATAGCCAATTAAATGTGAAATTGATAAAAATGACATTAATTAGATTTTATTAATGTTTAATTGATAAAATTATTCTTTAAAATCAATTTAAAATATAATTTAACTATATAAATAAATTAGATGAAATGAGAATTTTATATTAAAATTTGGTATTTTTTACTATTCATTCAAAAATGAAGTATTTCAGAAAAATCCCAAAAATTCACCCTAAGATAATTTTAACATTTTAAATTAAAAAATGAAGTTTATTTTATCAAATTAAACTTAGAAAAGTTTCAAAAAGTAATTTTATTTTTATTTATAGAAGGACATACAAGTCATTCTTTTGAGAAAATAATATTTTGAAAACATATAGACTTTACCAAAAAGTATATATTTCATCTTAATTTTATTTTATTTATATAAAAACATTATAAATAATATTTAAAAATTAGTTATTACTATTTATATTACTAGGTTCAACACTAGGTTATAGCTGTCTTGTTTAAAAATTATAATATTAAAATTTTGTTTCGTAGAAACTCTCTGTTGCATTTAACGCAAGATAAGACGGTGTTACATTTAGTAAAAGTTTAATTTGGTGTATATTATAACACAATATTAAATTTTTGTAGAGTATAACACATTCCATCCAAGAAATATAATTTATTTTAAAAAAATTTCATAAAAACTTGGGGTGCTACATTTTACCCCCCTTAAAATGAATTTCTCCCTCAAAATTCGTCAATCAGATACAAACAGATGATGATACTTCTGCCTCATCATATCCTCAAGTTCCCCTATAGAATTATAAAAATGGTGGTTTCACAAAAAATTGACATGGTGAGTGGTCTTATTTTGTAGAATTTTCTATGTACGATCCAAAAATTTAATTGGTTGTTCCTCATTGAAATGACCCCACTCCAGTGGTATGAAATTTGAGTTCAGTAGATGTGAAGGGTAAAATGTGTACTTCATAAATAGAGATAAATGGAATTTTTTTTGACTTGAGAGATATTTATTGGAAGTTTCAAGTGATAAGAAACTATCCCTACACGATCAAGGATCTCATAAGGGCCAATATACCTTGGCTAAACTTCCCATTATTCCCAAATATCATAACATTTTTCAATAGAGAAATTCTTAGAAACACCTTGTCACCAACTTTAAATTCTAAATCACATTAATGATTATCAACATAATTTTTTTCCGACTGTAACCTACCCTGATATGATACTGAATAGATGTAACCTTTTACACCATTTCTTCAGTGATCTAAAGTCTCAATAGCTTTCTTTCTCCAAATTCATTCAAGTGTATTGGAGCTATGAATTTATTCCCATTGATGGATTCATAATGAGATATATTAATTCTTCAGTGAAATATATTTTTTTAATAGAACTCAACTAGTGGAAGTTATTAATCCCAACCACCTTTGAAATCTAGAGAACAAAATCTCAACATATCCTCTAGGGGTTGATTTTTTTTCATACTGAAAATCAGTTTGAGGATAATAAGAAGTGGTGAAACTCAAATTCTATATTAAGGAATTTCTATAAAATTAGCCACAAATTTTATGTAAGCCTCAGATCCTGATCAGATATAATGGAATGTGGTACCCCATCAACCTCACCCCTTCTTTAATGTATATCCTGGAAAGATGATCCTGAGATAAGTCATCTATGAGAGTACTTAAGTTTGATGACTTAGTAAAGAAATTGAATACCACCCATATATAGTTATCCTATTTAGAGGTTTTGGAGTGTCTAATAAAAAAAATCCATGGTGATGTTCTCTCATTTCCATTCTGGTATGGGTAATGGATGTAACATCCTCTTAGAATTTTGTATTTTCACCTTAACTTGCTGTAATACCAAGCACCGAGATACAAAATTTGTGATATATATCTTCATTCCATCCCACTATAAGTATTATTTCAAATACCTATACATCCTCTTACTTCCAGTATGAATATAAAATGAAGAACTATTAGCTTCCTATAACAACCCCTTCTTCAAATATGGTATAGAAGGGACTCATACATGGTTCCTGAACCTTATTATTCCATCATGATCTAGGTTAAACTTATGAACATTTCTTACATTCCTTTGTAGCTCCTTATCTTCATTTTATGCCTCTTTAATCATTACTTGGATAGATAGTTGAATAGTTAATTGAGAATGATAATATTTTTCACGTTCCTTAAGGATTTATAGATCCATACTTTGAAAATCCATAAATATTGGATCTTTTGTGATCCTTATCATGGATAATATAGCATGATACTTTTGACTCAAAGAATCGATAACCTTGTTCTCTTTCCTAGGGTGGTATTGTATTGAGAAATCATAATCATTTATCATCTTTAAACATATTCTCTGGTGCATGTTCAACTCCTTCTATGTGAATATATACTAAAAAAATTTATGATCAGCATATATATCACACTTTAATTCATAAAGATAATTCCTTCATATATTTATGGAAAAAATTACATCTACTGACTCCAAATCATGAGTGGGGTAATTTTTATGATCATTGTTCATTTGTGTTGAGGCATAAGCTATAACCATGTTATTCTTCATAATAACACATCCCAACACTTTCTAGGGTGCATCACTATAGATTACAAAACCTTCTCCACTATCGGGTAATGTAATCATAGGTGCACTCACTAACCTTCACTACTGAAATTTTAACATATACCCATGGTTCAAAACCATGTTTATAACTTAAAAAACATTGAGGATAGGCTATATGGATGATTATATGAACTGTGGGTGCTTAAGCCATCAGTATAGACTTATACCCATGGTTTTAACAAACTGTGGGTATAGGTCACTGATATCCATGGTTTTTAATCCTTTGGGGCATGGAATTTAATTTTTAATACCTATACCCATGGTTTCTTCAAACTGGGGGTAGATGTCATTTATTAAAAAAATATCCTCCACTGGGATTTGATCCCTGCACCTTCCGCTGACAGTCCAATGACTTTTCCACTATCTTATAACAAATTCTATGTTCTAATATTAAAATAAATATATATTTATATATATTTAAAAATATTTATATTAAATTATTTATTATTATTTTTATTATTATGAAAAAATAATGGCTAACATATACCCACAGTTTGGTAAAACCATGGGTATAGGTTCTTTATTTAAAAAAAAATCCACTGCTAGGATTTGAACCCATCACATTCGGCTTAAACAACAACAACCTTGCCACTATCCTATAATAAAATTTATGTTGATATATATATATATATAGTTATATAATATATTTTTAATTTTTTTTATATTATTAAAAAATGGGTCAACCTATGCCCACAGTTTGGTCAAACCATGGTTATAGGTTCTTCCAGTGATCTTTTCTCCCAAAAAAAATCCATTTCCACGGTTTACAAAAAACGTGGGTATAGGGGTGACCTATACTAATGGTTTTTAGATAATTGTGGGTATAAATCCTTCCCTTTAATTTATTTCCCATGAAAACTATACCCATAGTTCTCCAAAAACCCTGTGTATAGGGTTGACTTATACACACAGTTTTTGAAAAAACATGGGTATAACCTTGTTTTCCAGTAGTGATTTTCATCAGTTCCATGAAATTTTCCTCACATTAATCTATCCATAGGAAATTTTATCCCTTCCATTCTAACATAGTTAGAGGATTATATAGTCATAGGAAATTCTCCACAAACCGTTGATAATATCCATCCATACCAAGAAAACTATGGATCTCAGTCACTGTGGTTAGTCTATGCCAATATTCAATAGACTCTTTCTCTTATAGACCTAACAATATACCCTCTATTGAGATTATATAACCAAAAAATGAAATATTTTTTAGAAAAAATTCACAATTTGTAAAATTTTCATATAGTTTATCCTTCCTTATGGTTTTAGTATAATTCTCAAGTGGTATTCATGCTCTTACATGCTCTTCGAGTAGATAAGAATGTTATTATAAATACTACCACAAAATGAACCAAGTAATATCTAAAGACTCTACTCATAAAATCTATAAAGATAGAAGGAAAATTAGTATGATCTAAAGGAATCACTATATATTCACAGTGTCCATACCTTATACAAAATGAAAAATTCCATCTTGGGTGTATCCTCCATCTTGACCCATAATTGATGATATCTAGAAAAAGGTAAATCTTGGTAAATTATTAATCTCTACACAGTTGATCAAACAATTCATCAATAAGGGGAGGAGGATACTTATTCTTGATCGTGATATTGTTCAACTACCAATAATTAAAGTATATTTTCATTGATCCATCTTTATTTTTCATAAAAAGAATAGGTGCACCATGAGGTGACACACTTGTCCAATTGAATCCCTTATCAAGGTTTTCTTGGATTTACTTCTTCAATTACTACAACTCAATCAGTTCCATTCTATAGGGAGTCTTTGAAATTGGTGTTTCACCAGGTATGCATTCTATTGGGAGCTTAAATCAACATGTTGGTGGAAGTCTAGGAAAATCTGTTGGAAAGACATCAAAAAATTACTAAAAATTAGGCATATCATCAATGTTGAGTTTCTCCCCAACCATTTGAGATAAACACACATTCTGAATAAGAATTAAGACCCATACACTGGATGTAATCTCGATTGGAAGTTCATACTTATTGTCACATTGATATATGGTCATAGGTTAGTTTTAAATATCAAACATAACTTCCCTTACCCAAAAATTGATGTGGGATTTATGTAAATAAGTAAAATCCATTTCTAAGATGAAATAAAATTCAACCAGGGGAATAATGAAAATATTTGTAGGAAACATATTCCCACAAAAATCAAAGGGAGAGGAATCATACACTTTAGATGTGATCATTGTACCATTATGGGTTTTCACTAATAGTACCACATATAATTTTTTAGGTGGAATATTAATACCCTCAATAAATTATTAAAATATGAAAGAGTGGGTAGATCCAGAATCTAATAATACATTAACATTTCTAGAGTGGTTGGTGAGTGTACCTTTCACCATGTTGTTATCGTACCCTTCATCAGAAATAGTGATCACATGAGGTTACCCCTTTTCCCTTAGCTTAAGAGGTTTCTTGTGTCGATCATCATCATTAATCCTTGGGTTTGGTCATTGGTTGGCATAATTCCCATTATCTTAACACTTGAAACACTAAAGTGTGGGAGGTTCATTTTGTGCAGTCTTCTCTCTATTAACACTGTTGGTTAACTTCTTCCCATCACTTTGATAATCAATTTTATGATGGCCTTCCTTTACACAAATAAAACATTTAATATACCCCTTAAGAAAATTTCCTCCATGATTATTACCACATTTTTCGTATAAATGAAAACTTATATTTTTCTCTCCATGGTTTTTAGATTTTCCTTTGAATTCCATCTTCATTTTCTTGTCAAAACCATGAGATTGATAAAAAACTATAACCTCCATTTACACCTTGAAATTAAAACACACAATCTCCTCATAGATAATAAAGTCTCTTATATAAAACACCCTTAAAATACTTTGTTTTAAGACATTAATGAATTGATCAACCTTACTTTCAAGTTAGATGATAATATCGGAAGCGTACCTCATAATATTTTGTAAAATTAGCCTCATAGGTACCAACAAATTCACCATCCCTTTGCTTTAACTCAAGGAAATACTTCTCCATAATTGTATGAAGAAAAAAAGGAAAGTAATTCTTGAAGAATAATTTCTTAAAATCATCCCCATCCATATATTCAATTTTATCTTGTTGCCTCATATTATTGATTAGAGTCCACAGATGTTCCATTTTTCCTTCCAAACGATAAACAACCAGAATGAATTTTCTTGTTATAAACACTAGAGACTGAAAAATATATTTCCAGTGTTACTAATCCATTATTCAACAATAATTGGATCAGAAGAACCATTCAAATAAGGTGAATGTTTCCTCATAAAAAACTCAATAAAATTTGTTCCATACTTTTCTCATTTATAATTCCAACATGATTCATAGCTTGACAAAATTGGGTGAGCATAACAATGATATTTTTTATTCCATATATCATTGAATTGGGTTTCTCAGGAAGAAAATGATTTCATTGTACATCAAAATCAGCATTAACATGATTCCTTTAGGTTCCATCAATTGAATAAATCCAAAAATCATAGAGTAAGAAACAATTGTCATTGTGGGGAATTATATAATCATGAAAAACACTTATATGATGTCTAAATCATGACACCTTCATCTTTAATCAATGGAACCTTAGGATTATAATAGGTAATTTATTCTCAAATTCTATTTAAAATATTCATGTTGGTTCAAAAAGAGTTTGTGAATTTCCAAAGCATATCCCCTGAGAGTGTCAACCCAGGTGTGCAAAACGAACCATTATCGTGCACCAGTTCCCAACCACATCTAGATCAATATGGTCTTTTTGGGGTTGCTTCCCCTATGTGTATCTATACCATAGACACATTAAATTTTAGTATCCAGACATAGATGTATTATTAGAAAACCAATCTCTCTATCCTTTACCATAATTCTAGGAAATTTTCCTATACTTTGACTCATCCTTAGAAATTCCCTTAGAGATATGTCCTTAGGGATCTCACTATGGATTTTTCATCCAAGATTCCAAATGTTAACTAAAAATTTTCTTTTATACCAACTATAGTGATTCATTCTTAACATACATAGTCATTACATAATTTTTCAAAATATTTAATACATTACACACACATGCCCAACAACCATATTATTTTAGTGTCGTTGGAAGCATGGAAACATAAGCCCTAGTCTAAAAGTAAACTGAATTGTCTTCCAATAGGTTCTCCATGACTAGAAACCACTAATGGAAAAAGGGCCTATACCCACAGTTTTTGAAAACATTGGGTATAGGGATAATATGGGGACCTATACCCACGATTTTCGAAAACCGTGGGTATAGGTCACCTATACCCATGCTTTTTGACAAAACCGTGGGTAGAGATAATTTTTGAATACCAATACCCACGGTTCTGCAAAACCATGGGTATAGGTGATTTTGTTTGAAGACGTATACCCACGGTTTTGGCCAAACCATGGGTATATAGTTTTTTCAGCAGACCTATACCCACGGTTCATCAAAACCGTGGGTATTGTGGTTTTTTTTTGGAAGACCTATACCCACGGTTTTAGAGAACCGTGCGTATAGATTTCCCTCCATAATGCGGGAACAAAAATTACACGGGACAATGAAAAAAACTTTGGCGAGAACACAGGTATGATTAATATATATAGATTTATAAAAATAGAACTTCCAAAAATTTCTACAGATGAGTTGGTGAGTCTTCTATTTGTGTACTGCATCGCCGTGGGATCGAATCCTGGCAGATTCTATTTTTCTAAAACCATGAATAATATTAATATATTAATATAAATGTGGATACAAATTTACGTAATAAAGCCTGCTGGGTTGGTGAGGCGCTAGGAACTTGTTGCGTCAGACGCGGGATCGAAACCCGCTGGATTCGTTTTTTCATAATACGACCCTAAATTAATATATATTTAAAAATATAGATATATAATAATATAAATGGAGTAGCTGGAGTGGTCAAGTATGATGAAATTAGTGGCCAGGGCATGGGACATTGCAGGTTCAACCCCTGCAGGCTGCAGGTTTTATATATTTTTACCCACGGTCTAAAAACCGGAAGTATAACAGTTTGACTGCGTGGATGATGCCTTGACATGGTGGAAAAAAAATACCCATGGTTTGTCAAACGTGGGTATAGGTGAACACCCCTATACCGACGCCACTCAGCCCCACGGTACCCAAAACTGTGGGTATAGCCTATACCCACGGTTTTGGGGGCTATACCGACGGTTTTAAACCGTGGGTATAGGTATTTTTTTCCAGTAGTGACCCTTCTGAGACACATCATACATAATACATATCTTCATAACATGGGGAAACAAAACATAATAAATGGTGAGTTTAGGTGCTCATTATGTCATGACCCGTCCCCCGGGGCCCCTTCCATGACTACTCCAAGCCCACCTTCCATAGGACAGGGGATAGCGACTAGCACCGGAAAGGTGTATCCCTATAACAGGAAGGCATTTCCTTTAAACAAGTACAAACATACAATCCAAGAACACAACAAGAAGAAACCATGAAGTAAAATACTATAGTAAAAAGTGTGATGAAAGTATAGGGGCTGGAATACAAGCCCAACTAGAAATTACAAGTACAACTGAAAAGAGAAAAATAACTCCTAGATCGTTCATTGAGGATCCTACCTGAAGGGTAGGTACAACTCTCGATCAGTATTCCCTACATCACGTCATTCCAAGTGGTCAACCTATGAGCACCATCTAATCCTGGCTCCCTCATCCTCGATCAATGTTGTCCGTCATTTGCACAAGACACAACAAGGTGCTAGCAAAGCCTGTGCAGGGGTGAGTATAAAAATACTCAGTAGGGACCCCGAGACCCCCAAAGGTCTCTCAAATTCCATGAAGTCACACCACAAAGCATTATCTCAATCAAAAATCACAAAGCAGTCAACAACTCTACTTAGTTATATGCCCATACATATACCTAAGTTATCAAAATATACTCATCTCATACATGAGGGAAGAATACCACAAAGGTAACACCACGAAGGTAAAGGTACCACACAGGTATCAACACGAAGATAAATCCAAGAAGGTAAAAGTACCACACATGTAACACCACAAAGTTAAAATTACCACATAGGTATCACCATGAAGATAAAAGACTCATCTCACACCAGGTATTAGTGAAGTATAGAAGTAAAAATGATTAGTCGCGAAGCTAGATAATCTTATTCTGTCAAGAGGCACCGCTACTGACCATACGGAGTCTGAACCACATAGGATCGATAGGTACTAACCCAAGAAATGACCCACATAGGATCCGACCCACCTGTAGATGACAGGTACTAACCCCCATAATGACCCACACAAGATCTGACCCACACAGGATCGGTATGCATTGACCCACACAGGATCGTTGAGCGCTGACCCACACAGGATTTGACACACACATGATCGATATGAGCTGACCCACATAGGATCATTGAGAGCAGACCCACATAGGATCTGACCCACATATGATCGTTGCTAACCAACATAGGATCGCTCGGTACTGACCTTCGTATGATCTATATCTAACCTCCACCTCACTGCCAACCATTGGATTCCCACTCATAGCATGCTTGATTCTAGGAGAACCGATCCTCAAGACTTAAGTCATATTTCAACTAGCACGAAGTCCAACTAAGAAGTATCCCAAAGAATCTTCATGTCATAAGTGTTCCAACGCAACAGACAACGCATCAATCGGATGCCCGATCTGTAAGTTATTGGCATTTTTATGTCGAGGGCCTAGTTAGATTCAAAGTCAATCCAACCCAGCCATATTAAAACTTTCTCCAAAACTCTTGTAGAGTATCTCAAAAGGAATGCCTTGTCACTAGGGTCCTTGCGCCACAAACAACACGTCAATCAGACACTCGGTCTCTTAGTTACACCCCTTTCCGTGGAACGGGGGTGATCGCACCTTGGTTCGGCCTGGCTCGGTGAGGCCCATTGGAATATAACAAAGGGACCGCTTCGCCAAAGGGGTCCCAATTCCCCTAACAACGTGTCGATCAGACACCTGGTTTGTCAGTTATGGGCATTTCTTTATTTGAGGACCGGTTGGGTCTGGTCCCGGTCCAACTGAGTCATATCAGCTTGACGCAATGGGTCCCAGGGTCTACTTGAACCTGCATGGGTTTGGAACATTAAGGGTCAACCCGGTCCACTAGGTCTGACCCATCGGGGTTGGCCCAGTTCGGTTCGCGGGCCCGGCCCGTCGAGTGGGGATCGACCCGCCTGCATTGGCCAACTGGGCCACGGGTTCCGCCCAGCCCGCTGGATCGCGGGTCTGGACTGGTTCGCTAGGCGGGTCTGGCGCACTCGACCATCCCACATCCAGCCCGGTCTGCCAGAAGGCGGACCTGTCTTCCCAGATGGCCCCATAGGTGTGGGACAGTTTCCGTCAGCTGGTGGGGTGCTGCCCCACAGTGTAACAGTTGACAGTTTTGGCCGATTGAGGGTTTGACAACCCGACGTGGGGTGGGGCCGCACCACTCTCCACCTACCGCATCATTGATCCTCAACATCCTTTAGTGGCATGCGATGGCACACCACTCCGTCTCCGCCTTCAGTGGCCATCCACCTTCTTCACCAGCCGCTGCTTCGGCCGCGACCCTTTCCCATTGGCGGCGTGCGACGGAACACCACACCACCTCCATGACTGGATGGTGTCAGTCGCTCTTCTAACCATCACAGTGTAGTGCCACGAACTCCTCTTACTGTGCGCGATAGCACACCGCCTCCATCATGGCCGGCCGGTGCCACCGCGATGATGGTCTTTCACGGAGAGAGAGCAAGGGTAAACAAGGTAGCGGATGGTCCGGACCATGTTTGTTTGGCCTGCGCCCTCTGTGTTATCTTGAAAACAAGAGGGAGGAAAAAGGATTCAAAAATCACTTGAAATTATTACAAAATAAACCCTACCTCAAGTTCAATGGAGAACGCCCACGATTGAGGAAGAGTTAGCATTCGTCGTCCCCACAACAAGCCGCCAATGTTGCCTCTCAAACGTAGTCCTTCAGTTCGTGATTCGGTGTCGCTCATCACCGCCCACTAGAACCAGCTCCATCCTATAATATTTTGGCGTCACAACACTTTATCAGAACTTTGTCACTTGGTGAAGCCGTGCCAATACTGCTCCCCAATATCCATATAAATAGGAGAGGGGGGAGGGTGAGTAATGCCTGTGGAATTAATGGGGGTTCATTTAATAGGAACTTTCCTAATTCCAATGGTGATGTTACATAGAATTTGAGGAGTCAATCCATTTAATGTATTTACATGTCGTTGTTCCCACCACTGCCATTTGTTCTTTGGAGGAAAAGAAAAGAGAAATAAAATAACAAAGTTATTTTATTATTTTAAAATGTCCAAAATTTAACCTTTTCTCCAGACCTACTACCATCGAAGTAAAGCCTCCATTAAATGAATCCCGACGCTACAGATTCAATGGTTCCCTCATATTTTTAATCCAAGCACTGATTGAAAAGTTTGAAAACGCTGCCTGCACATTTACTGAATGTACCTTAAAAAAGTTCAATAAATTATTACCATTCACCATCGACCCGCGCCGGTCGAGGTTTGGCTCTGCCTAAGAGAAACATGCCCCAAAGAACCCAATGGTACTCTTGGATTTTTAATCCGAGTTACCATTTAGAAGTTATGGATTTTAATAATAAAATAATTGTTACTTAATTATTTTATTTACTGTCAAAAACTAACTTCCATAGTTGGCCCACGCTGGCCAATGTTAGTATCTACCTAAAAAAATCATACCCTCATGAGCTCAGCGATGGTCTCATATTTTTAATTTGAGTCACCGTTCATGAGTTATAAGCATTTGAAAAATAAAATAACTTTATTTAATTATTTTATTTATGATTATGACATTTTTAGGTTTTCTCACAGGAGGCCTGTGCCAACTAAACTTAAGTCATGCCTAGGGTAAACCCACCATCTTGAATGCAACAGTGCCCTCAGAATTCAGATCCGGGAAACCGTTTAAGAGTTATTCCACTTTTTTAGGAAAAATGTTTACATGCTCTAATTAAAGCCTAATAAAACTTTGATGGATCATTCCAGGCACTCTGGGCCTCGAAATCACACACCGTTAGATTTCACAGTCTCGAAATAATTCTATATAATTAAAAAAAATTATACAAAAATTCCATGAATTTACATTCTCCCCACCTTAGGGATTTTCATCCCCGAAATCCAAAACATAGAGTAAGGAAACAAATGGGGGTACTGAGCATGAATCTGAGCCTCCCGCTCCCATGTGCTCTCCTGGTGGTTCCTCGTGCTGCCAGAAAATGTGGACCAGAGGTATCAATCTCCCATGAAGGACCCACTCCTGTCAATCCTCAATCTCCCCTGAAACCTCCGTAAACATTGCCCCATCATCAAATTCTATCTCACCTTGGTCGATGATGTGAGATGGGTCATGAATGTATCTCCCCAACTGAGATACGTGGAAGACTTCGTGCACCCTTTCCAACTACAGTGGTAGTGCCAAGTAGTATTCCACCTCTCCAATCCTATAAAGTATCAGAAATGGTTCGATAAACCTCATTGATAACTTTCTGCCTCATCCAAACCTATAAAATCCTCATTGGGGTGAGACCCATAGGAAGACATGGTCTCCCTCCTCAAACTCCAAGGATCTCTGTCTCCTATCGGCATAAGACTTCTTCCACTTCTTTCTTCATCCCTGGCCACCGGTAATGACGCTAGAAGTCCTGGTATACCTTCACCACACCAAAATGTACCGGTAAAGGGGATGCATGGATCTCCCTCAACAAATCCTCCCAAAGCATCACTAGTACCATGGTGAGTCCGCTGAAGAGGATGAGGTGGTCCCCACCTTTAGAAAATCCTTCAGAAGACCAACCTGAGGATATCTGAGCACGTCGGGCCTCGCAGTCAACATCCCAAGCTGTGACTCTTAAATTTGTTGAAAAATTGGGGTAGTGACAATTATAGACTAGATGTAAGATGCTCCATCTTTATCCAAAAAGGATATCCGCAGTGCGACTAGCTTCTCTAATGCCTCACTCAATTGTTGTAGTCCAGACATGATGCTGAGTGTGTCTGCTACCACATTCCCCTTCCTAGGAGTGTATACAATCTCAAGGTCATAGTCCTGGATGAACTCTAGCCATCGTCGATCTCTCAGGTTTAGATCATTCTGTGAGAAGATATACCTGAGACTCTTGTGATCAGAGTAAACAGTAAACCATTCACCCATCAAGTAGTGCCGCCACATCTTCAACGCAAAGACCACTGCTTCAAACTCCAAGTCATGGGTAGTGTGGTTTTGCTTGTTATTTCACAATTTCCATGAGCCGTAGGCGATCACTACCTTCTTCTCCATCAGGAAACAACCTAGTCTGGTCCCTGATACGTCACAGTAGACTACATACCCAACACCCTCTTATGGTAGCCTCAAGATGTGGCACTCGTCAGTCTCTGTCTCAGATCCAGAAAGCTCTGCTGACACTTCTCCATCCTTAGGAAAGGATCCCCCTTCTTCATCAATGCTAAAAATGTTATCATTACCCTAGAGAAGTCTAGTACAAATCTCTATTAGTACCCAGCCAAAGAAAAATTCCCTCTCCCTTCGGGGAGGTAATCCTGGAAACATCTTTTGAAAATATGTCCCCACACTCTGCCACGCTTGTTGGGAACTAAAAACTCAAAAGTATTACTGCCATGAGGGTAAGGCTGGCTGACTCAAGAGTGATTGGATGCACCCTCCTATGCATGAGTTTATCCCATGCTGTCTAGGTTTCCTTTTTCACTAACCAAGGAAACCCCCATTCCAACGTTGTAGATAAACCACAACCTTTTTTCCTAATACAGTCAATCTGAGTATGAACTGTGGATGTCCATTCCATACCCAAACTAACATAATAAGGCCTCGACACTGCCACTAAGAGGTTCCAACCAAAACTTAAATGGTCAAATCACACTATTAGAATGAGTGTGATTATCGAGTCTCCTCCCAAAGTTATCTCCAGATGTAAGGGTCAAGTCATCAGTTTAACCAGAAACTCTAGGTATTGAACAAGATTCATGGTAAGAAGGAATGATTGGTACCTATTTATATTAATATGGTAGCTATTAGTATACATAGACTATACCTCGAATCATTTCTAGTTCCCTAGGTTCACACCCCTTGACCGTATACAGCTACTCCCTTCCCCTATCCTCCAGATACCTGAGCCTGGTGGGAATCACATTGGGGTGGTGGTTTTAACATATCAAAATGTATACCACCCCATACTGCTCTCCTAGATCCATTTACACATCTACAACCCTGAAAATTCATCTATCCCTATCACTTCCTCTTCCCGAAACATTTTACACACTCAAGTCTCTGAGACTGTCATTAGTTTCCTACCTTCCCACTACTAACATTCATTGGATGTATCTGCCCGACCAATGATCTCTCAACCAAAAAGGTTCTCTCTAACACCCTAACATAAGTAGGAATGTACAAAGGAATAATGCTGGATCAGATGTCACTAAACACATCTCACTTAGAGATCCGATCCCTGAATCACTGGTCGTACCATATTCATCGTGTACCTGGAATGGTTTGTATGCCTCTAAGAATACTCAGTTACCAACATGTTGTCCGGTTGGAGTTGTAGAAGCTCCAGGGAACACTAAACTCTTAGATTTTTATGGAAAGAGACCCCCTTATCCGAGGAAGGTTCTCAAGCTTGTCCACAGAAAAGTCACCTCTTCGCAAGATTAGGGGAACCTAAACCCTGTCATCATCCTACTGAGCCACGTAGAGGGATATCTACCAGGATCGTCATCTGATCGAATAATTCCCTAGCTAAATAGAAACTCTAACTCCTCCTCAATCCAGTCCTTAGCTACCTATGAGTCGGGCTCACCTCATAACTTGACGGGAATCTAATTCTAAAACACATGTAAGGCACTAGGCCTACATGTGTCCTCTACTGGTACTGCCAGTTGTAACTGCTGACCAACGAACATTGATATAGCTGACACACTACCCAAAGGTAGCATCTCGGGCACCGATCCACATACCAAAGCCTCATCACCATGCAGACCATCCTCATGATCACACACCAGAAAATATTAGCAGCTAAGATCACCATATTCTCTACTGGTGTCTCAAATAGGAGGAAAACTCTTACCATAGCCTCCAGCAAGTCCTCAGCTACCTGGGAATCTGTCTCACCTGAAAATCTCAAAGGACTCTACTTCTATAACTCGTGCAACATTCTCAGTCGGAATGCAAAATTCACTAGTGATCCTGGTGGTAACTACTACCCAATGGTTGGTGGTGTTTTTGGTATACCACCTGAAGGTGCCAACAGAGTAAGAGGGACCTGAACTGGAGCCTCATCACTCGATGAGCTATCATCGTGTACACTCTCAGGAATTCTAGCTAGCTGTCTATGCAACGACATCCTAATAAGGAACAGGTGCGCCAAAATCATTAAGTTATACCTGGAGAGATGACTCAAAAGAGACCAAGAAAAAAAATTTCAAAAACACATGCAATCAGTGATTTCATGCACTGAGTTAGAAATCAGAATTCATGGTCTTGGTGTATGGATACGTTTGCCGTTGCACCAACACTAGACTCCCCGAACTGAAAACCATACTCAAAAACTTAACACCATTTCTCCATTAAAAATATCATAGTCCTAGTTCTTAATTAGAACTGAATCCTTTGATAACACTTTGTCACGACCCATCCCCTGGGGTCCATATCGTGACTACCCCAAGCCTGCCTTCCATAGGCTAGGGGATGGCGACTAGAACCGAAAAGGCATATCCCTATAATGGAAAGGTATTGCCTTTAAACCTGTATAGACAGACAATCCAAGAACACAACAAGAAGAAACCATGAAGTAAACTACTGTAGTAAAAAGTGTGCTGAAAGTAAAGGGGCCAGAATACAAGCCCAACTGGAAAGTACAAGTATAACTAAAAAGAGAAAAATAGATCCTAGATCGTCCAATGAGGATCCTACCTGAAGGGTATGTACAACTTTCGATCAGTAGTCCCTGCGTTACGTCATGCTAAATTTTCAACCTATGAGCTCTGTCCAGTCCTGGCTCCCTCAGCCTTGATCAATGTTATCCGTCGTATACACAAGACACAACAAGGTGCGGGTGAAGCTGTGTAGGGGTGAGTATAACAATACTCAGTAGGGACCCTGATACCCCTAAAGGTCTCTCAAAATTCCATGAAGTCAAACCACAAAGCATGATCTTAATCACAAATCACAAAGTAGTCAACAACTCTACTTATTTATATGCCCATACATATACCTAAGTTATCAAAATATACTCATCTCATACATGAGGGAAGAATACCACAAAGGTAACACCACGAAGGTAAAGGTACCACCATGAAGGTAAAGGTACCACATAGGTATCATCACAAAGATAACACCACGAAGGTAAAAGTACCACACAGGTAACCCCACAAAGTTAAAAGTACCACATAGGTATCACCATGAAGATAAAAGACTCAGCTCACACTAGGTATTAGTGAAGTATAGAAGTACATATGATTAGTCGCAAATCTAGATAATCTTATTCTGTCAAGAGGCACTGCTGCTGACCATACAGAGTCTGAACCACATAGGATCGATATGTACTAAACCCCGCAATGACCCACACAAGATCCGATCCACCTGAAGTCAATAGGTACTAAACCATGCAATGAATCACACAAGATCTGACCTACACATGATCGATATGAACTGACCCACATAGGATTGCTGAGCACTAACCCACACAGGATCTAACCCACACAGGATTAGTATGCGTTGACCCACATAGGATCACTGAGTGCTGATCCACACAGGATCTGTGCTAACCCACATAGGATCACTCGGTACTGACCTCTATATGATCTGTCTCCAACCTCCACCTCACTGCAAGCCACTAGATTCCTTCTCATAGCACACTTGATTTTGGGAGAACTGCTACTCAAGCCTTTGGTTTTATTTCAACCAGCACTAAGTCTCATGAAGAAGTATCTCGAGAACCACCATGTCATAAGTGTTCCAACTCAACAGATGATGCGTCAATCAGACTCCCGGTCTGTAAGTTATTGGAATTTTAGTGTCAAGGTCCTGGTTGGATTTGGAGTTGATCCAACCTGGCCATATTCCAACTTTATCTAAAACTCTTGTGGAGTTTCTCAAAAGGACCTCCTTGTCACTAGGGTCCTTACGCCACAGACGACGCATCAATTAGATGCCCAGTCTGTTAGTTACACCCCTTTCTTTGGAACATGGGTGATCACACCTCGGTCCAGCCCAGCTCAGTCAGACCCACAAGAATATGCCAAAGGGACCGCTTCCCCAAAGTGGTCCCAACGCCACTAGCGACGTGTCGATCAGACACCTGGTTTGTCAGTTACAAGAATTTATTTATTCAGGGACCGGTTGGGTCTGGGCTCGGTCCGACTCAGTCAGACCGGCTCGATGCAATGGGTCCTGGGGTATACTTGACCCTGCCCGGGTCTAGCTTGTTAAGGTTCGGCCTGATCCACAAGGTCTAGCCCATCAGGGTCAGCCCAGTTCGATTCACGGGCTCATGCCGTGGTTGGCCCAGCCTTTCGGGTGGGGATCATCCCACCCGCGTTGGCCCATTGGGTCGCAGGTTCGGCTCAGCCCGCTGGATCACGGGTCTGGCTCGGTCTGCTGGGCATGTCCAGCTCACTCGGCTAACCCGCGTCCGGCCCGATCTTCCAGAAGGTAGACCAGTCTTCTCAGCTGGCCCTACGGGTGAAGGGCCATTTTGGCTAGTTGGTGGTGCACTACCCCACCACGTAACAGTCAACCGTTTTGGCCGACCGGGGGTCTTCCAACCCGTCGTGGTGCGTGGTCGTGCCACTCTCCACCTGCTGTCGATTCGAGATGTGTCCTCCTTCAGCAGTGCATGACGGTGCGCTGCTCAGCCTCCGCCTTCCGCGGCCGGCTCGGGCTGGCCACCTTATTCACATACCGCGACTTCGACCTTGACCCTTTCCCACCGGCGGCGCGCGACGGTGAGCCACACCACCTCTACGACCGACCGCTCTGCTAACCACCATGGCCTCCTCTTTCAGCGTGCAAAAGCACGCCACCTCCATCGTGGCCGGTCGGTGCCACTGCGCTGGCGGTCTTTCATGGAGAGAGAGCAAGTGTAAACAAGGTAGCGGAGGGTTCGATCCATGTTCGTTTGGCCCGCGCCCTTCGCGTTAGTTTGAAAACACGAGAGAGGAAAAATAATTCAATAATGACTTGAAATTATAACAAAATAAAACCTACCTCATGTTCGATGGAGAACGCTCGTGATTGAGGAAGACTCGATGTTCGTCGTCCCCACAACAAGCCGCCAACGTTTCCGCTCAAACGTCATCCTTTGGTTAATGATTAAGTGTTGCTCATCACCACCCACTGGAACCGGCTCTTTCCTCCAAGTGTTTGGTATCACGACACTTTATCAGAACTTCGTCTCTTGGTGAATCCATTCCAATACCTCTCCCCAAGTTCCATATAAATAAGAGAGGGGGGAGGGTGAGTAACGCCCGTGGAATTAATGGGGGTTTATTTAATAAGAAAATTTCTAATTCCAATGGTACTGTTACACATAATTTGAGGATTCAAGCCATTTAATGGGTTGACAAGTCATTGGTCCCACCACTACCACTTGTCCGTTGGAGGAAAAGAAAAGAGAGAAATAAAATAACCAAGTTATTTTATTATTTTAAAAGTCCAAAATCTAACTTTCTCTCCAGACCTACTGCGGTCGAAGTGAAGCCTCCCTCAAGAGAATCCCAGTACTATGGATTCAACAGTGCCCTCAGATTTTTAATCCAAGAACCAGTTCAAAAGTTAGAAAATGCCACCCGCATGTTTACTGAATGAACCTTAAAAAAAGTTCAATAAATTATCAACATTCGCCCTCAACCCACGCTGGTCGAGGTTAGACTCTGCCTAAGGGAAACACACCCCAACGAACCCAATGGTACTCTCAGATTTTTAATTTGAGTTACTATTTAGAAGTTATGGATTTTAACAATAAAATAATTGTTACTTAATTATTTTATTTACGCCCAAGAATTAACTTCCATTGTTGGACCGTGCCAGCCAATGTTAGTATGTGCCTCAAGAAATCATACCCTCATGAGCTCAGTGGTGGTCTTGGATTTTTAATCCGAGTCACCATTCATGAGTTATAAGCATTTGAAAAATAAAATAACTTTATTTAATTATTTTATTTACCGTTATGCCATTTTTGGGTTTTCTCACAGGAGGCTTGTGCCGACTAAATTTAAGTCGTGCCTAGGGTAAACCCGCCATTCTAAACACAACGGTGCCCTCAGATTTATGATCCGGGAAACCGTTTAATAGTTATTCCACTTTTTTAGGAAAACTGCTTATACGTGCTAATTAAAGCTTAACAAAACTTCGACGGATCATTCTGGGCACTCTGGGCCTCAGAATCATGCGCCGTTAGATTTTGTAGTCTCAAAATAATTCCATATAATTAAAAAAAATTATACAGAAATTCCAAGACTTTACACATTAAGTGTAAAAAGGGAGATACATAACCATAATCATGAACATGATAATAACATTAGAATATCATACCCTATTAATTAAAGATCATAATCATGAGTCATGGAAAAATACTGGTAGTTTATAAGACATGAATCATAAGGGAATCAAGAGCATAAAACTTGAAATCATAACATAAGAATAAGTCATGGGATTGTGGTAGACACATAAACATAAAAAATTATTTCCATAGTAGTCAAGGATTACTTATAAGTCCATCTTAGTGGAATGGTTTATCTCTATAAACCATCTTAGCATTCAAGGTTCACTCCCAAGACCATCTTAGTAATTAAGGTTCACTACCAAGACCATCTTAGTGGAAAATTTCCTTTACTGAACTTGGTTAACTCCCCATTAAATCCATGTCTATCTCATGATATATAAATCTTTACCTAATGCATTGAAGGAAGATATAGGTCCCACTCATCACATAATGAAATCACACATATGTGTTCCACGAAATCATAAGTATTCATCATATCATAACCATGAAATGAAAAGGGTGTCATAAAAATATCCTCATATCTTAACATGTGAAAAAGATACAGGTTTTATAATCATTTCATTGTAGAATAACCTATGAAAATAAGTGGGTTTTATAAAAATATAACCTATGGAAGAGAAATGGATTTCATAAACACCATTCCATCAAAACATAAACCATTTAGAGAAAGAATATGAATGATGCCCTTGGATAATATCCAAAGTAATGAATGAATATCACCAATGGATGTCATATTAGATGGAAAATAATTTTAAAATCTCATTTAAAACATTTCTTTAGGAAAACATTCTTTCCTCATTGAAAAACTATTTTGAAAACATAAAACATTTTAATTTTTTTTTTCTTTAAATAATATTGAAAACATATAAAGGAAGCTTGAAATAATTTTGAAAACATTTTTATTTAAAAATATACTTGAAAACATATAATGTAATATTCAACTAATGGATTAGTTATGATGGTGGAGAATTCTGTACATGACATATATATAAAAACAAATATTCCTTTTATATTGTCGGTAGAAGTCAAAAGAGACTTGATTATAAAATGAAAAGAATATTCATTTTAAAAACATTTTTTAAAAAGGTAAAACATGGGTAAAAATTTCTTTTAAAAATATAATAGGATAATAGTTTAACATTTTTTAAAACATTTTTAGAAAACATGGTTTTAGAAGAAAATATATTTCCAAATGAAGATAGAAATAAAGTCATATTATCATTTTTTCTTAATTATATTATGTAACAAAGAGTTTAAAATTATACCCTTACATGAATATAGCATGAATAACCATAATATAAAAAAATTAAAAAATATTTCTTGAGATATGGATCATAATATTTCATTAATTTACGCATAATCGTAAATAATCCCAATAACGATGAGATTATAGCAACAATATCTTACCACTTTGGTAGCATTCAATAAAAACCCACATGAGAGAATAACATTAAATGAAGATAAAAATATTATTAAAATAATTATATTCATGACATAACATGAAAAATGGTAATTAGATACACCTTGTAAAAGAATATAGGTTTATAACATAACATGTGTCTCAAAGAAGGAAAATTGAGATAAAACTCCCTTACCACTTTGGTAATGTTTTAACCATAACCCTTGTTAAAGAGATATAATAAAATGGATATTTAAATATTAATAATTATCAATATAATAATAATAAAATACATCCAATGGAATTACACACACCACATGCAATAAATAGGTGGTGAACATGGATTATGTCTCATGGAAAAATAAAAGTGAGATGAAAATCCCTTACCTTAAGTCTTAAAACTCACCGTATTCTGTCAAAACTGTTGTATAATAAATATAAGTTCATTATACAGATATAACATAAAAATATTCATATATATAATAAAATGTATTATTTAATTATATATTACCTTTTTATTAATATTTCCATGTTAAAGTTACACTTCGGGTAATATCCTCTTTGTTTTCGTTCATGTTTTTGCTTGTTATTCTTGGTCCTTTACTTAGATCATGATTTAATTATATAAAAAATGGTAACAATGATAAAAATATTATATATATATATATATATTCATTATATCATTATTTATAACAAACTATAAAATACAAAAGTAGGAAATGAAATACACTGTTCATAGAGATGGTAGGCCGTACGTACACACAAACATTGTTTTCATTTTCTTGTCATATTAAAAGAAAAAAAGTATATGATATATTATCATACTAGAATCCCTTTTTATGAAATATATATCACATATTTTTATTAAAACCATCCTTAAAACATTCCATGTAAAATGTGAATGAATCACATCCCTTCGTGAGGCGGTAGTCTGCCATACACGCATACGACATTATCGTATTCTCACAAAATGAAAAGCATGAAGGTTTGTGTGGTATAAAAATTATAGAATCATAATAAAATAATAATACTTATATGTATCATATATAGACTATAAATCCATCATCCTTCCAAACCTTTAAATGTGGTAATAGAATAACGAGTGACATCGGTTCATGAGGCGGTAGTTCACCATACACACGAACGATGATTGTGTATCCCATCTGATGGAAGTGTCTGATATTTTAGGTTTTTACCTTAACTTAATAAAATATAATTATATTTAATATAATTATGTTATTATATAATAATTATATAAAAATAATTTAATGTGTTTGAGGAATAAATAAAACAAAAGAGATCATTGAAGGACATTACCTCTTCTTTGGGAAACTCCTTTTGGTTTTCCCCAAAGGACTTGGTTATATTTATGACCAAATATAGGCTTCAAGTATGAAGAGATGGAATTTTTAAGTTTATTTAGGAAGTGATTGTATGGTCCAATGTTATTTAGTGGTTTGAAGAGAGGAGTAGAGTTAGTATCCTTTTATATGGGAGGTGCGTGGAAAAATCATAAATAAAAAAAGGCAAACAGTTTTGGGAGGTCTCCCTTACATAATGTGCCTCCAATAATGAATTTTTTTTCAAAAAATAGGGTATATGATCTAAATATTGTCACGAACCATCCCCTGTGGCCCATTTCGTGACTACCCCAAGCCCTCCTTCTAAAGGACATGGGTTGGCGACTAGCACTAAAAATGCATATACCTAAAATGGGAAGACATTGCCTTTAAACCCGCAATCACACAAACCAAGTACACAAAAAGAACAAAATACGTAGTATAACTACTAAAAGTAAAAGTGTGAATTGAAGCAGAATGTGACATAATACAAACCCAACTAAAAGAAAATATAGAAAAAATGAAAAAAAGACAGCTCCTGAGGCCGTCCAACAAGGATCCTACCTGAGGGTAGGTATAGCTCATCACTGCAACTCTCCACATCAACCGGTCACCTCCGTACACCATCTAGTCATGGCTCTCAAATCTCGGTCAAAGTTGTTCGTCTTCCACACAAGACACAATAGGGTGTTGGTGAACCCTATGTAGGGGTGTGTATAATAATACCCAGTAGGGACCCTAAGACCCCTAAAGGTCTCCCAGAATTTCACAAAGGAAAAACCACAAAGCATGATCTCAATCACAAAGCACAAAGTAAAAGACTCAGCTCACTCCAAGTATATAACATAAAGAACAATAATAAAGATGATTATTCATAAAGCTAGATCATATTATTTTTTCGAGAGGATTTTACTGCAGGACTGCACAAGGTTTCTTGGTGATGACCCAGAGAGGATCGCTAGGTGATGACCCACAAAGGATCGCTAAGGGCTGACCCACATAGGATTGATAGGTGCTAACCCACTCAGAGGATCACTAGGTGTTGACCCACTCTGAGGATTTATTGATGCAGACCCATAGAGGATAGTTGGGTGTAGACCCATAGAGGATTTCTAGGTACTTATCTACTCTGAGGATTGCTAGCTGCTGACCCACTCAGTGGATCTCTATTATTTATTCACATCAGAGCCAACCACTGGATTCCCTCACTTAGCATGATTGATTTCGTGAGGATCCTCTCCTCAAGACATCGGTCATACCTCAACCTCCATGATGTCCCATGAAGAAGTAACCTGAAGAACTGCCATGCAATAAGGGTTTCCAACACAACAGACAGTGCGTCAATCAGATGCCCAGTATGTAATTTATAGGCATTTTAGTACTGAGGGCCTAGTTGGATTTGAGTTTGATCCATCCCAACTATACTCCAAATTTATCCAAAACCCAAGTGGAATATCTCAAATGGAACACCTCATCCTAAGGGTTCTAGTGCCTGAAATAGTTAATCAAATGGACGTCCAGTTTAGAAGACTTGGACCTTTAAGTGAAACTGGGTCGAAATGGGTCTGGGTTCGGCCTGACCTAACCTGGGTTGACCCGGATCACTGGGCCCGACCTGCTGGCTAGGCATGAACTGCTAGGCTTTGGAACCAGCCCAATCCGCCAGGCCATGGAACCAGCCCGGCCTGCTGGCTGGGCACGGTCCACCTCCCCGAACAGACTAAGTCCATTCAGGATCTTCAATCAGTAGCGCCAGGTTGGCACAACACCACTTGAACGTCCTGCATTGACTGGTCAATAGGTGGGACCCACAGATGTGAGTGCACCCACCACCACAACTTGAAATTGTGGTGACTCCTTTGCAGCGCGCCCCCCACTATCAATGCGGCCGGAAAAGGTCGACCACCCTTGTCTACCGCGACGCCTTAGGGCGCCGCTATTCTCCCATGGCTATCGGTGCCGATCGCTGGTGATACCACGCCAACAGTGCTTTTGCAGGCCACTGATGAAGCTCTGGTGGTCTGATTTTCTTTCCGTCCATGCCTATGGGCCTCCCGGGACACCACCTACACTGCGTGGCCCTGAGTTTCAGCTTGCCGCAATATTTCTCAATCACCCATGAAGAACCCATCAAACCAAGATCAACGGAGGGTCCGAGCCTTGTTCAGTTTGGCCCTCACCCTCCGCATTAGCATTATAACATCGTAAGGAAATCAATAATAAAAAATTCTTAGTTTAACAACAAAACCCCTACATTGAACTCGTTGGAAGATGCTGCAGAGGAAGAAGGGTTCGTGTTCGAAGGTGTTCGTCAGTGTTCATCGATCTCTGGATCGAATCCTCAATGGCATCATCAAATCTCCATTCTTTGTTGGAGTAATACATCACCATAACTTATTCAAGAGTTCTCCTCTGGGTTTCCAAAACCCATGCCAACAATTTGATTAAAATAAAAGGAATAAAGAGTCCCACTCTCCGCTCATTATTTTGGTTCATTAATGAATTAATTAATGAACCCATTAATTTCCCAATGGTGTGGTTACACAACCAAGTGTAACTGGTTATTAAATCACCTATTAACTCTGTGGTCCCGTTACATTGCTCAATGATTATAAACAAATAATAATATAACATTGAATAAAATTTATATTATTATTTTCTTTTAAAAATGTCATAAAAAATTAACTATTCCGTCCGACCATTACCAGTCAAACTTAAGATTTTCCTAAGAGAATACCGGCACTACGAATTCAATAGTGCCCTCAGATGTTTAATCTGAGTACCAGTTCAAAAGATATAAATCCCTGCCTTCACATTTACTGAACGTACCTTAAAAAAAGTAAAAAATTCCATTCTAGGATCTCCGGGCCTCAGAATCACGTGCCACCAATTTTCACAGACTCATAATAATTCCATATAATTAAAACAAATATACATAATTTATGGGTCTTTACATTCTCCCCACCTTAGGGATTTAAATCCCAAAAAGCCTCAACAAAAACTATGGAAAAAAGGGGGTACTGAGCATGAATCTAGGCCTCCCGCTCCCCCGTTATCTCCTGGAGGTTCCTATGCTACCACCAAACTTACGCTTGAGGAATCGACCATCCATGAAGGACCCTCTCCTGTCAATGCTCTATCTCCACCTGAAACTCCTCGAGCTTAACCCAATCATTAATTTACAGCTCTCCCCAGTCGATGATGTGTGATGGATCATGCACGTATCTCCTCAGCTGCGACACATGGAAAACATTATTCACCCGATGCATATGTGGGGGAAGATCTTGGTGGTATGCCACCTCACAAACTCTTCTAAGAATATGGAAATATCTGATGAACCTTGTAGATATCTTGCCGCCCCAGATAAATCTCCGCAAACCTCGTTGGGGTGAGACCCGTAGAAAGACATAGTCTCCCTTCTCGAACTCCAAGGGTCTCCATCTCCTGTTAGTATAAGACTTATTCCTACTCTATACAATTTTCATCCACTCATGGATGATTTGAACCTTCTCAGTGGTAGCCCGTACCAACTCTGGACCCATAAAAGCTGGCTCCCCTGGGTCTTTCCATCATAGAGGTGATATGCATGGTCGCCTGTACAAGGCCTCAAACAGTTCCATGTCGATGGTGGAGTGATAACTATTGTTGTATGTGAATTCCATCAAGGGAAAGTGATCCTCCCGACTGCGGCTAAAATCAAGGACGTAAGCACGAAGCATGTCCTCAAGCATTTATATGGTCTGCTCCATCTGACCATCTTTCTAAGGGTGAAAGGCGGTGCTCAAGTGTATCTGAGTCCCGAAAACCTCATAAAATCCCTTCTACAACTGGGATGTAAAACGAGCATCCTGATCTGAGACAATTGTCGATGGAACCCTATGAATTCGTACAATATCCTGTACATAGTGGAATCCCAATACCTCTAATAGTCCCTGCTTTCGGATGGGTAGGAAGTGGGCTGACTTGGTGAGTCGGTTAATGATCTCCTAGATAGAGTCATGGCCTATGGATATACGTGGTAACCCTGTCACGAAGTCCATCGAGATATCATACCATTTCCATTTCGGTACCTCAAGTGGTTGAGTCAAGCCTGCTGGAAACTGGTGCTCGACCTTCACTTGCTGACAAGTGAGGAATCGTGAAACAAACTCTGCCACTACTTTCTTCATCCCTGGACACCAGTATTGATGCTGAAGATCCTATTACATCTTCGCCACATCGGGATGTACCGCTAAATGGGATGTTTGGAACTCCCTCAACACCTCCTCTCATAGCGTCACTGGTACCATGGTGAATCCTCTGAAAAGAATGACATTCTCCCTACCTTTAGAAAATATTTCAGGAGCCTGTCCTGAGGATATCTGAGCACGTTGGGTCTCACAGTCAACGTCCCCAAGCTAAGCCTCCCTGATTCACTAAAGGAGTGGGGGAGTGACTATCATAGACTGGAGGTAAGATGCTCCATCACTATCCATGAAGGATAACTACAACACAGATAGCTACTCTGCTGCCTCACCCAACAACTATAAACCCGACCTCCTGCTGAGTGCATCTGCCACCACGTTTCCCTTCCTAGGAGTGTAGAATATCTCAAAGTCATAGTCTTGGAAGAACTCCAGCCATCGCCGCTGTCTCATGTTCAAGTCCTTATGTGAGAAGATATACCTGAGACTCTTATGATTAGAGTAGACAGTAAACCGTTCAGCCATTAAGTAGTGTCGTCACATGTTAAAGGTAAATACCACTACTACTAACTCCTGGTCATGGGTCACATATTTCTGTTCATGCTGCCTCAGTTTTTGTGATCTGTAGGTGATCACCGCTTGCTCCTATATCAGGACACATCCTAGTATAATCCATGATGCGTCACAATAGACTACATAACCAACACCCTCTTCTTGTAGCCTCAAGGGGGAACTCATAAATCTCTAACTCAACTCTTAGAAACCTTAATGGAATCTCTCTATCCATAAGAAAGGTTGTACCTTCTTTGTCAAAGTTGACAAGGGTGCTACTACTCTAGAAAATTCAGGTATGAATCTTCGATAGTACCCAGCCAATCCCAGAAAACTCTGCACCTAGGTCACACTCCTGGGTGGCTCCCAAGAAAAAAAATAACTCTATCTTTGATGGATCTAATGCAACTAAAACTTCTAAAATAACGTTCCCCAGAAAGTGGAAATCTCATATCTAGAACTGGAACTTCAAGAGATTACCATAAAGATGGTGCTCTTAGAGTGTATCTAGAACTATATACATATGAGAGGCATGCTCCTCCTCCGACACTGAGTACACCAAGATATCGTCAATTAAGACCACCATGAAGCGATCGAGGTAAGGCTGGAAGTCCCATGAACACTGCTAGGGCATTGTTCATGCCGAAAGACATCACCAAGAACTCATAATGGCCATACCGACATCTGAAGGCCGTCTTCAGTACATCCTCATCTCATACCCTAAGCTGATGATAGCCTGATTTGAGGTCTATCTTCTAAAACCACCGATCCCCCTTCATCTGATCAAAGAGATCATAAATCCTTGGGAGTGGATACTTGTTCTTCATGGCCACCTAGTTCAGGCGCTGATAGTCCATGCAAATCCTTAAAACCCCATCTTCCTTCTTGGTGAACAAAATCAAGGCTTCCCATGGAGAAACACTGGTCCTTATGAACCCCTTCCTCTGAAAGTCCTCCAAATGTACCCTCAACTCATGGAGCTCCACGGGATCTATCCGATATACTGGTGTAGATATCGGTGTCGTCTCGGGGTACAGGTTGATATAAAATTCTACCTCTCTATGAGGAGTTAGTCCTAAAACATCATCAAGAAATTCATCAGCATACTGGTCCACCACAATAGGATAGCTTGGTTTCCTCTCATCCACTACACCGAGGGTGAGGCTAGCCAACTGATAAGTGATTGGATAAACCCTCCTCCGAGAAAGTCCATCCTGTGCTGCAAAGGTTTCCTTCTCACCGGTGAAGGAAAACTTGATCCCATCCTCATGGACACACCACACTTTTCACCTAAAAAAGTCGATCTGAGCATGAACTGTGCGTAACATCCCATGTTTTTAAAAAATAAATTGAAATGCATGAAACTTTTTTTTATGTAGATATTTATAACTGGACTTTAAACATAAATTTTCAGCTTCTAAGTTTTTAATTTCAAAAAACAATCATCTACAATTGTGTTCAGTAAGTTATTTGGAGTTTGATGGAACCAACTTGTGTTTTTGGTGAATAGTAGCATACCCTTATGAATAGTAACATGGCCCTAATGAATAGTAAATTTTATTATTATTTTATTTTCTCAAGGATTTAAGATAATGACATCTTGGTTAATTTTTCAATGTGATATAAAAGTAGTTATAGAATTAAAATTGTTAATTTTTGAATTAAGTATAATTTTATTTAAAAATTAAATTAATAATATTTAAAAAATTATTTTTAAAAAATGGAGTTCATTTTTGAATTCTATATGTCAAAAAATGTTTAGGGTGAATTTTTGGGATTTTTCTGAAATTCTTGAATTTTTGATGAATAGTGAAATACGATAAAATACCGTATATTCAAATTATCAGCAAAATACACTATTTATGACATCATAAGTGTTTTAAGGCCACTTGGTTCGAACTCACATTCCATTATTACTATTCTGGGTCACATGAATTAAGACTATTCATAGTCTTGAACAAAATATTATAATAATGATTAAAATATTGTAAAATGCCTCCCCCCTCCACTATAAACAACACCCTCATTCCCCTCTTCCTCCCACACCTCTCAAGCCTTGAGAATTGTCTAATTTAGGCCAAATTACCTCCCCAATCTCCTTCCTCACATCCAAGACCTTCTGGTCTCACCAAAAGGCCAAAACCAAGTCCTTAAGAAGGATCTCAAGGAGAAGAGATCAAGAGGTAAACATCCTCTTTTGTTTTCATTATTATATTTCATTTTATGTTATTATTTTTGATTTCCTTTGTCTTATGTTGGGATATGTCATTTTATATTCCCCTTAATACCCATATTATGAAATAATGATGATATAACCCTTTCCTATCATCAAAATATTTTATGAAATTTTAAGCGATGCCGTTAGGCTGCCAAATTTTCGTAAGGGATTTCTCAACTTTACTTTTATTTCAAGACTCACTTATTTTATTTTTATTTCCTCACCTACCCTTATCCAAGAGGAATTAATTATCCAGTATCTTAAATATTCTTTATTTCATCATGTCTATGGAATACTTACCATTACATTTCTTCTCCTCACCCACTTATTCAAGAAATTAAAACACCGTCCGTGATGTGTCGAATTACCGACATCATGGATGGTGTGATTTAAATTTCTTTTACATCCTTCAAGAATGGTCATGAAAAATTTTTTATGGTTTAAACAGATTATAATTTATGTATTATATCTTATATAAGGTTCTGGAATTATTTTTTACACATGTTATTAATTTATAAAACAAAATGAGTTCTTTACGATCGAAGAATTGTCAAAATGACCAAAACAAATATCAATAATGTTTTAAATCATGAATAATACTCATGAAAGAAATCAAAATGATAAAGGGTATAATTTATGGTTCTATAAATATGTAAATACTACTCCATTACAATTCTTGAGTTTCACTCCAAATCAACAAGAATATCCATCATGAACCGATAATGGAAATCATGTAAAGAACACACCCGAAACAATGAAAGGAACAAAATACTAGCAATTAAAGGGAGAAATGATGTTATAAAATGATCATATAAGATGTTATAAATATTAATATGTTTTTTTAAGATAATAATAACTCTCTTTTAACCATTATAAAGGAGGTTTAAATGAGTTTGAAGTAAGACAAACCCGAGGTAAGGGAATTCTTAACACGATTTCCATTCTTTGGGTTAACCTTCTACTTCATTATTTATGTGGAATTAGAATTGTTTGTGTGATGAGTTTTGTTTGTATTATTATTAATTATGTGTATTTATAGTTTATATACATATTACATACACTCTATTAACTCTCAATTCAATTATATGATATTTATAAGGTACTTTTCTTTTAAAAACCTCTTTTAAAATTCTGTTTTATGAAATTCAAAAGCAATGTTTTTATGAAATTATTCATGTTGTATGATTATGTTCTAGTTCTTTGTAATTTTTTATGATTAAGGGTGGGACCTATATCTACCTCCAATTCATTTGGTATGTGTAAGTTTGAGGTTGGCCGTATGGTTACTTCTAGTGTAACTACGATGGTTACACAAATTGTAAGGTAGCTGTGAGGGTTACAAATTATAAGGTAGCTGAGAGGGTTACAAGATTGTGTAATTAAACATGATACCTTTATGGTTTTATTTATGTTATTATGTTTTTTTGGATCTTATGGAATTCCCATGTTTCACATAGTTAGTATAAATGAGTGACAAGTATGTCTTTTGGAAATAATTTCATACGTTACAAGTGTTCATGGACTAATTTGTTCTTTACTTCTTTTTATATCTCTTATTGAGATTTTTATGATCATGACAAGTTTTTAAATGATTTTCATAGGTTATAAGGATGTGTAAGATAAGAATGAATCCAAGTTAAATGTTTGAATAATTTCCAATAAAACCGTGTTTTATTTGAAAGTTTTATATTTTGGAAGAAATGAGTACTATTTTTTATGGTACCCGCTCTGTAATAATGTGTAATGTTAGGAATTTATTTTGTCCCAATTATATAAATGTATAAAATTAAAAATATCCTCAATGTGAAAAGAAGTGAATTTTTTACTAAAATTCAAGACTATGTAATGTAATAAGGCCAGGTCCTTATAGTTGGTATCAGAGGATGGTTTAGATAACTTTAAGGGTTATGATGATGTTAATATATTACCATAATTATTTATTTAGTATATATTAAATTTGAAATGATATATCATTTAAATATTACCATGTTTCTTTGAATAAGATATGTTTTTTCGGAATGGTTGTCCACAGAAGAAACAGGGAAGTTGAAGAGGGGAGGCACCGACAGGATGAAATCCTTCCAAATCTATAGCCCGAAATGGTAGGGATTGGAACTGAGCAGTTTGTGAAAATAATGGCTCAGAAAACATAGGAAATAAATGGAGGTGGAATCCATGAAAGAGAACAACCAGAGGTACCACAACGAAACATTACAATAATGAAACATTATATGATACAACACCCTCTCGCTTTCAATAGATCCTCTGACCTAGTAGTGGATGAAGGATGGATTAAAGCCCTCAAAAAGATATTAAATGTTATGGGATGTTTATATAATAAAAATATAAGTCCTTCAATTTATCATTTTGAAGGTGAATCTGATCAGCGGTGGTTAATGGTAAAGAATATTAGGGATAGAGAGGATATTGATGACTTAGAGTGGGATGAATTTAAAATTATTTTCCTTGAAAAATATTTTCCTAAGGTGGTGCGACATAGGATGGAGAAGAAAATACTTGAATTAAAAAAAATGGGGAAGATTCAGTGGCTGTGTATGAAGTGAACTTCACCCAACTGGAACGGTATTCTCTAAATCTTATTCTGGATATTGATATCAAAATCAATCGCTTTTACTCAAGATTGAAGCCAATGTATCGAAGGGTGTTGGCCTCCTGTGAATTCAAAAGTTATGAGAAACTTGTCCGATGTGCTGAGAGGGTATAGATGGAGTTTTCTGATGATCACGTTAATTTTGGAAACAAGAAGAAGAAGAGGTCTAAATAGAAAGTTATGGGTAAGAATCAACCAAAAAAATCTGATGGTAAGAAAATCAATTTTCTAGTTTGTGAAAAGTGTGGCAAGAAGAAACCTTGGGAATGTCTTAGAAAAATTGGGAAGTGTTTTCGATGTGGTAAGTTTGGACATATGTCCTGATATTGTAATGAAAATGATCCTAAGACTAATACTGATAAGAAAACTGTAAAGTGTTTTAAATGTGGTGAGATGGGTCACTATGAAAATGCTTTCCCGACTAGGGTATACGACACACTCCGGATGCAATCGTGCCCTCAGATTCTCATTCTGAGCTACTGTTTATAATATATCACACCCCCACCACGTACATAGTATAAAAATACTTAATATTTTTTTAAAATTAATTTTGGACACAACGTGCCTCGGAATCGCATGCCATCTTTGCTCCTAGATCTGGAATCATTCGTAGGAATATTACAAAGTCTGACAGGGCCGAAACCCGAGTCTCTATATCCTACCCACCTTAGAAATTTTCATCCCCAAAAATTCATAAGCACAATTAAAGAAACTGGACTCTCAACTGGGTCTCCCATTCCAGTGAGTTTTCTAACACACACCCCTACCCAAATGCAAAGTCAGAGGGATTTATTAACTAAACCTCAACACTATCCGCTTTGGGTGGCACTGACTCACCCTCATGGTTTTGATCGCGTCAAAAAAATGCGTCTCAGTGGGGGAAGGATCTCTCTTCCTCACGCATTCAAAGCACACTAAACAACACCCACACAAGGTCTTACCAACACCCTGAACAAAACTCAAGAAAGCAACGAAAAGGGAAGAGTACCGCTAAACAGTGTCTATCAAACTACTGTAGAAAGTAGAAAAGACACAAGGAATACCTCTATCCAACCACAGAACCTCTGGGTAAACAGCCTCTAGGGAATTTAGATTTCATCATCCTCGCCCTCCAGCTCCTTGATCTCGACATGGAACACCTGGGGGTGGTGGTGGTGGGATCTGATACTGCCGACCACCTTCTGCTGTTGCACCAGCTCCATCGCCACGTTCGCCGCCCTGCAGACCTCCTTGCTCGAGACGTTGCTGCTGCCAAGATGGCCTGTCAACTAGCTCTCTCTCAGCAACACGATGGGTCAGAAAATCTCTAGAAAGATGTCCCCAACCATCGCAAGCGTAACACCGCCTCTCCTGCGGCTGAGCCAAACTGGCCTGCAAGCCCTGTGAGCCCTGAGCCTCAAATCCTCCATCCCGGGGTCACCTCCGGAAACATCGGCCACGTCCAGACCCTTGTGCCTGCCGCCGGCTACCAGATTCCGATCTGACTGATGAAGTCTCAGCTCTCACATTCCCAACACTAACAGGAGGGATCTGCTCAGCCAGAAAGCTCTCCACCACCAACGCTCGCCCCAAAACTCCATCATATGTGGGAAGACACAAAGAAACCACACCTGCCCAGATGTCCCTGTTTAACCCCTGATCAAAGGTCCGAACCCTAAATAACGGGTCTCGAACCATATCCGGGGAGTAGTGCAACAGGTCGGTAAACCTCACTGAGTACTTCGACACAATCATTCCCTCCTTCCGAAGCTGCAGAAGCTCCTGAATTCGCACTGACCTCAGTGTCACTGGATAGAACTCTTCTTTGAAGAGCTACTCAAAATGAGCCTACATGAGCATCCCCTCATCATGGTAATGCGTCACCAAACTCCACCATCGCCCGACCGAACCATGCTGAAGGATCGCTTCTAGGACTAACATCTGATCTGGGGGTGTCCTCACCAGGCAGAAAACTTGGGTGACTGCTTCAAGCCAGTCATCAGATGCCTACGGGTCTGGATCACCCCAGAACCTTAGAGGTCGCTGCCTTTGGAACTCGTGCAGCACACTCAGCCTGTGCGCAACCTCATCCTTCACTGCTGGAACAACCAGCTACTCGAACGGTGGTGGTTCAACTAGCAGACCACCTGGAGGTCCAGCCTCAGAACCTGCTCCCTGGTCCATAGCCTCTACACAGGTGGATTGTCACCACAATCCCACTGTGGAACCCTCGCTCATTGTCATCGTGGAGGCATCCTGAAATACAATCAAGATGCTCCATAGTCATAGAGTATATCTGGGGAGCTGACTCTAGAAGAACAAGGGAAACCCAAAACCCAGTCATATATGATGCATGTACCATTATGTCCCTGAGACTAGTGTCCAAATGTCCAGAGTCCAAAGGCAGGTTATCAGAGTCCTAGTGAATGGATACGTCGGCCGTCGTACCAACACTGGAGTCCCTGGCCTGAAAGCCGAACTCGAAACATCTGAACACTGCCGCTATGCAACCCAAACCAAACTCACAGCTAGACCAGCTATACTCTGAGATCCCAAAGGTGGAACCTCCTCTGATACCACTCTATCATGACCCGACCCAATGGGGCTCGAGCCGCGATTCCCCAAGCCCACCTCCAATAGTCCTGGGGCTGGCTACTAGCACCGAAAGGCTATCACAGACATGGGAGGCATTGGCCTAAGGTACCTATACACATGCACCCACATACACCTCCATGAAACTGGGCATAGATATATAAAAATGAAAAGAAATGCATGCATACATCTAACCCACAACCATAGTAAAAAAAAGTATAAAAGGGAAAAACAGGGCCCACTAAAAGAAAACTACAAAGCATCCAACCTGCTCATGAGGTGGGAAACGTTTCCAAAAGCACCACCAGAAATATACTTGGCACAACTCCAGTAAGACTCCACAGTCAGTCCCGCTCACTTAGCTCCACCTACTCCGAGTCCTCCTGGGACACCGTCGAAAGGTATGTGGTCTACACAAGACACAAACATGTGTGGGAAAAGCCCATGCAGGGGTGAGTATAACAATACTCAGTAGGCACCCCAAAAACCCAAAACAAAAGAGAGAAATTGAAAGGAAACAGTCCGCTCATCCCAGCCAAAGGGAACCCAGACGAGAGAGAAACTCCATCTCATGACCATCCTCAGCTAAACACAAATAGTTAGCTCAAATCAGGTGTATGCCCATACATATACCATGAACATCCAGATATATTCAGCTCACGCACCAAGACACATGAGGTACCGACCTCATCACTAACAACGATTCACAACCTGGAGAGCACTCCATGATCACTGTCATCCCAGATGACACTCATCAGAGAGATACACTCCATTGGGTCCCACACAAACATCCCAGATGCTCAACCGAGAGATCATGCTCTTCGGATATCATCACTGAGAAAATCATACTGAAACAACAAAAACACCAAACTCCTCGAATAGGGGATCACTCCTAGGGTCTGCTGGGGGATACATCAACCTGATTTGGAATTTGTAGATCTCACAGATAGGGGATCAGTCCCAGGATCCACTGGGGGATACCGCAACCTGATATGACACTCAACAGAAACACGTCACTCAGATAGAGGATCGTCACCCATGTCACGATGGTCATGACAATAATGAAACCCTATCTGGTACATCTCATGCTGTAGGGGACCAAACTGACGATGTCATAACCCTACAGAAACCACGGGCTGAGTAGGGGATCATATAACCTACGATACCGCAACCCTACTATAATCCTCACGCTGAGTAGGGGATCATATACTCGATGACGCCACAACATTACTGAGGATGACCCACTATATAGGGGATCATATTCCTGATGATGCCACAAACCCTACGGGGTTAACATGCTAGATAAGGGATCGCCGCCCGGGGATAAGCTGTCACAACGATACCAAGAACCCGATCTATGGAAACGATGCTAGAGGATCCCGCTCTGGGCCCACTGGACGAATTCCACAACTCTAACAGATTAAGCATCCCATAGAGAGGATAAAAAACCTATACTAAGGTTGTGATTTCGTGTGAACCCTCAAAGGAACAAACCAAGGGATTACCCTCAACCACTGCTGGTCCAAACGTCGCTAACCTGAGTGACTCGCCACAACGCCACACCGCGCACCTCCAAGGCTGATACTGAGGCCACCATTGTGATCCACGAGGAGCAACACGCAGGATAGGCTTTTTACTCACCCAAAACGGACAATCGATGAAAAAGTCACTATTCACCATATCTAGCCCATGTGGGACCCACACTATGATCCCAAAACTCATCAAGCAGATCATACCACTACGACCCCCTCGGAAAACCACACGGGATTGACTTCTCGATCATCCCAAACAGACACCCAGTGAAAAAGGTACTATTCACCGAAGCCGGCCCGGGTGGGGCCCACGCCTCGATCCTAGAACACATCGAATAGATCAAAACATTGTCATCCTCTCGGAAAAATACATAGGATCGACTATTCATCCGCCAAAATTAGACAATGGGTGAGAAAGTTCTGTTTCTCCATAGACACCCAAATCAGGCCTCATGGGGCCCACACCCCAATCTCGGTTCCAACACCCAAAAAACATCAAGAAAAGTCCTCTGTACCATCAGGGTCTCAATTCCACTGACGACACGTCAATCAGACGCTCCGGGTAGAAGACACAACGACCCAAAGTTGAATAATAATAAACTATTATTATTTTATTCGAAGTTTCAAGCTCCCGGGCCACGATCCCAGAACTTTAAACTCTCAAAACCATCTCAAAGGGTTCTCTTTTTTTTTTTTCCAGGGTTGCATCGCCGTAGATACCACGTGATTCCGACCTCTAGGGAGAAAAATACGGGGGATTTAAAACCCCTGTATACAAGAAGAGGGCCGGTGCGGCGCAACGTGCGCGCTCGGCTGGCCGACCCCCCATCCCAGGGGTCGATGGTAATTAGCATCGGAACATTGCCATGCGGCAGTCCCGGTTGATTCCCGTGGCCCGCTACTGCCGGCCGCCACTGGTGAACCTTCCGAGGTCCGCCGGGGGCACCCCAGGGGTCCAAATGCGCATATGAAGGCATCTGCGTGCCCTTGGGACCCGATCTACCCATCTGTAGGCTCAAAACAGAGAAAAACCAACCATATCGGGATCTGGGATTTTAAAACTCAAAACGCCTACCTGTTAGAGGATCTTCGAAGCTTCGGGTGCAGAATGACGCCCGCGACACCCTGAAGCTCGATCCGCTGACGATCAACGTTGAAAACGGACGCCCGCGGATCGAATTGACGAAGAACGGAGGAAGAGGGGGAGGGTTTCATCACCTCAGAGGAGGAGAGTTGGGGGGGGGGGGCAGGAGAAGGATTGATTTATTTTCTTTTTTATTTATTTAAAAACTTCATTTAAACTCCCCGCCAACACGCCTCCGACCCGACACCCAGTTCCAACTAAAATTATGTCACACCTAGGGTAAACACGGCGTTCTGAATGCAAAAAAGCACTCAGAATTGCGATCCAAGACTCCATTCAGGAGTTATTCGATCCGATGCTTGTAATTAAACTTTTCCATTCATTTACGAAAACGCCCCTGATGGCTCTTCTCATAGTAGGCCCGCTCCTGCAAAGGTTATACCCCGCCTAGGGTAAACGACACACTCCGAACACAACTGTGCCCTCATATTCCCATTATGAGATACCTTTTAGGAGATATCACACCCCCTACACGTTCATAGTATAAAAATACTTAATATTTTTTATAAAATTAATCTTGGGCACACCGTGACTCGGAATCGCATGCCGTCTTCGCGCCTAGATCTGGAATCATTCGTAGGAATATTCCAAAGTCTAACAGGGCCAAAACACGAGTCACTACATTGTACTTCAATTACCATGAAGTCCCACTAATAAGTAACCCGAAGAACCTCCATGTCATAAGGGGTTCCAATGTAACACACGAAGTGTCAATCAGACGCCCGATCTATAAGTTATAAGCATTTTAGTTTTGAGGGCCCGGTTGGATTCGAGTTCGATCCAACCCAACCGTACTCCAAATTTCTCCAAAACCTAAGTGGAGTATCTCAAAAATACAACCTTGTTTTAAGAGTTCCAGCACCACAGACAATTCGCCAAACATATACCCGGTTTAGAAGATATGACCCTTTAAATGAAACTGGGTTGAAATGGGTCCTGGTCCGGTCTGAACCGCCCCTATCCGAGTCAACCCGACCCGACCCATGATGACCCGACATGGTTCAATGGGGTCCGGTCCAGCCCCATAGGTTGCGGGACCAGCCTGACCCACCCGATTGTGCGAACTAGCCTGACTCGCCAGCTGGGCGTGGTCCGCCTCCCCGAACTGACTAAGTCCATTCAAGATCTTCAATCAGCGGTGCCTGGTTGCCACCGCTCCACTAGATCAGCCCACCTAGACCGATCAACAGGTGGGACCTATGGGCACGGGTCCTCCCACCACCGCAGCTTGAAGCCACGACGCCTCCTCTACGGCGTGTCGCCCGCCGTCAACACGGCCGACAAAGGCCGATCACCCCTATCCGTCACGGTGCCTTCGGGTGCTGCCGTCCTCTCGTAGCCGGCCACCGCCACACTGGAGGTGCTTCTGTGGGCCACTGGTGAAGCTCTGGTGGTTCTATTTTCTTCCTGTCTATGCCTACGGGCCTCCCAGGATGCCGCCTATACTGCATGGACCTCGGTTTTTCCTTGCCACAGTATTTCTCGATCACCCACAAAGAACGCATGAAACCAAGATCAGCGGAGGGTCCTGACCTTGTTCAACTCGGTCTAATCCCTCCGCTTTAGAATTATAACATTGGAAGGAAATCAATAATCAACAAACTCTAAGTTTAACTACAAAACCCCTACCTTGAACTCATTGGAAGACACTATATAGGGAGAATGGTTTGAATTCGATGGTGTTCGTTGGCATTCGTCGATCTCCAGATCGAATCCTTAATGGAGTCATTGAATCTCTGTTCTTCATTGGAGGAGGATGTCACCAACACTTCATCAATAGTTCTCCCGTGAGTTTCCAAAACCCATGCCAATGATTTGATTAAAATAAAAGGAATAAAGAGTCCCACTCTCTGAAAATTATTTTTGTTCATTAATGAATTAATTAATGAACCCATTAATTTCCCAATGGTGCGGTTACACAACCAAGTGTAACCAGTTATTAAATGGCATGTTAACTCTGCGGTCCCGTTACATTGCTCGACGGTTATAAATAAAGAATAATATAACTTTGGAGAAAATTTATATATATATTTTTTAAAGAGGTGAGAAAAAATTAATTATTATGTCCGACCCTTTTCGTTCGAACATAAGCTTCGCCTAAGAGAATCCTAGCACTATAAATTCAATGATTCCCTCATATTTTTAATCTTAGAAATGGTTTAAAATATAGAAATTCCCACCCATACGTTTACTGAATGTACCTTAAAAAATTTTCAAAATTCTATTTCGGTCTCTCCGGGTCTCGGAATAACATGCCTTCAATTTTTGCAGACTCGTAATAATTCTATATAATTAAATTTTTTTTATGGCATTTCCGGGTCTTTACAAATATTTCCATATAATAGTTTTTGGAAATGTTTAGAGTCATTTTTACACCATAGGTTTTATGTTTAACCACTATGTATTCTTGTTTTTTAACTTAATAGCTTCAATTATTTTTTTTCACTCATATTTTTGGTCTAAATATAATTTTACCATACTAGTTTTTATAAATTTTTCTGATTAGAAATATGAAATATGTTTTTCAAAATTCATTTCACAGAATTGGAAGAAATGAATCTAAAATTAATCCTATAGATGTGTAGGGAGAGGATTTTTAGAGTGAGAATGTTCAAAAGTTTGAAATGTTTTTATAACCAATTTTAGAGTGAAATTGATTCCATTGACCTAAATTGGATTTATTGATATATAATTTAACTAATTATAATTTAAAACCAATTGAAAATATAATTTAACTATATAAATAAATTATATGAAAAATAAGTTTTTAACTAAAATTCAGTATTTTCACTATTCATCCAAAAAACAAAGTTTTTCAAAAAAATTCCAAAAATTATCCCTAATCTAATTATTAAATTATGAATTCAAGAATTAATTTTATTTTATCAAATTAAACTTCTAAAAGTCCCAAAAATTAATTTATCATTGTTCACAAAAGGACATAAAAAAGTCATTCTATTGAGAAAATTGTATTTTTAAAACATATAAAGACTTTCAATAAAATTATACATTTCATTATCAATATGTTTTATTTATATAAAAACATTATAAATCATATTTAAAAATTAGTTATTACTATTCCTATAACTATGTTAAACCACAAGGTTATAACTTTCTTGTTTAAATAATTATTATAATAAAATGATGTTTTGTAGAAACTCAGTGTTTCATGTAACATAAGATAACTTGGTGTTGAATGTAGTGAAAACATAAAATGGTTTATAGTATAACTCAAGATTAAATTTGTGTATTGTATAATTCAATCCATCAAATAAATTAAATTTATTTGAAAAAATGTTCATAAAAACTCAGTGTGTTAAACAAAATATCCGACATAAACCTAATTGATTGAGTAATCAAGTATAAAAAGGTACTAAGTGAAATAAAATGAAAATTCGGTTCTTACAAAATTAAATAATTAACTTAATTTTATTTTTCAGGAATATAAAGATTGGGCATAATTAATCACACTCTAGGTAAGGGTTTTCATGTCTCACTTTTATTTCTATGAGATATATGCCATACTAACCACTTATTATTATTCTGTGGTGTATATACTAACCATGATTATATTTTATGATTTTTATCATTAAATTTATGGGGATTTAAATATCTATTTTAGTATATCTTTTTTATGTGGTTTACAGTTTCAAATTTACCAATGTTGTAAGGTACATCGTCTCAATATCCTTTATTGAGGTATATTTTGATGTTATGAACCTATATTATTCTTTGAGGTGTATATACAACACCTTTGAAATTTTATATCATGAATTTATCTATTATCATGTTATTTAATTTTATTTAATTTTATTATTCTATGTGGATTATGATTCAAATATTTCCAAAGTGATAAGGGAATTTTCATTAAAAAAATTCTCTTTTAATGTTCTCCTTCCAAATATTTCTATTCTATTTTGATGTTTTTTAAAATGATTTTTTGAATGTTTTTATAGAAATAAAATATTAATAATTTTCATTTTAATTTATTTCAATGGTTTTCAAAAAGGAATCCTTTTATGTGTTTTAAATAGAAAGTTTTGAAAAACAAGAAATCAAATGATCTATTTTTAATGTATACAACAATGATGACTTTTCCTACCACTGTGACTGTTATTTGATTTCTAGATTCCTTTGGAAGATTATATGTTCTCTTAAATGAAAATATATCTTTCTCTTTTTTGGTTTTTTTGATATTGAAATGGATTTATAAATGAAAATGGTATTTTGATAATCGAAGGTTATTTTCATACGTGTTTATAGAGTTTGTCAAATGTTTTATAATGAAACATTTAAATAATAAAATATTTTATTCATGTTGTTGTTCTCAGAAATTATATTTGATGGGTGCACTGAGATAGCATCAGGTGAGCTTGTTATATCTTAAACAATGGATGCACCTAGATATAACTCCAATTCATTGGGTAATGATTATGTTCTACAGAGAATTATATTGGAAGTTGGCTGTATGGTTATTCCAATTTATAGGGGGTTTCGTAAGGGTTCTATAAGGTTTCTATGAGATTATTTCCCAAGATAAAAATACATTTTATCTATGATTACTATGTGTTTATAATGTTTCCTTAGATCAACATTGATATCAAATGGCTCATGATTATTTATTCTAATGACTCTTTCCTTTGTTAAAGTCATCTTCTATGTTTTTATTTTTGAGGATCCAAGTATTAATGTGTATGAATATTCTTATTTTCTACTCATGGACATTGATTATGTCATCATATTATTATGCTCACTGATGAAATTAATTTGTTAATGATTATTTTTTCCCTTATTGAGAATTTGAGGTAACCCTTATTATGTTTCCTTTTCCCTAGGTTATAAAGAATGAGTTTGAATGAATTCTATATAGATGGGATTTCATATGTATAATGATGACGACTTATTTTTGAACAATAAAATTAGGTTATGTGGGAGAAATTCACATTTAAATTCATAGTAATTATTTATGTAAGGATTAGTCCCAATTCTCAAAAACTCTAAACTTAAAAGGTCCTCGATAATGTAAGTGATCCAAGTTTTCTTTTTTATATTTTACAGTATAGATGGAAAAAATTGGGTCATATTTATTAGTATCAAATATGAAAATTCATTTTTTATGATTTCATCACCAGATCTGGTAGTGTGGGTTTGTGGCTATTGTTATTAGCATCAAAGTTTAGTTTAGATAAATTTAGAGATTAGTATGTTTTCATGTGAGTTTATCTTAACAATTATAGGTAACATCATTGGTATATAATATTAAGGATTATCACATGTTCAATGTCTTAGGCACCCATTTGAGGTTTTATATGTTGAGATCTTAAAGTGATTAAAGAAATATTAGGAGACGTTTTATTAGGTTGATGTATATATAAATATTTGTTTTAACATGATGTATTCATTTTAATTTTTATGAACATGAGTTTTATAGTATTGTTAACCTTAGGGTTTTATATGATCTTAGATAATTTGGGAATTACAGGAACAAATTTTTTATCATATATATAACCACAATATTGAAAAGTGATTTAGTGACCAAGTGATTAAGGTTATTTAAAAAAAAGATATCATTATATTTTTAGGCTGGAAATATGAAAGGAATGAGATAAACTTTTCGCTTAAAACACCCTTTTATTTTGAGGATATTTAGGAATGATTTATTTTTAACTTTGTGTATTACTATTTAATTTTGAAGATTAATGTATCCAATGAAGGTTTAATCATTTTGGGAATCATCTTACCATGTGCTAACCATTTTTATTTTGGTTAATGTCAAAATATAGGTGGAATAGATTGTTATCCTATTTATTATTATATGATCCTTTGAAATTTAATTTTTAGTGGTTCAAGAATGGGAAATTCATGTTGAATACTAATAATTTGGAGAAAAAGATGATAATATGGTGAAATTGTATAATGTCTGAAATTTTACTTAATAAGTAATCTATTTTACTATATATTTAGTCTAGATGATGAATGGATTTCTCAACTCTATGAAAAGTATCTTTAATGAAAAAAATTATCCTATTACATTTATATTCGATAAGTTAGATGATATTTTATATCATAATATATTTATAGTTTTGAGGACCTTAACATTAAATTTACCATTCACTTGCTTGTGATTAATGACCTCAATCACTCTGTATAATTATTTATGTTTTTATTTTATTCTCACCTATGTTCTCCTATTTAGAAACCTAGTTATGTGTTATTCTATATAATTGACTTTCTCTATTATTAAGATGATGTTTTATTAACCCTTTTTATGATTTGGGTTTACAAAAAAAGTATTTTCAATTTTAAATCCTTTTATTACTGAGATAAAGTTCAAATTGTGAGGATGCAATTTATTAAGGGGGGATGATGTAACACCATTGTATTTTAAAAGAATATTTTTTTGATAACATAATTAAGAGGAAGAAATGATCTTAGATGAGAATGTAACACCCCGATACTTTATGATATATTTATTTTTAAATAAATTTAACCTCTTTGATGGCTTGTGGTACATGAAACCCTACAAAGTTTTTATGTTTGAAAGCGTATTCAACATGCAACACCAAGATTAAGGTACCCATGATATATATGACCATTATAACCTAACCGTTAAATTATCAAATATAGATATTATTATATAATTTATGTAATATATAAATTTATAAATATATAAATATATATAAATATAAATATAAATAAATAAATAAATATATATATATAAATTTCAAACTCAATATAAATTATTTATATTTTTTTTGTAAATAAATGCTCAATTTTTAGTAAAGTGTTTTATTCTTCAAAAATATGTTTTCTTAAAAAACGATCTTTTATTGATTTTCATAAAAAGAATATAATAATAAATTTTTGGAAATTTCTGAAAATTTAATTTCTAAAATTAAATTCATTTTTTGAATTAGAAAATAAGAATTTAATTTGGGTGAAATTTTTGAATTTTTCTAAAAATAATGATTTTTAGTGAATAGTGAAAAAATACAGATTTTTGTAAAACTATCATTTATTCTAAATAAATTAAGAAATTTAAATTCAAAATTATTTTTTAAAGTAAAAAAATTATTATTTAGTTATATTTAACCCACTTAATTTATTTTGAATCAAATATTTATTGTATTTTATTATAAGTTTATTTTTGGGTTTAAAAACATGTTTTTTTAAAAACAGTTTTAAAATGAATAATGTTTCCCCTTTTTAAATAATTAAAATAGTATATAATTAGGAATTTTTTAAATTAAATTTATATATTATATATCAATAAATTTTTATTTATATTTATACCATGATTTTTTTAGACACGAGTTAATATAAAATCATATTATGCTTGAAAAATACACTTCTAGAAAACCCACCTTTTCATCATGTATACATTTTTTTAATTTAATTTATGAAAATTTTAAAAGATATATTTTATAAAATAAAAATAATTTTTTAAAACATAATTAAAAGAGTATATTAGGGTTATTTTTTGAGAATTTTTTAGAAATATTAATTTTTTTGATGAATAGTGAAAAATATTGAATTTTAATTGAAAAGTGCCTTCTAATTTAAAATATATATAAAGTTAAATTATATTTTAAAATAGTTTTAAAGTAAAATTATTTAAATTATATATATATATATCAATCTAATTAAGGTCATTAGAATAAATTAATTTTTGAAATCTGATATAAAAAAGTTGTAAACTTTTGAACATTTTTTCTTTAAAAACCTACCTTCTCATCCCGTTTGTGGGTTTAATTTTAAATTAAATTTATAAATTTCTCGGAATTTAATTTGAAAAAATGAATTAAATATTTTTAATCATAATAATTTATTATTTTAATAAAGTTAAATTATTTAAAAAAAATTTAATTATGAAAATAGTAAAAATTACCTACCACGGTTAAGGTAAAAATGGATTTACCAGGTGGTTAAACTAAGAAAATAAGGGTTAAAATGACATAATAACTTGTAAAACACCCCCTTTTTTATCCATATTTAGAAATTATATATTATAGGTTAAAAAATAGACCATTTTGGGTGATTGTTTCATGATAAAAATGTGGATATGATTAAATATTTTTGAAAAATTACAAGTGTGCCACTCACCTCACTTATAAATGGCTACCCCGTATCCTCTCTTATTCACACCCTTAAACCCAATTTTTTTTTTCAGAAAATCACTACCCAAATAACTTTCCAAATTATATCCCATAATCCTAGAAGCCTTAGTTTAGGAAGAATGAAAACCTAATAAGACTTTTGGTGAAAACCCAAGGAGGATACCTGAAGAAGAAGCAATGTTATTCAATGAGCGTATTTATTTTTTGTTTTTATAAAACACCTTAAATTGTTCATAAAAAATAATATTTATTAAAATAATTATCTTCCATATAATTTTATTTTATTTTGTTAATGGTATAACCTAAATAATTTTTCCCTCTTTCATAAAATGGGTTACAAAATCATCATTCGTGTGTACAACGGACTACCACCTTACAAACCGATGTCATTCATTTTTCCATAACCACCTATCACATTTGGTTATTGTGATGGATATAAAGTATACATATGATTTTTATAACATAATTATATCTTTTGAGTAATTATATCATATATAAATTTTTATATTACATTCTGTAGGGGTACGATAACATCACTCGTGTGTACGACGAACTACCTCCATGCGAAGTGATGTGTTTTATTTTTTACAAATGGTTTACATTTAAGGTAATAAGGGTAATGATAATGAATATATGTGATATAAATGAAATCATAATTTTATACATGACATATTTATCATTCTTTAAATATAATATATCATTTTATTTTTTTGCAGTAAAAAGTTGATAACATTGTTCGTGTACGCATGGACTAAAACCTTCACGAAGTGACTCGACTCTCTTTTCATCACCATAACACAAGGATTATATATATAAGTATATTTAAATAAATAATATTGTATATATGGTATTATTATAACTATGGAAATATAAAATATTACATACCTCCTTTCCATAATGATCATTGAAAAATGGAAATGTTACTCTTGCATATGTATGACCTACCGTCTCCATGATCGTAACATTCTTCATTTATCAAAAATATATTTAATTATTGGTATTAAAATTATAATTTATATATGAATATGATAATTATTTCATTATTATTTTGTATATTTTTATATAATAACCTCTTTAACCATAGTCAACCTACCAAAGTAATTTTTGACACAAAAGTTGAATATGGTCAAAATATCTGATGTAAAATTAATTTATTGATTAATCATATATAACAATATAATAAGTGAAATAAATTGAATAATAAACTTTTAAAACATTCCTAATCATGTAAATAATTAACATAATTTTATTATTCTGGATGATAACGAACGAGCGTGATGAATCAAACTCGAGGTAAGGGTTTTCTCTTCTTGCTTTTATTTGTGTGAGATGTATAACATATTCACCACTTATTTTTGTTGTGTGGTGTATATACTACCAATAAATGTATTTTATTATTCTTATCCTTAAATTTATGGGTATTTACATAACCATTTTATGAACTATCTTTCATGGGGATAACAGTTTCAAAGTTACCAAAGCGGTAAGGGACGTTGTCTCAATTTCTTTTTGTTGAGGCATATTTTGATGTTATAAACCTATATTATATTATATGGTGTATATACAGACCATTTGATATATTATATAATTAATTTATCTATTATCATGGGGTTTAAATTTTTTTAATGTTATTATTTTATGGGGTTTATGATTCAAATGTTTCCAAAGTGATAAGGGACTTTTATTTAAAAATATTATCTTTTAATGTTTTTCTTCAAAATATTTATTTTCCATATTGATGTTTTTTAAAATATTTTTTGAAATATTTTTATGGAAATAAAATATTTATAATTTTCATTTTACTTTATTTCAATGTTTTTGAAAGAGGAATCTTTTTATATGTTTTAAGTGGAATGTTTTGGAAAATGATAAACGGAATGAACTATTTTTAAATTATACAACAACCATGAATTTTCCTGTCACCATGACTATTATTTGATTTCCATCTTCCATTGCAAGCTTATATTTTTTTCTTAAATGAAAATATATCATTCCATTTTTTTGGGTATTTTGATATTGAGAATGGGTTTTTAAATGGAAATGGTATTTTGATATCCGAATGTGATTTTCATAGAGTTAAAAGTGTTTTTAAAATGATTTATGATGACAAAGTTAAAGCATAAAAGGTTATATTCATGTTTTGGTTATTTGAAATTATATAATATGGGTGAACCTAGATAACACCAAGTGATCCCATTATATATTATATGATTAGTGCACCCAGATAGCGATCCAATGCATTGGGTTCCAATTATGTTCTCTAGAGAAATATATTGGAAGTTGGACGTATGGTTATTATAATTTATAAGAGTTATTTAAGGGTTATATCAGATTATTTCCTAAGACACCAATAAGTTTTATCTATTCTTTATATAGGTTTATAATGTTTCCTTTGATTAATATTGATATCACATGGCTCATGATTATGGATTATTATGACTCTTTCCTTTGTAAAAGACTTATTCATTGTTTTAATGTGTGATGATCCATTAATTAATGGGTATGAATATTCATATGTTATACTCATTAACTTTTATTACACCATTATATCCTTATTCTCACTGATGACGTTAATTTTTTAATACTGATGTTATCCATTACTGAGAATTTTAGACCACCGTTCTTATGTTTCCTTTTCCCTATGTTATAAATAACGAGCTTGAATGAATTATATCTAGAATGGATTTCATATGAAAGATAATGATGACTTAATATGAAAGGAGAAAATCTAGGTTATGTTGGTGAAATTATCAATTAAATTCAAGGGAATATTTTATGTAAGGGTTTTTATAAATTCAATAAAACTCAAAAATGAAAAGGTCATTGAGAATATAAGTGATACATGTTTTACTTTTGATATTTTATGGTCTGTATGGGGAAAAAATTAGGTCAAATTTATTAGTATCAAATCAAAAAAATATAATGTTTATGAATTTATCATCAAATGTGGAAGTATATTTTTTGGGTTATTATACATAGCCTTGGTAAGATACTATGAAAAATAGAAATTTGATCAATTTTAATAAAGGTACTAGTGAAAATATTTCATTATAGTCTATGAATTGATGCTGTTTGAACCCTTTTACAACCAGTAATTCCTTATAGTTACTGAATTTTCCATCTATATATGATTTCATCTTGAATACCCATTTATAACCAATAATATTTACATCCACTAGAGGATCTACCAAAACATAGACATAGTTTTGGTATATGAAATCCATTTCAAAATTTATATCTTCTTTCTATTTGGAATACTTTGTTCCACTTACTAATTCCCTACATGTTACATGGTCATTATTATCTACTAATAATGATTCACCATCCTCGGTGACTAGAAAACCATATCATTATGGTTCTCTAACCACTCCCGCACTCCTATGTAGTACATATCTATCAGTAATTTTCTTTTCCATGAGTATTTGTGGAATGTATTCTTATTCTAACTATTGTGTATCTTGATCATAGACTTAATCAAATCATATTTTGATTCCACTATATTCTTTAGATATGTGATCCATTTCAAGAAATTAAGTCACCTATTAACCACACCATTCTTATATAAGAGGGTGTATAGGTAATATTCCCCTCTTTCCTTAGGGTATCATATAAATATACACTTAGTGGCTCTAGGTGTATGTTTTTTATTATAAATGGACTTAAAAACTCATCATAAACCCATGCTCATAAATTTTACAATAAGGTTTTATTTAAACACAAAATTTTATATATAATAACATTTGTTTCTTTAGTTGGAACTTGGTTTAGTATGTGTTTTACTATTTATAACACGTATCCCCAAAAGGATAATATAAGACTTAAAAGACTCACCATTGATATCACCATGTCTAAATGGATGAAGTTCCTTCTTTCACTTACATTATTCCATTATGGTGTATATGGAGGAGTGATTTGGGATAGAATAAAAACCCCCCATATATAATATATGACATTTTGATTGAGCCATTTTCCACCATGATATGAGTGGAGTTTCATAATATTCTTACCAAGTTGGTTTTGAACTTAATTATTATATTCCTTGAATTTTTCAAAGGAATATGACTTACACCTCATTTATTAGACATATACATATATACTAAAATTATCAATAAAAGTTATTAAGTATGAATACCCACCCCTATATTAAACCGGAAACAGTCCACACACATTGGTATAAACTAACTCAAGAAGATCTGTGGCACTTTCACCTTTTCCACTAAATGGGGATTTAATCATTTTCCTTACAAACATGCATTAAATAAACTAAATTGAATTTGTTAAAATTAATCCAAATATCCATCTTGGTGTTATATGTTCAAAAAAATTTCATTTACACAACCTAAATGATGATTCCATAGTTAGGTGTGGTATGAGTTAGGTACACTATTTTTTTATCAATTGAAATTAATTGGATCAAACCATACAACACATAATGATAATTATTTAAATATTACTTATCATAAAAAATGATTTATTTATAAAATAAGAAACATTTATTAACAAATTTAAAAATAAATCCACACATATCAGTTTTGGATATAAAATAATGTTTTTGGTTATTGAAGGAAAATAATATTCATAATTCAAAACCAAGATCATTCCAGTCAATAATGTGTGGTAGTAGTACCCATTAGCCACAACTGAAAGTCTCGATCTATTGGTTTCTCATAGATCTACCTCACACAGGGAAATATTTCATAATATACATGGTTCCATTATTTGAATACATATGTGAGAACCACATGCTGTATCTAATACCCAATTTTTATAAATATATAGATTAAACTCAATAACAAAGGAATCAAAATCTTCCCCTTGATTATTTATTTGGGTGAATTTTTTCTTCCAGTGGACCTTCTCACCACATGTAAAATAGACATCATCTTGTTCCCTTGATTTCCCTTTGATTATCCTCTACTTGAAAGAGTGTATTAATTATGATTTATACTTGGAGATAGACTTGAATCTATTCAAATGAACTTTCCTTTTATTCACCATAAGGATATAAGGATTTTAATACTTCATATCCTTTTCAACTTGATGAACTAGATCAAGAATATCTTGGAGAGACTTCTCTATATTGTTTATATTGAAATTTATAACAGAATTAGAGAAACTATGAGGGAGTTATGAAATAATTAGATCAATGTGTATTTCTTCAAGAAAATTAAACCCTAGAACCTCTAGGCACTCAATGTAACCAATAATTTTGACTACATGTGGTCCAGCTAGTGCATTGTATCTAGGTTTTCTTTTTAAGAGGGCCTTTGATATATTAAAAAAGAATTATCTCTCTCTTTCCTAATAATGATCATATAGATTCAATAGCGTGATATAAAAATAAATGTTCTCATTTGGCTTCATGAGTTCACTAGACATGGATAAAATCATCAAACACTGAATATATGGTGCATTTGCTAGGTTTTGTTCATAGAAAATGAACTCCTCATCACTCGCCTCTTTAGAAAGAGGATCAGGGACTGAGGATACTAGAACACAATAATTCCATTCATGGAAAAACATTACCTGTATGTTTCAAATCCATTCATGTATGTTACTACTAGTTAGGATATGATCCTTCTCTAGAATTTATCACAAGGATAATGTGGTTGATGAAGTTATCATTATATATAATAATAGGAGAGTATATTATTAGTACTTAACCTGATTAAAAATTATATGAGATATAATAATTTGAATTTTTTTAAGACTCCAACTATTTTATCTTGTCTCATTGACCTTCACCATTTAACTCTGAATGTACCATCACTTTATACATCCTAGTGGAAAGTATCCATATTTCCCTTCTTATAATCTATAAAAGGCCATGAAAACTATAAGATAGTTTTTAGGTAGGTGGTCTTAAAAAATGAGGTCTTAAAAATACTTTTTATATTTATTGGACTCCCCAATCCTAAAATCATGACTCTTATTTACTCAACACTTGTCTCCAAAATTTGTATCGAACATAAAAAGGCCATTAAATTTGTAACACTCAAAGAATTTAAAATATTTTCCTTTTAGAATAAATTCAATTTTTTATTTATATGAAACAACAACAGAATATTATCTTACAAAAAACATAAAGTTTATCATTATTTATATATATCACTGATTTTATCTTGCATTATACGCAATACTAACTCTCCTCGATGTCTTACGTAACACGCAAAACTGAGTTTTACCAAACAATAATGTATTATTAAAAATATTATTATTTAATATAATAAAATATAACCTATACATTATATTATTGGTTTTTAATAATATTAAATAAATTATTAAAATATATGGTTTACAGAAATATAAGTTTAATTAATTGGTTTTTAATTAATTATAAATGAAAATATAAACCAATTGAATATAAAGGATTTTTTTTATTTTTGTGCTCACAAAGGTGTTTTATCCTAAAAAATTAGACTAATTACTATTGGTGAATGATATTAATGAAATTTATATTTTATATATTCAATAAAATATTTTTTATACTCATCCAATATATTTTTTAGGCATAATATATGAACAGAAACAATTGTATGCATAAAAACCTATATTTTTATGGAGGTAATTTTACCTTATTTTAATGGAAAACCTATTTTAAATATTATTTTAGAAATTTTATTAGTTTTATATGTAAAAATAACCTTAATATTTTAAATCCAAACCTAAAAATTAACTTAGGGTGATTTTTTGGTATTTTTCTGCAAAGTTTCATTTTTGGATGAATAGTGAAAAATACAGAATTTTATTTCAAAAATAAATTTTAATATTATTTATTTATAATATTGAATTATATTTTTAATTGCTTTTATATTTATATTATATAAATTTTAAATAAATTAATCTAATTTAGGTCATTAGAATCAATTTCACATTGACATCATATATAAAAACATAACAAACAATTGAACAATTTTACTTTAAAAATCCGTATTGTCATCCCGTCTGTGGGATTAATTATAAATTAATAAATACCACTTATGTGGTTTAAATTTCAAAAAATGTATTAAATGTTTTGAATCTTAATAAATTATAATATCTAATAATTTCAACTTAGTTTTTGACGAAAAATATTAGCGAAATTGATTAAAATTAATTACTATAATTAAGATAAAAAATAGATTAATGAAGGATTAAAACTTAAAATAAAGGCCCAAAATAACCTATAAACGTGTGAAAAATACATTTTATGGAAATATTTATACTCTATACAACCATTTATAGAATTTGGACCATTATTTGAGCCACTTGAAATGGAAAAAACAAGGGTGTCATTCCCTTTCCAAAAAATTATAAGAATGCCACTCATCCTCCACTATAAAAAGGCACTCACCCCTCCCACTTATCCACACTTCTAAAGAATTTTTTATATCAAAAACTATGATAAAATAAGCTCCCAAAATACCTAAATCATCCTATAATCCTAAATATGGGAAGAAATCCATCTAATAAATCCATTTGGTACAAACGAAATGGAGTTACCCAAAAAAGAGGTAATATCCTTCCTCAAGCTCTTTTATTTTATTTTCATTATACACCCCATAAAATGTTTTTATTAAATTATTAAATAATAAACTAAATATCCTCAATATACTTCTATGTTTTTATATAAAGGTTTCTACCTACACATACATACATTTCCATAAAATGGGTAACGAACTTACCGTTCGTGTATACAGTGAACTACTGCCTCACGAAACGATGATGTTCATTTTTTTACCACCCTTCATGGTGGGAAATTAGGATGTAAAATATATTTATATATTATACATATTATATTTATAATTTATTTATTCTTTTTTTTAATTTTTTATAACAAAAAACATTATGCTTTCAATTTTATAGGAATACGATAACATCATTTGTAGAAGTGTGAACTACTGCCACCTCAAAGCGATGTGATTCATTCAGGAGATACATGGAATGTATAAATGATGATTTTAATTAAAAATATGTGTAATAAATGAAATATATATTATATTCATGAAATAATTGCCTTTTTAAAATATAATATATCATTTTCCTTATTACCCTTCTCATAGAATAAAAAGTGAGAACGTCGGTCATAGACGTGTGGACTACCGCCTCCTCGACATGATGTGATTCCTTTTATATCAGAATAATTATATATATATATATATGTATGTATATATGATTAAATAACATGGTATTTATTATATAATTATAATCATGGTATGATATAATTTTACTTAACTTATTTCAATAATGATCATTGAAAAATGGGAACGTTACTCATGCGTACGTTCAACATATCATATCCATGATTATAACGTTGGTTCGTTTTTCATAACCATATTTCATGATTTGTTTTAAAAGTATAACTTATGTATAAATATGATAATTATTTAATTATTTTTATCCTTTATATATTTATGTAATGACCGTTTTGACTATAGTCGACCTACCAAATTCGCTTTTAATACACGAACATAATTTTTTCAAAACCCCTGAAATAAACTTAACTGTTTAAGTAGTTGTATAAAACACAGTAATAAGTGAATTAAAATTAATAATAAACTTGAAAAAGGTTATTAATAATGTAAATAATTATGTTAAGTTTATTATTTAGGAATATAAAGACACATGTGACAATTCATACTCAAGGTAATGGATTTTCATCTCACTTTTTACATCTATGAGATAAATTTCATATTGACCACTTACATATTTTGTGTGCTATATATACTTACAATTTTGATATATTATATAATTAATTATTTTATATTAATTGTAATTAAATGTTTCATTTTTTGATTATTACATTTTGGATATCCATTTCAGTTGTTACCATAGTTTTAGGGGATTCTTGTCTCACTTTTCTTTCTGTGAGGCATACACTATTTTCACCACTTATTTATTTTATATGGTGTGTATGATACCCTTTAACTTGTTATATCTTTAATATACATATGATCATGATATTATAAGTCTCATTTAATGTTATTACTTCAATGGGATTATTATTCCAAGTGTTTCATAGCGGTATGGGGAACTTTGAAATGTTTAAAGATTATTTTCCCCAAGAACGATTTTATTGGTATTTCAGTGGTATTTCCATTCATAAAAATAAAAATCCATTGTTGATAATTATCCTACAATGGGGAATTATTGTTGAATATATATTATTTATTCAATACAAATATTTTAAAATAATTCATATTTTTTATTAATTAAATTAATTATTCGATATATGGGGAATTTTTTTGGACAGGTACGACACAAGTGCGACCCAGTTACAGATAGCCCCTTGATGCATTGGTAGTCTCATGAGATGAATCAACTAGCCATTTTTTTTGCTTTTTACCCAATATTCAAAACCATCTGGTGAAAGTTATTGATGGTAAATATACCATTTATCTAGGAAACATGGCATCCAATAATTTATAATTTCCCTCATTTAGAGTCAGTTACTATTTATCCATGATATTTTTCTTCAATATATCTTTGGATTAATTTAATTATTAGTTTATTTATTAAATGTGAGGTTTTTTTAGTTTCGTACTTTTCCATATTTATTTTTTATTATCCACTTATCTTAATGTCATGTGTTATCAATTATTTACCTTTCCACATTTATTTACTCTCATCAATTAATTATTTTTTCAACCTTACTTACCCTTACTGAGCATTTGAGCCCACCATTATTATTGTCATGAACCATCCTCAGGGATCGTGCCGTGACTACCCCAAGCCTGCCTTCCTTAGTCCAGGGGCTGGAGACTAGCACCAAAGGAGTAAATCCCAATAAAAGGGAAGGAATTGTCTTTATAATAGTAAACAAACACAACAGAGTATGCAAGATGAAGTAAGTACAAAGTAATACTAAATACAAAGTAAGTGCTGAAAGGTAAATGGGCCAGAATACAAACCCAACTGAAAATTACAGTACAACAGCAGAAAAGTAAAACAACAACCACTAAGTCGTCCTCTGGGAATCCCTCTTGAAGGGTGGGTACAAATGCTCTCCTCGGTACCTCATGTCCGTCCGTCCACTCCGTGTACATCCTGACAAGTGGTCCACCTCCGGGTCCTGTCCAGCTCCACAAGTCTCTACCACGATCAGTGTTGTCCGTTGTCTGCATCCAACACAACGTAGTGAAGGCATATTCCGTGCAGGGGTGAGAATAACAATACTCAGTAGGGACCCAGTGACCCTCGAAGGTCTCCCAGAATCCACGAAGGATAAACCAAAAAGAAAAGATACAATCATGAAGTATCAACCAACTCTACTTAGGTATATGCCCATACACATACCTATGTTATCAATCCCAGCTCGGCAACAACTCTAGATCCCAAGCACAACCCAGTCCACACAGGAAAGAAGTCAGTCACATCGATGATAATGATTGAAAGTCAAGACTCAGCTCACACATGTATACATATTTCGTAAAGTGATAAAGATGATCAGATGCAGTCACTGATTCATCTAAGCTGGCAGACCCACGTAGGATACTAGTCCAGCTAAGATGTCGGACCCACGTAGGATACTAGACCAACTATTATGTTAGACCCAAGTAGGATACTATAAGAGAAGTCAAACCATCAAACCCATTGAGGATTCAAGTAATATAGTCATCACTATCGAACCCACGTAGGATTCCAGTATAGTTTTCTTCGTCGTCGAACCCACAGAGGATTCCAGTACCTTTTCCATCATCATCGATCCCACGGAGGATTCCAGTACGGTAGTCGTTGTAGTCACAGCCAGCTCTAGGGTTCCCGCACATAGCATGCTCGATTCTAAGAGGGTCCGCTCCTCGAGCTAAGGGGTCGATACATCAACTGTCACAAAGTCCATAGTTGATGTATCCTGAAGTTCTGTCTCGTCAAAAGGAACCCAACATGACAGACGACGCATCAATCAGACACCTGATCTGTGAGTTATTAGCATTTTTTCTCTGGGGGCCCGGTTGGAAATACACTCGTTCCAAACCCGGACATTTTACAAAGTTTTCCAAAAATAAAATAGAGTATCTCAAAAGGACATTAAATTTATGAGAGTCCCAGTGCCACAGATGGTGCGTCGATCGGACGCACGGTCGTGAAGATATTTGCATTTAAGCGTACGGGCCCGGCCCGTTAGGCCCAGTGGGCTGGTAGGTCTGCCCGACCTAGTTTGGCAGGTCTGACCCAGCATGGGGTGTTGGGCCGGCCTAAAGAAACGTGGCCCAACCTGGTGGCAGGCGTGGCCTAACCCGATGCGGCGTTGCCCGGCAGGGCGCGGTCCGGATGGCTGCGGCTCGGCCCGAAGGGGGTCGAGCGGTCTGAGGGGGGCACGACCTCCCCGGATACCCAAACCGGTGGAACCAAGCGGCGCCGCCCTCCCAAACCAGCCGACCAAAGCTGGTCGGCCTTCTCGACACAAGCGGCCTGCTCGGGCGGGCCGTGGTTCATCCAGCGCGGCGCCCTTCTGGCGCCGCGGTTCTCCTCAGCCCGACCGGATGCCTGCCGACCAATTTTTCCACCGAGAGGCCCACAGAATGCGGGCCGCAGTCTTCTATAGCACATCACCCCTTGTTGCACCGCGGTCCTCCTTCGGCCCGATCGGCTTTATCCGGCCGATTCTTTGTCGGCCGAGAGGCCCACGGTTCTTCCGCACGTGGCCAGCGCACGACCTCCACTTCCATTCATCGCCACCACCTCTCGTTACCACCACCAAAGTATCCAAGAACAATCAGAGGGTCATCGGGCCATGTTCATTCGGCCCGTGCCCTCTGCATTATGATGTATCAAATGTCCAAAGGTAGAACATGATTTCAACGAGGGACGAAGAACAATTTTATTCAATTAAAAATTGAAACAAACCCCTACCTCTATTTTAAGAGCGGAGTCATGGAAAGAGAATTTGTAGACGACGTCAGGGTGTGTCCGAGGAGGAAGTGGAGTCTCCTCACTTGTTGTGGAGAAGAGAAAGAAAGGCACGTCACCGTTCTTTGTAGAGTCGGCATTATTTGTTGAAGAAGACGTCGTTCTTCAGGGAAGGTTAAAGATCTCTTTTAAATCTCCAAGGATTTCCCAGCACAATATTTGGCAACCAAAATTAAAATAAGGCTTTACCTTATTTTAATAAACTTTCCAAGCATTCAAATTAATTCAAACGCTTTAATTAATTAATTGAAGAGTTGTTTAATTAATTGAGATGGGTTGGAAAAAATTAAATTGAGTGAGGGAGGTGGAATGTGGAGAGGCTCCACCCAATTAAACAAGGGAGTTTGTCAAGAATTAAACAAAGGGTTTAAGGGAGTTGAAAAGAGTTATGTGGAAATGAAAGGTTGGGGCTCATGTGGGACCCACCTCACAAATATCCACACATGGGAAGTTATGTGGGTGTAAGACCCACCTCTAACTCCATTTGGGAGGAAATAACCAACCTACCTTAATAAAATTTATACACAAAATTTTTTATTTATTTTATTATAAATCCCCAAATATTAACTCTCAACCCGCATAAAAATCATCTGCGGTAAAGGTCCCCTTAGGCGAATACCGGTGCTGTGAGTTCATTGGTGCCCTTGAATTTCAATTCCGAGCACCTGTTCAAAATATAGAAAAACCCTCACATACGTTTTCTGAACGTACTCGAACAAAACAACAGAAATTGATTCCGGGAACACCAGGCCTCAGAATCAAGTGCCGTCAGAAACCACATACTCGTAAAATTGCAAAGAATTTAAGAAAAAAATTTCCTTAAAAATTTTAGGTCTTTACATTACTCCCACCTCAAGGATTTATGTCCCTTTAAAGCTACCACACACACTAGGAAAATAAATTGGGATACTGAGCTCGCATCTGTGCCTCCCGCTCCCAAGTGCTCTCCTGGAGGTTCCTGTGCTGCCAGCGAAAGAACACCAGAGGAATCGACCATCCACGTAGGACCCACCCCTATTGATCCTTGATCTCCACTGGGACCTCTGCAAATTTTTCCCTGTCATCTATGCCAAGCTCCCCATGATCGATGATGTGGGTCGGGTCGTGCACGTATCTCCTCAGCTGAGATACGCAGAAGACGCCATGCACCCGATGCAACTGAGGTGGAAGGGCCAGGCAGTAAGCCACCTCACCTACTCTGCTGAGGACCTGGAATAGTCCAATGAAATGCGGAGATAACTTGTCGCCCCTGCCAAATCTCTGTAGACCCCATCGATATGAGACCCGTAAGAAGATGTGGTCACCATCCTCGAACTCTAGTGGTCTTCGCCTCCTATTAGCATAGGACTTATGTCTGCTCCGTGTAGTCTTCATCCACTCCTGGATGATCTGCACCTTCTTCGTCGTAGCCTGAACCATCTCTGGACCTACGAGTACTGACTCCCCAGGGTTAGTCCAACACAGAGGTGATCTGTAAGGTCAGCCGTATAGTGACTCATATGGTGCCATCCTGATGGTGGAGTGGTAAATTTTGTTGTATAAAAACTCCACCAAAGGTAGGTGATCCTCCCAACTATGACCAAAGTCAAGTACACATGCACAGAGCATGTCCTCGAGTGTCTGTACGGTCCTCTCAGTATGACCGTCTGTCTGAGGATGGAAGGTGGTGCTCAGACACAGCTGCGTCCCAAATTCCTCCTACAACCCCTTCCAAAGTCGGGAATTAAATCGAGCATCTTGATTGGAAACGATATTTGATGTCACACTATGAATCCGTATGATCTCTGAATGTAGATGCATCCCAAGCTCTCTACTGAGACCTACTCTCTCATCGGAAGGAAGTGGGCCGACTTGGTGAGTCAGTCAACGATCACCCAGATAGAGTCATTCCCTCTGGATGTACGTGGAAGCCCTATCACGAAATCCATAGATATACCATCCCACTTCTACTCCAGGACCTCTAAGGGCTGTACCAAGACTGCGGGTACATGGTGCTCTGCCTTCACTTGCTGACAAGTGAGGCATCATGAAACAAACTCTGCTATAACCTTTATCATACCCGGCCACCAGTGCTGTCGTCTGAGGTCTTGATACATCTTCGCAACTCCTGGATGTACCGCTATAGGGTAATTGTGGAACTCCCTCAACACCTCATCCTACAGTGAAACTGGTACCATAGTATGTCCCCTGAAGAGGAGGACGTGATCCCATCCTTCAGAAAATCCATCATGCACCTGCCCTGAGGATATCTGAGTACGTCATGTCTCGTAGTCAACGTCCCCTCACTGTGCCTCTCTAACTCACTGAAGGAGTGGAGGAGTGACAATAGAAAGGCTTCTTCATCTCTATCCACAAAGGATATCTGCAACGTGGCTAGCTACTTCGTCGCCTCTCCTAGTAGCTGAATGCCCGATCTCCTACAGAGAGCATCAGCTACAATGTTCCCCTTCCCAGGAGTATAGACTATATCAAAGTCATATTCATGGAAGAAATCGAGCCATTGACGCTATCTCAGGTTCAGGTTGTTCTGTTAAAAGATGTACCTGAGACTCTGGTGGTCTGAGTAGACTGTAAAGGGTTCATCCATCAGATAGTGCCGCCACATCTTCAAGGCGAAGACCACTGCTGCTAACTCCAGGTCATGGGTAGTGTAGTTCTGCTCATGCTGTCTCAACTGCTATGAACCATACACGATCATTGCTCGATCCTACATCAGGACACACCCGAGTCTGGTCCCTGATGCGTCGCAGTAAACTACATACCCAACACCCTCCTCTAGTAGCCTCAAGATGGGCGCACTGGTCAACCTATGTCTCAGCTCCAGAAAGATCTACTGACATCTATATGACCACACGAAGGGTTTCCCCTTATTCTTCAAGGATAAAAGTGGTGCTAAAACTCAGTAGAAGTCTGTAAAAAATCTATGATAGTATCCAGCCAGACCCAGGAAACTCCGTACCTCTGTCACGCTCCTGGGTGGTTCCCAAGCAAGCACTACCTAGATCTTCACCGGATCCACTGAAACTCCCACCTCTGAGATGACGTGTCCCAATAAGTGAACCTGTCGAATCCAGAACTGGAACTTCGAGAGCTTACCATAAATATGGTGCTCTCAGAGTGTATCCAGTACAACCCAAAAGTGGTAGGCATGCTCCTACTCAGTAGTCAAGTAAATCAGTATGTCATCGATGAAGACTATGGCAAAATGATTTAGGTAAGGCTGGAAGATCCTATTTATGAGACTCATGAACACTGCTGGAGCATTGGTTACTCCAAAGGGCATAACCAAGAACTTTTAGTGGCCATAATGACACCTGAAGGCTGTCTTCTTCACATCCTCATCTCGAACTTTGAGCTAATGATAGCCTGACCTGAGGTCTATCTTTGAGAACCATCGCCCTCCCTTGAGCTGATCAAAGAGGTCATCAATCCTCGGGAGTGGATACTAATTCTTAATGGTCACCTGATTCAGGCGATGATAGACGACACACAGTCGCAAGATCCCATCTTCCTTCTTGGAGAATAAAATCAGACAAGCCCAGGGTGAAACACTGGGTCGGATGAATCCCTTTCCCTGCAAGTACTCCAACTGTACCCGCACCTCACGAAGCTCAGCGGAAGCCATCCGATATGCTGGAGTAGAAATCAGGGATGTACCACGGAATATGTCTATATAAAAGTCTACCTCTCTGTGAGGAGGTAGTCCTGGAACATCGTCAGAAAAAATGTCCGCATACAGATCCACCACAACAGGAAAACTCGGACTCTGCACATCAACTACTCCGAGGATGAGACTAGCCAACTGATGTGTGATCGGCTTCCCTCTCCTCTACATAAGTCCATCCTACACTGCAAAGGCTCTCTTGTCACCAGTGAAGGTGAACCTACTCCCATCCGTTCGGACACACCAAACTTTTCACCTAATGCAGTCGATCTGAGCATGGACTGTAGACAACCAGTCCATACCCAAGATGACGTCGTAAGGCCTCCTAGAGTAAGATCACACTACCAGAACCAGTGTGTAATTGTCGAGTATACTCCCTTAGGAGTCACTAGCCGTACGGATCGAGCCAATGACTCCGTCGGAATCTCCGAGCTCCGAACAAGGGCATCGACAATGAATTAATGACTCAAAGATATGTCTATAAGTACAACAGCAAGGGTGGAATAGACATAGATAGTACCTCAAATCATCTCAGGTGCGCCATGGTTGTGAGCCTTCACTGCCTAGAGCTGAGCCTGCTCTCGGCTCCTGGTGGTGGTGGTGGTGAGCTGACACAAAGTAATCACAAATAATTTTTTTGAAACAGATAGGCAACCAATGTTTTCGTGCACTGAGTCAGAAATCAGGGGTCAGGGTCCTAGTGTATAGATACGTCATCCATCGCACCAACACTGGACTCCCTGGACTAAAAACCACACTCAATAATCTTAACACTATTTCTTCACAAAAAGGAATGATCAGAGTCCTAAGTTCTGCGGTAGAACCGACTCCACTAATACCAATTTGTCATGACCCGTCCTCGGGGCCTGTGCCGTGACTACCCCAAGCCTACCTTCCATAGGCCAGGGGCTGGAAACTAGAACCAAAGGAATAAATCCCAATAAAAGGGAAGGCATTGCCTTTATAATAGTAAAAAAAACACAACAAAGTACGTAAACTGAATTAAGTACAAAGTAATACTGAATACAAAGTAAGTGATGAAAGGTAAATGGGCCAGAATACAAACACAACTGAAAAGTACAATACAACAGCAGAAAAGTAAAATAGAAACCACTAAGTCATCCTTCGGGAATCCCATCTGAAGGGTGGGTACATATTGTCTCCTCAGTACCTCGGGTCCGTCCGTATGCTCCGTGTACGTCCCGCCAAGTGGTCCACCTACGGGTACCGTCCAGCTCCACAAGTCTCTACCACGATCAGTGCTGTCCATCATCTACATCCAACACAACGTAGTGCGGGCATAACCCATACAGGGGTGAGTATAAAAATACTCAGTAGGGACCCCGAGACCCCCAAAGGTCTCCCAGAATCCATGAAGGATAAACCACATAGAAAAGATACAATCACAAAGTATCAACAAACTCTACTTAGGTATATACCCACACATATACCTAAGTTATCAATCCCAGCTCAAATCCAACTCTCAAGCCCAAGCACAACCCAGTCCACACAGGAAATAAGTCACTCACATTGATGATAATGATTTAAAGTCAAGACTCAGCTCACACAAGTATACATATTTCGTAAAGTGATAAAGATGATCATATGCAGTCACTGATTCATCTAAGCTGGCAGAACCACGTAGGATAATAGTCCAGCTAAGCTGATAGACCCATGTAGGATACTAGACCAGCTAATCTGTCGGACCCATGTAGGATACTAGAATAGAAGTCAAACCGTCAGACCCACTGAGGATTCAAGTATGGTAGTCATCACTGTTGAACCCATGAAGGATTCCAGTACAGTTGTTGTCTTCATCAAACCCACAGAGGATTCTAGTACGTTTTCCATCATCATTGAACCCACATAGGATTCTAGTACGGTAGTAGTTACAGTCCCAACGAGCTCTAGGGTTCCCACACAAAGCACGCTCGATTCCAGGAGGGTCTGTCACGACCCGTCCTCGGGGCCCATTCCGTGACTACCCCAAGCCCGCCTTCCATATGCCAGGGGATGGCGACTAGCACCAAAGGCGTAAATCCTAATAAAAAGGGAAGTCATTGACTTTATATAAGTAATCAAACATAATAGAGTACACAAGCTGAAGTAAACACTAAGTAAACTGAGTACAAAAGTAAGTGCTGGAAAGTAAATGGGCCAGAATACAAACCCAACTAAAAGTATAGTACAATAGTAAAGAAAGAACAACTACAGAAAAGTAAACCAGCAACCACTAAGTCATCCTATGGATATCCCACCTGAAGGGTGGGTACATACGATCTCCTCATCTCCTCGGGTTCGGTTTTCCGCTCCGAGTACGTCCCGCCAAGTGGTCCACCTCCAGGTACCGTCCCGCCCCACAAGTCTCCACATTGATCAGTGTTGTCTGTCGTCTGCATCCAACACAACGTAGTACAGGCATATCCTGTGCAGGGGTGAGTATATGATACTCAGTAGGGACCCCAAGACCCTCGAAGGTCTCCCAGAATCCACAAAGGATAAACCACAAAGGAAAGATACAAAAAAAAGTATCAACCAAATATACTTAGGTATATGCCCATACATATACCTAAGTCATCAATTCCAGTTCGACTCCAACTCACGAGTCCAAGTACAACCCAATCCACACAGGAAAGCACAACCCAGTCCACATAGGAAAGCAAGTAAATCACAACGATGATAATGACTGAAAGACAAGACTCATCTCACACAGGAAAGCAAGTCAATCACAAAGATGATAATGACTGAAAGACAAGCATTAGCTAACACAGGAAAGAAAGTCAATCACAATGATGATAATGACTAAAAGACAAGACTCATCTCACACATGTATACTACTCACGAAAAGGGGTGGAGATGATAGATGTAGCCTCTGAATCATCTCCCCTGCCAAACCCACATAGGATCCAAGTATAGAAGTCATCGCTGCCGAACCCACGTAGGATCCTAGTACAGTAACCATCACTGCTGAACCCACATAGAATCCAAGTACAGTCGTCCTCACTACCGAACCCACGTAGGATCCAAGTATAGTCTTCATCATCGTCGCAGTCAGAGCCAGCTCTAGAGTTCCCACACACAACACACTCAATTACCGGAGGGTCCACTCCTCGAGTCAAAGATCGATACATCAACTATCATGAAGTCCAGAGTTGATGTATCCCATAGTTCTGTCCCATGACATAGGGGAAAAACCAAGAAAAACGTGCCCAAGTCATAGAGAACAAGACAACCAAGCCATTTCCCTAAAGTACACGGTGTGTAGGTAATCGATACACACCGTGTCATCAAACACCGGGTACTGCCCATGTGAAACGACCCGTGTCGCAGGGCTGGTCATGTAGATAAGTAAGTACATGGAATGTGGTATGGTTACATGCCGTGTCCAAACCTCTAGGGTCAGTTCCATGTGTGATGTCCATGCCTGGCCGTGTGATGGAGTACACGCCTGTGTACTCCACCCTATGTCCGTGTATTCCCGGAATACACGTCGAGTCATCATGAAGCCGCTTCTTCCATGGTGAGGTAGTAAACGCCGTTCCCCTAGCTGTGTGGTTCTGACCATGTCCGTGTATCTTCTAGATTACACGCTGAGCCTCACGAAGCCACTTCTACCTTTCTATGAAGTGAATACATGCCATGTTACTTGGCCATGTATTACTATCCGTGTCCTTGTATTTTCCCTGAATACACGCCATGTCCATCGAAGCCTCCTCTGACAAAAAGTGTGGACAGTATACACCATGTGTATAGAGTCACACGCCGTGTGTTAATTTTATAACATCTGAAACTAAATCCACAATATGCTTGTACTACACAACGTGTGCTTTTGGAGTACACACCATGTATTCTGGAATTTTTCTAGAAATGAAGCCTCTGGCCAGCACGCGTCCCAAGGTGTCCGTTCTTTGTTCCGATAATCTGATTTCTACAAAACTTCTGTTTCTAGGTCACCCCAATGATCTGATTCCATTTACGATGTTTTTGGGCCTCCAATCGGCTCCGAAAACATAACTTGATTCACCACTTAAGAACTCTTGAATAACTCCACATATTCACAAGAACGGCGGAGGAATCGGTCCGTGTTAGTTTGGTCCAGTACCTTATGCATTAGTCCGATAACAAGTGGTTTAAAAGGAACAACAACAAGGAAGGAAAACCAATCATTACCCAATCCAAACACACCCCTACCTCGATAAATGATGTCATTTTCCAGCGTCGCGGAAGACGGCGTCATGGGGTGAGGTTTCGAAGACAGCGTTGGTGTGAGTCCATGGAGGGGACGACATCTCACACTAGATGCAAAGAGAATAATGAAATGCACGTCGTCTCTCCTTGTGGTGACAATTTTCTTCGTCGAAGAGGTGACGTTCTTTGTGGGAGGATGGAGTTCTTCACGGAAAGATGAAGTTCTTCAAATAAAGCTAGAGTTCTCCCAAATCTCCTCACACAACAATTATAACCCAAAATAAAATAATTCTTCTCTTATTTTATTAAATCATTCTATGCATTCAAATTTACAAAATTCAAACACTTAATTCAATTAATTGATTAAGTGTGTGTTGGCATGAATTAAAGTGGGAGAGTGGGGAGAGGAGGAGTTACCCAATTAAATATATGGTGTTTTCAAACATTAAACACAAAGAGTTTAATGTGGGTTTAAGGGGTTTAGGGAAAATCAAGGGTTTAGGTCACATGTTGGCCCCACCCCACAAAATATCCTCCCATGGGTGGTTATGTGGGTGTGGGAACCACCTTCAACTCCCTTTGAGAGAAATTGACCACCAACTATAAAAATAAAATTGTGCCACCCATTTTATTTATTTTAAACTATTTCCCCCAAAATTTATTTCCCAACCCGCTTAAAACGAAACTGCGATAAAGTCCCCTTAAGAAATTACCGGCGATGCAAACTCATCGGTGCCCTTTGATTTTGATTCTGAGAAATGGTTCAAAAGATAGAAAAACCCACTTGTTCGTTTACTGAATGTACCCGATCTAAACTTAAAAAATTGATTCCGGGCACACTGGGCCTCAGAATTAGGTGACGTCAGAAATTGAATACTCGTAAAATCCAAAAGAATTTAAGAAAAAAAATTTTCTTGAAATTTATGGGTCTTTACATTACTCCCACCTCAGGGATTTATGTCCCCATAAAGCTACATCATAAACTAGGGAAACAAATGAGGGTACTGCGCACGCATCTGAGCCTCCCACTCCCATGTAATCTCCTGGAGGTTCCCGTGATGCCAAAGAATGCGCACCAGAGGAATCGATTTCTCATGTAGGACCCACTCTTGTCGATCCTCAATCTCCACTGGGACCTCTGCAAAAGTTGCCCCGTCATTGATGTCCAGCTCCCTGTGATCAATGATATGCGTCTGGTTGTGCACGTATCTCCTCAGCTGAGATACGTGGAAGACGTCGTGCACCCAACGCAATTGAGTTATAAGATCTAGGCAATAAGCCACCTCACCTATCCTACTGAGAACCTAGAATGGTTCGATGAAGCATGAAGATAACTTGCCGCCCCGACCAAATCTCCGTAATCCACATCGAGGTGAGACCCGTAAGAAAACATGGTCTCCATCCTCAAACTCTAGTGGTCTCCGCCTCCTATCCGCATAGGACTTCTGTCTACTCTGTGTAGTCCTCATCCACTCCTGGATGATCTGCACCATCTCCATTGTAGCCTGAACCATCTCTGGTCCTACGAGTGCTGACTCCCCAGGGCCAGTCCAACACAGAGGTGATCTGCAAGGTCGGCCGTACAATGCCTCGTATGGCGCCATCCCGATGGTGGAGTGGTAGCTGTTGTGATACGAAAACTCCACCAAGGGTATGTGATCCTCCCAGCTGCGACCAAAGTCAAGGAAACATGCACGGAGCATTTCCTCGAGTATCTGAATGGTCCTCTCCGTTTGGCCATCCGTCTGAGGGTGAAAGGCGGTGCTCAGGTGTAGCTGCGTCCCAAAAGTCTCCTGAAACCCCTTACAAAGCCGGGAAGTAAAGCAGCATCATGATCAGAGAAGATATATGATGGAACACCATGAAACCGTACAGTCTATTGAGCATAGAGGCATCCCAAGCTCTCCAATGAGCCCTGCTCTCTGATAGGTAGGAAGTGGGATGACTTGGTGAGTCGGTCGACAATCACCCAGATGGATTCGTGTCCTCTGGAAGTATGTGGAAGTCCCGTCACGAAATCCATGGATATCCCATCCCACTTCCACTCTGGGACCTCTAAGGGATGTACCAAGCCTGCTGGTACTGGGTGCTCCAACTTCACCTGATGACAGGTGAGGCATCGTGAAACGAACTCTACCACAACCTTCTTCATACCCGGCCACCAGTGCTTTCGTCTAAGATCCTGGTACATCTTCGCTACTCCTGGATGTACCGCCAATGGGGAAGTGTGAAACTCCCTCATCACCTCCTCCTATAATGAAACTGGTACCATGGTATGTCCCCTGAAGAGGATGACATGCTCTCCTACTACAGAAAATCCATCAGGTGCCTGTCCTGTGGATATCTGTGCATGTCGCGTCTCATAGTCAACATCCCCAGACTGTGCCACTCTGACCCACTGAATTAATGTAGGAGTGACTGTGAGAGACTATAGAAAGGTTTCTCCCTCTCTATCCATAAAGGATATTTGCAAAGCGGCTAACTGCTCTGTCACCTCTCCAAGTAGCTGAATGCCCGACCTCCTGTGGAGAGCATCAGCTACTACGTTCCCCTTCCCAGGAGAATAGACTATCTCAAAGTCATAGTCCTGGAGGAACTTGAGACATCATCGCTATCTTAGGATCAGGTCCTTCTGCGAGAAGATGTACCTGAGACTCTGGTGGTCAGAGTAGACTGTAAAGAGTTGACCCATCAGATAGTGATGCCACATCTTCAAGGCAAAGACCACTACTGCTAACTCCAGGTCATGGGTAGTGTAGTTCTGCTCGTGCTGCCTCAACTATCATGAACCATAAGCGATCAATGCCCACTCCTGCATCAATACACACCTGAGTCCGATCCCTGATGCATTGCAGTAAACTACATACTCTACGCCCTCCTCCGGTAGCCTCAAGATGGGTGCACTGGTCAATCTCTGCCTCAACTCTTGGAAGCTCTACTGACACCTATCTGACCACATGAAGGGTTTCCACTTCTTAGTCAAAGATGAAAGCGGTGCTGCAACTCTGGATAAGTATGGAAAAAATCTCTGATAGTACCCAGTCAGACCTAAGAAACTACACACCTCCATCACGCTCCTGGGTGGCTCCCAAGCTAGTACTGCCTCGATCTTTGCAGGATTCACTGCAACTCCCTCCTCAAAGATAACTTTCCCCAAGAAGTGAACCTCTTGAATCCAGAACTGGAACTTCAAGAGTTTACTAGAAAGCTGGTGCTCTTAGAGTGTATCCAGTACAACCCGAAAGTGTTAGGCGTGCTCCTTCTCAGTAGTCGAGTAAATCAATATGTCGTTGATGAAGACTATGAAAAATCGATCGAGGTAAGGCTGGAAGATCCTATTAATGAGACTCATAAACACTTCTGGAGCGTTGGTTACGCTGAAAGGCATAACCAAGAACTCATAGTGGCCATACCGACACATGAGGGCCTTCTTCTGCACATCCTCGTCTTGCACTCGGAGCTCATGATAGCCTGACATGAGGTCTATCTTCGAGAACCACCGTGCTCCCTTGAGCTGATCGAAGAGGTCTTCAATCCTCAGAAGTGGATACTTGTTCTTTACGACCACCTGATTCAGGCGACAATAGTCGAAAAGTAGTCGTAAGCTCCCATCCGTCTTCTTGGCGAATAAAATCGGAGAAGCCCAGGGTGAAACACTGGGTCGGATGAATCCCTTGCCCTGCAAGTCCTCCAGCTGTAATCGTAGCTCACGAAGCTCAGCGGGTGCCATCCAATATGCTAGAGTAGATATCGGGGCTGTCCCGGGGTACATGTTAATATAGAAGTCTACCTCTCTGCGAGGAGGTAGTCCTGGAACATATTCAAGGAAAACGTTCACATACTGATCCAACACAACAAGAAAACTCAGACTCCACACATCAACTGCTCCAAGGATGAGACTAGCCAACTGATGTGTGATCGACTGCTCTCTCCTCTGCGTAAGTCCATCCTACCCTGCAAAGGCTCCCTTCTCACCAGTGAAGGTGAACCTGCTCCCATCTGTGTAGACACATCACACTTTTCGCCTAATACAGTCAATCTGAGTATGGAATGTAGATAACCAATCCATGCCCAAGATGACGTCGTAAGGCCTCGACGCTGCTACAATAAGATCCTATCCGAAGCTATCACCTCCCAGAGTAAGCTCACACTACCGGTACTAGTGTGTAATCATTGATTCTTCCCCCGTAGGAGTCTTTAGTAGTAAGGATCGAGCCAACGACTCTATCAGAATCTCTAAGATCTGAACCAGGGTAGCGTCAATGAAATAATGACTCGCTTCTGTGTCTATAAGAACTGCATCAAGGGTAGAGTTGACACAGATAGTACCTCGAATCATCTTAGGTGCAGCATGGTCGTAAGACTCCACTGCCTGAAGCTGAGCCTGCCTCTGTCCGCCAGCTCCCTGTGGTCAGGGTGGACCTCCTGGTGGTGGTGGTGGTAGAGCCTCAAAGCGTCTCCCACCACCCGCTGCTCGGGAAACTCCTCTACCTCATCCTCCTGCTCCCTGCAGACCACTACAGTCGAACCTCTGCCTCTACCTGGGTGGTCCCTCAACCGTCTTCTGCTCCTCTACATGGAGGGTCGGGTAGTCATGAGCCATGTGGCCCTGCCCGCCACATGCATAGCACTACCCGCCTCTCGTATGACTGGATCTACTGTGTGTGACCCACACCTCCGAACTGGTATCCTGAGGTCTCCCACCTGATGGATTGGTCCACTTGGACCTCTGCGACATCTGTCTACTACTGGCTGCAGAAAACTTCGCTACGTGTCGCCCTGTGGTAGGCCTCACTACTGGCATAGACTCAGAAAGGAAGTTCTCCACAATTAAGGCTCGCTCCATTACTCCTGCCTGAGTTGGAATGCTGAGGGAGATCATCAAATCCCTGATCTCATGCCTCAGTCCCAGCTCGAATGTCCGGGCCCAGAAGAATGGGTCCCGTACCATGTTTTTGGAGTACCGCGAGAAGTCGGTAAACCTCTCTGAGTACTGGGTTACTGTCATGCTTCCCTGCTGTAGATGTAGTAACTCCTGGATGCGCACCGCACGGAGGGTGGCTGGAAAAAACTCCAAGTGTAAGAGGCTCTCGAAGTATTTCAAAAGAAGTGATGCCCCGTCGTGCACCTGGAGCATCAGGCTCCACCATATACCAGCTGCTGCATGTAGTAGACTCACCGCAAGGAACACCATGAGGTCAGAAAGTGTCCCTACTAATCTGAAGACTCGAACGATAGCCTCCAGCCAATCCTAAGCTGCCTGAGGGTTTGTCTCTCCGCATAACCTAGGAGGGCTCTGATGTTGAAATTCGTGAAGTGAACTCAGGCGACGTGAACTCTCCGCTACTGGGGATGGTGGTACTGGTGGCCCAGCAGGTAGAGGTACCACTGGTGCCTCCGCTATAATGGGGCCCTGCACCAAGGCCTCGTCCCTCGGTGGGCTGCCATCTCACACGTAACTGGGAACCCTAGCTGGCTGCCATCGTGGGGCCATTCTGAAAAGAAACTGGTGTTCCACGGTTAATATAGTATACCTGGTGAGATGACACAAAGTAATCATAAATAAAACTTTTGAAACACACACGCAATCAATGTTTTCAGGCACTGAGTTGGAAATTAGAAGTCAAGGTCTTGGTGTATGAATATGTTGGCCGCCGCACCAACACTGGACTCCCTGGACTGATAACCACACTCATTACTCTAAACATTATTTCTCCACAGAGAATAAATTATCAGAGTCCTGAGTTCTGTTGTATAACCGACTCCTCTGATACCAATTTTTCATGAACCGTCCTCGGGGCCCATGCCGTGACAACCCCAAGCCCACCTTTCATAGGACATGGGCTGGAAACTAGCACCAAAGGCGTAAATCATGATAAAAAGGGAAGGCATTGACTTTATATAAGTAATCAAAAACAACAGAGTATGCAAGCTTAAGTAAAAACCAAGTAAAATGAGTACAAAAGTAAGTGCTGGAAAGTAAATAGGCCAGAATACAAACCCAATTGAAAGTACAGTACAACAGTAAAGAAAGAACAGCTGCATAAAAGTAAACCAGCAACCACTGAGTCATCCCCCAGATATCCCACCTGAAGGGTGGGTAGAGACGGTCTCCTCAGCTCCTCGGGTTTGACCGTCCACTCTGAGTACGTCCTGCCAAGTGGTCCACCTTCAGGTACCATCCCTCTCCACAAGTATCCACCTCGATCAGTGCTGTTTGTCGTCTGCATCCAACACATCATATTGTGGGCATAGCCCGTGTAGGGGTGAGTATACGATACTTAGTAGGGACCCCGAGACCCTTGAAGGTCTCATAGAATCCACAAAGGATAAATCACAAAGGAAAGATACAAACACAAAGTATCAACCAACTCTACTTAGGTATATGACCATACATATACCTAAGTCATCAATTCTAGTTCGGATCCAACTCATGAGTCCAAGTACAACCCAGTCCACACAGGAAAGCACAACCCAGTACACACAAGAAAGCAAGTCAATCACAATGATGAAAATTACTGAAAGACAAGACTCAACTCACAAAGGAAAGCAAGTCAATCATAACGATGATAATGACTGAAAGACAAGACTCAGATCACATAGAAAAGAAATTCAATCACAACAATGATAATGACAGAAAGACAAGACTCATCTCACACAGGTATAATACTCACGAAAAGGGGTGGAGATGATATATGTAGCCTCTGAATCATCTCCCATGCCGAACCCACATAGGATCCAAGTACAGAAGTCGTCGCTGCCGAACCCACGTAGGATCCTAGTACAGTAACCATCGCTGCGGAACCCACATAGGATAAAAGAACATTCATCCTCACTACCGAACCCATGTAGGATCCAAGTACAGTCTTCCTCACTGCCGAACCCATGTAGGATCCAAGTACAGTATTCATCGTCGTCACAGTCGCAGTCAGCTCTAGGGTTCCCGCACACAGCACGCTCAATTACTGGAGGGTCTGCTCCTCGAGTCAAATATCGATAAATCAACTGTCATGAAGTCCAATGCTTATGTATCCTATAGTTATGTCCCACAACATAGGGGAAAAACCAAGCAAAACATGCCCAAGTCATGGAGAACAAGACAACCAAACCATTTCCCTAAAGTACACGGTGTGTAGGTAAGCGATACATGCCGTGTCATCAAACACCGGGTACTGCCCGTGTGAAACGGACCGTGTCGTAGGGTTGGTCATGTAGATAAGTAAGTACAAAGCGTGTGGTATGGTTACATGCCGTGTCCAAACCTCTAGGGTCGTTTCCATGTGCACTGGCCATGCTTGGCCGTGTGGTGGAGTACATGCCCGTGTACTCCACCCCGTGTCCGCGTATTCCCAGAATACACGCCGAGTCATCATGAAGCCACTTCTTCCATGGTGAGGTAGTACATGACGTGCCCCTGGCTGTGTGGTTCTTCCCGTGTCCGTGTATCTTCCAGATTACACGCCGAGCCTCGCAAAGCCGCTTCTGCCTTTCTATGAAGTGAATACATGCCGTGTTACTTGGCCGTGTATTGCTATCCGTGTCCGTGTATTTTCCCTGAACACATGTCATGTCCATCTAATCCTCCTCTGACAAACAGTGTGGAGAGTACACATCGTGTTTATAGAGTCACACGCCGTGTGTTACTTTTCTAAAATCCTAAATGGAAGCCAAAGTACGCTTGTACTACACGGCCTGTGCTTCTGGAGTACATGCCATGTATTCTGGAATTTTTCTAGAAATGACGCCTCTGGCCAGCACGCCTCCTGTGGTGTCCGTTCTTTGTTCCAATAATCCGATTTCCAAAAAACTTCCCTTTCTAGGTCGCCCCAATGCTCTGAGGCCGTTTACGATGTTTTCAGGCCTCTGATCGGCTCCGAAAATATAACTTGATTCACCGCTCAAGAATGCTTGAAGAACTCCACATATTCACAAGAACGGTGGAGGAATCAGTCCGTGTCAGTTTGGTCCGGTCCCTTCCGCATTAGTACGATAACAAGTGGTTTAAGAGGAACAACAACATGGAAGGAAACCCAATCATTACCCAATCCAAACACACCCCTACCTCGATAAATGATGTTGTTTTCCAGCATCACGGAATATGGCATCGTGGGGTGAGGTTTTGAAGATGGAGTTGGCGTGAGTCCAAGGAGGGGACGATGTCTCACACTAGCTGTGGAGTTAAGAAGTAAAAGCACGTCGTTTATCCTTGTGGTGACGACGTTCTTCATCGAAGAGGTGACATTCTTCGGGGGAGGATGGAGTTCTTCACGGAAGGATGAAGTTCTTCAAATAAATCTAGAGTTCTCCCAAATCTCCTCACACAACAATTCTAACCCAAAATAAAATAAGCCTTCTCTTATTTTATTAAATCTTGCCATGCAATCAAATTTACAAAATTCAAACACTTAATTCAATTAATTGATTAAGTGTGTGTTGGCATGAATTAAAGTGGGAGAGTGGGGAGAGGAGGAGTTACCAAATTAAATACATGGGGTTTTCCAACATTAAACACAAAGAGTTTAATGGGGGTTTAAGGGGTTTACGGAAAATCAAGGGTTTAGGTCATGTGTGAGCCCTACCCCACAAAATATCCTCCCATGGGTGGTTATGTGGGTGTGGGCCCCACCTTCAACTCCCTTTGGGAGAAATTAACCACCAACCATAAAAATAAAATGGTGCCACCAATTTTATTTATTTTAAACTATTTCCCCCAAATATTAATTCCAAACCCGCTTAAAACGCAACTGCGATAAAGGTCCGCTTAAGCAATTACCGGCGCTGCGAACTCATCGGTGCCCTCGGATTTCGATTCCAAGCATCAGTTTAAAAGATAGAAAAACCCGGTCATTCGTTTACTGAATGTACCCGAGCTAAAATTTGGAAATTGATTCCGGGCACACCGGGCCTCTGAATTAGGTGCCGTCACAAATTGCGTACTCATAAAATCTCAAAGAATTTAAGAAAAAAAATTTCCTTGAAATTTACGGGTCTTTACAAGGTCCGCTCCTCAAGCCAAGGGGTCGATACATCAACTGTCACGAAGTCCAGAGATGATGTATCCCGAAGTTCCGTCTCGTCAAAAGGAACCCAACGCGACAGACAGCGCGTCAATCAGACGCCCGATCTGTGAGTTATTAGCATTTTTTCTCTAAGGACCCGGTTAGAAATACGCTCGTTCCAAACCTATATATTTTTCAAATTTGTCCAAAACTCACATAGAGTATTGCAAAAGGACCACCACGTCATGAGGGTCCAAGTTCCACAGACAGTGCGTCGATCGAATTCATGGTCATGAAGATATTCACATTTAAGAGTATGGGCCCGGCCCGTTTGGCCCAGTTGGCTAGCCGATCGGCTCGAACCGGTTCGACGGGTCCGACCCTTCATGGGGTGTTGGCCCGACATAAAAAAACGCGGCCCAACCCATTGGCAGGCGTGGCCCATCCCAAAGGAGCGCGACCTGACCAGAGAGGTCGCGGCGTGGCCCGGACTGGCCTGACGCGGCGCGGCCTAGCACGGCCCAGCCCGACGCGGCGTGGTGCAGACTGGCTGGTCACGGCTTGGCCCGAAGGGGGCCGAGTGGTCCGAGGGGGGTGTGGTCCCCCCGGCTACCCGAATCGGCAGCACCAAGCGGCACCTCCCTCCAAAACCAGCCGACCAAAGCCGACCGACCTTCTCGGCGCAAGTGGCCTGCTCTAGCGGGCTGCGGTTCGTCCAACACTATGCCCTCCTGGCGTCGCGGTTCTCTTCAGCCCGGCCGGCCACCTGCCGGCCGGTTTGCCCACCGAGCGGCTTGCAGAATGCGGGCCGCGGTCTTCCAAAGCGCGGAGCCCCTTTTGGCACCGCGGTTCTCCTTCGGCCCGACCGGATTTAGCGGGCCGGTTCTTCGTTAGCCGAGTGGCCCGTGGTTGTGGGCCGTGGTTCTTCCGCACGCGGCCGGCGTATGGCCGCCGCTTCCGTTCATCACCACTGCCTCTCGTTGCTGCCGCCAAAGTATCCAAGAACAACCGGAGGGTCGTCGGGCCCTGTTCATTCTGCTTGCTCCCTCCGCATTAGGCGGTATCAAATGGCCAAAGGTAAAACATGATTTCAATGAGGGACGAAGAACAATTTTATTCAATTAAAAATTGAAACAAACCCCTACCTCGGTTTCAAGAGCAGAGTCATGGAAATAGGATTTGTAGACGACATCGAGGTGCGTCCGAGGAGGAAGCGACGTCTCCTCACTTGTTGCAGAGAAGAGAAAGAAAGGCATGTCACCGTTCTTCATGGAGTCGGTGTTCTTCATCGAAGAAGACGTCATTCTTCATGGAAGGTTAAAGATCTCTTTTAATTCTCCAAGGATTTCCCAGCACAATATTTTCCAACCAAAATTAAAATAAGGCTTTCCATTATTTTAATAAACTTTCCAAGCATTCAAATTAATTCAAACTCTTTAATTAATTAATTGAAGAGTTGTCTAATTAATTGAGATTGGATGGAAAAAATTAAATGGAGTGAGGGAGGTGGAATGTGGAGAGGCTCCACCCAATTAAATGAGGAAGTTTGTCAAGAATTAAACCAAGGGTTTAAGGGAGTTGAAAAGAGTTATGGGGAAATGAAAGGTTGGGGCTCGTGTGGGCCCCACATCACAAATATCCACACATGGGAAGTTATGTGGGTGTGGGCCCCACCTATAACTCCCCTTGGGAGGAAATAACCAACCTCCCTAAATAAAATTTGTACACAACAAATTTTATTTATTTTATTCTAAATCCCCAAATATTAACTCTCAACCCGCATAAAACGCAACTACGGTAAAGGTCCCCTTAAGAGAATACCGGTGCTACGAGTTCATTGGTGCCCTCAGATTTCAATTCTGAGCACTGGTTAAAAATATAGAAAAACATTCACATACGTTTACTAAACGTACCCGAACAAAACTTCAGAAATTGATTCCAGGCACACCAGGCTTCGGAATCAAGTGCCGTCAGAAACCGCAGACTCGTAAAATTCCAAATCATTTAAGAAAAAAAATTTCCTTGAAATTTATGGGTCTTTAAAATTATGTCTCCTTTCCCTAGGTTATGAATAATATTGCTTTGAATGAGTTATAAGGATGAATTTTATTTCATTTTATTATGTATAATGTTTTTATTTTCTTTTCCCAATATATTATGGGTATCATGTATATATTATGGTTTTCCAAAACTGCTAAACTGTTTAGTCCCTTGGAATTTGAAGCTTGTATCTTTGTTAATGTAATAAAGTAATTCACCAAATTCAGGCTTCTAGGGTCAGGGAATTACAAAATCCAATACAATTTTGGTTATGTTGAATCACTATCTTTTTTTTAGATTTCCCAATAATTAAGAGTTCCCTAAAAAATGTATTGAACTGGCACATTAACTATGTGTCCATATTAATTTAAATAATAGAAGGATTATTGACTGAATATTAACTTGATAGATTTTATTTATTATGTGTAAATTTTTTTATTTTATCTTTTACATGTTTTTTCAATATAAAGTGGATTTTACTTTAGTGATTAAACAAGTATTGATAAAATATTAACGCATATTCCTTTAATTTTAATTCCATATTTTCATATTAATCCACATCTTTATGCGATCATGGTTTTTCATTCATAAAATAAATTATAAAATATATAGAAATAAAATAAATTTAAATGTTGCATGATAATGAGATTTAATAATTGGGTTTTTATTAGGTGAACAATAAATAGGCCACTTATAATTGGGAAAAAACAGCTTGATCCACTCTAAGATCAAGTTTGCAACAATCCTCCTTTGTCCCATGTATCTCCTAGGTTTAGTTACACCTTGTCTTCATCTTGAACCAAATCCATATACCTAAGAGCTCCATCCTTACAATTTTTTTTACTTCACACATTAGTGAAGGGAATCAGAAAGGTGGTTTACATAAAATAAATCATGAACATATTTTCTCATACGTAATAATAAGGTAGATATGGCTCATAGGCCATCTATTTAATTTAATTAAAATAACTACAAAAAAACATGAAATAATTAAATTAAATAAAACTACACACATTGATAGTTTGGTCTAAACTCATTATCATCCACTAGTGAAACAAATACACATTTATAGCAGGATAATGTTCATTTTGATTCATCCTTTTTATTAATATAAACATGAAAAAATTGATATGATTAATTACATAATTTATCAATTAATTCAATTTATCCTAATCTCCATCCAATCTTTCCAGGAGATACCCATCCACTTTGATTAAAAATAAATTATTTTTATTTAAAATTTAATAAAATAAGTACACAAATTTTACTTGGAAGAAACTCAATGAGTACCACTTCAAACTAATAAACTTGTATACAAACCATATACAGTCTACTCAGGAGACATTTATTATACACATTTTATCATGTAATTACATGGAATTTTCAAATCAATTAAATATATCATAGAGCACATGTTGTTAACATTTTTTATAATGATTTTAATGCACACAGAGTAGTCAAAGTACTACAACAATACATGGTATATAGGTCATGAATTTAAGCATAAATTAATTAATCACTTAATATATATATACATATATATAAATATACAACCTCTCACATGTAGTGTATGAGTAAATAATTGACACACAAAACATACGATGTTGAAGTTTAAGGGAGAAATAAATTAAATCCTAATTTTTCGTCATAAATAGGCTGCGTAAAGGTTGTGTACTTCTAGTTATATAATGTGTATCATTATCATCATATGTACATGATACACACCTAGGTAATGGACATATATTACTACATAGGAATGTGTGGTACATGGAATGTACATATAGTACATGCCATGTAACCTCAATGCCACACGAACTTCCATTACCTACACAACGTGTAATTATTACTCTACGTGTATTTTACTATGCATTTTCCATGATGAAAATGCATGGAAAACATGATGTATAACATAGTTACATGGTGTATAGTCCTACATGTTGTGTACAAGCCAATATTAGTCAACACATAGAGAATTTAAAACACTATTTTTTTTAAATTCATGATACGTTTAATTTTTTCACGCTATGTCCTAGTGCAATGAAATGAGATACATGACATGTACAATGGTTACATACCATATAATCCCACATTGTCCTTAAAAAATTCTCAGCACCATTGAAAAGGTTATTTAGATGTTCTTGATTAAAATTTAATTGGATCTAGATTAAATGAGAGTGAAATGAAAGTAAGGAGAAGATATCCATAGGATTGAATTAAATAAAGAATTGCATGAAATGAAAAGATAACATAAAATTTATTTAATTATTTAAAATAATTAAATAGTTATAAATTCAACATGACCACTCTCATACCACTTGTTGGTTTCAGACACAGTGGGGGATCCTATATGGGATTTGGCTAACTCATTTTTTTTGAATTCAATGGATCATTTACAATGTATATGAGAAACAAAATTTTTTATAATGAACCTTGAGAAATATTTTTTCTAGAACCAAGAGATAACATCTTTCATGTTGATTTATAATTAATTTAAAATATAATAAAAAAGATTACCTCAGTCTTGAGATCTTTATATATTGATGACGATGATATTCTAACCATAATCAGTGTTTTATCCCTACATTTCAAGGACCCATAGTAGATCCCCTATAATGGTGATCTAAGCGTACTCCTTGGATATCCAAACAACATTGATTAACCACCATTTTTTATCATGGACTATTGATCATATTTCATCATTCTCCTTGATCACTTCACATTCTTTCGAGATTGTAGGAATTTTTTATTGTTCTTCTCTATCTTGAGAGGAAAAGAGGAGGAAGGATATCTTGAGAGGAAATTATTATACATAATGATTAACCTTTTCTCCAATTAACATAATAGTCTATTTATAGACCTATAGAGAGGGTTTAATATTAAATTAACCACACAAATACCCTTAATAATATATTAAACCCAAAAGAAATCCCATGCCGTGTAATAAAATAATAATATTTTATTTTATGATGCGTGCTAACTAGTACAATGATAAATATATCTTTTACAATTTGGTAAAAAAATATTCATCATTGAAAAAATCTGGTTTACTCACCCCCCTCAACATTTATTGAATTCTTAAATAAATATTTAAATAAATACTATCCATTCAATAAATATATAAATATTCTATTCACAGTTTGACAAATAAATATTTATTTAAAATTCACGTAAATAAATAAATATATTATTTAATAAATAAATACTTATTTAATATGGTGAAAATTAAAATAGACAAATAAATATTTTATATTTGAATAATTAAATAATTACCTTTTGAAAAAAATTTATCAATATTTTTGATTATTTAATAAAATTTGAATAAATATTACTTCTCAAAATAAAGAATAATTTTTATTTTCATTTTTAAATATAAATAATATTAAATGGAGATCAAATAAAATAATATGTGTGTTACCCTCTTGGACTCTTCATCAGTGGCATTGGTCAAGGATACCTAAAGTCTAAGATTACTATCTAGAAATGTGTCAAGACACCCAAATAGGAAGAAGACATGTCACAATGAAAAAACATATGAATGATCAATATGTAATATAATTCCTTTTTCATGATATATCATTATATAGGTTTCACACCCTTTCCATCAACCTATATGCTTAAGACTTCTTTCATTGAGTATATAAATTAATCTCTTCATTATAGAATGGACATAGAATTTAACGAGGATACTCCATTTCAATAAAAGGGCTATGATATCAACTTATACAAATCTATAAGGGACAAATAATTCCCTGAATTATTCATTAATAACATATCATTCATAATGAACCCAACGTACACAATACTGATTTGGTCATATACTATCACGGTTTATGGAAATACATCAAAGCGTGAAATTCATGATATGAGTTATTAATAATATAAATGTATAAAGATCATTACACATGTCGTAGATAAAAATATATAATGATACATAAAATTTTTATTCCCTACAAGTGGTTCTATTATCATAATCCCACGTCTAGGATATTAGAAATGAGAACTTCATGAGATGGAGCCTCATATGATTATGGGTACTTTCATTTGATAGTCAACATACTATGTACCCCATCATAGAATTTTATCCATCTATATAACAACATTTAATAATATATTAATGGTATTTCAAGGTAATAATCATAGTAAGGAACTATTATACTAATTTTCAATCCAATATATACTCTTATAATGTATTACATTAAATTCACATGGAACTATGAACATATGTAATAAGATATTTTAATTAATATTTACTTCTTTGAATATTCATGAAATATAAAGTACAAAAAATTGCTTTTAGGACACCAAATCTAACAAATTACATGTTGGAAGGACCTAATCAGAAGTTGTGGGAGTCCATAGTTTAATCCAAGTTACATAAGGATATCACCCAAGACACATTAAATAATATGTCCAATAAATAGTTCTATCCATATACATTGAGGGCAATGAAGGAATGTATGTTTGTGACCTCGAATAAAGAGAGTCATTCAATAATAGATTATACCATTTGTTTTTTTCTAGTTGGTTCATCTTTATCCCAAGCTCATCATTAATTACTATTTAAAGGTTCAACAATTCAAAATGGCTTAAATACTAAGGTCTTGTTGAGGATTATTCTCCCTTTCTTTTTGACTTATGTGGAGTTCATTGGTAAGGTGATTATTGAGGAGATAGATCTAGTGGGATTAATCGAGCTCATTGGTTGCTCTTTTTTAGTAGAAGGTAGTCAAAGTTCTTTTTCAGGTTAAAAGATGAAGTGAGAGGAGTTCCATCAACACGATGGTGGGGGTACCCATCATTTATTGGATTTTGAACCAGTGTATTTTTTAGGGTATAAGGTTCTGACTTTCTTTCAGTTTGGAAAGTAATTCTACACCCATCAATAATGTTAAGGGTATCCAAAAATTATTCAATAATATTGGTGTCTAGTCCATCTTTAGTGTTTCTATAAAGGAACTCCTTGGAAAATAAGAGTTGGGTCTTATTTTACTAGGATCTCTTAAGTTTTCTCTAATGTATCTTAGGGTGCATGGCCTCATATTCAGAAAAATAAGCATTCTCACTAGGCTTAAGAGATTCAGTATAGATCCGAATCCACACACACACACATATATATATGCAGATGAGCATGTTATGGAGGAGATTAATGCTGGTACAACCATCATTAGAGGTATGATTCTTATTAATTCTTCCATATCTTTGACATTGTTTGATATAGTCACATCCCAGTCATTTATCTCATTAAAGTTGAATGATTCTCTAAGATTTTGGTCAAGGATAATTCTATTTAGAATGCATCTTTCCACTCTATTAATAAAGAGGAAGGATCATTGTTTCAAATGTACAAAGTTCTGGGTTTTGACTACTGATTTTGTGATTGTGTGGAATTTCTTGGTCCTTGACTGAGAAGTTTTCATTCACATTATTGATGTGGATTGGATGATTGAATTCAAGTCATATATTAATTAGTATTTCCATTGATTTTAGTTTATATAACCCAATGGTAACACTAATGTCTTTTAGTGCGATTGGGATCCCATATTGAGTAGTGGGGTGGGATTAGACTAGTTGTTCTGAATTTTATCTTGATCACATGCTATTTTTCAAGTTTTTTATTCAATGCGATTGATCAGAGTTTAGTGGTTCAAATTCAAGTGGTGGTAGAAAGTTATCTTAAGGTCTTTCTAGATGTTTCTACTATAGAATATTGTATAGTTATCCATATACTTAATTCCTAGGATGAGACTCATTTATTTTACATCTTACTAGATATCTCTATCCAAGCTAAAGGAGTTGAAAGTCCAGTTAGAGGATCTCAAAAGAAAGGGATTTATTCTACTGAGTGTATCATTATGGGTATCACCAATTTTATTTTCAAAGAAGGCATACAGATTCCTCTAAATTATTGTTGAAAGTAGAAACTCATTTAGGTGACTATCAATAATAAACACCCATTTCCCTAGATTTACTATCTCTTTGATCATCTATGGGGAGCTCAATGGTTTTCGAAAATTTATTTGAGATTGAGATACCATCAGTTAAAGTTTTAAGAAATATGTGCTCTTAATAATTATTACTAGATTAGGTAT